>OX459064.1:13802334-15272587 GCA_949775005.1 Orthosia gothica
AGAATAAAAAAATCTGGCTTTTTAGCCAGATTTTTTTATTCTTGACATCAAACTTTGCCACCCGCCGCCGTAGGCACAATTTTTTTTTTATTAACTGGTCATTTTACAAAAAGTCATTTTTCTCAAACGCCCACAGCATAACACAGGTGCTATTCCTATCACACAATCTCGTGATCAGCTGTTATATTTAGGTCACTAGAGGAACACTTCTAGTGTTGACTCACATTAAAAACATTTGAATATATATTTTATTTCGCGAGTTTCCTAAGACATTTAATAGGCAGTGTTCTAGCATCGTAATATTTGATTTACTGCAATGTAAAAAGTAAAATTGTAAATTCTTCGCGGATTCTGGTTGATCGTCATGCTAATGACGCGAATATACGCTAATAAAAATGGTGGATCATCTCAAGGCTAGTCTGGGTTTAAATACCACGTAGACTATTAGCTTATATCTTTCTATATTATAACTATTAGCTTATATCTTTCTATATTATAAATCTGAAGAGTTTGTTTGTTTGTTTGAACGCGCTAATCTCAGGAACTACTGGTTGGAATTCTAAAAATCTTTTTGGGTTGGATAGTCCATTTATCGAGGAAGGTTACAGGCTATTTTTTTAAAAATTTTGATTTAAATTTTAATTTCAAAGTTAATTTAATTTTCCTTTTGGTTCTAGTATTATTTTAATTTTGTTTTAATTGATATTTTGCCATTAATTTTACATTTTTATTTTAGTAGGTACCAATTGATGTTGTAACCGAAAGAGTGGAAATACCTAATACAAGCAATTTTTTGCTTAAAAGGTACTTTCTATCATTATATTGTACTGAAGTATATAAGTTGTAGAAATAAAAGTTTTTTTTTTATGTATATCATCACGCTACGACTATTAGGAGCGGAGCATAAATGAAAAATGTTGCAAAAGCGGGAAAAAAAATATTCCTTTTTGAGAACTTCCGTTGGGTGCGCTGCGTAAATCATGTAGTATGTAGGGCAGGTAGGGTAGGGTAGGAAGGGTAGATGGGTAGGTAGGTAGCTAGTTGACGGGAGCGAAACCGCGTGGGACAGATAGTATATATGTAGATAAAATCATAGATAAAGATAGTACCAGTCATATGATCGTATCTAGATTGTCTATCTTAGATTTGTCGGAATGCCGCAAAACAACACACAGATTGATCGTAAAGATAGAAATTAAACATGCGAAAAATTTAACTGACTTACCCGAAAATTTGATGTTTTCGAATCGATGAGATCTAATATTATATCATTGATCTATCTATCGAAGACTTTTGATTAGGATATGATTATTAGCAGTCTTATCATCTTTTAATGCCTTCCTTCTTTATTTGGTTAAATTCGTAAATTTTGTTCAGATAAGTTTTTCTGATTTCTTCTAAGTCCAAAATGTTAGCGAGTGAAATTTAGGCAATATTGATATCTCATAAATTTTGGATTATTTAAAGATCGTTATCGCTTTTAGAAATTAGATTGGTACTTTGTCTACATCTAAATCTTGTTTTCTCATTTTAAGTCTGTATTCAATTGGTAGCTCTGCTGATTCTTTTCTTATTTGTCGGCTATGACTAAATCTACAGTTTCATCTAGATTTTAAAAAATTCAGTGTTTGAAAATCTACTGACTGTCAATACATTGCTCAACTTTCAAACATTTTACCTCACAATTTCAAAATCTCCTTCCATCCTGCAGAGCTCTGCTATATACCTACAGTTAAAACTACAACCAAGCACTGCAGTGTTGCTGCAGAGTGCTGCAGAAGCCTTTGATTAAGTGGCGGCCATCACGGTGAGAGTTTAACACTGTATCTACGTCGCAGCTGTGTTTTACGAGCTGCTCTGTGGCCGGTCGAGTGAGACTTATGTATAGGATGACAGCGCAGGAATACGAGTTTTGAAGTTGTAGGATTCCATCAAACGCCCTATATTTTTACTTCTGGCTGTGTGTCTGTATTTAAGAAATCGTCTACAATTTAGTACATTATATGAAGGTCTGAATGGCGATTGCGTAGTAGGGACTACAACTACGTACCGGAAGTCGTAACGTCGTTGGAAGGCCTCCCACAAGGATGTATGATGATAATATAGTGAAGGTCATGGGAATTTTCTGGATATGAGAAGCATATGACCGGTCGAAGCGTCGACGCTTGGAGAGGCCTGTGTCTAGCAGTAGACGTCTTTCGGCTAAAATGATGATGGATGATGATGGAATCTCTACTTTAACTCTTATTTTCATCTGCATCTTCGATTGTTACTAACATTTACATAGCTGTAAACCGTATTTTTTTTAAATATTCGAAAGATGTGTATGCTGGTGTATTATAAAATGTGTAATTTTAAGTTTAAGCAATATTTCAAAATGTTCCCTTTATGCATATCTGCACTCCCGCGATGTCGTGTATTTTATGTAGGTAGTTACGAACAATGTTATCCAAAGTAGTGGTGCACCGGTCAGTCGTAAGATCTCAAAGGTTTACTGAAGCAATATTATCATGATATAAATAGTATTATTAGCTCCGTATACATGAGATGAACGCTTCTTTGAAATAAATCGCAGTATGTTATACATTATAATATTAGCAGCTTAATATTTTTTTTATATATTAAGATAGGTAGCGATTTTTTGATAGAAAACCAACACTCAAAATATTGGTATTCACAGATTACTAAATAGGCTACAGACAGACATAAAAACAAAGAGGCATCATAAGAGTTCCTTGTTAACCACTTTGGTACGGAAACCCTATAAATTAAATCAACATCAACTACAATTATTTTGTCGTGGGAATTTTCCGCATCAATTTCAAATGATTACTTAAAGTTTTTTCAGCTGGCATATTCCCCTAGTTTAAAATCAACGATTTCGCATTTCTGTCGGTGATCTAACAACCAAGGTTGCCAGTTTCAAAATTTCTACATGTGTTAACAGATATAAGCAAGGTGACATACATATTAATATACATGGTGGAGGTGTCGCTTCTGTTACACCGAATACATCCGGGGTAATATATCTCGCGTTAATGGCTGAATTTGTTTCAAATTTATTTTTATTATGGTGTGAATGACGGTCGTGTTTATTGATAGCCTAGAGCAGGGCTGTAACAATAAAAACGTTATTGTTTACAATTTTTTTGTTGCCTTTTTAAAAAAAAAAACAACCGACTTCCAAATAAAAACACTACAAAGTGAAAAATAACTTCAATTTCGGTAATCGGTGTCACAAAACAAAGACACGAAAACAGGAACACCAACATCCGAAATTGAAGTTATTTTTCGCTTTGTAGTGTTATTATTTGGATGTCGGTTGTATTTTTTTGTAAAAAGGTTTTTATGGTTTGTTTTAAATTGTTTTAGCAATGTTTAGTTTACCGTGGTTTGGTCTTGAGAATGAAGCAACTTACAGAGGCTAGGTCAGGTTTCAATATATGTATACCTACTTACCTAACAGACTGGCTTATACTTAAGTGTCATTTTGAATTTCTCTCCGTTATCAGTGATCAAAGGAATATCCAAGAACATATCAAACCAGTAACAGTGATCCAGTCATTGAATATATTTAAAGGTTTAGTAGGTAAGCAAATTGTATTACATCGTAGTACATCCCAAATATATTCGTTATTCAATGAAACTCCCGTAAAACAGTAGAATAAGTACTCTGTCCAATCAAATAGAAGTGCTGCCAATTTCCCGGCTCTCCAGCAGCGAAAAAAGTCACAAAGAAAATATGAAAAGTGTATATTTGTAGCACCCATGAAATTCCATAAATCACAATATATAACCTTGGAGTACTTCAGGAAGTTTCGCTAATATATGACTTGACGCAAGACGAACAGGGTAAAGTAATAACTTCGAATAGTTGACAGGCTATCTTTAACGTTACGTCTGCGAATGTTGGGAATTAGAGAAATGTCCGTGTTATAGGTAAAACTGTTAATTGGTCAAGATCAGTGTTGACTGGTTTCAGTTGTAACCGTTATTAAGATTAAAGGTACTTTTCATTAAAAAACAGATATTTACTAAACGTCTTAGGCCCAGTTTTTTATCTGTAGTTAACTCAAGCAATTGTTAAAAATGCTGCTAAGTAATGGTTGCAAATTCCGATACAACACCTTTTTCTTCAGTTGTTAGCCTCACAAATGGTCAAATTAGTTGGGAAGTCAATTATTTGACCATTTGTTAGACTAAAAATTATTATTGACGAATAATCGCGTTTTACCGAAATTTTAAACCATTGGTTAGCAAATTTAAGCATTGTTACTACGAATAAAAAAACATAGAATATGCAAAAAAAAAAATCAGAAGGGTCACAAAAAACCAACCAAGAAGTAAAAGTTAGTAATTTTAAACTTTTTTAAATTAGTCTAATATCTAGTTTTGAGTCTAATTTTGAAATTTTTTACTAGTCAAAACTGGTTTTGACCAATTAACAAGTTTGACTGTGACAGGTGGAAATAGTAATTTAACAATGTACTATGGAGTATGGTATTTTAGGAAGCTGAGATATCAAGGGAAACTATGAGATCATGTTTATTTATTTCTATTTGATTGAGAAATCTCGATTATTTTTATTGCGATTTTTCGCTGTATGTTGCCAAGACATTGGCTGATTCCAATTATTTTTGATATCTTTTGATAATTACGGATTAGTGAGATTTAATATCGACTTGTCTGTAGTGTTTATCGCGTTTCTTCAAACTGCGAGATATATCTGTATTTGATATTGTAAGCTTTTTATCATTTCCGGTTCCCCGAAACACCAAATATTTCGATAACATTGAATTTTGTTGCCTATACTCCTACGAGTACTTGCCATTTGCCAAAGAGATCGAATACTTTTTAAGGTTACGTACCCAAAGGGTAAAAACGGGACCCTATTACTAAGACTTCGTGGTCCGTCTGTCACCAGGCTATATCTCATAAACCTAGCTAGGCAGTTGAAATTTTTCACAACAAATACTAAAAATAGAATAAAATAAATATTTAAGTGGGGCTCCCATACAACAAAAATGATAATGTTATGGAATGGAACGCTTCGTGTGCGAGTCTGACTCGCACTTGGCCGGTTTTTTTTATAATCTTTAAAGTGATTCGGTTTTCTTTGTTATTTTTTAATATTTTTCTATGATGAAGTAATGTCCTTATGCCTTTATGCTGTGTCACACAGATCTTTCAATCTGCAACTAACACAATCTTGGGCGACGAAGTTACACGGTGTTTTATTTAGATTATTTTTATAGCCAATTTTTTCTGTATTAAGTTGTGAGTGTCAATAAATAAGTTATTATTATTTCAGCTATCTTTGATATTTGGGACAGTAATACAGTACTATCACAGTACTGTAATATCTATAGTATCTGCCCCTGTTCTAAGCTCCCTTCTGAACTACAACAGTTCATTGTAGTAGACACTACTTACACCATCAACGGCCATTCCTAACTTTCGACCACGTCACAAAGTCACGCCCAAATCGGCCTAGCAACAGGCGATAAAACATTTTTTATATTTCTAGGTCAGCAGACCGCCATAACCGCAGCAAGAATTTTATTGGTCCGAAAACTTCTAAAGTTGTACCGATGGCACAACGGATCGTTGTTAGTTAAACTGGGGGATAACGACACGTTAATCTGATGTACAGTGAAGTACAGTGATAGCCCAGTTGTAGGTCGTGGCTTCGAACCCAGGCAGGCGCTTTGCTTTGTGTTAATTATTTCATCACCACTGCTCTCAAAACGGTGAAAGATAACATTGTGAGGAAACCGGCATGGCCTAGAATCAAAAATTCAAAGAGATGTGACATCCACCAACCCGCACTGGGCCAGCGTGGTGGATTACGGCCCTGCAGTCGGAACATTAAACAGGCTGATGATGATGATGATGAATCTGATGTATAGAGTGATGAGGAGAAGACGTAGGGATTGAACAGAATCGTTTGATTTGGTGAACCAAACGCCACGACACGCCACAGTAATGTGTCCGTAGCTTAACTGATGAATTGAGGAGCTCGTGGCTGAATAAGCCGCACGTGTCGATCTTCAAGGTTAAGCAACGCTTGCTGAGGTTGGTCCTTGGATGGGTGACCATTAATTACAATCCGAGACGCCGCCGTGTCTCGGCAAGAACGTAAAGCCGTTGGTTCCGATAATCATTTAAAGATCTTTGACAGTAATTACGGGTACCTAATCTGCCCATCCGTTTTGCAACTTTATCGGGGTCGGATTCCAGTCTAACCGGATTCAGCTGAGTACCAGTATTTATCATGTAGCGACTGTGTATCTGACCTCCACAACCCAGTAACTGGGTAACACACTGGCAGCCATGACCAATAGCTTAACGTGTTTGCCGACTACGTCATATGACAACGGGTTTCGCAGCCAATCAACAGCGTCAGAAGGAGCCACGACACGTTTGTTATTGGCGTTAAGGATAGCGACACGTTAATCTGACATATAACGTGCTGTTAACCCGGTAACCTTGTGGGCCTTCCTGTCGTGATCAATTCGAGGAACGTAGTTACTGGTTAACTAAAGATATTTGCATACAACGATACCGCTTTGTTTACTTATTAGTTATAAGTTAGCTTTTGGTAGCGGGTTTGCTTGTGAATTTTTGGTCACTTTGGGCGCTGCAGGAACCCGTAGGATGCTAGATTCGTAGAAACGACCGATGTGGCGACATTGGGAGGGGAGGGGGGGCTATGTCCAGCAGTGGACGTCTTTCACCTGAAATGACGCAGTTTTGAAAAAGTGCTACATAGTTGATGCTAAATTTACAAAAGTTGGTTTAGGTGTTTTCTGAACATCATTGATTTTGAGTTTATTTTATGAAATTATCCTAACCTTTTAGTTAGTTTTCCTTTCTATTTCTAATACCAACGAAGTTTTTATTATATCTATACTAATATAATAGAGAGGACAGATTTGTAGTTTTGTATGTAACGAATAAACTTAAAAACAACAGGACCAATTTCAAAAATTCATTCACCGTTGGGAAGCTACACTATCCCCGGGTGACATAGGCTACTTTTCATCTCTGTACTCCCACGGGAAAGGGAACTACGCGGGTGAAACCGCGAGGCGTTCGCTAGTTTCAAATATAAAAGCATTTATTTCGTTTAGACTCACGCAATTTTGTATTGTCTAGAAATTCATCTACTCTTAAAGCTTAGTTTATCATTGACAGAGAGCCAGATTATTTTCGTCATCAACAAACAAACTCACCGTCCTTACACCTTGATCCATGTCTATTTCACAATCGAAAATTTTACCATTTATATAACTAATATATTCTAGAGGACTACTTGCAAAAGCGAATCTAAGGTCGATTCTGAACGTTTGCATACGCGAGGCTACAGAATAACTATATGATGTGTGCCTAGCAACAAGCCTCGTCTCTAAGGCACGTTTTAGGCATACGATACGCCATATCATAAAGAAGGGTGTGACCAAGCGCTTAAGAGGCTGACAACATCTAGAGCGTTGTCTTTGATATCTTCATAGAAAAACGGAGATGCGCGAAAAATTTGTTGTAAAACTTGAAGCATTTTATCGACTCATTTTTAAGGGCCTACATACCCTATAGTGCCGTAAAACGGTAACTTTCTGAAGCATACTCCTTAGTATCGGCTTGGTTAAAAGGTTTGAAAAAAATATATATTTATTATTGATTCATGTAGGTACATAATTTTGAACACAAGGTTTTTTCGTGTAACTTTAAATAGTTTTGCTTTAAAAAAATATTTAACAACACAATATTTTTTCGCAACTTTTGGAAACTCCTGCAAAACGACTTGGATGTTTAAAAATATTTCACACAGAGAAATTGATGGCTGGAATTTCTTCATAACTAACATAGCATATGTAAATCAAATAATATTTTGCAAACAAAACTGTTCAAAAAGAGGTTCAATATTGATATTTTGGCATCGAGCGGGCGCACGGCCAGTACTGCGTTAACATTGGGGCGTATATAGCGCCATAAGGAAAGAAAAAAAAAACAAGTTCTGCATTCTGATTTGAATTGTGAATTGGCTTTACCTAATTGCAAATACGTTGACAAGTAATACATGTTTAAGGACCAAGGGAAGTGTTTTCTTTCTCTTAAATGTGTTTTAGAAACAACCAAGTTTAAAAAAAATACTCGTAACTGCCAGATGTTTTTTTTTTCGAAACTTGAAAAAAGAATATTTTCAGTGCTTGTCTCTTGTCACCGCCTTAACAATCAGAATAGTTTAGGGATATTGAGAAACATTGTGGAAGGACGTGAATACTAAGTTTTTTGGCCATTGTTGTCAATCGGGCGAGATCGTGATTTCCTGGCGATGACCTATTTTTTTTGGATTTGTATGAATTCGTGATGACAGCTGACTGGCTGGCTTTAAGTTATGAGCTGGTCGTAAAAGTCTGGCTGTTAAAAACTTGACCTACGCTACGATAGGCCCCGTGCGATGGAGTGTGAAATCCGTTGATATACCGTTACGTAAAAGGGAGGGTTTTCCTCGTCCTTTACAGAATTACAACTCAGCCTGTTTTTTATGAATTCATCTGCTCGCCCTTGACCTCGATCTCGCCTGAAGTAAGGCGTCACTATGAATAGTACTGTTCGTACTATGAATACTACGGCCACTCCATATTGTAGGTATGTTTGTGAAATATGGAATAAGAATAAGAGATGCTGCGTCGACCCCAAAGACACCGGAGTAGCAGCAAACAAATGATGATGATTATTTAAATGTGAGGAGCTCCAAGGCTGGTAAAAGGACGGAAGGAAAATCCAGGAAGGCAAGGGAAGAGATGGGAGGATGAGATAAAATTAACAGCCGGTCCCAACTGGAGAAGAGTGGGAATGGAAGGTTTTAGAGGAGGCCTATGCTCAGGGCCGGATCTAGGGGGGGAGAGACTGGCAAATGGCCAGAGCGGCATCAATGAGGGGCGGCCAAACTGAACAAACAGACTCTCTCTCTTGCTCTTTTCATTTCATCAGAAGACCTAAATTATTCCTGGTGTGTTTCTCAAATTTTCAACCTCGTTTCGTTGGCGAATGTTATTCGTTCTTGTTGTAAACCCACCGTTAAATAACATAACAGTCATACTGTTGCGAAAATTCTTAGGATAAATTTTCGAGCTCACTTTGCTCGAAGTTGCCAAAAAAGTGGCTTTAACCAATCCGACGGTTAAGAACCACACTTATTTTTAAATAGATTATTTCCTTTACCTCCTTATAAGGCATCATTTTAAAGGGCGCCAAGGGCGGCAAATAGGTATTATCTATGCCCGGAGTGACGAAATTGCTATATCTGGCCCTGCGTAAAGGCTCTTTGAGCTGAGAGACATTCTGCAACAACCTTAAAAGTTCAGGATAAAACCTTTATTGATTGATTGATTATGTATTATTATTGTTCTTTATTGTTTTATTGGAGCTCCAGATATCTAATAGATATAAGTATATATTTTCTGGAGTGGCAACCGCCTACCGGAAGACGCTGCGTTGGAAGGCCTCTGACTAGGTGGACCGATGATTTGGTAAAGGTTGCGAAAATCAGCTGGTTGGGAGACGCACGGGGACATAGACTAATATGTATATATATAGAGAGACACGGAACCGGTCAATTTGGCGACACTTGGGGGAGGTCTATGTTCAGCAATGGACGTCTTTATGCTGAAATGATGGCGATGATAAATTAGTTGAATTTTTTAAGACTCAATATACATTTGTAGTGAACGTAGTTCTTGCATAGAGTTCCGTAAATAGAGTAATGAACTTTCAAATACATACTACTGTAGGCACTTATATGTGTAAGAATGTAGTTCTGACACGCCTCATTACAGACTTTCAGTATACTGAGGCATGAAGACTGAAAAGTTCAGCACAAGCAAAATTCTAGAAATTATTATGTACCGTATAAAATTAAGATTTCATTTTAGTAGCAACGACATTTGCTTTGACGTAAGCCTTTAACACTGACGTTAGTAATCCATTGTCTACGAAAATTACGATGTCACTTGGGTTTGCAAATTATTCTATTTTTATAACTTTTACGTATTCATGCTCTTCAGTGTCTTTAACCTAATTATGAAAAGTTAATAACGTTTTTTCGTCCCAAAACGTTCCGTTACTTTTTTTGTTGTTTTGTTGCAGCACTGTGTCGGCTCGCTGTCATCGAATTGACAGCTTTTGGATACAGTTGAATTGACAGAGGACTCGCAAAAGCGTTTTTTGAGATCGCGACACGGAAAACATGTTGGTCTTGACCTGGTATTTTGAAAGTGACTTATAACCAGCCGATCAATATCCGAAATTGTAATCGCGGTTCGCGGTTGGTGTTGTGGGTCGACTGAGCATTTGGTTTTGTGTATATTTCACGCGCAGCGGAGTGCCTTTGCCGAGAACGCGTGTTGAAGTCAGGCGAGTATATCATCGGATCGCGTTTGTGTCCCTTCCAAATCCTTATTTTATTATATATATGCTTTTCTCTCCCTATACCACGCATAGCCGAAGAATTGCCAAATTTAAGTGGCAGTAGGCAGGGCACATTGCTCGCAGAACGGATGGCCAATGGGGCCTAAAAGTTCTGGAATGGCGACCGCGAACTGGAAGACGATACGTTGGTAAGCCTTCCACTAGGTGGAGCGATGACCTGGTTAAGGTTGCGGGAAGGCGCTGGATGCGAGACGCACGGGATCGGTCAATGTGGCAACGCCTGGGGTAGGCCTATGTCCAGCAGTGGACGTCTTTCAGCTGAAATGATGATGATGATGAATGATGACCACGCAAGGCACGGGATTGAACGAGGAACAGAGGACCACCACGAGAACTCAGGTAAGAGTGAACATTGTACCACTTTACCCCTGTAGAAGGAAGCATTCCCTATAAAGAACAAACCCCTAGCTTTCCACTGCCACGTACCGTGGTTTCGTGGGTATAGACCTACGGATCCAGGAGTCGCAAGACTGCTATGGGCCCCAGTCTTCGGCCCTTGGTTATGATCCGCAGGCCTGTATTTAACAGAAATCAATACCAAATACTCGTATTTTGGTATTTTCACTGGTACCTAACTTAACCCTTTTTTACAGAATTAAGAATTTGAAGTTGCGAAACATTGACTTTAAAGTTGGATTTGACACATATTTAACTCCAAATAGTAAAAAAAAGTTGAGATAAAATTACGGGAATTCGCGCAAAAATATGTCGCTTGAAACAAAATATTGCGGTTTCCATATGGCTTATCACTTCGGGCCCAATTATTGCGATTAGAAGAATTATTTAATTATTACGCAACGCAACGAACGCCTATTAAATTATCAGTTAAAACGTGAGGCCATGAAATTTTCCGCGTGTCTGCCCTTGAACTAGTGACGCGACTGATGTCGATAAAACCCGAACTGGCGCGAACGATGGTTGCCGAAGCTGTCGGCTTTTTGGCCTACATTTTTCAAGTAAAACTGCGGTTTTTGTTAATTTTCGTTTTTAGCAGAAACTCTGGGATATAATGTTTGCAGATCAGCAGCAGTGGTCTGAATTTTATTCATGTAATTCGATTTTTTCTCAAGTTTCATCCGCGGTTGCTTTTGGAACCCAAAGGGTAAAAACGGGACCCTATTACTAAGACTCCACGATCCGTCTGCCTATCTGTCACCAGGTTGTATCTCATGAACCGTAATAGCTAGACAGTTGAAATGATGTATTTCTGTTGCCGCTATAACAAAAAATACTAAAAACTATAAAATAAATATCTAAGTTGGGCTCCCATACAACAAACATGATTTTTTTTTTGCCGTTTTTTTTTCGATAATGGTACGGAACCCTGCGTGCGCGAGTGTGACTCGCAATTGGCCAGTTTTTATTTTTGTTTTGGTTCATAACATTTTTTGTAGACATTGCAAATCTGCTATGCTCATCAAATGTGTGGCCCGCGGCTGTCTTTGCCTAGATTTGCCTTACATAACTCGGAAATCTATTTCCACCACCAGACCACCACTATCAAAAAGAGAACAAGCACACAGTTCTGTTTCAATGAATCTACATTTCAACTAAAAATAATATAATATGGGACAAATGATATTCTTCAAATATTTTATTGTCTCAGTTGGCGGTCGCGCGAAATTAAAATAACAATCTTTATAATTTATTGAAATGATGATAATTTAACTACGTCTCGACTTTGTGACGTATAAATATAATATAATATGTTCATCACATTATAGGCTTGTTGTCTAATTTAATTCACATCACATCATCAGTCTATTAATGTTCCCACTGCTGGGACACAGGCCTCCTCTCTGTGAGAGGAATGGGCCGCTATCCACCACGTGGGCCCAGTGCGGGTTGGTGGATATCACATGTCTTCGATTTTTTGGTTCTCGGACATGCCGGTTTCCTCACGATGTTTTCCTTCACCGTTTGAGAGCATTTAATTAATGTTTTATAATTTAATTAATACAATTGAAGGGTACAGGCAAAAATGTCCTAAAAAAAAGATTTTGAGAAAAACGCATACAAAAGTTTAGAAGTATGTAATTTTTATCCTCTTCTTTACCGGTATGTACCGGTATGTCACGGACATTCCCGGTTCTTTTCGTTTCGGCCATAAACAAAAATGACTTTTTGGCGTCTTACGAATACATTTAAAAAAACCGGCCAAGTGCGAGTCGGACTCGCGCACGAAGGGTTCCGTACTTGGTAAATTGTAGTTTACGGTTTATGACGTATTCAAAAAAAACTTCTTACTAGATCTCGTTCAAACCCATTTTCGGTGGAAGTTTACATAATAATGTATATCATATATTTTTTTTAGTATTGTCATTCTCTTATTTTAGAAGTTACTGGGGGGGGGGACACCTTTTACCACTTTGGAAGTGTCTCTCGCGCAAACTATTCAGGTTAGAAAAAAATGATGTTAGAAACCTCAATATATTATGGCAGCTTTTTTATTATGTTATTTATATCACTATTCAGCAAGTTTCAACAGCATAGTTCTTATTGTTTCGGGAAAAAATGGCTGTGACATACGGACGGACAGACAGACAGACATGACGAATCCATAAGGGTTCCGTTTTTGCCGCATGGCTACGGAACCCTAAAAATGACTTTTTGGCGTCTTAAGAATACTTTTAAAAAAAATAGTGATTTCGAATAAAACTACCATGGATAAAGATTAGCTCGCCAAAAAAAAAAAAAAACAAACTTGTGACATTCCCTGTTCTTTCCGTGTTATTTTTTTTTTTTTTGCTATAAATTAAGCCACACCCATTGAAGATGATGTAATGCAAAAAAGAATTGATTCTGCAGATATGTCTCAGTTTAAAGAGTTGCGGAAACATTTTTATCACAGATACGGTTTTCTGTTGAAACAGTTATATTGAGTCATAGTTATCTACATACATAGTAACCTACTTATGTAACTGTATACGTCAATGTATATAATTTGTTGTAGAGGTCGAGCGAGAGGCCCTTTTTAGCAACAACGATTGTGGAAGGGATTTTAAATATATGTTACATAAAGGTATTTTAACAGTCGGTTGCTAAGCAAAATTGTTTCACAAAAGACTGTGATTTTTTCAAGAATTCGTGTTCTTGTATTGGTGAAATAAATTTTACTACGTTTGAAAGAATTTAACCGTAGTAAAATACTCTGAATTACTCCTTTGCAAATTTTTCGGGTTCCGTACCCAAAGGGTAAAAACGGGTCCCTATTACTAAGACTCCGCGGTCCGTCTGTCTGTCTGTGACCAGGCTGTATCTCATGAACCGTGATAGCTAGACAGTTGAAATTTTCACAGATAATGTATTTCTGCAGCCGCTACAACAAAAAATAATAAAAACAGAATAAAATGAATATTTAAGTGGGGCTCCCATACAACAAACGTGATTTTATTGCCGTTTTTTGCGATATTGGTACAGAACCCTTAGTGCGCGAGTCCGTCTCGCACTTGGCCGGTTTTTTATAAAATAAGTAGGCTACAGTAGGTATTCTAAAAAAAACACGTGATTTTATCGATATCGGCATTGTGGATTATCCTTGAACTCCGAACAGTAATCGTAGCCGACCAATCACAGAACGACTCATTAACAATTTGACATTTTTATAATCGTTGTTGCCAGGTGTTGTAAATTAGAAATAATTTGATGATAAAAGTATTTAATAATGTGATAGAGTGGTTTTGATATATTCTTAGGTGAGGCCTGCTGATTTAGTCGGTTAAAATTCATATCTATACTTATAATATTATAAAGCTGAAGAGTTTGTTTGTTTGAACGCGCTAATCTAAAGAACTCCTGGTTGGAATTCAAAAATTATTTTCGTGTTGGATAGTCCATTTATCGAGGAAGGTTATAGGCTAGATAACATCAAGCTACGATCAATAGGAGCGGAGCATTAATGAAAAGTGTTGCAAAAACAAGCAAAATTATTCCTTTTTGAGAGCTGCCGTTGCGTGCGCTGCGTAAGCGGTTAAAGTTACGCAACATTCATGTATGTAGGGTAGGGTATGTAGGTAGCTAGTTGACGGGAGAGAAGCCGCGTGGGACAGCTAGTTATTATATAATTTAAAACCTATCGTACATTTATGTCAATAATTCAAGAGATTTCCTAGCATAATATGCTGAAGTATAATAATATTATCATTTTCATTAAATGTCAGACATAGGTAAAAAATAGTACATTGTTCACCGAGAGGAGAAAGTGACCGATTACCGTCGTACGGCTCGGGCTAGATCGGGAATCGCACTTTCTCTCGAGTGATACATAGTGCTTTATACTACACCTACGAGGAAAATAAAAAACTAAATCTTTACTAATTGAAATTTATATTGACAAACAACACACAAATTGAAAATGGCGCCAATGGCGTCTGCAATTTTCACATGTTCTTTTTTCAAATTGTTTGACACCATCCAACACACAGCTAGTGGCCAGTATCATTTTGCGAACTTGGAGATAAAAACTCACTGTAAAAACTTTTTGGCTTTTGATATTTAGGTTACCAGCGCATAGTCTTACCCAAAATTAAAAAAGAAAAACCACGTAAGAAATGGATTTTCATACACTTTTCTCTCCCGCTCACATGCGTTTTCTCGCCGCATATTTGTTCGATATGCAATGACGTACTTTCTACCGTAAATTTGATAAAGTATCAAGGTACTTTCCGAGCAGGTGTAGTATAAATAGTAATTGCCAAATACGTATTTGGAATGAAATTTAACTTAATTTCATGAGAACCAAAGAAAAATGTAGAATATTCCTGAAAAGGATATTACTGTTTATATCCTACTTACATAATTAAATGTCTTACTAATATTTTACATGTAAAAGTTTGCATGGATGTGTGTGTGGATGTACGTTTGTGACTCAATCACTCCAGAACGGTTGAACGGATCTGGATTAAATTTGGCACAATGATAGATTATAGTCAGGAATACTATAATACTTTTTATCCCGGGAATATGTTCCCTGATATTTTCGGCTTTCACGCGGGCGAAGCCGCTAGCAGAAGCTAGTAATTAAATACCTGCCTACTAATATTTTTAGGGTTCCGTACCCAAAGGGTAAAAACGGGACCCTAACTAAGACTCCTCGGTCCGTCTGTCTGTCTGTCACCAGGCTGTATCTCATGAACCGTGATAGCTAGACAGTTGAAATTTCACAGATGATGTATTTCTGTTGCCGCTATAACAACAAATACTCAAAACAGAATAAAATAAAATTTTAAGTGGGGCTCCCATACAACAAACGTGATTTTTTTGCCGTTCTTTGCGATAATGGTACGTAACTCTTCATGCGCGAGTCCGACTCGCACTTCGCCGTTTTTTATTATTATTTTATTTTTAACCTGTGATGTCTCATTGCAGGGCAACGGTCTCCGTTTTGCCCAGCAATCCTGCCCAGTTTTGGGCAATAACTAAATAAATTTACACACATGATTGTTTTACAACAACCTATTGTATGTTTATTTTTCTAATAGATTATCGTGGCACAGTTTTTATATCAGCCGTGGGAAATGAGTGCTACGCGTTATATTTTGTGGTTTCCTGATAAGCTGAAATGTCTGTTCATGATTATTTATTGTAATTAGGTACATAATAATGTAGGACTTGTATTTTTCCAGTAGCCATGTCGTTTTGCAATATTCCTTTGTAATTTTCTCAGCCTCATTCGTAAAAATAATACATAAATGTCACATTTTCGTGACAAAACCACGTTCAATAAAGCAGAAATGTATTAATATAAATTTTTGATGGTCAAATTGTGGCCTGTAGATATCATTTAAGGGAGCACTAGCCGATCATTCTTCCATACAAACGTAGTCTGGCGATTACTCCACTGTTTGACGATGTACGTTTAAAATAATATCAAATTGTCTCATCATTATCTAGCCCTGTATGGAAAAAAAGTAAAAAAAAATAAGTTATGAGCGTGAAAGTTCCATATTTCAACACTAATTTTGACGCATCTTTGGGCGCAAATAAGTACCATAAGAAGAAGGAAAATTGCAAAACAGTCACCATAGGGATAGATTAATAGTTCAACAATGCAAATAATATTATTTTGACCAGATACATTTTTTTTTTTATGATATCCATACTCCCAAAGGTCCGCTTATAAAATTTCGCTCGCTCGTTTTCGTCCTAAATCATTATCAATTTCGCTACGAATTTTCAAAAGTGCGTATTCGTACGCGAACTAGTTTCTTACTCCTCATCACAGCATCGAGCTCTTTCGCACGTGTTGTCGGATGAGATAGTATGCATTTTAACCCCGCGCACAAAATAGTTCGTGCCGTCGACTAGGGCAACCTTAAGGCGGTACCCCGAGCAAAACGCCGCGCAAGCCGTTTTTTGTGCTGTTTTAGGAGCTATCTACTCGTTATTTAAAAAGAAATATTAATTAATAAAAATACATTAAAATTCTATATAATATTGATTCCAAAATGGTAGATTTAGTTTTTTTTTTAAATGTAGTATATATTTCACTAATCTCTTTCCAAAAAAACATAAAAATGAGAAATAATTATTGATATTATGCATCTCCTCGTAAAGTGTTCATTAATTATTTTTTGTAATAAAACTAATGGATAGACAATTTAATAACGAACATTTTGGTAGTAATTTTTTTTTCAAAAGACCAAAATTCGATTTTATAAAGATTTTATTCTAAAATCTGGGCGTATTCACTACTGTAATTCATGCGCCATCAGTGCCGCTAGACCAATAGGAATGCTTATATCGCATGCCGATTTTTTGGTCAGGGTACCGTCTTAATAGGCCACTAGTAGAAACATTATAGAGTTATCTCGAGCGGTTATAATCACATTCTTATTCAATTATATCATTAATGATAAATTTATTTCGACCTTTCGAAAATTTATACAAACTAGTCAGAAACGGTCCCAAGACGTCAACTATCGATACTTTTCCTTCACCGATGTCCCATCCCTATTAGTTCGTGTAACATAGGCGCTTGGCCGTAATGAGCAGGGCGTGTAAAATGCTACTTTAAGTTTTAATAGCTTGTCACGCCTTCTAAGGCCTGATAATGTTTCAGTACAACGTTATCTAGTTTGCATGAAGTATCGTTAACTACCGTATTAGTCCATCCTTGATTTAATTACTGGGCATATTTACATACATACATACATACATAAACTCATGACTTTTTCCCATGGGGGTAGGCAGAAACTACAGAACGCCACCTGCTACGATCCTTACATACTTCTTTTGCTTCACACACATTCATACATCTAGTCATACACACACGCCGGTTATGGGTACTGCGCACTTGGCCTTTCTGAAGAACATCACCTATAAGGTCTATGTATGTCTTTCTAGGGCGTCCCCTCCCGGCGTTTCCATTCACGTCTGCCTTGTAAATACCTTTCGTAAGTCGACTTTCATTCATCCTCTCAACATGGCCAAACCATCTTAACATACCCTTTTCAATTTTAGTCACTACATCTTCTTTTAAACCACAACGTTGTCTTATTACCTCATTCCTCAATCTATCATTTAAAGTTACACCACACATACTCCGCAAGGAGCGCATTTCTACGGCATTAATCCTACTTTCATGTCTTTTTTGCCATACCCAGCCTTCACTTCCATACATAAGTGTAGGCACCAGCACGCTGTTGTGAACGGCGAGTCGAGCTTCCGGAGACATCAACTTGCTGGTCACAACTGCATGCATAGCACCATTCACTTTTTTTTTATTTCTTATTTATAATATTCTGTAGGCTCGCGCTAGACCACTATCTCACCTGATGGTAAGCGATGGTGAAGCACGCTTACCTAAAAGTAACCTCTTCAGTCTTGACTTCAAGACACCTAGATTGTAGCTGTCTGGAAACACAGACTCCGGCAGGGAATTCCACTCTTTAGCTGTACTCATAATGAAAGTATTTCCGAAACGTTTAGTGCATTTGTGAGGGATGTTCACCATGTACCGATGGCGCATCGCCGTATGCTTGTAGTCGGGCAGGGAATTCCACTCCGGCAGGGTATTTCAATGAATTGTAAAAATTAGATACTCTGTCGCTTATTGAAAAACCGGCCAAGTGCGAGTCGGACTCGCGCACGAAGGGTTCCGTACTTGGTAAATTGCGGTTTACGATTTATGACGTATTAAAAAAAAACTACTTACTAGATCTCGTTCAAACCAATTTTCGTTGGTAGTTTACAAGGTAATGTACATCATATATTTTTTTTAGTTTTATCATATTCTTATTTTAGAAGTTACAGGGGGACACACATTTTACCACTTTGGAAGTGTCTCTCGCGCAAACTATTCAGTTTAGAAAAAAAATATATTAGAAACCTCAATATCATTTTTAAAGACCTATCCATAGATACCCCATACGTATGGGTTTGATGGAAATTTTTTTTTTAGTTTTAGTTTCAAGTAGGGGAACCCCCAAAATTTATTGTTTTTTTCTATTTTTGAGTGAAAATCTTAATGCGGTTCACAGAATACATCTACTCACCAAGTTTCGGGAAAAAGTGGCTGTGACATACGGACGGACAGACAGACAGACAGAGACAGACAGACAGACATACAGACATGACGAATCTATAAGGGTTCCGTTTTTTGCCATTTGGCTACGGAACCCTAAAAATGCTGGTATTCTGCCAAATCCGTTTAGACTGCAAGCTAATTACAAAATAGTTGGAAGAAGGTACAGGACCGGTCGATGTGCGACGATTATGCATGGAGTACTGTTCTCATCTCTGGGACGGATCTGCCAAATACCAGCTTGATGCACTAGAGTCGATCGAAAAGCGGGCCAAGAGACTCATCGGCAATGAGGCACTGGTCAAGTCAAAACTCCAGAGCCTTGAACATCATCGTCGAGTTGCCAGCTTGTCGGTTTTTCATCAGTTGCATTTCGGGGAGTGTGCGATGGAATTGCATGATCTGATTCCGCCCAGCCCGTTCCATCATCGGACTACCAGACGTACGGCGATGCGTCATCGGTACATGGTGGATATCCCACCCATACGCACAAAACGTTTTGGGAACACTTTCATTATGCGTACAGCTAAGGAGTGGAATTCCCTGCCGGAGTCTGTGTTTCCCGATAGCTACAATCTAGGAGTCTTTAAGTCAAGAGTGAATAGGTTACTTCTAGGCAAGCGTGCTACACCGTCGACCACATCATCGCATACCATCAGGTGAGATAGTGGTCAAGCGCAAGTCTATAGACGATAAAAAAAAAACTTAGGGGAAGCCTAAGTCCAGCAGTGGATGTCTTTCAGCTGATATGATTATGATGACGGTAACTAAGCAAATAACTTCACTTCAGTATAGGAACGTTTTAAGTGAATTGTGGTTTTCTTCGGTCTGATTAAGTATTAAACTCTTGTATAGCTTAACAGTTTACGTTTAGACGTACCTTTGGGAAATGTGAAGTTTAGCAATTGTCTGTTTTAGTAGTTTAGTAGTCCCTAGGCATATATATGTTACTGTCTGTATAGGCACTGAAATGTAGTTAAGATTAAAATAATTTATGATCCTACTAAACTATAAAGTAGATATATATATATAATATTACTAGCTTCTGCTAGAGGCTTCGCCCGCGAGGGAAAACATAAAAAGTAGATTATGTGCTATTCCAGACTATAGTCTATCTCTGTGCCATAATTTCATCCAGACCCGTTGAGCCGTTCTGGCGTGGCGTGAGTAACAAACATACATCCACAGTTCTACACATCCGAACTTTCGCATTTATAATATTAGTAAGATGTTCTATGTGTTATTCAGATGTATAAGCTATATTTTTGTAAAGTTTCTTCAAATCCGTTCAGTAATAGTTTTTGCGTGAAAGACACATCCATCCTCATAAACTTTCATGTTCATTATAATAGTGAGTAGTATTTAATTTATTACCCACGACGGAACGGAGACGGTATATGGATATTCTTGGGTTTTTAAATTATTTTATCCTTTTTTAATTACTTTTTAACTGTCGTGGGATTTTTCTAAATTTATAACTTTGTTTTTATTTCAGCTGTGCCCTTGGTTTCGCTCCCGTCAACTGCCTACCCTACTTACCTTCCTACCTACCCTACCTACCTTCCAAACATTTTTTCCAGGGTCATTCTTTCGCGGAATATCTTACTTAACGCCGCCATTCAGAAAATGAAGTCAAATCCACAACGCCATCTATCGAATACGGAGTTCAACTGTCCGAGTATCTGAATTGCGTGTGTTGTGAATTGTGATATTGTACTTCTTGAACACTTTAAATTCATGTAACTTTTGATAGAGTGCCGATTGCGATGAAAAAAATCGAAGTAATACCTACTTCAAGTTACGCACATTTTTTTGTATATTTATTACCGTTGGTTTCGTACATTTGACGTGATGCGTGCACAAATAAACAGACAAAAATCTGAAAAATGCTGTAAATGGGTTCTGTTGGTTATCCTATAACACTCTGCCTTTTTTTTTGTAAATATTTCGGTGTACAAAAACTATTTTTCTACAGATTTATTATATGTATTGATTGATATTGATAATACTTTATTGTACATCATTAATAAATACAGCGGGGTGACCATAATCTCTTAAAAAAAGGTTATTTTGAGTGTGAGTAAGGGACAGATATATACATCTGTCCCTTACACACCATCAAATGTCGTGGTGGCCCAGTGGCTAAGATCTCGCCTGTCGTGCGAGGTCGTGGGTTCAAATCCGGGCAAGTACCAATGTGACTTATTCAAATTCATATGTACTTTCTAAGTTTATCTTGGACATCACAAGCAACGGTGAAGGAAAACATCGTGAGGAAACCTGGACTTATATAGTTAATGTAAGTCTGAAATAGCCAAGTCAGAGGCCTGTGGGGTTCTGAGAGGCAGCTTAAGAGGGGACTCTAGTGAGACTTTCTCCATACAAACACATTCTGCTGTTTTCTTCGTGGATAATGCCTCTAGAGCAATGATTTTTTTCCATAAAATCTAGGTCTAACTAATACGTGCCTGTATCATTTCCTTTTTTCCAAAACATAATCACAAAAAGAAATATGACAATACAAAAATCCGAAAAAAATGCCCGTTTTTACCGCCATGATCAGAAGACTTTCAGACAAAATTTATAAGTTTTTAACAAAAAAAGAAATGATAGGAGCATAGATATACCTACTTTTCCTCTAAATTTTGATATAAGAATTTTTTAGATCAGACCAGTTTTCATGAAGAAAACAGCAGAATACGAAACGTCTTTTAGTCAAAGTTTTTGTAGGTAAAATCAGCCTGAGCTGCAGTTGTCCCTTTCGCACTTTACGGGGTGAGGTTGGAGGTGACGCGACGGCAATAGTTTCTTCAAATACCTATTTTTCAAATTCCTATTGACTAGAGTCCGCTCTTAATTAACTGTGACACCAGAGGTGGCCACACACAGAAGATAAAATCACCATCAAAACCATCACCATCATAAGAAGACACCATCAAAATAACCTTATTCTATGAGTCCCTCAGGACAAACAATACCAATAGTTAGTATGATATTTATTATTATTATATTGATAGCATTTAATACGTCGTAAATTTTCTGATCCATGTTTTTGCGAACTACGCCTCAAAATCTAAATCTGTAAGTAAGACGCAGTATTTTTAATATCAAGAGGAGATACCAAATGAGTGATTTGTAATCTCTCGCAGTAGTTACCTAATCTGTTATCAGTAGGAAGTAAGTGATAAGATTGGGAGAGCCGTCGTACGATTGCTATTTTCGAGTAAGCCACGTGAGTTATCGAAAAACGTTGGTTTGTTTGTACACACAAGTCTCACGTGGTGGAAGATAGTATTGAGTTGATATGTAAAATTGCAGAGTGGAATTTTTTGGTGCTTATCTCTGCTATACATTTTGAGTATAAGAAGCTAGTCAGCCTAGGAATTGCTAAAAAAAAATACAAAAAAATACAACCGACTTCCAAAAACACTACAAAGTCGAAAAAAAACTTCAATTTCGGAAGTCAGTGTGCCTGTTTTCGTTTCTTCCTATTTTGACACCGACTTCCGAAATTGAAGTTATTTTTCACTTTTCAGTGTGTTTGGAAGTCGGTTGTATTTTTTTGTAAAAAGGTTTTTATTTTTCACTTTTTTGTTGTGTTTCATAACGGGCAATTTCTTTAGTAAAGGCCTATAACACCCCAAGTGATGCCAATAACATGAAACTTAAACACACCCGGTGGAATGAGAGTATACCAGGATAAACTGTTCATCTGCGTACCCCTTTAGAGTGTACTAGCGTGATGTTATGTTATGAAATGGTATAACTGTAAACGACAAACAGACATGCGATTGCAGCAGTCTCGAGGGATTTGCCGTCATTTATTGAAGAGTTCTGTTGTATATCTCCGAAGTTCTTCATCAGATCTTCACCAAATTTATATGGGACTTATTCGGGAACTGACTCTTTTAAACAAAAGAGATTTTTTTTTAATCGGTCCACAATTGAGGGAGAAATCGGTGAACAAACATACAGCCGAACATAGAACCTGCTCGTTTTTGGCATGTCTGGAAAAATGCGTGATTCTCCCCAACTCCCGGACAATGCACTAGATCCTGCAGCAAAATAAATATACTCTCCCTTTTTTTTTTAAATAAACCTATGTTTATTGCCTCTTCATAGCCTTTCACTCTTTCCTGGGTAATTTGCCTACTCCAAACAATCTTAATAAAACGCCAACAAGTTGTCACGTCAACGTTTACCATCGGCGACTCAGACAAAAGGTAAAACGAGTTTCGCGAAAAATTACTTTAAAGAAAGAAAGAAAAATATTTATTTGTGACCCGCACAGAAGACACGAGAAATAAGCATACAATTAAACAATAATAAAACAAAAACCCCGTGCGAGACCAAAAAGGCTCCTATCACAGCATGTGCAGCGATATTCAAAAAAAGCGAACTAAAAAGACGTAAACAAGGAAAAAATCATGCTGTGCAGTCGGAGGATACATATTCGCGGGCTGGCTGACCAAAATCTGGTGTATCCTCCGCCTGCACAGCATGATTTTTTCCTTGTTTACGTCTTTTTAGTTCGCTTTTGAAGCAGTCGGGTTTTTTGATTTTTTGATTTAACTTTTTTTATTTATAAATTTTTAGTTAAGTTTTTTTCGAATTAGATACATTTAAACATATAAGTGTTATATATTTTTGAAATCACCTCTTAAAACCCTTTATTTTGATACCCCACACACTGGGTTTGGAAGAAAAAAAAAATTGGGACTCCACAATATGGCGCCCAAAATCCGCCATTTTTCTATTGTCCAATTTTAACGTAGCCTATGACACTCGCAGGGTTAAGACGAATCGATTGACGTATGAATCATCAAAATCGGCCAACGCGTTTGGTCTCTGGAACGCCACATAGGAACAAACATACATACATACATAGACTGATAAACACATTACCCTCCTTCGGCAGTCGGGTAAAAAGGTAATAACGCTGCGCTAATATTATGATAGGGCCTACTGTTGATGCCACGGACACACTTACGGAAACGGGACTTATATAATAAAATAAAATAGAAGAATATTTCTATAACAAACAAAATAGAATAAAACATTTAAGGTGGGTAAAAGTATGTATGTAGTACGCGGTATAATGCAGGCAACATTCTCAAACCAGCATCCTTCATATACCTACCTCTTCGTTAGCAGAAAACTCAAGGCCAAGTCCACACTATTCGCGGCCGAATGAATGAATGAATGAATGAACTTATGCGACGTGGTCACAGCTCGCGTCGCCACGTAACTTTACGCGCCGGCACAATGACGCACGCCACATGCCACAGCTATTAATTTGAGATACGCTCGTAAAATGCTAATTGATTTGTAGATATTAATACCTGTGTGAAAATGTACTCAGGCTCTAGGCAAGTGGTATTCGATGTCAGGGAAGGCGATAGTCGACATGGCAAAATTTAAGGGATTGGTCACGTGATTTTTCGATATCGCTTGTCAATTAATTTTGTCTTTTTCACAATCGATATCGCCATGCTTTCCATGATATAATGTCACTTGTTGTCACTGGAAGGTATCATCACCGTCAAAAGTCATTGGGAAAGTTAAGAAATCAAAAAAACCGACTGCTTAAGAAGCGAACTAAAAAGATGTAAACAAGAAGAAAATCATGCTGTGCAGTTGGATACATAATTATTTACGTGCTGGCTGACTAAAACCATGTGTATCCCCCGACTGCACAGCATGGTTTTCTTCTTGTTTACGTCTTTATAGTTCGCTTCTTAAGCAATCGGGTTTTTTTTTGATTTTATAAACAATTTTTATTTGCAACTTTTTAGTTGCATTTTTTTACGATCTTCTCTTAAACATAATATAAGTGGTACATTTTGGTAATCACCTCTAAAAACCCTTCATTTTGATACCCCACCCGATGGGTATGGAAGAAAAAAAAAACGGCCAGGTGCGAGTCGGACTCACGCACCGAGGGTTCCGGACAAACCTGTAGGTATATGAGTAAAAGTTGCCGGCCGGCCGGTGGTTGGCCGGTTTTTAGATTAAAAATTTTTTTTTTATATGATGTAACTAAAAATTTACGGTTTTCGCAATTTTTCCTTTATCTGTGCTATAAGACGTTGCTTTGTACCAAATTTCAAGATTCTGAGTTCACGGAAAGTACCCTATAGGTTTTGATTCCCTTGCGAGTGTCGAAAATTTGCGGCAATTTCGGCATAAAAGGCTGTATCTTTTGATTGCGTTAGCAAAGAAGTTAGATTTTTTCTCAGTTTTAAGAGACAGTAGACTTGAGTATTTGATATAAATTTCAGCTTGATACCTCCACGCATTTTTGAGAAAAAGTGTATTGACAGACAGACGGACAGACGACAAAGTGATCCTATAAGGGTTCCGTTTTTTTTTTTATTGGAAGAAACACAAACTCCGGGAGAGAATTGCACTCCTAAGGCTCTCAGACAGACTGCATTTCAACTGCACTCCAACAGCAAATTTGCAGTTTGAATGCAGTTAGTATGACTGCAATCGGACTGCACGGGTGCTTTGCAGTTTTATTGTTGTACAGGCAGCGTACGCATAATGAAAGCTTACTTGGGTGTTTTTGGGTGATCAAATCTTTATCCATTTTGGAAGTGTAGCCATAATCTTCGACCATTTTCTTAAGCCTTCTTAAACTGCGCGTGAGTTGACAATTTGACATTAGCCTAGCTGACCATTACCTAGTTTACCTTTAAAGTATTTATAATTACTTAGTTTAAGCTTGTTCAGTGTGTAGATTACTTCATTATGCCCTTTTCAGGTTAGCCTTTGTAAAGTAACTTAAGGCTAAGCGTAGAAATCACGTTTTTTGAATCTTAGAAAAGTCTGTGTCTTTGAGGACTCCATATATATGTACTTGCTACACAGGGTGACTTTCAATTCATTTTCAACCTTTCCAGGGTTTGAAATAATTATAAAATTTACTTAAGGAAACAACTCTGAAATATGAAAAAAAAGAGACGTCGAGTACATTTGTTACCAACTTCAAAAAAAGGAGGTTCTTAATCAATTCGACAGGTATGTATGTAATTGGAATTGCACAATATTCACATATGTTATTCTGTATGGGCTACTAATCACGTGTGCCAAATTTCATAAGTGTGTTTGCTTGTTTGTTTGTTACTGTACTGTATGTTGTAACTACTTATCGGTTCATGATCATTATTTTATTTTTATTGGATTTAGTTTCATCAAAATAGGTTCAGTAGTTTTCAAGATAAGGAACATACATCCGAACTCCTTAGCGAATTTAGTTATTATGGGTATTTTGTTAGTCCTTTAGAGTACCTTACTATAAGACTTGGCTCACTTTTTAGTAATTTTTTACTAAAACTAAAAATAGATAAATTAAAAACTTTGTGAAAAAGGTTTTTCTTTCATGGACCACCTGTACTTTATTTATCATTAATATCCTATTTTGAACTACGCTACGCTGAATTCATACCAATAGCTCCTTAGGTCAAACTGGTCAAAACAAAACAAGTGAACTTAATTGGGTTTATTTGTACCATTTTCCTCCTATTTTTTAACACAGGAAACGATACTGTTTTCTATGACTAACGATCGCCACCCGTGTGGCCTCTTAAAAAAAATTAGGAAACTATACCTAACTATTCGACGAGATGTTTCGGGAGTTCCCTCTTAAATCTAATACAAGGACCATGAGATTGGGGTCGTGAAATATGTGATAAGAACTAATAACATTATCGTAGCTATAAATGTACTATGTACAATCTCATTAGATTTAGCCTTTTTAATTCTTTGCTTTAAAACTTTTGGATTAACTTCAAGCAGATCCGAGGCCGTATGAAACATATTCAATGTTTGTTGGTTTGTCTGGAAGTGCTGATCGAATTACTGATAAAAAGCTACTCTACTGTCGTTTATCATATAATACTACTTTTTAACCGACTTCAGAAAAAGGAGGATGTTCTCAATTCGACTGAATGTTTTTAGGGTTCCGTATCCAAAGGGTAAAAACGGGACCCTATTACTAAGACTCCACTGTCTGTCTGTCTGTCACCAGGCTGTATCTCATGATACTAAAAACCGGCCAAGTGCGAGACGGACTCGCGCACGAAGGGTTCCGTACCATTATCGCAAAAAACGGCAAAAAAATCACGTTTGTTGTATGAGAGCCCCACTTAAATATTTATTAAATTCTGTTTTTAGTATTTGTTGTTATAGTGGCAACAGAAATATCGACATCATCTATGGTAATTTCAACTGTCTAGCTATCACGGTTCACAGTACAGCCTGCTGACAGACAGACAGACAGGTAGACGGACCGTGGAGTCTTAGTAATAGGGTTCCGTTTTTACCAATTGGGTACGGAACCCTAAAAACAGAATATTTTTTTTTTTTTATTGAGGCTGCCATACAACAAAAGTGCTTTTTTGCCGTTTTTTGCGATAATGGTACGGAACCCTTCGTGCGCGAGTGCGACTCGCACTTGTTTTTTTTATCTTGTAAAAATGCACATTTCCTGCGGTATTAGGCCACGGGGCAAACATTTGGCATAATAATTTTTCATTGTTTCTGAGTTTTCTGCCATACAAAATCTTGTCCTTTAGTGCAAAAATCTACTATTTGGTACAAAACCTTCAAAATATTTTAAAATAGAACGGGCCAATCATTAATAACAAACAACATTCTAAACCTTCGGAAACCAATAAACTGCAGGCAAGACATTCTTTGAGAATTTAAGTACCATAATTATTCTAATAATAATTTACAACTTGGGAACCATCAACTTTAAAATGTCATTCAATCAGAGGTATTTGAACGTACATACATTGGGCGATTTAAAATGTCAAAAGTCATATATTGAGGAAAATCCGGTACAATGGCATGGGTATCTAGATTTGTGTCTAGAATGCGTATGAAGGGCACAAGGACCAACTTAAATTAATATTATAAACAGGTTAAACATATCCACCTCACTATTCCCCAACCACTTCAACTCCTGAAAGGCCGAATCAACAGTGGCGACCACTAGAAAAGCGCCGAGGCAATGAAGCTCGACGAAGTCCCGGAGTATGAATTTAACTGTCTTGGATCCCGCAACGAAATTAATCAGAAAAGAATAACGGAGAAGTAGGCAAAGATACGTAATACGTAATTTCCACTTCCCTCCATATCAAGCAGGAGACAGAACAAACAAGGCCAATATACACAAAGGTTCGTTTACAACTGGGATAAGCCCAGTTACCTAGCACCACAGATAAAAAAATATCATATATATTAACAACAAACAAAGAGGTAAAGTTGTTTCTATATATATGTATAGTAGTTTGAATTGATTGTTTTGTTCTGGCAAACCATAGGTTTTGTAGACCATGAATAACTTTAAGAAAAACAATATGTTAAGGAAAACGGTGAGGAATTCAAAAAAATATAATACCGGTCTGTCATCAGCTTTGTTAAAACGAGAAGGATCAAGTAGGGTGGCAACAAAAGTCTAATAATAAAATGGTAACAATATGTTTCGTTCCCATCTTTTGCTAATTACTTCAATGTGAAAGCTTCTTAATCCGGTATAATAATGTACACATTGAAGCCACATGTACACAACGGTTAACATTGGAGTTGTCAATTGTTTTTGGTTAGCGAACCATCAAAAACTTTCCATAGTTTTACGACCGCATTTTCTAACAATGTGACATTTTCAATGCATTCTGATGACAGCGCAATTTTGAACATTTTTTGAGGGTTCTAGTGCTTCTAAAGATAATGTATCATCAAAAAAGGTTTTTTTTTTTTGGTTGATTTGCTCTTGACCCTAGTCTAGGTCAGAGGTGACAGAGACAGAGTCTACGATGGAATGAGCTTACACAGAAGAAGCCTGTTCAAACTTTGAAGAGATTCGGGTTGAATGCGTTCGGAAACACAGACGCAGGTAGTGAGTTCCATTCATTCGTTGTGCGCATTATGAAGGATGTTTGGAAGCGCTTGGTGCGAATTGGTGGAATGGCAACAAGTTAAGGATGGTAACTTGCAGTGCGTCTAGATGTCCGATGGTAGAAGGGGTCTGGTGGGATGAGGTCGTGGAGCTCTTGAGCACACTCAACGTTCAAAAGTTCTGTCTGAATAGGTTTTTTTTTTTTTTTTTCTGGTTATGGAAATCTTTTAAATTGGCCCAATATTGGAAGAGGAAATAGGCGAGAACCAAACCTTGAATTATGACTTTAAAGTCGGATGTCTGCGAGTGCATTTCCTCTTAAGAATGTATACGTGGGACACTCAGAAAGTTTTGCGAAACTAAAAAAAATTGTTCTATACGTACATATATTTTTATTAAATCTTTTCAAAGTACTTTCCACCAGCCTCTATACAAAGATTCATGCGCCTAAACCAGTTTTCAAAACACTTTTTCCAGTCCGCCGCAGACACCTCGTTTACAGCCTGCTCGAACGCAGCCAGCGCATCTTCCGGCGACGAAAATTGTATCCCTTTGAGCTGATTTTTTATTTTTGGGAATAAAAAGAAGTCACACGGTGCTAGATCAGGGCTGTAAGGAGGGTGACCCAGGAGTTTGACTGGCGTGCTGTCCAGGAAGTCCCTCGTTTTGAGTGCGGTGTGCGCAGGTGCATTGTCGTGGTGGAGCAGTAGCCCGCGGAGCCCTGTGTTTGGTCGCTTGTTGCTTATAACAGAGAAAACTTCTGGCAAACATTTGGTAGTATACCATTCGGCATTAATGCTTCTTTGATCCCGTAAGGGAATTGATACCAAGTGGCCAGTCAAATTAAAAAAGCTAGCGATCAAAATCTTACCCCCGCTTCTAGATCGCTTCACTTTGGTAGGCGTTGGCTCATTTTGAAACACCCAAACAGTCGACTGGCGCTTGGTTTCTGGGTCGTATTGATAAATCCAGGACTCATCACCTGTAACGATGTCGTAAACACGCCGAGACGAGCCTGCTTCAAATTTGTTAAGCATATCACGGCACCATTCCACCCGGGCCTGCTTCTGAGCATCGGTGAGGTTGTGCGGCACCCAGCGTGATACTATCCTCCTCACGCGAAGATGGCTGTGTAGAATCTCGTGAACGCTTCCCGATCCAATCTTCAATATGTGTTGAATCTCCTGATATGTAATTCGCCTATTGTCTTGGATTAAATTTTTCACTGCTAGCACGTTTTCTTCGGTAACAGCCGTCAAAGGGCGACCGCTTCTTTCGTCATCCCCCAAAGTTGGTCGACCGCGCTTGAATTCGTTATACCAACGATACACGGTTGCCTTGGAAGGGCCTTCATCCATGAATGCCATTTGAAGTCTATCGTACGATTCATCCGGTTTCAGGCGACACTTGAAATCGTATAAAATCATAGCTCTAAAATGTTCCCGGCGCAGATCCATATTTCAGTGAGACACAATACTTTGAATTAACTCGCAAAAAATGTGGAGGGAAATTTTGAAATTGGAACTTACTTATTTTTACTTATAAATAATCATATTTTCGAAAAACATTATAACTGGCCAGTCTCCCATATATAAAAACTTTTTTTCGCAATACTTTCTGAGGGGCCTGGTATGTAACAGCTCGTTTGGCAGTTGGCGGTGTGACACCCCGTGCCTCGCAGAGTACGTTAAGCCTTTGGTCTGACCTCTCTGCCTTCGTGTCAGTTTGTCACCCCATCAGACTATGAGAGTGATGGAACCATTGGAACAGGGTATACTTGAGTTCCCCAGCCCGCGCCGATGGATAGTCTCTATTAAAATAGATCGCTATAGGAGAAATCGGTCTTCAGAAGTCTTTAGATTTAGAAGTAACTAGCTTCTGCTTCAAAGTTAAAAAATATGCTCCGGTCGCCACCAATTATCCGCTGGGTCAATCTAAGGATTGTCCGAAAATTTCATTAAAATCGGTCTCGCCGTTTCGGAGTCTATAAGGATCATACACACATAGTTTCTCTTTTATATACATATATAGAAGTAATTACAGGACATACAAATGAATTTAATATCTACTTGCTCCTAGCTAGATTCTAGGGAACTAAACTCCATTTGCGATAACATTAGACGTTTAAATTAGCCCATTTTACAGCCCGTTCAACCGATTTTGACTTCTATTGCGTTGGTGATACGACAAATGGTAGCTGTAGTAAACAGTTGGTTTTGGTAACAGGTTTATGCTTTTTATGTCATCCTTATGTTAACGGGATAGAACTTAAAATCGGTTGAACGGACTGTAAAAAAGATTTGGAAATATGTCTAATGTTATTTCAAATGGAGTATAAGAGATCAGAACTTCCTACAAAAAAACCCGCAAACGATAGAATCTCCGTTAAGAATTGCAATTCATGTTTCGATGCGAGTCGATGTTTTTTAAAAGGATTTTGATAAAATTGAGATGATAAATGTATATCGATATCAAATAGTTTAAGTTTCTAAATAGGAACTGGTAAATAATGGGGCAAAATGCAGTCCTCTAAATATACCAGGCCCCTCAGAAAGTATTGCGACAAAAAGTTTTTATATATGGGAGACTGGCCAGTTATAATGTTTTTCGAAAATATGATTATTTATAAGTAAAAATAAGTAAGTTCCAATTTCAAAATTTCCCTCCACATTTTTTGCGAGTTAATTCAAAGTATTGTGTCTCACTGAAATATGGATCTGCGCCGGGAACATTTTAGAGCTATGATTTTATACGATTTCAAGTGTCGCCTGAAACCGGATGAATCGTACGATAGACTTCAAATGGCATTCATGGATGAAGGCCCTTCCAAGGCAACCGTGTATCGTTGGTATAACGAATTCAAGCGCGGTCGACCAACTTTGGGGGATGACGAAAGAAGCGGTCGCCCTTTGACGGCTGTTACCGAAGAAAACGTGCTAGCAGTGAAAAATTTAATCCAAGACAATAGGCGAATTACATATCAGGAGATTCCTCACCGATGCTCAGAAGCAGGCCCGGGTGGAATGGTGCCGTGATATGCTTAACAAATTTGAAGCAGGCTCGTCTCGGCGTGTTTACGACATCGTTACAGGTGATGAGTCCTGGATTTATCAATACGACCCAGAAACCAAGCGCCAGTCGACTGTTTGGGTGTTTCAAAATGAGCCAACGCCTACCAAAGTGAAGCGATCTAGAAGCGGGGGTAAGATTTTGATCGCTAGCTTTTTTAATTTGACTGGCCACTTGGTATCAATTCCCTTACGGGATCAAAGAAGCATTAATGCCGAATGGTATACTACCAAATGTTTGCCAGAAGTTTTCTCTGTTATAAGCAACAAGCGACCAAACACAGGGCTCCGCGGGCTACTGCTCCACCACGACAATGCACCTGCGCACACCGCACTCAAAACGAGGGACTTCCTGGACAGCACGCCAGTCAAACTCCTGGGTCACCCTCCTTACAGCCCTGATCTAGCACCGTGTGACTTCTTTTTATTCCCAAAAATAAAAAATCAGCTCAAAGGGATACAATTTTCGTCGCCGGAAGATGCGCTGGCTGCGTTCGAGCAGGCTGTAAACGAGGTGTCTGCGGCGGACTGGAAAAAGTGTTTTGAAAACTGGTTTAGGCGCATGAATCTTTGTATAGAGGCTGGTGGAAAGTACTTTGAAAAGATTTAATAAAAATATATGTACGTATAGAACATTTTTTTTTAGTTTCGCAAAACTTTCTGAGTGTCCCACGTAATGTTATGAATTTTTTTTTTTCTTTCGAACCCATCGTATGGGGTATCAAAATAAAGGGTTTTAAGAGATGATTTAAAAATATATGACACTTATATGTTTAAATGTATCTATAATTCTAAAAAAAATACTAAAAAATTGTAAAAAAAAAACTTAGGATACATCTGGTTTTGGTCAGCCAGCTCGCGAATATGTTTCCCCGACTGCACAGCATGATTTTCTTCTTGTTTACGTCTTTTTAGTTCGCTTTTTAAGCAGTCAGGTTTTTTGAGTTATTTAATTAAGTTTTTTTTTCTTGGAAATATTTTCGATGTATTAAAACGACTTTTCTACAGATTTATTATGTTGAATGTTGATGATGATATTTTTAAATGCACAGTTCCCATGAGATACGCCAAGGGAAAAATATAGTTATTTTTATATAGAGCACCGTTTCAATTTCTCTAATACCCGTTTGTTTATTTACCTAACAAATAACCAACACACCATGACCATTCCACCGTTACGATGCACCGACCACCAGGATACCATAAATAATTAATTCATAATTGGGACATTCTCACGTCAATTATAAGCAACAAAAACTTACGTTCACCGAGCATGCATTTTATTAAACAATATCTAATATTCAAAACATATATTAAGGAGTTTCTTAACCGATATAAGTCGACCTCTGCCACCTTTTTGGTCGTAATGAATTTGTGGTGTTAAATGTGATTGAAGGGTCTTTGTTTACTGGTGATTATGACTTCCTTGGCGATGTATTTGATGGCGTAGACTTATGATAGGGTGTCCATAATGTAATTGTGTTTTGTGAGGACAGGCCCATTTGTTTTCAGTTTTATGGGGAACCTTTAGAAGAGCGTTTAATTTATCATTTTGTGTGTTGTTAACGAATTCTTTTTTTTGGTCTTCTAATTGGGGAATGGTTTTTTTGTAAAGTATTTACCAGTGCTACATTATTGCTTGATTATGTAGGTTTTGAAATGTTTTAACATGTATGGCCATATAAAAAACAAAAATAGGTACACGATGAAAAAATAACCACACTTAAAGTCGTCACAATCTAAGAAGTCCGTTGACGTTTCTTATTTTACATGCCGCGATAACTTTTTACGTAAGAAATTGAAAAATCAAATTCATAATCCTAATATGTTGCTCATACACTATAACAACAAGTATCATTTGCAAGCATCAAGTTTAGTTATTATTTAGTATTTTTATAGCTGTCAAAACGGGCCTTTTATTTTTTGACAACTTTAATAAAAATACGGGCATGAGGAATTAAAAACACTCATTGAATGCTATTGAAATTAGAGCTTCTTATGGTATGGTAGGTAAACAAATACTTAGAAATTGCAGACGTCGATCACAACAGTTTTCGAAATTTGATTCTCTGCGCGATGGTCTCTGAAAACTCGAACGTAAAAAAATCAAAAATCGAACAGGACTATCCGACCTCCCACAAACTCATACACATCAGACACCTGCACCCACGCGGTACGCTCGTACACCCGTACATCGAAGCTTGTCGGTTGTCGGCAACTTAACGCAGAACTTTTAAAAGTCGCGTCAGTTTAGACGCGCGCGCATTATTGCATGTAAGTCGTGTAACATACGTCATGTGTGATGTGGGGGACAAGGTATCAGGACTGGGAGGGTACCTAATACATTTAAAGAGCGGAAAAATAAAGGGAGATAAGTAGAAAGGACATGGTGGATTGTATTCAAATTGCTGCTTCTGGTTAGCTTTTGAGCGTAATATCTTGCTTGCTTGTCGAATGATATTACAGAATATAATGCCCTAACAAGGACTGGGGGGTGACAATAAGCTCTAAGAGTAAGGTTATTTTGAGTGTGCATAAGGGAAAGATATAGATGACTTGTATACATCTGTCCCTTTTTAGGGTTCGGTAGCCAAATGGCAAAAAACGGAACCTTATAGATTCGTCATGTCTGTCTGTCGGTCTGTCGGTCTGTCTGTCTGTCTGTCTGTCCGTCCGTATGTCACAGCCACTTTTTTCCGAAACTATATATGCTGTTGAAACTTGGTAAGTAGATGTATTCTGTGAACCGCATTCAGATTTTCACTCTAAAATAGAAAAAAAAAACAATAAATTTTGGGGGTCCCCATACTTGAAACTGAAACTATAATTTTTTTCATCAATCCCATACGTGTGGGGAATCTATGGATAGGTCTTCAAAAATGATATTGAGGTTTCTAATTTTTTTTTTTTCTAAACTGAATAGTTTGCGCGAGAGAAACTTGCAAAGTGGTAAAATGTGTCCCCCCCCCCCCCCCGTAACTTCTAAAATAAGAGAATGATAAAACTAAAAAAAATATATGATGTACATTACCATGTAAACTACCACCGAAAATTGGTTTGAATGAGATCTAGTAAGTAGTTTTTTTTTAATACGTCATAAATCGTAATCCGCAATTTACCAAGTACGGAACCCTTCGCGCGAGTCCGACTCGCACTTGGCCGGTTTTTACAGTCTATCTATGATAGTTTTGACACGTCAGGGTACGGGAGCTGATAGCATGATATCCCTGTGTAGGATTCACCCTTTGTCTTCTATGGACTCACCATGGGCAAAATCCGATCTGCAACGCTAGGCAATTGCTTTATGCAAAAAATTTGAAAGATTATTCTCTTCTTGGACGAGGAAAACTAGTTTAAGAATTTTTTTAAGGTTGCCTTGATGAAGCACCAGAAAAGAGGGGCCTATGTGAATCGTATAAAGCCCTTTTTTTTTGTAAACTGGGAGAAACCTTCAAAAGACGTCGGGACTTTTGGAGAAAAGACCAGGGGGAGTGAGATCTTTATCTCACTAAAACCACCCTGGTGGTCTCGTGAACTTATAACAGTCCACTCTGGAAACCCCTCTGTGCAACGCCTGTAGAATTCTAGACAGACGGAATGCAATAGTTAATACGACTGCAATAAAACTGCAAACCAACCGTGCAGTCGGTGTGCACGGCTAGTTCCAACGACAACTGCACACCGACTGCAATCGGAATACACGGTTAGTTGGTACTAACTGCAAACATACTGCTGCAGTTGAAATGCAGTCCGTCTGTCTAGAACCTTAGGACACATTTCTTACAGGCAAAAGCCAAGATTTTGTCTTGCAAAAAGATTCTCTGTCTCCCGCTTCGTACATAACTTGTACCACACCTGTCTGCTCACATTATTGTCGGGCATCGAAACTCGTACTTACAGTACAGCTCGTAATAACGATGTTTCAGGGCATAAAGCACGAAATAAAGGGGGTGATTATTATACCATATATACAGCGTGTTTATATACCGGTTTGATTCGGGAGCAGTGGCTGGAACGGAAAGTTTAGACACTCTTCTTATCTGTTCGGTTTTAAGTGGGAAGTGGAGGATATTGGGGCAATGTCGTGGGTATATTGAGAAAGGTTGTCTTCCTCTTTAGCGATATTTACAAGTGATAAGTTAATGAAATAGCGATCTATATCGGTCTTTAATGAAGATAGGAAATCTTATATTGCGTATAATCTTCAAGTCAGCCTTCTTTAGGTTGAACGTTCAAAGTTAAAGTCAAATATATTTATTCAACTAGGCCAATAAACGGCACTATTGAATGTCAAATAAATTAAAATTTACTTACCAATGAAAGAAAATATTTCCAATACCTCGGCCATCTTTTTCTACGCAGTCTTTACAGCTCAATATGGCATAAAAATATGGCGATCATTGATCGTAATTTTACTCCGTTTTTTGACACGCGAAGTACAATCGCGTCATCTAGTGATATGTGAGCCACACAATTTAGGTCGACGCCGGATCTGGACCGCCATTTGGTGATCCCTGTTCTATGGTGCGGCGTCTACTCAAATTTCCAAGACACCATGTAACCATAGCAACCGAGCAAACCCCTCGACCCTCAGAAAGACGAAGTTAAGATAACGAACGACTTCCCCTCAGACCTCACCGAGATAACCCTTAATTAGGCTCACCTCTACTTGTTTATTAATTAAAAAATATTATGTAAATCGTATAATTTTACAGTCGAGTGACCTGGAAGGAGTACTGGCTGTGTCTTGTGTATTATTTATATTAATTAGATTGAAGATAGGGATCTGTTTATATTGTTTATTACGGATTGACTTCCGTGAGTGGCTCTGAATGATGAATGTTGCTATGCGCACTGTGCAGGTGGAATAGATGAATAGGATAAGTATTGCTAGCTTATAGTAAAGCTCCTGACGTCAATGCAGGATTATGGAAGTTATAGGAATAATGGTGAGGAGTTTTTTTTTAGGGTCCCGTACCCAAAGAGTAAAAACTGGACCCTATTGCTAAGACTCCACTGTCCGTCTGTCTGTCTGTCTGTCACCAGGCTGTATCGCCTGTACCGTGATAGCTAGACAGTTGAAATTTTCACAGATGATGTATTTCTGTTCCCGAACACTTCGTGCGCGAGTCCGTATCGCACTTGGATGATTTTTTTATTGCAAATTAGTTATAGTAAACGGACTTGGTTATGTATTTGTCCTTTAAACGTTTGCCAGAAAACTTTTAAGAAGTTTTAAAAATGTTATGAGTAAGTTCTAACTGTTTTTAACCCCCGCCGGAAAAAGAGGGGTGTTATAAGTTTCACGTGTGTTGCTGTGTATCTGTGTGTCTGTCTGTGGCATCATAGCGCCTAAACGAATGAACCGATTTCGATTTAGTTTTTTTTGTTTGAAAGGTAATTTTGTCGAGAGTGTTCTTAGCTATGTTTGAATAAATTCGGTTCAGCCGTTCAAAAATTATGACCGTTTTACTGTTTGAATCGGGGTGTTTTCGCAAGATAAATGTGTCGGGGGTTTTTATTATATATATACGCACAAAACGTTTTGGGAACACTTTTATTATGCGTACAGCTAAGGAGTGGAATTCCCTGCCGGAGTCTGTGTTTCCCGATAGCTACAATCTAGGGGTCTTTAAGACAAGAGTGAATAGGTTATTTCTAGGCAAGCGTGTTTCACCGTCGACCACATCATCGCTTACCATCAGGTGAGATTGTGGTCAAGCGCGAGCCTATAGGTTATTAAAAAAATAATTGAAATTTTACTTGTGAGTACTTATGAAATTTTCCGGGTCACAATTGTAGTAATTTAGTTGTAATGGTTGTGTTTGTGACGTGCTTGCGGGTAGGGAGAGAAACGCGAGATGTTTGCCTGGAATTGTGTCCTACCCTCATTATATTTTCCGGCACAATACCTTGGTATCGGGTGTGAGCGAGACGGCCACACCCCAGCTGCGTATTTTTGAAGTGACAGATGTGACAGGCTGACAGACGTCAACCAGCAGCATTTATATTCGTCTGCTACTCCTGTGCGGGCTCTTTCCCTTCACACGGGCACATCGGCAGCGGCAGCAGGTATGCTACTCTCGGACATCCGAACTCCAGGTATTTGTGCTTTAACTAACCCTATTGTAGGCGAGTCACCTTCACTTGATCCAAAATCGCTTATCATCTTCCTTTCTCCCGAAACTAGCCATTCGCGAATTTGCGTTGTGTCTTAACCGGCGCATCCAGGGTGTTTCTGGGTTTCTGAAATAATTTAGCATAGGTACCACGGCTCAGCTTACACGGGAATTAAACTAGCGTATCAAAGTTCAGGAGTGGGGGCTGGTGACGTCACTATGTCAGTATAATTTGTACTAACGGCGTGACGTCACACGATATTTCAACGCATTTTATCGTCGTCACTCAATGTTTACGTGTCAAAAGAAAGAAAAATACGTGTCGAATATTTTTATTTTTTTCTACTTGACGGACAAAGAAACTAACTCTCAGTTAACATCCCTATTCTAATTTGACAGAACAACAGCAAGATCAATATATCCGATAAGTAACCACTTGAACTTAAGTTTGAATATGCCACGGGGTCAAGTACGGTCTTTGTGTGTAAAAACAATGAATTGGCTTCAGGATAGAAAGGGCCTACTGTTGCCTACTGTTTTAATAGGGTTGATAGTACAAGTTGAGTAAAATCTGGCATACAGTTGTAAGTATAATTTGAACAAAAGATTGTAATTTTTTATTATAGATATTGGCACGTAACTTGGCAAGATTTTGGCGTAGCGGGGGTAAGTTCGCGCATAGTGAGCGAACTGACCAACCTCCATATAGAGCGAACGGAACGTAGACGCGACGCGATTGGTCAGTCGATCCTTGTGTCAAACGACCAACGAATCGCACGAAAAAAAATACTTGTGCGCATCTAACGGCTCTTGCCAAGTTACGTGCCGATGACTATACAAGCTTTTATTTAACTTGCAGTGTATGTGTGTTCGGGTGAAATCTTGCAACTGAATTATATCCTCCACCGATTAAGTTGAAATTTTGCATACACGTTAAGTTTGGATGACAATGCATGTTTAGCGAAGTGACGTCATTCTAAATCCAATATGGCGGACGGCCCACGATGGCGCACTAGTTATTTTTTGTGCACTGCCATGGGTATAAAATGAAAGAGTTTGCTGAGAAGAATACAACATTAAAAAAGCTTGTTTAAAATAATATTTTTAATGGATAAGATTATATAGTGAATAGGTTATCTTATCTTATCTTATCTTGTGGAGGGGCCGAGAAATAACTCGGACACTTCGACCCATGGGATCTATTGTGTTTCCCTAGATAACTTACTCCTCTCCAATCTCGTTGAAAACTCTTTTCATGAGTTTTACAACGAGACTAGGAGATATGAGCCTATAGTCTTCTGGTCTTGGATATCCAACCCCTAGGAGACTCATTCGCTTACCAGCCAGTGCATCGCATGTGCACAGAAGGTGCTCCATGCGTTCCGTATGATCCCCACACAACCTGCACATGGGTGTCGCGGTTAGACCCATCTTCATGAGCATGTCGTTGGTTCCAAAGTGCCCAGTAAAGGCCCCAAGCAGGTAGCGGATTTTCCCCCTGCTCATATTCCAAATGCATTCCCGGGCTTTGAACGTAGAGCCTAGGAATTTCTTGGAGTGTTGTAGACCGGTATAAGACAACCAATGTTTTCGTTGTCGTTGATCTGCAAACTCCCTAAATGTGGCTTTGACGAGACACGTCGAAATGCCTACACATGGTTCTGGACCCACAAAATCATTTGCTGAGCCCTCTCTTGCCAGTTCATCTGCCACTTCGTTACCATAGTGAATAGGTTACTTCTAGGCAAGCGTGCTTCACCGTCGACCACATCGCCGCTTACCATCAGGTGAGATAGTGGTCAAACGCGACTTTATCAGCAATAAAAAAGTCGTCAGCATAATGGTGACTAACGCCCGTATTCTAGATGCTCATAGTACCAGGCCCCTCAGAAAGTATTGCGAAAAAAAGTTTTTATATATGGGAGACTGGCCAGTTATAATGTTTTTCGAAAATATGATTATTTATAAGTAAAAATAAGTAAGTTCCAATTTCAAAATTTCCCTCCACATTTTTTGCGAGTTAATTCAAAGTATTGTGTCTCACTGAAATATGGATCTGCGCCGGGAACATTTTAGAGCTATGATTTTATACGATTTCAAGTGTCGCCTGAAACCGGATGAATCGTACGATAGACTTCAAATGGCATTCATGGATGAAGGCCCTTCCAAGGCAACCGTGTATCGTTGGTATAACGAATTCAAGCGCGGTCGACCAACTTTGGGGGATGACGAAAGAAGCGGTCGCCCTTTGACGGCTGTTACCGAAGAAAACGTGCTAGCAGTGAAAAATTTAATCCAAGACAATAGGCGAATTACATATCAGGAGATTCAACACATATTGAAGATTGGATCGGGAAGCGTTCACGAGATTCTACACAGCCATCTTCGCGTGAGGAGGATAGTATCACGCTGGGTGCCGCACAACCTCACCGATGCTCAGAAGCAGGCCCGGGTGGAATGGTGCCGTGATATGCTTAACAAATTTGAAGCAGGCTCGTCTCGGCGTGTTTACGACATCGTTACAGGTGATGAGTCCTGGATTTATCAATACGACCCAGAAACCAAGCGCCAGTCGACTGTTTGGGTGTTTCAAAATGAGCCAACGCCTACCAAAGTGAAGCGATCTAGAAGCGGGGGTAAGATTTTGATCGCTAGCTTTTTTAATTTGACTGGCCACTTGGTATCAATTCCCTTACGGGATCAAAGAAGCATTAATGCCGAATGGTATACTACCAAATGTTTGCCAGAAGTTTTCTCTGTTATAAGCAACAAGCGACCAAACACAGGGCTCCGCGGGCTACTGCTCCACCACGACAATGCACCTGCGCACACCGCACTCAAAACGAGGGACTTCCTGGACAGCACGCCAGTCAAACTCCTGGGTCACCCTCCTTACAGCCCTGATCTAGCACCGTGTGACTTCTTTTTATTCCCAAAAATAAAAAATCAGCTCAAAGGGATACAATTTTCGTCGCCGGAAGATGCGCTGGCTGCGTTCGAGCAGGCTGTAAACGAGGTGTCTGCGGCGGACTGGAAAAAGTGTTTTGAAAACTGGTTTAGGCGCATGAATCTTTGTATAGAGGCTGGTGGAAAGTACTTTGAAAAGATTTAATAAAAATATATGTACGTATAGAACAATTTTTTTTAGTTTCGCAAAACTTTCTGAGTGTCCCACGTATAGTATGGTATTTAATTCTAGAAGGCTATGTGTAAGTTGCTGGCAGCTGTGCTAAAGAATCCACGAAACCATGACCATGTAGAATGTAAATTTCCTTAAATCCGATCCTTCTAATCCATACTAATATTATAAATGTGAAAGTAACTCTGTCTGTCTGTCTGTCTGTCTGTTACCTTTTCACGCTTAAACCGCTGCACCGATTTAGATGAAAGTTGGTATGAAGATAGTTTGAGACCTGGGAAAGGACATAGGCTATATAGGTAGGGTAGGGTAGGGTAGTGTAGGGTAGGGTAGTGTAGGGTAGTGTAGGGTAGGGTAGGGTAGGGTAGGGTAGTGTAGGGTAGTGTAGGGTAGTGTAGGGTCGGGTAGGGTAGGGTAGGGTAGGGTAGGGTAGGGTAGTGTAGGGTAGTGTAGGGTCGGGTAGGGTAGTGTAGGGTAGGGTAGTGTAGGGTCGAGTAGGGTAGTGTAGGGTAGGGTAGTGTAGGGTAGTGTAGGGTCGGGTAGGGTAGGGTAGGGTAGTGTAGGGTAGTGTAGGGTCGGGTAGGGTAGTGTAGGGTAGGGTAGTGTAGGGTAGGGTAGGGTAGGGTAGGGTAGATAAATGTTTGGTCTTTTTATGACAAAAGAAAGTTTGCCGGGTCAGCTAGTGTTATAATAATATAATAAAAGTAGTAGCTTTGGCCGCGTGAAATTTGCTTTTTTAATCCAAAGGGAACATTATACCGGAATGAAAAGTAGCCTATGTGCTATTCCAGACTATAAACTATCTCTGTGCCAAATATCATCCAGATCCGATCAGCCGTTCTGGCGTGATTGAGCAACAAACATACATACATCCAAACTTTTACATCTATACTTATATATAATATACATTATATATGTATATACACTTGGGAGCAAATAAATCGAGCCACTACCTTTTTTCACGTAAAATGGTAAATATTTTTGGTAATATGGAACGTATCAATTCGAACTATATATCGCCTAAAAGTTTAGTTAATAACCTTTACAATGAGGGTAAATTATTGAATAATAACCTTATTGAATGATAAATTATTGGCTCTGCAAGAAAAATGGTAATTTTGATAGAAAATTTAGTAGGGCTAAAACAGTCCATAAAAACAATAAAAAACAAAATTATTGCAAAAAAAATATTCTTAATAACTGGTATTACCCCCCCGGGCCCTGATACATTCTTGTAGCCTATTAGTCATCGATCTGATCAGCGTTACGATGACATATTGTGGTATGTTCTCCCACTCTTCAAGCACAGCGACTTTAAGCTCGGGAATGGATGAAACAGCGGGAACCCTGGCTCGGACTCTCCGTTTTAGCTCGTCCCATAGGTGTTCGATCGGGTTCAAATCAGGACTTCGTGCTGGCCATACCATTTGTTGAATCCCGATCGCAGACAAGTAATCCGTAACGATCTGCGCGGTATGAGGTCTCGCATTGTCATGCATAAACAAGAAATTTTCTCCGACAAAACCAGCATACGGCATTACGTGGTTTTCAAGAATGTCAGTTATGTATCGGTCAGCTGTTAATCCACGTCTACCATTGCCATCGTTGGCGGGGTCGACGAAGACAAGTTCCGTTTTTCCGTCTAGAGAAATTCCTCCCCACACCATACAAGAACCACCACCAAAACTCACCGTTTCTCGAATGCAACATTGGGCAAATCTTTCACCAGGACGTCTATACACTTGGTTTCTCCCGTCAGTGCTAAAAAGACAGATTCTTGACTCGTCAGAAAACAAAACTGACCTCCAGTCTTCTAACGTCCAATTAATGTGTTCTCGAGCAAACTCCAAGCGAGATCGGCGATGAGCTACAGTCAATTTTGGGCCAGTTGCTGGTTTGTGTGATGTTAAATTTCGTTCTTTTAGTCTTCGTCTCACTGTCCACCTACTGATTGCGACTCCTCGAACGTCACGTAACGCTTGCTGTAGCTGAACAGCATTAAGTCCACGGTCGCGCAACGAATTGGTTGCAATAAAGCGGTCGTCACGTTCTGTTGTTGCCCGTGGTCGGCCAGTTCCAGGTCGCCGAACAAAAGCACCAGTCTCCAGATACCTGCGGTATACCCGCTGTACCTTTGAACGACTCAAATGAAGTCTGCGTGCCACTTCACGTTGTCCGTGTCCAACCTCAAGTAAAGCTACAACTTGGGCAGCTTCCGTCGGTGTAGTATCCATTTTATCAGGTTTAGATTTTGATTACACAGACACAGATAAAGACAACAATAACAAGTAATATGGGTATGATTAACAAAAACCTCAAATTTAATCTTTTCTTAACAGAGTACAATAAAAATGTCATAAGCAAATTAAATGCGATAATTTTATTCTACCCTTTAAACTTTAATAAAAATGAAATTTTGACAACTAACTACCCTCATTGTAAAGGTTATTAAATACCCTTTTAGGCGATATATGTTTCGAATCGATGCGTTCCTTAATACCAAAAATAATTACCATAATGCGTGAAAAAGGAAGTGGCTCGATTTATTTGCTCCCAAGTGTATATATCCATACTAATATTATAAAGCTGAAGAGTTTGTTTGTTTGAACGCGCTAATCTCAGGAACAACTTGTTGGATTTGAAAAATTATTTTTGTGTTGGATAGTCCATTTATCGAGGAAGGTTAAAGGCTATATAACATCATGCTACGACCAATAGGAGCGGAGCATAAATGAAAATTGTTGCAAAAACGGGAAAAATATTACTTTTTGAGAGCTTCCGTTGCGTGCGCTGCGTAAACAATCATGTATGTAGGGTAGCTAGGGTAGGTGGGTATGTAGGTAGCCAGTTGACGGGCGCGAAGCCGCGTGGGACAGTTAGTTAAATAATATTAGTAAGATGAATGTCTGGATGTTTGTTAATCAATCACGTCATTCACTTCTCAACGGAAATTCTTAACTAAGACATGAGATAATTTTTATCCCGGCGGCAGTACTTTTCCTTGGTATAACAAATACCGGGATAAAATAGTGTATTATAGTGCATTATGCACGCGAGCAGTAGCTAGTATATAGCTAAGTCGCGGGTAGTAGCTAGTATACAGATAAGAGGATTAGGAGTAGCCAAAGGACTTTTTAACCAACGCCGCCGGAAAAAGAGGGGTGTTATAAGTTTGACGTGCGCTGCTGTGTATCTGTGTGTCTGTCTGTGGCATCATAGCGCCTAAACGGATGAACCGATTTTGATTTAGTTTTTTTTTTTGTTTGAAAGGTGATTTTGTCGAGAGTGTTCTTAGCTATGTTTGAATAAAATAGGTTTAGCCGTTCAAAAGTTTTGGGCGTTTTACTGTTTGAATCGGGGTGTTTTCGCAAGATATCGTGTCATAATTACGTGTTCAATAGATTGCCGATCGAAGCGTATCTACTATGTACTAGATAAATTATGTAGCATGAAATAAAAATGAGTAGGGGGTTTTTTAAATTTTGAAATTTTACTTGTTAGCTGATGACAACCAACGCAATATAAAATTCATAATTAATGACATGACATCTCATCAACTCCCAACAGTCCCAACCTCCTTAGGAAGTACTAAAATCCTTTATTTTTAAACTAAGCACCGTTTAATAATTATCCGAGTCGCAAGCGGATGTAAGAATTAATGAATGAGACAGACTTCATATTAGAGTGCTTGAGATATGACGTCATTTGATTGCCATCACGCTAAAATTAGCCTTTAATGTTGCAAAGTTCGTGTGGCACTGGTCTTTTAGACTTTGCACTTGTAATAAATACTGACTGGGGACCGTTTTTTTGGGTTCCGTACCCAAAACCTATTACTAAGTCTGTCTGTAACCAGCCTGTATCTCATGAACCGTGATAGCTAGACAGTTGAAATTTTCACAGAAGATGTATTTTTGTTGCCGCTATAACAACAAATAATAAAAACAGAAGAAAATATTTTTTTAAGTAGGGCTCCCATACAACAAACGTGATTTTTTTGGTGTTTTTTGCGATAACGGTACGGAACCCTTCGTGCGCGAGTCCGACTCGCACTTGGCCGGTTTTTTTTTTTGCAACGTTCAATATGTAGGTGTGCCCCATTTGGTAACGGCCGAACTTAAGAGTTGTAGGTCGTGTGTTCGAACCCAAGTAGGCGATTTGTTTAAGTAACTATTTCATCACCACTTCTGTCAAAACGGTGAAGGAAAATATCGTGAGGAAATTGAAAAGTCCTAGGACCTAGAACTAAACATTCGAAGATACCTGCCCACCCTCTAATGGCCCGATTATGCTACGCTACGCAATGGCACTTTTTGCAGTACCGCAGAATAATGCGTAAAATAACATTTTTTGCAAGACCAATATCCGCCACCACTTATCGCTACCGCCTGACAATGCAAACAAGGCACAAATTATTACGAGTCTATGGTATTTTTTCTTCTTTTGAATTGTCCTTGTAGAAACAATGTTGCAATTTCGCGTAAACTCATTGAGTGTTCGCTTATCTTTATTGCCACAGTTGTTTCTTATCAGATATTATGTCATACTTGACAATTTATATTCAGTAACAATAAATTCCTTTATTCAGCATTTAAAATTACTAAGTTGCCGTCAGCCCTAATATAACTATATTGTACTTGTAGTACTACAATTCTCAAGGTTTAAGATTAAAATTATTTGATACACAGACAGAATCTCGAATTAATAGATATTATTAAAACACATTCCGAATTATTTTGTATAATAAAACTCGCCTAGCAACAGTGTGACCCAAAAAGATACAATAATTTATGGTACTATCCCTGTCTCTATCTAACAATCGACTTAAGACGACAATAAAAAGAGATGGAACATGTATTCCAAATTTAAATTGGTGGCATCAATATTAGCATGTGAACTCACGTGTGTGTAATCTAGTTTATAATTTCGCCGCACATTACAAGCGGCGCCGTGGCTTAGTTGGTTAAAGCGCCTGTCTAGTAAACAGGAGATCACGAGTTCGAATCTCGTCGGGGCCTATGCGAGTTCGCGCATATAATCTTTTTTGTATTTTCTTTATATATTTTTTATGTTTCTTATGGCAATATTATTAATATTATTCTTTCTTAAAATTTAAATAAACCTGATTATTCAACATGTTCGATTCGTTAAAATGTTATTTCCCACACTTATTAATTATACACTATTTCTATTGTTATTAATTCCACATTTCAACATACAAACACAAAATTGGTTCACGGACGAATTTAAAAAAGCTCTTATGCATCGTGAAAGCCTGATGAACAGTGATTACTGAGGATATTGGACAATGCTTACCGTTGTCGGTAGGGTTAGCAGAAAAATACAGTAAAAAAAAATGAGGATAATTTTATAGGACTTTTTTGTCGTTATACTGGCTAGTTATTTTTTATATATTTTGTAATTGTTTGTAAGAATGTTCTGTCTTCTAGAATTAGTACTAACAATAATATTATTTTTTATTAAATAGCAGGTAAAAAAAAGATTACAAATAAATCGTTTCGAGTTTCGTTACTTTTTCAGAGCAAAAGTAATTATCTATATCTATACTTAATATTATAAAGAGGAAAGATTTGTATTTTTGGCTTTTTGTATGTAACGAATAAACTTAAAAACTACTGCACCGATTTCAAAAATTCTTTCACCGTTGGGAAGCTAGACTATCCCCGGGTGACATAGGCTACTTTTAATCCCAGTATTCCCACGAGAACGGGAACTACGTGGGTGAAACCGCGAGGCGTCCGTTAGTGTTTATAAAAAAAGAAAGTTACAACCGTATGTATTACTTATATTTTATCACAACAACTATACAAATACAAAATAACAGTATTTTAAAGGGAAAATTCATTCAAACTTTACAACATAATAAATTATGATTTTATATAATATTCATGAAATTTAATGCTTATTTCTGATCACAATTTCTTTTTATTATACTTTTGAAGAGAAACAACGTGTGTACACTGAAGATTGTACTGTTTTTACGCGAAACGAATTGTCACTTCCAACAATTTAAAACTGCGGTATCTAGCGGGGATTTGACGAACTACGTTCGTTTGTCACTATTTATGAGAACATATTTGCGATAGTAAACATTTATGTATAACTAACTCAAAGTCGATTATTGATTATTGTGTCGATTTGTACCGGAAGGACGATGATTTTTCTAACACCGTTTCTGCTGACGTAAGAGTCAGACAATTCCCTGTTCAATTTTTTTTTTAACTGGTATGTTATTTTATTTTTTGTCCCTGATCAAAAATTTCTCTACCAACCATACAGTCACTACACGCCAGGAATGGCGAGTTGCGTGGGAGCCGACGAAGGAGTCGTCCAACATTAATTGCCACCACGTTAACTCCACACTCGAACAATGGCGTATTAGCATACTAAATGTGACTGCCACTAACGTATGTGATATACAGGCGCCACGCCATGCAACCATAATGTCTGCTGCATTTATATTTGAGTGATTAAAAGCGTTGCCTCGACGCATTCGTAATGATATGGGAGGAAATGGAGGAAAGGGGGGAAAGGGGAATACTGGCAGACAGTATTATTCAGGAGAAGGCGAACGTCGTGGCTCGTGACTTATGTGCAGGTCAAGGATAAATGATAAATGATTTTATTTCTGTAAGTTGGTTTGTGCAAACACTTTTACATGTCGATCATATTTTTAAAACTAGATGAGGTCGGCGTTTCCTATCTGACTACTCTGAGAAGAAAGGTCGAAACAAACTCAGAGGTCACAGTCTCTTTTAAAGTCCTGACAAAATCTTGGTTAGATCATGTGAAGACTGATGTCTGAAATGGTCTTTTGAGGAAAGAACCAGCCAGATTGAGTGGACTTGTCCAGACAGTGCACGTATTTGTCAATAACCGAGCAGCTCAACTCAGAATTTAAGGAGCTCAACGATTCGACGAACAATACCAAAGAAAGCACATTCGGGTAGGCCGCATAAACTACTCAAACTGCCAGACCATGATTAAAAACTAACTAAGATAAATTAAAAACAAAAACAAAATGATCCACATAGTCTTCACATTCAAAATAATTAAAATAAAATTATATAATACTTTAAAAAGTAAATATTCTTGTCATTGCAAGAAAACCAAAAAAAAAAAAAATTAAAAAATATAAAAACAAAATTCACAGTGTAACATATAAAAAATCAAAATTAATTGGAGCAGCTCAACCTCAATCCCAAGCCTTTTTATTTCAACTCCAAGCTGGGAGATGTTGCACCGACCAGAGAGTTCTTAAGTATTTTAAAGCGTACATCTGATCTGTGCTTGAACTGTTGAAAAATCCACGATCTCGGCAAAGCCAACTTTACTGCATACCTGAAGATCCTGTTTTAGTTATTTATGCTACAAGTGCGGAAGGTAGGTGATTTCCGATGAGTGGCATTTTTATTCACGAGCGAGCGAAGCGAGTGAGTGGATAAATCGACACGAGTCGGAAATCATCTTACGTACGTGTATCATACAACATTTTACTATGCATTGTGCGAGGAAATAAATAAATTAATAAAATGAAATTAATAAAATGGCGGGCTTATTCAAGCGCGTTCAGCATATTCACAGATTAACTAATAGTTCCTCGGGCATATCTACTGCGCATGTGCGAATAGCTGTCACATCGTAACGCAATAAGGCACGAGCAAAATATACGTTCTGCCAAACATATTTAATGAATATTTAAAATTAATTTATTGGCCAAAATCTAAATCTAGAGTAATTAAAAACGCATAAAATGAAGTAATAGTTTTATTTTACCTTTTATATGAATGATAATCTGTACATAACTAATTATTAAAACTTTTCTCAAATAATAAAAACTCTATGCGTCGGGCGGACGTTGGAGTTAAAAATTAAAAAAATACAGGAAAGTAAAAATCACTAGTGAAAAAAAGTGACACTTTCCGCACAGTTTGGCTGCTTGGAAAACCGCTCTTTTCGAGGACATGCATTGTAAAGTTTTTATTCGCAATCCTGGATAAAGCCCATCTTGTGACTGAACTAAGTGTTTCTAACATCATTGTACCGGCGTTGCACCCAATTCTAAACTTACGAAGAGTAACAATTACAATTCTTTGGCAATACTTAGGTTACTTTATTCCTCAATGAGAACCTTCACTACCTCAACTCAACAAAATTTATGAATTGAACAACGAGTCAGTATCAATTTACTATTATAATGGTAATAACCTAATAAATAGTGACGTAAAGACGAGATATTGGCAACACAAGGCAACGATCGCCGTGCAGCCTGTAATGACTCACTCATTACTGTGGTATGCTAAGTGCTGGGTTGCCAGATGGGATAGCGCTTGCCCTGGGTGTTGGTATGTGACACAAATCTACCTAGTATAAGGATGCCACAAGTGAACATAGACCCTACAAAAAAGTTAAATCAAAAAAAGAAGAAAATCATGCTGTGCAGTCGGAAGATACATATTCGCGGGCTGACTTACCAAAATCTGTTGTATCATCCGCCTGTACAGCATGATTCTCTCCTTGTTTACGTCTTTTTAGTTCGCTTTTGAAGCAGTCGGGTTTTTTTGATGTAATTTTTTTTATTTATAACTTTTTAGTTAGTTTTTTTTCGAATTACGTATATTTAAACATATAAATATTATATATTTTTGAAATCACCTCTTAAAACCCTTTATTTTGATACCCCACACGATGGGTTCGGAAAAAAAAAATTTGGGCCCCCACAATATGGCGCCCAAAAGCCGCTATTTTTCTATTATCCAATTTTAATGTAGCCAGTGACAATCGCAGAGTTAAGACGCATCGATTGAGGTACGAATTATCAAAATCGGCTAACGCGTTTGGCCTCTGGAACGCCATATAGGAACAAACATACATAGACTGATAAACACATTACCCTCCTTCGGCAGTCGGGTAAAAAGAGGTATTTTGTCACAGACCTGCCTCTCATAAGGCTGAGAAAACTACTCTAGCAGCACAAACGACGTTGCGATATGCATGTTAGACATAAAAAGGATTGCCAAATATGGACCTTTGACCTAGACAAGTGATGCTTGCAGTAGAAGATTTTATCTGAAGGAATAAATGATAAGCTTGCTCAAAATATCACAGTCCTGGTAAAATTTAAATGAACTCTGATTTTGATCTTGTTTTCATTCCATCATCATCACACACAGATGACTTAGAACATATATAAATGTTCCTTACTTAACATTCTAACATGTACTGCATACTACTTGTATACAACCTGAGCTCATCAATCATGTGGGCCAATACATAATGTACATAGTAGCCTTGTTACTAAGATTAGTACGATGGTCGATACTGAAAGAATTATTAGAACTAATATCCGCTGTTTCATCAGCATTTTGGCTGCAAAAGCTACTTGCTGATTTAGATTCTTAGGTGACAAAGTGTACGATATATCTAGGACTTGGTAATTCATTAAGACATGTTTTCCCCGATATTATGAAAAATTGTGTTGGAGCACACAGCAAAATGCTTTATTATTTCCTTTCGTTTCTAACTTAGGTATCTCCTATTGATACTCCAATACCAATACTTACAAGGCCCTTCCTCGCAATATTGGAAGTGGATCTGGCAACCCAGTCAAACGTTCTCTGATTAGTTCACACAGATTAGGTCGCGCAAGGTCACAAGGTCCATTCCCGGCTGTTTCATTATAATTCCCATAAAATACGCCGGTTATCGCCGCACCAAACATGGAGAAACAACACATGTTTTAGTTGGTAGTAGAATTATGGAAGCCATTGGCTTGTGACCGACTTTTGGGAAGGTTCGGCTTTGGGTGCTACTTCTAATACTTTGGGTATTGACCTACTTGAAGCTTCATTAATAAAAAATTAAGTGGCTGCATTCGCTGTTGTTATTCGGTCAACCAATCAAAACAGCTGCAAATTCGTGAGAATATCAAGGTTCAAAATCGCCGTATAGTAAATATTCGTTTTTTGTGTTACACCAATGTCAACCCCATTTCATGTACAGGCTATCACTGTCCATTCCTGGGAGAGATCGCGGTATGCGACAAGGCCGCCAGTTGTATGTATTTTAGTTTTAAGTTTCCTTTTCTTTGGTAGTAAGTATATATATATTATAATATCAGACTGTTTAATATTATTTATACAATACTCATTGCGTGATGAGATATCATTGCATGATCATAACTGCTGAGAATACTCACAGTACGATCACGGTTGATCAAAATCTGTTATTGGAAACATCACAAAAAAAAAAAATTCCTAACATTCATACCAACCGAGTAAGCCTCGACCCCGAAGAGCTAATAGACCAGTATGTAAACATAGATATTTGTCGAACAACCGGCCCTACGGAACCCGAGGTGTCGACAGACGAATGCCTACAACACACTAATAAAATACTCACGAAGTAAAGCGGAAACATAAAAAAATATATATATCTACGCACTGCGGGGCCTATTGTCAAAATGTTATCCAAGGGCACCCACGCTAGGGTTATCGACATCTCCAACTGGAAATGTAAATATATCAAAAGATTTTTTGCGGACTTTTTTTTGTGACCGTACATCCCTTGACGCATGTGTGAATGAGTACTTGTTTAAATGTTTATTATTTTCATATTTTATATTTATGCGTAGGATAAATGAAAACGTCTCGTTTATTTAATTTATTGGTCGCGGTCACTTGACTCTTAGTTTCTATGTCTCTCTTAGATTTAGATAAGTTTTTATTTATTAAATTAGTCATTTAAAAAAAAAGTAATGGTTCCATTTTTTGGCACACAGCATCAGCCTGCTTATGACGTAAACTCATTAGGCATATCATTTTTTTTTTTCATTTATTATATCTTAGTACCTTCCAAGATTACTTCGTTTTTAAATTTAAGCGCACTTTGTTTTCCATCTCACACATTTCCCATTTTAGCAAAAACCTCTATCATGAACTCTAAGCGTTGAAACTATATTTTGATCTTCCAATTATATTTCAAGAGTGGCAACCCTACACGCGTTGTCCAAATTTGAAGGGCGACATCTGTTATAACGTGGTGTGAATGATTATGTTTTAATACACGTACGGATATCGGCCGTGGCGCGAAAAACGCCAATATGGCGCCGCCGTCAAATTAATCCATGCGTAAATCGACAGGAATTTGATAACTTCATTAAAATGTGGGACACTGGGTCATCTGAATAAGGTATGGTAAGTGCTGTTCTGTGGGGTAAACATTAAATACATTTTATTATTGACTAGCGGAAGCCTCGCGGTTTCACCCACGTAGTTCCTGTTTCCGTGGGAATACAGGGATTAAAAATAGCCTATGTCACTCGGGGATAGTGTAGTTTCCCAAAGGTGAAATAATTTTTGAAATCGGTCCAGTAGTTTTGAAGTTTATCAGTTAAATACAAAAATACAAATCGAAAAATAACTTTCTTTTTCGATGTTGGTATCTTTGGTACCTATTGTTTTCCGTTTTACGACACCGACTTTGACAAAGAAAGTTATTCTTCGTTTTGTAGTGTTTTGTTTTGGAAGTCGGTTAGATTTTTTGTTACATACTTAGCATTAAGGAGTTCCAGTGGCCATCAGTGGTCTTCTTCATCAGTTCCATTTAACCAAATCTTATATGTATGCCTATAATATTTGAGGAGTTCCCTCGATTTCTCCAGGATCCCATCATCAGATCCTAACCTGATGACCATAGGACCACCTGGGAAGTATACCCTTTCAAACAAAAGAAGAATTTACCAAATCGGTCCAGGCGTCTTTGAGTGATCGGGTAACAAACGAGTACATTAAATAAAAAATATTCCGGCAAATTGAGAACCTCCTTTTTTTGAAGTCGTTTAAAAAAATATAGACACGTGATGGATTGATAGTGTTACCAGTAAATAAAACAGTTAAAGACAAAGAGGACCATAGACAACGCCGCATAATTTTCAAAGGTATTCTCACATACAGCCGTCAATAAATCCAGCTCAAGATTTATGTGTGAAAAAAGCCAATACGTCTTTAACAGAAACTATAAATTCAATTACAGCTTGTAAGAACATTATACTGCTTACATCTATTATTATTTGTTATTTATATCCCCAATAAGCATGAGAATATTCAAAATATTTTTAAAGGTTTCGAAACGACACCATTTGACTTTTTAATGTCCCATTAAGATAAAATTACAAAAAATATTTGTAAAGATTTTTTTGTTCACCTTACTTACTCCAGGGCTTTGTATTGTAGGTAATTATGTATGGTTCAGAACACAGTTTTAATCTAAATAAATGGCAAAAGCTTAAAAATTAAATTAAATAATCAATAATAAATAAAAAAAAAAAAAATTGGAGGAGATCGTGGCTAAATAATAACAGCCGCACGGGTCGATCTTCAAGGTTAAGCAACGCTTGCCGAGATTTGTCCGTGGATGGGTGACCATTACAACATACCGAGTTTCCTCCATGCCTCGGAAAGCACGTTAAGCCGTTGGTCCCGGCTGTCATTTGAAGATCTTTGACAGTCGTTACGGGTAGTCAGAAGCTTGAGATCTGACACCAGTCTTGCCAAGGGGTATCGTGTTACCCAGTTACTGGGTTTTGTAGGTCAGATAGGCAGTCGCTCCATGTAAAGCACTGGTATTCAGCTGAATCCGTTAAGACTGGAAGCCGATCACAACAACAATTGGGAAAAGGCTAGGCAGACGATGAATTAATTATTTATTTATTTCAGAATCACTTTCATAATTGTCGAGCATAGAACCTCCTCCCTTTTTGGTAAGTCGGATAAAAATTTGCTACACTAATTGATCGATCGGTGATAAATCTGTACCCGGTTATGATGAGACTAAATTAAATACTCAGAACAAAAAAAGCCTAGCGATAAAAAGTGAAAACACTGTCATCATGATATATACTCATTTCAACTCATACTTCTACCCTTTCTGATTGCAGTAAGTACTACAGATAAAGAAGCCCAGCACTCCAGCAGTGGGATAGCTGTAGGACGATTACCAATAGCCAGTAGGTACTAAAACAAACTGCCGTTCCATCAAAAATTCCAGGGTGATAAAATCAAAGAACATTAAACTATCACACACAATAACTCTAAACACGATTCGAACATTCATTACCGGTATTAAAAACTATAAATAAGAAATATTGGAATACCGAGAGGTGCGATCAAAATTATCGGGCGCCGTATACCAGGTACTGTCAGCCAAAGAGTAAAAGAATAACAGAGGTTTAAACATTGATGTATTAAAAAGAGGTAGATACGGGACTGCTCACAGCGCTTGGTCCTACTAAACTAAGTGATTGCCCGAAATGACTTCTTGTGTAGCTAAATAGTGTTTTAACGAAAATTACAATAATATTTAATGTTTGCTTCGCCATATTTGTGAGAGCGAGATACTTATTACAAACATGCATGAGAGACACGATACGCACATATTGCAATGTCATTTCATTCATAATAGTAAACATTCGGCGGCTAACACGATTTCGCTCGCACTACAGCGCCGGCTTCTATCTCTGTCCTTGTCTATCGGTAACTGTAGGTTTGGGACTGGTGAAGGATGACACTGAACACAGTTGTGTGAGTTTCGATGCATGTCGTCGTGCGCCGAGCCCAGGTTTTCTGATCGCGATGTTAGCGCGTAACGTATCTTCCTCTTTTTAATACATCAATTGGTTTAAAACATTTCTGGTAATTTTCAAGAAGAAGAAATTCTCCAAGAATAGTGATGTTTCCTGGTTAGAAAAATGATAATTATATTTAGCCCGTCAGTGAGATTATCAAATAATATTAGACACATATTTTTAGCTTTACCAAATCAATAAAAATTGACAAAGCTATACCTAGCGCATCATAATTCAGGAGTGGGGGCTTGTGACGTCACTAGGTCAGTATAAAGTGTACTATCGGCGTGACGTCACACGATATTTGAACACATTATATCGTCGAAACTTTATGTTTACGTGTCAAAAGAAAAAATACGTGTCCAAAATTTTTATTAATCTACCTGGCGGATAAAAAACTAATTTTCAGTCAACATCTCTGTTAAGGAAAAGGTTGTAGTGCCTGCAGGGGGACAAACTTCTACACCGAACTGTTGAAGGCATGGGGGCTGCTTGAAGTACAGGTCCGGACGTATTTAGGCTGAAATCATGATGATGGTAGGTCCATAATTTAATTATTTAATAAATAGGTATATGAAATGTTGAAGAAGAAATTGTACTGTTATATAGGATCAACATTTATTGGTGAACCCACTTTAGAGAGTACTGAGGAACGAGCAATTTATCTTTAAGGTTGTCCTAGTCAGTCATTCTTTCATACAAACGTAGTGTGGCGATTACGCCACTGTATGACGGTGTAGGTTCGAAATTAAAAGATTATATCAATTTGTCTCATCATTATCTAGCCCTGTATGGAAACAAAAAAGTAAATAAAACGTGTATTTGAAAGTTATGAGCGTCGAAAGTTCTATATTTCAACACTAATTTCAACGCATCTTTGGGCGGCAATAAATACCATAAAAAGAAGGAAAATTGCAAAACAGTCACCATACAGGGCTGGATTAGTAGTTCAACAATGCAAATAATTTTATTTTGAACAGATACATTTGGAAGTTTTTTCATGATATCCATATTCCCAAAGAACTGTTTTTAAAATTTTCTGCGCTCGTTTTCGTCCTAAATCATCATCCATTTCGCTACAAATTTGAAAAAGTGTGTATTCGTACGCAAACTAGCTTCTTACTGCTCATCACAGCATCTATCTCTTTCGCACGTGTTGTCGGATGAGATAGCATGCATTTTATCCCCGCACAAAATAGTTCGTGCCGTCGACTAGGACAACCTTAAGCCTAGTAAACGAAATGGTTATGAGGAGAGAAGATATTAGCCAACCAGTAGCTGGATTATGGAGATCACATAGGCAGTGTCGCCGTACAAAATACAGATATTCAGATTCATCCGGCTAGACTGTCAACCAGCCTAAATTGACAAAAAAATATTTAAAATAACAAAAAGCCCGACTGCTTAAAAAGCCAACTAAAAAGATGTAAACAAGAGAATCATGCTGTGCAGTCGGAGGATACATATGCGCGAGCTGGCTGACCAAAACCAGATGTATCCTCCGACTGCACAGCATGATTTTCTTCTTGTTTATGTCTTTTTAGTCGGCTTTTTAAGCATTCGGGTTTTTGTTATTTTTAATTATTTTTTTTATTTACATCTTTTTAGTTATTTTTTTATGATTAGTTACATTTAAACATATAAGTATTATATATTTTTGTAATCACCTCTTAAAACCCTATATTTTGATACCCCACACGATGGGCTTGAAAGAAAAAAAAAATTGGGCCCCACAATATGGCGCCCAAAACCCGCCATTTTCTATTTTGCAATTTTAATGTAGCCAGTGACACTCAAAGGGTTAAGACGAATCGATTGACGTAAGAATCATTAAAATCGGCCAACGCGTTTGGTCTCTAGAACGCCATATAGGAACAAACATACATACACACATACATACATACTTACATACATACATAGACTGATAAACACATTATCCTCCTTCGGCAGTCGGGTAAAAAGTCAGACTTGTCAAGGAGCCTTATTTTCGCCGGAAACCAAACTACATGCTTTATCTTTTAGCAATGTATTTAATATTATTAGAACATGTAATCGGAAGTTGTCTGTCAAGAAGGAACGTTAGAAATATGATGAACGAGCTTCAAATCTTAGATATTTTAAATGATTCATGTCCATCTGTGGTCGCGACTCTAAAACTCACTTCACGCCTAATTCTCCGAAGACAGACAGACAGAGGTGATGACACATCTACAATATTTTCATACTCCGAGAAAAAACAAAGATATTGCTTTCAAAAGCAATAAAATCGCGATCAATATTAATCGTTAACTTGTTATAGGAACGCATTAATATTCTAAGATTCATATTTATGGATACGAAATTGATATCGGATCAGACAGGTAACACATCAACGTATAACGCGCAATGCATATGTGAAAGTTTTCTATTTGCTATTCAATGAGCTACGTGCTTGGTTATAAAAACGTATGTAGAGGAAATTTCATTACTCGATATACCGAGGGCGAACCCGTGGGCTAGTGCTAGTCATTGAATAAGTTGTTGGATCCTTAAGACGACGACTAACGCCAACGACCTTGAGGGAACAAAACGCGCCCTCGTTTCTCACCCGCGCGACCCGAAATTTAGTAGTTTTTTGTACTTTTATTATTATTCTATGACTTTAAAAAAAAAACTTCAGATCAAAATGTAGATAATTAAATTGTCTTTGATATGGTGTCGATTTCATTAAAATACGCCCAGCGGTTTTGTTGTGATTGTCGTGTTTTTGTCCGTTTTAGACATAACTTTACAAATTAATTACACTATGTTATACGAATAAAACTCAAAATTTGCTCAGATGAAATTATTAAAAAAATGGTCTACTATAACATATATTTTTTCCAATAAATTACGACTAGCCGTTTAGACGTGATTCTCATTTTAAAATCAGCTACTCAAGGGAATCGGCGCCTTAATCTTCTACTTATCTCCGTCATATGATAGCGTCCGCTTCTGTGCGGGGAATTAAATGAGTCAATAGTATCGAACGTACTGAGACCCAAGCAGCTAACTGGAAGATTACATCAGCAGATAAGCTCTTGGCAATTACTAAGATATTTAATGTCTTTTGCATTTTAATAATGCCTTAAAACAAGCAGAATTCAAGATAATAATGCATGACAATCACCTAATTACAAGAAACTCGTCCAATTTCGCGGTAGCGCCGTCATTATTCACGAAATTCTTAATTCGCCTTCACAAAATAATTAACAATGTGCTAATTTACCAAATTCAGAACATATGCCCGAACATATCCTGTTTTTTACGATCTAGGAGCGCGAATATTTTATCTTTGAAAAAAATTATTAATTACACGACCAATTCGCGTCAAGCTAAAATGTAACCTAAACGAGCGGTTGTTAAGGTCACAATTTGTTTGCAGTGGTAACGAGGCGCGATTTCATGAATGAACGTCTCGGCATGAATGGCGGGCGGATATGACGTCACGCGATGCCAACTAGGCGCGACGCGCGTACGCACCCTACGATCATTATAATCATCTGCAGTAAATCAAATACAATTTGTCTTTTGAATATTAATATTTTTACATTATAAAATTAGCGAAGATTTTTGATAATTTTGTACAGTGTACCGCACGTGGATGGCAACACTTTTGACCTTGAGGTCGCAAAATCTAGTGTAAAGTTTCAAAAGAATACAAAACCAGCATAATTTACTCGTTTTTTTACTACTCAGGTGCGGTCGACTAAACATTATTACGCCATTAATATTTTTACAAATTACTAGTTTCTGCGAGCGGCTTCGCTCGCGTGAAAAGTGTTTTCTTATTTCAAGGAAACATTATACCGGGATGAAAAGTACTGTGTAGCTTAGTGCTATTCCAGACTATAATCTATCTCTGTACCAAATGTCATCCAGATCCTTCCAGCCGTTTGGGCGTGAAGAAGTAACAAACATACAAACACACACACTCACAAACTTTCGCCTTTATAAAATACTAGTGTGGTTAGTAACTAACACAATTACGCAAGATAACCCGCCGAAAAGTCCACGAATCCTTCATACTTCAAAATTGAGGTACAGCTTGCCAATATTTTAATTCCATATCACAAAAGCCCAGAAAGGACACAATTAATATTTTTACTACAAACCATTCACGACAACTCTTTGTTGCAAAGTCATATTTTTTTTTAAGGCTGTAAACCCTAAGTACACAGCCTAAATAAATGCCTGTCATGTATTACGAACTTATTGCTATTCTTAATGCGTTTTACACCTTCTGAATTTAAATGAGACTTACTAGTACTTCTATACTCCATTTGAAATAACATTAGACATGTTTCCAAATCTTTTTACAGTCCGCTCAACCGATTTTGAGTTCTATCCCGTAAACATAAGGATGACATAAAAAGCATAAACCTTTTACCAAAACCAACTGTTTCCTACAGCTGCCATTTGTCGTATCACCAACGCAATAGAAGTCAAAATCGGTTGAACGGGCTGTAAAATGGGCTGATTGAAACGTCTAATGTTATCGCAAATGGAGTTAATATAATTTTAACCAACCCACGTTCTGGAGCCTCCATTGACAAAACCCATTGATAAACTGCAAATCAAAGTGCTGTAGTATCCTTCAAAGCACATTGTCAATGGAAAGATTTGAATCAATGATTATTTGTACTAGTAAAACGTACTACAGTTATGCATTGTTATATTTTTTTACAAGGATTCCTTTTCTATTTTTCGTTACGTGACGATTTTTACCAGGCAACTTCTACTGCAACCTGCGTAAAGAATCTTCGTTCAAAAATATTATGAAAAAGACGTAAACAAGAAGAAAATCTTGCTGTACAGTCGGAGGATACATGTTCGCGAGCTGGCTAACCAAAACCAGATGTAGGATACATCTGGTTTTGGTTAGCCGACTGCACAGCATGATTTTTTTCTTGTTAACGTCTTTTTAGTTCGCTTTCTAAGCAGTCGGGTTTTTTGTTTTTTTAATTATTTTTTTATTTATAATTTTTTTGAATTAGGTTCATTTAAACATATGAGTGTTTTATATTTATGAAATCACCTCTTAAAACCCTTTATTTTGATACCCCTCTCGATGGGGTTGGAAGAATAAAAAATTTGGTGCCCAACAACACAAAATCCGCCAATTTTTTCTTTTCCAATTTTAATGTAGCCAGTGACACTCGCAGGGTTAATACGAATCGATTGACGTGAGAATCATCAAAATCGGCCAACGCGTTTGGTCTCTAGAACGCCATATAGGAACAAACATGCATACATAGACTGATAAACAAATTACCCTCCTTCGGCAGTTTGGTAAAAATAAGTTCAATATCGGCAGTCTGTGTCAAAAAACGAAAACTGGAACACCGACTTCCGAAATTGAAGTTATTTTTAACTTTGTAGTGATTTTTTGTTGCCTAACTAACTTTTCCAACTTTTACAAGCTTTTATAAGAGCACAATTATAGATTAATACATAACGTACACATAAATAAACTAAACTTAAATTATACAGTTATACTCAAATTTTGCTTGCGCCTTCGTCTCTGTGTATATCGATAATTATCCCATAAGAATTTACTATCGGGATAAATGAGTATCCTGTGTCCTAATCCAGGTCAAGGTCTACACGCGTACACGCACCACAGTTTATCCAAATCCTTTCAGCTGTATAGAATAGACGGTACTAATTAACAAACATTGAAACTTACAGTTTTTCATTCGTTTAATATAAGTAAAATTCATATTTGGAACTCACAACGTAATGTTCCAAATATGAAAAAAATAAAAAGATATCGTGGATATATAAATTAAAAAAAAGAGTGCAACATTTTCCTTCGATTTTCAAACAACTGCATCGTAAAATATCTTTTTAATTTTTATAGCACACTTTTACTTTTCAATTTATTGGCGCGTATAGACTGACTTATGTAGAAAAATAGTGTCATTGTGACTTGCCCGCCATACCACATATTTTTTCCGTTTCCACTTTTGTTTTATTTCAACTGTTTGAGTGAAGATAACATAGTGTATGCAACGGCATATAATTAATTAGGTATTAAAACACTCGTGTGATACTATTACACACGAGGCTCCACACTCGTGTTTAAATAATCCCTATTTTAGGACCGTTGCATAAACTACTATTAAAATCTAACTTCAATAATTACCTATTTTTTTAACATCCACAGGCAAAGTTATCTTTCGTGTGTAATTCTAACACAAATGGATGTTGCTTGTCTGGAATAAAGATACATGTTTTTATATTTAAAAGGTCATCTAAAAATCGACGCCAAACTTGCCCTACTGCATTCGCTGCACTGTGGCACTACGTCACAGTGTCAATAGCAGCAAAACAACTTATTTACGACACTCATTGTTAGCAACTGCAGTTTTTCACTGCAGACGCCTCTCACGCACACCCAATGAATCACTGTTTATATTTTTATTTCAATGAATGAGTCGCGTACCTACCTATACACATACTATTACCGATTGTATTGTTTATGTGATAAAAGGTCTACGGAGAATTTTATTAGTCAGTATAAAGATGTGCCATAGGTCGGTGAGAGTTTTAGTAGAGTTCGTTTGTTAAGGTTACACTAGTCGATCATTCTTCCATACAAACGTAGTCTGGCGATTACTCCACGGTTTGACGATGTATGTACGTTCAAAATAAAAAAAATGATATCAATTTGTCTCATCATTATCTAGCCCTTTATGAAAACAAAAAAGCAAAAAAAAACAATTTTTTAAAGTTATGAGCGTCGAAAGTTTCATATTTCAATACTAATTTTAAGTTTTTAACGCATCTTTGAACGTTAAAATTTTGTTTGCATACATAATGTTGTTTGGCATAACGTTTTCGCATAACTTTTATCAGCATAATAATACGGTGGCATAATAATACTTTGGATATAACATAATGCAAAGGTTAACGTGGTCGCTCACAATGGGCCTCATCAGAAAGCTTACAGTCACGCAAAGGGCAATGGAGAGGGCTATGCTCGGAGTATCCTTGCGTGATCGAATCAGAAATGTAGAGATCCGCAAGAGAACCAGGGTTACCGACATAGCCCGAAGAATTGCCAAACTTAAGTGGCAGTGGGCAGGGCACATTGCTCGCAGAACGGATGGCCGATGGGGCAGAAAAGTTCTGGAGTGGCGACCGCGAACCGGAAGACGATGCGTTGGAAGGCCTCCCACCAGGTGGACCGATGACCTGGTGAAGGTTGCGGGGATTCGCTGGATGCGGGACGCACGGGACCGGTCAATGTGGCGACACTTGGGGGAGGCCTATGTCCAGCAGTGGACGTCTTTCGGCTGATATGATGATGAAAGGTTAGCATAAATGTCAATGGTTTAATTTTTTTTGCCATAATTTGAAGTTGCATAAATATTTAACGCATAATATTTATTCGTCATAATAATTTTATGGGTACATTTACATTTGAACGTCGAAAATTTCAATACGAAAAATGACGATGAACGATGTTAATGGAAATGTCCTACGAGTAAAATGTCAATTTTCAAAATATCGAACACTTTAATATCGATTTGAACCGATTGAAAATTGTTTTACCTAAGCTTAAATTGTCTAATTAAATATATTTGATATAAGGACTCAAATTAATTAGGTTAAGGTGCGGCGGGCAGGCCCTCGGGCCACCCTTGAGCCGCGAACATGTTTTTTTTTTTTTTTTTTTTTTTATTCTAGATTCTTAAAGGTGGCTTTTATCCACAATGGCATGTCAAATAACAGTATGTGTAAATATCATTAAGCGTTTATATCATTATGCGTTTATAAGATTATGCATCATTATTATTATGCCAACAGTATTTATGGCAATATAAATTATGGCAAAGCATTTATGCCTAGTAAAATTATGCGTAATGAATGATCATTAAGCTGAATTTCGTTATGCCAAAGTATATATCATGGGAATCTATTTTATGCTTATCATTAGTAAACCTTATTTTTAACCCCCGCCGGAAAACGAGGGGTGTTATAAGTTTCACGTGTGTTGCTGTGTATCTGTGTGTCTGTCTGTGGCATTATAGCGCCTAAACGAATGAACCGATTTTGATTTAGTTTTTTTTTGTTTGAAAGGTAATTTTGTTGAGAGTGTTCTTAGCTATGTTTGAATAAAATCGGTTCAGCCGTTCAAAAGTTATCGTTTTTCTGTTTGAATCGCGGTGTTTTCGCAAGATAAATGTGTCGGGGATTTTTAAATTTTGAATTTTACTTGTACCGTATCTTGTATCGTGAAGTGCGTAAGACTCATGCAGAGCCTGTGGGGTTTCCAGAGGCGGCTTAATTAAATCTGACACCAGAGGTGGCCACATCCTCACGAAAAAAACGAAAAAGAAGATGCAGATGCCTTTATAAGTCAGCAGCTGATGACCAGTTGACCAATTGTAATATAGCTAGGTCGTTTCTGCAACTCGGCAATTGATTTGATTGAATTGCAAATCTGGCCGTTCATTCAAACTTTACAAGCTTGAAACAACATAAGACATATTCTATCAAGACGCAACATTATTTTATGATATACAGTACCCAACACATCAGACACCAAGCTATGATTTTAGCCAACTCCATCAAAATCCGTCAAGCAGTTTTGCAGAAAATTTGGCTCATCCAAACAAACAAAATGTGCAGACTGATGGAAATGACGGCATAGATTCAATCAATTTCATGCATAAATTAGCACACACACATAACTATTTCTAAAAAAAAAAACTTGCAAAGTGCGAATCGTTCTCGTTCACCGAGGGTTCCGCAGTTTGGGAGGAATAATATTTGTAAATTTTCACAGATTTTATTTTAAAATTCAAAACTAAGTTTGTTTTTGTGTGTTGAATGCCCGAAACGTGGATCTACGCAAGACCCAATGGCTTTTTAATTGTTACAGTAATTACGGCATTCAACGGGTTAAACAACGAATAAAAGTCATTGTTTTTTACAAGCTTTTATTTAACTTGCAATGTATGTATGTATGTATGTTTGTTAGTGTGGTTCAAATCTTGCAAGTAAATTTTAAAGCAGTTATCCTACATTGATTAAGATGCAATTTTGCACACACGTTTAGTTTGGATAACAATACATGGTAGCTAAGTGACGTCATTGTAAATCCAATATGGTGGACGGCCCAAGATGGCGGACTAGTTTTTTTTTGCACGGCCATGGTATGGGTATGAAAAGAAAGGGTTTGCTTAGTAGAATTAAAAAAAAAAATGCTTGTTTAAAAAAAAAAAGATTAAACTGATGTGTAATTGAGCAAGTATTTTTCAAGTATAACTATTCGATATTTCAAGTGGATAGAATAAAGTAGTTATTGATATGAAAGAAAGAACAGGGTCGTTCTCTTAAGCATTTCAGTACGGAACCCTAAAAATACGTTTATTCATTAAGTCCCAGACGTTTTTAATAGGCACTCAGAGTGTACATAATAGGCGTAAACTAAAATCCTAAACGCACGCCTTTGTAAGCACAAGAATGACTAACTTATTCATAGATAATATTTAATTACATAATTTTAAACAGACTCCTCGCCAGTTATGTCATCTTGGTAAATGGCTGTCTGCTCCTCAAGGTTGTTGCTATCGTCATTATGATTATTGCTTCTTAAGAAATGATGAGTCGCTGAGATTTAGATCATAGTACATAGTATGTTATGTATAGAATACTTTTTTTTTCTGTTTTACACCATAAAAAAAACATTTTACAAAAAAATACTACCGACTTCCAAATGAAAACACTGCAAAGTGAAAAATAACGTTCTTTTTGGCAGGCGGTGTCTTTGGCAGGTACTATTTTTTTTTCGCAATAGACACCGTCTTCCAAAAATAAAGTTGTTTTTCCCTTTGTAGTTTTCTTACTTGGAAGTTGGAACAAGTTTTTTCACTTTGTATAAGTGTTATTATTTGAAAGTCGATAGTATTTTTTTGTAAATAAAGTATTTTCATGTAAAAATCTCTCCGTCAAAACTTAGGTGCAGTGAGCAAGAAAATGACATGTACATGCCCGTTCATTGATTACATTCATTGATCAACTAATTACATTGAAACATAACTAACTTCAGAACTCTATTTACGATTTACAAGATCATTACATTAACATAAGCTAGAGAGTAGACACAGGAACCAATCAGCTCATTACTCAAGTTCACCTAACAGCTCAATAAACCAGTCCATCTTAAGTATCTATCCTAGTATTTGTTCCCGTTCTTTTTCTTCAAGATAGGTATCGAAGATTCCAATTTACTTTATTTATATTTCTTTTTGCTTGGAGAAATACTCATGCATACTGCACTACCACGGGGATATAGCGCAGTTATGTGGGACTTCAACCCACTAAAACTCCACGGTGTCCTCCTGTGCCGCTTATGGCGGGAACACGGGCACGCGTTAGTTAGTACTCACCGCGAAACGTCGATAGCTTTAGTGTTTTCTCGTTCGTAAAGGTATTTCAGGGTGCAGACTGCAGAGTTTTTGCACAAAGAGCACGACCAGTGATGAGGATTTTTTTCGGTAGTACCGCAAACGCATAGTGGGTCATTGGAGTATCCCCATCTGACTAAGTTGTGCCTACAGCGGCCCACCTGACTTCGTAGTCGATTCAGAGATTTTTAGATAGGCCATGAGCGTTGGTGGCTAAAGCTCGTGGCTAAAGAATAACAGCCGCACGGGTCGATCTTCAAGGTTAAGCAACGCTTGACGAGGTCGGTCCGTGGATGGGTGACCATTTCAACATACCGAATTTCCTCCGTGCCTCGGAAAGCACGTAAGGCCGTTGGTCTCGGCTGTCATTTGAAGATCTTTGACAGTCGTTACGGGTAGTCAGAAGCTTGAGATCTGACACCAGTCATGCCAAGGGGTATGGTGTTACCCAGTTACTGGGTTGTGGAGGTCAGATAGGCAGTCGCTCCATGTAAAACACTGGTACTTAGCTGAATCTGGTAAGACTGAAAGCCGACCCTAACAATAATTGGGAAAAGGCTAGGCAGATGACATGAGAGTTGGTGGCAACTTTTCTGCAGGCTCAAAATAGTCAGCTGGAGCCGACGCCTGAGGAGGCAAAGTTTATTCAAAGCTGCCCTAGACTCGATGTCGATAAGTGGCATAAAGATGTTCCGACTTCTTCTTAAAGACGTTCAGTCGGCCAGTACTTGCACAAATACCAGTTAATTTCAAGTATCCTAGTATTTTTGCCAGTACTCGTGATGCCGGTGTACATTACATTACAATAAATCAGTCAATACGCACCGCATTCCGACCAAGAGGGTCAGTCTGCGAATTTTCAAAAATTTTACACTTGTCAAATTTTTAGAGTAGTTGTGCTAATAATATTAATTGTGTGCGATTGAAAATCACTTAGTATTATTAAATGAATTGGTTTGTATAAAAATACGAGGCTGACCTTGATTAAATCCCTAGATTTGACAGAAATTAATTCATAAAGTGGTGTTAAATTAAGTTTTTTTTTATTATTCCGCTAAAAGGTCTGAGTTATTCAACACATAGACATAGGCCTTGAAATATACCTAATATTGTGATTGAGAAATCGTGAATTAAGTTTGATAGGTATAAAGTTAACACATAATTTACATTTCTTTAATAATTCAGGGGTCACAGGTGCGACATTGTATGCTATAAAATAATTTAAATTAATTTCCGAAGGTCATTATGCCAAACGTTTCCTAATAAGTAATAAGAAATAATAATATCAGAAAATTAATATAGAATAGCGATTGTCTAGCCGACGAGTTCGCTAATTTTACGAATTTTAATATTCATTATTTATGTATCGATCGAAACATAATACCTTCCTATTATTATTTAATTATGCCGTCTGCCAACCTACTTAATCCAGTTATCATCGTCACGACGTCGATTTAATATAATTTATAATCGAATTTTAATGTAAACACGCTTAAAATCAACCTTTACAGAGGCCAACAATTTTATTTTATTATTGAACCTAATATCTACTAAATAGCCCTCATAAAAATGCAAGGCGTAATTTAACTTCGCTACTTTTAGAAATTATGGAAATAAATCTTAACAAAACTATTACTTAAAATAAAAAATACTAGGAAATAAAACCTCCAAAAAATAAAACCACGAAACCGGTACAGAATAGCCCAGTCGTACGCATGGACAATTGAACACACTTCCTTATTGTAGGGCTTGCGTCATCCTCCGGGTGACGCCCCCCCTCCTTCCTCCACCTCCCCCAGCCCACCAGCCCGCGGGACTCCTCAAGATACCCGGCTGATGTATGTAGGTCGCGTACGCTAAAAGTTGCTGTAAATTTGCCAGTATGACATTGAAAATTCGCCCTCATATTTATTTCGTGTCCTTTTTTCAGGAAATGCTGTCGTTCGGAAGACGGAGGAGGAAATTGAAGTTCAGTTCATTGAAGAACTCAAAAACTCAACACATTTAATGTGTTGAGTTTTTGAGTATTCCCACCCGGCAACCGGGGCGTGTGAAAAGGCTCTAAGAGATCTTGACCCTCTGACTTTGCCTCGGTGTTTCTTCTCAGAGTAGCCCGGGACTGTACCAAGCAACCCGATTGGAAGACATGTCGTTTTAATCAATTATTTTATGGTCTGTTTTGAGTTTCCTCCGTGCCTCGGAAAGCACATTAAGCCGTCTCGGCTGTCATTTGAAGATCTTTGACTGTCGTTACGAGTAGTCAGAAGCTTGAGATCTGACATCAGTTTTGCCAAGGAGTATGGTATTACCCAGTTACTGGGTTGTGTAGGTCAGATAGGCAGTCGCTCCATGCAAAACACTGGTACTCAGCTGAATCCGGTAAGACTGGAAGCCGACCCCAACAACAATTGGGCAAAAGGCTAGGCAGATGTTGATGGAATGTGTTGAAGCATCCGAGGGTATGTTGCAAATAAGTATATGGAACGTACTGTAAAGACTCTGCTCTTGATACCAGAAAAAAAACTAGGAGCAGACGAACCTGGGTGACCAGACATCTGAAGATAGATTCATTTTGAAAGATATGCTCCTTAACGACGTTATCATCATCATCATTTTAACCGACAGACATCCACTGCTGAGCACGGGCCTCTCCCAAATGTTGCGTCGCCAACTCGATCTCGCGGATTGGTAAACCTTGAGGATGGACTTTTCCAGAAAGTGCTGTACCTAGCAGGAGCAATTTTTTTGCGGCGTCACCCCTCAGCAGATTACACAGAAGATGAAGATTTCCGAAATGATTCATAAAAACCATCCAAGTGCGAGTCGGACTCGCGCACGAAGTGTTCCGTACCATTATCGCAAAAACGGCATAAAAATCACGTAACAAACGTATATATGGGAGTCCTACTTAAATATTTATTTTATTTTGCTTTTAGTATTTGTGTTGTGTGCGGCAACAGAAATACATCATCTGTGAAAATTTCAACTGCCTAGCTATCACGGTTCATGAGATACAGCCTGGTGACAGACAGACTGACCTACAGGCAGACAGACAGACAGATGGACCGTGGAGTCTTAGTAATAGGTTCTCGTTTTTACCCTTTAGGTACGGAACCCTAAAAACTTTATCATCAACGTTCAGCTCAGAGTCTACAAAATTACTTTCAAACCACAACTCGATGCTGCAGGCAATCCCTGTCAATTGGCTTCATAAGCGTCGCGACGCCATGATTGATAAGTAGTTGACATATGACACGTGTATCTCGCATAAAAAACCATAGAGCCTACATATGATATAGTCTATGGCATAGTTTCCTGGGTAGAAAAATAATAATTCAATTATTCCGTCAGTGATATTATCAAATAATATTGGACCCGTATTTTTTGCTTTATAAAATAAATAAAAATTTACAAAGATAAAGCGCATCAAAGTTCAGAAGTGGTGGTTTGTGACGTCACTTTGGCATTATAAAATGTAGCACAACGTGACGTCACACGATATTTCAAAGCACTGTATCGTCGTAATTTTTTGTTTACGGACTAAATAGATATGTTTTGTCAACTACCCTATTATCATGTATAGAAACATAGTTTTTGATCAAAAACTAGTTTTGGTTATCGCATAGAACATAGTTATTAGGAGATGAAAAGCGGTTTAAAAAAAAATACAAGCTTATTATGAAGTTTTTGGTCAAATATTTGCTTCAAAAGATAGAAGGGCGCCATGCGTAAGGATCAATTTGCACGAAGACGGGACGTGACGCAAGCACAACAATATAAAACTATATTTACTGCACAAAAGGTGCATATTTCAGTAAGAGGATTCGAATATATTCGAATTTTAAATTTCGCTGATTACATTCGAATTTTCAATCTGAAATGCCGCGGTTTTCGAATTCTCTCACCGAAATGTGTACCTTTTCATGTAATAAATAAAGTTCCATATTCCTTAAAAGCGCGTCCAACGTTGCCGCCCGGTACGGTCTGCCCCTAATAATTCAAAACAGCTTCTAAATTGGACGAAGGTCATTATCAAGAGGCCGATGCGTCCATGACTTTGTGAGGTACGGCTGACCCCGAGACTACCGTCTGATTCGACAAAATTAGGTTAACGTTTGGAGGAAATAAAGGCAATAAAAATTTGGAGCATGATGGTAAGCTTGGTTATTGTTAAATATGGGTATAGTGTGAAGGATTTGAAGATCTATCTAGTAGGTAAATTTAAGCGGAATTGTCATGACCACTAAGGTAGATTGCCTTAAAAAATTCTATCCCCACCGTCATAAATCCTGCACTAGCATTTTAGAAAAGTAGTTGAGGACTTAGTTAAGGACTTAAGAGCAAAATCGCCTAATTCTAAATCGGCTCTCCGCATAGCAACAGGGTAAGGAAGGGGGAGATCGCTTGCTTCCCTTTCCGAACGGATATCCAAGACCTTGAAAAGGCCGAAAAAGATACTAAATCAATTACAAATCACAAAATAGAGCACAAGGAGACAAAACCAGAATATTTCTTAGACAAAACGCCATGAAAATCTAGCAAAACATCCCAGGCATTCCCATTCCAGCGGCAAAGTCAACGTACTGAAAGTAATCGATACGGAAACTCAAGAACGGGGCCAAGGACGTCACGGATACAAAAAAAAACTAGATATAATACCATTATCTCCGCAAACATCCACTTCGAAGAGTTCTGAATAGGAAGGGGGAATATTCTTATTCTTTTACAGGCTATTATTTATTATCCTGAGCTGAAATTTGTTTGGTGATGTAACTAGGAACAGGATATCTCGTCCTTGAAGTATCTACTGTGTGAACTGTTTCTGCTTAGAGAAAAGGAAGGTATTTTTTTAAAGGAAATGAGAGCCAGAATTTTTAAGGAAGTTATCCAGGTCATCCCGTCACATCTTACGTAGTCTGCCGCGGCCCTGTGTCCGTTTTTTATGGCACCAATGTATTTTACGGGTACACAACTTGTTCAGCGGGCGGCAGGCATGTCCTGCTTAGTCTTTATGGCAGCATTTTATGCGTTGAGGTAGCAAGTAGCACAGAATTGTGTCCGGCCACTGTCCGACGATGAAAGGAGTGGAAGACCTTTGTCCAACAGAGGGACAATTCGGGTTTGTAATAATAACATGGCTACAGTGCCTGATTATCAGTTATCCACGAAACCTTCAAACTCGTTATCAATTTGCACACACAGAGTTATCATCTAGGCTGTGTCTCAATCACTCCCTAATGTTGGAATTTTTCGTCGGTAATTTCCTAATTTCTATAACTGTAATCAATTCTAAATCCTTATTCCTATCTATCTCAATTAGATTTCTAATTATTCTCCTTTGTTGGCTCGCTGAGTAAAGAGAAAATGTGCGGGCGGCGCGGCGCGTGTAGGTACTTACTAGCCGGCGATGTTGACCTCAGGCAATCAGCTGATAGGCAGCGCTTTTGAATTTTAATTTCTTTTCTGTATTTTGTTGAAAAAGGTAACGAATTAATAATATTTAAAAAAAAAACTTTATTTTTTATGGGTAAAATCTACGAAAAATACCCAAAACTAGGGGATCCCATTCCCATGTACTAAATCCATAGTATTTTTTTCGCATCGGTGTCAGGTTCAACGTATAACGGCCGCTCTTGACCGCGACCTCGTCTGATGGAAAGAAATTGATGAAATATACGACGGAAGCAGTGCAGACGGCATCAGTGGTGGCCCAGTGGTATCGGCCGCGACTTACAAGTTGTAGGTCGTAGGTTCGAGCCCAGCCAGCCCAAATTATTTCTTCACCACGGCTCTCAAAATGGTGAAGGAAAACATCGTGAGGAAACCGGCATGTCCTAGAACATGTGACATGTGACATCCACCAACCCTCACTGGGCCCGCGTGGTGGTTTACGGTTCATTCCCTCTCACAGAGAGGAAGCCTGTGTCCCAACAGTGGGAACATTAATAGGCTGATGATGTGATGTGATACGACGGAAAAAGCGAGCGAAGATGTTGCCTGTTCACTCTTGCTTTGATAGACTATAGGTAGTAGTGAAGTTCATTTGTTTCTTGTATTTATGGTGTCTATGGTCTTACCTATTCTGTCACTCCTTACATAATTCTACCATACATCGAAACCGTGTTTTGTGATAACTAAAAATGTAAATGTCGCCGAAACATATTAACAATAGGCGTGCCGTTGGCCACTTTTGATTATTTACACTGTAATTATATATTGTAGTGCGTCATGCGTGTTTCTATGCGTAACGTCCTTGGCAGCTAGACAGACCAAATATGGACATTAGACTGATTAGATAGATCTTGAGTTAGACCCGCGGGCTTATTACGTAAGGAACAGCAAGTAGCAATAATTGTACAATTATTGCGCGATCAATTTATTGACCTAGCTACTGAGGCCTTTAAGTCAAGTCTTTTTTTTTACAGTCACTTTTAACAGAAGCTATTTTAACTGTCCGATGATTTATAAAATGTATCGTTTGATGAATTAACCAGCTTATGAAAGAGCAACACTTCGTGGAGGCTTTTTTTTTACAAATTCTGCCAATTTCAAATTTAATTTAGATATTGGCAGAATAGTCGACATCGGTGTTTGCCATATAAAAAAAAAATCTCATGTGTTTGTAAGTATTTAGTAGTAAACAAATAAGCTTCGCTGAGGTAGCCAACACTACAGTATAAAAAAATCCTCCACTTTACCGTGATCACTTCTGTTTCAATGATACAACAAATAGTCCACACATGCAGGCACATTAGAGACTCAAAAAAACACCAATTTGTCATTTACATTTACAATATTCACTAGGAATTTGATAGTTCAATATTTATTTTTATATTATTATTCTAATTTGCAGATAATTAAAGTAGCCACAAAATAACACACTTTTAAGCCGCCAAAAACTCAAAAACTTCTTTACCTACTCAGCCATCAGCGAGCGATTGGCAATCGACCAACAACAAGGGAAAAAGTAATAGCAATTTAACAGCCACATTTGCTCGCCGATCGCTGTCGCTCTGCTGTTAAAAACCATACGTAATACGAATTATCGCGATCACCTTGCGATAAATGCACATTTCAGTTAAAAGATTTTTATTGTTAGCAGTGCTGTCGTAAAATTATTATGGTGTGGCTATAGCTCATATATAATGCGGATTCGCGATTGAAGAGCAATTATTTCGCAAAAATAAGCCTTCCAATTTTTTGACGTAAAGCGATATTCGCGCGATGATTGTACAATCTCTGCTCAAATATTGTTAATTGCTGTTTCATACGTAATAAGCCTGCCGGAAACGCATTTTTAGCGTTGCTTAAGGCACTCCAGCCTGCCTGGCAGCGCAACAGATGATCGTTCAACCACTACGCCAACCGTGTCGTCTTAAGAGGAAATATGGGCAGAGACCTCCGACTGAATTTCCTAAGTAAAAAGTCTTAATTCGAGGTTTGGCCCTCGTCTATTTCCTCCTCTAATATTGAACCAATTGAAAAGTTATTCCATAAACTGGATAAGCAATTCAATCATTTATATTTTTCATGTACACTAAGCCTCTGTCGACAGCGCAATTTTAAGCATTTTGTGAGGGTTCTAGTGCTTCTAAAGATAATGTCTCATCAAAAAGGAAAACATATGGGCATAGTATATATCTTTAAATTTCAGTTTATGAAATATCTTTTAAATTGGTCCAATATTGGAGGAGGAAATAGACGAGAGCCAAACCTCGAATTGTGACTTTTTACTTAGGAAAATCAGTCGGCGCTCTCTGCCCATAAGAAACATGATGCAAAAGAGATAAGTATGTTGACTTCTGCCTCCAGTTTCAATTAGGAAACCATGAAAAGCCAAGAGGGACAGTTCAGCTGATTTCTGTCTCCAGCAGTCCAGCATAAACTCAGGAAGCGGAGAAAGATTTAAAGCTGATACCAAGACGTTCTCAAAATTCTTTCTGGAATCAACTTTGAACAGATACCTTATATTTTGATTTATCAACTTCTTCATTGGAAAGAGAATATAAAATTTGGAATGTTTCGGAATAATCTTGAGCAAAAATCTACGCATATGCTGCGTTCACGCTTATTTTAAGCGCACGGAAAATTCTCTTCGGAGCTCAAAATAAAAATTGTGCGTTCCAAGTGCACACGATTGCGTGAATCAATTTAGATCAGAGAAAAAATCGAAATAGATCTCTTTGTCTGCCTTCATTGTATCATGCTAGACTTGCTATTTATATCTGTACTTCGAATCACGGAAACCGGGTGAAGTAATGAGGTCACTGAATTGGGTAATATGAAGAAGCAGCCAAGTTAAGATTTTTGTTATTAGGGTTTTGTACCCAAAGGGCAAAAACGGGGCCCTATTACTGAGACTCCGCGGTCCATCTGTCTGTCTGTCACCAGGCTGTATCTCATGAACCGTAATAGCTAGACAGTTGAAATTTTCACAGATTATGTATTTTTGTTGCCGCTATAACAACAAATACTTAAAACAGAATAAAATTAATATTTATGTGGCTCCCATACAAAAAACGTGATTTTTTTGCCGTTTTTTGCGATAATTGTACGGAACTCTTCGTGCGCGGGTCCGATTCGCACTTGGCCGGTTTTTTTTTTAATCATTACGTTGTTTTAGAAGTTGCTAGAATTAAGAAAGTATTTTTATAAATAATTCGCATTATTAACATTGTATTTTAGACAATCGCTCAAAGAGAAGATCTTTAACCAGTAGAGGTTAAAAATTTGAAGACTGTAGCTCGAACTGTTTGGCTTGAAAAACTATGTGACAGACGACGGACAGACAGACGGACTCGGACACGTGAGTGACAGCAATAGACGGAGCCCTATTGCTGTTTGAACCCTTCGGGTACGGAACCCTAAAAATCGCCAACAAATCGTACTGATTTCAAAAATAAAAACCGGCCAAGTGCGAGTCGGACTCGCGCACGAAGGGTTCCGTACTTGGTAAATTGCGGTTTACGATTTATGACGTATTAAAAAAAACTACTTACTAGATCTCGTTCAAACCAATTTTCGCTGGTAGTTTACATAGTAATGTACATCATATATTTTTTTTAGTTTTATCATTCTCTTATTTTAGAAGTTACAGGGGGGGGACACACATTTTACCACTTTGGCAGAGTCTCTCGCGCAAACTATTCAGTTTAGAAAAAAAATATATTAGAAACCTCAATATCATTTTTGAAGACCTATCCATAGATACCCCACACGTATGGGTCTGATGAAAAAAAATATTTTTCGTTTTTGTTTCAAGTATGGGAACCCCCAAAATTTATTGTTTTATTTTTATTTTTGTGTCAAAATCTTAATGCGGTTCACAGAATACATCTACTTACCAAGTTTCAACAGCATAGTTCTTATAGTTTCGGAATAAAGTGGCTGTGACATACGGACGGACAGACAGACAGACAGACAGACAGACATGACGAATCTATAAGGGTTCCGTTTTTTGCCATTTGGCTACGGAACCCTAAAAAGAGGAGTTGCCTCATTCGCTGTCTCAGCTCTTTGAGGCGCGTAGCAACAGTGACGTCACGACTATATAATAATTGTTGGAAAAAAATCGCCTATTCGCATGCCATATACATAATTCTGCTGATATGGTTAGGATATATGAGCGAATAGTACAGAATAATAGTGGAATAACCTAGTTTTGGAGGATAAATATTGATAAGAAAAACTGAGAGAGGAAAAATGCTGAATAGTTAGAAAAAATATTTCGAAAGATGTAGACAATATTCTTCCATCACTCTTTTCGGAGGAGCTCGTGGCTACATAATAACAGCCGCACTGGTCGATCTTCAAGGTTAAGCAACGCTTGACGAGGTCGTTCCGTGGATGGGTGACCATTTCGACATACCGAGTTTCCTCCGTGCCTCGGAAAGCACGTTAAGCCGTTGGTCCCGGCTGTCATTTGAAGATTTTTGACAGTCGTTACGGGTAGTCAGAAGCTTGAGATCTGACACCAGTCTTGCCAAGGGGTATGGTGTTACCCAGTTACTGGGTTGTGGAGGTCAGATAGGCAGTCGCTCCATGTAAAACACTGGTACTCAGCTGAATCATGTTAGACTGGAAGCCGACCCCAACATAGTTGAGAAAAAGGCTAGGCTGATTGATTGACTCTTTTTAACCGACTTACCAAAAAGGAGGAGGTTCTATGTATGACATTATGTTTTTTTTTTTTTTGTGTATGTTCACCGATATCTCCGTCAATTGTGGACCGATTTCGAAAATTCTTTTTTGTTTGGAAGAGTGCTTTTCGAAATTGGTCCCAATTTAATTTGGTAAAGGTCTGATGAAGAACTTCGGAGATATACAACAGAAGTCTTCAATAAATAATGGCAAATCTCTCGGGATTGCTGCTATCGCATGTCGGTTTATTGTTTATACCATTTCATCACATAACATCACGCCAGTACGCTCTAAAGGGGTACGCAGATCTCTCATTTCACCGGTTATGTTCAAGTTTCATGTTATCTGGGTAATCTATTCTGGCGTTATAGGGACCTTACTAAACAACTTGCCTGGTGGGTAAAACTAAAAAGGGAAAATAAAAAAACTTTTTTGCAAAAAAATACTACCGACTTCCAAATGAAAGACTACAAAGTGAAAAATAACTTAATTTTTGGAAGTCGATGTCCATATCGCTAAAAATAGTACCTACGAAAGACACCGATTTCCAAAAATTAAGCTATTTTTAACTTTGTAGTTTTTCATTTGGAAGTCGGTAGTATTTTTTTGCAAAAAAGTTTTTTTAATCTGAAAGAAAAATAACTACCAATACTTGAAGAAATAGGCCTACAAAATTTTCGTAGACCCTCTACGCAATAGTCTACAAAAAATTATCGTAGCAAGTTGTATTTGAATATTTCCACAAACGATTGCATGGCATATCTTTGACAGAACATAGAACTTCAATATAAATGAAATGCACGTTTAGAAATTACGAAAATTACAAGTTTTCACAGAGCTACGAAATCCGTATAATATTGAATCAACAGCCAAAGGTTTAAATTTATAAATGTAAAAAATAACGACACTTTTGTGTTTTTTTTGCTAAACTACATTATTTACCTAGTAGTAGACACACTTCGATCGACAATCTATTGAACACGTAATTATGACACGATATCTGGCGAAAATCAAACAGTATATGTAAAATGGCCCAAAACTTTTAAACAGCTGATCCGATTTTCATCAAACAAGAACATTCTCGATAAAGTCACCTTCCAAACAAAATCAAATTCGGTTCATCCGTTTAGGAGCTACGATGCCACAGACAGACACACAAATACACAGCTAACAAATAATATCTTATAATACACAGTCCCAAAAACATCAACATCACAGATCCTGTAAAGATCTAGATCTAAGGACCGAGGAAGTTGACCTCTCAACCAAGGACATCTCAACCGGGAAAGGGGTCATTAACACTGGTTTCATGATCCATGTCGCTATCAAAATAATTTAAAATGAATACACACCTACCTACCTTGTAATCTATTAATAAAATTTAATTGGTGTTCATATTGTACTACACGAGATACAACAATCTTTCAAACAGTACAATGATCTCGATAGGTTTTTCTCAATGTTTTTTGGCCACTACTTATAATAGAGTTTTTATTAGTCATCCGAGCTATCCATCTTATGGGTGATACACAATGGGCCATGGTGGACCAATGTCGTCTATTGATCGATCACTGAACGGTTTGTGAATGAAGTTATCGACGTAATGCTATGGTGTACCATTCACCAAAACATGCCATTGAAAAAAAAAACTCTTGTGTACCGAATACCATTACATTAAAAAACTGTGTAATTTCTTCGGGTTTGGACGTGTCAAGGCATCTAGCGGTTTAGACGAAATAAGATGGATTTTATTAGTAAAATCTTTGGTTAAGATTATTTTCCATTTACCAAAGGACCAAATTTTCCATTCACCAAAGCTCGTGGCTAAATAATAACAGCCGCACGGGTCGATCTTCAAGGTTAAGCAACCCTTGACGAGGTCGGCCCGTGGATGGGTGACCATTATCTAAGCGCTAGTTTCCTATTGCCGCGGAAAGCACGTTAAGCCGTTGGTCCCGGCTGTCATTTGATGATCTTTGACAGTCGTTACATCGGAAGCCTGAGATCTGACACCAGTCTTGCCAAGGAGTATCGTGTTACCCAGTTACTGGGTTGTGGAGGTCAGATAGGCAGTCGTTCCATGTAAAACACTGGTACGCAGCTGAATCCGGTAAGACTGGAAGCCGACCCCAACGTAATTGGGAAAAAGGCTAGGCAGATAATATCCAAAGGACCAAATAACTTAGCTAGGGAGTGGCTTCAGCAAAAATACGCTGAAAGAGATAGAACCGGACAGAATGAACAGAATAGAAAGAGAAAGGAACACATTTCAACCAAACATCGCCCGAAAAACGCGTAAAAATATTCGAGAAACCAAAGTCCAGCAGAATTTACGCGTGTAATATGTTAATTTTTCCATTTTAAACATCAGTGGCGCGTCTAGCTTGCCGAATGTATAATACTCATGTGATAAACGGGGTTATCGGGGGGCCCTATTCGCGATACCGACTAGGGTGACCATGATCCCTCACGCCAGATCACTTGATACCGGACTGTTTATTGACAACCGTTTGGCATTTGTTTTTCTTTACAAATAGATAATAGGTTGTTAGTGGTTGATTGAACTGGAAAACTGGAACTGAAATTAAAATTTGTTTTAGATTTTATAGCTTATTTTTATATATCTATACCAGTATAGTAAAAAGAGGTAGTATAAAGAGCCAGTAGTATAAAGAGGAGGAGGATTTTTTTGTTTGTTTGTTTTTTGGTTTGTACCGAATAGGCTCCGAAACTACTGGACCGATTAAAAAAATCTTTCATCTATGGAAAGCTACATTATTCCCAAGTAACATAGGCTATAATTTTGACGGGAGCGAAGCAGCGGGGATCAGCTAGTCAAATATATATGTATCAAGTGTATAAGACATTACATTATTATATGATTATATATGTATAAGAGAATTTATTTGCATATTTTTTCGAAACAAGAGTGCTTCTTACGTATATTTTCTGCAGGTAAATTAGCTCAATTGGTTCTGAATTACCTTCATATCTGACGTCTACGGACCTTGGAAAACACGTGAAAAAATAACATTCATATAATTATTACTACGTAGAGCATAGTAATTAATTAATTATTACAATTTCGCGTAAAAGTCGCGTGATCATCGTGATCGTTTTTAAAATATTGACTAATTAAAATTCGCAAACTGTCAGTATTGATACAGTAGCAAAAGTATGTCATACGTTCACCTAATATATTGGCCGCAAACCCGACTTAATTAACCAAAACGGCACAAAGTTCTTAATTAATAAACATAATGAAGATATTCGATCACAAAACGTCCAATCAGATCGACCCACATACGCTCGCCGCGATCCAATCCGCGAACTCCGTCCGGAATCATAGCCACACTACACCGGGTAGTAGAGCCAAGGTCACACGCACACATTCGCAAACGTCTACGAAATCCTTGGCAGCGGTTACAGACCTACGGAAGTGGTTACGTCTAGCCTAAGTAGAACCGCCGCCGTCAATATACTTCCTCCATTAAGGAGAGAGTACGCTCAAGGAGGGGGATCAAGTTGACTGGTTCAAAGGTTTTATGTCATCATGTCATGCGGCCTTCAGTTTCAATGTTTATGTAAACCGCGTGAACAAGTTTCGCGACTCTGTTGTTAGGGGGAAGTGTTTTTTTCGGAGTCTAATTTCGGTAATATCTCATATCTTAGGCTACCTTGTGCGATATGCGAAGGAGGTGCCTTAGCATGAAGTTTTAGAGTCGCAATCATTGATGTGACCATTTTTATAACGGATTCTGGTAAGGCGATGAACGATATTAAACAGATGATTTAAGTTGACGGAAAAGTGAAGAGGTGGTTTCATAACTAGGTAGGTACAAAATTGTTGGATTTAATATCTGGCATTAGACCTATTGTTTTACAATGGAAATTATGAAATCATTCATGAATAAGGCCGCAGCGTAAGGTTTATGATCCTTCCTACACCATAACACTCCGTGGACAGTCAGTGGGAGGAATATGACGCAACTCATATCACTATAACTTGAGAACACAAATCAGAAACTAGAAATATATAGAACAGAGATAGTCATGAAGAAACAAATGAAATGAGTAAAGGCGATATAAGAGAAGAAATAAATGAATGAAAAAATAAATAGTTAGGCAGAGGTACTCTCAATTCGCCAATAATGTTTAAGCTTCATGTAACAGAGGGTGATCCTATTGCCATCAACCAAAAACAAAGTCCAGAAATCGGGCTGGAAAATTTTAGAACAAAGAAAATAAAAAATAAAGAAGAGAAGAAATAAATAAAATAACTATTAAAGGAGACAATACTAAACATATAAAAGAAGCCCCTTTCTGAGCCAATCATAGTAACACTACGAACGTCATGATTAAGCAACAGGAAGCAATGGAGGTTGATGAGGTCGAACGAGATATCTTCCTAAAACATTAAACATAGGAAACCGACTATCTATAGCAATAAAAAGAGAATAAAATTGATTATTCGTTCAAGGCTGTTAACTATAGAATTGGAATAAAAATTCATTGTAATTTATTCCTAGAAAGGGACAGTTGATACTCGTATATATACGTTGCTTATGAAATGTTGGCAAAACTAAAATATAAAGCTGAAAAAATATCTGAAATCAATCATTTTTATTTTGAATCAGAAATTGGTAATACAATAGAAGATTTTGCGAAATATTCTAATAATATTGTTATAGGTAAATTACCTTTATATCTACCACAGTAGTCGGATGAATATTTTCAATGAAAACTTTTCCGAGCGATTGGTTTGTTAACATCTGTACATAAATTTGAATTAATTAATGAAAAATACGCGTAACCATTTGAGGAAGGATGTCGAGTAAATATTTTAACAGTTACGTTATATTTTCCTCAAAGATAAAATTGTATGTATTATTCTGATTTCCTGCTTCATACTATAGTTTTATAATGATCTACTTGATCTACAAACCAGCTGTAAGCTAATTTCTTCCATCTATCTGTTATTCTGTAGTTAATACTGTCAATATGTTACTCATCGACAAGAAATCCACTAGAAGTTGCTATAACCGAAACAGATTCCCATCAAAATTCAAATTTAATTACCCAAAAATATCCCACGGCAACAATCCTAAATAAAAAGCTCACGTGATGGACGAGAAACATGTCGAACGAAGATCCTCACAACACCACTGATTTAACAATGTGACCCCTATTATCACCGCACAAGGTCCAAGATAACGAGCACCCAGCTAAGAACAGATTGATCAATTTGACACACTGCGTCTGAACTTTGACATTTCTTGATAAAATTGATAAAACATTATTTTATAAAATAGATTTGTCGTCGTTAGAAGTCTTATGACGTGACGATAGAGGTGAGAATGGAATGGTAGAGGTTAGAATTAAAATTGGTAATGAGTTATTGATAGTTACCTAACAAATATCCGATGGATTCATTCATAAAAACCGGTCGCGGCAGTGTTTGCGTGGCTCCGTTGTTTTCAATGGATAATATTCTTGAATGATTTATTTATAAACTGTTTAATGATAGCGAAAACAAATTGGTTAGACGCTAAGGTATTACAAAAACATAATGATACTTATGTCATGTTAAGTTAACACCAGTGGAAAACTTTGAATAGGAATATTAATTGGTTGATGATACTTAATAAGCTATTAAGGATTTGAAGATAAGATAATTTATATGCTGAATATGTCTAAAAATATTAAATTTAATTAAAGCCAATCCGATCGTAATATTTTTGAAATCAATAATGAAACACAGTATTAAAGCAATAAGCTGACCGGTTTTGAATGTACTAAATTGTGCGTATATGTTGTCCTACGACGCGTCGGCGTCGATAGATGGCGTTAATCACCGAGAAGTCAATTAATGAAAACGACGAATGAGAACTTAACATACAATAGGTACAGTCAAGGGTCAAAAGTGCAGTGTTTCTCTCCCAAAATTCAAGTGCCTAGTTTTTGTAGAAGAAGTTAAATTATCCACAACTGGTTTAATATGTTGTATAGAAATTAAAGTATAGATTAAACCTACTAACCGTGAAATGTTGAAATTCGCCTGCCTAAAAAAATTTTCGCTGCTGTTTTGGTAGAGTGTGACTTCACTTTTGGCATCAACATTTACATTTAACACTTACCTCAATATTTTTCTTCTATTGTTCGGATGCAATCTCTTCGCCATCTTCGGATCTATCATGTACAATTTTGCGTGAATGTCTTCGTTCGTGAAAATAACCTCATTATCTACATCTTTTTGCAGCTGTTCTTTGGTTAACTGAAACTTTGAGATATCGAGTGTTTCTTTAGAGGCCTCAGATGTAGAAGGGTCTTCAGGCTCTTCAGTTTGTTCTTCTTCATCTTCTCTTTTACCTTTCAGTGCTTGTTTTATCTCCAATTTTTCTTTCTTCCTCTCCTCTTTTTCCTTCTGCCTCTCATCTTTATCTAAATCTCTCTTTCTTCTACTCTTATCCCATAGTAAAGCTTCATTGTCATCCATGTCTTCGACTAATATTTTGTAGATAATGGATTCAATGTAGTAATTTGTCCCACCAACTACGATAGGTACTTTGCCTTGTTCTGCTAGGTTTTCTATCTGTATTTTATGTAAAGGAAATATTGATTCATACATGATATAATTAGAAAATAAAAAATGGGCACAAAATTCAAAAGAGTTTATTTCTGTAGATACCTTTTTTGTGTGCTACAAAGAATTTATAAATTCACTCATATGATTAAATCAAGTTCATTACACATTCATATCTTACACACATCAGGCAATTTCGAAAACTTTGAGGAAGTCATATTCAGAGACAGTAAAGAAGTAACTCTTCGATCATCAGACCGGAATCTATTGACAAACCGGATGTAAGATAGAAATAGATAATCTTATATCATCAGACATTATGGAATAATAAACAGCATTCCGAAAACCAAAAAGATAAGCTATAAGATGGGAACAAAATCGAGAATGAATATGGAATTAATTTTGATACCAATGTTAATGACTTCAAGAAGCATAACAAAAAAAGAGCAGCAAACTTAAACGAAACAGACAAGGAAAACCGCATATACAAAAATAATTCGGTTACAATCAATCTTTTGACCATCAATACCAGACGAACGGTACCTTCAATTATCGACTACTCACTTTTGAATGACGAAATTGCTCGTTAGTAAAGTACATACTCATTATACAGACAGGCCGGTGTACCAAATGTATAAGCTACTTTGGTCAACATAAGAGGATTATGTGGTCAATGGCCGAAACGCGAAAGAAGGTAAACCTTTCAAATACTTGTCTGAGGTGACGAGCACTACTACGGTTTGATCGGGGAATTTATAGTGATATAAGAACTTGTTTGTGGAATCGTTGTCGAAGAAAAGTGTTTAATAGTCTACTGACAAACCTCTGAAATCTTGATGAAGTTTAATCAGTCTATATGACAACGGATGTTGTGATTGCTTGACCAAAGGAACAACAAGGAATCCTAGGAGTAGTCATGAGATAAAATTAAATTCAAGAACAGACAACCTTTGCAACCATTGCATATCTAGTCTATCTTATTCGACTGTTATGAAAAATTACAACGAATCGTTTAAGTTGACAGGAGACAAAATGGCATTTAGGCACCGAGGCCACGAGGGACATGCTGATATTTTCAGGATCTTTGCACCCGTTGCTAAAGTCCGAATGAGTAAGATACACAGATATCTTGTTTTATATGATTGGCTTTCTTTCATCTTCCAAATATATTTTATAGACATAGGCAGATGAATTTAGCTCTTGGTTAGAAACATGTCCATTTGTGTATTTCCCTGTACAAATAAATATTTACATTTTTAAACCCCGCCGGAAAAAGAGGAGTATAAGTTTGACGTGTGTTGCTGTGTATTTGTGTGTCTATCTGTGGCATCATAGCTCCTAAGCGGATGAACCGATTTTGATTTAGTTTTATTTGAAAGGTGATTTTGTCGAGAGTGTTCTTAGCTATGTTTGAATAAAATCGGTTCAGCCGTTCAAAACTTATGGGCGTTTACTGTTTGAATCGGGGTGTTTTCGCAAGATATCGTGTCATAATTACGTGTTCAATGGATTGCTGATCGAAGCATATATCCTATGTACTAGATAAATTATGTGACATGAAATAAAATGTGCCGGGGTTTTTTTCAATTTTGAAATTTAACTTGTAATTAATATTTTTAAATTGAGTTTGAGTGAAATGGCTTTTGTTTAAAGAGAGAGTTAATATAAGTTAGAAATCGACAACTCTTCTTGAGTAAGCGTGGTGATCAATGCTCCTGCCTTCTTAGAAGGTTTCACATTATCATTCTCCTGTCCTTATCCTATTTGTGGTCAGCTCAGTATGTCTTCCATACACTTCAATTAACCATCATCTTTATAGTTTACATTCGTCTAAGGCTTCTCATGCTCCTAAATTATACTCAGCTTAAGAATCTATAACTACTTACACAAACAATCTTAACCCAGCATGACTCACACCACCACTATCTAGAACTAGTACCAGCATGACTAAATTAATATCTGCAATACCAATGACGTGTTTTACGCCTACAGCGACATTACCGTTGCAATTGACCCTTTCGGTGCTTACGTAGACCAGCTGATATTCTAGGTGGGTTTCCCTTTCACACGCACTAGACTTTGTTTGTTTAAAGGTTATTTTAAACCTACGCATGTCGTTATCGTTTGTAACTTTGTTGTCATCTGCTACTAATCGTATTAAAAGGTAAAATTATTTGTTTGTAGAAGATACATTATCTTTGGAAGTATTGATCTGATTAATAGAAAGCTATACTGTCGCTGATGTGCCAATAACTTCTTCTGATCCCGAAAAGATGCACTGTTTCTGTGGGATTGGTTACGAGAACGAAAACTTAAGCAATGCTATCCCACAATCGTAAAGGTCGATCGACACTCAGGATATCCAAATTGAGGATTTATTCTTGATCTAGAACTTATAAACGCAAATCATTCATAAATTTGTACAAAATTCACATGAAATACTGAGACAATCATGATTTCCATTTTCTATGAATCCTTATAGTTGCAAACTTTAGGTTTACCAATAAGCAAATATATCACCACTCCACTAACATTTCCAGTTACTTCAAACCTCAAGATGTGGGTGTAATAAATGCGGAATAGGTTTTGCATTGTTTCTTTTGCACCCTCTAGGTATACTCTTGGCATGTCTATACAAAGACGTATATTAATGGTCTTTTACGAATTGCACAGGAATATTTTTTTTTTTAAACGCTTTCGTTTTCTTCTCAGCAAATCCTGTTATTTGATACCCATATGGCAATGCACAAAAAATAAATAGACCGCCAACTTGGGCCGTCCGCCATATTGGATTTAGAATGACGTCATTTTCAACCATGCATTGTCATCCAAACTAAACGTTTATGCAAAATTTCATCTTAATCGGTGGCGAGTAACTGCTTTAAAATTAAGTTGCAAGATTTGACCCGAACACAATTACATACATACACTGCAAGTTAAATTAAAGCTTGTAACAATTTGCTGATTTCAGTTGTTTGTTGTTGTTAGCTCTTGAACTACAAGTAAAATTTCACAATTTAAAAACCCCCGACACATTTATCTTGCGAAAACACCCCGATTCAAACAGTAAAATGCCCATAACTTTTGAACGGCTGAACCGATTTTATTTAAACATAGCTAAGAACACTCTCGACAAAATTACCTTTCAAACAAAAACAACTAAATCGAAATCGGTTCATTCGTTTAGGCGCTATGATGCCACAGACAGACACACAGATACACAGATACAAAGCAACACACGTGAAACTATCTATTCTAAACCTTTGTCTGTAAACATTATGTAAGCATTCCGAACTTACATTGTTATAATGACCCACATATCTGCCTGCCTACATCCCATGGCAACAAGGCGACAACTCTGATATAATTTTCCATGAAATTTCTAATACCAATATTTGCCAAATTAAAGCTGTATTGTCATGCATTAGTCCCTATCCATAGAATTATGGAACAATTCTGTTATCTGTACATATTTGTACAAGTGTTCTTCGTACAAAAGCTGTAGGTATGTCAACGTCGATTTGATGGTCAAATTAAAATTCTTATGGAAGGTGGCGCCATTACCATATGTTCTAGGTACTCATTTAGCATCATTCATTGATGAATAAATATTGGGTAAATTATTAAAAACTATGTAATTTGAACCAGAAACGTATTCACAAATACAGAAAAGCATAAATACAGTTTTTTATTAGAACAGCTTATGAACACAGGCGTGCTTAATCCTCAATCGGATTCTATAACAGTAAACCTTTATCCGGTAGAGATATTAGCACAAGAAAACTTGGCTAACGACTTGGTTCTCTTTGAAGAAAATCCTGAAAACCTGGAAAGAATGATACAAAGCCTTAATGATGAAAATGTGAAAGTTGGACTGAAAATAAACCCCAATAAGACCAAAGTAATGACCAATACAACAAAGTTAGACATAAGAGATAAAAAAGAAACTCTAGAGTTTGTGGACGAATATAATTACCTTGGTTAGCTTATTTCCCCAAAAGACCAAACTGAAAATGAAATAAAAACAAGAATTGCGAATGGATGGAAGAGATACTGGGGACCTGGGCATGGCAGTTAAATAAAAACTTCTACACGTGCATCCTTCCATGCTTAACCTACGGCTGCGAAACATGGCACTTACCAAACACCTGAGATAAGCTTGCCACATGTCAAAGAGCAATGGAATTTCATTAAACGTAAGTTGTGCCAAAAAGCGTTTTATAGCATTAAAGATTACGTTGAGGATAAAACGGCTTGGGAGTGAGCTGCTCCAATTAATTTAGTTTTTTCGTTTAAATATTTTGCACCATGAATTTTGTTATTTTTTTAATTTTTTGTATTTTTTTTTTATTTTTTATTTGTTTTCTTGCAATGACAAGAATATTTACTTTTTAAAGTATTATATTATTTTATTTTAATTATTGTGAATGTGAAGACTATGTGGATCATTATTTTGTTTTTTAATTTATCTTAGTTTTTAATCATGGTCTGGCAGTTTGAGTAGTTTATGCGGCCTACCCGAATGTCCTTTCTTTGGTATTGTTCGTCGAATCGTTGAGCTCCTTAAATTCTGAGTTGAGCTGCTCGGTTATTGACAAATGCGTGCACTGACTGGACAGGTCCACTCAATCTGGCTGGTTCTTTCCTCAAAAGACCATTTCAGACATCAGTCTACATGGTCTTCACATGATCGAACCAAGATTTTGTCAGGACTTTAAAAGAGACTGTGACCTCTGAGTTTGTTTCGGCCTTTCTTCTCAGAGTAGTCAGATAGGAAACGCCGACCTCATCTAGTTTAAAAAAAAAATATGTTAGACATGTAAAAGCGTTTGTACAAACCAACTTACAGAAATAAAATCATTTATCATTTATCAATGGAGCGCAGCATCATAGGATTCAAACGTCAGGGCAGGATCAGAAATACCGACATCAGGGCGAAAACAATAATAATATTGTTTTTCACTTAATTTCTATTAATTATTTAGGGTAAGTAATAGTTCAATTTTAATTTCATCAAAATTTATTTCATTTTTTATTTTTTAATGTTTTATTATGATTGTAATTGATATTTGTAAATGATGTGCATGCCTGTAAGTGACTTACTTACACGGGATCTTTTCTAAATGTTTAATTGTAATATTAATGTGTAAAAAGTCGTTGGTGTGCCTTATTAATAAATAAATAAATAAATAAAACAAAACTTACATCCTATCGAAATCCTTACACGAATAGACCAGCAAAAGTGGAGGTGGACTGGCAACATGATGCGCGACAACCGTGGGAAATGGAGCAAGGCAGCGACAGACTGGAACCCAACAGATGGGGAAAGAAGCCGTGGAAGAAAGTGTCTGAGATGGGAGGAAGAAATTAAAAAGACCGCTGGCCCAAGGTAGAGACAAGTTGCTCAAGATAGTCCCCAGTGGAAACTGTTAGAGGAGGCCTATGCCAAGAGGCACACTGAAATCAGAGACATTTAATAAACTACAAAGTTTTACTGTTTTTTAGCATTATTTTTCTGGTTTTTGAATTAAAATCTGTTTTATTTTATTTTATTTAACAGCTAATAAGTTATCATCATCTACCTCCCCTTGTCCCATGTTACTTATGGTCTTCCCAACACGTTTTCTTATTCTATTCGTCCTATCAATTGTCACACTATCACTTACTCGCTTTTCTTTCATATCACTTCTCACACTATCTTTTCTTTGGCCTCCTTCTCCATCCTTCTACATTTAGGTAAATTCTCTCTCTAGTAACATGCGTTTCATCCCTCCTCTTCAAATGGCCGTACCAAGATAAACGATTCCCTATCAACTTCTCTAGGAATAAATGAAATACCACCAAAAAAAAAAACATGTGTAATGTTGCCAAGACGAAATCATATGGCTCACACTATCAAAAAGTTACCTGGGGGGTAACCACAAGCTCTTAGAGTAAGGTTATTTTGAGATCGAGTAAGTGACAGATGTATACAAGTCAGATACATCTGTCCCTTACTCGATCTCAAAATAACCTTACTCTAAGAGCTTGTGGTCACCCCCCAGATCTTGTATAGAGCCAAGCTTCTAACTCTACAAGCACTAACTTCACAAACTACACCTTAGTCAAAATATGTGGCTTGGTCGTTTCGCTACCGTCACATAGGCGTAAGATGAAAAATGTTATGAGGGTTCCAAAAACGACGAAACGCTTCGACAAAAGGTAGGTGCCCTTCCGCTACGCTTGGCGGGGACACTACCGTGCCACAAGATTACTTAAAATTCCCCTTTATACCTATAGTGTACAACAGAATTGAATAAATGGAAATGACATAATCGTCTGTTCACAATAATAACTGTTTGACCTGCTTCCTGAGTTGTTAAACTTAACTACAGACTAGGTATGTCTGAAGTACTTGCCATGGGCCTATCAAAACTAACTGTTATTGTGCTCTTAAATTGTCTTACAAATCTTACCTGTCTGTAATAGATACTACTTGGGTATACTTGACAACCTTGGTGGGACACTTGTGTGGTCTAAGCAAATTGTACAATTGTGAATCCTAAAGAAAACCCATCTTGGGATGACGAAGGGTTATTTGAGGCTATTTAAAAACCACGCTGATCTTCGAAAGCAAATCCATAGGGGTTCAAACTTCTACACAAAACGCATAGTTGGACCATGTCAGTTTTAACATCATCATCATAATATTGTGATTTTTTAAAATTCATATGTACTTTCGAAGTTTATCTTGGACATCACCGACAACGGTGAAGGAAAACATCGTGAGCAAACCTGGACATGGATAGTTAATATAAGTCTGAGGTCTAAGTGGAACATACGGAGCGCATGGAGCACCTTCTGTGCACATGCGATGCACTGGCTGGTAAGCGAATGAGTCTCCTAGGGGTTGGATATCCAAAACCAGAAGAATAGTCTTCATATCTCCTAGTCTCGTTATAAAACTCATGAAAAGAGTTTTCAACGAGATTGGGGAGGAGTAAGTTATCTAGGGGACCACAATAGATCCCAATGGGTCGAAGTGTCCGACTTATTTTAGATAAGATAATATAAGTCTGAAATCTCCAACCCACATTGAGCAAGAGTGGTGATCAATGCTCAGGCCTTCTCTGTATGAGAAGAGGCTTTTGCCCTGCAGTGGGACATTTACAGGCTGGTATTATCATCTTATTACCCTTGTCCCTTGTTTCCTTCATCATATCATCATCATCATATCAGCCGAAAGACATCCACTGCTGGACTTGAGTCTCCCCCAAGCGTCGCCACATTGACCGGTTCCGTGCGTCCCGCATCCAGCGGATCCCCGCAACCTTCACCAGGTCATCGGTCCACCTGGTGGGAGGCCTTCCAACGCAACGTGTTCCGGTTCGCGGTCGCCACTCCAGAACTTTTCTGCCCCATCGGCCATCCGTTCTGCGAGCAATGTGCCCTGCCCACTGCCACTTAAGTTTGGCACTTGTTTCCTTAAGGTCAGTGAAATACGATTTCTTTTTCTATTTTGCCCTGTCAACCGTCACACTATCATTCACTACCTTTTCTATCATATCCATCTTTTCGTTAGTGTCTTCTTTAGTTGCAACTTGCTATGCTTAATTGACTAGTGCATGTTACATACAAAACCCTCACGACATACCGTAGTAACTAAGCGATCGGAAATAATTGGTTGTTTTAAAATCTGTGTGTAAGGTCTACTTAATATGAGACCTCTTCAAAAAGGATACAATCTTCAGTGCTCTGTTTCTGAAGTCGACGACGGTGAACATCTGATGTGGCTCTAGTATGTCCAGAAGGTGGTGTGTCGCCATCTCCCGCTCCTTCATCGAGGCCTTCGCAGTCACCACATCCAAGCCTTTGTAGATCTGAAACAGATGAAGAAAATAAGTTTAGTTACTTTTTATGAAAGGTTCTTCAATTCGCGTTGCTGAATTTTGTCATATATATTTTAAACGCTTTTGCTGTCGATACGCTAAGTCCTAAGAAGAAGAAGAAGCATGAACAGCCTGCAACATTTCAGCTGCTGGGATCAAGGCTTCTTCTTGTGAAAGTGAGAGAGTGACCCACCACGGGCCGAGTTCCAGGCCCACTTCACTCGACCTTCCTTACAGCGATTAACGCAACCGTTGTTGTAAACGCTCGCGAGTGTGTGGCGAGTGCGTGGTTGGTGGGCGCAGGGGTCTTAGTTCGAGCAGCCTCGCAAGAAACGAGCCGTCAAGGATCCACCCAAATATGTAATTGATCTCGGAGAGGAAAATATCTGTAACGTAATAACTTCTCTAATCTGAGCCAGTACGGTTAAATGCTTAGATTAGTCTTACTACTAATAAGTAGTAAGACTAAAACCAGACATAGAAAGTGATTCTGTAAAATACTAGTATCAAGATTCATCCGGTTAGACTACAGGAACAAAATATCCTCATTATCACAAATATAAAAATTACATAATTTCTCTATTCTACGAAATTGTCAGTTAACTGCCGAAGAAGTACATAAGGCAAGGTTATATAAATAAAATAAAAAAGCCATTTTTATTTCTTGCCCATGTATTACAAAAAAAAACAAATAGAAAAATTAACTTAGAAAAATAAAAGTATTAAACTAAAATTAAAATGGAAATTAAAAAAAAAATATAAATTGAAATAAAATTTGAAAAAATGTAAACATAAATTAAAATTGAAAATTAAAAATATAAACACAATTTAAAAAATCTTTTACCATTGAAATTTAATTTAAATTAAAAATTAATTAAAAAAAATATAGGTACAGATCAATTACATAAATACTGAATCAATATATTTAAATTATAAATTATTCAATAAATTTCCATTTATGTAATAAATTTAAACATTTTCATAAGTGCAAGAACTCCTCTCAGGCGAAGGCCTCCTCCAGAGATGGTCATGCGTCCCTATTGCTTGCTACTTGCTGAGTCCCGGCCGGCTACGTGAATTATGTCGTCTGCCCATCGTGTTTGCAGCCTGCCTTTCTTTCTGTAGCATGCTGACCCTGGCCCCGCCTTAGCTCGTTTGGTCGATCTATTATCCTTCATTCTGGCTAAATGGCCCGCCCATCTCAATTTTATTATCTGTGAGGTACTTAAAGGTTATATGCCTGAATTTATATGAAATCAAACAAACCAGCAGACTGATGAAAACAGTACGAGGCGTAGTATTTTTATTTTGTTTGTTATTTATATATTCTTCTATTTTATTTTTTATTATATAAGTCCCGTTTCCGTAAGTGTGTCCGTGGCATCAACAGTAGGCCCTATCAGAATATCAGCGCAGCGTTATTACCTTTTTTGGTTATCGCTGCACATGCTGAGATCGCGGTCTCGCACGGGGTTTTTATTTTATTATTGTTTAATTTTATGCTTATTTCTCGTGTCTCCTGTGCGGGTCACAAATAAATATTTTTCTTTCTTTTCTTTCTTTCTTTTCTTTATAAACGAGCCACATGTAAAGAATACCATCACACACCAACCAATAAAATTTTACGGAAAATTTCCCCTCTTCCCACCAAAAACACTCAATTTCCTCCTATACCCACTCAACCAGATAAATCACGAAAAATTCTATTGGAACACCTTCAATAGATCATGGGACATTATGGTAATTCATGTGAAACTCCATGTAATGTATGTAAGGGGGGCGGCAGGCGCCACACATATCTGAATAATGCTCCTGACACCTTTCAATACTGATTATATGGGAGAACGTTAATGGGGCTTCGAGCAATTAGAACAGGTCTACTATTTTTAGAATGCCTGTGGTTTATTCCTAAACGTGTTGTTAAAATAATATATGAAGCAGGTTTTTTTTAAGACAAAGAGAATACCAATTGGGTTGAAGATGAGAAACACAAAATGCGATATGCAACCTGTGTGGAGTGCTTAAGGGTGCCCTAGTCGGTGGCACGAACTATTTTGTGGGCGGGGTTAAAATGCATGCTTTATCATCCGACAACACGTGCGAAAACGAAATACGCTGTGATGAGCAGTAAGAAGCTAGTGTGCGTACGAATACACACTCCTAACGCTGTGGCCCAAATGGATGATGATTGAGAACGAAACGAACTTTGGGAATATGGAAATCATGAAAAAACTACTCAATGTACGTGGGACACTCAGAAAGTTTTGCGAAACTAAAAAAAATTGTTCTATACGTACATATATTTTTATTAAATCTTTTCAAAGTACTTTCCACCAGCCTCTATACAAAGATTCATGCGCCTAAACCAGTTTTCAAAACACTTTTTCCAGTCCGCCGCAGACACCTCGTTTACAGCCTGCTCGAACGCAGCCAGCGCATCTTCCGGCGACGAAAATTGTATCCCTTTGAGCTGATTTTTTATTTTTGGGAATAAAAAGAAGTCACACGGTGCTAGATCAGGGCTGTAAGGAGGGTGACCCAGGAGTTTGACTGGCGTGCTGTCCAGGAAGTCCCTCGTTTTGAGTGCGGTGTGCGCAGGTGCATTGTCGTGGTGGAGCAGTAGCCCGCGGAGCCCTGTGTTTGGTCGCTTGTTGCTTATAACAGAGAAAACTTCTGGCAAACATTTGGTAGTATACCATTCGGCATTAATGCTTCTTTGATCCCGTAAGGGAATTGATACCAAGTGGCCAGTCAAATTAAAAAAGCTAGCGATCAAAATCTTACCCCCGCTTCTAGATCGCTTCACTTTGGTAGGCGTTGGCTCATTTTGAAACACCCAAACAGTCGACTGGCGCTTGGTTTCTGGGTCGTATTGATAAATCCAGGACTCATCACCTGTAACAATGTCGTAAACACGCCGAGACGAGCCTGCTTCAAATTTGTTAAGCATATCACGGCACCATTCCACCCGGGCCTGCTTCTGAGCATCGGTGAGGTTGTGCGGCACCCAGCGTGATACTATCCTCCTCACGCGAAGATGGCTGTGTAGAATCTCGTGAACGCTTCCCGATCCAATCTTCAATATGTGTTGAATCTCCTGATATGTAATTCGCTTATTGTCTTGGATTAAATTTTTCACTGCTAGCACGTTTTCTTCGGTAACAGCCGTCAAAGGGCGACCGCTTCTTTCGTCATCCCCCAAAGTTGGTCGACCGCGCTTGAATTCGTTATACCAACGATACACGGTTGCCTTGGAAGGGCCTTCATCCATGAATGCCATTTGAAGTCTATCGTACGATTCATCCGGTTTCAGGCGACACTTGAAATCGTATAAAATCATAGCTCTAAAATGTTCCCGGCGCAGATCCATATTTCAGTGAGACACAATACTTTGAATTAACTCGCAAAAAATGTGGAGGGAAATTTTGAAATTGGAACTTACTTATTTTTACTTATAAATAATCATATTTTCGAAAAACATTATAACTGGCCAGTCTCCCATATATAAAAACTTTTTTTCGCAATACTTTCTGAGGGGCCTGGTATCTGTTCAAACTAAATTATTTGAATTTTTGAACTACTGGTCTATCCCTGCATGGTGACTGCTTTGCATTTATCCTTCTTTTTATGGTATTTAGTTCCGCCCAAAGATGCGTTAAAATTAGTATTGAAATATGGAACTATCGACAATTATAACCTTTAAACATATTTTTTACTTTTTTGTTTCTATACAGGGCTATATAGATAACGATGAGACAAATTTGTATCAATTTTATTTTGAACGTACGTTTGTATGAAAGCCGTCTAAAAAACTTTAGATGAATTGAGTAATTTTAGACCTATCCCATTCTGCAGTAGCTCTTAAGGAAACCAAAGAATAAAACAATTACAGTTGATCAGTTTAGGTAAGTACAGTATATTTGACATCTGCGAGACCTGTCTGCGTACTCTACGTCAACTGATAAGAAAAATTGCTAAAACAAATAATAGTAAGACCTTTAACTTTTAAGTTATCAACCAATGGAACAGTACATGAAGAATTTAAGCGTTGCCTTCAATGTCACATTTTACGCGCAATAATCATTTTGTCAGTCATTATCTAAACTAAAAAAAAAAAAATGCTTAAAAGTACCATCCAGTTGCGTCATATTCTTAGTCCATAACAATCTTTGAAAAAAAATGTAGTATACATTTTTTTTTCAAAGATTGTTATGTTATATCATATTCAGAAAATATGTTTATCAAAATGATGATTTATTACAAGCTCTTTATTAACTTTCAACCTAGTTAGACTTACTCCAATGACCCACAGTGCAATTGCAGAGTGCACGTCCCAAATAATACCTCACCTTTTGTCGTGCTCTCTGTGCAACAACCTGCACCTTAAAAGACCGTTGTGAGGCAAATGACAACGCTGTTGGCGTGGTTGAATTCTGGTCAAAATATATTTAAATTTGGAATCATGGATACGACGATGAAGAAGATTAACTTGCAATGTATGTATGTATGTGTGTTCGGGTCAAATCTTGCAACTGACTTTTAAAGCAGTTATCCTCCACAGATTAAGATGAAATTTTGCATACACATTTAGTTTGGATAATTATGCACTATAAGCTAAAAATCTGGTTAAGAAAAATGGAAAACTTATTTTAAGTCTTTCCATGGATTTGGATGCAACTTAGCATATGATTGACCATAACCTAAACTAGGATATAGAATTTAGACTTTTCATATCGGTATAATGTTCCTAAGGAACATAAAACATTTTTCACGAGAGCAGTAGTTAGTGAATAATATTGAAAAGGTTAATAAAAAAACTGATTTTATGAGACCAAAAAAAGCGATGACAATTTTTCAATAACATTATTTTATTAGTGCAAACAACATATAAAAATATTGCATCATCCAGTCGTAAAAGCAGCACTAATGCTAGTTTTATTCAGAATTGTAGGTCGTTTGAATTTTTGAAGCCATCCTTGACATTCCAAATCACTGCAGTGCACCTACCTGTATTGCTGTATGACTGCATACGGAGCAGACGGCTTAATCCTTTTCGTGAAAAGTTTAAAACTGAAGCTATGGAAATAAGTTAAGCAAATTTACTATTTATGATACTAACAATAAGTAACATACACGTCACTAAAAGTTATATAAAAAAAAGATATGGACGAAGCGGGAATAAAATAATAAAAATTATATTTTGGGACGACGGAAGCATATTGTTTGGGACGATCCAAGCTTTTATCATGTAGGACGAAACTCAGTGGACCAAACGAAGAATAAATCATATACACACTATAATAAAGAGGAAAGATTTGATTGTTTGTAAGCTTGTTTGTAATGACTAAGATCAAAAATTACTTAACCAATTTTGAAAATTCTCTCACCAGTAGAAAGCTACATTATTCCTGAGTGAAGGCTACTTTTAATCCCGAAAAATTTAACGGGTCCTGTGGGGCGGGCTACGGAAGCAAAGCCGCGGGATAAAGCTAGTAAACTAATAAAATTACAGACAGTAAAACATCAAAACAGGACAGAATCCTAGAATCCTTATCATAGTTGACATTTACAACTTCCTCCTCAAAATAGATGACTTTCAATAACTTCAAGTTTATTGTTTTCCGAAATCAGAAGATAGGTCAAACTGTAAATTAATTAAATAACGGCATGCTAATAATAGGTAGGTAACAATTTTTAAGCGCTAATATAATCTGTGTTTCATGGGGTCATAAGTTTACAGAAACAAACAAACTTATTCTAACCAATGCTAACTAAAAATAAGTAGTTTCATATAATTGGAATTGAAATAAAAATATAATAAGATCTTGCAGTTTTGGAAAGCCTCCCATAAGGTGGATCGGAGACCTGAGGGCCTCAGGATTCAGTTGGATCCGGGATGCACAGGACCAGTTGATGTGGTAATGCTTGGCCTTGGAAAAACATAATTCATCTTTTCAAAATCGGCTGATAATCAACATTTTTAGGGTTCCGTACCTCAAAAGGTAAAAAAGGAACCCTTATAAGATTACTTTCGTGTCCGTCTGTCTGTCTGTCCGTGTGTCACCATCGATTTTCTCAGGAACTGGTGGACCTAGCAAGTTGCAATTTATACCAGATACTGAGGGCTATAGTCCCTATTAGTTGTATAAAAATCAAGGTCCTGAGTCAACACGATAAAAAGATATGGGCGAATTTAGATTTTCGCAAAAACTTGTAAGTACCAAAATTTACCTTAATTTCCAACTTTTTTTATTTTTCGGAATTTTCCCTTTACTTGTGAATACCTTGTTTTTAACCAAAATTGCAAATTCTAGGTCAACAGAAAGTACCCTATAGGTTTTGGGTCGAAAACCTATATGGTAGTTCCTGTTGACCTAGAATCACGAAAATTTGCAAAATGTAAGTTCTTACAGCACAAATTAACGAAAAATTCCAAAAAAATAAAAAAAATGGGTGAAATTTAAGGTAAATTTTGGTACTTACAAGTTTTCACGAAAATCTAAATTTACCCATATCTTTAAAACTTAGCCACCAATAAAAATGATACCAATTTTATTATGGCAGTATAATGCGTAGGTACGCAACCCTCAGCACATGAGTTCCACTCGCACTTGACCGGTTTTTTTACAGGTCAAAGATTCTAATGTCAGCCCAAGAACTGCCTAGTATGCTATACCAGTTTCTACGGTTTGAGCTGAGCATAGAATAAAAACCCATTGATACTGACATCTAAATTCTAAAGTCACTGAAATTGATACTTTGAAAGGCCATAATTCACTGGGTCAACTGATAATACTTTGGAACGATGATTACTTACGCTCTTGCGCATCCGGCCCGCACAATCTTACCTTATACAGTCTTCTAATTTGGGTTTATTAAGCGTATGAATCCAAAGCCAAAGTCTCTGCCAACATCTCTGTTCTGTAACCTGTCGGCCTTCAAAGCAAGAATGAACAGGCATCTTCTAGGAACCCACACTTCATCCTAGATATCAGCCGTCACTTTCCATTAGGCGATATCGAGGTCAAGAGCGGGCTCATTGTGAAATAAAAAGGATACGAGAAGATTCTTCTAGCCATTCCCTTGGCATAATTATTTAATCACCCGTAATAATATCTCTAGAATGCTCTATAAGACCTCGATACATAAATTAAGACGAGCTAATAAACACAAGACGGATCATTGTACCCGAAATAGATAAATTTGCCTGGGTTTTTTCCAAATATGTCGGGATCGGGTTCCAGTCTAACCAGATTCAGCTGAGTACCATTATTTAACACTAGCTGTCCCAACTGGCTTCGCTCCCGTCAACAGGCCTACTTACCCTACATACATGAATGTTGCGTAACTTTAACCGCTTACGCAGCGCACGCAACGGAAGCACTCAAAAAGAAATAATTTTGTTCGTTTTTGCAACATTTTTCATTAATGCTCCGCTCCTATTGGACGTAGCGTGATGTAATATAGCCTATAACCTTCCTCGATAAATGGACTAACCAACACAAAAATATATTTTTTAATTCCAACCAGTAGTTCCTGAGATTAGCGCGTTCAAACAAACTCTTCAGCTTTATAATATTATATTAGTATATAAATAGAACGACTGCCTATCTGACCTCCTAAACCCAGTAACTGGGTAACACGATGGCACCCCTTGTCAAGACTGGTTCAGACTTTTATAAATTCCGATTACATTAATGACTTTCAAAGATCTTCAAATGACAGCCAGGACCAACGGTTTACTGTGTATTCGGAGGCACGGAGGAGTTTCGGTAAGTAAAAGATTGTCACCAATCCAAAGACTGACTTCAGCCTTGCTTAACCCGTGCGGCTGGTATTTCTTGGCCACAACCTCCTCAAGTACACCAAAATAAGTATGACACAATTTTCGTAACATATCTCTATACAAAACACATGTAACAATGATAAGCCCAATGTGACTTTGATCTTGTGAATAAAACTCGGAAGGGCAAGTGGAATAACTTGGTGATAACCCGGCGCTCTGAGAAGTAATTATGTTTTTTTTCCTCTAAATATTATTTGGTTCATTTGCGCAAATGTGATAAGCATTGGCGTCTTCAATTGGTGTGGTGTTAAAACTATTATTATTAAAGATAAGTCCGCGATTGTTAAACATTTTGAAACGATGTTCATAGTTCAAAGATTTCTTGGTCCTTAGGATGAGAACCAAATGAAATGAGAGAGGCCAGAGGATAGGCAGCAGTTTCCTTGTGTTTATCTATCTTCTCGTACATTACGGAGTCCCTGATAGCTGCTGGATTAGAGTTGCCGAGAATCGAGATGCATGACGTGAGATTGTAGAGGCTTATGTAAAGTAGTTGACTATTATGTAGGCTGATAATGATAAATACATTACTGTTCGTAAGTAATTGATATTACGTTGTCATCATCATCCGCAACTTCAATCAGAACTTTGATATCTTGGTTTGCACAATCTTACAGTTAAATTTTGCTGCGAATAGGATAATAACCTAAAATGGCTAAATAATAATAGCCGCACTGTTCGATCATCAACGTTAAGCAACGCTTGACGAGGTCGGTCCGTGGATGGATGATCAGTTCAACATACCGAGTTTCCTCCGTGCCTCGGAAAGAACGTTAAGCCGTTGGTCCCGGCTGTCATTTGAAGATCTTTGAAAGTCGTTACGGGTAGTCAGAAGCTTGTGATCTGACACCAGCAGTCTTGCCAAGGGGTATGGTGTTACCCAGTTACTGGGTTGTGGAGGTCAGATAGGCAGTCGCTCCATGTAAAACACTGGTACTTAACTGAATCCGGTAAGACTGGAAGCCGATCCCAACAACAATTGGGAAGAGGCTAGGCAGATGAGTATGTTACAAGAAGGCATAGATATCATCATCATTATCAGCCTTTTAATGTTCCCACTGCTGGGACACAGGCCTCCTCTCTGTGATAGGGAATGGGCCATAATCCACCACGCTGGCCCGGTGTGGGTTAGTGAATGTCACAAATACGAAAGGAGCATGCATCTATGCATTATCTATGTCAAAGCATAGTTATCAATCGCCAAAACTAGATCTCATTGCGTCTTCCGGCATAATTACAGACACTATAGAAAAACAATTAAACAGATGCCTTATAAGGTCTCGCACAGGCTAAAGCAAGATGCCACCGGTCAATGTCAGTTTGGCTTGGGTTTCTACTTTCCAATTCAATATTCTTACATATACTCACGCCTTTTTCATGGGGGTAGGCAGAAACTACAGAACGCCACCTGCTACAATCCTTACATACTTCTTTTGCTTCACACACATTCATACATCTAGTCATACACACACGCCGGTTATGGGTACTGCGCACTTGGCCTTTCTGAAGAACATCTATAAGGTCTATGTATGTCTTTCTAGGGCGTCCCCTCCCGGCGTTTTCATTCACGTCTGCCTTGTAAATACATTTCGTTAGTCGCCTTTCATTCATCCTCTCAACATGGCCAAACCATCTTAACATACTCTTTTAAATTTTAGTCACTACATCTTCTTTTAAACCACAACGTTGTCTTATTACCTCATTCCTCAATCTATCATTTAAAGTTACACCACACATACTCCGCAAGGAGCGCATTTCTACTGCATTAGTCCTACTTTCATGTCTTTTTTGCCATACCCAACCTTCACTTCCATACATAAGTGTAGGGACCAGCACGCTGTTGTGAACAGCGAGTTAGCTTATCAATATTATTGTACTATGGTAACTGGTATTTTCAAAAGGTGGACCGATGATCTGATGAAGGGAACGGGGATCCGCTGAATGTGAGAAGGACAAGACCAGTCGATGGGCGACGTTTGGGGGAGACGGAGTCATTCGAGTATATTATGTCCACTATGTCCAGTAGATGACGTCTTTCGGCTTAAATATTTATGTGTTCCTACTTGAGGTATCTGTCTACTGAATATGTTCATGCATGATGACGATTAAACTTTATAACAATGATTAATTATCAATATTATTACAAGATAGATATTTTTTTAATTAAAAACTTTGTTGTTATCAAATTTGACCCGAATTGAGCGGCACATCTCGACGACGAATTCAATATTACGTTTTAGTATTTTTAGATGAGGCAAATTTTTGGTACCAGGAGAAAATAAATACAATTTGTCAGCTATTTCGTCAGTCGCTATAAATAAAACACTTTCAGTAAGTCAAGACCTTGTTTGTAAGTCACTTTCAAAATAGTACCCGTGAAAAGAATCTCAAGCGGAATTGTCAAAGAAAAAAGGTTGTCAGAATTTAATACGCTTGTCAATCTTCTGAGCTCGCTCGTTCCAGTAGTTCGAAGACCTCATCCACGCTTTGAGTATCTTGTTCCGAGAGGAAAGTCTTGCCGTTCCTCATCATCTCTTCTCCTTCGTTTTCCTCCTCACTCATCAAGTCGTTACGGTGGATCTTTTACTGTTCGTGCTGTCCGCCTCGGGAATAATCTTCCTTAAACCATACGGGATAGCCCTTCGTTAAAGATTTTCAGAAGAAGATCTAGGGCAACAGGACTGATAAATATGTATGTATTTTAGTTGTATTAGATATACACATATATTTGTGTATTGTATTTAGTTAGTAAGAATTGAAATTTTCTATATTTTTTAAATTTTTGTAGTGCGCTTTTGTTAACTGTCCTAATTGTGTAAATATAATAAAGGTTATCCCGTATGGTGTGAGGAAGATCATTCCAGAAGCGGACAGCAGAAACAGTAAAAGATCCACCGTAACGACTTGAAGAGTGAGGAGGAAAACGAAGAAGAAGAGATGATGAGGAACGGCAAGACTTGCCTCTCGGTACAAGATACTCAAAGCGTTCCTGAAGAAACGAAGGAGAGGTAGGATTGTGAAGGAAAAAAAGGAGTGTGGGTATTCCGGCGCTGTCGAATAATGTCAAGCTTCGCTACATCGACGGTCTTGTGCTTCTACGATCCAGCGAGTTCTCCAGACTTACGCCGTCCGGTACACCAAGTGATAAGATTTGTTTCAGATAGGTAAGTGTTTCTAGTAAGCAAAACACGTTCTACCTAGGTATTTTAACTAACCAAATAGTTACCAGCCATTTATTAAAAGACGTAGAAGTTACGACATAGATTATCCCTGTGATATCCTTGACAATACTCTAAGATGCTTCATAGTTGGCATTTTCCTCCTTTCCCTAACCTACTGAGTGGACATTGTTTGTTGAATCTCTGCACACCTATGTATGCGCAGCTACGCATACATAAGTAAATCCTATGGCTATTGATGCACTAACACGAATCCTCACCGTCGACTTTATAGTGACATCTTTTCGAAAATGCGTTTTATATCTTAAGGTTACACTAGTCGAAAATTCTTCCATACAAACGTAGTCTAGAGATTACTCCACTGTTTGACGATGTACGTTCAAAATAAAAATGACATCAATTTGTCTCATCATTATCTAGTCTTGTATGTAAACAAAAAAGTAATAAAAAAAAATATTTGAAGGAACTTATGAGCGTCGAAAGTTCCATATTTCAACACAAATTTTAACATTTCTTTGGGCGGAAATAAATACCATAAGAAGAAGGAAAATTGCAAAACAGGCTCCATACAGGGATAGATTAGTAATTCAACAATGTAAATAATTTTATTTAAAAAAATATATATTTAGTTGTTTTTTCATAATATCTAGACTCCCAACGGTCTGTTCAACGCTCAAAATTTCGCGCGCTCGTTTTCGTCCTAAATCATCATACATTTCGCCACACATTTGCAAAAGTGCTAATTCGTGAGAACTAGCTTCTTACTGCTCGTCACAGCATCTATCTCTTTCGCACGTGTTGTCGGATGAGATAGCATGGATTTTAACCCCGCGCACAAAATAGTTCGTGCCGTCGACTAGGCGAACCTTAAAAGTAGGAATTTAAGATAAATATCTCATATTGAAAAATGTCGCTTACGGTGGGCAACAAGGGCTTCATATATCGTAGGTAGTGAATGTGTAAAGAATACTAAACATTTCAGTTCCAAATATCTCGTTGGTTTAGAAGTTGTAACGCTACTGCTGACCATCAGTACCAAGATTTGATTCTAAGGTTTGATAAAGTGGTTAGTGGTTATTAGGATTTTCGAACTTGAATTTCTCAGTAGCAACTCAGACCCTAGATTTTTGCCCGGTTCAAGGCAGTAGGCTCACCTCAACATGGGGCATAGGGCCCAAACACAAAACTGCGAATTAGCAATGCAGAAAACAGCTAAGCAACAACCAGCAACAAGCTCGTAGATTTTTACGATGCGACGTCGCACCGCAGTTTTGTGTTTGGGCCCTAAGCAACAACAAGCAATAAGCTCGTAAATTTTTACGATCCGAGGTCGCACCATAGTTTTGTGTTTGGGCCCTAAGCAACAACAAGCAACAAGCTCGTAGATTTTACGATGCGACGTCGCACCGCAGTTTTGTGTTTGGGCCCTAAGCAACAACATGGAACAAACTCATAAATTTTTACGATGCGGCGTCGCATTGCAGTTTTGTGTTTGGGCCCTAAGCAACAACAAGCTCGTAGATTTTTACGATGCGACGTCGCACCGCAGTTTTGTGTTTGGGCCCTAAGCAACAACAAGCAACATGCTCATAGATTTTTACGATGCGACGTCGCACCGCAGTTTTGTGTTTGGACCCTTAGCAACAACAAGCAACAAGCTCGTCGATTTTAACGATGCGTCGTCGCACCGCAGTTTTGTGTTGGGGTCCTTAAATCTATATATATATGTATATACTAGCTGTTCCCCGCGGCTTCGCTCCCGTGACCCGTTTTCGGGATTAAAAAATAGCCTATGTCTCTCAGGAATAATGTAGCTTTCTAATGGTGAAAGTTTTTTTTAAATCGGTCCAGTATTTTTGGAGCCTATTCGGTACAAACAAACAAAAAAATCTTTCCTCTTTATAATATTGTATGTATATATTTATACTCGCGAAATGTAGGTGGAGCTATAAAATACCTACAGGCGTGATATTATTTTATTTCAATTGAATTCAGTCAGACAGAAAAAATATTCAATTTATGGTAGTGTACAGAACAGAATTCCTACAATCTCACAAAATAAACTAATTATACAACAATAACAGAAAACTTAACAAGACCATGTCGAAATTCAGACCCAAAAGCCTACTCAAATAAATTACCATATTTTCACAAAATAATTAATGTATTTAGGACAAGTGGATTTTTCCTTAGAATAGTTACTACTTAAAAGTTAGCAATAAATTACACGCTTTTGTTTTACTTTTGGGAAGGTACCTTCCAATCTAACATGAACCACGGGAAAACTGCGAACTAGATAAAAAATTAACTGAATTCAGAACATCCTTAGCAAGTAGCGCTGCCATGGCATATCAAGTTATAATGGACAGTAGGAATACTTTTACTTCTTTACGAAGGTTTACCAATCAGGTATTAGGTACTGGTAATGACCACTCTTGATAAGCGGATTGGGGATTATTAAAAGGTATTCTTATATGACAGGTTACCTAATAATTAATAAGCTAATAAGAAGGGCTCTGTTGAAGGCTCGTAAGTAAAAACATTGGACATTTTTGACCCTATCATTCATTTTGTTAAATCTCTGCTTATGATAAGTACGTTTGAAACTAATGTTTATAGTTTCTCATAAGCTTCAGCAATGGAAGTTTTATTGAAGTTCAGAAAGTCTTCTGCTCTGCTTAAACTAAGGCTATTTATTTCCATACCAATCGAATCGATCGATGATGGACTGAGTGTGGAGCAACAGACCTGTCGATTGGCGTCGAATGGACGTCAATCGACAGGTCTGTTGCTCAACACTAGGAATTTCTTCCTGTATCGTGGGTGCGTTCACAAACATATAAACTCACATACACAACACCCAGAGCCAGAACAACTATCTTTAGGTCATCCAAATATTTTCTTTCTTTTTCCTTTTTCTTTTTCTTTTAATGAATAAGATACATTCTTCGTCACAACTAAACCGCACTGGACGCTTGTTGTGCTTTTTGGTCTACTTATCGGTTGATAAGTAGACCAAAAAGCACAACAAGCTGGTTAGGTTTCAGGCTGGCTAAAGTAGCGTCATCTTTTAAAATGTGTGTGCTTTACTGTATAAAATGTTACAATAAAATACCTCTCCACATTCTAGAACTTAATGAGGCAAAATTTAAAACTTGTATAAAACGCACACAATGCAGGCAGGCATGTTATACGTTGGGGGATTACATCACTGATAAAAATGCTTGGCTCAATTCTAGTCCTGCTCCACAACCACTAGGGCGCAAAAACAAGCAGTATTTACTGTTCCTATTATGTCGTTTGTTGACTTGAATGTGCCCTGGCAGTTAAGAGTGTGTCATGCTCTCTCCAATGTCTTCCTGATGGTGGCACATGTGTTGTATCTTTATATCACGGTTCCCTTCATGATGGTTGAGCTGAGTGGTGCCAATCCATGCGTCATGTTCGTGAACGGGCGCCATCAGTTGGGATTGATCACAACTTGACTGCCTCGGCCTGTTTTTAACTAATTATTGTATTTTGGGGTTTTATCTTTTAAAGCAAGTCCTGCGTCAGTTTTACTCGATGTTTAATAATTAATATACCTACTATATCTTCTGCTTCATCCTTATCATGCATAAGTAAAGATTTTTTTCACAATCTGATGTAATTAACGAAAATTGTCAGTCACCTTGAGCAACATTGTAAGCTTGTGGTAGGACATGCTCAGATTGTATACTTCATATCTGCACAGTGAACCCTGACATCTGACCACACACATTTAATACCAAAGAAGATATCTTAATTAACTGGTCAATTTTAAGGCCAGGCTTAGATGATCCCTGAGGTCGAAGTGAATGTTCTTAAGCAGGGGTCTTGCTATGTTGGCATTTTTTTCGGTGCACCCATTCTGCATAGGCCTATCTCTCAGTATTTCAGCTATTATTGTTAGGGTCATTGAATCTGGTCATGCATCATAATATCAACAATGCTATTGACGTAAGCATGGGTAGATAATGAAAAAAGAACTTAATTGGCATATGGTGGTAGGTAGAATTTTAAATTAGCTGTCAAGTCAATGTCAATATCCTGTTATTAGCTTTTCCCCGCGGCTTCGCTCCCTTGGCACACCCCACAGGACCCGTTTTCGGGTTCAAAAAGCTCATGATACTCTGGAATAATGTAGCTTTCTACTGGTGAAAGAATTTTCAAAATCGGTTAAGTAATTTTTGAGTTTATCTATTACAAACAAACAAACTTACAAACAATTAAATCTTTCCTCATTATTTATTATAATATTATATCCTCCGTGTAATTATATGACCTCGTCAGTTTTTGCTGACTTGTCTTTCAGGCGCGCGTGGAACATTACGCGCCGTCGTCTCGGGCCTGGTTCTTACGGCGAGTTACGCATTACTCGCCGTCCGCAAGCCCGCGCCTACGGTGGCCGGGAATCGGCTTGCAACTCCCGACACCCAAGGCGTCTCCTGCGGTGGCTTGGAGCGTGAGAGCGTCTCCGTTCCGTCACCTTAAAGCCCGCCACGGGATTATTACTCAGTCACGAGCCTCTTATGTACTAGTTAAACTATGTCTAGAAAACTATAACCATCACATGATAATGTGATGTGAAACCAACAATAATGTTCCTAATGCCATTCAAAACGTACGTCAAATATAATATCTATAGAAAAATCTACTAATATTAATTAATAACGACCAGTGTAAATTGGACCAGTTGGCGACATATTGTATGATTCTATTGGTATATATATTATGGCGGCAGGTTGCAGACAGATATCAGCCTCTATCAGTTCACACATGTTTGGATCGCGGAAAAATCTGTTGCTATGTGGAGGTGTAAGTTATAAGCGGACGCGTTAACAGGCGACCACAGTTTTCCAACGTTTTTTTATGCCATGGTAAGTGGTCCCCGCCGTCTTTGGACACCCGGACTTTTTGAAGAGGATTCTCTTATTTTTAGGATTCCGTACCTCGAAAGGACAAAACGGAACCCTTATAGGATCACTTTGTTGTCCGTCCGTCTGTCTGTCAAGACCCTTTTTCTCAGGAACACGTGGAGGTATCAAGCTGAAATTTATATCAAATACTCAGGTCTACTGTCCCTTAAAGCTGTGAAAAAGCTCATATATTCAAACTTCTAAGCCAACGCAATCAAAAGATACAGCCTTTTATGCCGCAAATTTTCGACACTCAAAAGGGAATAAAAACCTACAGGGTACTTCCCGTGAACTCAGAATTTTCATATTTGGTACGAAGCAACGTCTTATAGCACAGATAAAGAACCGTATTTTTTTTGTTACATCATATATTAAAAATATTTTTAATAATTTTAAACTTACTACCCCTTTCCTCATGAACGCGTAGAGGTATTAAATTGAAATTCATATCAAATACTCAAGTCTAAAATACCTTTAAGCTGAGGTTTGTACAGAACCCTCGGTGCACTAGTCCGACTCGCACTTGGCCGGTTTTTTTTTTGTTTAAAACTGTCCATGTCGTAACTCTATCTATAAGTATTTTGTTAAACGATGAATTTAATGCATTCAACTTGTTTTTGTCTAAAGATTGAAAGTCCGAAACAAGATTACTTTTCAAGCAGTTGGTGGCAGTATTTTTTAATCAGACTTCTTACACTCTTTCTCTCTAAACACATACGAAAAGCATTACAAACAGCTATACAAGTACAGCTGGTTTACAGATATCGCCAAAACTGGCACCACGCAACACGTTTTAAAATTCGCTAGATAAGTGAAATCAGCCAAGGCCGAGCCTATCGCTGTAATTGCGAATATCGCCGTATTCGCTCATTAACTATAAAATATCTGTCATACTGTTATATTATCTGTTAGTTTGATTATCTCTCTCCATCCTGTTCTGGATTTGAACAGGGCTGAGGGCCGAATGAAAGGGTATTCAAGTACCATTGTATTTTGCTGCTATAGAATTGTAAGAAAATTTTGTCGGGAAACTCGGGCAAAGAGCTCCGACTGGCTTTCCTAAGTAAAAAGTCATAGTTCGAGGTTAGGCTCTCGCCTATTTCCTTCTCCAGTATTGGACTAATTTAAAAGATATTTAATCTAAGAGGTTCTGGACTAAAGAGGGCTAGGCATCAACGTCATCGGCGAGTACATCACTCCACTTCGGTTTGCCGACGTTATAGTGGTCATGGCTGTGACAATGGAGGACCTCAGTACAATCTTCGATATCCTCAGTACAGCTTCCGACAGAGTTGGTCTTAAGATGAACATGGACAAAACCGAGATGATCTTGAAAGCCCATGCTGCACCAACTCCTATCAAGGTCGGAGACTCTACACTCGAAGTTGTGGACGACTAATAATTTTCTACCTGGGACAAACAATCCAGTTGGGTAGGGCCAACTTCGATAAAGAGGTCAACCGTCAAATCCGCCTCGGCTCGGCAGCGTTCGGAAATTTGCGCTGTATCTTCTCGTCCAACTTATCACATTGTCTCAAGACGAAAGTCTATGAGCAGTGTGTGTTGTAACCTATAGCTCTGAGACGTTGTCACACACAATGGGCTTCATCAGAAAGCTTATAGTCACCCAAAGGACAATAGAAAGCGCTATGCTCGGAGTTTCCTTCCTTGTTACCGACATAGCCCGAAGAATTGCCAAACTTAAGTGGTAGTGGGCAGGGCACATTGCTCGCAGAACGGATGGCCGATGGGGCAGAAAGATTCTGGAGTGGCGACGCGAACCGAGGCGGACCGATGATCTGGTGAAGGTTGCGGGGATCCGATGGATGCGAGACGCACGGGACGGGTCAATTTGGCGACGCTTTGAGGAGGCCTATGTCCAGCAGTGGACGTCTTTCGGCTGATATAATGATGATGATGAAAATGTATTCCAAAAATTAAATAAAAATGATATATGTTGTGCCTCTATGTTTTTAATTTTTCATTTATAGTTGTCAAATTTGCACACTAGGGCTCTGTTGACCCCCCCCCGGTGGGTTCCCGCTTTGTCGATGCGGGGGCGCTCAGTAACCGTGGCTTGGTCACCCAAGGTGAAGCGAAGAGGAACCCGAGGAGGGGCCGCTCGTCAGGGCTTTTGCCGATAAGCCGACGACGTAGCGGCCAAAATGTAGGTTGCGGTGCTGCCTAGGCGACATCGCAACTGAGGCGGGCCGCGATGTCGTATGGGGTCTCCCATACCCATACGATATCGCGGCTGAGGGTTGGAGGCCGCGGCAGGAGAGGAGTGCCGGTATTGCGGTGCGCCGCTCTCCCTACCTTCCGCGGCCTAGACGGGGTCGCCACCGTCTGATGGCGGACACGGTGGGGCCGCAGGGGAGGAGGAGTGCCGATATAGCGTTGGCCGCTCTCCCTATCCCCTGCGGCCGAAAAATGGTAGGTGGCGGGGCCATTGACCCTGGCCCGTCACAAGGGGACCAAGGGTGCCATACACGGGGTCGTCTGGCACCCATGTGCTAGTTTGATCCCTGGGGTGGTCACGGCGCACAGTGTGTTCTGGTGCGCCGGTGATTCCCCAGAGGAGGGTCCGGTGACGGACAGCCGCGGCGGGTTCGCGGTGAGTGCTAACGCGTACCCGTGTTCCCGCCATAAGCGGCACAGGAGGACACCGTGGAGTTTTAGTGGGTTAGAGTCCCATATAACTGCGCTATCTCCCCGTGGTAGCGCAGTATGCATGAGCATTTCTCCACGCTAAAAAAAAGAAAAAAAAGAAAAAAGGGCTCTGTTGACAGCGCTATTTTAAGCATTTTTTGAGGGTTCTATTGCTTTTAAAGATTCATAGATAGATAGGGCACAGTATATATATATCATTATTGTTTCAGATTATGGAATATCTTTTAAATTTTGCCAATATTGGAGGAGGAAATAGGCAATAGCTAAACCTCGAATGATGAATTTTTACTTAGAATATTCAGTCGGATGTCTGCGACCGCATTTCCTCTTAAATGGCGTAATTCTATTATATACCTAACTATATACCTATTTATTCTTCAATTAATCGTCAATAGGTTTTCTTAATTGTTTACTGTAATACAAGACCTACATGTATCTTCTTAATGGAAAGATTTTGCTTGCAGTCGGTTCTTCATTTGTTTTTTTTTCGCAGATGTTGTTGAGTTCAGCAGCTTGAAATTACGACAATTATCACAGAATAAATAATAGCTAGCAAGCCATAGGACTTCAATAATAATCCAATAAGGTATGGGCCATTGCAAAAGAAACAAAGCTTCTAATATAAGCTCATTTTAATAACCATGCTGCAATAGAAAAACTGGTCTACTTCCAAAAAGACACCGTTTCAAACTTTATCCTTTTAATCAATTATAATACCATAAATTAATAAGTTTTTTGCCTTTTTCTAACTTAAATAAAGCGACACAAAACAAACAAGATTCCTTTGCACCAAGCTGGAGACTTTATCAAAAGTTAAAGCAATGTCAGACGCGGACGCAATCCAGATATCGAGTGTCATTGACAAAACTATAAATACTTATTCTTATAGGTATTATGTTGATATTGACCGAATTATACTGTGGCGATACAGAATATTTATCTAATATAATAAATCTTCCGTAAGAGGAGCTCGTGTATCAGCAGAAAGAGCGGACTCTAGTCCAGGAATTTGAAAAATAGGTATTTGAAGAAACTATTGCCGTCGCGTCACCTCCAACCACACCCCGTAAAGTGCGAAAGGGACAACTGCAGCTCAGGCTGATTTTACCTACAAAAACTTTGACTAAAAGACGTTTCGTATTCTGCTGTTTTCTTCATGAAAACTGGTCTGATCTAAAAAAGTCTTATATCAAAATTTAGAGGAAAAGTATATCTATGCTCCTATCATTTCCTTTTTTGTTTAAAACTTATAAATTTTGTCTGAAAGTCTTCTGAACATGGCGGTAAAAACGGGCATCTTTTTCGGCTTTTTGTATTGTCATATTTCTTTTTGTGATTATGTTTTGGAAAAAAGGAAATGATACAGGCACGTATTAATTAGACCTAGATTTTATGGAAAAAAATCATTGCTCTAGAGGCATTATCCACGAAGAAAACAGCAGAATGTGTTTGTATGGAGAAAGTCTCACTAGAGTCCCCTCATAAGGAGTATATTTTACGCAATGTTAACGAAGTACTGGCCGTGCGCTCGCTCGGAGCCAGAATATCAATATTGAACCTCCTTTTGGACAGTTTTGTTTGCAAAATATGCTATTTCAGTTATGAAGAAATTCTAGCCATAAATTTTTCTATGTAAAATATTGTTAAACATCGAAATCGTTTTGGAGGAATATCCAAAAGTAACGAAAAATTTCGTGTTGTTAATTATTTTTTTAAAGCAAAACTATTAGTTACACGAAAAAACCCATGTTTCATAAATAATGTACATGAATCAATAATAAATATTTTTTTTTTTAAACCTTATAACCTAGCCGTTACTAAGGAGTATGCTTTAGAAAGTTCTTATGCTTTAGATCCTTAAGCAACGTTTGCCGAGGTTGATCCGTGGATGGATGGCAGAAAGCTCTTTAAACCGGAGCCTGGCTGACATTTATAGATCTTTGATAGTGGTTACGGATACGGAAGCCAAAAACTCTGACAAATGGCTTGCAAAGATCTATCGTGTTACTCAGTAACTGGGTTTTGAAGGTCAGTCATGCTGTGGGTCCATGTAAAATACTGACATTCCACTGCATGGGGTGACTGATCCCAACAGGCTGATTCATTGAGTTTTCTGTAAGGGTTTGTAACACTTGATCTTCTTTGTTATGTTACTGCTTTCTGTAAAATCACCATCGTCAATTACCGTAAAATATGCCAAGAAGGTCCTCCCAGAAATCACAGCGATTGGATAAATACTTCGTATTATTCGTCCCTCACGATAAAATTCAGAGTGCAAAAGACGGTCTTTCCCACACGGAACCTTACTGCATTTGCAATCAGCTTTCCGTAGTAAATAGCGCAATCTTTACTTACAATTACTACATGCATATATAGAAAGTAAACACTAGATATACACTTATCTTTCATTCACCAATGCACTCGCAGAAACTCGTTGAACATGCAATTGGCGGCAATCTTAATCAATATTACAAAGAGGTAAAATTGTAATGTTTATATGTTTGTAATGGATTATGAGAGCAGTGATGACCCAGTGGTAACGGTCGCGACTTACAAGTAGGTCGAGGGTTCAAACCCAGGCAGGAGCTTTACTTCGTGTCAATTATTTCATCACCACTGCTCTCAAAACGGTGAAAGAAATCATCGTGAGGAAACAGGCATGTCTTAAAACGACAAATTCGAAGACATGTGACATCCTCTAAGCTACACTGGGCCCGCGTGGTGGATTACGGCCCATTCCCTCTCACAGAGAGGAGGCCTACACGCACACCACCACTAAGTGCGGCTAGAGGGTCCATTTGGCCTATCCTACTGGTTATCTTTGGCAGTACTGATCCGATTACGGAACGTCTTTTATTGCTATCTTTTATACACTATTGTTGCACGTCATAGGCAACTATTAATCTATATGATCATATATATATATATGGTCATATATATGATCATGTCTCAGCGCATCGATCACTTCTAAAGTGGTTGCCAATACGCCAGCGCAGAGAGCAAAGGGCACTAACTACCTTGTTCTCATTTCTCGACTCTTCCAATTTCCCTAGTTATCTGGCCCCTTACCTTCAATACATTTGCTCCAACCACAGTAAAAATCTACGGTCATCAAATAACCGCCTTCTTCAATGTCCCACTCACCGCACTGACTTCATTCACCGTTCTTTCTTCGTCCAGTCTATTTCTCTGTGGAATGCGTTCCTTCAGGAAATCAGGATGGCAACCGACCGGTTAACCTTCAAAGTTAAAGTTCGCGAGCATATCCGTAAGAAGTTGGCAGTAGTATCGTCACAGAGCTAATGTTTTTCAATTATTTATCTATTACTACCAATGTTTAAGTATATGTATGTATTCAGTTTATTATTTTGAGTATATTTGGTATAATTATATTGTATTTAAAGTTTATAAATATATTTAAATAATCCTGATACGTTTAAGTTTCAATATTGCACCTACCACTGTTTATCTCTCCATCACCCAAAGGTCGACTGGTAGAAAATGCCTATTAAATAATCCCGAAAAAATTAACGGCTCCTGTGGAGTGGACCGCGGGAAAAAGCTAGTTTTTTGCACAAGAACGGTAATACTTTTGCAACAAAATGCATGACCGATAAGAAGCCACAGGGCGATACAGGGTCAAGGGTATCACGTGGGTTGAGGATGCACGTGTAGTGATAAGAGGATACAAAGATACAAAGGAATTTGGCATTCTAGGGTTATCGCCAGAATCCGTATTGCAAGACGGTGTAAGAATTTGGGCCTCTCAGTGACCGCTACACTGAGACGGTCAAATACTCGCAGTTGCTGGCGTCACCGCTCTTGGCAAACGAATTAGGTACTGATCGTTTTTGTTACCCGGCTGCAGGGAAAGCGTTTTTTTGCGCGTATCTTGTATGTTTGTAATATTCTTCATTAGCTCATATCTTTCAAACCACTTGACGGCTTTGTATAATTAAGACATCGTTAGATAGGTCTTGACCGTTAAATGCCGTTAAAAAAAAAATAACTTGGCGGATTTTGGGCGCCATTTTGTGGGGTTTGCAATTTTTAAAACCCATTGAGTGGCATATCAAAATAAAGGGTTTTTAGAGGTGATTACAAAAATATATACCAATTATGTTTAAAAGTTACTCGAAAAAAAAAGTATAACTAAAAAGTTGTAAATAAAGAAAGTTAATAAAATCAAAAAACAAGACTGCAAAGATATGAACAAGAAGAAAATCATGCTGTGCAGTCGGAGGATCAGGGAGTCAGCCAGTTTGCGAATATTTATCCTCCACCTTTTTTATTTTATTAACTTTTTTACTATTTTGTATACTGTAAGAAGATGCTTTCCATTCTCAGTCTCACTTCGTAAGAAGAGCCTAGTGACAATCTATCAACGATTAATAGCGATTTTTATATTTAACAACTATTATTATATATGTCGTAGTCCGTGGTGGCCCAGTGGCTGAGACCTCGCCTCTCGTGCTTGAGGTCGTGGGTTCGAATCCGGGCAAGTACCAATGTGACTTTTTCAATTCATATGTACTTTCTAAGTTAATTTTGGACATTGTTGACAACGGTGAAGGAAAAACATCGTGAGGAAACCTAGACTCAAAAGTGACTTTAATATGGGATTGTGCTCCATTGGTGTAATTGCTGCAAGGCGTTCCAGTGCGAGGGTAAACTAATCTATATATATAAAAATCAATTCCACGTTTCTTTGTAATTTTATAACTCAAGAACGAACGGGCTCACCTATCCAAACCAAATGTAAACAGGCTTTGTTCGGACTATTAAGTAGATGGTTTATGTTTTTTTTTTTGACGTTATGTTGACGGGAGCGAAGCCGCGGGGGTCAGCTAGTAAATAAATAAATAAACACTCCAAAATATGTGCCACTGATTTGCTCTATCATAATCTCACGTAGTCATAATCTCACGTAGTCATAATCTCACGTAGTCATAATCTCACGTAGTCTTAATCTCACGTAGTCATAATATCACGTAGTCATAATCGGCCTTTTAATGTTCCCACTGCTGGGACACAGGCCTGCTCTCTGTGAGAGGGTATGTGTGCCTTAATCCCCACACGGGCGCAGTGCGGGTTGGTGGATGTCACAATGTCTTCGATGTTTTTATTTCTAGGACATGGCGGATTCCTCACGATATTTTCCTTCACCGTTTTTAGAGCAGTGGTGATGACATAATTTGCACAATGTAAAGCGCCTGCAAAGACCTACGGCACGTAAGTAAGCAGCGGTGCTCCGCTGCCCTTCGTGCAGTTAATCCCAAATAATTATTGACAATCCTTGAAATCGGATATACAGTTTCTACTGTATACCGTCACGTTGTCTAGAGCGCCAGGTTTCTGAAATGGTATTAAGGTCTCTGTCAGATAACAAAAAAATAAAAATCAAAGATTTTATTGAGATATTTTGATCTCAAATGAAAGGTATAGGCGTAGAAACATTGCATCTGTTTACATCATGTAAATCGCTCCACGCGTTTATGAGATATTAACTCATTACTGTATGCCAAGTGAAAGGGTCACTGACGCCCCTTACCTCGATACGTTTGTTATGATCGTGTTAGCGACACTGCATTTACATTTTTTCGTATCGTTTTGCAATATTGGAATACATTGGTAGACGGGTGTTAATGACTTTTATTTTTTTGTTATCTGGCTGTTGTTATATCGGATAATCAGTAACCAATTAAAACGACTTATCGTATGAGGTGTATCAGTAGGATTACTCTTCACTAGGCTAGCTTTTTTTAGGCTTAAGAAGAAATATAGGCAGCGAGCGTCGACTGAATTTCTTAAGTAAAAAGTCATAATTCGGGAGCCAAACCAATATGAATTATGACTTTTTAACCGACTTACCAAAAAGGAGGAGGTTCTATGTTCGACTTCTTGTATGTTTTTTTTTTTTTTTTCTGTATGGTCACCGATATCTCCGTCAATTGTGGACCGATTTTAAAAATTATTTTTTTGTTTGAAAGAATATATTGCGAAATTGGTCCCATTTTAATTTGGTAAAGATCTGATAAAGATCTTAGGAGATATACAACAGAACTCTTCAATAAATAAAGGCTCTCGGGATTGCTACAATCGCATGTTTGTTGATTGTTTTATACCATTTCATATTATAACATCACGCCAGTACGCTCTAAAGGGGTACGCAGATGTGTACAGTTCACCTTGGTACACTCTCATTTCACCGGTTATGTTCAGTTTCATGATATTCGGGTAATCTATTCTGGTATTATACGAGTAGGTACCTTACGTAACTACTTGCCTATTAGGTAGGTACAAACAAAAAGTGAAAATTAAAAAAACTTTTTACAAAAAAATACTACCGACTTACAAATAGCAAAACTACAAAGTGAAAAATAACTTTATTTTTGGAAGTCGGTGTCCATAACGCAACAAATTGGAACCCACCAAAGACACCGACTTCCAAAAATAAAGTTATTTTTCACTTTGTAGTTTTGCTATTTGTAAGTCGGTAGTATTATTTTGTAAAAAGTTTTTTTTTATTACTTATGAAATTCAATCGGCTCTCTCTGCTCCCGTTTCCTCTAAGGAACAGTCCATTTGGTCTACTGTACTGTTACTACATCATCCACGATTTGAGAAAAGATGTCATATTCCTTAACTTGCTTGCATCCACACATCCTATTCTTATCCTATTCCTTATTGATTTATTTCGTGACGTAAGTTCCCACGTTACAACCTACCCAGTACGATGTTGATGAATGAAGCCATTCGTTCCGATCACGCGATCCAACGTACGGACACCGGATAAGTGTTTGAAATTAAGCTGTGTATAGTAATGATATTCTTGAGATGGATGTGCGGAGTGACGGGAATGGATGAGAAATGAGAATATTAGAGGAAGTTTGAAAGTGGCGCCAGTGACAGAAAAGTTGAAAGGAAACCGTTTGTCCTGGTATGGTCATGTGATGAGGAGGGATGAAACGCAGAACATACATACAATACATAGAATGTGGATGGATGGAGAGGGAGGGGACGGCCAAAGAAAAGATTGATGGAATGAGAAGCGATATGAAATAAAAGGGCATCAGTAATGGAGTGGCGGGCCTGCCACTCGCCACTCGTCGCCGAAAGATGAAAACGTGTTGCGCCGACCCCAAGTAACATGGGACAAGAGCAGGCAGATGATGATGAGTAAGATATTCTTGATAGTGTCATCATCATCTGCCTAGCCTTTGCGGATTAAGCTGAGTACCAGTGTTTTACATGATCGACTGCCTATCTGACCTCCACAACCCAGTAACTGGGTGGCATAAGTATTATCGTGCTAGTATTTTTGGAAATCGTGGTTCTACAATAACAACTACACGTGTCGATCTTAATGGTTAAGCAACGCTTGCCAAGGTCAGTCCGTGGATGGGTGACCATTCACTACTTACCAAGACTCCTCTGTTACTCGGAAAACACGTTAAGCTGCTGGTCCCGGCTATTATTTGAAGATCTTTGACAGTCAGACACGCTGACTCCAGTCTTACCAAGGGGGTACTGGGTTATGGAGGTCAGATAGGCAGTCACTCCATTCAAAATTCTGGTGCTCAGCTGCCGCCGGTTCGACTGGAAGCCGACCTCAACACCGATTAGGAAAGACTAGGCAGATTGAGGTAACCATATATCTTAGTATGTGCTTACTATAATCAAGGAGGAATCAATAAGCATATATATATCTTTGTATATAAAACAAAGTCGGGTCAGTTACGCCGTTTATAAATCGAGAACAGATTTACATGATTTCTCATTGGTTCGATTTATCTCCGTCCCGAATAACAGAATAACTATTAAAACATAAGAAAAATTAACGAAAAATTCAAAATTAATTTTACCATACGTTTTGCGAATACAGGGAAGGTTAAAAAACTAAGAAAAAATATAGGTACTAGGATAGGGTAGGCTTTGTAGGGTAGGTATATAGGGTAGGGTAGGCTTAGCCCAACACGAGCTTTAAATAACTAATGCTACTGCCATTCACAATAACACGAACGCAATGCACTCAGAATTATCTCTTTGCATTAATCAATATATTGACGTAGGCGTTCATTCATGCCTACGACTCGTAGGCATTGACTACCAGTAATAATTGCTTATAGAGGGGGAACCGGCAGGGTTTTTGAGCAAGCATATTCAGGACGAAAAGTTGATAACTAAATAGGTGCATCTCGCTGGGCGAACGCCGAAAATATATTCGATTTTTAGAAGTCGTCTCATTTGGGGCAAACCATTTAGGAAAGACAGATTTGCCTATTTATGTCATTTGGAGTCATACCACACCCGATCACATGCCACGTTAAGTGTCCTTTTTGGACATCTGAAATTGGACCCCTAACCAAAGGAATCCTATCAGAAACTCATTAGATATATTCTCGGTGTTCTCTCAGCAAGTCGCACCTACTCACCTACACCTAGGGGTACTCCAACGATCCACAGTACGATGCAGTGCAGTGTGGTTTTGAGCGTCTCAAAAAATGCCTCACCTTTTGTTTTGGTCTCCGTGCTACAACACCTACACCCTGAACGACCTTTATCACGCAAATGCTGTCGACGTGGCTGAATTCGTGTCAAAACGTATTTAATTGGGAATCATTGGCACGACGAAGAAGAACTTTTCGCCCTGAAAATGCTTGCCCAGTAAACTAGTCAGCTCCCCCGCTATTATAGGAACGACCTTTGCTGTCGAAGCATTGATACAATCGTCATTGTCTGCACGAGGTACGGTTCCCACGTAATGTTCGATCAGTAAGTTGCATACTAGTTTGTGCTGTGTCTTTAATTACCCGACTACCGAAGGAGGGTAATGTGTTTATCAGTCTATGTATGTATGTATGTTTGTTCCTATGAGGCGTTCTAGAGACCAAACGCGTTGGCCGATTTTGACGATCCACGATTCGTCTTAACCTAAATCTAAAAAACTCGACTGCTTAACAAGCGAACTAAAAAGACGTAAACAAGAAGAAAATCATCCTGCGCAGACGGAGGATACCTACATCTGGTTTTGGTCAGCCAGCTTGCGAACATGTATCCTCTGACTGCACAGCATGATTTTCTTCTTGTTTACGTCTTTTTAGTTCGCTTTATAAGCAGTCGGGTTTTTTGTTTTTTTGCAGATTTTGTAGAGTTGTTTGGAATTTTATTGTTGGTTTCGGTTGCGTGTTGGTTAATGTTGTCAAATTAGCAACCTCTTGAGTCGTTGACGGAAAATGCTATTATACTCGTATAACGGTCAAAGATCCCTGATAGCTGATCAAGTAGTTTAGAAACTTATCATAATCGCCGCTGTGGATATTCCTGATCGCAATTGTCTTAATTATCAACTAGAAGAAAGCAACTGATTAGGTACTGCTACCCAATAGTTGAAGTTATCTAATCAATCACCTTTACTAAAATTATTCTTTTTTATTAAACCAGCTTTTTTCGTATTCTTCTAAGCAAACCCTTTCATTTGATACCCATATCATGAAAGTGTACAAAAATAACTAGTCCGCCATATTGGGCCGTCCGCCATATTGGATTTAGAATGACGTTACTTAGCTAACCATGCATTGTCATCCAAACTAAACGTGTATGCAAAATTTCATCTTAATCGGTAGAGAATAACTGCTTTAAAATTCAGTTGCAAGATTTTACCCAAACACGCGTACATACATACATACATTGCAATTTAAATAAAAGCTTGTAAAAACACCAGAACTGGAGAAAGATCCAACACTTTTTGCCATAGAACCACATTATCATTTATTTAAGCTGTAAGACGTTCACTGCTGCACATAGACCTCTCCCAAGTGCAGCCACAACAACGGGCCATGTGCGTTTCTTAAAACCATATATAAAATAAATTCCATTCAAAAAACAGCACAAACTTTTACGCACTCTTTATTTATCAATATTTTCTAACAAGAAATGTACAATAACATAACTCCACACAAACAATACCCACCACTTACTCAATTCCCCGTTAACATACTCTCTTATCAATATTATCAAACGTAATACCTATGCACTATACAACATCTGGCGTAGGGTGACGTCACAATCTGCCGTCTTAAAGCTAGAATGCTGCTATCTGTTAATTTACCGATTTAAGTTTTTTGATGCCTTCGTAACCAGCAAAAAAATCTCTATCGTACTGTCTAAGCAATATTTTCCAAGGATTCCAGATGTAAAATAAATACGGCCCAAATTGCCAAACATGGCAAATTTACAGTTTTACAAACTTTTATAAACAAACAAAAAGTTCCTATTCAAAAGTCCACAATTAGATCTATGTTTTACACACTCGCATAAGATTTATAGTTGGCTAGCTTTTCCCCGCGGCTTCGCTCCCGTGGACCACTCCACAGAACCCGTTTTTTTGAGATTAAAAACTAGCCAACGTCACTCCGGAATAATATAGCTTTCTACTGTGTTATAGAATTTTTAAATCTATTAAATGTTGTTAAAGAATTTCTAAAGCTATTACTAGCGGACGCCTCGCGGTTTCACCCACGTAGTTCCCGTTCCTGTAAGGCTACAGGGATAAAAAGTAGCCTACTTCACCCGGGGATAGTGTAGTTTCCCAACGGTGAAAGAATTTTTGAAATCGGTCCAGTAGTTTTTAAGTTTATTCGTTACATACAAAAATACAAATCTTTTCTCTTTATACTATTAGTATACACAAAAACAATCAAATATTTCCTCTTTATAATATTACTAGCTGTTCCGCGCGGCTTCGCTCCCGTGGGCCACCCTACAGGACCCGTTTTCGGGATTAAAAAATAGCCTATGTCACTCGAGAATAATGTAGCTTTCTATTGGTGAAAGAATTTTTGAAATCGGTCCAGTAGTTTCGGAGCCTATTCGGTACAAACAAACAAACAAAAAAATCTTTCCTCTTTATAATATTGGTATAGATTGTATTTTAGTCTAAACAGCATCGATTATTATTATTTTGCGGTTTTCAGATCTTCGTCTATAACTCAAAATATGATTTTTTCAGATAGCGGCGCTCTATCTGCAGGACGGCAGTCAAGCTATGAATGGGCCCACGCCGTGGCCTGCTAGCCTGCCATTGGCCCGACATGCCCTAGTAAGCGACTATTGCCGAGCTCGCCCGAAGAGTACTAATAAGTGTTATGTAAGCTAGATTTGTGGAAGGTCTGGTTTTATTTTTACTAGCTACCCGTCCCGATTTCGCCCGTGACAATTTACACACAAAAACATTCCTCGTTTTTCATTTTTTCTACATATTGGTGACTAGCGGACGCCTCGCGGTTTCACCCGCGTAGTTCCCGTTCCCGTACGAATACAGGGATAAAAAGTAGCCTATGTCACCCGGGCATAGTGTAGCATCCCAACGGTGAAAGATTTTTTGAAATCGGTCCAGTAGTTTTGGAGCCTATTCGGTACAAATAAACACACAAACAAACAAACAAAAAAATCTTTCCTCTTTATAATATTGGTATAGAAAACCGCATGATAATCCGTTTATTAGTTTTATGGAGCCCCCCTTAAATAATTATTTTAATCTGTTTTTAGTATTTTTTGTTATAGCGGCAATAGAAATACATCATCTGTGAACATTTCAACTTTCTAGCTATCACGGTTCATGAGATACAGCCTGGTGACAGACAGCGACAGACCGCGGAGTCTTAGTAATAGGGTCCCGTTTTTACCCTTTCGGCACGGAACCCTAAAAAAAAAAAAAAAGAGCATGATCATTAGAACCGCGCCATTTCTGGATACCTACACTGTTACTAAAACTCCACCATCCAAATAATATATAACTAAATCAATCTTTATTGCTAATAACTTTTAAATCTTTACTGTTTTACTACTGAAAAATACTCGTACAGAACCGTAGTTTAAAAAAATATAAATAGAAGCAAAACAGTATACAACAACACTGGTCCTTGTAAACGGCCAATACCTTTACAAATTACATAAATTTTTTCACACACTTTTTTACCATAGTGAATGTATGATTTGACGTATTGGTTTTTTAAACCGTAGGTCGAACGAGCAGACAAAGGTTGTCGGCAGTCGGTTCCATTCACTGCCAAGGCCTTTTCTAAGCAGACTGGGTTCAAGGGAGTGCAATCGATTCAATGCTGATTAATTATAAACAAACTTGAGTTTTTTTTTTTGTATGTTGTTTTTAGGGTTCCGTAGCCAAATGGCAAAAAACGGAACCCTTATAGATTCGTCATGTCTGTCTGTCTGTCTGTCTGTCTGTCTGTCTGTCTGTCTGTCTGTCCGTCCGTATGTCACAGCCACTTTATTCCGAAACTATAAGAACTATGCTGTTGAAACTTGGTAAGTTGATGTATTCTGTGAACCGCATTAAGATTTTCACACAAAAATAAAAATAAAACAATAAATTTTGGGGGTTCCCATACTTGAAACTAAAACTAAAAATATTTTTTTTCATCAGACCCATACGTGTGGGGTATCTATGGATAGGTCTTCAAAAATGATATTGAGGTTTCTAATATCATTTTTTTCTAAACTGAATAGTTTGCGCGAGAGACTCTGCCAAAGTGGTAAAATGTGTGTCCCCCCCCCTGAACTTCTAAAATAAGAGAATGATAAAACTAAAAAAAATATATAATGTACATTACTATGTAAACTACCAGCGAAAATTGGTTTGAACGAGATCTAGTAAGTAGTTTTTTTTTAATACGACATAAATCGTAAACCGCAATTTACCAAGTAGGAACCCTTCGTGCGCGAGTCCGACTCGCACTTGGCCGGTTTTTTTTTTTTTAACAGTGGCGTAGATTCTCGGCTATAGACCGATGTCTTGGATTGAGTGATTGGTGATCGTAAGTCAATTAGTGCAAGTGAAGAAGACGCTTCTGTTTCTAGAAATTGTCTTATATATAAAATTCTCGTGTCACAATGTTAGTTACCATACTCCTCCAAAACGGCTTGACCGATTTTTATGAAATTTTAAATGCATATTCAGTAGGTCTGAGGATCGGTGAAGTGGACTGTATTGTTGGGTCGGTTGGAGACTCGTTGAGGAAATGAAAATACTATCGTGATTCGTATCTTCAATTTATTCCTTACTTGTTACTCCTTGTAGAGTGGAAGACCGACTGTGTCTCTGCCTACAAGCGGGCCGGCTTTTATACAAAAACCGCTCGGCGAGAACAATGGCGCCCCTACTTTGCAACTGTATTCAAGCATGGCACCACAGAAATGCCGATTTTATAAAACTTATCTTACTTAAATATACACAAGTTATACATTTCCTTAATCTACATACTTAATTCTACATAGGAAAAATATAAAAGGTGTACAAAGGTCAACACAAAAATCTTAATCTAGATTCCTCCTTACTCCAAGTATTAAACTATGCCAATATACATAATCTTATCTAATTAGCTACCTTTTCTCTAAATCTTATGTATATTTCAAGTTTTATTATACTACTACTACTACTCTAAAATTCACATGGCCCATACATGTGTCATTTTACACACGTGGTCAAACACGTGGACGTGTTCATTTATTTTTGTAACAAAGAAGAAAACTGCGAGACAATCCCAACTAACTATCTACCTTTTCTCTAGTTCTTATACACATTACAAGTGTAGATAGCTTTACTCACATGGCACCTACGTCAATCCTACTTTAAATATTCACATGTTAATTTCTAAGTTACAAGAAAGCTAAGAGACAATGCTTACGGTACATTGTGTCCGGCCCAACCAGGCCACACAATGGGACATTACAAGGGACGGAGTTCGTCTTATTTTCTCACGCCGCTTCGCGGCATATGGCCATACTTTCATACAAATTTTAATTACGGTCGAGGAATATTAGTCGGGCCCGGAACATTAAGCATTGATTTTAAATAACATTTTATAACATTGAAAAAGGCCGACAGAATATCTATATTGCCGCTATTCATAGACCCGGTAAGAACCCAAGAAACGTGCAGTTATAAAAAAAAAGCCATTAAGGAATTTAGCGTGGGAAGTGTCCATTTCTTAAAATTACCATGTGAAAGCCGTTGTCGTTTACAGTTCTCCCCCCGGCGCAGCTCGCGTAGCCTACTTCGTTGACACGACGACGAGCTTGCTCACGGGGCGTCGAAAGGTGCCGGTCCTGGTGCGCACCTCGACGACTCTGATGCCGCCATCCGGTCCGCGATGCGTGCGCTCGACGATTCCCATCGGCCATGTGTTCCGTGGCTCGCCGCAAGGTACCCGTGTGGGCAGATAATTGCGTAGCCACCGTCGCCAGCTTGCATGGCTCGCACGTCCTCATACTTCGAGAAGCGGGCTGGGTTCGGTAGCCAGCTGTCTCGCTCCGTTTCTTTCCTTGTGTGAAGGACCTCCTCGTTCTCTGGTTCCTCCGTCGACGTCGTGGGCCACTGCTCTTCTGGCAGGAGCAAGAAGTCCGGCCCCCGAAACCATCTATCCGTGGCGCAGATGGGCGTGTCGACGAGTCGAGTGGCGTCATCCGCTACGTTGCACGCAGTAGGCAGCCAACGCCACTCTTCTTTCTGGGTCAACTCTGCGATTTCTCCCAGCCGATGCGCGACGAATGGCGTGTAGCGTCGTACGTCGTTATGGATCCAGTGCACCACGGTAGATGAATCGGTCCAGTAGGTCGTCTGGCCGATATCGACGCGGTGCTCCCTCCTTATCGTCTCGGCGAGTCTTGCCCCGATCACTGCGGCTTGTAGCTCCAGGCGCGGTATAGTTTGCGCCCGACGAGGCGCCACCTTAGCTTTGGCGGCCACCAACACTACGTTCAGGCTCCCATCGACGTTTCTTATTCGCCAATAGGCCACGGCTGCGTAGGCTTGCTCGCTGGCGTCGCAAAGTACGTGTAAGTCGACGCGTTCATACTTTTGCGTCACGTAACAGCGCGGTAGTCGCAGCTGAGCGAGTTCTGTCAGGCGAGCGAGCCAGGAGGCGAAGAGCTCGTTCTCTTCCTCGGGGATTTGCTCGTCCCACGTCGTCTGAAGGCGCCACAAGCTCTGCAGTATGATCTTCGATCGTATTGTGTAGTGGCTCAGCAACCCAAGCGGGTCGTATATGGACATCACGGCGCTGAGGGCTTCACGCTTAGTCGGGGCGCGCGTTCTCGTTCTTACTTCAGCCGGGACTCGGTTCATGGATGTGTTGAACCCCAGCTCATCGCGCTCCGCGTCCCAATGCAGCCCCAGGATCTTGCTCTCAGGCTGCTCACCTCCCAATTGTATAGGAGAGGTGGCGTGTAGCTCGGTGGGCACGTCGCATAGCACCGTCTCGTCGCTGGAGCTCCAACCTCGCAGCGTGAACCCTGCGTGCGCGTGCACTGCCCTCGTTTCCTCGACTGCTCTCCGTGCTTCTTCGGCGTCTTCATAGCTGGCCACCAAATCGTCCATATAGTGACTTCCTTTGATGGCCTCCAGCGCCCGCGGGTACTCCTGCCCATGTACGTCTGCGTTGTAGTTGCGTACGTAATGGGCCATGTACGGGGAGCTCGCGGCGCCGAATATCATACTGGTCATCTTGTATTTCCTCGGCGGCTCTTGTCGGTCGTCACCACTCCATAGGAACTGTTGCGCTGGTTGGTCCTCCGGCCTTATCCTGATCCTCAGGAACATCTCCTGCACGTCTGCTGTAATCGCTACCGCCTTTTCTCGGAACCTAAACAGGATTCCTGGTAGCGAAAGCAGTAGGTCGGGTCCCTCCAACAGTTCGTCGTTTAGGCAGACGCCGTTGCTCTTCGCTGCTGCGTCGAACACTAGCCTATGTTTGCCAGGCTTGTTCGGATTCTGCACGGCGAAATGTGGCAGATACCAACAGATGGCACTCGCTCGCTCCGACCCGTCGCATGGCGTTGCGTACCCCTTGTCCAATAGGTTGTTAACCTGCTTGGAGTACTCGGCCGCGAACTGTGGGTCGGCGTCCATCTTCTGCTCGATCTTCTTCAGCCGGCGGAACGCTTGATTGTAGCTAGGCGGCATAGTGACCTCGTCTCGTCGCCATGGCAGCCCAACCTCGTACCCGGTGTCAATCTTCCTGATTGTCCTCCCGACTATGTCGATGGCCCGTTGATCGCTCGCCTTAACTCTCGGCTTGCCTTGTATGCCGAGCGCGTCGATCCTGAAGTGGCCTTCGACTAGGTCGTGGATTTCCTGGAAGCTGCATGCACCCTTTGTTCGGTCGGGCTCGTACACATGCAGCACGTTCCCTTCTTTAACGATGGTCTTGCGTGGTGCGGTTCCGTGTACCACCCATCCTAGTTGCGTTCTTGATGCTGCCGGTTGGTTAGGGCCGCCGATTCGGAGCTCGCGGGACACTATGCACTCCCAGTGGTCTGTACCCACTAGAAGCCCGGGGCGCGCCAGTTCGTAGCACACCTCTTCTGGTGTTAGGTCCCTCAGGTGCTCGTAGTCCAGCAACGTGTCGGGAATTGACTGCTGGTGCAGCCGGAGATCCTTCATGGTCCTCGCTCTGACCTTGTAGCTCTCGTCACTCTTCAGTCCCTTCACGCTGATGTTTACGGTTTGGCTGCCCATATCTCGCAGCGACATGTTGACCCCGCTCAGGTGGAGCGGCCGTGATGGCCCTTCTGCCCCGATGCTCGCCGCCAGTTCTTCGTCCACTAGCGTGATCGTGGCCCCTTCGTCTAGGAGCGCGTAGGTCTTGACCTCCCCCCGTGGTCCGGACACGATGACAGGGCACATCTTGAGCAAGACTGCCCGTGGCCCAGTAGCAGGTCGGGTAGCTACGGACAGGACCGCTTCCTCCTTTGGTGGTTCAGCCTTCACCGTGTCTTCGGTCTGCGCTTCACGAACCGCTTGATGGAGTGTCGCATGATGCGGGCGGCGACATTGATCCACGCCGCACAGCTGCGCCTTGCAGCTTATGCGCCTGTGTTGCTTCCGGGCACATTTGAAGCAAATCCTATTGGATTTCAGGAAGCTCCATCGCTGCTCTACCGTAAGCGCCTTGTACCGCGGACACCGCGTCAATACGTGGTCTTGCTCGCACTTGGGGCACTTTTCCTTTTCTTCTTCCCTTCCTTCGGTTGTAGTGAACACGCTCGCCTTCTTCTTGAGTGTCACGATGGGTCGAGTTTCCTTTCTCGGTGCGGCGGCGCTTGTAGACGGAGCGTACGTATATCGTAACGCTCGGTCCGCCTCTCGCATTAGAAACCGTGACATCACGACGATTTCCGGATCCGCTGTCCCTTCTTGATCGTAGGCGTAGTCACACCAGCGGGATCGGAGATGTGGGCTGAGCTTGTCCAGTACTTCTCGGGTCATAAAAGGGTTGAACAAGTAACCTCTTCGATCGATTGTTTGCAGCACGCAAATGATGTTTTGTAGCTTGACAGCGAAACTGTTGAGTTCTGTGGCCGATGTACCAGGTTTCGGAAGCTTCTTGAGGTCATCCAGTGCCCGGTCGATGATGACTTCCGGTCGTCCGAAGCACTGCTCAAGGGTCTTCATAATGACGCCTGGATCAGTGGCCGTATGTAGAAGGGCGGCCACGGCGTCTCTTGCTTCTCCTTTGAGGCAGCTTCTCAGCCTTTGTACGTTCTCGGCTGCTGTAACCTGGTACATATCTGTCGAATCTCGTACAGCCGCCTTGAATGGCAGCCACTCGTTGGCCGCTCCGGAGAATGTAGGTAGCTCCGTGTGCCTAGGCCTAGGTCGGGCCATCTTCTCTAGCGTTGCTGCCAAGTGCTCGATGCTGTCCTTCGGTCTAGTGGGGGTCGGCGATCTCGTTCTGGACGCGAAGCGTAGCTGTTTGGATTCTCTTGGTCCCTCCTCCCCCCGTGAGTTGAGGGGATTCGTCCTTAGCCATTCATCCACCATTCGATGAGGCTCTTCGCGTGGACGAGAGGGCTCTTGTTCCTCTTGTACGCTTTCTTCATCGTTGATCGCTGACACCTCCACTGCTAGTCTCTTCTTGACTAGCTCTTCTTCCAGTGCCAGTTGCTGGGTCCGGATGGCTGCTAGCTTCTCTGCAGCCTCCAGTTCCGCCATCCGTAGCCTTGTTGTGACGCTTGTCGTGGACCGTTGCGACCTCATTGTCCTGGTCGGTGACGTCATTCGCTGTCGGATCGCGGTGTTTGTCGTCTGTGCACTGGAAGGCCCCGCTGCGCTGTTGTGTGCTGTTCTCGAGACTGGTGATGCTGGTGGGTCTGGTGAGAGTCTTCTTCTTCGCTCCCGTTCGATCAGCTCCGCTTCCTGGCGGCGCGCCTCCTGTTCTTGGACGCGTCGCGCTTCCTGTTCTTGGATGCGTAGCTGTTCTTCCATCTCGGTTGCGTCTCCCTGGCTCCTTGTGAACACCATCTTGAGTCGTTCAGCACGTTCGGATTAGCACGACGGGTTGGTACCTCTTCGGGTCGGTACTATGGGTGAAACCGGTCGGCTCGGTTCGGTGAGCCGGTCGGGTTCGGTTGGGATTAAGCTGCTCAGGTTCAAGACCGGTTAGGTTCGAAACCAGTCCTGTTCCGTACAGCTTTGTTCTTACCGCAGATCTTCTTACTTCGTCTGCAGCTCGGTGACAGCCGGGTTCCTTTCTCCGCTCTTGCCGCAGATCTTCGTACTTGGTCTGCAGCTCGGTTGTTCTGGTTGCAGCGGGTTCTTCGTTCTTGTATCCGCTGCTTGATGGACCAGACTGTATTGGGCCTGGTTGCCACGGGTTCTTCGTTCTTGAATCCGTAGCTCGGTGGACCAGGCTGGTTGGACTGGTTGCCGCGGATTCTTCTTGTATCCGTTGCTCGTAGAACCAGACTGAAGTGGACTGGTTGCCGCAGGTTCTTGGATCTTGTATCCGGCTTTCGAAGGACCAGACTGAAGTGGACTGGTTGCCGCAGGTTCTTGGATCTTGTATCCGGCTCGAAGGACCAGACTGAAGTGGACTGTATTGTTGGGTCGGTTGGAGACTCGTTGAGGAAATGAAAATACTATCGTGATTCGTATCTTCAATTTATTCCTTACTTGTTACTCCTTGTAGAGTGGAAGACCGACTGTGTCTCTGCCTACAAGCGGGCCGGCTTTTATACAAAAACCGCTCGGCGAGAACAATGGCGCCCCTACTTTGCAACTGTATTCAAGCATGGCACCACAGAAATGCCGATTTTATAAAACTTATCTTACTTAAATATACACAAGTTATACATTTCCTTAATCTACATACTTAATTCTACATAGGAAAAATATAAAAGGTGTACAAAGGTCAACACAAAAATCTTAATCTAGATTCCTCCTTACTCCAAGTATTAAACTATGCCAATATACATAATCTTATCTAATTAGCTACCTTTTCTCTAAATCTTATGTATATTTCAAGTTTTATTATACTACTACTACTACTCTAAAATTCACATGGCCCATACATGTGTCATTTTACACACGTGGTCAAACACGTGGACGTGTTCATTTATTTTTGTAACAAAGAAGAAAACTGCGAGACAATCCCAACTAACTATCTACCTTTTCTCTAGTTCTTATACACATTACAAGTGTAGATAGCTTTACTCACATGGCACCTACGTCAATCCTACTTTAAATATTCACATGTTAATTTCTAAGTTACAAGAAAGCTAAGAGACAATGCTTACGGTACATTGTGTCCGGCCCAACCAGGCCACACAATGGGACATTACAAGGGACGGAGTTCGTCTTATTTTCTCACGCCGCTTCGCGGCATATGGCCATACTTTCATACAAATTTTAATTACGGTCGAGGAATATTAGTCGGGCCCGGAACATTAAGCATTGATTTTAAATAACATTTTATAACATTGAAAAAGGCCGACAGAATATCTATATTGCCGCTATTCATAGACCCGGTAAGAACCCAAGAAACGTGCAGTTATAAAAAAAAAGCCATTAAGGAATTTAGCGTGGGAAGTGTCCATTTCTTAAAATTACCATGTGAAAGCCGTTGTCGTTTACAATCGGCTACTATCTATTTTTTAATAGGTAGGGTAGGGTAGGTAGGGTAGGGTAGGTAGGGTAGGGTAGGTAGGGTAGGGTAGGTAGGGTAGGGTAGGTAGGGTAGGGTAGGTAGGGTAGGGTAGGTAGGGTAGGGTAGGTAGGGTAGGGTAGGTAGGGTAGGTAGGGTAGGTAGGGTAGGGTAGGTAGGGTAGGGTAGGTAGGGTAGGGTAGGTAGGGTAGGTAGGGTAGGTAGGGTAGGTAGGGTAGGTAGGGTAGGTAGGGTAGGTAGGGTAGGTAGGGTAGGTAGGGTAGGTAGGGTAGGTAGGGTAGGTAGGGTAGGTAGGGTAGGTAGGGTAGGTAGGGTAGGTAGGGTAGGTAGGGTAGGTAGGGTAGGTAGGGTAGGTAGGGTAGGTAGGGTAGGTAGGGTAGGTAGGGTAGGTAGGGTAGGTAGGGTAGGTAGGGTAGGTAGGGTAGGTAGGGTAGGTAGGGTAGGTAGGGTAGGTAGGGTAGGTAGGGTAGGTAGGGTAGGTAGGGTAGGTAGGGTAGGTAGGGTAGGTAGGGTAGGTAGGGTAGGTAGGGTAGGTAGGGTAGGTAGGGTAGGTAGGGTAGGTAGGGTAGGTAGGGTAGGTAGGGTAGGTAGGGTAGGTAGGGTAGGTAGGGTAGGTAGGGTAGGTAGGGTAGGTAGGGTAGGTAGGGTAGGTAGGGTAGGTAGGGTAGGTAGGGTAGGTAGGGTAGGTAGGGTAGGTAGGGTAGGTAGGGTAGGTAGGGTAGGTAGGGTAGGTAGGGTAGGTAGGGTAGGTAGGGTAGGTAGGGTAGGTAGGGTAGGTAGGGTAGGTAGGGTAGGTAGGGTAGGTAGGGTAGGTAGGGTAGGTAGGGTAGGTAGGGTAGGTAGGGTAGGTAGGGTAGGTAGGGTAGGTAGGGTAGGTAGGGTAGGTAGGGTAGGTAGGGTAGGTAGGGTAGGTAGGGTAGGTAGGGTAGGTAGGGTAGGTAGGGTAGGTAGGGTAGGTAGGGTAGGTAGGGTAGGTAGGGTAGGTAGGGTAGGTAGGGTAGGTAGGGTAGGTAGGGTAGGTAGGGTAGGTAGGGTAGGTAGGGTAGGTAGGGTAGGTAGGGTAGGTAGGGTAGGTAGGGTAGGTAGGGTAGGTAGGGTAGGTAGGGTAGGTAGGGTAGGTAGGGTAGGTAGGGTAGGTAGGGTAGGTAGGGTAGGTAGGGTAGGTAGGGTAGGTAGGGTAGGTAGGGTAGGTAGGGTAGGTAGGGTAGGTAGGGTAGGTAGGGTAGGTAGGGTAGGTAGGGTAGGTAGGGTAGGTAGGGTAGGTAGGGTAGGTAGGGTAGGTAGGGTAGGTAGGGTAGGTAGGGTAGGTAGGGTAGGTAGGGTAGGTAGGGTAGGTAGGGTAGGTAGGGTAGGTAGGGTAGGTAGGGTAGGTAGGGTAGGTAGGGTAGGTAGGGTAGGTAGGGTAGGTAGGGTAGGTAGGGTAGGTAGGGTAGGTAGGGTAGGTAGGGTAGGTAGGGTAGGTAGGGTAGGTAGGGTAGGTAGGGTAGGTAGGGTAGGTAGGGTAGGTAGGGTAGGTAGGGTAGGTAGGGTAGGTAGGGTAGGTAGGGTAGGGTAGGTTATAGGTTAGTATTACTATAAAAGTTTCTAGACTTGACTGGTCAGTTCATCATTTGTGGTGGTGGTTTTGTTTCGCGACTTAAATGCCAAAACAGGTCAATTACAAGTAAATAAGAGGCTTCAGTTTTAAAAAATTGTATTATATTAGAAGGTTTTGAATTTGACTTGTCATGTGTTATAGTGGTTGAGGGTTATGAGTCGCAACTTCGCAAGTTTCATATCCAAAGGGACCAAACGTTGGTATACGGCTTATAGGCAGTTTAGGCGCTTCCGAAACGAAAGTTATGTTTGCACTTTTTTGTGTTTTCTTTAAAAAGTCTTCTTTTAAAACTTCAAAAAAAGGAGGTTATTGTGAAAAAGTTTTTATTTCTCTCTTTTTAGTTTTAGTCACTTATCACTAAAAAGCTAAAAGTACCAAAAGGATTGACAAAATACCCATTATAATAACTTAATTTCACATTAGTAAGCTTGTCGCTAAGGAGTTCGGTTGTATGTTCCATATCTTGAAAACTACTGCACCGATTTTGACGAAACTTCTACTGTTCACCTAAGTTAAGAGATACTTAATCCAATAAAAAAAGAATGATCACAATCTGATAGGCAGTTTCGGCGAAATGCGTGGACAAACATACATAAACAGTTATCAAATTTGGCACACGTGTTTAGAAGCCCATACACATTTTTTATTCGGATGGTGTAGGAAGGGGTTTAGGTAAATTAATAAATGGCAGTCAGCATCATTCCACTTTTAATTATTGCATGCCCGGGTCATCTTACAAGAAAATAATGGAATCTGTGACAAAGAATTTATATAAACCAGATACCAATATAACTGTATTTGTAGGTAATAGTAAAAATGTAAAAAAAGATTACATCACTGAGTATGTAAAAGAGATGTTAAAGTTAAATTGCAATAAAATTATTTTGTGTGCCTTCCCTTACTTAGATAAATTGTCAAATAGACAAAATAATCACATTCACATGCTTAATAAGCATCTGCACTTTCTTGTGAGTCACTATAGTGACAAACTAGTTTTTTTTGACATCAACATTTTTGTTGATAAATTAAAGTCGACAGGCAATACTTTGTATCTGCCTCTTAGGGTAAGACATCAAATAGCTCGGCTATTATCTTATACAATAAACTCAGACATAAGTAGTATGTCGAAGTATCCAACAATTATTGATATTAGTAATAGTACTAATTTAAAGGTGGTAAATACCTTGAATAACGTTAGCAAAGATGCTATTAATATTTATTCTTTAAACTAGTTGATAGGACAAGGGAGGGTACCAATAACAGAATAAATAAGAGTATATCCACCATCAAAAAGGTACCTTCTTGCTCGCAAAAATTTAATTTCAAGAAAAGGTCTGAGCAGAATTCTCTGAAATTATTCCATCAGAATATTCAGGGCTTTTCTTCGAAGCAATTAGAAATCGAACTGTTTTTGGAAAAAACAAGGTTCGAAATTGTTTGTTTTACTGAGCATTGGCTGAAAGATTATGCAATGCTAATCAATTATGAAAATTATACTGTGGGCAGCTGTTTTAACAGAAATATTATGTTGCATGGGGGTTCACTTATATTAATTAAAAATGGTATTAAATCAAAACCCCGTAAAGATATAGTAGACCTATCAGTTGAACATAGTGTTGAACTGTCCTGTGTTGAGTTGGATAAGCATGTCATAGTGTGCGTTTACAGACCCCCTGATTATAAAAACTACTCTATATTCGAGTCAGTAATGGAAGATGTTTTGGCTAAACTTGCAATTGGTAATAAACAAGTAATTGTCTGTGGTGACTTTAATATTAATATTCTAGAAGAAAATTCAGATAGCAGTAGGTTATTAAATCTCTTTAAATCATTTAATTTGTCACATGTATTTATGGAACCAACACGAACTACATTGACTTCTGCTACATGTATTGATAATGTTTTTTGTTGCTGCAACTACTTTGACAAGGCCATTATTAATTATTTGCCTTCGGATCATAGTGGGCTACTGGTGGCCTTTGAGTCCATTATGCTAAAACAACAAGTGCAGATTCAATCCAGACCAATAACATCCGGTAAATTAAATAAATTTAACAGCACTTTAATCAATAAGTTAAGAGATCAGGACCTCACAGTGAATGATGGTAATATTTTGTATGATGAAGTTTTTTCAGTGGTTCAAAAAGATTTCAATTCAATTTTTAAGAAGCAAACTAAAACTATATGCCCTAAGTTTTTATTCAGTGACTGGGCGACTACAGGACTTAGAAAAAGTAGGGAAAGACTTTACGAACTTTACGGCCTTAAGCCTTTTATTAATACTGAAACGTTTAATAAGTATGTTGCTACTTACTCAAGAATTTTTAAAAATACATGTAAGGCAGCTAAGGCCTTGTACATTAGCAATAAGGTTAAATTTGCAGAAAATAAAATCAAGACGGTTTGGCAAATTATAAACAATGAAACGAACAGGAATAAAATAAATAATAATGATTACACACTTGAGACCACACACGGACTTATTAGAGATAACAAAACAGTTGCTCAAGAGTTTGTAAATTTCTTTACCAACATCCCAATTAAAACTACTGAAACCTTAAATTCTTCGCCCTCGCTAGCTTTTGGATTATTAAACGCGAACGTTTCAGCCTGCCCCAATGAATTTAACTTTTCACATATAAACCCCTTAACAGTAATAAAAGCTTTTAAGCAAATCAAGATAAAACCGACCGAAGATCTATGGGGAATGTCCATCAAAGCTTGTACCTCTATTATTCAGACTATAGCGCCGTACTTAGCTTTGATTTTCAATTTGTGTGTGGATCAAGGAGTCTTTCCGGATCTAATGAAATATAGTAAGGTTATACCACTTTTTAAATCCGGGGACAGTAAAGACACAAATAATTATAGACCAGTATCCGTGTTGCCGGTTTTCAGCAAGGTATTTGAGAAGATAATGCTAAATCAAATGCTCATTCATTTTAATACGAATAACATCTTACATGATAAACAGTATGGTTTCACCAAAGGACGTTGTACAACTGACGCTGGTGTCACCCTATTAAAACACATATTTAATGCGTGGGAAGAGTCGCAGGATGCCATAGGTATCTTCTGCGACCTGTCGAAGGCGTTTGATTGCGTTAATCATGAAACATTACTTCTGAAACTTGAGCATTACGGGCTAGGTCAATCAGCGTTAAGTTTGATTAAATCTTATTTGAGTGATAGACAACAATTAGTTCAAATAAACGGTGTGAATTCGTCGGGGTTAAATGTGAAAATGGGGGTACCCCAGGGCTCAATTTTAGGTCCTTTCTTATTTTTAATATACATAAACGATTTACCCCATTTATTCGAAGGCAAACTAAATATGGTGTTATTTGCTGATGACACATCTTTAGTTTTTAAAGTAAATAGACGTACTTGTCAGGTTGACGACGTAAATAACGCGCTACGGCAGGTTCAGGATTGGTTCACTGCCAATAATTTAGTATTAAATGGTAAAAAAACCAAATGCGTAAAATTTTCGTTGCCAAATGTCAAAAGTACTGATTGTGACATTATATTAAACAAGGAGAAGCTCGAATTCGTCGATAAAACGGTTTTCCTGGGGATCACGCTAGACTCAAGGTTACAATGGAGTCCTCATTTAGTATCACTTGCGGGGCGGCTGAGTTCGGCAGCTTATGCTGTCAGAAAGATTCGTCAATTTACTGATGTGGATACCGCTAGGCTAGTCTATTTTAGTTACTTTCATAGTATAATGTCTTACGGTATCTTACTATGGGGAAGGGCTGCAGACATTGAGTCTATTTTTATTCTGCAAAAACGAGCCATCAGAGCGATTTACAATCTTCGCCGCCGTGATTCTCTAAGGGAACTGTTTAAGGACATTAACATCATGACGGTTCCTTGTCAATATATTTATGAAAACATTATGTACGTGAGAAAGAATTTACATCTTTTTAGTAAAAACGGAGACAGACATAATTACATTACTAGAAATAGGGACCAATTAGTTCAACCAGGTTTCAGACTGGCAAAAGTGGCCTCATCTTTCATGGGGTACTGTACAAAATGTTACAATAAAATTCCTCCCCATATTCTAGAACTGAATGAGACGAAATTTAAAAATTGTATAAAACGCACACTATGCAGGCAGGCATATTATAAGTTGGGGGATTATATCACTGATAAAAATGCTTGGCTCAATGCTAGTCCTGCTCCACAACCACTAGGGCGCAAAAACAAATGATATGTTTATGTTTGTGTTGTATAGACTCGATTTCTTTTAGTATTGTATAGCTGCACAGCACGTGTGTGGGTACTATGTACCCAACTGTAAATCTACCATTTGCTATACCTATGTGTCGTTCGTTGACTTGTGTGTGCCCTGGCAGTTGAGTGTGTCATGCTCTCTCAAATGTCTCTCTGATGGTGGCGCGTGTGTTGGATCATTCGGTTCCCTTCATGATGGTTGAGCTGGGTGGTGCCGATTCATGCGTCATGTTCGTGAACGGGCGCCGTCAGTTGGGATTGGTCATAACTCAACTGCTTCGGATGTTGATGTTTTTCTAGTACCTATTGTATAACTGCACAGACATGTGTGAGTACTTTTAATACTTTATACCTTTACATAGTGTAGTGTGTAGTGCTATTCTGGGTACATTGTCCTCACATATGTGAATTTATTAATGTATATGTACTCATGTACCTAAATATTGTAAAAATCTTTTTTTTTTTTTTAAAAGAGTAAGTATGGAGTTTCTTGTGCATTCTTCTTCATAACAAGCTACTTTCCGAATGCACGGTAGAATCATTTTTTTTTTTAAAAGAGTAAGTATGGAGTTTCTTGTGCATTCTTCTCCATAACAAGCTACTTTCCGAATGCACGGTAGAATCAACTTTTATTCCATGTAAATTTAAAAAGTATGGAGTTTCTTGTGCATTCTTCTCCATAACTAGCTACTTTCCGAATGCACGGTAGAATCAACTTGTATTCCATTTAAATTTAAATTGTGACATTCAAAAGTGCCGCTTGGTGGCCCAGTTGAAATAAATATCTTTTGGCTTTTTTTTTTATTTTTTTTTTTATTCTAAGTTTTTTTTTCAGTCCATCCAAAGGTTGTCTGGTAGATATCGCTGTCAGCGATAAGACCGCCTTTGTACCCATTTATATAATACAAGTTTTTCTTGTAAATGTGTATAATTTTACGGTGTACAATAAAGTATATTCTATTCTATTATATTCTTATCTATTCTATTATATTCTATATATAACATAGGTGAATATTGTGCAATTCCAACAATATCACATACATACGTGTCAAATTGATTCCGTCCTATTTTGAAGTCGGTAAAAATACATCACTTGATACGATTTCATTCTGTCCAGTGACACATTTTATTTTCGGTGACACCTCGCTCACTCTGCGGGAGTACTTAATCCACAATTACCAAGTTATCATTGCGGCCTAAATCTATGATATATTCATAATTACTCTCCTACTTAGTTAATTAGTCCAAAAATATGGTTCCGCGTAATTTTGTACTGTATATGGTTTTTTGTCACGCCAGGAGGTATATGCTGAAAATGTTACGAGAGAATACTGGCTACCAAATAGGTACAACAAAAAAAAAATTGTTGAGATAATGATAGGGAAGGATTCGTGATTTTGGAAAGTTCCTATAGGAAATATATCTTATTCTCCTTCCATCCTGTTATTTTTTACATTTGACAGATGCACGCTTATGAAGTTTCATAATTATTAACAGGAAATCATCTATACCAATATTATAAAGAGGAAAGATTTTTTTGTGTGTTTGTACCGAATAGGCTCCGAAACTACTGGACCGATTTTAAAAATTCTTTCATTTATGGAAAGCTACATTATTCCCGAGTAACATAAGCTATAATTTTGACGGGACCGAAGCCGCGGGGGTCAGCTAGTAGACGATAAAAACGTCTTACAAAAAATACAACCGACTTACAAATAATAACATTACAAAGTGAAAAATAACTTTAATTCCGGAAGTCGGTGTTCTTGTTTTCGTTTCTTCGTTTTTTGACACCGACTTCCGATATTGAAGTTATTTTTCACTTTGTAGAGTTTAGTCGGTTGTATTTTTGGTAAAAAGTCTTTTATTTTTTAAGGCTTGGTACCAATAATGCCTAAAGTGAAGCCAGAATAGATTAACCCAATAACATGAAACTTAAACAAAACCGGTGTAATAAGAGTATACCAACTTACCCTTACCTTAACTAACTTCAACGTAAGGTTCAGTTGAAAACCAGCGTCAGGCAACTCCCAGTTGTCTGGCATTTTGCTGAACTGGAACTTTTTGGCGCAGCCGCGGGGCACACTATGTTTGTAATTGTTTTTTTTTTTAATTACTTTTCTTTTATTTGTACATTGTGTGTATCTGTGTGTGCCAAATAAACTGGTTTTCTTTCTTCTTTCTTTCTTACCAAGGTGAACTGTTTACACCTGCGTACCCCTTTAGAGCGTACTAGTGTGATGTTATGTTATGAAATGGTGTAAACAATAAACAGAAATGCGATTGCAGCAATCCCGGGAGATTTGCCGTCATTTATTGACAAGTTCTGATGTATATCTCCAAAGTTCTTCATCAGATCTTGATGGAAATGAAATGGGACTTCCTCCTTTTTGGGCTGTCGGTTTAAAATGCAAACTAGGCTCCTGAGCCCGCGTGGTGAATTAACGGTTCATTCCTTCTTACAGAGAGGTTTCTCCGTGCCTCGGCAAGCACGTTAAGCCGTTGGTCCCGGCTGTCATTTGAAGATCTTTGACAGTCGTTACGGGTAGTCAGAAGCTTGAAATCTGACACCAGTCTAGCCAAGAGGTATCGTGTTACCCAGTTACTGGGTTGTGGAGGTCAGATAGGCAGTCGCTCCATGTAAAACTGGTACTTAGCTGAATCCGGTTAGACTGCAAGCCGACCCCAATGAAGTTGGGAAAAGGCTAGGCAGATTGATTTCCTTCTTACAGAGAGGAGACATGTGTCCCAGCAGTGGGAACTTTTAAAGTCTGTTGATGATCCAGTAACTGGGTAATCCAGATACCAGTAGTACCTCTTGCCAGAATTGTGTCAGATATAAAAAATAGGTTGGTTCTAGAAATTCCCTTTCAAATCATGACTACGCACAAAGCTATCCAGTCTATTAAGAACAACAGTATTTAACGTTTTACCTACGTAATAAAATTTTCTAATGGTAATTTATAATTGCGTGGTAACAATAAGGCCCGGTCTGTGGGCGGCCCCTGTGGGCGGAATTAGGACCGACACTAAAACTGCGAAGCTTATGCTTTGTTTGATAAAGGGTAAAAATATAATACTTTTATGTTGATTGAAAACATGGCATTTACAAAATAAAATTAGGAAATTAGGTTTTTCAAAGGACTCAAATGTGTTTGAAAATTTTTACAACAAAATTATGAAATGTAATATCCTATATCGCTCTTCCCAATTACGAAGAGAGATGAATATAATAAATTTTATTTAAATTTAAATGTTATCATAACTGATATTGTACTGATTGCCCAACTGTAGAATGAAATAAAAATATACATATTTTTGAGTGACAAGCAAGACAAGCGAAATTTCAAAATTTAAAAAACCTCCGACAAATTTATCTTGCGAAAACACCCCGAAACTAACAGTAAAACGCCCATAACTTTTGAACGGCTGAACCGATTTTATTCAAACATAGCTAAGAACACTCTCGAAAAAATTTCCTTTCAAACAAAAAAAAACTAAATCAGAATCAGTTCATTCGTTTAGGCGCTATGATACCACAGACAGACACACAGATACACAGAAACACACGTGAAACTTATAACACCCCTCTTTTTCCGGCGGGGTTTAATAAATAAATTGCGGTTTACGATTTATGACGTATTAAAAAAAACTACTTACTAGATCTCGTTCAAACCAATTTTCGCTGGTTGTTTACATGGTAATGTACATGATGTACATTACCATGTAAACTACCAGCGAAAGCGAATATTTTTTTTAGTTTTATCATTCTCTTATTTTAGAAGTTACAGGGGGGGGGGACACATTTTACCACTTTGGAAGTGTCTCTCGCGCAAACTATTCAGTTTAGAAAAAAATTATAATAGAAACCTCAATATTATTTTTGAAGACCTATCCATAGATACCCCCCACGTATGGGTTTGATGGAAAAAAAAAATTAGTTTCAGTTTCAAGTATGGGGACCACCAAAATTTATTGTTTTTTTCTATTTTTGAGTGAAAATCTTAATGCGGTTCACAGAATACATCTACTCACCAAGTTTCAACAGCATAGTTCTTATAGTTTCGGAAAAAAGTGGCTGTGACATACGGACGGACAGACAGACATGACGAATCTATAAGGGTTCCGTTTTTTGCCATTTGGCTACGGAACCCTAAAAAGTGATTAGTGACAGTAAATTATATTAGTATTATTGACAAAAAATCTAGTTATTGGTAGAAAATTAAAGTCTGACGTCTAAATAGATACATTAAATACATATTTTTAATTTTAATTTTAATGGTACCTACAACATTTGTTCCAGAACAGGCTTTCGTTATTCTTGTTTAAAGCGACGATAATTGAACTAGTACAGTTCAATTATCGTAATAGGACCCAAAAATATCTAAGATATTTCTAAAATACCACAGTGACATTAGTCTTAGGGCGGTACCCCGAGCAAAAATCCGCGCAAGCCGTTTTTGTGCTGTTTTTAGGAGCTATCTACTCGTTATTTAAAAATAAATATCAATTAATAAAAATACATTAAATTTCTAAATAATATTGATTCTAAAATGGTAGATTTAGTTTTTTTTTTTAATGTTGTATATATTTCACTAATCTCCTTCCTAAAAACATAAAAATGAGAAATAATTATTGATATTATGCATCTCCTCGTAAAGTGTTCATTAATTATTTTTTGTACTAACACTAATGGATAGACAATTTAATAACGAACATTTTTGTAGATTTTTTTTTTCAAAAGGCCAATATTTGATTTTATAAAGATTTTATTCTAAAATCTGGGCGTATTCACTACTGTAATTCATGCGCCACCAGTGCCGCTAGACCAATAGGAATGCTCATATCTCATGCCGATTTTTTGGTCAGGGTACCGTCTTAATATACGAGTTTAAGGGAAAACAACCGGCCAAGTTCGAGTCCGACTCGCGCACGAAGGGTTCCGTACCATTATCGCAAAAAAACGGCAAAAAAAAATCGTTTGTTATATGGGAGCCCCACATAAATATTTATTTTATTCTGTTTTTAGTATTTCCTGTTATAGCGGCAATAGAAATACATCATCTTTGAAAATTTCAACTGTCTAGCTATCACGGTTTATGAGATACAGACTGGTGACAGACAGACAGACCGACAGACAGAAGGACCGCGGAGTCTTAGTAATAGGGTCCCGTTTTTACCCTTTGGGTACAGACTCCTTAAAAGAGTCGTCCCAACGACCTAAATAGGGAAAATGCCTAATATGGGTTTATATTTTTAACCGACTTCAAAAAGTTTATCAAGTCGACTGTATTTATTTATGTGTGTCACCTCAAAACTTTTTACTAGGTGAACCGATTGTGATGATTATTTTGTGATAGTTATTTGAAAGCTGGTGCTTCTCAAGTGGTGAAGATCCAAGATATACAACAGAACTCTTCAATAAACAACGGCAAATCTCTCGGGATTGCTGTAATCGCATGTCTGTTTATTGTTTATACCATTTCATAACATAACATCACGCTGGTACGCTCGAAAGGGGTACGCAGATGTGTACAATTCACCCAGGTACACTCTCACTTCATAGGTTACGTTTAAGTTTTATGTTGTTCGGGTAACCTCTTCTATAGAACTTGTTCAATAGGTAACACAAAAAAAATTGAAAAAAAACTTTTCTACAAAAAATACAACCGACCAAAAAAAAAACACTACAATTAGAAAAATGACTTCAATTTCGGAAGTCGGTGTCAAAAACGAATATAAAAACAGGAACACCGACTTCCGAAATTGAAGTTATTTTTCATTTTGTAGTGTTTTTCTTTAAATATACATCACCCTTTGATTAACCCTCTTTCAACTTTTGTATGGGAAACCAAACAAATGTCTCACGAAAATGAGTTAATTATTCAATTGTAACAATTTGAAAGTGTTTTACGTCTAAACGGCTGTGATTTTGATTTTGAAAAGCGGTTTATAAAATTACATAGTAATTCAATTTTTTGGGGAATCGTTTAAGTGGGTTAAAACAGTTTTTTATAGGACATTGAACTTAAAAATAATGAGTGTTTATTTGGAACCCTTCTGTTTGTTATTCCATGTAAATTTAAAAAGTATGGAGTTTCTTGTGCATTCTTCTCCATAACTAGCTACTTTCCGAATGCACGGTAGAATCAACTTATATTCCATTTAAATTTAAATTGTGACATTCAAAAGTGCCGCTTGGTGGCCCAGTTGAAATAAATATCTTTTGTCTTTTTGTCTTTTGTCTTTTGAAATTACTGGAATTATACAATTGGATGTTTTACTAAACAATCGTTAGTCAAGCATGGCGTTAGTGGACGGAGACCCAGGTTCTTTAGGGAATTTTGAGAAACCTTAGCCAGAAAAATCTATACTATTATTATAAAGAGGAAAGATTTGTATTTTTGTATATAACGAATAAACTTAAAAACTACTGGACCGATTTCAATAATGCTTTCACCGTTGGGAACTTGCACTATCCCCGGGTGACATAGGCTACTTTTTATCCCTGTAATCCCACGGGAACGGGAACTACGCGGTTGAAACCGAGAGGCGTTCGCTAGTTGATTAAATTAAATAATGTCAAGTTTAAAAATACTATATTTATCAAAACACTTGAATGAGACAAGAATAAATACAGATATCAGAGCACAAAGATGCTGCGAATTCCTGCCAGCAGACCTGCGATGGGAGACCTACGGTTCCTAGCTGCTGAGCTGGATGAAAGATGTCGATACAGTGTCGGTACAGTGGATACAGTGTCTTTAGGTCAAGATTGAAGGCAACCGTGCTTCATCGTCGACCGTGATCAAATGCGGGACTAACTATAAATAATACTAGCTGTACCCCGCGGATTTTCTCCCGTGGACCTCCCCACAGGACCCGTTTTCGGCATTAAAAAATAGCCTATGTCACTCAGGAATAATGTAGCTTTCTATTGATGACAGATTTGTTTAAATCAGTCCAGAGTTTCAGAGCCTATTCGGTAAAAACAAACAAAAGAATCTTTCCTCTTTATAATAATATATATATATATTGGTATTGGTATAGATAAATAGATAGATTAAGAAACCACTATCCTATTACCAATCCTTCACTTACGCACTACACTACTTAAAAGTTATTTCTAAAAAATCCTTTCATAAAAACAAGCTTTTTTCGTATTCTTCACAGCAAACCCTTTCATTTGATACCCATATCATGGCAGTGCACAAAAAATAACTAGTCCGCCATCTTGGTCCGTCCGCTATATTGGATTTAGAATGACGTCACTTAGTTAGCAGGCATGCATTGTCATCCAAACTAAACGCGTAAATTTCATATTAATCGGTGGAGGATAACTGCTTTAAAATTCAGTTGCAAGATTTGACCTGAACACACTTTCATACACACATTACGCACAATCAACCACATCCTTTCATTTTCCTCCACAAGAACACTGTGTTATCAAAAAAAAAAACGAGATCCTGTTCCAAGTTTACCCGCTCACGCAGTGATGACGCCCTCGTTATCAGCTTAGATGACGTCATGGAGCTACCTAACGCTAATTCGGCTGCGCACAAATATTTTATACGTACTCGTATTTTTGTCACGAACTTCCTTTGGGGTGTTTATGCTGATTAAGTATATTTTAGAAGGGTCTTCAAACATAAAGCGAATTTGAATCAGATTTATCCAGGAATCCGAAACATCCTCAAAATTTTTAGGGTTCTGCACCTTAGGGTAAAAACGGAACCCTATTACTAAGACTCAACCGTCTGTCTGTTTGTATGTCACCAGACTGAATCTCAAGAACCGTGATAGCTATGCTGTTGCAGTTTTCAACTTTCTGTTGCCGCTATAACAACAAATACTAAAAACAGAATAAAATAAATATTTGAGGGGATAAATATGGGGCTCCCATACAACAAACGTGATTTTTTTGCCGTTTTTAGCGATAATAGTAGGTTTTCGTGCGCGACTAGCACTTGGCCAGTTTTTTCCTCTAAAAAAACACTGTTGAGTGATGTATGGACTAAAAGACCAAATTAATCATTGAAAACGAATCTATATTAAAATAACAAACTGATTTCTAGCTTTATTGTCCTGTTTTGGTCCTATGACAGACAAAAATCAAGAAATTAAAAGTCCACGTTCTCTATTTTCAGATCAGTATGCCTCGCAGAGTTAGACGCACCCATATTTCGCCTATTATGTTCAAATGCCATATAATACGGAGCGAGCCATTTGCATCCGGGGCCCAACTGAGAAATTCTTAAAAAGAAATAATAAGGACAACACACATAACAAACAAAAACCTTTTTGCAAAAAAATACAACCGACTTCCAAATAAAAACACAAATGTAAAATAACTTCAATTTCGGAAGTCGGTGTTCCTTCCGAAATTAAAGTTATTATTCACTTATGTTTTTATTTGAAAGACGGACATGTTCTATAGTAAAAGTATCTATAATACCCACAGTGATGCCAGAAAAGATTACCCGAATAACATGTAACTTGAACATAACCGGTGGAATGAGAGTGTACCAGGGTGAACTGTACACATCTGCGTACCCGTTAAGAGCATACTGGCGTAATGGTATGTTATGAAAAATTAAGTGAACAATAAACAGACATGCGATTGCAGCAGCACTGAGAGATTTGCCGTCATTTATTGAAGAGTTTTGTTGTATATCTCCGAAGTTCTTCATCAGATCTATACCAAATTTAAATAGGGCCATTTCGGCATAAACTTTAGGAACAAACAAATAATTTTGCAAATCGTTTATATGACGGATATACACCCGAAAAAAAAACAAAATATAACCATCCGATTTAAGAACCTCCTCTTTTTTGGGAAGCCGCCACAAGCCACAAGGAAATACCGCTCGATCCTTGTGTTACAATACTAAGTTTGGCGTAGCAAGCACAGGCAGTTACAGCATAAAGTGCTTAACCGACATGAAGCACTAAGACAATTAGTTAATAGGTAACACCCAAACTGGGCCGCAGACATTAATCCGTTTACCTTAATTACCGCCCAATATTCGCACAGGCTGCTTGTAACTTTAACCTTTAATTTACCCCATTTTTAACCGCCGCCGGAAAAAGAGGGGTGTTATAAGTTTCACGTGTGTTGCTGTGTATCTGTGTGTCTGTCTATGGCATCATAGCGCCTAAAAGGATGAACCGATTTTGATTTAGATTTTTTTTTGTTTGAAAGGTGATTTTGTCGAAAGTGTTCTTAGCTATGTTTGATTAAAATCGGTTCAGCCGTTCAAAAGTTATGGGCGTTTTACTGTTTGAATCGGGGTGTTTTCGCAAGATATCGTGTCATAATTACGTGTTCAATAGATTGTCGATCGAAGCGTATCTACTATGTACTAGATAAATTATGTAGCATGAAATAAAAATGTGTCGGGGGTTTTTTAAATTTTGAAATTTTACTTGTAGTATGTACTTGTTATAGCGGCAACAGAAATACATCATCTGTGAAAATTTCAACTGTCTAGCTATCACGGTTCATGAGATACAGCCTGGTGACAGACAGATAGATAAACGGACCGTGGAGTCTTAGTAATAGGGTCCTGTATTTACCTTTTTGGTACTGAACCCTCAAAAACTACTTTCTAAGTTTATATTTGACATTACTGACATCGGTGAAGAAAAACAATTGTGAGAAAAACTGGACTTATCCAACCTAATACAATAAAGAGGTTACCATGTTTGTTTGTAAGAGGTTATGTATAGAATTACTGAGAATTATTAACTATGAGAATTACTTCGGGAAGTAGCGAGATATCTTCTCGTCCAACTTACCACAGTGTCTCAAGAGGAAAGTCTATGACCAGAGCGTGTTGCCAGTGATGACATGTCACTGAGACGTGGTCGCTCACTATGGGTATCATCAGAAGGCTTAAAGTCACCCAAAGGGCAATGGAGAAGGCTATGCTCGGAAATACCACCTTGCGTGATAGAATCAGAAATGAAGCAAGAGAACCAGGGTTACCGACATAGCACGAAGGATTGCCAAACTTAAGTGACATTGCTCGCAGAACGGATGGTCAACAGGGCCGAAAAGTTCTGGAGTAGCGAATGCGTACCGGAAGACGCAGCGTTGGAAGGCCTCCCTCTAGGTGGAGCGACGACCTGGTCAAAGCACCGGGCATCCAGTGGATGCGAAATGCAAAGGACCGATCAGTGTGTCAACGCTTGGGGGCCTATGTCCAGCAGTGGACGTCCTTCGGCTGAAATGATGACGATTGTGATGACTGACTATGAAAATTCGTTCTCTTATAGAAAGCACAGTACCTTTGAGACTAGGGGTTGCATTTCGAATATTCAATTATTCGAATATCCGCTCCAATTTCAAATTCGAATAACTCATTTAAATTCTCCGAATATTCGAATAGTTTTTTCGGCGAGTTACTTGTGTCACCACTCAAGAACAAAGATGAATGCCAATACTTTGGACGCCCTAAGTTTTTTACGCTCATATTAACAAAGTTCAAAATATACAGTTAATTGTTCATTTATAATGTATATATTTTAGCCTAAAAAAAACGATTTTGTTTTATTATAAAATGTAACCAAAGTTCCTATTCTATTTCTAGTGAAGATAAGTACGGTTATTTAGTACTGTTAATTAAGTACATATCAATAATGCTGACTATGTTACTTAAGCAAGCCTTAATTGAACCCTAATTATAAGAAATTTACCATAGTTACTTAGTCTATTTACAAATGTTGATTCTGATAATTTATAATGTTAAATAAATAAACCTAGACTAAATCCTATTAAAAGGTTACTTACCCTAGTTACTAATTTATAATGTTGATTGTGACATAAAAGAGGAACCTATATCTAAAGTACTAAACTGAACCCTAATTTAAAGATTACTTACACTAGCTTTAGCACAATTAGCTAGGCTACTACTTTTGACTAGTTTTAGTAAATTTTCCTTAACTAAGCTTACTTTGTAAAACTATTAAAACTTGATTTTTTGATTAATGAATAAACAGTAAAATTAATTAAAATTCAAACCATACCTCTCCAGTCTAGCTGTTCTTGTTTGGGTTATTGGGTTTTGGGTATATTATTTTCAATCACTATAAAAAACAACATCAAATAGCCGAATATTCGACTATTTAGGTCTAGAAGTATTCATTAAATTCGAATAGTAAAATTTAACGAATAGTGCAGACCCTAGTTGAGACTTTTTATTTCGCAATTTTTGAGATTTCTACGGGAGCAAAGACATGGGAAGGAACTAAGGGGGTCTACTAGACTTGAGGTGCATTAAGAAAGGATTTCTTTGATTCTCCAATCCTGTATGAATCTAAAAGGGGTGTTAATATTTGCGTGCGAACAAAGCCACAGACAATAGCTAGCGGCTAGCGTCCTTATAAACAGTTAACCCCATTATTCTCATAGCGATTCATCTCAAAGACACCGACGTCGCAAAAATGAGACCATAGCAACAAAAATGTTGAATACTAGCGCCGGACCCCAGTAAATCACAAAGGTAGGTCAGGGTACATCGCAAAAACAGAACAAAGAGACGGTAACCAGTCCTCTTGACCTCCAGACGGCAACCATCTTGGATGGCGAGGGCTGCCACTCACTTGTTGAGCCGACGGATTATTTGAACGATGATGTGAACACCCCTAGGCCCTTATGTAACTAATGTGTTACGAAATAAATGTAGAAATCTATAATTTATGTTATGTGTTAGTGAGTACTTCAACAGTACGAAATGTTGTATTATTTTTAACCGATTACCAAAAAGGAGGAGGTTCTATGTTCGAATTTATGTTTGTTCACCGATATCTCCGTCAATTGTGGACCGTTTTTGAATACTCTTTTTTTGTGTGAAAGATTATGTTTCAAAATTGGTCCCATTTTAATTTGGTGAAGGTCTGATGAAGAACTTCGGAGATATACAACAGAACTCTTCAATAAATAACGGCAAAACTCTCGGGATTGCTGCAATCGCATGGCTGTTTTTATTGTTTATACCATTTCATAACATAACATCACGCCAGTACGCTCTAAAGGGGTACGCAGATCTCATATTTCACCGGTTAAGTTCAAGTTTCATGTTATTCGGGTAATCTATTCTGGCGTTATAGGGACCTTACTAAACAACTAAAAAGGGAACAGTAAAAATACTTTTTTGCAAAAAAATACTACCGACTTCCAAATAAAAAACTACAAAGTGAAAAATGACTTCAGTTTTGGAAGTCGGTGTCCATATCGCAAAAAAATGGTACCTACGAAAGACACCGACTTTCAAAAATTTTTAGTTTTTCATTTGGAAGTCGGTAGTATTTTTTTGCATAAAAGATTTTTTTTTTTATAATAAAGTAGGTATTTATAATTATTCATAAAAAAAACATTTTTTAAAACAAGCTTCTTTCGTATTCTTCTCAGCAAATCCTTTCATTTGATAACCATATCCTGGCAGTGCACAAAAAATAACTAGTCCGCCATCTTGGATCATCTGCCATATTGAATTTAGAATGACGTCACTTAACTAACTATGCATTGTCATCCAAACTAAACGTGTATGCAAAATTTAATCTTAATCGGTGAAAGACAACTGCTTTAAAATTCAGTTGCCAGATTTGACCCGAACACACTTACATACATACAAACATTGCGAGTTAAATAAAAGCTTGTAATATTTCTGTAATTTTTGAGTTGGTGTCAAGAGAATTGGTAAATTTATATCTCATTGTATTAGAAAATGTTTATTTTTCTATTCAGAATGCCCGTTTAAGCGTTATGTTAAATTACAAGATATTTGCATAAACTAGAAACCAAAATTCTAGCAACTTAATATTTGGGGTTAAGCGATTGGTGTCTACATTACGGACAGCGGGTTCAATTCTCACCCGGAAAATCTTTTAATTTGGCCAGTTTTGCCGTGTGTAATTATTTTCTCCGTAAATCATGCTACAAGGGAAATCTTTTTTAGACAAACATTTAAAACGTAAACTTTTTTTTTTTGAAAACTTTTAAAATTTATCAGTAGCCAACAAATTCCGAGTTGACAAATGCTTGATGACCTTAAGTCTTAAGATGCGACATTTGTCATTGGCGCTAATGTGGTAAGTACTGCTAAGTGCTAGGCGACTACAATATGTCTCGTACGAGTATTAAGAACTGATTTACCATTTCCAACTTGGAAATCATTTTGTTAAGAACGTGACAGTTCAACGCAACGGAATTAAAAGAACAAACTTACTTTATTGGTCATCTTCAAAGAGGTAGAAGTATTAATCAATAAATTTACCTCTTCTAATACGGGATCTGCGGTAAAAAAAAAATTGTAACCCGACTACGGTTTTTTATGCATATTTTATCTGGGCCTTAATAACGAAACGATTGACACCTTATTTATCAAAATAGGATGAGTAGTTTAGGCGCTACGGAGGAGAACATACATACATAGACTACTAAAATCATAACCCTTCCTTTTGGCGTCATCGTAGTCACGTATAAAAACCGGATGTTCAGTAGGTAATTATATATTCTCAAAACACAATTTTATTTTTTGATTTAATTATAATCTCGCGTTTTGACCACTATCTCACCTGATGGTAAGCGATGATGTGGTCGACGATGGAGCACGCTTGCCTAGAAGTAACCTATTCACTCTTGACTTACAGACCCCCAGGTTTCAGCTATCAGGAAACAAAGACCGCGGCAGGGAATGCCACTCCTTAGCTGTACAAAATGCGAATGTGGAGCAACACTTATTTTAGGGTTCTGTAGCAAAATGCCCCAAAAAAGGAACCCTTATGGATTCGTCATGGCTGTCTGTCCGTCCGTATGTCACAGCCATTTTTATTCCGAAACTATAAGAACTATGCTGTTGAGCTTGGTAAGTAGATGTATTCTGATTAAGATTTTCGCACAAAAACAGAAAAATCAATACATTTTGGGGGTTCCCTATACTATGAACTGAAACTCAAACATTTTTTTTCATCAAACCCACACGTGTGTGTATCTATGGATAGGTCTTCAAAAATAATATGAGGTTTCTTATATATTTTTTTCTAAACTGAATAGTTTGCGTGAGAGACACTTCCAAAGTGGTAAAATGTGTCCCCCCCCCCCCTCCCCCTGTAACTTATAAAATAATCGAATGATAAAACTAAAAAAAAATATGATGTACATTACCATGTAAACTTCCACCGAAAATTGGTTTGAACGAGATCTAGTAAGTAGTTTTTTTTTTATACGTCATCGTAAACAGCAATTTACCAAATACCGAAATGAAACCGTAAATACGAGCAGTTTTAAATGTTTTGCGATGGCATAATTATGTCATTTCCGGTGTCTGGCTGATTCTCAATAGCGATGGGAGGTATGGTCGAGTCCCTTTGTGTCTGGTATGGCATGGCAGGTGGGAGGAGCATGGCCCTACCGTTGTGATTATATTAGATCATTACATATGAAATTGGCGTTTTGTAAGGGAGGAACATAATTAAAGTCGTTTTTTTTAATCTATCTACTTATATAAAAATCAATGCCACTTTTCGTTGTTATTTTATAACTCAAGAACGGGGTCCCCTATCCAAACCAACTTTTTAGGCTTTATTCGGACTATTTAGCAGATGGTTTATGTGAAGAAAAAAAAATGAAAAAAAAGTAGTAGGTAGGGTAGGGTAGGGTAGGGTAGTGTAGGGTATGGTAAGGTAGGGTAGGGTAGGGAAGTGTAGGGTAGGGTAGGGTAGTGTAGGGTAGTGTAGGGTAGTGTAGGGTAGTGTAGGGTAGTGTAGGGTAGTGTAGGGTAGTGTAGGGTAGTGTAGGGTAGGGTAGGGTAGTGTAGGGTCGGGTAGGGTAGGGTAGGGTAGGGTAGGTAGGGTATATAAATGTTTGGTGTTTTTATGGCAAAACAAAGTTTGCCGGGTCAGCTAGTATAATATATTTATTTAATCAAAATATGTACCAACTATGCACTTTTGCCATCTCATTGGTAGTTCATTGATCCCTTTAGAAAAAAAAAACATTCGGACGGGAATCAATAAAATCTTTGAAGGCGGTTTGGACTGCCCCATCGGTGTTGAATTTTTTCGCTTGCAAGAAATGGTAATCAAATTTCGAAAAAAAAATGGTAATCTTTTGGAGCAAGGTCCGGGGAGTACGGTGGATGTCTTAAGACATTCCAATTGAAGCTCCACTAATGAGTAATGTACCGCAGCAGTCGACGCGCGTTTGTCGGTTTGCTGCACTCAATTCGTGAGGTACCCACCTTTCAAGCTTTTTCACCTTCCCAATTTGCTTCAAGTGTATTAAAACAGTTTTATCACTAACACCGCAGCCTGCAGCTAACTCGGACGTGGTTTGCGATGGATCCGCTTCCACAATAGCCTTCAATTCTTCATTATCAACTTTGGTCTCCGGCCGTCCACCGTCAACGTCAACCAAAGATGAGATATTTGAGATCAAAGTGGGACCTAATAATTGGTAACTGTATGTCAGAAATCAGTCCAAGGTTTCGAAGTTTAAATATAGAATTAGACTAATAAAGTCTCAAACTACGTAGACATTCAAGAAGTACTATATTATTATATAGTACTGCTTTACTGTCTACATAGTTTGGGCACAAAATAGTAAGTATACAGAAGGGCCACTCCCGCCGTTTAGAAAATTGACAGCTAAACTTGACAGATTCACTAGGGTTGCTACTGTATTGATTTCGAATTAAGAAAAAGAGTAGGTTGTATAAGTTAAAAGAAAGAAAGAAAGAAAAAAAGAAACAGAAAGAAGTTACAAACATAAATACATCGATTCGTCTAAATATACATCATATCATGCATACAAGCCTTAGAGGGTAGACAGGGCATCAAATATCCATTTAATATCACGAAACATTTAATATTACGCCACATACGATCAAGATTGGAGAGTGATCAAAAAACCAAAGATGATCCTAAACAAGAAGAAAACTATGCTGTGCAGTTATCTTACATATTTGTAAGATGACTTGAACCTTATTATTATGACAAGATCCCAATTTCGCATATGGACTTAAAATAATTTATTATAATCCTAGATAATGAATTTCTAATTTGTCATCTTGAAAGATTTAATGACCTTTATAACTTAAAAAATATTGAAAGAAAGAATTAAAAACAAAAAAGTAAATTCGGTCTGATACAAATAATAAAGGTAACCCATCCAATGCAACCAACCTCGTTACAGTACTTAATGTATGAATGACGTGACAAACGCCCGCACAAAGCACTCATGACAGCCGCGACTGAGCTCGGTCCAATATTGCCCAATATTCCCTGTAAAACCGGAATGTCAAAGTAGGTGTGCAAAATGACACTTTGTTCGTAGTGGACCCTCTGTCTGCGGCGCGCCGCCGCTTACGTACTTTGTGGTTTGGGACAGGACAAGAAAATCCTCCACTGGTCTTGCATGTAATTTGAGGATATTAATATATTACAAGACTAATTGATTACCAAGTAATTGTGCTGTGAAGTTCAGACGGCAGGCTTTTCTTGGAAAGTACTAATATATTAGGTGTCAATATCTTGGCTGCCGAGAAATGGCTTACCCGTAGGACATTCTAGGTTATGTCAAAAGGGTCCTAGCGGGACCGGAAAAGAAATTTTAGAAAGGAAATTTTGTTCATATAAATATCACTAGATGGCGCGGTATGCATCGATTTGTTATCAAATTATGTGTAAAATTAAGATTTTCTATAATTGATAATAATAATTGTATGTAATTGTTCTGGTTTAATCAAATCTCCTAAGCACAAAATTATCGAATATTGGGTTCTAAATTCAAATTTCAAAGATCATTTGAACAGCTCATTTAAAACTGATTTCAATAGATGGCGCTATAAAATAAAAATCCTTCTAAACATAATGAAACAAACATTTGTTTAATTATGTTTAGAAGGATTTCAGAATACTTATTCTTAATGGTTACTAACACAACCATTAAGCCAGCTTAAAGCTCTTGTCCTCAACAATAATAATAAACTAGTTAAAGCAATGGTTTTACAATAAAAACTGAGAAACCCGGTATTTGTATATATTGCTCCAAGGATTTCGCTATATGCGGCAAATATTGACTACAATAATGTTCTGTGAAATAATATTATTTGATTAATTTATACATGTTTACCGGGAAATAGCTGTACGTCAACGTTTAAGTACATAATGTACAAGACAACTTGATATACAGCTGGAGGTTGTGGGCATAACTTGCTAAGTTTATTTTATTTTATTTTATTTATTCGGGAAACTTGCTAAGTTACAACTAAGAATTTACTGTTGTCGTGAAGAGTATTTTTTTTTTTACAAGCTTTTATTTAACTTGCAATGTATGAATGTATGTATGTAAGTGAGTTCGGGTCAAATCTTGCAATTTGAAAGCAGTTATCCTCCACCGATTAAGATGAAATTTTGCATACACGTTTAGTTTGGATGACACTGCATAGTTTGCTAAGTGACGTCATTCTAAATCCAATATGGCGGACGGTCCAAGATGGCGGACTAGTAAGTTTATTTTTCGTGCACTGCCATGATATGGGTTTCAAATGCAAGGGTTTGCTGAGAAGAATACGAAAAAACTTGTTTTAATAAAAGATTTTAAATCATCATCTGCCTAGCCTTTTCCCAATTATGTTGGGGTCGGCTGCCAGTCTTATCGGATTCAGCTGAGTACCAGAATAAAAGATTTTTAATGAATAATTGTATTGCTCATAATTATGATCTAAGTAGGAATGAAGAAATCTTTAGGAGAACCAAGGTAACCGAAACAGCTCCATGAATCACCAATTGGCAATGAGCAGGGCACATTGCTCGTAGAAAACATGGCCGATGGGCCTAAAGGATCTAAAGTGGCGACCGCGTACCGGAAGACATAGCGTTGGAAAGCGTTCCACAAAGTGGACCGAAGAGCTGGTGAGGGCTACGGGAGTCCGCTAGACCCAAGAAGCAATGGACCTGAAGACGTGGCGAAGCTTGTGGGTAGCCATAGGCTACCAGCGACAGACCACCAGCAGTGATCATCATTCTGCTGAAACCATGACTATGATGACCGATACCAGTACGTTAAAAGTCCGCTAAAGTTCTATTTTAATCTAAAAGTTGGAAAAAAGACTAGCATAGGCAAAATTTTAGGGTTTCGTACCCAAAGAGAAAAAACGGGACCCTATTACTAAGACTCCACGATCCGTCTGTCTGTCTGACACCAGGCTGTATCTCATGAACCGTGATAGCTAGACAGTTGAAATATTCACAGATGATGTATTTCTGTTGCCGCTATAACAAAAAATACAAAAAACAGAACAAAATAAATATTTAAGTGGAGCTCCAATACAACAACCGTGATATTTTTGCCGTTTTTGCGATAATGATACGGAAACGTTCGTGCGTGAGTCCGAGTCGCACTTTGCCGGATTTTTTCTAACGTTCCTCAAAAAGATGCATAAAAACATTTAAAATCAAAAACACAAGCAGCCAGACCTGGATCAACTATCTGTAGGCCATACAAACATTTATTTTGTTCGAGAATCGAATACACGACACGCAGCGCAACAGCCAATCGCTCAGCCATTGCGCCAAACGCGTCATCAACATTAATCGTACAAGAACGCTTCGCTGGCTGATTTTAGCACCGCTTCACAAAATTTTCGCCTCGACTTCGGCCATTTCCCAAACTTTCCTCACTGATCTAGTTAACAACTGGCAACTTGCCATAAGTGGAACAACTTGATCAACTTTTGACCCAGTAATTATATTCACGGGGAAGTTAGTTGATAGTTAGTTTTAACAACAGGCGTCGATCACGAGTTTGATTGCCAAGTAAGTTGTTAAAGGGGATACTTTACCTACTAGGAGATTTAATTGGTGGTTGGCTAGATCACAGATAATATAATACTAGCATACAGATGCCTCATCCCATACAAAGAAAGCGTGCCGTCGTAACTAGCGTTTTTAATCTGATTAATCTTGTTATTTTTGTAAGTACATCAATCGCGTTTGTTCCCGTTTCACGGCAATAGATGGTGTTAGCAGCGGCTTGCAAGTAAGGTTTACTAGGTTCGTGAACATAATTTTCTTTAAATTCAGTGAAGGTTCGTTTTATAGTATTTTTTTGCACGTTTTTACAGTTTTTTTTGCACCAAAATGTGTTACAATGCAAATTTTAACAATCGAGTGGAATGCCTCAGAAATTTAAAAATGCGCCATCTATTGTCATCAATTTTAATCTTTGAAATGTGAATTAAGAGCCCAATATTCCATAATTTTGTACTTAGGAGAGTTGATTAAACAAGAACATACAATTTAAATGTTCAATTCCAGAAAATGTTAATGTTACACATACTTCTATTGAATTGTGAGTACATGTCGCGCCATCTAGTAAGATTTATTTGAACCAAATATTCTTTCTTAGCAATGAGACCCCGGGCTAGATAAAGTTTGTTGCCCAACATTGGGCATAAGCATGTAAGGATCGTAGCAGGTGGAAATGGCGTGACTTATGTATTACTAGCTTCTGTCACTGGCTTCACTCGCGTTAAAGTCGAAAATTATCCCGAAGGAACATATTCCCGGGATAAAAAGTATCCTATGTGCTATTCCTGACTATAATCTATATCTGTGCAAATTTTCATCCAGATCCGTCCAGCCGTTTGAGCGTGAAGAAGTAACAAACATACAATCACACACACACTCTCAGAAACTTTCGCCTTTATAATATTATTAGTGTGATGTACGCGCATAAGCAATGACGTTATGTTGCCATTTGAAGATTGACCGATGTTATGGGTAGTCGGTTCGAAAGCCTGTCAAAGGCGTAACATGTTACTCAGTTACTGTAATGCTGTATCTGTATAGACCACAAACATAAATCTAGTTAGATAACGAAAGTACACTCCATCTGTATGAAAACCAAGCGTGCCACTTTTTCACACCCAATTTTAGAAATAAAACATTTCCAATGCCTCGGCCAAGTTCTATATAGTCTATACAGTTTTTACATAAAAATATGTCATAATTTGGCATTTTTCTAGATTTCGCTGGATAATGCTAAATGAAAAGCTCAAAGTACGATCATTGATCGCAATTTTACAAACGACCGTATTCGTTCCGCCCTCGCCGCCGAGGCCCGCCGCGAAGTCCTTGTCTTAAAACTCTACAAGCCAGCCCGCGATGCTGCGCATTAGTTAGAATCTAGATATTATTGGAGTTTCTTGTCCGTTCTTCTCCACGTAGGCTTTTCCGAACGGATGGTAGAATCATTTTATTAGATCCAGCCTTAGTTGTCCCTCCAGCCGAGGTTCGACCCCAACTGGGGTAGCCCTCAGCGTTGTCGCTTAGGTTTAGTATTTTGAAGCCTGGCTGGAGGCTAAGAGATTAGTATCCGCAGGGAAGCTCGGTTAAGCAGCAGTCGGTCACTTGACTGAGCTGCGAGACGCCCCACAGAAAAAAGAAAAAAAAAAAAAAAAAGTAATTTTACTTCGTTTTTTGACAAGCGAAGTACATATACAATCGCGTCATCTTCGCGATTTATATCTGAGGTTTAGACCTTAACATAGTTGGGAAAGGGCAGATGATGACTGTCCAGCGCTGGACATAATATTGCCAAAATTATATGATTGCTACCTAAATCAATCTTGCATAAACTGTCGACAATTGCGTTCAAAGCGATGAAATCACACTAATATTATAAAGGCGAAAGTTTGTCTGTGTGTTTGTATGTTTATTACTTCTTCAAGCTCAAACGACTGGACCAATTTTGGTGAAATTTAGTATGGAGGTAGCTAACACCCTGGCTTAACATATACGATACTTTTTATCCCGGGTACATGTGCCTTCGGGATAACTTTCGATTTCCAAGCGGGCGAAGCCGATAACAGATTATAGTAAAAAAAAAAAAAATAGGTACTAGGCCGGTTTCCAAATTGAGTATTTCGTGTTACGAACGTGGCAAACCCTAATTTAACAGTTTCACTTTACACATAGCAGACTCAATAATTAAGTAATCACGTGAGTCATATATGACTCATTGGACAAGGAGTCATATATGACTAAGGAAGAGGTTACTCTAACCTCTTCCTTGTCCTTGTTGCTAAGTTTGACAGGTTTTCAGTCTTAAGAGTATTTGTAATTTAGAAATTGAGAGTAAAACAAGATTTTTTTTATAGTGGAAGTGTCAAAGTACTTCCTAAGTTGGATTGTAATGACGTCAGCGCAAAATACATAATTCATTCAAATACAAAAATAACTGTCCATCAAAAAACGTCGTATCTCCTTTAACTACACAGACAAAATTGCACTTTATTCATTAAAGATAAAGTTGCGTGTTCTCCGAGCAGTAAAAGGAAAATATGTGGAGTGGTTGAATGATTAATTTTTGTTTGAAATAAAAAGTGGCAGAATTATGGAATTCACGTAATAGGATACTATTTAACAATATCGAGTGTTAATTTACGTAGAGTTAGGAATTTGCACCATCGTGAAATATGGCCTTTGTATTATTTATACTTTTATAACGTCGTTTCTAGGGGAATTCATAGATTTTGTAGTACGTGAAACGTGCGGGAATCAAACCCGCGACACGCAGCGCAGCAGCCGATCGCTCAACCGCTACGCCTACTGTGCCGTCAAGATAAACCTACATACATCAATTTCAAAATAAACCAACTTTACACCATAAATATACTTCTTCTCTTCCTGCCCCATTGAGGCCACATATTCGCTGAACAAAACCAGATGTACCCTCCGACTGCACAGCATGATTTTCTTCTTGTTTACGTCTTTTTAGTTCGCTTTTTAAGCAGTCGGGTATTTTAATTTTTTTAATTAACTTTTTTTATTTGTAACTTTTTAGTTATTTTTTTTTGAATTATTTACATTTAAATATAAAAGTGTTATATATTTTTCAAATTACCTCTTAAAACCCTTTATTTTGATACCCCACACGATGGGTTTGGAACGAAAAAAAAATTTGGTGCCCATGATATGGCCCCCAAAATCATTTTTCTATTGTCCAATTTTAATGTAGCCAGTGTCACTCGCAGGGTTAAGACGAATCGATTGACGTAAGAATCATCAAAATCGGTCAACGCTTTTGGTCTCTAGAACGCCACATAGGAACAAACATACATACATAGACTGATAAACACATTACCCTCCTTCGGCAGTCGGGTTATAAATAATCTAAGGCTACTAAAATCTAAAACCTTCAAACGAGCAATTCTTGTATATATGTATATATATAATCTGAATCTCGGAAACGGCTCCAACGATTTTCATGAAATTTAGAATGCAGGACGATAAATCGATCTAGCTAGGTTTCATTTTTAGAAAACGTCGTTTTCTCTATTTTCACCCGAAGAGCTCGGTCGCCCAGTTACTATAGTATTTACTCGTTAATAGTTAATTAATTATAAACTATATCGTGGAACTTTTATTCATAGTTTTAACCGGATAAATAAGTTTTTCCTCACAATAACTACAAAAGGTTAGGGAAGGAAAGCATCTAGATTATAACGAGTATTAATAACAAACGTGCAAACGACCTCGATCGCTTATTTTGTTATTAAATTATCGCTACTAAGGAATGTTTATGACCACGTCCGTCGAACGATTTGGCTTATATCATAAAGTTTAGGTCAGATTGTGGTAAGCAGTAAGCACCTACAGGAATTTATATTGTACAGTGTTTTAAGAGCGGACTCTAGTCAACAGGAATTTGAAAAATAGGTATTTGAAGAAACTATTGCCGTCGCGTCACCTCCAACCTCACCCCGTAAAGTGCGAAAGGGACAACTGCAGCTCAGGCTGATTTTACCTACAAAAACTTTGACTAAAAGACGTTTCGTATTCTGCTATTTTCTTCATCTTTCTTCATCAAAATTTAGAGGAAAAGTATATTTATGCTCCTATCATTTCCTTTTTTGTTAAAAACTTATAAATTTTGTCTGAAAGTCTTCTGAACATGGCGGTAAAAACGGGCATTTTTTTCGGATTTTTGGATTGTCATATTTCTTTTTGTGATTATGTTTTGGAAAAAAGGAAATGATACAGGCACGTATCTAATTAATACGTGTTAGTTTAGACCTAGATTTTATGGAATAAAACAGCAGAATGTGTTTGTATGGAGAAAGTCTCACTAGACTAGAGTCCCCTCTTAATACAGGAATAAATGAGCTGGGTGATGAAATATTCCCCAAAGTTGCGAAACATAGGTAAATTATCGTTTTGCCTCAGTTACTTACATTTAGACAAGACTAGCTTATGCCCGCGGCTTCGCCCAGATTTAAAGTAAAAAAAATGCTTAAACTTTACAGGATTATCCGCTGGGTCAATCTAAAGATTCTCTGAAAAGGAGATTGCCCATACACAGGCCCCTTATGAGGTATCGTGTCTGCTGCAAATATTTATTTTATTCTGTTTTTAGTATTTGTTGTTATAGCGGCAACAGAAATACATCATCTGTGACAATTTCAACTGTCTAGCTATCATGGTTCATGAGATACAGCCTAGTGACAGACAGACGGACCGCGGAGTCTTAGTAATAGGGTCCCGGTTTTACCCTTTGGGTACGGAACCCCAAAAAATCACAAACCCGACTGCTTGAGAAGCAAACTAAAAAGACGTAAACAAGAAGAAAATTATGCCGTGCAGTCGGAGGATACATATTCGCGCGCTAGCTGATCATAACCAGATGTATCCTATATGGGTATATAACTTTTTATTAAACATTTATTTTCCAATTATTTACCTTTAAACACATAAGTGTTATATATAATATTGGCGCCCAAAATCCTCCATTTTTCTATTTTCCACTTGTAATAGCCAGAGACACTCGCAAGGTTAGGTAAGACGAATCGATTGACGTAAGAATCATCAAAATCGGCCAACGTTTGGTCTCTAGAACGCCACATAGGAACAAACATATATACATACATACACTGATAAACACATTACCCTCCTTTGGCAGTCGGGTAAAAAGGAAAAAATGGACTAAATCTTAAAACCGTAAGGACAAATACTACATGAAAAACAAAATTAACATAATTTGCAATGGTCGTAGTAAAATCAGCTGTGCATCATTCATGCTGTCAAACTATTGAACAAAGCTGTAGGTATGATCCTTAAAACGGGTTGATTCTGGCAACTTCCTTATCCCCCATTCATGGCTGTGGTTAAATGGTGATGTCAATGAAACGTCCGTATATGGTACTCATGCATTGAAATCGGAAGTTTGTAGTAATGTTTAATCTGGAACGGAAAGTGGTTTTCCTGAAGTCACCTAAAATAGATATTTTTTGGGATTTGTGTTTTCAAATCTAATACAAGGTCAAATTAGTTTAGCATGATGGGTATAATAGGAAAAAAAACCAGCCAGATGCGAGTCGGACTCGCGCACGAAGAGTTCCGTACCATTATCGCAAAAAACGGCACAAAAATTATGTTTGTTGTATGGGAGCCCCACTTAAATATTTATTGTATTTGTTAATATAGCGGCCACAGAAATACATCAACTGTGAAAATTTCAACTGTCTAGCTATCACAGTGAGCTAGATTTTCGCGAAAATTTTAAGTACCAAAACTTGACCTCAATTTTCAACTTTTTTATTTTTCGGAATTTTCCCTTTGCTTGTGCTGTAAGACCTTGCTTTTAACCAAAATTTATAATTCTAGGTCAACCGGAAGTACCCTATACCCTCATACAATTAAGAGGGCTAGCTTAACGGAACCCATCGTGGCTGTGGTTTTTTTTTTTTTAGTTAACCTTTTAATATCAACTTGAATGATATTTCAAGCATAGATAACAGCATTGAGTTGACTCATCCCAACAGTAGAACAGTAGACAAGTAAAATTTCAAAATTTAAAAACCCCCGACACATTTATCTTGCAAAAACACCCCGATTCAATCAGTAAAACGCCTATAACTTTTGAACGGCTGAACTAAATTAAAATCGGTTCATCCGTTTAGGCGCTATGATGCCACAGACAGACACAGAGATACACAGATACACAGACACACAGATACACAGCAACACACGTGAAACTTATAACACCCCGCTTTTTCCGGCGGGCGTTTAAAAATGTAAACTATATTTACTACGTCTAAACTATATTTTAGGGCAACCCAAAAAACAACAAAACACGACTCCTTTCTTAAAAACCAATTTACCAAACTAATTATTTTTCTAGATTATATTGGAACAGTGATAACGATATCACTTACAACGTTCGTCGAGTTTCCCCAACGCATTTTTTACCCATGGGATTCGGGGCCACGCGATAGCAAGCTAGCCAGGAAGGTTGCGGTTCTCTATCGGGTCCCAACTTCCGTGTATAATCTAAGTTAGTGATAAAGACCTACTAATTGGGTGTTTTGAACCTTTGTATTAATATAATAGTTCATTAAAAGAACTGCGAGCCGTGTTATGGGTTCCCCAGGCGTTGCTACGGGGTTTAAGGAAAAAAACGCTTTGTTTATTCCTGTAGGTAATGCAAAGGTCTATTTGCGAGTTATTTTTACTTTTGTATTAATTTCCATCGTTTATTAATAATATGTTTTCCTTGTGTGGTATCTTCAATTACTCATCCTAGTCTTACCCTGGATTTTTGCAATCAATCCTACGACCAGGTTTGTAAAGGTTTCTAAGCAAATCCTGCTTGCAATATGGAATCTTGGAGCTCAAGGCAAAGGGACTGAACGGTTGTCAGAAAGTCCAATGTACCTACTACAGAAGTGTCTCATCTCATGGTTAGTCACAAACATTTTGACAGTCGCTTTAGCTTATTGTCTCTGCTTTCTATAGCGCGATAAAGATTTTTGAGCATCCTAAAAGTCAATGTCACTTTGACGTTCTTCGCTATTGGCTCACGCGGAGAATGTGCGTTTGACATTCCGGTTGCTCAGTTGTCTTGACCGAGATATATTTGATTTAACCTCCTTTACGATCAAGGCAGAAATTTCCCAAAAACATCAAATAAGGAATTGGAGTCGGAGTCTTCCATCATCATCATCAACTTTTTAATGTTCCCACTGCTGGGACACAAGCCTCCTCTCTGTGAGAGGGGATGGGACGTAATCCACCACGCGGGCCCAGTGCGGGTTGATGGATGTCACAAGTCTTCGCTTTTTTGGTTCTAGGACATCCTGGTTTCCTCACGATGTTTTCCTTCACCGTTTAGAGCGAGTCTTCCACAGTCCTTTTATAACTAAGTAAAGTAAAATTTCAAAATTTAAAAAACCCCCGACATATTTATCTTACGAAAACACCCCGACTCAAACAGTAAAACGCCCATAACTTTTGAACGGCTGAACCGATTTTATTCAAACATAGCTAAGAAAACTCTCGACAAAATCATCTTTCAAACAAAAAAAACTAAATCAAAATCGTTTCATCCGTTTAGGCACTATGATGCCACAGACAGACACAGATACACATATACACAGCAACATACGTGCAACTTATAACACCCCTCTTTTTCCGGCGGGGGCTAAAATATATAAAAAACAGATTTCTTTCCCGCGAATTCTTACTACTAGGAAAATATCGGCAAAAAATATAGTTTCTTCGCAAAATAAGATTATATCGTTAAAGCATAACCTTGAGAATACCTTGTTTAACATTACACCCCAAATGTAATACGGCGGTCTCTAGAATCGTGTTCCGAAAATAAAAACAAAAGTAATTTATTGCGTTGCGTCCAAAAATAACAACATTTTGTTTATAATTAGCTGTTTAATTGGTAAATAACGGTCAGGATAAGTATTGGTTTTATTTAGGAATCGATGTGTCATATTTTGGGTTATTTGATATTGTTATTTATTTATATAATTTATACAATAGGTACTCGGTGTTGAATAGTAGGTACATGTTATTGGTTGGTGTATTTAACTCGTGTTTCAAACTACATAAAGTGTATAATTATAAATCAGCTGATTGTGTGCTTATGGGTTTTCTGACCATATATAGCTCGTTTTACTAAAAAAATATTGAATTTCTATAAAAAACATGGCTGACATCGTTGTTGCAAAATTGCATCGAGCCCGACTGTGGGATCCTTTATTATTGGATCCTGTCGACTAAAATACTTCCCATTTAAGAAGTTTCCGTTTTGACAATACCGCACTCGCGAAACTCTAGCTAATTACGTTAAGAAAAGCACTTTACTTTTAATTGGCTGGAAATATTTTTGGTACAGAGGTTGCCCATCTTCAGGGAAGGGGACCCATGGATTCTTTAAGTAACTACTCTGAAAAATATGATACCTACTTATAAAAATAATAATTATCATGCCGAATTTTAATTACAACTTGAATTTTTTTACTTAAATATTTCGATAACAAGAAAAAGAAAAAGGTGGAACCATTTTGATAAATCTATTGCCGCAGATTCATCGAAAAACATGGATTTTTTTTCCTAAAGTCAACAGGTTGAAAAATCCGTAGATATTCCTAAATTTTGCTAGGTCAATATCACCTAGCCAAAACATCAGCTGCAACCAATTTGAATACCTAATCATCTTAATTTAAACCCAGTAATAAACCGTCGGGGTTGTCAACAAACAAATACTTCGGCGCTCGTTGACATCCGGATAAGCTCAAAAAAATCTAGCACGAGAATGTAATAGAAAAACAATGCGACACAAGTAAAGGTCCTCATTTACTCTATGTTATGCCTATTGCTTTATTTCTAAGCGAATCTGCTTGATAAATCAAAAAGAGTATAGGTACAAATCTTACTTGAAACAGACAATTAATGTAATAGATCTCATCTAGTTCGTAAAATATGAATCAGTTCTAACTGAAAATGGCAGGGAGGCCGTTCGCTACCTTGCTGCAAAAGAAAGGGATAATCTACTTTCGGCAATATTTTATACTAAACAAACAATTAAGAAGAAATACAGGAAAAAAAAGAGAAGAACTGAAATAAAACCAGCATATCAATATACCCAGCAGAAGTTGTTTCTTGGCTGGTATGATGATAAAACCAATATTCGTATAGATACAATAAACAGGGATCTAACAGTCCAAAGTGGCAAAGCTTCTAGAAACTCACAAAGGAAATAAATTCCAGAGCATACCAGCGATAGAAACAAACAAACACACCTACCCACATAACAGCACACAGACAAAAAATGTAGGCACCAAAAAAGCTACAAGTAGGTACAGAATTTTAAATGGCAACCGAACGATCAAAACACGCCGATTGCAGGTGGGCCAACGACCTAGCTATTGAGTAATACAAATATAATATATGCCATACGAGTCTTCGGCAAACAAGTACGAATTTTTGGAATACCACGCGAACTGGTATTTCGACTTTGGAAGCACTAAAAAAACGCGGGCAAGTGTAAGCTGGGCGCTTAATGATTATATTCCTTATATGGTACCCTGTATCATAAAACATCATGGTTTTTGTCAAAAAAAATTGTCAATTCGTCCGAGGCATGCCGTGTTGAAAACATTGGCAATCTGAATGATAATATGACAACAAATGCACTAAAGGACAGTCCGCTCATATAAGCGTTTAGTTCTGTCCCCAAAGGGATCATTCCCATATCTCTATCTTGTTTCGAGACTGTTTGAGAAAGGTTTGTCAGGCCGAAAACAGACCATTATCATGAAAACCTTATCATGCATCCAAATCTAGCCGTAATTTCATTGCTGTTGTTGTATGCTGTAGTAATTATCATCTTCCTGGTGTTGAACCATGTTACCTGGAGTCTGCGTTTTCTTATTTGATTCCTTCGTATCAACTGTCACACTAACATTAACACCCTTTTTATTCATATCGTTCCTCACACAATCCATCCATCTTTTATATGGCCTTCAGATCACTCTCCATCCATCTTTTATTTGGCCTAAATGTCCCTCTCCATCTAGATTTTCTTTGTCCTCTCTCTCCCTTTTCTACCCATCATTTCTTTGGCCTCTCAATCCAGCCCAAAAGCTTATAATCCTAAAATTATTAGATCCTCTAGTCTTAGTACTACCGTTGCCAATCCACGGAACCCTAAAGCATTTAAAATCACGAATTGAGAACCGGAACATATTAATGGTGTGTGGAATAATCCTACGGTGGACGTTGAAACGACCCGTCATTTATTGGAACTCGTCTTCTTTACTTGAATTTATTAATGTAAGTGCTAAGGCAACAATGTGAGGATTAGCAGACTTTCAGGTTTTGATGATGATATTATGAGTCGACTAACGAAAGGTATTTACAAGGCAGACGTGAATGGAAACGCCGGGAGGGGACGCCCTAGAAAGACATACATAGACCTTATAGGTGATGTTCTTCAGAAAGGCCAATTGCGCAGTACCCATAACCGGCGTGTGTGTATGACTAGATGTATGAATGTGTGTGAAGCAAAAGAAGTATGTAAGGATCGTAGCAGGTGGCGTTCTGTAGTTTCTGCCTACCCCCATGGGAAAAAGGCGTGAGTTTATGTATGTTATGGTACTCCTTTGGAAGTTGGGCACAATAAGGTGAAATTTTTAAGTGCTATGGTACTGGATATTGCAATCAAAGAGTTAGGCTTATGACAACTATCTCACCTTTAGAAAGGACAAGATACTGTCGACAATGTACACACTTGCCAAGAAGTAACCTATTCGCCAGAGACTTGCAAACTAGAAGACAAAGACCAGCTGTAAACACACACACCAACATTATTGTAGGAACAAGCATAAATCAGAATCAAAAAGAATGCTGAAGATCAGCATCATGATAAAATGAAAGATTAACAAAACAAGGAAGAACTAACTAAAGGATGCCAATATTAGCTGGCTAAATAATTTTAGAGGTTGGTAGAACCTAGACGACGAATTGGCATGCGATTGGAAAGACCTGTGATAGAAATAACCCATAGAGTGACTTGTACGGAACTTGGTCTTCCATAAAATCAATAAACATGTAAATACTAAGCTTTTAAACAGCAGACACTTACATAAAGAAAATTAGATACTTAAATACGTTTCCTATAATAAAACGAATGATTAAAATGAATGTTTAACTTTCTTCCTATTGTGTGGAGTATGCAAAATTATTGATGTAGCCAATCACTTACAACTCCGTTAGCCATAAGATGATAAACCTGGGAAGCTGCGTCTTTAACCGCCAAATGATAATTTTACTCGACAATTCGTTTTGCAGAACCAACATCACTTACAGATCTTAAGGCTTAAGACATAAGTTTCAAAATGTAATGGCATTTGAAAGATGGATTGGTAGATACATCCTTGTATTTTTTAAATACATTTTAAACAGGGAAGTTTCGGTTTCACAATGCATTGTTGGCTTTTCAAAATGGCGACTAATTATTGTCTATTCGTTATTTTACGACGGACGGACAAACGATTTGGACATATTTCTTTGCACAGCGTTTTGTCTCGTGTTATTGTGTTTGTGAGGAATAGTGTATGTCTGCCATACGCTTTCTTTTGTTGATAAATTATGTTTAAGTAGTTTAACCGTTTTCTGGTAATCGCCATTTTGTTTGTAAGGCTGGGACAGACTGGTAACTGTAGATAGACCCCGTAGACTAGTAGAATTTTCGAATTGTGACCATTTGCTTTTCTATTTTAATTTACGTCATATCTGTTTAGTACTTTGTTGCCAGGTCTACATCAGTGTCTTCTCTTACATATTAACTCTGTAAATATATGGCATTATTATAAAAACAATTATTTTTAACCGACTTTAAAAAAAGGAGCGGTATTTCAATAATTCGTCTTAATATTTTTGTTCTTATTCATAGAAAACGTCTAATTCGAACCGTGGACTTAACTTCTGAAGGTTCAGAAATGTTCTTGTCGAGAGATATCTAGAATTTGAACATTACGAATTAAATACGAATAAAAGGAGTACTTATTAGAATGCCTTCTTTTTAAATTATGAACCCATAAGGGCCGATTTCACTAATCGCGATTAGTTCAACTAAACTCAGTTTATGAAAATACAGCGTCCTAATTGGTTGAGACCGCTGAGAAACTACCAATCAGAACGCTTTATTTGCATAAACTGAGTTTAGTTGATTTCAAATCGGCCCTTAATGTTATCAACTGAGAATCTGAGCACTGAACTCTTAATGATTCATGCAATAAACGGACACGCACGAATAGTTATTGTAGACGGACACATCCCGGCACCCATCCCCTTAAGACGGTACCCTGACCAAAAAATCGGCATGAGATATGAGCGTTCCTATTGGTCTAGCGGCACTGGTGGCGCAAGAATTACAATAGTGAATACGCCCAGATTTTTGAATAAAATCTTTATGAAATCGAATTTTGGTCTTTTGAAAAAAATAATTCTACAAAAATGTTCGTTATTAAATTGTCTATCCATTAGAGTTAGTACAAAAAATAATCAATGAACACTTTACGAGGAGATGCATAATATCAATAATTATTTCTCATTTTTATGTTTTTTTGGAAGTAGATTAGTGAAATATATACAACATTTAAAAAAAAATTAAATCTACCATTTTAGAATCAATATTATGTAGAAATTTAATATATTTTTATTAATTGATATTTCTTTTTAAATAACGAGTAGATAGCTCCTAAAAACAGCACAAAAAACGGCTTGCGCGGCGTTTTGCTCGGGCCTTAATATAAAGCAGTTAAAATCATGGGGCAGCATTACCTTAATTGCCCGAAGAACCCGCGTAGGGTGTTACAAGTATGCCGCACCCGTTAGAATCAAAATAGGTGATATTTAACAGACAGACATGTCAGCAACCATTTCCTGACCACCTTGTCTACATCAAGATAGCTTTTAATAGCTATCCATGGCGTTACTAATTAAGACATTAAGCATAATTATGAAAGAATATAACTTCAAAATTATACCAACTCCATAATAAACATCAAACCTGTCTACACATCACCTGTCCAAACACACCATAAGCGTAAATTCCATGCGATAAGTAATAAAAAATACACCTTATTTTTAAGACCTAATAAAAACATTCTTATCTGTCATTCGAATGACCTATTATACCTGTTATCCTGCACTCCGATAAACGACAAAATTCGACAGACATACAACCTCAGTAAAGCACATAATTTTAAAGAACTTTGCAAATTGACCAGGTAATAACATGCTACATATTCCTAGAGCCTGCTTTCAATTCTAATTTAAACATAGAATGAAGACAATTTAATTTCGCCGTGTTATTTGTAGGTGCGTTCCAAATGACGTCAGGAGGCGCATTCCATTCGACGAGGAAAAGGAACGCAGCGAATTCGCGGAACGCACCGTTGCACTATTTATACGTTGACAATCTATTTGCTATCGTATTAAACACAAAGCCTTGTAAATTGATCCTTATTAACGTTTGAATAAGGGTGTTAAAAGCCTTATGTTTTACATAGCCGATTGTTAGAAAAAGTTTGCAGTTTGCGGACTTTACGCGGGAAAACGTTTCGATTCTGACGTCGATGAGTCAACAATCGAATCTTTATTTTGAACGCATTCGTGACTTGAGTTTCAAACTACGGCAGCGAAGAAAATGTGAAGATATATTGACCTTTCTGATGGGAAGGTTTATTGTGAAGAGGGGGTCAGTTTACAATGGAAGAAGGGGACAAATTCTTTGACTAATGTTTGATGACTTAGCAAGAAATTGGCGTCATTGACAATGTACTGTGGTAACCCCCTAATCTAATATTAATGTTATCACAAAATGCTTTAGTTTTCTGCGAAATCTGTTTCTAGAAACGAGTTTTTATGTCACAAAACTCCAATTAAAATACACTGGATTACGAATTGTTTTTCTGAGAATCGATAACTACTAAGTGGTTCCATAGTACTCGGATAAGCTGCAGTATAGAGGTGTGCTATTCGTCGAATGGACGTGGATGTGGAGGAGTCCTTATGCGTCCTTCCTTCCGTAGCAGGCTTCCTTGCATAATATTTAGTATAAATTTAGACCACACTCGGGTCGCCCAGAACTTACACGGACGTTCTAGGAAAACCAGGAGCCCTAATCAGCTTCTGGAGGGAGGTGGGCTGGCTGGAATAATCCACCCAACGGCCGCCATGGCCCACGCACAATGGTCCAGCTGAAGGACTAAGTGCGGAAACCAAACCCCCATAACATAGAACATAGACCACACGCGATTGCTCCCGAGGGTAAACCGGTATTCAGATATTGGTGGTAAAATACGGAGATGTTTAGAAGAATGGAACTGGTTCTACTGGATTTCGGGTTTCGATGTTTGTATTTTTACCGGTGTACGGGTTCAGTTGTTTATTTTGGGTTCTAGAATAAAAGTATTGTCGAGTTAAGCATTTGCAAAAAAATCTTTTTTTGCAAAAAAGTACTACCGACTTCCAAATGAAAAACTACAAAGTGAAAATAACTTTATTTTTGGAAGTCGGTGTCTTTCTTTTTCCCGTTTTTTTGCGATATGGACATCGACTTCCAAAAATAAAGTTATTTTTCACTTTGTAGTTTTTCATTTGGAAGTCGGTAGTATTTTTTTGAGAGATTTTTTATTTTTCCCTTTTTAGTTGTACTTTCCTAAAATAGGCAAGTTGTTTAGTAAGGGACCTATAACGCCAGAATTGATTACCCGAATAATATAAAACTTGAACATAACCGGTGCAATGAGAGATCTGCGTACCTCTTTATAGTGTACTGGCGTGATGTTATGTTATGAAATGGTATAAACAATAAACAGACATGCAATTGCATCAATCCCGAATGATTTGCCGTTAGTTATTGAAGAGTTCTGTTGTATATCTCAGAAGTTCTTCATCAGATCTTCTCCAAATTAAAATGGGACCAATTTCAAAACATACTCTTTCAAACAAAAAAAGAATTTTCAAAATCGGTCCACAATTGACGGAGATATCGGTGAACATACATAAAAAAAAAAAAAAAAAAACATACAAGAAGTCGAACATAGAACCTCCTCCTTTTTGGTAAGTCGGTTAAAAAAAACATGGATGACGCGTGCCATAGCGTAGTAGAGATCAAGGTGGAATTAGTTTTCTTAGAAGGTTGCAAAATACTGAACTTTTGTAAGTATAAGTTTTAATTTCTATGGAATACCTATCGTCGCCGAGTTGCCAGCTTGTCGGTTGCATTTCGGGGAGTGTGCGATGGAGTTGCATGATCTAATTCCGCCCAGCCCGTTCCATTATCGGACTACCAGACGTACGGCGATGCGTCATCGGTACATGGTGGATATCCCACCCATACGCACAAAACGTATTGGGGACACTTTCATTATGCGTACAGCTAAGGAGTGGAATTCCCTGCCGGAGTCTGTGTTTCCCGATAGCTACAATCTAGGGGTATTTAAGTCAAGAGTGAATAGGTTATTTCTAGGCAAGCGTGCTTCACCGTCGACCACATCATCGCTTACCATCAGGTGATATAGTGGTCAAGCGCAAGCCTATAGAGGATAAAAAAAAATATTGATATTTTGTTAAAATAATAACTGACAGAATTGAGTAACTAAGTAATTAGGTGTAATATGTATTCACTGTTGGTTTATTTTTATGTTTTCTCAAGAAGTAAGTTATCAAATTGGACAAAAACATCCTGCTCGAGAACACTGAAAAGTATTCGCCGAAAAACTTATCACCGTCTATGTAAAAAGTTATATATAGGTAGTTGCTTACCTTTTTTTGCTTAATTACATAGGCAGGTTTAAAAGTTCGCAGAATATTTTCCTTAAGGGTTAAATATGTCACATGAAGAAACTAAGGCCGATTTTCACACCTCTAAATTGTCGCAGAATTAATGTGACAAATTGTCAAGCACGCGTATCTGCTGTGATTGGTTGAATGAATTTTCAACAACCAATCACAGCATGCTTGACAATTTGTCACATTAATTCGGCGATAATTTAGAGGTGAGAAACTTGGCCGCAGAATTCGGTATTTTCCAAAATGTTAAACGTTATTTATTGACTTCATACATTTTCTCAAAGTTCAAGTTGCGGTGAAAGCCCATAGGTACTTATTTTACCGCAACTTAGAACTTTTAAAGCCACATTCGCGTGCAAATAAATCGGTAACAACCGCTATAGAGAGAGAAAGGTGAGATAGTGGTCAAGCGCAAGCCTATAGAGAATAAAAAAAAAAAAAAAAATGTCATTTTCATAAAATAAATAGCCCAATCATTGGAACTAATATAATCATATTTTTTCCTCATCGAACACAAAGTTTCAATAACCGAAACCAGTTTGTTTAGGGAGGTGCAACGTTTTTATCACGAATCTATGGTTCGTCGGCCGGCAGTGGTTATGGCAGGAATGTCCGGTGGCCGCCCGGCCGGAAGTGACGTAGCCGTAGCAATTTTTGCCTTTTTAGGGTTCCGTAGCCAAATGGCAAAAAAAAACGGAACCCTTATGGATTCGTCATGTCTGTCTGTATGTCCGTCCGTATGTCACAGCCACTTTTTTCCGAAACTATAAGAACTATGCTGTTGAAACTTGGTAAGTAGATGTATTCTGTGAACCGCATTAAGATTTTCACGCAAAAACAGAAAAACAAACAGTACATTTTGGGGGTGCCCCATACTTAGAACTGAAACTCAATTATTTTTTCATCAAACCCATACCTGTGGTGTATCTATGGATAGGTCTTCCAAAATGATATAGAGGTTTCTAGTATTATTTTTTCTAAAGTGCATAGTTTGCGCGAGAGACACTTCCAAAGTGGTAAAATGTGTCCCCCCCTGTAACTTCTAAAATACGAGAATGATAAAACTAAAAAAAATATGATGTACATTACCATGTAAACTTCCACCGAAAATTGGTTTGAACGAGATCTAGTAACTAGTTTTTTTTAATACGTCATAAATCGTAAACCGCAATTTACCAAACACGGAACCCTTCGTGCGCGAGTCCGACTCGCACTTGTCGGTTTTTTGGCGTTTAAGGGAGTTGGGAGTTGTGGTGCTGGTTTGAAGTTAGGAAGGGTTATGAACGTGTTGTATTGTTTGCACGACTTTGTTAATAAATAAGCTACCTATCTAAAACAGTAAATAAGGTATTCTTATAAGGTTAGTAAATCCATGCTGTTTAATTTTAACTCGCCTCTAATATCAGAACGCCAATGTTCGACAGCAGTGAGCAGCGGTGGCCCAGTGGGAACGGCCCCGACTTACGTGTCGTAGGTCGTGAGTTCGAACCCAGGCAGGCGCTTTACTTTGTGTAAATTATTTCATCACCACTGCTCTCAAAACGGTGAAGGAAAACATCGTGAGGAAACCGGCATGTACTAGAACTAAAAAATCGAGGACATGTGACATTCACCAACCCGAACTGGGCCTGCGATTACCTCTCTCACAGAGAGGATGCCTGTGTCCCAGCAGTGGGAACATTATAAGGCTGATGAGAACGCTCGACAGAGACATACAAGACATAGTTACTTTCACGTTAATAATATTAGCATGGATCATATATTATGCAAATTGAAACAGTATTATCAACTACACAATAACGTCTACAGGAATAGAAAAAAAAAATAACATAATTCAATAAATTATTCGTAAAACCGGTTATTTCTACGGTTTCCCCAGTAGTATGCAAAATACCTTGTATATGTGCTGGGTGATTGGAGAAATAGTTGTTTTCGCGAATATCCTAGAGTTTTTGTAAAAGCCTGCATTACTGGAAATTAAGGTTCTCCTAGTTGACGGCACGAACTATTTTGTGCGCGAGGTTAAAATGCATTTTTTTTATTTATTTTTTTATTATCGATAGGCTCGCGTTTGACCACTACCTCGCCTGATGGTAAGCGATGATGTGGCCTACGGTGAAGCACGCTTGCCTAGAAGAAACCTATTCACTCTTGACTTAAAGACCCCAAGGTTGTAGCTATCAGAAAACAAAGACTCCGGAAGGGAATGCCACTCCTTAGCTGTGCGCACAATGAAAGTATTAGCAAAACGCTTTGTGCGTATGGGTGGGATGTCCACCATGCATCTCATCCGACAACACGTGCGAAAGAGATAGATGCTGTGATGAGCAGTAAGAAGCTAGTTCGCGTACGAATTTTCACTTTTGCAAATTTGTATCGAAATGGATGATGATTTAGGACGAAAACAAGCGCGCGAACTTTTATAAACAGACCTTTGGGAGTCTAGATATCATGAAAAAACGACTGAATGTATATTTTCAAAATAAAATTATTTGCATTGTTGAATTACTAATCAATCTCTGTATGGGGGCCGTTTTGCATTTTCCTTCTTCTTATGGTATTTCCGCCCAAAGATGCGTTAAAATTTGTATTGAAATATGGAACTTTCGACGCTCATAACTTTCAAAAATATATATTTTTAACCCCCGCCGGACAAAGAGGGGTGTTATAAGTTTCACGTGTGTTGCTGAGTATCTGTGTGTCTGTGTATCTGTGTGTCTGTCTGCGGCATCATAGCGCCTAGACGGATGAACCGATTTTGATTAAGTTTTTTTTGTTTGAAAGGTGAATTTGGCGAGAGTGTTCTTAGCTATGTTTGAATAAAATCGGTTAAGCCGTTCAAAAGTTATGCGCTTGTAACGGTGCCGAAATATCGAGCTCTCAACCAAATTCAAAATATACATGGTAAATATCCCAAAACAAATATTAATTCTTAAGACAGATGTTTGTAATCGTACATACTAATATCAGAAATCCTGCGAAAAACCTATTATATATATACTTAAACAGATGGGTTTTTTACTTTCCTTTTTTCAGGTTCCAGTTGATATCAGTGTTCATTTATTCAACGTTCGTTTGCAACTTATAAGAAAAGCTTAATTTTTTGCAAAAATCGCTCGTATGATTACTAAATTCTTTCTCAGTTGCCAACAAACAGCCCTTTGCAAAAATCACAGGATATTTACAAAATAACTACATTTTCAACTATCCTGCAACAAATGCAACTTATCAGGAAACTGTAGCTGCACGGAATTGACGGGCAGCGTCATAATTGCATTGATTATGAAGTTGCCGAGTTCGATTCGTGATCCAGTACGTTATCAGGATATTATCTCAATGTTTACGTGGAATCAGGTTCTTTTAAGCCCTAATCTAGCAATGTATGTTAATGAAATTCATACTTCGGCGCGTGTAAAGGCAATGATATTCTAGTAAACAGAATACACACTTTTCATTCATCTGACATTTCACTACAAGTCGAAAGAGATGGCATGATAAAAACAACAAGAAAAAAAGAGACTGCTTGTGTTTATCACTTGCGTGTGAATGTACACAAACATTATTCTGACCACCAATGTTTTTTCTTTTTCTAACCTCCAAATATCAGAATATTAAGAAAAAAATTGAAATAAATTAGTTAATTGAGATGTATTGCGTACTTATCGATCCCTTCTGTTTTTTGTACTTTGGTATCATAATTGGTACTCTTTCTTAATATACACGATGTCATTTTTTTATTTTGTTTTTGTTTCAACAAAGCGTATCGCTCTTCGCCATGCGTGATATACAAAGCGTATCGCTCTTCGCCATGCGTGATATAGACTAAAGGCTATACGTCCCAATTAGGACGTATTCGAGTCTTCACAATGCGCCCGCTCATAACATATAGTATATATATACTGCCAAGGTAGAAAGAAACCTTCTTTACTATTTTACTATTAATAAATTCTAATGTTCTGATTGATTGAGACCGCTGGGAAACTACCAATCAGAATGCTGTATTTGCATAAACTGAGTATAGTTGAACTAATCGCTATTAGTTTCATTGGTTAAATCAGCCCTTGTAGTTCTGCTTCTATAAATTACTGTTTTATTTTATTATGCATTGAATTTATGTTGGGGTTGTTTTTTTGGTCTAATCGGAAGCTAAACTGGCTTCCACAACCCAGTTAGCCCTAGGTTTTTCGGTTTTTAATTCTTTATGAGGGTGGCAGAGAACGCGCTTCGACCTTTCCAAAAGTAGCTTTAGAGCTTTAGCTTACCGATAGACACAAACGGTTGTTATTTCTTAACCACGAGCTCCTGAAGTCCTGATTCTAGAATCAAATAAGCATACCTATCTAATTCGGTAAAGAATTGAAAGTCCTCGAAATCGGAACAACCATTATTCCACAGATTATCCCCCGAGCGGTGTCACAGCTTCAAACATTTTTACTTTTTCACCCCTTTACAGGCAACAATTCTACAGTTCACACGAGAGTTCGTAAAGAACAGCATTCCCGCCGAATAAAACCTTGTTTTACAATATCACAAATATCCTGAACGGTCTCTATAAACTCGGTTCGTTCCAAAGCTAATATTTTTCTCGGGAGCAACCCGTATAATGTTATGATTGCCACACAAAATTGTTAGTACATTCAGTATGCGCGACTGCGCGTTCGAATTTCGAACTCGATTTTATAAATATGGCGGACAGACGTTGTTCTTTCTTTAAAAAAATATACGCATTTGAATATTTTGTGTTTGAGTAGATTATTTTAATTCCATTTTCGAATTAAATGTGGAATTATGATGCAGTCTATAATGACAGTTATTTATTAGTAGCTGGCTACTCCTACCTAGTTACCCTATTCTACCTACCTATCCTACCCTACCCTATTCTACCTACCTACCTATCCTACCCTACCCTACCTAAATTGTTTTTTTCTATACCTTAGGTAGCATATAGCCTATGTATTTCCTCAGAATACCAACTATCTCCTTGCCAAATTTAATTGAATTCCGTCCAGTGGTTTAGTCCTTTTCACAAGGTAACAGACAGTTACTTACGAATTTATAATATCGGTATGGATAACAATTTCTGTCACCTCAGTGGTAGCATAATGTTTATTTTCTGGGCATTTGATTAGTTTAAAAGAACTGAAGTATTCTGTCAGCTAAAATTCCCCGAAGGAACTGCTCCATACTCTAAATTGGAATGGAAACAGAGAAAAGAAAGGATTGAAAGTTGTCTTTGCCATGAAATGCCATGCGTATATCAACCTTTGTTCACCTACAAAAGCCATAGATAATGGAACATCAGAACAGTTATAAAACCCTTTATCTTGTTGTTCTATCTCACAATACGTGGGAGTACAGAGATACGTAGCAATGACGTCACGGAGCGGGCTGTGACGTCAGATGACGAGACAGCAGGGATTCCAGCGTTGAACGGTAACTCTCATTTGTTTGAACTTGAGCTCTTGTGTGGATTTACAGAGTTTGTTTGTCTTGGGAATTGATAAAAATAGCGTTATGTAGGTATTTTTGTTGTTTGTTTTCTGCTTTTTATTGGATTTGACCTTTAGGATTTGGGACAGATGCTTTAAGATCAGGTTTAGGTTTGAATTCGAAACTAACTACTCAATCAACACCGAGTCTTTTCTCAACTATGTGAGACTCGGTTTCACTGATATAAATCTAACTAGATGACACGATTGTACGCGCGTGCCAAAAAACGGAGTAAAATTACGATCAATGATCGTAATTTGAGGTTTTTATTTAGCATTATCCGCACCTGAAATCCACCAAAATCTAGAAAATGGTGTTGTATGTTTATGCCATATTGAGATGTAAAGACTGTGTATAAAAAGTTGGCCGAGGTATGGTTTTCTTTCATTGTTAAGTAAATTTGTTTTTGAATTGTGTGTGAAAAAGCGATACGATTGGTTTTCATACAGATGGAGGGACTTGTGTTATCTAGTTAGATTTATTTCTGTGGTCGGGTTCCAAGCGACACTCCTTGGCAAATCTGGTGTCATATTTTCAGCCTTTTTACTAAAGTCAGACGAACAGCCGGGACCGGTGCTCAACGAAGCTTTCCGAGGTCCTGAAAATCTCGGTACTACGGAACACGAACCGACAGTACTTTTTTTACGTCTAGTACTTTTTTTTTTGATTTGGTCATCTTCCAATGACTTCTCCCGCTCTGGGTGAAGCGGCAGGGCGTGTCAGACTTTTACTGACTAAAACCCACCCGTGTTCCTTCAGTTGCTTGAGCCAGGGCCGCGGTAACTCTTTTTCAAATTTATCCGCGACCCCAGACAGGCATTGGCCCTAGCGGACCCTGTCAGTTTTAGCTGACATCTCTTTGAGGCGCGTATGGAACACAAAAGCATATTTCGGGTAGGTAATTATATAAAAGAATATAAAAAAATATGTACCTAATAAGCAAGCAATAATAATTACTAGTAAACTATTAGTATAGTTTTCAAGTTTCATTCACGTTCTAAAATATTTTTACAACGTGACACACATCCAATTTCATTCATAACTAAATACCTACCTACTTTGAAACCCACACACAGACAGAAATGCATTCGATTAACAAAATTCATGTTTACTCGAATTATCGCATCGTTAACAAACATACAAATTTGTACATATAAGTAGTACATAAATCAGTTGGAGGTAATGAAACTATACACCGGACGTACGTTAGATACCTATGTATGTGTTGCACCATACCTGGGTATGTGGATAGAGAATGGACAGAAGATCAAGTTCGTACAGTTAAGGAAATTAATAGTAGATTATGCAACGAGGGGCTAAAGTTGTGTCTTATGTCACGGGTGTCATATTTTTTTTTATTTAAATTCAAATCACATTATTGACCAGCGGGTCATAATGAAATCATTATGACCCGCTGGTCAATAATGTGTTTTTTTTTTTTTTTTTTAAATGTTTTTCGTAATAATGTTGTACTGGATTTCCAGTACAACATTATTGACCGGCTGTGCCCCCGGCCACTAATGACTCACTTTAAGTTAAGGTTGCTTGACATATAATTTGACATTTTCGAGCAGGTGGTGTGAAAATAAATAAATAGGATCATGAGTAGGTTTACAATTGAATAAATTAATTTTTCATGAAAGTGACGACAAGAGTCACGACGTATTCCACCTATCGATATTTTTTGCAGGTGCCATTAATGGAATAATTTATTATTTAAAATTTTATTCCATTTTTGGCACCTACGGATCAGTAGTTACTAGTGTTGGGACGTTTACATTTTTTAGGAAGTCAAATAAAATAAAAGGATGAAAATCAGTAGATTTTAATAAAATGATAAAAATATAACTTCCTCTTTTGCTTTTTTAGTTAGATGTTTAACATTATAAGCATTTATGCCCAAACTACCAAGAGGCCTGAATCATGCAAAAGGCAAAAGAGGAATTTATATTTTTATCATGTTATTAAACTCTCTACTGATTTTAATCGATTTTTTATTTTGACTTACAACAAAAAATAAACGTCCCAACACTAATAACTACTCATCCGTAGGTGCCAAATGTGAAATAAAATTTTAAATGATTAACTATTCCACTAATGGCACCTGCGCAAGTTGATGTGGCATGTTTTAATAATAATACCAAGTTGTGATTTGAACATATGGAAAATTGAAGTTTGAAGTCAATTTGCTAAATCCCCTGACTCCATAAGTGGAGTCAGGGATTTAGCAAATTATAAGTCCTTAAAAGAAATATGCATAGATGGCATAAATTTTTCATGTAAGACGACCTGAAGACAAGACTAGGCAAGCTATGTTGTTTATTTGGAGGAATGAAGAATGAAATGAGATGATAATTTAGACTTCTATGAAATTCGTACATATGCATATGGCTTTCCCCAAACTACATACAAGTGTTCAGGAAATGCGGATCATCCGTCATACTTTGTGCATTTCCTGAACACATGCCATCATGTTCGATTTAGTCAACTTCTTAAAATATTTTAATATAGGTAAGAGCCGGATGGTTGCCACACTTTTTTAAGTCAAAGAGGTATCCCTCAGTATAAAAAGCAAAATACTTTATTTGTAAAACTGGCTGGTACTTAGGTTTTTTATCAATTTGATCGCATTTTGCATTCCCATCCAATCGCATAGATACATGAGACACGGTCAACTTAGTGGTTGTTGGAGAGCGAAAGTTTGTGTGTGTGTGTGTGTGTGTTTGTATGTTTTTTACTTCTTCACGTTCAAACGGCTGGACGGATCTGGATGTAATTTGGCACAGATATAGATTATAGTCTGGAATAGCAAATAGGATACTTTTTATCCCAGGAATATGTTCCCTTGGGCAGTCGTGTCTCATCCCATACAAAGAAACCGTGCCGGCGTACTGTACTGATTATACTGATTATTTTTGTACATCGATCGCGTTCGGTTCCGTTTCACGGATATAGATCTATCGCCGTGGAACGGAACCGAGGGCGATCGATTTACAAAAAAAAATCGGTATAATCAGATGAAAAACGCTTGTTACGGCATGGTTTCTTTGTATGGGATGAGGCATCTGTATGCTAGTATTATATAATCTGTGCCTTGTGATAATTTTCGACATTTAGGCAGGTGAAGCCACTAGCAGAAGCAAGTAGATAAATAAAATAGCATGCGAGTCATCTGCGAAACTAGGGCAATTATTTTACAATCAGGGCAACTATACCCTTGGAGCAACTATCCTGATTTTGCCCTATGCATATGGCTGGCGTTAAGATCTAGTAGTAGGAGGCAATATAATATTAACATAAGGCAAATCGGTTATAAATTAGACTAAACCCCGATTTCCGAATTAAAAATTTCCCCTTAAGTATTTTCAAACTCTACTTAACTTGAGAAAAAATGCTCATCCTTCTTAATTCAATTAGGAAACCGGCCGTAAATACTCCATAACTCAGTTGGCAAGCTTCGAAAGAATCAATCAATAGTCGATTCGAATTAGTATTATTTCCTACGAGATTTGGATCATGAACCTTCTGGCATCTTATCTGCTCTACCGACACTCTGTAGTATCACTAGTGCAACTAGGGCAAAGTGTCAAGCGAAACCGAGTTTTTTATCGATTATGTTGATTCTAGTTTATATATGATTAATAAGTTCACCGAGATCGATCGCTTTGAACATACACCGTTAGTAAGAATCATGACATTATTGAAAGTAATGATATGAAGTGCTATGCCCGTATTTTGAAGGAAAGTTCGCAATAGGGATTTTAACTGAAAATTAGTTTTTTGTCTGTCAAGTAGATAGAATATTGGACACGTATTTTTACCCGACTGCCGAAGGAGGGTAATGTGTTTATCAGTCTATGTATGTATGTTTGTTCCTATATATAGCGTTCTAGAGGCCAAACGCGTGAGCCGATTTTGATGGTTCTTAAAAAATAAAAATTACCCTTATAAGTTTAAATGTACCTAATTGGAAAAATAAATAAAAAAAGATACATCTGGTTTTGGTCAACCAGCTCGCGAATATGTATCCTCCGACTGCACAGCATGATTTTCTCCTTATTTATGTCTTTTTAGTTCACTTTTTAAGCAGTCGGGTTTTTTGATTTTTTGAATTAACTTTTTTTTTTAACGTCTATTCAAAAAGGAGGCGGTTCTATGTTCGACTTTGTTTGTTTTTTTTTAATGTATTTTCACCGATTTCTCCGTCAATTGGAGACCGATTTTAAAAATCCTTTTTGTTTCAAAGAGTATGTTCCCAAATTGGTCCCATTTTAATTTGGTGAAGATCTAATGAAGATCTTCGGCGATATACAACAGAACTCTTCAATAAATGCCGGCAAATCTCTCAGGATTGCTGCAATCGCATGTCTGTTTATTGTTTATACCATTTCATAATATAACATCACGCCAGCACGCTCTAAAGGGGTACACAGATGTGTACAGTTTATCTCATTTCACCGGTTATGTTCATGATACATGGTATTCCTTATATACATCTTTTGCTTCACTCACATCCATACATCTAGTCATACACGCACGCCGGTTATGAGTAGATACTGCGCAGCTGGCCTTTCTGAAGAATATCACCAATAAGGTCTATGTATGTCTTTCTATGGCGTTTCCATTCACGTGTGCCTTGTAAATATTTTGTACCTTTCGTAAATATTTTTTTTTAGGGTTCCGTAGACAAAGGGTAAAAACGGGACCCTATTACTAAGACTCCGCGGTCCGTCTGTCTGTCTGTCTTTCTGTCTGTCTGTCCGTCTGTCACCAGGCTGTATCACATGAATCGTGATAGCTAGGCAGTTGAAATTTACACAGATGATGTATTTCTGTTGCCTCTATAACAACAAATACAAAAACGGAATAAAATAAATATTTAAGTGGGGCACCCATACAACAAACGTGTTTTTTTGCCGTTTTTGACGATAATGGTACGGGACCCTTCGTGAACGAGTCCGACTCGCACTTGGCCGGTTTTTTTAATAAAGGCCAATCAACAACAATAACAACCAACAGTACCTACCTAGCTAAATTAAATCCTGGCAATTAAAGGCGAGTACAATCTAAAGTGTTACACAGAATACTTAATTAAATGTATTTAGAGTAAGAATTTAATGAATGCCTATGAAAACAAAATTATCTGTAGGTACTACAGCCGCCGCAAACATTAACTTCCTTGGTTTCACCTAATAGGGAAACGAAAATACAGTTAATTAAAGGGTATTCGCCATTGACGTCAAGGCCCACAATCTTGTTAGCACTTTATTTATAAAAGCACAAACCTATTGTTTTTTTAAGTGTATTATCAGCCAATACTCATTAAAACTAAGAATCGTTTGCGTAAATGAACGAAATAATCTTAAAAGGAAAATAACACTAAAAGCATCAAAATACATTATCAAAAACGCGTAGGTACTGTATTGTGCCACATCATCAAATCATCAGCCTATTAATGTTCCCACTGCTGGGACACAGGCCTCCTCTCTGTGAGAGGGAATGGGCCGTAATCCACCACGCGGGCTCAGTGCGGGCAGGTGGATGTCACATGTCTTCGAATTTTTGGTTCTAGGACATGCCGGTTTCCTCACGATGTTTTCCTTGAGAGCAGTGGTGAAGAAATAATTTACACAAAGTAAAGCGCCTGCCTGGGTACGAACCCACGACCTACACTTGTAAGTCGCGGCCGATACCACTGAGCCACCACTGGTCTCTTGCTCACTCATCACTGCTCACTTGTATGATGTAATAAAATCTTATATTATTGAATTGGATCAGCATTATTATCAGCGTAATTATCTATAGCAGTTTACTTTTGGACATAGGCCTTTCCAATGAGGGATACCGCGTATGAATTCGCCGCTAGAGGCGCTAGTGTGGCGTGAGGTCTCCGATATGTCAAATTTCATAGTTTTTTGTCGTTTAGGGTTCGTTTATTTACATATTTTTTTTATTGTTGTGAATATTTTCCAAATATGGTAGATTAAGATAGGTACGGGATTTACCAACCACAGCTTTAATAGAGTTTTATGTTTCGGCAAGTTTTTTGCCACCTTGTGACGTACCGACATAATAAATAAATATCGATATTTAGGACTTTCGATATTAAGGTCTTTCGATGTCACTTTTGTAGAGAATTAGATTTTAGATATATTGGACGTAGGTTATCTAACCATTCGACATTACAAACTTACGTTATTTTAATTTTCGTTATTTGGTCATTCGATATTTAAGTTTTCGATGTTTAGAAAATTGACATTTTACCCGAACGTATTTTAATTTTCGACGTTCTAATAAGTACCAGTTGAAAGACCACATTGATAGATCGTTCCAACAAGTAAAATTTCAAAATTAAAAAAAACGCCTACACATTTTATTTCATGCTACATAATTTATCTAGAACATAGTAGATACGCTTCGATCGGCAATCTATTGAACACGTAATTATGACACGATATCTTGCGAAAACACCCCGATCCAAACAGTAAAACGCCCATAACTTTTGAACGGCTGAACCGATTTTATTCATACATAGCTAAGAACACTCTCGACAAAATCACCTTTCAAACAAAATAAACTAAATCAAAATCGGTTCATCCGTTTAGGCGCTATGATGCCACAGACAGACACACAGATACACAGCAACACACGTCAAACTTATAACACCCCTCTTTTTCCGGCGGGGGTTAAAAAGAAGGCGAGTATCGAAACCATGTTTCCATTCAAATCCAAATCATTTACTTAAGGTTGAACTAGTCGATGGCACGAACTATTTTGTGCGCCGGGTTAAAATGCATGCTATCTTATCCGACAACACGTGCGAAAGAAATAGATGCTGTGATAAGCAGTAAGAAGCTAGTTCGTGTAGGAATTAGCACTTTTGCAAGTTTGTAGCGAAATGGATGATGATGTAGGGCGAAAACGAGCGCGCGATTTTTTATAAACAGGCCTTTGGGAGTCTAGATATCATGAAAAAACTACTAAATGTATATTTTCAAAATAAAATCATTTGCATTGTTGAATTGCTAATCTATCCCTGTATGGAGGCCGTTTTGCAATTTTCCTTCTTTTTATGGTATTTATTTCTGCCCAAAGATGCGTTAAAATTAGTGATGAAATATGAAACTTTCGACGCCCATAACTTTCAAATATATTATTTTTTTACATTTTTGTTTCCATACAGGACTAGATAATGATGAGACAAATTGATATCATTTTTTATTTTGAACGTACATTGTCAAACCGTGGAGTAATCTCTAGACTACGTTTGTATGGAAGAATTTTCAACTAGTGTAACCTTAATTAGCCTTTGCCCGTAAATGTCGGGAACCCGTCTAGCCGGATACTTCTAAACGGAACCTCAACAACAGTTACTGGGTAACACGATACTGATTACAATTCTATACCGATTACAATTCTGAAATCCACATTCCAAAAAATCATACCAGTAAGCACTGGAAAGTACCTAAACGTTATAGAAAATATTTCGAGTATTCTGTTCTCAATACATTTCACTTTCGTTTCTCCTAGGGTTGTCACTTTTACATGAATTTGGTGCGGATAGCTTTTTTTTTTTAGATTAATTATCCAGAGGTACTTTTGAAAATAATAACAGCCGCACGGGTCGATCTTTAAGGTTAAGCAACGCTTAACGAGGTCGGTCCGTGGATGGGTGACCATTTCAACATACCGAGTTTCCTCCGTGCCTCGGAAAGCACGTTAAGCCGTTGGTCCCGGCTGTCATTTGAAGATCTTTGACAGTCGTTACGAATAGTCAGACGCTTGAGATCTGACACCAGTCTAGCCAAGGGGTACCGTGTTACCCAGTTACTGGGTTGTTGACGTCAGATAGGCAGTCGCTCCATGTAAAACACAGGTACTCAGGCTAAATCCGTTTAGACTGGAAGCCGACCCCAACATAGTTGGGCAAAGGCTAGGCAGATGATGAGGTACTTTTGAATGAAAGATTTCAGGAAAAAGGTATACTGAGTGTGTTGCTGTTACTTCTTTGCTCTATTTCTTATTCCCAGCAAACGTACTAAGAATTGGTGTTTAGAGGGACGGGGCCTGTCGTATGTGATTTTTGTTACAATGAGAGAGCTGTCTTCTGGACACCCGGTTGGAACGAAGTTCGATTCATTAAATTTACAGTCTTTCATGCCAAAATAAAATAACAACAACACAGCTGATGCTCAGTGTAAACACACAATAGCGGCTGCTAGCGTAGGTACTGTATGTGTCTAGTCAGCCCGCGCTCGTATGTCTTCGGTTTTCTTCGTGCGCCTTCAGCTCTCTCGTCGGCGTCTCCATTTTGTGCGGTTCTCCGCTTGTATAATGCTGCATGCAGCACGCCATGCCTCGCACAATTTATCACGCAAAAATGAATATTTATATTAATAATAAAAAGTGTATTTCAACTTTAAAATTATAAATAGTTTTGCATATTCTCAAAATTAACGGCAAGCTGAATTGAAAAAGTTTTAGTTTTCTTGGTGATCGGGAAGTGCCTAAAACATCACTGCAAAAAATTGGCCGTTTTTTCATTGTTACACTTTTTCCAGTCTAGCCCCTCAGCCCGCAAACAAATCAGAAACGAATCAGAACTATAACGTGCAATAGGGACCTCCGTTCCGAAATTTATGCTCCTCAGACTAATTCGACAAAATATTTTTTGAATTTTTCGTCGCTCCAGAGGATCGATGATGACCCAGAAATGGATACTTTCGCAGCCGTTATCTGCGACTACCTAAACCTAACCTAATATGACTACAATGACATTATGTTCTGGACATATAGTTATGAGTCAGCTAATAAGGTAACTCTTTGATCACTAGCTACTAATCTATTATCATCAAAGCATAGAAGTCAACGACAAGCCAGATCTTACTAAATTCAGTGACGGTAAAAAAAAAATATCATGACAGAACTTGCGGAAAGTCAAGCTAAATTCGGAATCTGCCAGCCCTATCTTCGATCACGAGCAGCAGATAAATCTATAAAAAGGTCGCACGCATTGTACGGTTCTATTTAATAGTAAACCTTTGGTGTATGGACAATAAAACGAGCGAATGATGGCCGTTTGTTTTAGACCAGCGCTAGTTAAACTTGCGGTGTAAACAAATACCGTTTCCTTCACAGTAGGTGGGCGAGGAAGTGTGGGTGTGCGTGGATGGGGTGGGCAGAGATTCTGGTCATGCAATATCTTAAGGCGCCGATTCCCTTGAGTAGCTGATTTTAAAATGAGAATCACGTCTAAACGGCTAGTCGTGATTTTTTGGAAAAAAATATATGTTACAATAGATCATTCCAACAAACCACAGACCACACAAAGCCTTAAGGATTTTAAAAAAAAAAAAAAAAAATTGGATTTAATTCTAATTTAATGTAATTTAGAATTATTTTAATTTTAATTTCGAGTGTATTATAATTTTATTTAACATTATTGTAAATTTAAATGATTTTTTATTCTTTTTTGACTTTATTTTATTTTGTGTATATTTTTATTTTACTTTATTTAATTGTAATTTTGAAAATATTTAATTAATTGTATTCTGATTTAATTTTAATTTTACCCTATTTAACTGTGATTTTGAATTCATTTTATTTTGATTTCATTGCAGTTTGGCTTTTATTTTGACTTTATTTTACTCTGATTTTATTGTTATTTTACTTTATTTATTTATTTTTTAATTTTAATTTAGTTAATTGCAAATTTCACTTAATTTATACTGAGCTGATTTTAAATGTATGCTATTTTAATCTTATTTTGAGCATGTTATTAATGTTTTTATTTGATTTTCATTTCTAATCTAAACAAGTATCAACAAGGGGAGAAGACACTGACTTCTGTAACACAGGTTTTTACCTAGCTCAGAAGTCCGGGTTTCAATTATATTGTAAATACTTATTATTTGTCAATAAAATATTTGATTTGATTTGATTAAAAAAAAAACATCTAAGAAAATTTTAAATTTATTCGTATAACATTGTGTAATTAATTTGTAAAGTTATGTCTAAAACGGACATAAACACGACAATCGCACCAAAACCGCTGGGCGTATATTAATGAAATCGACACCATATCAAAGACAATTAAATTATTTACATATTCATCTGAAGCTTTTTTTTAAAGTCGTAGAATAATAAGGAAAGTACAAAAAACTACTAAATTTTGGGTCGCGTGGGTGTGAAACGAGGGCGCGTTTTGGTCCCTCAAGGTCGTTTGAGGTTTGTAGGAGGTAATTTCTGAAAGTATAGCCAGTGTATTCTGCTACCACCTCACCGTGAACAAGTGGTGAAGTGAACTGTCATCCCGTCACATCCACTATGATGCTAAACTCTGTTTTTTTTATTTCTTCATCCAAAATGACAGTTGCCGATGACTTTTTTAGGGTTCCGTAACCAAATGGCAAAATACGGAACCCTTATAGATTCGTCATGTCTGTCTGTCTGTCTGTCCGTCCGTATGTCACAGCCACTTTTCTCCGAAACTATAAGAACTATGCTGTTGAAACTTGGTAAGTAGATGTATTCTGTGAACCGCAATAAGATTTTCACACAAAAATAGAAAAAAAACAATAAATTTTGGGGGTTCCCATACTTGAAACTGAAACAAATTTTTTTTTCATCAAACCCCTACGTGTGGGATATCTATGAATAGGTCTTCAAAGATGATATTGAGGTTTCTTATATCATTTTTTTCTGAACTGAACAGTTTGCGCGAGAGACACGTCCAAAGTGGTAAAATGTGTGTCCTCCCCCCTGTAACTTCTAAAATAAGAGAAAGATAAAACTAAAAAATATATATTATGTACATTACCATGTAAACTTCCAACGAAAATTGGTTTGAGCGAGATCTAGTAAGTAGTTTTTTTTTAATACGTCGTTTTTAGTACGGAACCCTTCGTGCGCGAGTCCGACTCGCACTTGGCCGGTTTTTAATGTTGCAAGCGCAGAGTATAGTTTTGTAGGTAAGGCTCAATCATAAGTGTTTGCTTGAACCGATGTGACATGTTTCCTGAATTTAATTTTACTAGTTGGTGTAAATAAAAATTCACTTATTTATATATATATTATAGTTGGGGGTTAATATATATATTATTATTATAGTTGGGCTTATCTCACTTGATGGCAAGCGATGATGTGGTCGAAGGTGTAGCACGCTTGCCTAGAAGTAACCTTTTCACTCATGACTAAAAGAGTGTATAGCTATCGGGAAACACAGACTCCAGCAGGGAATTCCACTCCTCAGCTTCCTTTTCTTTTCTTGTCTTCAAAAAAAAAAAAAAATTGCGCCACGCTAGCTGTACGCATAACGTAAGAATTTCCAAAACGTTTAGTGCGTATGGGTGGGATGTCTACCATGTACCGATGGCGCATCGCCGTTCGTCTTGTAGTCCGATGATGAAACGGACTAGGCGGAATTAGATCATGCAATGCCATCGCACACTCCCCGAAATGCAACCGATAAATAACCGACAAGCTTCATCTATGTGTTCACGCCATGATTTCTACATAATAGCACAGCTGATTGCGAAAACGTTTTCACCCATAAAAAGCTACACCATAGCTTAGTATCTAACGTTATTTTCATTCCGGAGAAATGCATGGTTCCTGTGCGAAAGGATACGGATGCGAGTGCAGTATTTTTTTTTTGTTACAGAGATGCACAGCTGAATTACGAAGTTTCTACCGGCCTTTGGAGGAAAAGTCCGTTCACCGTAAACTTATTATAATAGACGGTTAAAACACTTCTAACGATTAACAGAGGACCTTAGAATTCAAAAAACATTTTTGCAAAAAAATACTACCGACTTACAAACTAAAAACTACAAAGTGTAAAATAACGTAATTTTGGAAGTCGGTGTCTTTCTTGTTTCCCGTTTTTTTGCGATATGGACACCGACTTCCAAAATTAAGTTATTTTACACTTTGTAGTTTTTAGTTTGTAAGTCGGTTGTATTTTTTTGCAAAAATGTTTTTTTATTTTTCCCTTTTTAGTTGTACCTACCTAAAATAGGCAAGGTTGTTTAGAAAGGTGCCTATAACGCCAGAATAGATTACCGGAATAACACGATACATAACCGGTGAAATGAGAGATCTGCGTACCCCTTTCGAGCGTACTGGCGTGATGTTATGTTATGAAATGGTATAAACCATAAATCCACATGCGATTGCAGCAATCCTGAATGATTTGCCGTCATTTATTGAAGAGTTCTGTTGTATATCTCCGAAGTACTTCATCAGATCTTCACCAAAATAAAATGGGAACAATTTCGAAACATACTCTTTCAAACAAAAAAAGAATTTTCAAAATCGGTCCTCAATTGACGGAGATATCGTTGAACATACATAAAAAAAAAAAAAACATACAAGAAGTCGAACATAGAACCTCCTCCTTTTTGGTAAGTCGGTTAAAAAGAAATTTAAACGTATTAGAATCACAAGGTTTTCCCGTCTTTAAAACATAGCCATACCAGATAATCCCAGAAAGACACTTCTATTTTCTGAAAGCCGTTATGAATTGCGTAAAAGCTTTTACTGCTTCGGTCAAATGGGTGTGACCGCTATCATATTTCCCTCCTTCAAGCCGTAAGGTTGGCAAACCATCTCCCAAATGTTTTCCGTTGCTGAAAACTTCTAAAAACAAACCATGACTAACGACTGCACTAACAGACATACGGACAAACATACAGATATATTAAGAAACTGAAAAATGTGTTCCATTTCCGAATTCCCCGACAGATGACGAATTACAACATTCTATATTTGAATCGCGAAGTGACATTTCTCATGCGCGTGAGTGGCATTGTAAACAGATAATGCTTTTAGTGTCGTTATTAAGTGATTCATCCGATTTAGGTATTGAATTAATTATGTGCAAATGTTGGTACTGGTACCGTACCACCATACTATCAGCATTTTATCCTTATCGTCAATGAATCAAATTTCATATGGCGCCAATAGATGCGTCAGATATTGAAATCATGTTAGTAAGGTAACTATAAAAAAACTTGTTGGCAAAAAAAAAAAACCGGCCAAGTGCGAGTCGGATTCGCGCACGAAGGGTTCCGTACAATTATCGCAAAAAAAAGGCAAAAAATCACGTTTTTTTGTGGTTTTCACATACAGTTGATTCTTAGTAATAGGGTCCCGATTTTACCCTTTGGGTACGGAACCCTAAAACCTTGTTCCGTACCCAAAGGGTAAAAACGGGACTCTATTACTAAGACTCCGCGGTCCGTCTGTCTGTCTGTCACCAGGCTGTATCTCATGAACCGTGATAGCTAGACAGTTGAAATTTTCACAGATGATGTATTTCTGTTGCCGCTATAACAACAAATAGTAAAAACAGAAAACTTAATATTTAAGTGGGGCTCCCATACAGCAAACGTTTTTTTGCGATAACCGGTACCCTTCGAGTCGGACTCGCACGCTTTTTAAATAAAATGCTGAGGAAACTGTGCATTTGTCAAAACTCATATGCATTTCAACACCCAAAAACTTTTCCATACGAATTAGCTGAAAATTCCTCTCACTCTTATGCACCATCCCATCCATCAGTCTGTCATCTCTAAAAGAACACACCATTCAACACTTTAATGATATCACCAATCGGCATCATTAAAGACTTTCAGCATGCCTAACGTGACCATACATCCCGTTTTGGGCGGGACAGTCCCACTTTCAGGCTGTCGGTCCCGCTGTCCCTATATAGCGAGGGCAAAAATGTCCCGCTATTGCGAACAGACTTTGGTCTATAGTTACGAATAAACATAAATAAAACGATTGCTAAGTTAGATCTTAGAAGTCCTAGGATTAAGGCTAGTAACCTAACTAATATGTACTAAGGCCCACTTTGCATGAACAACTTAACCCAGAGTTAGTTGCTAACACGCGGTTAAATTGACAGGTTGTCAATTGGTCAAGCCGACACCAGCATAGTTGGGAAAAGGCTAGGTAGATGATGATGAAACCTTGTGTTAGCAAGTAAATCTGAGTTAAGTTTTTTGAGGAAATGGGCCTAGAACTTACTTATTATTATGTGTTCTACTTTGTATAAAATCAATCAATCTGCCTAGCCTTGTCCCAACTATATTGGGGTCGGCTTCCAGTCTAACCGGTTTCAGCTGAGTACCAGTGTTTTACATGGAGCGACTGCCTATCTGACCTCCACAACCCAGTAACTGGGTAACACGGAACCCCTTGGCAAGACTGGTCTCAGATCTCAAGCTTCTGACTACCCGTAACGACTGTGAAAGATATTCAAATGACAACCTGGACCAACGGCTTAACGTGCCTTCCGAAGCACGGAGGAAACTCGGTATGTTGACAATGGTCACCCACGCACGGACCGACATCGTCAAGCGTTGCTTAACCTTGATGATCGACCAGTGCGACTGTTATTATTTAGCCACGAGCTCCTCTAATAAACGCTATAAAATACCATTTTTTTTATTTTTTATTCTGTGGATGTCCCGCTCGGATGCAAAAAAATAAATGGTCACATTAAGCATGCCTCAAGACAGTGTAATCGTTAATTAAAAGTGAAGAAAAAAAATATACAAAAAGGAAACAGTGGACGCAAAAGTTACCGATGTCTTATCTCAAGCGGAACACTCAAAGTAATTAACCTTTGCTCCGATACACGCTTGACCGAAATTTGCGGCGAATCAAATTCTGTGTTGCAATATTGAGATAAGTTCGAATGCCTACATATACTTAAATACTAAGTTTTAAACAAATAATCTAACTAATATTGTAAATGTGAAAGTTTGGATGGATGCGTGTTTGTTTGCTACTCAATCACGCTAAAACGGCTGAACGAATCTGGATGAAATTTGGCACAGAGATAGTCTGGAATAGCACATAAGCAAATTTTCATCCCACTATAATCGTCATCATCATATCAGCCGAAAGACGTCCACTGCTGGACTTAGGCCTCCCCCAAGCGTCGCCACATTGACCTGTCCCGTGCGTCTCGCAACCAGGTTCCCAGTATAATATTCCCTTGGAATAAGAAAACACTTTTTACGCGGGCGAAGCCGTTCGCAGAAGCTAGTACTACATAAATCTTTATCAATTTTTAACCGACTTCAAGAAGTAGGAGGTTATAAATTTGACTGGTTTTTTATGTCTGTTACTTCAAAGTTTTTACTAGATAAACCGATTTGATGATTATTTTTTGAATCTTATGAAGAACTTCGGAGATATACAAAAGAACCCTTCAATAAATGATGTCAAATCTCTCGGGATTGCTGTAATCGTATGTCTGTTAATTGTTTACACCATTTCATAACATAACGCCGGTATGCTCTAAAGAAGTACGCAGATGTGTACAGTTCACCCTGGTATACTCTCATTCCACCGGTATTATTCTGACATCACTTTGGGCATTATAGGTACCTAACTAAAGAACTGGTACATTATGCTAAAAAGTAAATATTTTTACAAAAAATACATCCGACTTCCAGAACTACTCAGAAGGTAAATTCTTGTACCTAAAAAAAGGTTCCAATTCAAATCCAAATTAGATTTGTTCTCGACGACAAGCAATGTCAAAAATATATAAAAAAATAGGGAAAATAGTGTTGTTTTTGACAGATTGAAACTGACATTAGAATGCAAACGTTCCATAAAATACAGTCGCTCTGACCTCTTTAAAAGCTTCATGAAATGAGGCAACAAGTAAAATTTCAAAATTTAACTTGCGACACATTTATCTTGCGAAAACACCCCGATTCAAATAGTAAAACGTCCATAACTTTTGACCGGCTGAACCGATTTTATTCAAACATAGCTAAGAACACTCTCGACAAAATCACCTTTCAAACAAAAAAAAACTAAATCTAAATCAGTTCATCCGTTTAGGCGCTATAACACACGTGAAACTTATAACACCCCTCTTTTCCGACGGGGATTAAAAAAGAAATCAGTACTAGACCACACCAATCTAAAACAAGTCTAGCCTCTATGAAAGATTTCTTGGAAGCTCCATGGGGTCAGATAAGACAGTAGACTTCTTATTGTACTGGATCTCATGTCAAAGGTAACTTGAGATCACTGAGATCAAGATACTTATCTCTAGACTAGATAGACAATGAGCACTGACCATATTGAGGTAGGAAGATAGTTGGTTACATATTTTTGCTATAGAAAATAAAACTCTTCTCAGCAAACCCTTTCATTTGATACCCATTGCATAGCAGTGCACAAAAAATAACTAGTCCGCCATCTTGGCCCGTCCGCCATATTGGATTTAGTATGACGTCACTAAGCTAACCATTAATTGTCATCCAAACTAAAGTGGATGCAAAATTTCATCTAGGACTGCTTTAAACTTCAGTTGCAAGATTTGACCAGAACACGCTTACATACATATTTTTGTAAGTTAAATAAAAGCTTGTAATAAATAAAGTCACAGTATGGCCACATCCTAAAGGATTGGCGGATGGCACATTCGAAGACATGTGACATCCACCAATCCACACCCTCTCGCACAGAGAGGAGGCATATATTATGTCCCAGCAGTTAAGTTAATGTTCCCATTAAAAGTCTGATGATGATAATGACATTCCAAAGGCTACAAAAAATTGTAAAACTAGTAAAAGGAAAAAAGTTAGTTAATTTTTCGGTCAAGTTGACAATTATTTTAAGACTAGCTGAACCGGCTAACGTTGTTTTGCCATTAAAACACTAATCTACCCTACCCTACCCTAACTTACCTACAATACCATACCTACCCTATCCACCCTACCTATCCTAGCTACCCTACCAATACCCGAACCAGCATACAACGACATTTTCATTTTTGTGTGTGCTTTATTTCTATCATCATCATCTGCCTAGCCTTTTACCAACTATGTTGGGGTCGGCTTCCAGTCTAGCCGGATTCAGCTGAGTACCAATGTTTTACATGGAGCGACTGCCTGTCTGACCTCCACAACACAACCCAGTAACTGGGTAACACGGTACCCCTTGGCTAGACTGGTGTCAGATCTCAAGCGTCTGACTATTCGTAACGACTGTCAAAGATCTTCAAATGACAGCCAGGACCAACGGCTTAACGTGAAGCAAAATGCGCAATGGCGTATGCAAAATGTATGGGAAAATGTTTTTTTTTTATAGTCAATTTCAAATCATTATCCTATTCCGGCCGAAGATAAATCCAAAAGCACAAAAACCATAAAAATTGGTCCAGCCGTTCTTGAGTTATAAGTGGTGTAACTAACACAACTTAACACACACCAGAGTTAACTATGTCTGATGGTCACTATCTATCATATTGAAAACGGAAAGCTTCTTATCCATTGCTGTTGTTTATGAAATAAGCCTATACCTCTTTCATCCATCTAACTCTTTACTTGTCCTAAGACTATATCGAGGTTTTTCTTCTATTGATCTTATACAATTTCAAGTAACCTTTACCATCTTAAAGATTCAGGTGACAAAGGTCTTACCTTTCATCTTTTGGATCTAAAAATATTTCATTCATATTTTTCTGAAATCATGTTACACTAGTCACTTAAGACGGTACCCTGACCAAAAAATCGGCATGAGATATGAGCATTCCTATTGGTCTAGCGGCACTGGCGGCGAATGAATTACAGTAGTAAATACGCCCAGATTTTAGAATAAAATCTTTATAAAATCGAATTTTGGTCTTTTGAAAAAAAAAAATCTACAAAAATGTTCGTTATTAAATGTCTATCCATTAGTGTAAGTACAAAAAATAATTAATGAACACTTTACGAGGAGATGCATAATATCGATAATTATTTCTCATTTTTATGTTTTTTTGGAAGGAGATTAGTGAAATATATACAACATTTAAAAACAAACTAAATCTACCATTTTAGAATCAATATTATGTAGAAATTTAATGTATTTTTAATAATTGATATTTCTTTTTAATAACGAGTAGATAGCTCCTAAAAACAGCACAAAAAACGGCTTGCGCGGCGTTTTGCTCGGGGTACCGCCTTAAGGCGCCGTTTCCCTCGAGTAGCTGATTTTAAAATGCATATCACGTCTAAACGGCTAGTCGTAAATTTTTGTAAAATATATGTTACATAAGACCATTTTCTTAATAATTCGATCTAAGAAAATTTTGAGTTTTATTCGTATAACATAGTGTAATTAATTTGTAAAATTGTGTCTAAAACGGACAAAAACACGACAATCGCACCAAAACCGCTGGGCGTATTTTAATGAAATCGACACCATCTCAAAGACAATTTTATTATTTACATTTTGATCTGAGGCTTTTTTTTATATCTAACTGCCGCACTCAGAGACATTTAACGGTTACTTAACGCGCTCCTTAGTATAGATTTTGTACCAAAAATATTTACTAAGGAGAGTTTTAAGTAACCGTTAACGTCTCTGAGTGTGGCAGATAGAATAATAAGGAAAGTACAAAAAACTACAAAATTTTGGGTCGCGCGGGTGTGAAACGAGTGCGCGTTTTGTTCCCTCAAGGTCGTTGGCGTTAGTCGTCGTCTTAATATTGCTTTTGACGATATCATTAAAATTTCAAATAAAAACTTTGTCAATTATAGCACACAGCAGATAAATAAAATTAATGATGAGTGAAATGAGATCTCATACAAAAGGGACAGGTTCCCTTGTTTAAAATTGGATGATCCAGTGTCATTATGGCGCGTGGCATTTATGAAAATACCTGAAATAATAAATTATAAGGAGAGTAATCTGATGATCGTGCCCTATATATTTTTTATGCCCTTGTATATTTTATTCAACAAAATTTCGCATATTATTGGAAGATTTTAACTATGTTATTGAGTATGTCAGAGGATCGGACAATGCAGCTGCAGATGCGTTGTCACTAATTCGGATATCGAGTGAGGAATTAAAGGAGATGACTGAACGTGTAGTGTCAGTATTAAATCGAGCGCAAAGAAAACAATTGAATGAAAGTAATCGTTACAAACCTATGGTTAAGGTTTCCTTAGTCGACGGTGCGAACTATTTTCTCGCGAGGTTAAAATGCATGCTGTCTCATCCGACAACACGTGCGAAAGAGATAGATGCCGTGATGAGCATTAAGAAGCTAGTTCGCGTACGAATTAGCACTTTTGCAAATTTGTATCGAAATGGATGATGATTTAGGACGAAAATGAGCGCGCGAAATTTTATAAACAGGCCTTTGGAAGTCTAGATATCATGAAAAAACGACTAAATGTATATTTCCGCCCAAAGATGCGTTATAATTAGTGTTGAAATATGGAACTATCGACCCTCATACCACTCAAATTTTTTTAAACTTTTTCCTTTCCACACAGTGCTAGATAATGATGAGACAAAATGATATCATTTTTTTATTTTGAACGTACATCGTCAAACAGTGGAGTAATCGCCAGACTACGTTTGTATGGAAGAATGATCGACTAGTGTAACCTTAATAAGGGAATTTCTACCAACGATTGGACTGATCACCCAAGAGTTGTAGGAACACTTAAAAACCAAACGATTGTACCGAATTCATATTTGTAATAAAAGATATGGAGATTATTGATTGATTTTCGGAAATTAAATACCAGAATATTGGATGATAAATTTCCTCTCCCAAATATTACAGATATTTCAGATTCGTTATCCGGGGCCATGTATTTTACACAGTTGGATTTGTAATGCAGAAAATATACGGATTTACATACGATTTTTTTCCATAATATCAGATACCTATCTATAAAAGCTGTATTATTCGAATTATTACGGGTCGATCTTCAAGGTTAAGCAACGCTTGCCGAGGTCGGTCGGGAGGAGAAAAGCACTTTAAGCTGTTGGTCCCGCCCGGCTGACAATTGAAGATCTTTGACAGTCGTTATACGGGTAGTCAGAAGCTTGAGATCTGACACCAGTCTTGCCAACGGGTATGGCGTTACCCAGTTACTGGGTTGTGGAGGTCAGATAGGCAGTCGCTCCATGTAAAACACTGGTACTCAACTGAATCCGGTAAGACTGGAAGCCGACCACTACAACAATTGGGAAAAGGCTAGGCAGATGATTCGAATTATTCAATATGGTTAGCATTTGCACACAAAACTGTGATACTTTCTTCACTATTGTGTCCTCTTTGAGATTGTCTATAATGTCAGCCATTAGAAAAATGATAAAATCGTTTGTGTCCAATGATTTTATTAACCCCCGCCGGAAAAAAGGGGTGTTATAAGTTTGACGTGTGTTGCTGTGTATCTGTGTGTCTGTCTGGGGCACCATAGCGCCTCAACGGATGAACCGATTCTGATTTAGTTTTTTTTGTTTGAAAGGTGATTTTGTCGAGAGTGTTCTTAGCTATGTTTGAATTAAATCGGTTCCGCCGTTCAAAAGTTATGCGCGTTTAACTGTTTGAATCGGGGTGTTTTCGCAAGATAAATGTGCGGGGGTTTTTAAATTTTGAAATTTTACTTGTAACATCAAAAATCAATACAAACACAAGCTGACCAGCTTGAGTGAACTCAGTCCCTTCTGCGTCAGGCCGCGACACGAACGTCTTTATAACATTATTTTAAGTATCTATTTTATTTACCCACGTCCGTGTGTCACTAGCGGGGTGCCAACTGAAAATCAGCGCTGGGTGTCTGACGCCCAGCAAATACTGAGTTGGTAACCCTTTCGGTATGGGCACGCTCGGCGCAATCACTCTTTTCTTCTCTGTTTTTGGTGATTGTTGTTGTTGTGTTTGTTTGAACGTACGTTTGAACAGTATGTTTATCTCTTTCTAACAACGGGGTCCTATTTATATCTCTGTGTTCTTTTAACCTACTTCAGTAATAGAAATAAAGTTCCTTAGATCCTATGTAGATAGATAGATAGATAGATAAACCATTTATTCAGTGCACACAAAAGACACAGCACAACACACAAAATCACATACATGTGGGTATTTGGAAAAAAAGGTGCCAAAATACAAAAAAAGAAGAAAAGTAGATAAAGTGAAATATCGCCTGTTTTTTTTCTTTATAATGAGATTAGCGTCTCTATTGGTAAAATCTGCACAGAGTGCACCTGCGTTTGCGCATGCACACCGTTGGCATTGGCCGCCGCGGCCGAAATTTGATCTGGACGACTAATTATAATATTACTAGCTTAAGCCAGCGGCATCGCCCGCGTGAAAGTCGAAAATTATCCCGAGGTTACATATTCCCGGGATAAAAAGTAACCTATATGCTATTCCTGACTATAATCTATCTCTGTGCCAAATTTCATCCAGATCCAGACGTTTGAGCGTGAAGAAGTAACAAGCAAACAGACACACTCACAAACTTACGCCTTTATAATATAACTAGCTGTCCCACGCGGCTTCGCTCCCGTTAAGTGGCTACCTACCTACCCTACATACATGAATCTTGCGTAACTTTAACCGCTTACGCAGCGCACGCAACGGAAGCTCTGTTACAGGATTTTTTTACCCGTTTTTGCAACATTTTTCATTTATGCTCCGCTCCTATTGGTCGTAGCGTGATGTTATATAGCCTATAACCTTCCTCGATAAATGGACTATCCAACACAAAAAGAATTTTTCAATTCCAACTAGTAGTTCCTGAGATTAGCGCGTTCAAACAAACTCTTTAGCTTTATAATATTAGTATAGACTAGCTGACCCCCGTGGCTTCGCTGCCGTTAAAATTATAGCCTATGTTACTCGGGCATAATGTAGCTTTCCATAGGTGAAAGAATTTTTAAAATCGGTCCAGCCATTTCAGAGATTAGCCGAAACAAACAGACAGACAGACAAAAATTTTAAAAAATGTTATTTTGGTGTATGTACCGTATATATATTCATATACATGTAGTTAAAAACGGTTATTTCAATATTACAAACAGACATTCCAATTTTATTATATGTAGTATATATAGATGTATAGATAGTGCGATTATTTTCTGCTTTAATTATTTTTATCGCTGAATGAGAAAATTCTAGAATATTCTGTATAACTACATAAAATAATCTAGTCAGATACGAGACGTCCTCGAGAAACAGCGATCACACAATGTAGGTCAGTTACGATATTATCACTACATATTATACCTAAACAAACCCTCGCCGCGTCTGTCTGTCAGTTCGCGATAGACTCAAAAACTACTAAAATACTCACAACGGATCTTTGTCGCTCTGAATTGGCTGCAAGAGGCTGCGCACTAGTTATTTTTGCTTCAATATTGAAAGTGAAAATAGCATTGTATATCTGTCTCTTTCACTCGCATACGTTTGTCGCATCATCCTATCTCGTTTACTCTATGCAGTTAATCTGTTTCGTGCGCAATAGTTGACAGATCCAACTTCAGAGCCACAAAGATACGTTGAGTCTTATACACGGATTTTCATGCTGTTTTCACCAATAGACAGAGTGATTCATTAGGTTAACAATTTGTTATGATTTTGTGGAAATTGGTTAAAATATGGCGATGATTGTTGAAAATGTCGGCAAAAATCAAGCTGCGTGGGCGCTTTTATCGAAAAAGCTCTTTTAAGCAGCGTTTTCCACACATATCAGGGCCGTGCCCGGCATTGAAGATTCGTCACTGGCCCGTGCACGGACGTGTGTGAACGAGTTCATATAAAATGAACACATTGATATTTTTTGAGCCCCTGACGGGACACAGTCCGTACACGTCCCTGGCACGGACCTGATATGTGTGAATAAACCTTTAATCCCTTTGAGATAATTATAACAAAACAATGTATGGCGAAAAAAATCCCACAAAAAGTTAAAAAAAAAACGTCCGCTGTTTACGTACTTTGTGGCAATAGCATAAGACTCACAATGAATTTTTTTTAATGATATCCCAAAAAGGAGGAGGTTCTTATGTTCGACTGCTTGTATTTTTTTTTTGTATGTTCACCGATGTCTCCGTCAATTGTAAACCGATTTTGAAAATTCTTTTTGCGTTTGAACTGGTATACGCCCGAGGTGGTTCCATTGGCACCAAGTCAGAATCTGATGATGGGGTCCCATGGAAATCGAGGGAACTCCTCAAATATTATAGGCATTTTGGTATTTTCATCAACTTGGCAACTATTTATTTGCTATTTAAAAGTATCATTTGGTGAAGTGGAACTGATGAAGAAGACCAGAGATGGCCACTGGAACTCCTTAATGATAGGTATGCCACGGGTATAAGATATCTCGAATAGTTAAGCGACTATGATGAAGCAAATACATATAAATATATAGTACTGATGAAAATGGTATCATTGAACTGATCTGATGCTGAACCCGGAAGGTAGGTACTGGAATTACGTTTTTGGTTAGTGTACTCTAGTCAAGTTTGGGCTTATTGGAATCTTCATGAGATGTAAATAAGCATGAGATGTATCTCTGGCTATAAATATTTTTTATTTTTATTATATAAAGTCGTCTTCATCATCATATTCAGCCGAAAGACGTCCACTGCTGGACATAGGCCTCCCCCAAGCGTCGCCACATTGACCGGTGCGTCCTGCATCAAGCAGATCCCCGCAACCTTCATCGGTCTACCTGGTGGGTGGCCTTCCAACTTTTTTCTTAACCTTTTTTTACGTTTGTTTTCCTCAGAAATTTCTATTGGGTGAACCGATTTTGATGATTCTTTTTTATTTGAACGCTAGTGCTTGCCACGTGGTCCTTGGTGTCACTTTTTTTTACTTTCACTTCGGAGATATACATCAGAACTCTTCAATAAATGACGGCAAATCACTCGAAATAGCTGCAATCGCATGTCTGTTTATTGTTTACACCATTTCATAACATAACATCACACTGGTACGCTCTAAAGGGGTACGCAGGTGTGCCTTTAGAACTGATCCATTATGCACCATAACTAAAAAGTGAAAATAAAAAACATTTTCACAAAAATTACAACCGACTTCCAAACAAAAACACTACAAAGTTAAATAACGAGTCGGTGTCAAAAAACAAGAAACGAAAACAGGAACGCATACTTCCGAAATTGAAGTAATTTTTCACTTTGTAGTGTTTATGTTTGGAAGTCGGTTGTATTATTTTTTTAAGAGAATTCCAAAGTGATAAACTTTAAATCGATCAATCATTAATATTCCAAGCTTTTTATTAACTTGCAATGTATGTATGTAAGTGTGTTCGGGTTAAATCTTGCAACTGAATTTTAAAGCAGTTATCCTCCACCGATTATGATGAAATTTTACATACACGTTTAATTTGGATGACAATGCATGGTTAGCTAAGAAGAATACGAATAACGCTTTGTTTGAAACAAAAGATTTTATAATTAATTATTTTATATTAGGTTGAACTAGTCAACGGCACGAACTATTTTGTGCGCGGGGTTAAAATGCATGCTATCTTATCCGACAACATGTGCGAAAGAAATAGATGCTGTGATGTACGAATTAGAACTTTTTCAAGTTTGAAGCGAAATAGATGGTGATTTAGGACGAAAACGAGCGGGCGATTTTTTATAAACAGACAGACAGAAACATTTGGGAGTCTAGATATCATGAAAAAACTACTAAATGCATATTTGCACAATAAAATTATTTGCATTGTTGTATTACTAATCTAACCCTGTATGGTGGCCGTTTTGCAATTTTCTTTCTTCTTATGGTATTTACCGCCCAAAGATGCGTTAAAGTTAGTGTTGAAATATGGAACTTTCGACGCTCATAACTTACATTTTTGTTTCCATACAGAACTAGGTAATGATGAGACAAATTGATATTATTTTTAATTTTGAACGTACATCGTCAAACAGTGGAGTACTCTCTAGACTACCTTTGTATGGAAGAATTTTCGACTAGTGTAACCTTAAACACACACATGCACCCGTGACAAGCCGGGTCGGGTCACTAGTTTTAATTTATAATAATATAACTGGCGCCATGTTTGATCTGGCTCAAATATAAAAATTATCGCCAGGCATGCAATACAGACGCAAAACGCCGTGATAGACCTGTGCGAATCATACATTACGTATGTTTTGGCACGCGAGAACGCAATGTTAACATAATCTCCCTAAGTCCGATTGCTAGGGACAGAACTGGCGATGGTAAAAAAAAACCGACTGCTTGAAAAGCAAACTAAAAAGACGTAAACAAGAAGAAAATTGTGCTGTGCAGTCGGAGGATACATATTCGCAAGCTGGCTGACCAAAACCACATATATCCTCCGACTGCACAGCATGATTTTATTCTTGTTTACGTCTTTTTAGTTCGCTTTTTCAGCCGTCGAGTTTTTGCTTTTTTTAATAAACTTTTTTTTTATTTATAACTTTTTAGTTATTTTTTTAGAATTATGTACATTTAAACATATAAGTGTTATATATTTTTGAAATCACCTCTCAAAACCCTTTATTTTGATACATCACACGATGGATTTGCAAGAAAAAAATTTGGTGCCCAACAATATGGCGCTCGAAATCCTTAATTTTTTTATTTTCAAATTTTAATGTAGCCAGTGACACTCGCAGCGTTAAGACGAATCGATTGACGTAAGAATCATCAAAATCGGCCAACGCGTTTGGTCTCTAGAACGCCATATAGGAACAAACGTACATACATACATAGACTGATAATGATAAACACATTACCCTCCTTCGGCAGTCAAGTAAAAAGGGAATCCGAAGCAAAAATTACTAAGTTATATACATAACTAGTTAGTGCCTGTAGTCTTGCAAGCGAATGAGTCTCATATCTCAGTCTATACCAAAAGACTATAAGCTCATATCTCCTAGTCTCGTTGTAAACTCATTGACAAAGTTTTCAACAAGATTGGAGAGGAGTAGTTATCTAGGGGTCCACAAAAGACCCCAATGGGTCGAAGTGTTCGAGTTATTTCTCGGCCCCTCCACAAGATAAGATAGTGCCCGTAGTGTTATTTTTGGTAATAGTAGACATTTCTGGCTGCGGAGTTATTTTCGCAATCAATCTGCCTAGCCTTTTCCCAACTACATTGGGGTCGGCTTCCAGTCTTACCGGATTCAGCGGAGTACCAGTGTTTTACATGGAGCGACTGCCTATCTGACCTCCACAACCCAGTAACTGGGTCACACGGTGCCCCTTGGCGAGACTGGTGTCAGATCTCAGGCTTCTGACTACCCGTAACGACTGTCAAAGATCTTCAAATGACAGCCGAGACCAACGGCTTAACGTGCTTTCTGAGTCACGGAGGAAACCCGTTATGTTGAAATGGTCACCAATCCACGGACCTACCTCGTCAAGCGTTGCTTAACCTTGATGATCGACCAGTGCGGCTGTTATTATTTAGCCACAAGCTCCTCACACTTAGTTCGCAATAAAGGATTTTAATTTTAATTTGTCTTACTTTCGGAATTCTGACTTTCCGTAACAACTGTCAAAGATCTACAACAAGTTACTGACGTAAGCATACACAGGGCGAAAAAAATACCACAATACGGTATCTCAGACCTCACGCGATTTCAACAAAAACACGACGCGATTCTCAGCCTCAGCCGCAAAGCAATAACTTTTAGTACATAGACATGCGTCAGTAGGCATGATTCAGATAGGCATCGCGTCTGAATTCTGCGCTTGACCTGCACACTATCCGCGATATAATGAGACAAGATCCGGCTGGCAACAAGCGAGATACAATGTATTGTAGAGTTCCTTGGAATTCGGTCACTAAACGTTGGTGAAATCGATTAAATGTTAAGTGAAGAAGTGTGAAGAAAAAATGAAGAATATACTAAGGGCCGACCTCTTTACTGAGACCGTTCCTAAGGTAGCAAGAGAGATGCTGATACCCATCAGCAAACTATCGACTGACAGGCTACTACCCACCCACGCGGCGAAACAAAGTAAAAAAAACCTACAAGTATAGGCTTGCGTTTGACCACTATCTCGCCTGATGTTAAGCGATGATGTGGTCTACGGTGAAGCACGCTTGCCTAGAAGAAACCTATTCACTCTTGACTTAAAGACCCCAAGGTTGTAGCTATAAGGGAACAGAGACTCCGGAAGGGAGTTCCACTCCTTAGCAAAACGCTTTGTTCAAATTGTGCACACTCCCCGAAATGTAACCGATAAAAAACCGACAGGTTGGCAACTCGGCGTCGATGTTCGAAGCTCTGGAGCTTTGACGCGACCAGTGTAACGCTGCCAATAAGCCTTTTGGACCGTCCGTCAATCGACTCAAGTGCATCAAGCTAGTATTTGGCAGATCCATCCCAGAGATGATTGACCAGCTGTTCAGGCGTGAAGTACTGTCTCTCACCTTTGCAAGAATCCCCTTCTTTTTTGCAGCTAACTGACCTTTTGCCTCAATGAATGGACCGAAGTTGAGGGACGATGTCAACGTAATACCAAGAAGTTCGAGAAGGTCTAGAGTTGTTGCATGAAAGTTTAAAAAATAAATAGGTATACCCCTTCCGTACCGCGCAGCTAATTCAGTTTTTTTGTAGCTACCCGTATTCTAGATTTATGCCCGGTTGAAAGCCGGAAGGTTCTGACGTTGCGTTGGAAGGCCTTCCACCAGGTGGACCGATGACCTGGTGAAGGTTGCGGGGATCCGCTGGTTACGAGATGCACGGGACCGGTCAATGTGGCGACGCTTGGGGGAGGCCTATGTCCAGCAGTGGACGTCTTTCGGCTGAAATGATGATGATGGTGAAAGCAATAAGCTCGGCGCCTTTTACATGAGATTTACACATAACTGGTAAAATGTCGATGTACTTCACAAGTCGGTACACCACTGCCTATTCGAGATATCTTTTACCCAACACATACTTATCATTGAGAAGATCCATTGGCCATATGTGGTCTTCTTCGTCAGTTCCAATTCACCAAATGATACTTTCTAAATACAAATGTTTGCCATATTGATGAAAATACTAAAATCACTATATGTATGACTATGAAATTTGAGGAGTTGCCTCGATTTCCATGGGATCCCCTAATCAGGTCCTGACTTGGTGACAATGGGAATACCTCGAGAGTATACTATTTCAAGCAAAAAAATGTATTTTCAAAATCGGTCCATAATTGACGGAGTAATCGGTGAAACATATTATTATATTTAAAAATACATACAGCCGAATATAGAACTACCTCCTTTTTGGAAAGTCGGTTAAAAAGTATAAGTTTGCACGAAACATACCAAATAATTAATAAATTATTATTAAAACATATTTTTATATTATATTATATTATATTTTCATAGCAGTGCACAAAAAATAACTAGTCCCCCATCTTGGTCCGTCCGCCATAATGGATTTAGAATGACGTCACTGAGCTTACCATACATTGTTATCCAAACTAAACGTGTACGCAAAATTTCATATTAATCGGTGGAGGATAACTGCTTTAAAATTCAGTTGCAAGATTTGATCCGAAAACACTTACATACATACATACATTGGATGTTAAATAAAAGCTTGTAGAAAAAAAAACATACAGTTGAATTTAGAACCACCTCCTTTTTGGAAAGCCGGTTAAAAAGTATAAGTTTCCACGAAAAATACCAAATAATAAAAAAATGGTTCTTAGCCCTGTCTTAATATTATACGGAACCATTCATCTCGCCTTGATTGACGAGTTAACTTTGTATATCAGAATTCTGTCCACCGGGCGTCAACCAGCTAATCTAAATGAACTCGGTATCATTATTGACAAAAAAACTGTAATTAAATGCATTGATAAAGAAGCTTCATGCTTGCTGACCTCAATAACTTCATCTTCGAAGTCTGATAATCATTTATTGTTACATACATACTTTCTGGTACATGGTGATAGCATTATCAGCAGTTTCCCCAATTACCGGCCACAGACGGTTATTGGAATCCAGAAATAAAAAAAGTTAGTTAAAAAAATCAAAAAAATCTACTGCTTAAAAAGCAAACAAAAAAGACGTAAACAAAAAGAAAATCATGCTGTGCAGTCGGAGGATACATATTCGCGAGCTGGCTGACCAAAACCAGATGTATCCTCCGACTGCACAGCATTATTTTCTTCTTGTTTACGTCTGTTTACCTTTTCAAACAGTCGAGTTTTTTGTTTTTTTTAATTAACTTTTTTATTTATAACTTTTTAGCTATTTTTTTTAGAATTAGGTACATTTAAACATATAAGTGATATATATTTTTGAAATCATCTCTTAAAACCCTTTATTTTGATAGACCACACGATGGATCTGGAAGAAAAAAATAATTGTGCCCCCACAATATGGCGTCCAAAATCCGCCATTTTTCTATTTGCCAATTTTAATGTAGCCAGTGACACTCGCAGGTTTAAGACGAATCGATTGACGTACGAATCATCAAAATCGGCAAACGCGTTTGGTCTCTACAACGCCACATAGGAACATACATACACAAACTGATAAACACATTACCCTCCTTCGGCAGTCGGGTAAAAAGACTAAGGGCGATTTTCACCACACTTTTTGTTTGCATAGACAAAGTATATAAGTCAGTTTTTTTTATTTAGCTTTTTTTATTTATAACTTTTTAGTATTTTGTTTTTAAAATTAGGTGCATTAAACATTTAAGTGTTATATATTTTTTAAATCACCTCTTAAAACTCTTTATTTTGATAACCAACACGATGGGTCTGGAAGAAAAAAAAATTGTGCCCCCACAATATGGCGTCCAAAATCCGCTTTAATGTAGCCAGTGACACTCGCCGGGTTAAGACGAATCGATTAACGTAAGAATCATCAAAATCGGCCAACGCGTTTGATCTCTAGAACGCCATATAGGAACAAACATACATACACTGACTGATAAACACATTACCCTCCTTCGGCAGTCGGGTAAAAAGACTTAAGGGCGATTTTCACCACACTTTTTGTTTGCATAGACATAGTATGTAAGTGAGAGAACTCTCTGTCAGGACCTGTATTCCATATCTCAGTCTTAGAAGTAAGAGGATGAACGCTGGTTTACTATCTTTCCACCGTAGACCATGAGGTCTGGATGCCCATGCATCGCTTTCCATCAAGAGACCGACGAAAAACTAAAACTGAATTCGATCAGGCTTTCTGAACCGCGTTCAGCGTCAACGATTCACTAAGTCTCATACAGTGTCAGATCAGACCTCTTTCTTCTTCACTGTGGTAAGACGAAGCTAGCAATCATTATCCAGCCAGCAAGGCTGGTCTATCAAGCTACATAGATTACACGGAACATATCATTCTGTATTCATGCTGAGATAGAAGCCTTTTTGGCGTAGCACAGCTCTTTGTAAATCATTTATTTTGATACTAGCTGTCCCACGCGGCTTCGCTCCAGTCAACTGGCTACCTACCTACCCTACCTTACATACATGAATGTTGTGTAACTTTAACCGCTTACGCAGTGCACGCAACGGAAGCTCTCAAAAAGGATTATTTTTGCCCGTTTTTGCATCATTTTTCATTTATGCTCCGCTCCTATTAGTCGTAGCGTGATGTTATATAGCCTATAACCTTCCTCGATAAATGGACTATCCAACACAAAAATATTTTTTCAATTCCAACCAGGAGTTCCTGAGATTAGCGCGTTCAAACAAACAAACTTCAGCTTTATAATATTTGTATAGATTTGTTTGGTGCCAATCACAAATATTTTTTTCTGTCTACCTATTCCTAATACTATTGTTTATTTCTCAGATTATGCTAAGCTAATCCAACAAATCCTTCAAAATATCATCACAATAAAATTGTTTTCGTTACAATTACTTCGTGTAAAAGCCACCACCACTTTCACCTTTTAAAAATTCAAGATAAAAAGAATTTCCAGGTAAAAGAAAATAAAATTTGATCAACAATAAGTCGGAGTGAAATTACTGTCTCTTGAAAATAGGTTAAAAGGCTTCCTTTCGACCCAATTTTTTTGTAATGTTATCTCAATTATTGTATCACTTACCTACAATAATGTAAATAAATATGTATATTGAGGACAATGAAAAATAGTATTAACTAGCTTACCCGGCAAACTTTGTTTTGCCATAAAAAGACCAAACATTTATCTACCCTACCCTACCCGACCCTACACTACCCTACCCTACCCTACCCTACCCGACCCTACACTACCCTACCCTACACTACCATACCCTACCCTACCCTACCCTACCCTACCTATAAACCTCACGGAGCCCGAGACCTTTCCAACAAATGCAAAACCATCGAAATCGGTTCGTGCGTTCTGGAGTTATAGCGTCAGGAAAAAACCCGACTTATTTTTATAAATTAGATTAAACACAAAGAAATATCGATGTATAGTTTGTTCCTATTTGTGGCCCTATCTATCAAGACAATACAAATATTGTGTCGCCATGTAACATTCTGAAACACCTTTTTACCCGACTGCCGAAGGGGGTTAATGCGTTTATCAGTCTATGTATGTTTGTTCCTATGTGGCGTTCCTGAGACCAAACGCGTTGGCTGATTTTGATGATTCGTACGTCAATCGATTCGCCAGTATCACGGGCTACAATAAAATTGGCGGCTTTTGGGTGCCATATTGTGGGGGCCCAATTTTTTTCTATTAGCTAAAAAGGGAAAAATTCCTAATTTTCTTTTTTAAGTTACTGTTCAATCATAATTATGACCCCCGCTTTGGAGTGTTAGTGTTGGCTGTTCCACGGACGATGGGATACTCAACAGCCAGCCTCCTGTTGCCTGCACTTTACAGGACGATACTTATGGTAAAACACGTACTAGAATTACAACAGTGAAGAAAATCGAGGTAGTGCAGTAATATTATTGGAAATCGCATTCCTTCTTGGTTCACACTAAACTTATTAAACCTACATACATCATTTGTCAAAGCCTCTCCTCCTAGCCTAGCTGGACCACGTCGGTTATCCAAAAAGCGTTTTATAGCATCAAAGATTACGTTGAGGATAAAACGGCTTGGGAGTGAGCTTCTCCAATTAACTTAGTTTTTTTTTTTTTTTTGCACCATGAATTTTGTTATTTTTTACACATTTTTTTTTATTTGTTTTCTTGCAATGACAAGAATATTAACTTTTTAAAGTATTATATTATTTTATTTTAATTATTGTGAATGTGAAGACTATGTGGATCATTATTTTGTTTTTTAATTTATCTTAGTTTTTAATCATGGTCTGGCAGTTTGAGTAGTTTATGCGGCCTACCCGAATGTCCTTTCTTTGGTATTGTTCGTCGAATCGTTGAGCTCCTTAAATTCTGAGTTGAGCTGCACGGTTATTGACAAATGCATGCACTGACTGAACAGGTCCACTCAATCTGGCTGGTTCTTTCCTCAAAAGACCATTTCAGACATCATTCTACATGGTCTTCACATGATCTAACCAAGATTTTGTCAGGACTTTAAAAGAGTCTGTGACCTCTGAGTTTGTTTCCGCCTTTCTTCTCAGAGTAGTCAGATAGGAAACGCCGGCCTCATCTAGTTTAAAAAAAAATATGTTAGACATGTAAAAGTGTTTGTACAAACCAACTTACAGAAATAAAATCATTTATTATGTTTATTTTCCCCCTATAACCCCCGACCGGACACGGGATTAAACGAGACCAGGAGACCAACACGGGGACAAATGTAAGTTGTAGCTGTAAGTTGTGTTTGCTTGTATCACTTTCCACTTATACGGGAATCGGTATCCCAAAAACAAACACCTAGTTACCACTGCCGCGTATCGCGGTTTCGTGGGTATAGACCTTGTAGGATCCAAGAGTCACAGCATTGCTCATGGGCCCCAGTGTTGCCTCTTGGTTGATCCGCAGGCCTGTATTCAACATTTGGTCAACATCATCATCTGCCTGCCCTTGTCCCATATTACTTGTGGTCGGCGCAACACGTTTTCTTCATCCATATACCGTCCTGTCCCCCGTCACGCTATCACTGACTCCCTTTTCTTTCATATCACTCCTCAGACAGTCCATCAATCTTTTCTTTGGCCGTCCTCTCCCTCTCCATCCATCCACATTTGTCAAAGCCTCAAAGGATTTTTATCTGGAAGAATAGCTTAGGTGGCCGCCAGTTGGGTGAACCGACGACCTTGAAAAGACCTTTTAATTTGTATCAAGCGCAAGTTCGATCATGCATGGAGTACTGTTCTCATCTCTGGGACGGATCTGCCAAGTACCAGCTTGACGCACTAGAGTCGATCGAAAAGCGGGCCAAGAGGCTCATCGGCGATGAGGCGCTGGTCAAATCAAAGCTCCAGAGTCTTGAACATCGTCGCCGAGTTGCCAGCTTGTCGGTTTTTTATCGGTTACATTTTGGAGAGTGTGCGATGGAATTGCACGATATAATTCCACCTAGCCCGTTTCATCATCGGACTACCAGACGTACGGCGATGCGCCATCGATACATGGTAGACATCCCACCCATACGCACAAAACGTTTTGGGAACACTTTTATTATGCGTACAGCTAAAGAGTGGAATTCTCTGCCGGATTCTGTGTTTCCTGATAGCTACAATCTAGGGGACTTTAAGTCAAGAGTGAATAGGTTATTTCTAGGCAAGCGCGTTTCACCGTCGACCACATCATCGCTTACCATCAGGTGAGATTGTGGTCAAGCGCGAGCCGGTAGGTTAGGTTAGGTTATAAAAAAAAAAGGTGGCATGGAAAAATTGGATACGGAAGGCGTCGGTCAGGGTGTTGTAGCGCAGCTTGGGATAGGCATATGTCCAGTAGTCGATTGTAAGTTGATTGACAAGCTAAACAATGACTAAAAAACTTGTATTACAACGCTTACGTTATGGTTTAACCTTCCTCGATAAGTAATAAAAAACTTGTATTACACATATTTTCAGCCATCAGAACAACGACCTCGGAAACGACACTGTTAAGCCAATCAGCCACCACTGATGAGTCGGTAGATTTTGCTTAAAATATTTACAATTACGGCCAAAGTACAATGACATCTAATTTGTTATGAAAAAGTGTGTTGGCAACAAGAAAATATGCAGTAGCCATTTGTTTTGTAATACATTTCACTAACGCAATATAAAGGTGCAAACACAAGTTCTAATTTTAAATCAAATTTAATATCTTTAAACGAGCAATTCTTGTATATATATAATCTGAATCTCGGAAACGACTCCAACGATTTTCATGAAATTTATTATGCAGGAGGTTTCAGTTTTAGCAAACGTCGTTTTCTCTTTTTCCACCCGAGCAGAGCTCGGTCGCCCAGGTACTGGTCATTAACATAAATGGAACAGGTAGATCTTCAAGGTTAGGCATCGCTTGCCGAAGACTGTCCATGGATTGGTGACCATCTTTACATAGCGAGATTCCTCCGTGCTTCAAAAGCACTAAAACCGTTGGTCCCAGCTGTCATTTGAAGATCTTTAACAGTATAGCAGTAATACATAAGTCTTGTCCAGTTATTGGGTTGTGGAGGTGAGATAGGCAGGAAGGCGCTACATGTTAACTACTGGCACTTAGCTGCATCTGGTCAGACTGGGAGCCAACCCCAATACTGTTGCGAAAAGGCAGCTTGAGATTAAGAACAAAACAAATAATGACAGCGTAAAGAAGAATCTTTGAATGAAAGAAAAACCGACCAAGTGCGTGTCGGACTTCGCAAATTTAGGTAACCGTACCAAATATAGAATATTCAACAGATTTATCAATATATATAATAGAATACTCTTTATTATGTACACCATATAAGTTACAGAAAGTATAGACGAAGAAAACATTACACTGGGTGACACAATGGGCGGCCTTATCGCTAAAAGCGATCTTTTCAAGACAAGCTTTGGATGGATTTTAAAAATAAAAGGAAAGACAGTTCTGTAGGTAAGTTTGGTGTACTATTTATATAGAAAATAAATACATACTATATAGACAAATATATACAGTAACAAGTATGGCACAAAACTAAGAAATCAAGAAAAACAACTTCACCATAGTTTTAAAAATGGGCAAAGATTGAGGGGTCCGTGGCTTACGCCCCCAGTGGTCGATGCACCTGTGGCCGATGCCCCCGATTCGATTAATTTATTTCAAAGCAGTTTTTGATCAAATGTACTGTCAGGCACAAAAATGTTGTACAAAAATAATAAATGTATATTGATTGTAAGTTTAAGTATAATATTAAATCATAATTTTATTTAAAACAAAGAAATATTGGTTGTATCTTTTGAAAAATGAAAGTCTTAGTTATTTTTCATTATTTATTTATAAGATAAGATAATAATAAGATATCTAGTAAAAAAATGTATATAAATCACAGTTTACATCACCTATAATCAAGAGAATCATTTAACTTAATTACAATAATCAGTCTCAAATGTAATAAAATACAATATATGTATATATATATAATAGTGATAAAGTGATAAAGATAAAATGTCTATATGGTAGGTTATTATAAATGTATATTAACAACATTCACTAACATTTTATATGAAGCCTTTTTGATTTTTTGGATATTTGTTCATAATAAATATGGTTTTAATGGAGAAAAAGGTGTGTCAGGATAAGTTTAAGTGGCGATCTATTCTCTCTGCTATTCGATAGATATCTTTTGTTTAGCAAGGAAAAATACTTCATTACGGTGAATTACTTTTCTCATTTACTGTACTAAGCGAAAAAACACAAAAAAAATAATAATATAAAATTATTCGAATCGGGGGCATCGGCCACAGGTGCATCGACCACTGGGGGCGTAAGCCACGGACCCAGATTGAGCACGCCTTATTGACACGGGCAAAGCATTCCACAACCGCACCGCTTGAACCGTAAAAGATTTGTCGTAAAAGCTGGTGGAATGCATCGGCATCTCTAGTCTCAAGTTTTATATATATGATTTATGGTTTTTTTTATATGGTATTTTTTAGTAAAATATACTTAAGGTTACACTAGTCGATCATTCTTCCATTCAAACGTAGTCTGGCGATTACTCCACTGTTTGACGTGTACGTTCAAATAAAAATTTATATCAATTTGTCTCATCATTATCTAGCCCTGTATGGAAACAAAAAAGTGAAAAATAAAAATATTTGAAAGTTATTAGCGTCGAAAGTTCCATATTTCAATTTTAAAGCATCTTTGTGCGGAAATAAATACCATAAGAAGAAGGAAAATTGCAAAACAGCCACCATACAGGGATAGATTAGTAGTTCAACAATGCAATTAATTTTATATTGAAAATATATTTTTTTCGTTTTTTTCATGCTATCCAGACTCCCAAAGGGAGTAAAATTTCGCGCACTCGTTTTCGTCCTAAATCATCATCCATTTCTTCTTACTGCTTATCACAGTATCGATCTCTTTCGCACATGTTGTCACATGAGATCATGCATTTTAACCCCGCGCACAAAATAGTTCGTTCCATCGACTAGGGCAACCTTAATAATAAACATTATTACCACATAACAAGTTCATTGGTCAATGGGAAGTAAAAAAATTCTTCGGTACAAAATTTTGTGACAGACGACAGAGAGACGGGAACGTGAATGACAGCAATTTGACGCTTCGAGTACGGATCTTCCAAAATGGCGTCAATGGCGGTATGGTCTTTGTCATAGAGAGAGGCGAGTTTGTTCTGTTTCATGGTTACATTCATCAACATCATCATTATCATCATCGTAACATCATTAATTTTGACGAAGAATGTCTAGATGTGTAGACCTCTCAGGTTTTCAAAAATAATAAACTAGGCTAATTCCCACAACTTTGACCAGGGACATGTTTTCCCCTTTTTCACTTCAAACCGGGGTAGAAAAATATCGGTAAATTCTACGTCAATGGATTGTTGATTAAAACACGAGCAAATTCATAGGATACACGTAGTTACACGTTGTCAAAATTAACTGCAGTGTCTTAACAACCATATTTAATGACTACATACACTGGCTGACGGCGTTATTCTGAGCCGTAAAACTACAACAATACAAAAACCATTTATTGCACACACTTTTAATACGTTTCTGCATCATATATTTTCATTAATATTGTCTTTTATCATCTTGCATATGTGGAATATAAGAATAAATTAATAATAAGGATCTTGTGACAAGATTGAGGACGGTACTTATTATGATTTCAGCCAGTAAACTTATACGCTTCAGCGACTCATGCTACATGTTGAATTTCAATATAAACACACTCACATTAACATACTTTAGAGAAAACCAAATACCAATACAAAAACAAAAAAAAATGTAGACCAAGTATTTCACCAGTGTTTGTTTACAAGCTAGAATTCGCCTGCATTTCAATTTCAATGTCGTAACTGGTATCATTGACAATTTTGCCGACAAAACGAACGTGCGCTCGTCATATTACGTGAAGTGTGGTAACTGGCACGTGTTCGTACATTCTGCTGCGTTCGATTTTTGAAATCCGGTGTACCTGGAAAAAAAGAAAATGGAATTAGTCAATTGTTCTGTATTTGAAATTATATTTACGAGGGAATAAATAGAGTAATGACAGTCGCACGGCTCAAACTTCAAGGTTATGCAACGCTTGGCGGGCATTTATTTTGTACCGAGAATCCTCCGTGGCTCAGAAAGCATGTTAAGTTGTTGGCCCCTGCTGCTATTTGAAGACCTTTAACAATCGTTATGCGTAATCAGAGGCCAGGAAACACCAGCCTTGACAAGGGATATCGTTGTGTTACCCAGTTACTGGGTTGTTTAGGTCAGACAAGCTGTTTCTCCAGGTCAAATACTTGTATTCTGGCGCATGCTGTTAGTATAAAACCCGCTCCTCAAATAGCTGGGCAAATGCTCGGCTATTTTTAGTGTAAAATCTATATGTATAAAGTATGTATGTATGTTCCTTATAGACTCCGAAACGGCTGGACCGATTTCAATAATTCTTTCGCCGTTCGGAAGTTACACTATCCCCGGGTGACATAGGCTACTTTTTATCCCTGTATTCCCACGAGAACGGGAACTACGCGGGTGAAACCGCGAGGCGTCCGCAAGTATTATATACAATACGTTGATATATATTTTCAGTCTCTAGATTTTTTAAAGAATTAGTTTTATAATTGTTTGCTAAAACAGGTCGGGACTAGTATGTAAATACATTTATAATAAATATTTCTTCTAGTTCCTTCTAGCGCGGATCTAAAGATTCTTATAGCAACAAACTTATTCAAAATAATTCCATGAGAACTGCAGTTTGAATAAAGTTTAGCATAAGTGATGTGATACCTACTAGACTATAAATACTCCGTTCACCTCTATTATACTAAAATAAATGCGGATACAGATCTGTTGCAGATCTGACGTTTGGATCAGAGAAATATAGGATCAATATTTATTAATTAGTGAGACTCCGCAGAAGTTATAGATCTTTCTATTAACCAAAAAAGAACAATCTGAAAATAATTTATATTTTCCCAACCGCTTCCAGTTTAATCGGATGCAGGTGAATACCACTATTATGCCTTTTTTAGGGTTCCGTACCTCAAAAGGTAAAAAAGGAACCCTTATATGATTACTCTTTTGTCCGTCTGTCTGTCCATGTGTCAACACCTTTTTTTTTAGCTTGGAGTAATGCTCATGCATACTGCGCTACCACGGGGAGATAGCGCAGTTATGTGGGACTCTAACCCACTAAAACTCCACGGTGTCCTCCTGTGCCGCTTATGGCGGGAACACGGGTACGCGTTAGCACTCACCGCGAACCCGCCGCGGCTGTCCGTCACCGGACCCTCCTCTGGGAAGTACCCCCCATCACCGGCGCACCAGAACACACTGTGCGCCGTGACCACCCCAGGGACCAAACCAGCACATGGGTGCCAGACAACCCCGTGTATGGCACCCTTGGTAGAGCGGCCAACGCTATACCTGCACTCCTCCTCCCCTGCGGCCCCACCGCGTCCGCCATCAGACGGTGGCGACCCCGTCTAGGCCGCGAAAGGTAGGGAGAGCGGCGCACCGCAATACCAGCACTCCTCTCCCGCCGCGGCCTCCAACCCTCAGCCGCGATATCGTATAGGTATGGGAGACAATTTTACAACTTGACAATCAATCTGCCTAGCCTTTTCCCAACTATGTTAAGGTCGGATTCCAGTCTAACCGGATTCAGCTGAATACCAGTGTTTTACATGGAGCGACTGCCTATCTGACCTCCACAACCCAGTAACTGAATAACACGGTACCCCTTGGCTAGACTGGTGTCAGATCTCAAGCTTCTGACTACTCGTAACGACTGTCAAAGATCTTCAAATGACAGCCGGGACCAACGGCTTAACGTGCTTGCCGATGCACGGAGGAAACTCGGTATGTTGAAAATGGTCACCCATCCACGGACCGACCTGGTCAAGCGTCGCTTAACCTTGATGATCGACCCGTGCGGCTGTTATTATTTAGCCACGAGCTTCTCAATTTTACAACTGGACATAACTTAATAATGTCAAAGCGACTCCATTACGGAAAGAAGCGTGAAGCCATAAAAAGAACGAGTTAGAAACACAAGTATGCAAATAATAAGTGATAATTATCATAAATTATCTAATTTAGAATGTTAATTGTTCAAGGACATGAGGATGATTGATAAAGATCGGGTGGAACCAGTTCGACAGGATCTTACTATTTTTACTACGAAAATCTTCCAAAATGACAGGTTACTTTTATTATTTTTACCTATAGGTAATAATTATAAAATAGGTAGATATTTTATCTAATACCTTTATACGAGCAATTCTTGTATATATGTAAACTGAATCTCGAAAACAGCTCCAACGATTTTCATGAAACTTTAGTATGCAGTGGGTTTCGGGGGCGATAAATCGATCTACTAGGTTTCATTTACAGAAAACGTCGTTTTCTCTATTTTCACAGGAGCAGAGCTCGGTTGCCCGGATACTTATATTAAAATGGTCTTCTTCATCGTGTCATGATTCCATTTACAATTTTTATATTTAGGTGTTGTGCTTCGACCAGAACTCAACCACATCGAAAGCCCCTAGCGCTGACCTTTCACAGGTCTTTCCTATCTGTTGTCCTGCTCTCTGTTTGTGCACAGAGAGCACGACAACAGATGGGGCTTGGTTTGCAGTGTGGCTGATCGGAGTACCCTCATCTGACCAGATAAAATTGGTAAATTTTATATTTGTTTCCTCTAGCAAGATACTTTAACATTCTACATATGGCTTACAACCTCGCAATTTCATCAGGTGATTTCAAAAGTCACAAAGGCTAACTAACGGATTTGAAAGAAATATGTCACAAGTGGACCATCACCTCCAATGGGGCCATAGGATTTTTATCCGGCCAGTACGTTGCCGTTGGAGAATTTCTGGGGAAACTCTAGCAAAATGAAGAAGATCAAGTCAAAAGTTAGTGGGCACCTATTGCAAGTGAAAAAACAAGTATAAGAAGAAACGTTAATAAAATTATTTCAAGACAATAAGAAATCAGGAAAAGTGCACAACTTAGTCTGCAATAAACAGAAATAAAACCAAAACAAACTTTAACGTATAAAACGACTCCACAAAAGAGGCAACACTTTAAAACAATTATTTAGTTAATTATTAAGTAAACAATGGTAAACAATAAAATTGACTAACAGCAAATTTTTAATAACTTGGAGAAGACTTGTAAAAAGAGCATAATTAATAATCGCAACAAAGAAAAATATATATTTTTTTTTTCCAAAAATAGAATGAATTCAAGAAAGATTGGGTTCTGTTTAAGTCATATTCTATCTAAACTCCTACACTTACTAATATTATAAAGAGGAAAGATTTGTATTTTTGTATGTAACGTATAAACTTAAAAACTACTGGACCAATTTCAAAAATTCTTTCACCGTTGGGAAGCTACACTATCCCCGGGTGACATAGGCTACTTTTTATCCCTGTATTCCCACGGGAACGGGAACTACGCGGGTGAAACCACGAGGCGTCAAATTGTCAAAGTCCAAAATATTAGGTTTTGATTGACTACGGGGTGACTACGGGATATTTGGGTAGTGCATGACAATCCGATACATTTTCAATTTTCGAAGTTTCAACCTACTTCAAAAAGGAGGAGGTTCTCAATTCGACTGTTTGTTTGTTACGCGATTACTCCGCCAATTAATGAACCGATTATGAAGATTTTTTATTTGAATGCTAGTGCTTATCATGTGGTCCCTTTTAATTTTGATTTGATCTGACGAGCAGTTTTAAAGTTACCTTAATAATGCGTATTCTCATTGTAATAATTATAAGGTACCAAATCTAAAAGAAAATATTTTTATCAAAAAAATAGATACCTAAGACCGACTTCCGAAAAGAAAGTTATTTTTCGCTTTGTAGTGTTTTGTTTTGGAAGTCGGTTTTTTTTTTAATGTTTTTTATATTTCTCTTTGCAGTTTTTTGGCAATCGTTATCGCTAATAGAATCTCACTTAATCCTAATTTGACCGGACAGATTAATCAATTCGTGCTTGTGTAAGTTGTCAACATCATCAAGGTGTCCAGCTGCACATAAGCGTCCCTCAAGTGTCGCCACATTGAACGGTTCCGCATCTAGCAGATTCTCGCAGCCTTCATGGTCACAAGGCCAGCTCGTGCAATGCCACGCCGCACTGCGTCGTATGTGTCAGCTGGCAAGACGGCCGATCACCGGGCTGGGAGCAAGACCTGCGCTCCACCCGCCAAAGCCGGGGCAGACGCAAGCCCTCCACAGGGGTTTGACAGGGGGCGGAAATGGAGTGCCAATAATGACCCCATTACGCCTCCTCCAGGCGAACATCAACCACTGCGCCGCTGCTCAGGATCTGCTGCTCCAGTGCGCAGTGGTCGATTAAAATCGCCGTGGTCGCAGCCTTCACCAGTTGATCGGTATACTTTATAGGAGGCCTTCAACTGCGTCTACTGGTACGCGGTCGATACTCCAGATCTTTGCAGCCCTTGCGACCATCCGTTTTGCGAGCAATGCCCACTTTAAGTTTGGCGATTTTTCGGGCTATATCCGTAATCTTGGTCTCCTGTGGATATCTTAATTTTTGGATTCCATTAGGGAAGAAAACACCGAGCATAGCCTCTCTGTTGCGCTTTGGGTGACTTCAATCCTTTGGATGAAGCATTTGTATGTACCCAGAAGCTAATACATACTTGACCTTTCATACTTAGAACAAAAAAACCAGAAACCTTGACCTCTGAAATATTACCCAGTACTATTGCTAAAAAACCACTCAGTTGAATGACCTCACGAGATGCCAAAAACACAAAAATCCGTCAAATTTTTACACATAATTATAATAAATTAGTACTTAATGGTATTATGATAATTCTCACGTCTCATTGAAATAATTACTGTAATGTATTCAAAGTGCGTGAATGAGCCTCCAAGGTTGGCAGGTGTCGCAAAATTTTATGTTCTTACGCACTATTTAGAAGGCTTTTACGCATTTGAATTTAGTACCTACATTGAGGCCGATTTTATTGGTTACTAAGCCAACTAACGCTACCATATTGATTTTTAGGGTTCCGTACCCAAAGGGTAAAAATGGGACCCTATTACTAAGACTCCGCGGTCCGTCTGTCTGTCACCAGTCTGTATCTCATGAACCGTGATAGTTAGACAGTTGAAATTTTCACAGATGATGTATTTCTGTTGCCGCTATAACAACAAATACTTAAATATTTAAGTGGGGCTCTCATACAACAAACGTGATTGTTGTGCCGTTTTTTTGCGATAATGGTACGGAACCCTTCATGCGCGAGTCCGACTCGCACTTGCCGGTTTTTATTCATGATAAGCCAGCTCTTGACCTTGATCGCGTCTGATGGAAAGCGACTGATCAGGTCTACGATGGCTCAAGCGAGCCCAGAAAATGCACTCTTGCTTTGAAGGTTGACATAGACGCTGGTAGCGTATACATATAGATGGGGAGTTTTTTTGCGACGTTTCTTCCCATGCCCTAAAACTCACCCTTCGTCTTTAATCCAGCATATCTTTCGTATTTCATAGAAGGAATAGCGCTTAATTTAGGATGAGGATGAATTGATCACAACCTTGATTATAAAACCCGTCATGTGATACTGACATTCATAAAATTTTAGCTAAAATGTTTCAAACCTATCAATCAAGTTACATTATCTTGAGATATGTAGGTACAGTTAAGGGTCAAAAGTGCAGTCACACTATAAAAAGTGTAAAAGTGCAGTCACGCAATAAAAACTGCAAAAGTGCAATCACACGATCAAAACTGCAAAAGAGCTGTCACACTATCAAAACTACAAAAGCGCAATCACACTAAAAAAAATGCAAAAGAGCTGTCACACTATCAAAACTACAAAAGCGCAATCACACTAACAAAACTGCAAAAAGCAGTCACACTAACAAAAATGCAAAAGAGCTGTCACACTATCAAAACTACAAAAGCGCAATCACACTAACAAAACTGAAAAAGCAGTCACACTATCAAAACTGCAAAAGTGCTGTCACACTATAAAAACTGCAATAGTGCAGTCAACTATCAAAACTGCTGTCACACTATCAAAACTGCAAAAGTGCAGTCACACTATCAAAACTGCAAAAGTGCAGTCACACTATCAAAACTGCAAAAGAGCAGTCACACTATCGAAACTGCAAAAGTGCAATCACACTATCAAAACTGCAAAAGTGCAATCACACTATCAAAACTGGAAAAGCAGCTGCATTTTTTTATGCGGAAGAATTTCAGCTTTTCACGGTTGGTAGGTATAATCTATACTTTAATTTCTATACAATATATTATACGTTTTGGATAATTTAACTTCTTCAACAAAAACTAGCCATTTGAGTTTTGGGGGAGTAAAACTGCAGTTTTGACCTTTGGACTGTAAATAGGTATGCCAAACCACTTCGTATTTTATTTATAAAAAACCGGCCAAGTGCGAGTCGGACTCACGAACGAAGGGTTCCGTACCATTATCGCAAAAAACGGCAAAAAAAAAAACATTTGTTGTATGGGAGCCCCACTAAAATATTTATTTTATTCTGTTTTTAGTATTTTTTGTTATAGCGGCAACAATTTTAACTGTCTAGCTATCACGGTTCATGAGATACAGCCTGGTGACAGACAGACAGACAGACACTGGAGTCTTAGTAATAGGGTACCGATTTTACCCTTTGGGTACGGAACCCTAAAAAGATGAACTAGTGGACCCTCTATGAAAAAAAGCATGCCAGATATGCCTAAAATAAAACCTAAGGTTAGTGACCTGAAACTTCACTTACTTACGAATACCTCATCAATCATTTCAATTTCCCATTAAATGCCTTGAAAACTCTTGTGATTACAATCAGCTGACGCATAGTACTTAAGAACAACATCTATTTCTCGTCTACCATTACCAAATACCTCATCTTCTAAAACAAAAGCAGCAATGTAAGTAATTTTCTATACATTACCCGGCAAGGCGTTATAACACAGCCACTTAACACACAAAAAAAAACAATAACACCTTTCAAATCAATCAAAAACAAATAAAGTAAGTATCCCACGGCAATAAACAGACAGATATAATAACATATTCCTTATATAATTGTTCAATTTCATTCGACTGACAACGACCAGTATACCTTGATCCGTCAAGATGGCGCTGCTTGTCAAGAGAGCTGTCAAAATAAAACGTCAGATACGTTTTAAATTTTAGTTCAGTTTTACGCCGCGTGTCGCGGTATAGTGGGGAGTGCTACGTTCGGTTTTAGATCTGTATTTCGTAGTCAATGCCAAGGTTAGGATCGATGACCGCTGCGCCTGCGCAGACGACGGTCGCCAAACAAATGCAAGAGCGAGGATAAGTCTGTGTTTATGTTTTGAAGGTGAAGTGCTGTTGTCTTTGATTTTCGTACGGTTTATTTAATTAGTTTAGATGGATAGATTTACTTAATTGATTTGTTTGTTGTGCATTTGGCCAAGAAGATTAAAAACAAGGTAAAGATAGATATACCAGACTGATTGGTGTATTATGAGTCTATTCAACACATCAAACCACCACCTTTGTCTAGCTGCTAGACAAAGGTTCACAAAGCGGAGGGGCCTGTGCGTTTCGCATCCACCGGACTCCCACAGCCTTGACCAGGTCGTCGCTCCATCTAGAGCGAGACCTTCCAACGCTACGTCTTCCGGAACGCGGTCGCCACTGTAGAACTTTTCCACTCCAACGGCCATCCCTTCTGCGAGCAATGCGCCCTGCCCACTGTCACTTAACACTTTGGCTGCCACGAAGGTCACCGGTGACCCCCAAACAATACATTTTCTATTGTGTTTATTTCGTGGCAGCCAAAGTGTTAAGTTTGGCTATTCTTCGGGCTATGTCGGTAACCTCTTGCAGATGTCTTCATTTCTGCATCGATCAAGCAAGGAATCTTCGAACATTGCCCTTTGGGTGACTTTAAGCCTTCTGATGAGGCCCATTGCGAGCGACCACGTCTCTGTCCCGTAAGTAATCACTGGCAACACACACTGGTCATAGACTTTCGTTTTGAGACACTGTGGTAAGTTGAACGAGAAGATACCGGGCAACTTCCAGAACGCTGCCCAGCCGAGTCGTATTCGACGGTTGACCTCTTTCTTGAAATTTGACCCACCTAACTGGACCGTTTGTCCCAGGTAGACAACTTTGAGTGTACAGTCTCCGACTTTGATAGGAGTGGGTGCAACATGGGCATTCAACATCACCTTGGTTTTGTCCATTTTTCTTTACTAACATCATATTTTTATAAGTTTCTATTATTAAAGATAAGCATTCTTAGTCTGTTTATATAATTCAATTAAGTCATTACACTAATTAAAAAGGAAAAAACTCAAGAGAAACAAAAACTGTCCGAAGCCACAAAGAAAACATGGCCACTCACACGCTAATCCGTCGTAATCAGTCACCTCGGCGCGTTTACTCTCAAACGTACCCAAACAAGTACGTACTCGTACTCATACAAGACTGTACTCATTCTGCCGTCATATAGCTAGTGATGACATTGAAAAAACTGCAGAAAAATCTCTATAGATCTCACTAAGCAGTATTTTTCTACTATCAATAGATGGCGGTAAAAAAAAAACCTCCCAAATTGCTATGTTTACAGATTTATTTTTAATAAGATTAAGCAATTGATTTATGCTAACAATGCTTATTCGAAACTACGCAATTAGATCTACTTTTTGACACTGGAAACTAGCATATGATTTTATAGTTTACCCCCTAAATCGTCTTTTGGGGGTAGTTTTGAAAAACTAATAATGACAACCTTTATCATTTACTTAGATTACACCTTCAAGTGTTAATAAGCAGACACAATAGAAATTACCATTGTTTTAATCCGATTCGGCAATATGGACAGATGACCGGGTAACCGGTCATGTGCCAAGTTTCAAGAATATTGGCCGAAGGAAATAGATTTTTCATACAAACTTTCAACCCCCTTTTTACCCCCTTAGGGGTAGAATTTCCAAAAATCCTTTCTTAGCGCTCACTTACCTCACTTGAGAAATCTTTCTGCCAAATTTCATGCTTCTAGGCCTAGTGGTTTTGGCTGTGCGTTGATCGATCAGTCAGTCAGTCAATCAGCTTCTTCTTTTATATATATATAGATAAACAGCATCGATTTTTATTATAATTTGTTTTTGTATTTTGTCTATATGATTTTGTCAGATAGTGACACTCTTGCTAAGGAGTATTCGAGTCCGTCCTCATCGGAAAACATACTCATTATGCAATTATGTGCGTCTGCATACCTCGAGCGTAGGAATTCAAAGACACCTGCGATTTGTATGGAAAGGGCTTCAAAGTGAGGAATTTTTAGGATAACTGTTCTTCGGTTACTACTCAATATTAGAGGCTTATTTGAGTCGAGATTGAAGAGGTGAAGATGCATTTGAGCGTTGGAATGTGAGAGTGAAATCAATCAAACTTTCATTTTTTTTATTTTGGTTAATCAAACTCCATGGCGCTGACAGCGGTTGTATTTTGTTTATGAATATGAACAGACTAATCTGTTCCCATTCTTAATGTAAAATTGTTTATTTAAGTTTGTAGTGTAATACCTAAAGATACAATTACGACAATTCTTTCACAGATATAAAGCTACTTTTTAACCGACTTTAGCGCTTAATGTTAGCTACTTTTTAACCGACTTTCCAAACAGGAGGAGGTTCTTTGTTCGGCTGTATTTTGTTATGTTTTTTTGTGTTTGTTCACCGATTTCTCCGTCAATTAACTTTATTAACAAAAATATATCTCGCTTCCAAAAACACTACAAAGTCAAAAATAATTTAAATAGTTAACCTTAGTGTCTTTGGAAGTCGGTTGTATTCTTTTGTAAAAAAAAAACATCCCGTAAAAATGCACAATACCTGTGGGTGGGATAAGCCACAGGAGCGAAACCGCAGGAAGGGCAAGTATTACAATTTCTGGGCGTCCACTTGTCTGCAAATGACAATATCATTCAAACCTAATGTTTGTGTTAATATAATTTGAAAAAAATACTAAATTAATTAATTATTCGGTACGTCAGAATATACAGATTATGAAGCTGATGATACAAGAAAGATCACAACAAATCTAATCAATAAATTACAGCAGACTACATAAATAACTGATACAATGTTGATTATCTAATTATAAACATTTGTAAAGTCAATATGAAAACTTATAAACAAGGAAACATCATGCGAACCATAACATATAATTATAAATAAACAATTAAATCAATAGTTTGTTCTCAATATGATCATTATTGATCATGTTGCATTTTCCTGTTTCAGTACTTCATTGATGTCATTTTGCCGCCAATTCTAACGTCTATGTCTGTTTTCGCGCCAACTTTACCCGCTGCTGCATTGTGCAACTGCATTTAAAAATAGAGTTGTATAACGTCTCTTTTTTTTTAACAGATTTACCAAAAAGGAGGAGGTTCAATGTTCGACTTTATGTTTGTTTTTTTTTATGTTGTATTTTCAACGATATCACCGTCAATTGTGGACCGATTATGATAATTATTTTTTTGTTTGAATGAGTTCGAAATTGGTGCCATTTTAATTTTCTGAAGAACTTCGGCGATATACAACAGAACTCTTCAGTAAATAAAGGAAAATCTCTTGGGATTGCTGCAATCGCATGTCTGTTTATTGTTCATACCATTTCATATTATAACATCACGCCAGTACGCTCTAAAGGGGTACGCACATGTGTACAGTTCACCTTGGTACACTCTCATTTCACCGGTTATGTACAGTTGCATGATATTCGTGTAATCTATTCTGGCATTATAGGTACCTTACATAACTTCCAGCCTATTAGGTATGTATAACTAAAAAGTAATAAATAACAATATTTTTTCCAAAAAAATACTACTGACTTCCAAATAACACAACTAGAAAGTGAAAAAAAACTTTATTTTTGGAAGTCGGTGTCCATAACGCAAAAAAATGGTACCTACCAAAGACACCGACTTCCAAAAATAAAGTTATTTTTCACTTTGTATTTTTTTTATTTGGAAGTCGGTAGTGTTTTTTGGTAAAAAAGTTATTTTTAAATAATCAGTGGTGGTCTATTAAGTTCCAATAAGTTCTGGTTCTCTATGGGCTCGTTATTAACATTAAAAAAACACAGGTCTAAATCCATGAGGACATAACCATTTCTATTTCAGTTTATGCAATATATTTTAGATTGGTTCAATATTGGAGCAGGAAATAGGCGAGAGCCAAACCTCGAATTATGACTTTTTACATAGAATATGCAAATAAAAATACAAAATATAATTTTACATAAAAATTTTGTGTTTAATAACTAGCTAGGATTTTTTTTTTTTTGGTTATGGGAAATCATCCAATGACTTCTCCAGCTCTGGGTGAAGCGGAAGGGCGGGTCACTTTTACTGACTAAAATCCAATCGTGTTCCTTCAGTTGCTTGAACCAGGGCCGGGGTGACTCTCTCTCAAATTTATCCACGACCCAAATAACTAGCTAACTCTCAATATTATTGTGGGAAGCTAAGGCGAGGTTTTTTACTTGGGACAATCCCACCGCGCTATTCCCAAACCACTGCAACTCCTGAAAGCCAGAAGCAACAGTGGCGACCACCAGAAAAGCGCCGAGGCAATGAAGCTCGACGAAGTCCCGGCGAATGAATTTAACTGTCTTGGATCCCGCAACGAAATTAATCAGAAAAGAATAACGGAGGAGTAGGAAAAATATAAATTTCCACTTCCCTCCATATCAAGCAGGAGACAGAACAAACAAGGCCAATAGGCACAAAGGGTCTTTTACAACTGGGATAAGCCCAGTTGCCTAACACCACGGATAAAAATTAGGATTAATATTAATGGGTCCTAACATTATAAGCTGTGTGTTGAATGTGTGCTAAGGCGAGGTTGTGTCGAGTGAGGAATTTACTTAGAAATTGTGTGCAGATAAATATTCTATCAATCTATCAAAGCATCTCTCTCCAAGCTCTTTCACCGTTCAACACATAATAAGTAGGTATACACAGGCCATTATATTAAGAAGTCTCGCAGGTCCGGGTTCGACTCCGAGTAACGGCTATTTTTTGTCTATGACCACTAACAGCTACAGCATTGCTTCTCATAATTTGAAAGTTGAAACTGATTAAAAGATAAACTGTAAGAATTAGATTGGTTGTTGTAAAAAACTTGACAAGTGCGACTCTTAATTTTGCACTGCGGTTCCGTACTGAACGTTCCGTATGTAGACTTTAATTTTCATTTCGTTTACATAGAGTAATTATTGTTTTCTTATTACAAGCTTTTACTTAACTTGCAATATATGTGTGTAAGTGTGTTCGGGTCAAATCTTGCAACTGAATTTTAAAGCAGTTATCCGTCCTCCGATTAAGATTAAACTTTTCATACACGTTTAGTTTGGATGACAATGCATGATTAGCTAAGTGACATAATTCAAAATATGGCGGACGGCCCAAGATGGCGGACTAGTTATTTTTTGTGCACTGCCATGATATGGGTATCAAACGAAAGGCATTGCTTAGAAGAATACGAAGAACAATTGTTTTACAAAAAAGATGTTTTATAAATAATTTATTATACTTTTTTACAGATATTTAAAAGAAAGTAAAACCTCTTTCTTAAAGAAGGGTCCTAAATCGCAGAAGACGGGATATGGTGAATAGAGAGACGCCTTTGTCCTTCAGTGGGACAGTAAAGGCTTATAAATATAATTTTAATATATACGTCCCAGATAAGCCAACAGAAAACTATTTCTAAAATAAATAGATAAATGATGGATAATTCTAAATCTGAGCAAAATCCAAGATGCAAACTTGTGTAATTCAAATGTGTGCTTACGGAACCCTAAAACAAAGCCTAATATTAATATAGGTACTTAATAAGTAGGTATACGATATCATCACGCATATGTCAGTGCGGGGTATGTTTAATTGCAAATGATATTAATACAACAACCAAAAAAAATGGCGCGTTTGTTTGATCGTTGTAGGTAGAATGAGCGAATCTATGCAATCAAATCTAGATTTTTTATAGGTACTTACTTTTAAGTAGGCCTCCTAGCCTAGGCTAGCTCTCTGCGGTTAATAATATATATTGAATTCTTGCCGAATTAATTTCAACTGACCTGAGAGCAGTGGTGGCCCAATGGGTTACAAGTTGTAGGTCATAGGTTCGAACCCTGGCAAGCACTTAACTTAGTGTAAATTATTTCATCACCACTGCTCTTAAAACGGTGAAGGAAAACATCGTGAGGACACCGGCATGTCTTAGAACCAAAATTTCGAAGACAAGTGACATCCACCAACCCGCACTGGGCCCGCGTGGTGGATTATGGCCCATTCCCTCTCACAGAGAGGAGGCCTGTCCCAGCAGTGGAAACATTAAAAGGCTGATGATGACGGTATGCGATGATGTGCTCAACGATGCAGCACGCTTGCCTAGAAGTAACCTATTCACTCTAGACTGAAATTAATTCTTGCCGAATTAAATTCTATTTACCTGGTGCTAAGCGGCGATGTGGTCGACCATGGAGCACGCATGACTATTCTAGAAGTAACTTTTCAATCTTGACTGGAAAACCTTCAGGTTATAGCTGTTTCAAAACCAGACTCCGGTAGAAAAAGTCCCTTCCAAGAAACACGATTAGAGATCCACAATTAGCTTGTAGATTTGCATTTTGGATACGAATTATCTCAACACCAGCTTCTGTCAGCGACTTCGCCCACGTGAATGTCGAAAACTATACCAAGGGATCATATACCCGGGAGAGAAAGTATCCTAGGTGCTATTCCAGACCATAATCTATCTCTGTGCCAAATTTCATCCAGATCCGTTCAGTAGTTTTTGCGTGAAAGAGTAACAAACATACAAACACACTTACACACTAACAAACCTTCGCCTTTAACATATTGATGTGATAGTGTGACACGTCTAGATATTTCACAGTAAATTTCAAAGAGCAGCCCTCATATTTCCCGAATCACAACATAAAAAACAGACAAATTGTGGTTGTAACCACTCTTCTGTATATAATGTATTCACGCACAATACTACGGTATGATTCATTAGCAAGAAAACAAATTCAAAACCAAAGTAAATACTGGCCTTTAAGAAAGAAAACTAAAACAGTAAAGTAAATACTGGCCTTCAAGAAAGAAAATTAAAACAGTAAAATAAATTCTGGCCTTCAGGAAAGAAAACTAAAACAGTAAAATAATTACTGGCCTTCAGGAAAGAAAACTAAAACAGTAAAGTAAATTCTGGCCTTCAAGAAAGAAAACTCAAACAGTAAAGTAAATACTGGGCTTCAAGAAAGGAAACTAAAACAGTAAAGTAAAAACTGGCCTTCAAGAAAGAAAATTAAAACAGTTAAATAAATACTGGCCTTCAAGAGAGAAAACTAAAACAGTAAAGTTAATACTGGCCTTCAAGAAAGGAAACAAAAACAGTACCTAAAGTAAAAACTGGTCTTAAAGAAAGATAATTAAAACAGTAAATTAAATACGGCCAGTATTTAATTTACTGTTGTTTGTTTACTTGCTTACTTACTTACTTGTTTACTTCAAGAAAGAAAATTAAAACAGTAAAGTAAATATTGGCCTTCAAGAAAGGAAAATAAACCGGCAAATCTGCGTAACCTTGGCACCCACAATCTATGATTGGCTGCAGCGTTATGCAACAACGTGTTAATGATTTCAATTTCCTCGGCGATTAGAGCAGGAGAGAAACATTGGAGCACTGAGACTGAGACCAATTCTTATCACGCGGCGCGAATCGGGATAAACTAAGTTGCTATGGTGATAAGGTTTTGCAGGGCTTAGGTGGACCGTAGGAATGAAATATACTATGGTTTCTAAGTTATGAAAGAGTAAGCGACCTTCCTGATGACTCGATTCCATTTAAATCGAATGGCGAATATGACACCGACAAGCGATTTTACTAAGAGAAATGGCAAGTACGTTCTTCGAATCGATTTCCACTTGAAATTTTCTTAAAAACTTTTCAAATAAACCTCCTCCTTTTTGAAGACGTTTAAAAATACAACCGACTTCCAAATAAAACACTACAAAGAGAAAAATAACTTCAACTTACTCTTCGACTTCCGAAATTGAAGTTATTTTATAAAAGTTATAAAGGTAGAAATGTTTTTGTTTTACACTTTTTTTGTTGTGGTACCTCTACATATATCTATAATGCAGTTATGCCTGAATAGATTACCCGAATAACATGAAACTTGGACACAACCGGTGAAATTACTGTACACATCTGTGTACCCCTTTAGAGCGTACCGGTGCACGGTGTGACGTTATTTTATGAAATGGAGTAAACAATAAACAGACAAGGGATTGCAACAATCCCGAGAGATTTGCCGTCATTTATTGAAGAGTTCTATTGTATATCTCCGAAGTTCTTCATCAGATCTTGATCAAATTTAAATGGGACCACATTAGAAGCAACTTCTTACAAATAAAGGTAATAGACATAAAACAAATGCTGTGGAATTGAGAACCTCTTCCTTTATAAAGTCGGTTAAAAATTCGTGCTCAATCACGAAGGTCCCTAAGGAAAACAGTAATTTTGTAGATACTTAAACCTACAAATCCCTAACTAATACCTTCTGTCCTACTCAAACTTAGATACTGGGATATATATTTTACATAGTTGGGCAGAAGACAATGGCACTTGTATCATTCGATCATTCGATCGAACTTGCGCTTGATACAAGCTGAGCAGCTGTTCTGGCGTGAAGTACTTCTAACCTTTGCAAGAATCCCCAACTTTTGTCTGCCAGCTGAGCCTTTGCCTCAATGTATGGCCCAAAATTGAGAGTCGATGTCAACGTAACGCCAAGAAGCTCAGGATCTCATCAATGATGATGATAAAGATGAATAAAAACTGTAAGTTAACCAAGTGGTTAACTATAGATAAATATTATCCCTCTTACTAATAAATACGGAATAAAGTTATACCAGGTATAACAAAGGTATACCCATACATTTTCATAGGTTTATACCTGGTATAACTTTATTCTGCGTTTATTTGTAAGAGGGTATATGTATATATTTCCTTTCATTTAATTAAAAACCCACCAAAACCAATGACGCATTGAAAACACATTACAAACACCGCAAGCACAATTTCTGCAACCGAAAAGGCAGTTGCAAAAAAATCGAAAGGAAAAATATCGAATAAAAATTCATAGCAGACGTTGTATGTACAAAACAGGACCGGATGTTACGCAACCGGTAGTGTGTATGTGTATATACATTGTGTACATCGATCCCTTATGTATTCAGCGGACGTTTTCGTCGCCCTTTACCTTACGGGGACTGGAGTCTGTGACCCTGGTACGGTTTGCAAAAAAGTTTTTTTTTTTTTTTTTTATTATTGATAGGCTTGCGCTTGACCACTATCTCGCCTGATGGTAAGCGATGATGTGGTCGACGATGTAGCACGCTTACCTGGAAGAAACCTATTCACTCTTGACTTAAAGACTCCCAGGTTGTAGCTATCAGGAAATACAGACTCTGGCAGGGAATGCCACGCTTTAGCTGTACGCATAATAAAAGTATTCCCAAAACATTTGGTGCGTATGGGAGGGATGTCCAACGCATCGCCGTACGTCTTGTAGTCCGATGATGGAGCGGGCTAGGAGGAATTAGTTCACGCAATTCTATCTTACACTCCCCGAAATAAAATGAATATGAATGAATTAATATTTTGCTTGCCACTTTTTATTAACTGTCAAACTCAATTGATGTCAGTGCTGTGGTGTAATACAATGTTCTAAAAGAATAGATTTTTTATGTTCAAAAGGGAATTCAAGCTGTAAATTTAAACATAGGAAGCCATAAGTATATCCTAATTGAGTAGCTATTATTTGGAATATTTTTAACCGATTACAAAAAAGGAGGAGGTTCTCCATTCCTCGGAATCTTTTTTTTTTGTATGTTCCCTGTTTACTCAAAGACGCCTGGACCGATTTGGAAAATTCTTCTTTTGTTTGGAAGGGTATACTTCACAGGTGGTCCCATGACCATCAGGATCTGATGATGGGATCCTGGAGAAATCGAGGGAACTCCTCAAATATTATAGCGATTTTGGTATTTTCATCAACAATGCAATCATTTGCACTCAGAAAGTATCATTTGGTGAAGTGGAACAAATGAAGAAGCCCACAGATGGCCACTGGAACTCCTTAATGCAAAGTATGTCACGGATAGAAGATACCTCGAATAGTTAACCGACTATGATAAAGCTGATACTTATAAATAAATGGTACTGATGAAAATGGTACCATCGAACTGTTCTGGTGATGACGCCGGAAGATAGGCATTGGGACTCCGAAATAAAACAATGTATCTTAGTCGTGTTTGGGATAATTGGAATCGTCGTGGGATGTACTTTGGCTATAAATGATTATCATGTTAATTTTACCTACCAAAACTAAAAAGAGAAAAATAAAAAATACTTTTTATCAAAAAATCAAACCGACTTCCAAAACAAAACACTGCAAAAGGAATAATAACTTCATTTTCCGAAGTCTTTATACCCATTGTTTTCCGTTTTTCGACACCGACTTCGGAAAAGAAAGTTATTATTCGTTTTGCAGTATTTTCTTTTGGAAGTCGGTTTGATTTTTTGCTAAAAAGTTTTTTGGACACACACAGATAGGTACAGTTTTATTTTCTTGTTCAGCCTCTACTTTGATGTTTAATATTAAAATAAATAAATATAATGACAACTATTTATTCGCCGCAACACAATAAACGAAAAATTACAGTAAAGAATAGAAAAAAACATAATACATTAAATAATTTTGCTGAGATTCCCCATATTTCCTAGACGATGACGTGCACTTTCTTTGCTGCCGACCCTACCTCCATTAGGGTAGTTAAGCCTTTGGGTTTATTGATAAACTTGGTGTGTAAAACGCTTACTATATTGTTGTTTTTAGATGAGCCGTTAACTATATCGACAGTTCTGTTATCGAGGAAATATAACTTCAACAAAATGGGGTCACAAAATGCCTCAAAATCATGCGTTTGAACGGTCTTGCAGTCACGTGAGATTTGAATGTAGTTAAAAACACCTGTATAGCCGACACGATTATTTTATGATGAACTAGCTTCTGCCAGCGGCCTGATCCGCGTGATCCTCATGTCAGCCGAAAGACTTCCACTGCTGGGCATAGGCCTCCTCTAAGCTTCGCCTCATCGCACGTGTGGTATTCGGGAATTATCCCACGGGAAAATACTACCGGGATAAAAAGAAAATCCTTTGTGCTATTCCAGACTATATTGTATATCTTATTTTTTATTTTTTTTACTATTATCGATAGGCTCGCGTTTGACCACTACCTCGCCTGATGGTAAGCGATGATGTGGCCTACGGTGAAGCACGCTTGCCTAGAAGAAACCTATTCACTCTTGACTTAAAGACCCCAAGGTTGTAGCTATCAGGAAAAAAGACTCCGGAAGGGAATTCCACTCCTTAGCTGTGCGCACAATGAAGTATTAGCAAATCGCTTTGTGCGTATGGGTGGGATGTCCACCATGTACCGATGGCGCATGGCCGTACGTCTTGTAGTCCGATGATGGAAAGGGCTAGGCTGAATCAAATTGTGCAGTTCCGTCGCACACTCCCCGAAATGTAACCGATAAAAAACCGACAGGCTGGCAACTCGGCGTCGATGTTCGAGGCTCTGGAGCTTTGACGCGACCAGCGCATCATTGCCAATAAGCCTCTAGCCTCATCTGTGCCAATGATTTCATCCAGATCCGTTTAGCTGTGCCGGCGTGCTTGAGTACCAAGCATCCATCTATCCATCCAAACTTTCGCATTTATACTACTCGTATCAGCAAGATTTTCGGCTGCTAAATAAAGAAAGAAAGAAAGAAAGAAAAATAATTATTTGTGACCCGCACAGGAGACACGAGAAATAAGCATACAATTAAACAATAATAATAAAATAAAAACCCCGTGCGAGACCAAAAAGGCTCCTATCTCAGCATGTGCAGCGATATCCAAAAAAGGTAATAACGCTGCGCTGATATTCTGATAGGGCCAACTGTTGATGCCACGGACGCACTTACGGAAACGGGACTTATATAATAAAAAATAAAATAGAAGAATATATAAATAACAAACAAAATAGAAAAAAAAACACTTAACACACACACACACACATCACACATCACATCATCATATATCATATATATCATCATATTTTCTATCGTCTGAATACCCGTAACGACTGTCAAAGATGCTTTACGGCTTTCCGAGGCATGGAGGAGGCTGCATGCATGGTCACCGATCCACGGACTTACCTCGGCAATCACTGCCTTAGAGGTTAAAATGCATGCTATCTTATCCGACAACACTTACGAAAGAGATAGATGCTGTGATGAGCAGTAAAAAGCTAGTTCGTGTACGAATTAGCACTTTAGCAAATTTGTATCGAAATGGCTGATGATTTAGGACGAAAACGAGCGCGCGAAATTTATAAACAGACCTTTGGGACTCTAGAAATCATGAAAAAACAACCAAATGTATATTTATAAAATAAAATTATTTGCATTGTTGAATTACTTATCTATCCCTATATGGAGGCCGTTTTGCAATTTTCCTTCTTCTTATGGTATTTATTGCCGCCCAAAGATGCGTTAAAATTAGTGTTGAAATATGGAACTTTCGACGCTCATAACTTTCAATTTTTTTTTTTTTTACTATTTTGTTTCCATACAGGACTAGATAATGATGAGACAAATTGCTATCATTTTTTATTTTGAACGTACATCGTCAAACAGTGGAGTAATCTCTAGACTACGTTTGTATGGAAGAAATTCGACTAGTGTAACCTTAACCTCTAAGATCGAGCCATCCGGCTGTAAATACTTACATTTCGACAAAATGGGGTCACAAAGAGCCTCAACATGTGTTGGAACAGTACCGAGTTCACATGACTTCCGGATGACACATGTAATTGTGGTCACTTAGAGGTCGATGAATCACGAAGTAGATCGTATTGAGCGACACCAGGAAATAAGATCATTATCATATTAGTCCAGTTTTGTTACTCAGACCGTTCAAAAAAATTATTGATTACGACGACGTCTGTCTTCCAATCGGATTTTTCAATCCCGGTGGTCTACTCTGAGAAGAAACACCGAAGCATAGTCAGAGGTCAAGATCTCTTAAGGCGATACAATCCGGTAAAATCCGGATAGTTGCTAGACTTTTTGAAATCTTTCTTTATCTCCTGGTAAAAAAAGCAATTTTTTTTTTTTTGTAATAGGTTCTGGCCTGTACTTTGGTTATTATCTACAAATTTATGAAAAGTAAAAAACATTATAGGGGATAGCTGCCTAATCCTCTAAATTATGTTTAGAATAGATGTCCCGCCGAGAAACATACATCTGCAGACAGGGCATCTATCCCGCAAAAACTTTGACTGCATTTTGTCTTTTCACGAAATAGCACAGAGATATAAAACACGGTTAACTTAGTGATAGTTGAAGATTCTTTCGATCCGAATACAAGTAAAATTTCAAAATTTAGAAACCCCCGACACATTTATCTTGCGAAAAAACCCCGATTCAAACATTAAAACGCCTATAACTTTTGAACGGCTGAACCGATTTTATTCAAACATAGCTAAGAACACTCTCGACAAAATTACCTTTCAAACAAAAAAAAACTAAATCAAAATCGGTTAATCCGTTTAGGCGCTATGATGCCACAGACAGACACACAGATACAGAGCAACACACGTGAAACTTATAACACCCCTCTTTTGCCGGCGGGGGTAAAAACTAGCATGCGATTCATCCGCAAAAGAGAGTATTTAAAATAAAGTAATTACAATCGGGATTTTTTCGGGGGTTAAATACGAAACGACTGGCAAACTATCGGCAAGGACCTCCACTCATCTCTATGAGAGGAGAGGACTGGAGGAGGCCTTCACCCGAGGAGGGGTCAACATCCAATAGCAGAAACTAACTCTTACTAACTAAACACTAACAAACATAAATATCAACATTTGAAATGGAAATGAAGGATAAGGAAATACAGGCTTTTTTATTTTTATTTATTTTATAATTACAATCGGAGCAACTATACCCCAAGGTCAACTATCCTGAGTTTACCCTAATGGTCAAATCTTATGAGAATAAGGGTCAAAACACCAAAATTTCTTATCTCCATTGTACCCCCACAAGAGGGAATTTAAAAGTGGAACGTTTCCAATTGGAAAAAAATATTGTAATAAATTAAAGTTGCGCGTATACTTACGTGAAATACTCTTCGCATAACACTGTAACATCACCAACATATCACGTCTGCTTAGCGACCATATGTCACTGCAGGGATCCAGCAGAATATCAGCGTCAGGTATATTTGCCTGACACGAGCTGAGCTGGACTCCCATTTGGTGCAACCTTGAGACACACACCGCACTGTGTTTTAATTGTTATACCAACTATTTGAGGTATGTTACTATGTCACTTTTATTTCTTGTATGATTTTGTTTTCCGTTTTTCTTTTTTTTTAATGTTGGCACCCCTGAATTCGCCGAAGTGTTGAACAAATGTCTATACCTATAATACACACATTTCGCAAATTATGTTAAGTCCTATGTAGACCTTCTATTATTTTACGAAACAGTCATCTTACCACCTACCTATAAATCGGTCCATTTTCCCCCAAGGGTCAACATACGATTACAATCGGGTCCATAATTGAGCGAATTACAAGTCATTGTTCATGTGATGTCCATGCTAAATAGATCCATGTGTCGAGTTCACACCTTAAATAGTGTTCTGTGACAGTTTGCACGTGTTTAAGGTGAGGTCTTGTTAGCGCGACAAGAATTTTTTGTTGCGATTTGTAATAGGTTTTTAACAGACTTCAAAAAAAGGTGGAGGTTCTCAAATCGACGGTTTTTTTTGTATGTTTCCCGATAACTCAAAGACGCCTGAATCGATTTGGAAAATTGTTCTTTTCTTTGAAAGGGTATACTTTCCAGGTGGTCCCATGATAATCAAGTCAGGATCTGATGATGGGATCCTGGAGAAATCGGGGGAACTCCTCAAATTTGATGTGCATACAAATAGCGATTTGGGTATTTTCATCAACAATGCAATCATTTGCACTCAGAAAGTATCATTTGGTGAAGTGGAACAGATGACCACTGGAACTCCTTAATGCTGAGTATGTCACTGGTATAACATATCTGAAATAGTTAAGCAACTATCATGAAGCAAATACTAATAAATATTTGGTAATTATGAAAATGGTACCATCGAACTGATATGATGATGAAGCCGGAAGGTAGGCACTGGAACTCCGAGATAAAACAATGTATCCTTGTCGTGTTTGGGCTTATTGAAATCATCATGAGATTTACATTGACAATACATTACTTTCATGGTAATTTCAGGTACTACCTACCAAAACTAAAAAAAACATTAAAACATACTTTATCATACTTCCGAAAGAAAAAGCTGGTGTCGTAAAACGGAAAACTATAGGACCAAAGACACCGACTTTGGAAAAAAGTGTTGTGTTGTTCACACAATCGATACTTCTGAAACGACAAAAATTCAGCACAATATGCTTTGTATCTAGTCTGTCCCACTCCTGGATCAATCCCCTGGACTGGCCATCACCAAGGTCGCTTATCTTGAACTATAAAATGACCCTTAAAAAAGTAAGAAGATCAACACATCTAAAAGTAATAAATTTCAATCAAATTCAGAACGTAATTTCTATAAACAAAATCTCAGATAAACTACAGCACTATAAACTCGAACGTTACAAAATGTTTCAGATTCTAATCGCATTTTGACAACAGCGATAAGCCTAGAAACTTCTAATCCATATCTTTAATGGGAGAATTTCCCACCAAATGATGAGAAAAGATAAACCTCTTTTTATTCATTATTGACCTATAGAAAACCTCTAAAACTTTGAACCTTTGGCCGCCCGATGACAACCTTAGACCATAAAATTAATATCAATAGGTAATCATATATTTTATGGGTTTTATTTTACGCAATCATTAAGGCCTTAAATTAATCCGGCCCAGTTAATTATGACGATTTTATTACGGTGTCACCGATATTTTTAACATTTTGTTTAAAAGATGATCTCGAAGAAACGAAAATTCAGAATTGAACACGTTTTGCAAAATCTAAGCGGTTGGTTTCGACTAAATCTGATGTCAATAAATTAGTTTTGAAATCTAATAAAGTAGATAGGTTTATTGGTAGATTTGAGTTTAATAATTTGATTTGATTTTTTGTTCCGTTGTTGTTGAATTAGGTAATTTACCTGATTTTGCAATATTTGTAAGTATGTGAGAACCATGTTCCTATTTATCAAGTGGAGGAATTTACATTTTAATGCTTGTAATACTTTATACCTATATGTAGTATAATAGTTCTGGGTGCATCGTTCTCACTTATGTGAATTTATTAATTGTAAAAAACTTTTTTTTTTTTAAAGAGTAGGTATGGTTCTTGTGTGTTCTTCTCCATAATAAGGTAATTTTTCGAATGCACGGTAGAATAAATTTTTATTACTTGTAAATAATTGTTAACGTTCAAAAGTGCCACTTAAGACGACGACTAACGCCAACGACCTTGAGGGAACAAAACACGCACTTATTTCACACCCGCGTGGCCCAAAATTTAGTAGTTTTTGTACTTTCCTTATTATTCTAAGACTTTAAAAAAAAAGCTTCAGATCAAAATGTAGATAATTAAATTGTCTTTGATATGGTGTCAATTTCATTAAAATACGCTCAGCGGTTTTAGTGCGATTGTCGTGTTTTTGTCCGTTTTAGACATAACTTTACAAATTAATTACACTATGTTATACGAAAAAACTCAAAATTTGCTCAGATGAAATTATTAAGAAAATGGTCTAATTTAACATATATTTTTTCCAATAAATTACGACGAGCCGTTTAGACGTGATTCTCATTTTAAAATCAGCTACTCAAGGGAATCGGCGCCTTAATGGCCAAGTTCATAATAAAGTAAAAACCCAAATACAACGATCAGCATTTTCTCTCAGATTCACGAAACTCTTCTAGAACTCGAAAAAAAATATGTCGTCACTTAATTATTCTTAACATTTTGTCAAAAATTCCACTATGCAGCCAAGCGAGCAGGTTATGCGACGTCTGTCCAAACACAATTTGTCTATTTCTTATTTACCTTGCCAAACCGGCTTCTAAAAATTTACTAAAATAAAATGCCAACTCTGAAAACAACTTTTCATTTCAGTTGTCCCCGTTCTGTGGCACACATTATGCTAATATATACTGTTTCCGGCTGGGGAATCCTATTTGGGTTCCGTACAATGTTTTGTTTGTATAAAATGCCGCTGTCGTTGTTGTCAGACCTGGCAGAGATCGTTGTGGAATCGGCTTGTCAGCGGCACAGGTAGGGTTGCCGTAACCCTTAAGGAATTTGTCCTCCCGAAATTGTTTTGGCAAACTTGAATTGATGGATATAGTTTTGATTGATGTGGCTGTTTAGAATATTTCTAGCTATGTGGAGTATGGGGTTTCTCCTCTTTGAAGTTATTTTGAAATTGAATCTTACACCTTCTTTTTGCATATTAAGATATCTTAGTAGAAGACCGCGCTAGAAGATTGTGACCAGAAAACATTTTCACTTCCGCAAAATTCTTATGTGTTTTTTGACAGCCCTGGCTGAATATTGTTGGGTTACTGCAATATCCCGCGTACCAATCTTGCTAAACGATTGTTAATTTGATGTCATATGCGAATGAACCGTATGAACTTTGTATGTTCCCAAAAAGACAGCAAAAAGTTCACTTTTGGAATATGTTTAATTTTTATCTGATTGAATTACGAGAACAGAACAGGTGATAATTTTAGTGATATACTGATAAATAGTTGATATGTTCTGAGGAAATTATACCTCCAAATATAGACAATAGAACAAAGTAATCCATACTATAATATCGTAAATACGAAAGTTACTCTGTTTATTTGTTACGTTTTTACGCCTAAACAGCTAAAGCAATTTCAATAAATTGGTACCTATAGAGAAAGATTTAACCTTGGAGAACATGTGATACTTTTTAACCGACTTACCAAACGGAGGAGGTTCTATGTTCGACTTTATGTTAGTTTTTCTTTCTTTTTTTTTTGTTTGTTCACCTATATCTCCGTCAATTGTGGACCGATTTTGAAAATTCTTTCTTTGTTCGAAAGAGTATGTTTCGAAATTGGCCCCATTTTAATTCGGTGAAGATCTGATGAAGAACTTCGGAGATATACAACAGAACTCTTCAATAAACAACAGCAAAACTCTCGGGATTGCTGCTATCGCATGTCTGTTTATACCATTTCATAACATAACATCACGCCAGTACGCTCTAAAGGGGTACGCAGATCTCTCATTTCACCGGTTAAGTTCATGTTTCATGTTATTCGGGTAATCTAATTTGGCGTTATAGGGACCTTACTAAACAACTTGCCTATTAGGTAGGTAAAACTAAAAAGAGAAAAATAAAAAATCATTTTTGAAAAAAAATAGCACCGACTTCCAAATGAACAACTACAAAGTGAAAAATAACTTAATTTTTGGAAGTCGGTGTCCATATCGCAAAAAAAAATGGTACCTACGAAAGACACCGACTTCCAAAAATTAAGTTATTTTTCACTTTTTAGTTTTTCATTTGGAAGTAGGTGCTATTTTTTTGCAAAAAAGTTTTTTTATAATCCCAAAAGTACGTTCGTTTGGACTTCATTAATTTCTGAATATCATGGACGAAGCCGCTGGCAGAAGCCAGGATAAAGAATAAAAACCCTTAATTTTGGTACCCTACACGATGGTTATCGTAGAAAAAAATGCAACCCCTACAATATGGCGTCCAAAATCCGCCATTTTCTTTTTTTTAACGGCACTTACCTAAGAACACTTGGCCAGTCAAGACCTATCTAACGATGTCTTAATTATAAAAATCCATCAAGTGGTTTGAAAGATACGAGGCAATAAAGAATATTACATACATACTTACAAGACACGCGCGAAAAACCTAACCCTTGCCTTGCAACCGGGTAAAAAGAGATGCCTTAAAAGACAAATAGGAAGTCAGAAAAAGATTGACAAGATCACCAAAAATACAAAAGCCAAGGAATTGATTACTAATATCGATAATCATGCTGAATTAGATCCGCATAGAAACGCCTTTGAAGTTAATCAATCCTACACATGGATCAGATAACTTAGCATATTAAGCCGATTAAGAGTCCTAATAAAAGTTAACGAGCAAATTAATACTGTCAACTAATCCATGGCGGAAAACTATTAAAATGGAAGAGTCAACTTTATTTATATATTCTGTAGGATTCTGTGACGTTCTTAGTTCTGTTCTGATTTAACCAATTTCGAAAGCATTTGATATGTTTGTTCTTAAAGCGGTCATAAGTATTTATTTAGCAGTTATAGATTAGACAATACGTCTAATATATAACTTAACTTCAATACGCCACATACGACACCTATCGATATTTTTCGCAGGTCTGTGCCATTAGTGAAATAATTTATTATTTAAAATTTTATGGCACCTAAGCATCAGTAGTTACTAGTGTAGGGACGTTTATTTTATTTAGAAAGAAAAACTTTTTTGCAAAAAAATACTACCGAATTCCAAATGAAAAACTACAAAGTGAAAAATAACTTAACTCTTGGAAGTCGGTGTCTTACGTAGGTACCATTTTTTTTCGATATCGACACCGACTTCCAAGAGTTAAGTTATTTTTCACTTTGTAGTTTTTCATTTGGAAGTCGGTAGTATTTTTTTGCAAAAAAGTTTTTTATTTTTCCCTTTTTAGTTTTACCTACCTAATAGGCAAGTTGTTTAGTAAGTACCTATTAGCCAGAACAGATTACCCGAAAAACATGAAACTCGAACATAACCGGTGAAATTAAAGTTCTGCGTACCCCTTTCAGTTTACTGGCGTGATGTTATGTTATGAAATTGTATAAGCAATAAACAGACATGCGATTGAAGCAATCCCCAATGATTTGTCGTTATTTATTGAAGAGTTCTGTTGTATATCTCCGAAGTTCTTCATCAGATCTTTAACAAATTAAAATGGGACCAATTTCGGAACATATTCTTTCGAACAAAAAAAAAATTTCAAAATCGGTCCACAATTGGCGGAGATATCGGTAAACATACATAAAAAAAAAAACATACGAGAAGTCGAACATAGAACCTCCTCCTTTTTGGTAAGTCGGTTAAAAATCGATTTAAAATAGTTTAATAACATGCTAAAAATATAACTTTCTCTTATTTTAGTTAGATGTTGAACATTATAAGCATTTATACCCAAACTACCAGGAGGGCAGAATCATGAAGAAGTATTTTCGGGCCTAGAATCATAAGCTGTATGTAGACTAACGGAGTACCAGGAGTGCAGAATCTAAAATCTCCCGGTACTCTTTTCACAACTCATCATTCTAGCCTTGGTAACACTTCCTAGTTGAGTTTGTTAAAGGCGCCGATTCCCTTGAGTAGCTGATTTTAAAATGAAAATCACGTCTAAACGGCTAGTCGTAATTTTTTGGAAAAAATATATGTTATATAAGACCATTTTCTTAATAATTTCATCTAAGCAGAATTTGAATTTTATTCGTATAACATAGTGTAATTAATTTGTAAAGTTATGTCTAAAACGGACAAAAACACGACAATCGCAACAAAACCGCTGGGCGTATTTTAATGAAATCGACACCATCTCAAAGACAATTTAATTATCTACATTTTGATCTGAAGCTTTTTTTTAATGTCATAGATTAATAAGGAAAGTACAAAAAACTACTAAATTTTGGGTCGCGCGAGTGTCAAACGAGTGCGCATTTTGTTCCCTCAAGGTCGTTGGCGTTAGTCGTCGTCTTAAGCTGACTCTCAACAATCTCAACTTACCTGTCTTTTCCAAACTATTATAGTGGCGGCTACCTGTCTAACCGGATGCCGCTGAGTACCAGTATTTTACGTAGAAAAATATTAAAGAAAAACATTTTTTTTTCTAACTAACAATCAGTATTATATAAACAACATTGTACGCGTATAGCGGCAACGTGCCGCTGATTGAAAAGTTTTGGAACGGAAATCTAAATTAGAGGTTTAAAAACAATCGGAAGTTCCGACTTTTCGGAATCGGAATCGGACCTCCGTTACATCCCTACTACTGTATCTAGTGAATAGACGGTAAAATCTTCGGAAAGATAGCAAAATCATATGAAACCCGTAAGACACTTACAAATAACAGCTTTTCATTATCTTGAAGAATTTATTGTTTAATTGCGGTACACGACTACGGTAAGATTTTACCGCAAAACTGTGAAGAGATTTTCTAAACACAGCTACAATAATGAACGAGATAAAATGAGGATTTTTATGCGTTTTTAGTGCTAAAAACACATAAGTAATGATTCAAACTGTTAAAATTGCCACCATTTCTGTCAAGTCAATCTAGTTTTAATTGCTATTGTTTAAGTTTTATTGCTGATCGTTTTGTTCATAATAAGCTGTATATTTTTACTCAACTTTGAAGAGTATTTTCTTCAGCATTTATTTATTGTAATAAATCATATAATAAAGGCCTCTTTTCTAAAGTAAAGTTAAAGGGGACAATTTACAAGTCCGTGATTAGACCTGTCGTACTGTATGGATCAGAATGTTGGGCTGTGAAAAAGATGGATGAAAAGAGATTGCATGTAGCAGAGGTGAGAATGTTGTGATGGATGTGCGGAGTGACGAGAATGGATGAAGTCAGTATTGAGTATATTAGAGGAAGTTTGAAAGTGGTGCCAGTGACAGAAAAGTTGAAAGGAAACCGTTTGTCCTGGTATGGTCATGTGATGAGGAGGGATAAAACGCACGTTACTAAAAGAGTTATGAACTTAATGTGGATGGCTGGAGAGGGAGGGGACGGCCAAAGAAAAGATGGATGGACTGTGTGAGGAGTGATATGAAAGAAAAGGGAGTCAGTGATGGCGTCACGGGGGACAGGACGGTATGAAAGATGAAAACGTGTTGCGCCGACCCCAAGTAGCATGGGACAAGGGCAGGAAGATGATGACACAGCACCACCAACACCTGCTGATTTTATAAAGGACTAGCTGACCCCCGCGGAATAATATAGCTTTCCATAGGTCAAAGCATTTTTTAAATCGGTCCAGTAGAATCAGAGCCTATTCGGTACAAACAAACAAAACAATCTTTCCTCTTTATAATATTGGTATAGAAAAGGCCAGACGATACTTCGAAAAGGCAAAAAAAAAACGGCCAAGTGCGTGTCGGACTTCGCACATGTAGAGTTCCGTATAAAACCGCAAAATTAAGCTGGGTTGTAATAAAAAAATGAGGGAATTTCAAAGATATATACGTAAAAACGTATCGTAAAATATATGTAAATAATAAACATTATCACCAAATAAAGTACCACGTAAAGTTAAAAAGGTCAATGGGAAGTTAAAAAAATCTTGAGAACAAAATTTAAAAATAAATGCAGAATTCTTGGCTTCTCTTTCCTTGCTATCCAATATTTTTTAAAGCAAAAATTTACAGTATTTATCTACTTTTTTGCGCCCCGCCTTTAGCTGTATGGCAAGCCCCCCTTAAAAACATTTAAAATATATTTTGAATATTTGTATGGCTTTGGATTATCAAGATGCTTATACTGTGACAAGTAAAATTTCAAAATTTAAAAACCCCCGCCCATTTATCTTGCGAAAACACCCCGATTCAAACAGTAAAATGCCCACAACTTTTGAACGGCTACACCGATTTTATTCAAACATAGCTAAGAACACTCTCGACAAAATCACCTTTCAAACAAAAAAAACTAATTCAAAATCGGTTCATCCGTTTAGGCGCTATGATGCCACAGACAGACACACAGTTACACAGATACACAGCAACACACGTGAAACTTATAACACCCCTCTTTTTCCGGCGGGGGTTAAAAATTTGAAGACCGTATAGCTCCAACCGTCTGTCTGTAAAACTTGTGACAGACGACGGACAGACAGACGGTCCGTTTGGATCCTTAGAGTACGGAACCCTAAAAATAGCTCTAAAATATTACTTAGACGAATATACTTTTAAAAAAAACAGTCGGTCTTAAGCAAATAAAATAAACAACCAAGAAGCTTCAACAATTACGTTGTATTAATTAAAACTAAACTATTAATAGCATTATTAAACAACCTGTTAGCGACAATCGTACTCTGAGAACCAAACCTTAACCGCCTTGAAAGGAGATGGCCAAAAAAGCCGCGCGTTAATCGCACGCACGACTTTTTCATCGCAATTAGATTTAATTCATCGACAATCGTGATCTGAACTTGATCGTAGTGCGATCACACGCACATATATGTACTGTATTGTTTTTGTTTTGTGGCAATTTGTTGAATTAATTACTATCGTCATTATTATGTTTTTATAGGATAACTAGACAGAGGAGCTCGTGGCTAAATAATAACAGCCTCACGGATCGATCTTCAAGGTTAAGCAACGCTTGGCGAGGTCGGTCCGTGGATGGGTAACCATTTCAAGATACCGAGTTTCCTCCGTGCCTCGGAAAGCACGTTAAGACGGTACCCTGACCAAAAAATCGGCATGAGATATGAGCGTTCCTATTGGTCTAGCGGCACTGGTGGCGCATGAATTGCAGTAGTGAATACGCCCAGATTTTAGACTAAAATCTTTATAAAATCGAATTTTGGTCTTTTGAAAAAAATAATTCTACAAAAATGTTCGTTATTAAATTGTCTATCCATTAGTGTTAGTACAAAAAATAATCAATGAACACTTTACGAGGAGATGCATAATATCAATAATTATTTCTCATTTTTATGTTTTTTTGGAAGTAGATTAGTGAAATATATACAACATTAAAAAAAAAACTAAATCTACCATTTTAGAATCAATATTATGTAGAAATTTAATGTATTTTTAATAATTGATATTTCTTTTTAAATAACGAGTAGATAGCTCCTAAAAACAGCACAAAAAACGGCTTGCGCGGCGTTTTGCTCGGGGTACCGCCTTAAGCCGTTGGTCCCGGCTGTCATTTGAAGATCTTTGACAGTTGTTACGAGTAGTCAGAAGCTTGAGATCTGACACCAGTCTTGCCAAGGGGTACCGTGTTACCCAGTTACTGGGTTGTGGAGGTCAGGTAGGCAGTCGCTCCATGTAAAGCACTAGTACTCAGCTGAATCCGGTAAGACTGGAAGCCGACCCCAACAACACTTGGGAAAAGGCTAGGCAGATGATGATAGGATAACTAGACACTACCCGAATTTCGGCAGATGCAGTGTTAGAAGGTCTCACACAAAATGGACCGATGACCTGGTGGGCAAGCACGGCCCACTTTACTGTGACAGGCTTGAGTCACAAATTTTTATCACAGTGCGTGACTCAAGCCTATCACAGCCGGGCGAGCACGGCCTCTGTGATAGGACACAGTAGGCCGTGCTCGCCCGGCAGAAACCGTGCTCACCCGGCTTGTGAAGGCCGCGGGAGTCTGATGAATGCCAGAAGCTCAGGACGATGCATACGCTTGGGAGTGTATCCTTTGGGGGTCGAGTTTGGGCCTTGGGGGTCGAGCAGTGAACGTCCTTCAAGTTCATCATTAATAATGAACTACTACTGGATTACTGTGTTTTTCTTTATCCACACATTTTTGTTATTTTATTTTTGTTTTGCTACAGAGGCATACATATTGATTCTGATGATAAAATTAAAGAATGAACGGTAACACACACAAACATTATAACATACCAAAAACCAGGGACCATATGGAGTAATACATTGAGATAGGAAATATATGGAGGCGCCGCGATGTTCTATACATACATTAGCTTATACAAATTGAGTGAAATACGATACAGATTGTGAAACATCGTTTTGTTTCATTCTTTCTAATGTAGTAATCGTATTTGATGAAAGAGACAACAATATTTCAGTTGTTGCTCATATCGGCAACATTTTGTTGTGACGTAGTGACAGTTGTAGGTAAGTGCCATATTCGCCATATTAAGTGACAAGTTTTGTGGTTGTGTTCGTGGTAGTCCTGCTGTCAAATGGTTGTTTACATATTGTATTATTGAGATTTGTGAGTGTGTGTGTGTTGCTTGATTGACATCATTGACACAACCTTAGGCGGCCATTTTATGAGACATTTTAAGGTTTAGGTAGGCACGTTTTTTTCGTAGGTATTTCCAGTCCATATTATTTAGTATGTCTATGGAGTAATAGCATCACTTTTGCTTAGCACTTCTTAGGGTTCCGTACCCGAAGGATCCAAACGGAACCCTATTGCTGCCAGTCGCGTTTCCGTCTGTCTATCACAAAACTTTGTTCCGAAGAATTTTTTAACTTCCCATTGAACTATGAACTTGAAACTCGGAGATAATGTTTATTATCTATACCAATATTATAAAGATTAAAGATTTTATTGTTTGTTTGTTTGTAACGAATAGGCTCCAAAACTACTGGACCGATTTAAAAATTCTTTCACCAATAGAAAGCTACATTATGAGTGACAGAGGCTATTTTTTAATCCCGGAAACGGGTCCTGAGGGGTGGCCCACGGGAGCGAAGCCGCGGGGAACAGCTAGTTACGTATATTTTGGTAACAAATACCAATATATTCTACATATGGTACGGAACCCTAAATGAGCGAAGTCCGACACGCACTTTACCGGTTTTTCTACTGCTCTTTTATGCCAAAATTTCCATACAAAGATAATATTATATGCAAGTTATTTTGAATCTATTTCATCAAACGTTTCTCAGACATAATCATAACACAACATTTAACTCGAGAGACTTAGATAAAATCTATTAATCAGATAGAGATTAAAATATACAAAAACACAAATTAAGATAAGTTTAATATCCAAATAAACTTTATGAGGCTATTTCTAACGTAATAAAGATACAGTAGTCAACAAAAACTAAAATGATGATCATGAAATCAAAATACTTCTAGATTACGCTAATTAATTGTAAATAAATCTAACATCTCCGGCAACTTCATGATCCCTACGTAGAATAACTATTTTTCCAGACAGTTACTATTTATAATTATTACCAATAAAATATTTATAATATTGAATATTATTTCACTTTCGCGGCAGAACACTCTAAACTCTCGATCAATTCTATTGTTCAAATAAAAACCAACCGTGTACCTAAGCCCTTAATTCTAACTCCCGCCATTCAAATTTCGAATAAACCAACCTTCGAAAAAAACAAAACTAAATTTTCATCATGGCCACCTGTTACGGCAATAAAAACGCGGGAAAACATTGATATACAAACGTCAAACGTGCAATACGATTGAAATTCAGAGGGTAGTTCCACCCTATTTCGTATTCAGTTCTACCCGTAATATGCGGATTCTTGAGGGGCGGGGAAATTCCTCCTTTTGGGACGTCCGATATCGCAATACCGTTTTCCGAAAACCGAATGAGCCGAAAAATGGCGGTGACTAATTTCGGGGCTTTGTTTTATATTGTATTGATGTGGGTGATCGTAATAAGCGACTTATTCTTATTCATAACAGAGTTGCATAACTTTTAATACTTATTGGCAATTCGGGAACTGCCGAGAGGGCCGTGAAAATTAAGTTATTTATTTATATACACACAAAAACACTTGACAGAGAAAAGAAAGAATACAGATTGAAGAGCACAAAGGCGCAGCTTATTTTATTAGAATTTTTGCCGCAGAACTGCGACAGGAACAATAGATGAAACCTTAAAATAGACTAAAATAACTAAAAATAATCCAAACTCATATTATAAATGCGAAAGTAACTCCGTCTGTCTGCTACCTTTTCACGCTTAAACCGCTGCACCGATTTAGATGAAATTTGGTATGGAGATAGTTTGATACCTTGGGAGGGAACTAGGATAGGATTTTTATTCCGGCAATCATCCTTAAGGGGGTGGAAAGAGTGGTGGAAGTTTGTATGGAAAAGTCATCATATTTTAACGCGATATTAAAAATAGGTTATTATGCTTCGCCGACGAAGTCACGTGCAACAGTAAGTCATAATATATAAATACACATTTACCACAACATAATATATAGACAAGTAAAATTTCAAAATTTCAAAAACCCCCGACACATTTATCTTGCGAAAACACCCCGATTCAAACAGTAACACGCCCATAACTTTTGAACGGCTGAACCGATTTTATTCAAACATAGCTAAGAACACTCTCGACAAAATCACCTTTCAAACAAAAAAAACTAAATCAAAATCGGTTCATCCGTTTAGGCGCTATGATGCCACAGACAGACACACACACACAGCAACACACGTGAAACTTGTAACACCCCTCTTTTCCGGCGGGGGTTAAAAATAAAAATACACACAATACATGTTAGTACTGGGGCTAAGCTGATTACTTCAAATTGTAACGCGAATAGTGAAGTCCATAATTTTTTATTTGCCCGTTTTTAATTTCCGCTTCCCTAACCTGTTACATGAAACATGGAGTTTCATCTAGCCCGTTAATATTTCAATTATTTGTGTACTGGGCATGTTATGTTTAATTATGTAACTCCCCAGCTACCCCCTGAATGCCAAGGGACTCACAACTCACATGTTTTTATGTCAAAGGATAGGGGAGATTTTACGGAAAATACCGGGGAGAGCGTATGGGAAAACCTCCTATTTTCCATGTCGATATATGTTTGAATGGCCTATTGTTGTTTATCAACGTTCCGTGGAGATTTTGGAGTATTTTATTGTGATGCAGATTAGAGGAGAGTGCCGATTACAAAAGGTTTTATTGATACGTTATCTTAGATCTAAGTAATTGTTATCGTTAGTAAGATATATACAGCAGTAACTTAAGAATTAGCGCTGGTCTTGTAGACATTTATAATAAGTAACAAGTAAAATTTCAAAAACCCCGACACATTTATCTTGCGAAAACACCCCGCTTCAAACAGTAAAACGCCCATAACTTTTGAACGGCTGAGCCGATTTTATTCAAACATAGCTAAGAACACTCTCGACAAAATCACCTTTCAAATAAAAAAAACTAAATTAAAATCGGTTCAGCCGTTTAGGCGCTATGATGCCACAGACAGACACACAGATACACAGATACACAGCAACACACTTCAAACTTAACCCCTCTTTTTCCGGCGGGGGTTAAAAAGGGTGTCAACGTGGTCCACGTCATCGCTTACAATCAGGTGAGATAGTGGTCCAACGACACTGCACAATCCCACCGCAGTATTCCCAAACCACTGCAACTCCTGAAAGCCAGAATCAACAGTGGCGACCACCAGAAAAGCGCCGAGGCAATGAAGCTCGACGAAGTCCCGGAGAATGAATTTAACTGTCTTGGATCCCGCAACGAAATTTATCATAAAAGAATAACGGAGGAGTAGGAAAAAATACAAATTTCCACTTCCCTCCATATCAAGCAGGAGACAGAACTAACAAGGCCAATAGGCACAAAGGGTCCTTTACAACTGGGATAAGGCCCAGTTGCCTAGCACCACGGATAAATCTTAGCAAGATATAGTTAGTTATTTTTTTTATAATAAGTCTAACTTGAATTCCTATGAACAAGGAGTGGCCAAGATGAAGAAAACAACTGTATTCTCTACTTATAAAGATGATCAGATTGAACCCCGCGCCGAGACGACGCAGATTTTTGATATATTTGTAAACAAAACCTAGGAGGTGACTAATAAGTCAGGTCTGCGCAAAAACGCCTGATCATCCAACTAGGATCGTTCTCAGAAGGCGGCTTCGTTTGGCAATCGTCACGCGTTGACCGATTGGTTATAACTGCACGGATGCAGAAGGCTCACACAATTGGTTGCATTTTGTGCAAGTATCCGAGTATCAATCAAACTGTATAAGAAGTAAACTTTTTGGAACGAAGTTCCCGCGCGTTGCGAAAGGGGGCTTGACGGAAAAAATTAAGACCAAAAGTTGTGTGTTGCTTTTTGCTATAGTTGTAAGCCGTGCGGAGTGCGCGAAAAAAAAAAAAAAGAAAAAAAATATATATATATATATATTTTCTTTTATGCACTCTGTCTGTCTATTCTTTATAAAAAAAAATCCGTCATAAAAAAAAACATTGTACATAATAAATAATAACAATAATGAATCCTAACAGTTAGTGTTTCAAAAATAGCCATATATATATATATGTATGTGTGTGTGTTTGTGTGTGTGTGTGTGTGTGTGTGTGTGTGTGTATATAATTTTTTTTTTCTTTTTTTGTTTCAATAGCGAATCAACTAAAACTTCGTTCATCCGGGTGTCCCTTGTTTTTTAACTAATTTGTTAGGGTCGGCTTTCAGTCAGCCAATTACATGTAACTGGACAGCACGATACGAACCTTTGGCAAGACTACCTCACCCCCGGTATCTAGAAATAAATTATGAACGCATCTCAAATTAAATACCAATTCAAGTTATGCGATTGGCTGCTTTTCACAATTTGTCACATTAATTTTGCGCTATTTTGACACAATTGGGCGCACGGTTGGCGCAGTGGTTGAGCGATCGACTGCTGCGCTGCGTGTCGCGGGTTCGATTCCCGCATGGAACAAATATTTGTATGACCTACAGATAGTTGTTCCGGCTCTGGGTGTTTGTGTATGTGAGTTTATATGCTTGTAAACGCACCCACGATACAGGAAGAAATTCCTAGTGTGGGGCAAAGTTTAAAAAAAAAAAAAAAAAAACGATCCAAAAACTGGACCTCTATAGCATAGTTCCGTCCGAAACCATAAAAGCCGGTTACATTTTAGCATTTGAGAGTCTTTTTCACATAATAGTAATCTTTTATTACAGCAAAATACATCAATTTCACGATTCAACCTTGAAAAAAAATCACAGACATACACAGATTCACTTTTCCAGTCAAAATAAGTGAAAGATTGTTCCGAGCTTACGCACAACCGCCGCCGCCGTTCAAAAAAGTAATCTAAGACCAAATCGATTGCACGCCCTTTCACGGTGTTTTTGTTTGTTACCGTTCAATTCTGTTTGTAGCCCTAGGGTTAGAAAAAGGGCTTTGCAAGTGACGCAGGGATTATATCGAGAGTATAGACAACAACCTATATATGTGTATATCTAAATAGTCTAAAACGATATACGGTTTTTAATCGGGGATTCTTTAACAAGATATATATTCATAATTACTTGTTTCAATATATTGCTTATCGTTACATGTCTACTAATAGGCATATAATTGTTATTAAATTTAGAATTAAAATCCTCTTTTAATCCTCTTCTCAAAACCTCAAAAAAGTAAAAAATGATGCCTCGTACTCGCGTTAGGCGACGCCAAAGTTAAGTATTTATTATTTTTAACCCCCGCCGGCAAGAGAGGGGTGTTATAAGTTTTACGTGTGTTGCTGTGTAAACGGATGAACCGATTTTGATTTAGTTTTTTTTTGTTTGAAAGGTGATTTTGTCGAGAGTGTTCTTAGCTATGTTTGAATAAAATCGGTTCAGCTGTTCAAAAGTTATGGGCGTTTTACTGTTTGAATCGGGGTGTTTTCGCAAGATAAATATGTCGGGGGTTTTTTAAATTTTGAAATTTTACTTGTGGTTATTTTATTTACATGTTGGTCCCCCGGTTAATTTAATGGCTAATAGAAAGAGCAATTAACGAGGAGAGTTAGTATATGTAATTTGTCCTGTGCGAAGCCGGGGTGGGGCGCTAGTTGTGTATAAAAAAACGTACTAAAATCTCTAATGTCTTTGCAAAGTTTGGTTGACTTGTGAGTTGTGACTGTAAAATTGTTTATCTCTGTCCCGTGTGTATTTATTGAGAATTTATAAGAAGGTCAAGCCCACAAGGTCATTGTTTGTTAGTCTAGTTGTCAAGTTCAATCTTCTCGTTGGACCAAGTTTTACTATTACCTTATTTTCAACCCGTTGTAGCCTGATTTAAGCCAGGTTAAGCATTAGGATAGATACAAGCGACTTATTAGTAAAAAACTGGGAGAACTAGCCAGAGGGGAGGGTAATCTCCTTCAGGGGATATACGAGTACAGTACAACTATTTTCTTAATAGCTCTCGGCAATCATCGCATTTCCGAATACAAACGAATGCAAATTTTCATGTCCATCAATTATTAGATTTATGGTGTATAATAATTTGAATTCAGAACTAACAAACTAACTAACTAACTATACTATACTGTTATTTTGTTTTGATTTCCGTGTGAAATATATTGAGCTGTAAAAATAGCAGCTTTAGTTGCTTTGCTCCCATTTTTCAAATAAATAATTTCATTATGTTAAAAGAGTATTAACTACTCTATATACTTCCAAGTTGATACTACTCTATATACTTCCTAGTGCAAAGGGCAATTGATAGAAATCCGACAACTGACGAAACACGAAGTTTGCCGAGGGACACGAATAAATCGTTTGTACTGTACAATAAATCTGTTAAATAATAACTTTGTTTAAAGTGGTATTTCTGCCCAACTCTTCCGCAGTTATAATCAGCACAGGTGAATGATCTGACCGAATTGAAGGCCGACAATCGTTTGGTCAGTTTTTTTTTTATAATATTATTAGTACTTACTTATTGCTTATACGTGTGTTTGCTCGGGCAACGATCCGAGACAAAAAAAATGTACGTATGTAGTTTGACTATTAGAATTTTTATACAGCTCGTTTTTGGGGCCTTTTTAGGTAAAGTGTTTTATTATGTTATGTAATGACTTTTCTGATGTTATTGACGATAAAAAAGTGAACGTAGTTTTCTGAAGACTGTTTGAAAAGATCTTTCTGACACTTTCCCTGTGTCTTTGCGATTGTATGAGTATGTAGAACCATTTGTCTCATGAATGATCTGTGATTTCAGGTAGAACTGGGTGACATTGAGATCTGGGGCAACTTGGATGATAACTTATTTTTTAGGTTTTTTAAAACAAACTCCGTGAAAACGGAACGTACCGCAATTGTATTTTTAAAATTTGCAACACTGACATGTCAGCCATGTTTTGCATCAACGTCAGCGCAAGAATACGTTTACAAGTTGCAGAAAAAAATAATTAAATTGTACAGTGAGAATTCATTAAAAATAAATTGTAAATTGGAGTTACTTCATATTGCAATGAAAAAACAACAGGGTATCCAAGTATTTTTATTTTAACGTTGATATACTTTTTTTTTTTTTTCCAACTATAAAAAAACATTATTTTTTTTTGATAATATCGCCGAGACTGCATTGTTTTTCATATTTTTCAAAATATAATTGTTGTTATAATGTTATTAGTATGTAGCTTAGTAGTTAGCTTTCCTAAAATGTAAATAAAAATAATTTAAAAAAATCACATCATTTGACACTGCACATTTTTTTCAACTGTGACCATTTGTATGTTACATTGCATTTTTTTTTTACTATACGTTTTTCGATTTGTGCCGCATTTGCCCCAATTTAATTTAGAAGATTTTTTTTTCCGAATTTGGGGCGAAAAATTGGGGTGAATGCGGAACCAATCCTTTTTGGACCGCATCCTTTAATCTATCCAGAGCTGTCAAAGAACTGTCGAAGACCCACAGATTCCACATCCTATCTCATTTCCCTTGACATACCAGGGGAATGAGATAGGCCTCTCCATGGAAGTGATGCCTAACTTCACCAGTGATCAGAAAGGTTGGCGACCCAAGAACCAGTTCTGAATGCTTCAAAAGATTATGTGATGAGTTCAATATGCTTTTAGTTACGCAAAAAGTTCGTTAGCAAAAAGTCTGGGTTGAAACTAAAACACATGTTTTTTTTTTCAAATTCAGAACGCGTATAAGCTTTTTCTTCTTTTTTTTTCTCGCCGTACTTTGATTTTCCAAAGAGCCTGTTTTTAGAACCGTTAAGGCGCACATTTTTTTTTATTATGCGATTGGCAAAATACCCGAAGGGGAGGTGATTTTCCATTCAAAGCTCATGGTGTTTATTTATTTTACTGTAATAATGTTAACACTAATAATTTAGGCAAGAATAATTTAAATAATTATTTTAGGAAAGAAAAAGTATTTAATAACACCGAAACAGCTGACATGCCTATAAATTTTGCTTAAGGTTACCATAGTCAGTCATTATTTCATACAAACGTAGTATGGCGATTACGCCACTCTATGACAGTGTACACTCAAAATAAAAAAATATATCAATTTGTCTCATCATTATCTAGCCCTGTATGAAAACAAAAAAAGTGAAAATAACGTGTAATTGAAAGTTACGAGCGTCGAAAGTTCCATATTTCAACACTAACTTCAACGCATCTTTGGGCGGCAATAAATACCATAAAAAGAAAGAAAATTGCGAAACAGTCACCATACAGGGATAGATTAGCAGTAAAAAAATGTAAATAATTTTATTTTAAACAATGCATTCAGTAGTTTTTTCATGATACTCATACTCCCAAAGGTCTGTTTAAAAAAATTCGCGCGCTCTTCTTTCTAAATCATCACCCATTTATTATTTTTATACCATAAGTGTGTTTTGGTACGCGCACTAGTTTCTTACTGCTCATCACAGCGTCTATCCCTTTCGTACGTGTTATCGGATGAGATTGCATGCATTTTAATGTTTAACCCCGGCCACAAAATAGTTCGTGCCGCCGACTAGGGTAACCTTAAATAAAATCCTTAACGATAGTATTAGTAGTACTTAAATTATGTATTTAATATTATGCAGTTTTCTTTGACGCTGTTATAACTTTTTAATCAAGTTAACGTTATTATAACGTTAAATTTTCTGATTCGACAATCATTTTTAACCCCCTGCCGGAAAAAGAGGGGTGTTATAAGTTTCACGTGTGTTGCTGTGTATCTGTGTGTCTGTCTGTGGCATCATAGCACCTAAACAAATGAACCGATTGTGATTTAGTTTTTTTTAATTGAAAGGTGCTTTTGTCGAGAGTGTTCTTAGCTATGTTTGAATAAAATCGGTGCAGCCGTTCAAAAGTTATGAGCGTTTTACTGTTTGAATCGGGTTGTTTTCGCAAAATAAATGTGTCTGGGGTTTTAAAATTTTGAAATTTTACTTGTCTTTACAAAAAGTTTGAAAGAACTGACAAATGTTCGTACAAACTATTACCACAACGCAGGCTTCTATTTTACATATGAAACAATTCAATAAGCAATACATAACTTGAATAGCTAATATATAGCTTGAATAATCTTGCAAAAACAAATCCAAGAACTGGTCATACATTATTCCATACTATTAATAATTTTCACCTGCCTCCATTATTTTCTTTTTAATGAAACTGCAAAATACTTATATAAAGTCTTATAGAATGTTTATGATTAACTTCTTGCTTATAAAATAAAATAAATTGGTAAGCAAATGGTAGCCATTGTATTCAAATCGGCAAAGTGTGTTATATGCTGTTTTATTTACTCTTACTCGTAGAATGAAAACAAATGTGGATTGAGAAGGAACGAATGAATGAATTCCCTTTTTATTAAATTTTCTTTTAGTTGAGATAAACTATATTTTTTTAAGGTATTTTATCAGCTAAGGAAAAAAATATCACGCCCTGTATATTGTTTACATTTCTGACAACAAGGGACAAAAAACCGGCCAAGTGCGGGTCGGACTCGTGCACGAAGGGTTCCGTACCATTATCACGTTTGTTGTATGGCAGCCCCACTTAAATATTTATTTTATTCTGTTTTTAGTACATTTTTGTTATAGCGGCAACAGGAATACATCATCACCATCATCATATCAGCCGAAAGACGTCCGCTGCTGGACATAGGCCTGCCCCAAGCGTCGCCACATTGGCCGGACACATTGACTGAAATACATCATCTGTGAAAATTTCAACTGTCTAGCTATAGTTACACGGTTCATGAGATACAGCCTGGTGACAGGGAGACAGACCGCGAAGTCTTAGTAAAAGGGTCCCGTTTTACGGGACTGGGTACGGAACCCTAAAAGACCTGTATCAAAATATTCGTCGATATTTTGCAGCTGGCAACTCAGCTAACACCTTTTAAGCATCAAAGTACATAATTCCATATCGCCAAGTGCGAAATAATCAAATTGTAAACGTTAAATATGAATGGTATGCGAGTTCACTTCGATTTTTTATCAAAAGAAAATCAATTATACAGTGTGTGCTACATGTTGCTGCACGTGATAAAAGTACGTCCTGTATATATATAGAGAAAATATAACAACTCCTATTTCTTATCTCATAAAGCCTACTTTCCAATGCAAGGAAAGTCTTGATGATGCAACAGAAGAAATGCAACTTTATTTTTTAGATAAAGGGTTGGTTTTCATTTGTCAAGAGGTCGACTTGAGACTATACGCCCAAGTAAAATCTTCGGTATTTTAATAATGTGTAAACTTAAGGGGGAAATGTTTATAACATGTGTATTATAAGTATTCGATTCTGTATAATGGTGTATTGCTTTTTGCGAGAAATCGGCCATGTTTAATATTGCCTCTCCGATGGGACCGTTACTTGGATTTGTCAGTTACTTGTGGTTACCGTAAGTATGTGGGTCCTATATCGAGAAACTAATCGTTTTGCCGTCATCATTATCATCTTTCAGCCGACAGACGTCCACTGCTGGACATAGGCCTCCCCTATGTATCGCCATTGACCGGTCCCGCAGCCTTAACCATGACATAGTTCCACCTAAAGGAAGGCCTTCCAATATTGCGTCTTCCGGTACGCGGTCGCCACTACAGAACTTTTCAGCCCCATTAACCATCCGTTCTGGATCAACGTCTTTTTTTTTTATTGTCTATAGGCTCGCGCTTGACCACTATCTCACCTCATGGTAAGCGATGATGTGGTCGACGGTGAAGCACGCTTGCCTAGAAGTATCCTATTCACTCTTGACTTAAAGACCCCTAGATTGTAGCAATCGGGAAACACAGACTCCGGCAGGGAATGACACCCCTTAGCTGTACGCATAATAAAAGTATAAATATGCAAAGCAATTAAGCAATGTGACCTGCCCACTGCCATTTAAGTTTGGCAATTATTCGGGCTACGTCGGTAACCTTGGTTCTCTGGTATCATCATCATCAGCCTTTCAATGTGCCTATCGCTGGGATACAAGCCTTCTCTTTGTAAGAAGAAATGGGCCGTAATCCACAACGGGGGCCCATCGCAGGTACGGATGTCACATCTTCGAATTCTTGGTTCTAGGACATGCCGGTTTCTTCACGGTGTTTTCCTTCACCGTTTTGAGAGCAGTGATGATGAAATAATTTACACAAAGTAAAGCGTCTGCAGAATGGTTCTGGAGTGGCGACCGCGAACCGGAATTTGCGTTGGAAGGCCTCCCACCAGGTGGACCGATGACCTGGTAAAAGTTGCGGGGATCCGCTGGTTGCGAGACACACCGGACCAGTCAATGTGGCGACGCTTGGTGGAGGCCTATGTCCAGCAGTGGAAGTCTTTCGGCTGGCATGTTAATTGCTCTAAGCAATTAACATCTATGGCTACTATTTAGGATATGTTTTTAGCAAATACTTAATACATTAATTGCCTACTGTAATCAGTATTGAATGCTAGTGTTAAAATTTTGAAATTCAGCGAAAACCTACCGTCTGCAAAGCAAGTCTATGCTTTCTATTTGTGCATGAGTGTATTGCCATAACACACCCTGAAAGCGCTGGCACTAATTTTTAGGTAAAGTAGATTTTAGTCAAATAAAAGAAAGAACGAAAAAATATTTATTTGTGACCCGCACATGAGACCGAGAGATATGCTAAAACCAAAAATAAAACCCGTCCGAGACCAAAAAGGCTCTCAGAAATAAAAATTGTCACTATACTTCATAAAAGATAGCTTGATCTCTGCGACATATGTCAAACTGACGTATTCGTTATTGTTAGCCTGTCAAGCGCTATTGTTACTGTATTGACACTGACAGCTGTCACAGAGATCAAGCTATATTTAATAACGAAAGACACCGACTTCCAAAAGTTGCACTAGAGTCGATCGAAAAGCGGGCCAAAAGGCTCATCGGCGATGAGGCACTGGTTAAGTCAAAGCTCCAGAGCCTTGAACATCGTCGCCGAGTTGCCAGCTTGTCGGTCTTTTATCGGTTGCATTTCGGGGAGTGTGCGATGGAATTGCATGATCTAATTCCAGCAAGCCCGTTTCATCATCGGACTACAAGACGTACGGCGATGCGCCATCGCTACATGGTAGACATACCACCCATACGCACTAAACGTTTTGGAAATACTTTCATTATGCGAATTTAATTGTTATTATTACTTTATAGACCTGAAAATTGTAATCTGTAAATCTGTAAATTTTTGGTACAAATAAATTTATTTATTATTATTATTATTAGCTAAGGAGTGGTATTCCCTGCCGGAGTCTGTGTTTCCCGATAGCTACAATCTAGGAGTCTTTAAGTCAAGAGTGAATAGGTTACTTCTAGGCAAGCGTGCTTCACCGTCGACCACATCATCGCTTACCATCAGGTGAGATAGTGGTCAAGCGCGAGCCTATAAAATATAAAAAAAAAAAAAGTTTTTTCAAAAAAAGTTGTAGTTTTTCATTTGGAAGTCGGTAGATTTTTTTTGCAAAAAAGATTTTTTATTTTTCTCTTTTTAGTTTTACCTACCTAATAGGCAAGTTGTTTAGTAAGTTCCCTATAACGCCAGAATAGATTACCCGAATAACATGAAACTTGAACATAACAGGTGAAATGAGAGATCTACGGTCCCCCTTTAGAGCGTACTGGCGTGATGTTAGTTATGACATTATATAAACAATAAACAGACATGCGATTGCAGCAATCCCGAGAGTTTTGCCGTTATTTATTGAAGAGTTCTGTTGTATATCTCCGAAGGTCTTCATCAAACCAAAAATTAAAATGGGACCAATTTCGAAACATACTCTTTCAAACAAAAAAAATATTTAAAAAACGGTCCACAATTGACGGGGATATCGGTGAACATACACAAAAAAAAAACAAACAAAGCCGAACATAGAACCTCCTCCTTTTTGGTAAGTCGGTTAATAAAGTATAGGTACCATTGCGTAAACCCATTCGTTTATAATAGACTAAAACAACCTTGTAAGCCCTACGACCCTTCTCACGGATACTACAATTTAATCCAAATCCAATCACTGTACAACAAATTTTTCTCATAAAATACTTTAGTATCCATTGACTTACCACTAACAAGTTTGAAATCCATCATGCATTTAAAAGCTGCAATGGATACCGTAGTATCCGTACACCTGTAAAAGTTTCCACAGATCACAGAATAATATTCGTGCATTACATGCACAGAGCACAAGTTTCGGCTGTCAGAGCCATACACATATTTTTTTATGGACCGTCAATTTCTACAGATAAATCTAAATTCAAGGAAGCCTCCTTGCGTATCAGCAGATAAATGGAGGCGGTCTTAGCCCAGAACTCGAAAAGCAACAAGACCAGAATCAGACGGCACGAACATTAATCGCCTCGCTTTCTAAAGTAATCGTGGTGATTAATGTGTGCCCTTCTCTGTATAAGAAGAGGCCTAGGCCTTGCATTGAGATAGATACAGGCTGGCATTATTATTGTAAACAGTGACACTCACTGACACGTTTGGTCGTATGAAGAGTTTTGACAGATGCTGGCAGAATATTCAACATCGTCTCCGTTGCCAAAGAGGTTTTTTTTTTTTTTTACAAAAAATTACTACCGACTTCCAAATAAAAAACTACAAAGTGAAAAATAACTTTATTTTTGGAAGTCGGCGTCTTTCGTAGGTACACTTTTTGCGTTACGGACACCGACTTCCAAAAATAAAGTTATTTTTCATCTAGTAGTTTTTTTATTTGGAAGTCGGTAGTAATTTTTTGTAAAGAAGGTTTTTTATTTTCACTTTGTAGTTGTACCTACCTAATAGGCAAGTTGTTTAGTAAGGTACCTATAACGCCAGAATAGATTACCAGAATATCATGAAACTTGAACATAACCGGTGAAATGAGAGATCTGCGTACCCCTTAAGAGCGTATTGGCGTGATGTTATGTTATGAAATGGTATAAACAATAAACAGACATGCGATTGCAGCAATCCCGAGAGATTTGCCGTAATTTATTGAAGGGTTCTGTTGTATATCTTCGAAGTTCTTCATCAGATCTTCGCCAAATTAAAATGGGACCAATTTCGACCTTTTGAAACAAAAAAGAATTTTCAAAATCGGTTTAAATTGGCAAAGATATGCGTGCAAAATACAAAAAAAAACATACATAATGTCGAACATAGAACCTCCTCCTTTGTGGTTAGTCGATTAAAAAAGGCCGCTAAGGCGTTTCGATACTCTATGGAACTGTCAATCGTAACTTGTCCCACAGATACAGTAACTAGAATTAGTTGACAGATGTCAAGGTGACAGTTTCATTGACGACTTTGATGATACCTTTGTGTTGTGAAATATTAACAATGGCCGAAGAGTTTACGGTAATGACCCTAAAACAAAAGTAATGATTAACATTATTTTTCTGGATATTGCTTAAGTGTTACATTGGTCAGGTTAGTAGCAAAGATTTTTTATTGGCAAGAGTTTGTAAATCTTTGGTCACTTAACTCTTAAGCTAAGATAAGATTTATAACTACAATTCAAGACTGAGCCGAAAAAAGTCCACGAAGTTTAAATGTACTATGTTCTTTCAACTTTAAAATAAAAATTTAGGGAAGGAAAGGGAGGAAAAACAAACAAACAACATATATTAAAACTCACAAATATAAAATGACAATGTATGCAAGGCCAAAAAGACTCTCACAGAAACTTTACCGGCACGTAATGGTTTAAATATTTAAACCATTTAAATAAGAACCTAACGAAAAGCAACCATATTAATGGCATTTGATTCAGAAATAGGTTCCAAGTTAGGTAAAACTTTCCAAATTAACTTTCAAAAGTAGCTCACCTAATACTGAAAACGAAAATAAAACACCGTCTCTTCTCCGAAAAAGTTAAGTTCAATATTATGTGAAACGTCCAAATCTTCCCACACAAAATGATGGATGAGAAATTTTGAATGAACTGTTGAACAAAAAGCGAACACATACCGCCTACACTTAACCTAACCGAAGCCGTATCATTCATTCATTCGTTCTTTGGCGCCAAGATTAGGGCTCAAACACCTTTTATGTTCGGAGTACACGAATTTTCGAGAAGAAAGAGTAACATGGAGCAATCGCGTTCATTTTGTAGGTGTAATTGCGTTATGTACACCCCATTTGATACTAATTCGATTCGGCGCCCTTCAGGACCGAATGCGTGGGACGTAACTAGAATTCGTCTTGGAGTTTTCTTATGTAGGTACTTCATATATGTCAGTAATGTTGTCTCATAAGATGTTTATGTTTTGTCGATTTGAAGGGGACATTTTTGGCACAAAATTCATTGTAAGTTAGCCCTGTAAAGTGGTGGATGATCGTAGGGAAATGTATATTTAAAACAGTCTGTAATATTCCCACTGCTGGAACACAGGCCTCTTCTCTGTGAGATGGGTTGGGCCGCAATACACCAAGCGGGAACGCAGTGTGGAATCATCATCATCAGACTGCAGCAATCCACTGCTAGATATTAAGTCTCTCTAAACGCATGCCATTTATCTCGATTCTCGAAAACTCGTATCCAGCTGCTACCAAGGGTTTAGTTATGATTAGAATAAAATATATAACCATAATTTACATTGGCATAACGAAATTCAGCATAATGATCATTACGCATAATGTTATCAGGCATAAATACTTTGCCATACTGTATAAGGCCATAAATACTCAATCAATCTGCCTAGCCTTTTCCCAACTACTTCAGGGTCGGCTTCCAGTCTTACCGGATTCAGCAGAGTACCAGTGTTTTACATGAAGCGACTGCCTATCTGACCTCCACAACCCAGTAACTGGGTAACACGGTACCTCTTGGCAAGACTGGTGTCAGACCTCAAGCTTCTGAAAATACTGTTGGCATAATAATAATGTTGCATAATTTTATAAACGCATAATGTTATTTACATATTGATTGTGTTTTGTTATTTGGAATAAAACAAACATGTTCGCGGCTCAAGGGTGGCCCACGGGCCACCCCGCCGCACCTTAACCTATTTACTATGAGTCCTTATATCCACTATATTTAATTACACACTTTAAGTTTAGGTAAAACAATTTTCAATCGATTCAAATCGATATTAAAATGTTCGATTATTGAAAATCGCACTGACGTCAGACATACAGGAAGAGGCACCCTGGTGTATGCTGTTTGCCGATGACATTGTGCTGGTCGCCGAGAGTGGCCTAGAGGTTCAGAGCAGATTGGAGGTGTGGTGGCACAGACTGGAGAGTGTTGGCTTGAAATTGAGCAGAACTAAAACTGAGTACCTTTTCTGCGATTTTGGCGGTCTCTCCAGTTCCGTGCCTACAGCTCTTGCTGGAACACCCATACCGATATGCTCCGACTTCCGGTACCTAGGGTCGCTTGTCCAAGGGGATGGCGAGGTAGACCGAGCCGTAACGCACAGGATCAACTCGGGATGGATGAAATGGCGACAGGTCACTGGAATAACTTGTGACCCACGGATGCCCCTCAAGTTAAAGGGGAAAATTTACAAGTCCGTGATTAGACCTGTCGTACTGTATGGATCAGAATGTTGGGCTGTGAAAAAGATGGATGAAAAGAGATTGCATGTAGCAGAAATGAGAATGTTGAGATGGATGTGCGGAGTGACGAGAAGGGATAAAGTGAGAAATGAGTATATTAGAGGTAGTTTGAAAGTGGCGCCAGTAACAGAAAAGTTAAAAGGAAACCGTTTGTCCTGGTATGGTCATGTGATGAGGAGGGATAAAACGCATGTTACTAAAAGAGTTATGAATATAGATGTGAATGGATGGAGAGGGAGGGGACGGCCAAAGAAAAGATGGATTGACTGTGTGAGGAGTGATATGAAAGAAAAGGGCGTCAGTGATGGAGTGACGGGGGACAGGATGGTATGGAAGAAGAAAACGTGTTGCGCCGACCCCAAGTAACATGGGATAAGGGCAGGAAGATGATGATGATTATGACGAATAAATATTATGCCTTAAATATTTATGCAATTGCAAATTATGGCAAAACAAATTAAACTAAAAACAGTTATACTTTTGCAGTATGCCAAATTATTATAATGACGCAATATTATTATGCTGATAAAAGTTATGCGAAAACGTTATGCCAAACAACATTATGCCTACAAAAATATCCGATGAGGGGGTTTCCCACTACCAAGCACCCTGCGAAGATCGTCGCTGTAAATATTTAAAAATCCAAATAAATGACGTTTCCCAAAGAAGACAATGATGGCGGGTTTCCAATCATCTTAATCGGTCGATCATCTCAAAATCAAATAACTGATAGACTTATGTTTTATTTTTAAACATGATTTATGTTATGATGAGCACAAATTAGTTGATTGTGTTCTTGTTAGCAATGATAAAGATATCTGTCAGCATTGAGTGATTTGGGAAACCCTTGAGTCTAAAAAAAGACGTTCAAGAGTTTCGCCTTGTGTGGTCAAGTTTGTATTAAACTTGACCACACAAGGTTTATTTATAAATCTATTTTAAGTTAAGGCTTTTCGCGGTAATTATATCATGATCAAAAAATATTTTTACAAAAAAAATACAACAAACTTCCAAATAAAAACACTACAAAATGAATAAAAAATAATAATTTAAATAATCTAAGCGCTTTTAAGCAGTCGGGTTTTTAGATTTTTTAAATTAACTTTTTTTATTTACAACTTTTCAGTATTTGTTTTTTATTTGGTACATTTAAACGTATAAGTGTACCCGAGTGAACTGTATACATCTGCGTACCCCTTTAGAGCGTACCGGCATGATGTTATGTTATGAAATGGTGTAAAGTTGATGGTGGTGGTTACACTGTAAGCAATAAACATAAAAAAACGTTTTTTTATTTTTCCCTTTTTAGTTTTACCTACCTAATAGCAAGTTGTTTATTAAGTTCCCTATAACTCCAGAATAGATTAACCGAATAACATGAAACTTGAACATAAACGGTGAAATGAGAGATCTGCGTAGGTACCTCTTTAGAGCGTACTGGCGTGATGTTATTTTATGAAAGTTTTGCCGTTATTTATTGAAGAGTTCTGTTGTGTATCTCCGAAGTTCTTCATCAGACCATCACCAAATTAAAATGGTTTCAAAACATACTGTTTCAAACAAAAAAAAATTTTCTAAATCGGTCCACAATTGACGGAGATATAGGTGAACATACACAAAAAAAAAAAAAAAAAACAAACATGAAGTCGAACATAGAACCTCCTCTTTTTTGGAAAGTCGGTTAAAAATACGATTGCAGTAATCCCAAGAGATTTGATCAAATTTAAACGGGACCACATAAGAAGCACCACATCACATCATCAGCCTATTAATTTTCCCACTGCTGGGACACAGGCCTCCTCTCAGTGAGAAGCACCAGCTTTCAAGTTAAAAAAGAATCATCAAAATCGGTTCACCTAGTAAAAAGTTATGAGGAAACACAGATAAAAAATACAGTCGAATTGAGAACCTGCACCTTTTTGAAGTCGGTTGAAAATAGGCGTACTTCACGACTTGACCCTATGGTCTGATTGCCAATTGTCACGGTTGGCGCTTAGAAGAACGCCATTGTAAGGTTTTTTTTGTCAAAGTTCGTCGCGGATTTGATCACAACCACATTTTTTCATTTGGAATTCCAAAGAAGCTCGTAGCTTGATAATTACAGCTTTTTGACATCAATCGATTCCATGTTATGATATTATATTTTTGCTACTGACATAACTTGATTCCTCAATTTTATTAATTGACATATTTCATTTTGTTTTGTTTTATTTTAATTTTTACTTTATTTTTATTGCATGAATTGACTATAGTATATTTGTATTTTTGTGTTACTTATATGGGTCAAGGACCTGAAATAAACGAATTTTATTTATTTATTTTTATTTTTTTTAGGTTGATCTACTAAGTTAAGGGCCTACATACCCTTTAGTGCCGTAAAACGGTAACTTTCTAAAGCATACTCCTTAGTAATGGCTAGGTTAAAACGTTTGAAGAAAAATAATTATAATTGTTTCATGTAAATTATTTGTGAAACATGGTTTGTTCGTATATCAAATAGTTTTCCTTAAAAAAAAAATAACAACACAATATGTTTTCGCTGGATTTGCATACTCCTCCAAAACGACTTGGATGTTTAAAAATATTTTAACACAGAAAAATTTAACGCCGAAATTTCTTCTTAATTGAAATAGCATATGTAAATCAAAGAATATTTTCCAAACAAAACAGTCCAAAAGGAGGTTCTATATTGATTTTCTGACTCCGAGCGGGCGCACGGCCAGTATTCTATAATACTCACAACGGATCTTTGTGGCTCTTAAGTTGGCTCTGTCAACTATTGCGAACGAAACAGATTAACTGCATAGAGTAAACGAGATAGGATGATGCGACAAACGTATGCGAGTGAAAGAGACAGTTATACAATGCTATTTTCACTTTCAATATTGACACAAAAATAGCTAGTGCGCAGCCTCTTGCAGCCAATTCAGAGCCACAAAGATCCGTTGTGAGTATTATACCCCGTCTCGCACGGGATTTATTTTTTTATTATTGTTGATATTTTTGTTTTTGCTTATTTCTCGTTTCTCATGTGGTTTCTTCACCACTGCTCTCAAACCGGTAAAGGAAAACATAGTGAGGAAACCGGCACATCCTAGAACCAAAAAATCGAAGATATGTGACATCCACCAACCCGCACTGGGCCCGCGTGGTGGATTACGGCGCATTCCCTCTAACATAGAGGAGGCCTGTGTCCCAACAGTGGAAACACAAAAAGGCTGATGATGATGATATATTTTTTTTTTTCTTTCTTTCTTTCTTTCATTTCTTTCTATTCGGGAAAACGCTTGGTACACACTCCACACTCACACACTTTAGACAATATAACCAGCTTATAATTTCCGATTATATCTATTTTTAACCCCCGAAGGAAAAAGAGTGGTGTTATAAGTTTGACGTGTGTTACTGTGTATCTGTGTGTCTCGATCATAGCTACTAAACGGATGAACCGATTTTGATTTACTGTTGCTTTGTTTGAAAGCTGAATTTGTCGAGAGTGTTATTACCTATGTTTGAATAAAATCGGTTCAGCCGTTTAAAAGTTATGGGTGTTTTACTGTTTGAATCGGGGTGTTTTCGCAAGATATCGTGTCATAATTACGTGTTCAATAGATTGCCGATCGAAGCGTATCTACTATGTACTAGATAAATTATGTAGCATAAAATAAAAAAGAGACAGGGTTTTTTTAAATTTTGAAATTTTGCGTGTATTTCTGGTTGTCATATAAATATCAGTATATTGACCACCACGCGACCACAAAATTCGCTTCCATGTGCGTCCTTCGACCAAAATGACACAATATTGTATATGTAACCCTTAAATGCGCATGGAATGTTCAATTTCTGCGTGGGCCGTTTCTGCGGCCCGTTTTATCAGAGGCCGAGTGAAAAGCGCTTCCTGCGAACTTTTGCCTCGTGGGTAGAAGTTGTGACTAGCATTGTTGCTTGTTGAACGCTGTTAGAGGTTATTTTTTCTGTTAGGTTAGTTTTTAACCGACTTACCGAAAAGGAGGAGGTTCTATGTTCGACATTATGTTTATTTTTTTAGTTTTTTTCAACAGAACTCTTCAATAAATAAATTACGGTAAATTTATCGAGTTTGCTGCAATCGCATGTCTGTTTATTGTTTATACCATTTCATAACATAATATCACAACAGTACGCTCTTAAGGAGTACGCAGATCTCTCATTTCACCGGTTATGTTCAAGTTTCATGATATTCGGGTAATCTATTCTGGCGTTACAGGAATCTTTCTAAACAACTTGCCTTTTAGGTAGATACAACCAAAAAATGAAAAATAAAAACTTTTTTACAAAAAATTACTACCGACTTCCAAATAAAAAAAAACTACAAAGTGAAAAATAACTTTATTTTTGAAAGTCGGTGTCCATAACGCAAAAAAGTTTTACCTACGAAAGACGCCAACTTCCAGTTTTTTTATTTGGAAGTCGGTAGTAATATTTTTTTTTAAGTTTTTTATTATTATCAGTTTTGAAGCTGTCCTAAAAATTACAGTTTTATGTGATATGAGTATTTATAAGATCAATGGCTTTGCATTCAATTGGCTCCAACTCTTTAACTAATTGGCATACCATTTCTAAAGAAGAACCGAAATAAGGATAAGGGGACCCTTGTAATTGCAGGCACTTTAACTTAATGGCACTTAGTTTTGAATTGATTTAAAAAAGGGCAACACCATCAATCGGTTCATTTTCCGAAACCTTTTATTTTTGGGTTGCCAGCTAATCCTCGTTGTGATAACGCTATCTGAACTTCCGCGAACAAGCGAACATACCGTCGCGATAATTGGCAACACTCGCGTATATTTTTAATAAACGCACACAAACAAAAATGGCCCCTTAAATATTTGCAAAAAGGTCCCATATCCTCTGTGTAACAGATTCTAATTTGGCGTCGCACCAATTAAAATTCGACTTTATTTTTTAGGGTCAAAGTTTGAATTTTGAATGGATAGGCGTGTTGCTAAAACACATTACTTTTTATACCAGGAAATGTTAGAGTTTAGAATATTATCGTAACTGGTTCCCCTTTTTGTTGTTGGGGGTCGAATGCGCCTTATTTCCTGGCTGTTAGGGGTGGGCCGTAAAATCGTAAACATGCAAACTTTTTTTAACCGCCAGGGTCAATAATGCGGTCGGCAAACGGAAGGGTTAAGTGGTTCCGTAGCACGAAAAAAACCTTTTTATTTTTTTACCCTCCTTGCTCTATATTTGAGGCTGTATATCTTGCTCATGGAGAGGGCTATGCTCGGAGTATCCTTGCAAGATCGAATCAGAAATGTAGAGATCCGCAAGAGAACCAGGGTTACCGACATAGCCCGATAAATTGCCAAACTTAAGTGGCAGTCAGCACACTGCTCGTAGAACGGATGGCAGATGTGGCAGAAAGGTTCTGGAGTGGCGACCGCGAAACGGAAGACGTTGCGTTGGAAGGCCTCCCACCAGGTGGACCGAAGACCTGGTGAAGGTTGCGTGGATCCGCTGGATGCGAGACGCACGGGACCGATCAATGTGGCGACGCTTGGAGGAGGCCTATGTCTAGCAGTGGACGTCTTTCGGCTGATGATATGATGAGCAGGACATAGTTTTATACGTGTACATATTCTTGTTCAATACTTCTTTACAACTAAGTGATAATAATGCAGTTTGATCATGACCATTAAGCTTTTACGAGTCAGTAATAATGCAATAAATTATCATACAATACATAATAGCATTATTTATTAGCAACAGCATACTTGCAATTTTGATGGCATAAAACATGACATTACCTATTCTGTCCAAGTCTGTCCGAACATCGAAGACTTTGGCGAATGCAATTAATGAATCTGCTGGCTTGATCCCAACCTTGTTGGGGTCGGCTTCCAGTCCTACCGGATGAGACCAGACCAATACCAGTATTTTACACAAAACGACAGCTTATCTAACCTTCACAACCCAGCATAAGGCTAGATTCATCACATCACATCCTATTAATGTTCCCACTGTTGGGACACAGGCCTCCTCTCTGTGAGAGGGAATGGGCCGTAATCCAACACGCGGGCCCAGTGCGGGTTGGTGGATGTCACATTTCTTCGAATGTTTGGTTCTAGGACATGCCGGTTTCCTCACTATGTTTTCCTTCACCGTTTTGAGAGCAGTGGTGATGAAATAATTTACACAAAGTAAAGCGCCTGCCTGGGCTCGAACCCACGACCTACAACTTGTAAGTCGCGGCCGATACCACTGGGCCACCACTGGTCTCAATGGCTAGACTGGTGTCAGATTATTTAGTAAATGGTTACATAAAATATATTAGGTATTACTTATTTAAATTCTGTCCAAGTTTGACCGAGCATTGAAAACTTTGCGGCCGGAAAATGCAGTCGGGAAAATCCTTAAAGTACCTAAGTATGCACGTGTACTGCATACAATTTTTGACACAATGTGCAATAAATCACAATAATGCTATATTTGCATATAATTATTTGCATTAGCTTGTAACAAGAGAAACAGTATATTTACTCATTACAAAGAAATAAAAATATCTTCATCAAAAAAAACTTTTTTTTAAACAAGCTTTTTTCGTATCCTTCTCAGCAAACCCTTTCATTTGATACCCACGTCATGGTAGTGCACAAAAAATAACTAGTCCAACATCTTGGTCCGTCCGCCATATTGGATTTAGAATGAAGTTAATTAGCTAACCATGCATTTATGAACTTGTCATCCGAACTTAAAGTGTATGCAAAATGTCATCTTAATCGGTGGAGGATAACTGCTTGAAAATTCAGTTGTAAGATTTGACCCGAACACACTTACATACATACATACATTACATACAACTTGTAAAATGCAACCAATAAAACGTTATGTAATCATCGTACAATCAGCCACACATCAGTGGTAGTACTGCGAAAATCACCCTTATTACTACGACAATAAGACCCAGTCAATGCCAAAATTATTACTGCGCTTTTATCAGGTGATACTCATTTGTTTCTATCTTATCAAGTTTATGTAATTCTATGAATTCTAAACATAATATTTTTTTAGCATCAAACGAATATAAAATAATGGCCATAGTGCAATTATTGCAAGTTCAATTAAAGCATCTCTCATTTGCTTATATTAGACCATAGAGCAAGGAATCCGATGAGCGTGTCCATGCATTCTGGTGAGTTCGATTTTTTGAAATCCACAGTGTACCTGGAAAAAAGAAAATGGGATTAGTGATGTTCTGTTTTTACAAGCTTTTATTTAACTTATAATTTATGTATGTAAGTGTGTTCGAGTCAAATCTTGCAACTGAATTTTAAAGCAGTTATCCACCACCGATTAAGATTTAATTTTGCATACACGTTTAGTTTGGATGACAATGCATGGTTAGCCAAACATATCATGCCATGGTCCGCCATATTAAATTTAGAATGACGTCACTTAACGTCATTCTAAATCCAATATGGCGGACGGACCAAGATGGCGGACTAGTTATTTTTTGTGCACTTCCATGATATTGTTATCTAATGTATGGGTTTGCTGAGAAAATTAAGAAAAAAGCTAGTTTAAAAAAAGATTATTCATGAATAATTATATTTATGTGGTTAATGCATGGCAATTAGAAGTCATTTCACTCATTATACTGTTATGCTGTATTTTAATGTCCTCTATAACAATTAATGGACCAAGATATATTCAATTTAACAGTTTATCACGCTTAGCAGATGGAATGGTAATTTGTATCGTGGGTAAATTATAACAAGCGCGCGGGTCAGTTTTGAGAGTTAAGCCACACTGGCTGGGATAAGAAGGGGATGGATAACCAATATTTATTACGAATCGTGACCGTTCCGTGTCTTGAAAAACACGACAAGACGTTAGTCCGTTTTTTTGAAGATTTTTGACTCCAAAACCCAAAAACCTGCAACTATTCTTGCCAACGTGTATTATAAAAAAAAATCAGACTACTGAAAAATTACGCTCTAAAAAGTATGAAACAAGAAAATATTCTCATCAGAAATTTGTATGTACACAATATTCTGTATGCATAGGGCATTATAAAAACAACTTACATGTAATAAATAATTTATTGTATTTCATACTTATTCATAGTGGTGTTCAGAGGTTAATCGTGGTCGTTTGCCATGTACAATACATTCTGCAAAATAGTTATTCAATACCCGATACATATCGAATAGTGTATACATACATAACAATTTCAGATCAGAATATTTTCTTGTTTCATACTTTTTAGAGGGAATCCTCCTCTTTGTATAATTTTTTTAGGCATAATATTGTTAGGCATAAGGTTTTCGCATAACTTTTATTAGCATAATAGTACTGTGGCATAATAATACTTTGGCATAATGCAAAGGTTAGCATAACTGTCATTTGGTCTAATTTGTTTTCAAAATCCCTGGTCAACGATACCACACATGATGGGGTGGGACGTTTTTATTGTTTATTTCTTTGGGTCCCCTATTTCAATTTAATATGACGTCACAGCCTATAACCAGCGGATAAACAAGACGCTTTCAACGACACCTCATTTGTCAAATTATGATAAGTAGTTTAGAAGTTATGAGGGACCAGATGAACATCCATACACCTTTTTGCTTCGCCATAGTCGGGTAAGAACTGCTTACTATCTTCTATACGTGATGCAAATAATGCACATGTCTTCTATAAAAATCGACAAGATCAATCTTTTCAACACCTACGATAAGGGCGATGGCCGAAATTGCCATCACTAACTATTCTATTAAGATCCTACAACTTGTGCAAAATGGCATGCACGTATTCAGCAGCCAAATCTACAGATCAGCGGCTGGATATAAATATAAATAGGCAGTTGTTTTACGACCTGCATAATGAGGCTATCAACCTTATCTCAATGTTATGGGTAGCATACACTAGACTGAACGATCGCAGCGGCTATTTTGTGTCGTGTATTGTAAATGGGCGTCAAATCTTTGTCAATTACCACACCTAACAAGAAAAATTTCAAAATTAATAAAACACCCGACACATTTTTATTTCATGCTACATAATTTATCTAGTACATAGTAGATACGCTTCGATCGGCAATCTTTTGAACACGTAATTATGACACGATATCTTGCGAAAACACCCCGATTCAAACAGTAAAACGCCCATAACTTTTGAACGGCTGAACCGATTTTATTCAAACATAGTCTAAGAACACTCGACAAAATCACCTTTCAAACAAAAAAACTCAATCAAAATCGGTTCATCTGTTTGGACGCTATGATGACTCACAGAAACACAGCAACACACGTCAAACATACAACACCCCTCTTTTTCTGTCTGTGGTTAAAAAAGTACGTGTAAATAATAAGCAGACCAGAAGAGCCCGAATAATGGGATAGGGCTTCGCAAAGAGAGGCCCTAGCAGTTTCCAGATGCACATAGAAGGTAGGTACTGTATGATTGTAATACCCTTGGGATAACTCGTATGCTGAATGATGCATCAACACGTGATGCAGTTTACTAAACTGCCGTGAACTATGGCGGTTAAGTCATACTGGTACACCTTATGATTTACAGGTAATGTTATGGATATCCTTTTGATGAACGATCATTCTTAAAAAAATAAAAAAACTTTTTTACAAAAAAATACTACCGACTTCCAAATAAAAAAAAAATACAAAGTGAAAAATGATTTTATTTTTGGAAGTCGGCGTATGTCGTAGGTACCAATTTTTTTGCGTTATGGTCACCGACTTCCAAAAATAAAGTTAGTAGTTTTTTTATTTGAAAGTCTTTTTTTGTAAAAAAGTTTCTTTTTTTGTCTTTTTAGTTGTACTTACTTAATAGGCAAGTTGTTTAGTAAGGTACCTATAACACCAATAATCCGAATATCATGAAACTTGAACATAATTGGTGAAATGAGAATATGTTATGAAATGGTATAAACAACAAACAGACATGCGATTGCAGCAATCCTGAGAGATTTGCCGTAATTTATTGAAGAGTTCACTGTATATCTTCGAAGTTCCTCATCAGATATACACCAAATTAAAATGGGTCCAATTTCGAAACATACTTTTTCAAACAAAAAAGAATTTTCAAAATCGGTCCAATTTTTTTTTTTTTTAGACGTTGCCCCACCCTAGGAATTTCTTCCTGTATCGTGGGTGCGTTTACAAACATATAAACTCACATACACAAACACCCAGAGCCGGAACAACTATCTGTAGGTAATACAAATATTTGTTCCGTGCGGGAATCGAACCCGCGACACGCAGCGCAGCAGTCAATCGCTCAACCACTGCGTCAACCGTGCGCCGTGCGCAAAATTGACGTAAGATATGCGTGAAAAAAAACAAAAAGAACATAGAACCACCTCCTTTTTGGTAAGTCGGTTTAAAACATCTCATCCTATGTATAGAGCCCACAACAACGAAGAGAATAAAATTATACAAAAATAGAAAAAGGATCCTAAAAAGTTTAACGATCTAGATTTATTACTATAAAGTCAAACCAGCTCAGGCTTCTAATAAGAATATTTAAGTCGTAAAATAAAATAGTCTTATCATAGAACAAAAAGTAGCTGAACGCGAGTCAAATACGTAATATCCTCCTGTCTTTAATTCTATATTACCTACTTATATACATGTGTAGAGATAACTAAATTAATTGTATTTAAATAATTTAGAAATTAAGAAAAAACCTGTTTCTGCTTTGTCTACAAGTCACGGTTGAATAGGTAACTCGTGAACCATCGTCGACCACATAATCTACGCCACTGAATTAGATATGATGTACAAAGTAAACTTGTATATCAAAAACAACATGTTCTGCGTTTGGGTAGACTTATAGACTAACCGGATTCAACTGAATACTAGAATTTTACGTGAAGTGACTGCCTTTCCTACTGGCAGTTACTGGGTTTATAGGATACCCCCTGGCAAGCCCATGAATTAGATAAATAATGTTAAGGCGACCCCGAGCAAAACGCCGCGCTAGCCGTTTTTCGTGCTGTTTATAGGAGCTATTTACTCGTTATTTAAAAAGAAATTTCAACTAATAAAAATACATTAAATTTCTACATATTATTGATTCAAAAATGGTCATGTACTTTTTTTATTTTAAAGAGGTATATGTTTTACTAATCTCCTTCCAACAAAACCATAAAAATGAGAAATAATTATTGAAGCATGCATCTCCTCGTAAAGTGTTCATTAATTATTTTTGTACTAACACTAATGGATAGACAATTTAATAACGAACATTTTTGTCGTTAAATATATTTTTCAGAAGACTAAAATTCGATTTTATAAAGATTTTATTCTAAAATCTGGACGTATTCACTATTGTTATTCATGCGCTACCAGTGCCGCTAGGAATGCTCATATCTCATGCTGATTCTTTGGTCAGGTTACCGCCTTAATATAACGGTGACACCAAAAAATGTTTTAAATGATAAAAAAAACAAACAAGCCAAAGCTAAGTGGTTAACTTAATGCCTTTTTAAAAGTAGATTTCAGCGAAAGTGATAATCGATTCTGAAAATTCGCTACAATATTTTTTAGTTGACCGATAACTTGCATGTGAGTGCACTTGTCCTAAGAACGTTCACTCGAATGTTCGTTAGAACGAAGAACTGCTCGTCGAACGAACGGTCCCTCGAAGAACGTTCCCCGAAATGTAGTGTTGATGGAAATATGTATGTATAGATAGATGGTTCTCAGCGGCAGTAGTGGCCCAGTGGTATTGATCAATTTACTTTGTGTAAATTATCTCATCACCACTGCTCTCAAAAACGGTGAAGGAAAACATCGTGAGGAAACCGGCGTGTCCTTGAACCAAAAATTCGAAGACATGTGACATCCACCAACACGCACTGGGCCCGCGTGGTGGATTACGGTTCATCTCCTCTCACAGAGAGGAGGCCTGTGTCCCCCCAGCAGTGTGAACATTAATAAGCTGATGATGATAATGGCCGGAATGGAATCCTCATTCCTGGTAAGTCGAAATTTTGCCGGTGGGACGTGATAATGTGACCTGTATGCAATAATGAAGCTTTGGAGAAATCTTGAGCAGAAATCCATGGATTTTCAGATAATCCAAGATGTGTTTTTTGTTTGCCCACAATTGGTCACTGAACAAACATTATTTTACTTTAAAACTGCTAGTTGGTTGATAATACAAAAAAAAAATATTAAAAAAACCAGATGACTACAAACAAGCCTTCCCAAATTCATGTCAACTTCAGAATAACAAAACAAAGGCTGTACAACATTTTTGTTTTAATAAAAATTCCCAACACCTCTTCCTTCTTAAAAACCAGCCACCATTACCATATTCTTCGTTGTCTATTAAAACCATTTAACTTAGCAACCGTCGATTTTCGCAAGACTTCCGGGGGGGGCAACCTTCAGATCAACCTCAAATGAACCAGACAGACGTATTGAGGTTGCGAAATCTAAATACGGAAAACGATTCGCCATAACTTGACGGCTTAGGAAAAGAACAAGGTGAGATTACACCATTAAGATAAATAATAAAAACCTTAAATTGAGGAATACCGAATTATTTATTTATTGGCTTATCTACAATTGTTACAACATACAAGCAAAGTGTACAATATGATACGATAAACACAGCATGAAAAAACAAAATTATAAGTAACTAGCGGACGCCTCGCGGTTTCACCCGCGTAGTGCCCGTTTCCGTGGGAATACAGGGATGAAAAGTAGCCCATGTCACCCGAGGATAGTGTAGCTTCCCAACGGTGAAAGAATTTTTGAAATCGGTCCAGTAGTTTTGAAGTTTATTCGTTACATACAAAAATATAAAAAAACATTTTTGCAAAAAAATACTACCGACTTCCAAATGAAAAACTACAAAGTGAAAAATAACTTAACTTTTGGAAGTCGGTGTCTTTCGTAGGAACCATTTTTTTGCGATATGGACACCGACCTACCTAATAGCAAGTTGTTTATTAAGGTCCCTATAACTCCAGAATAGATTAACCGAATATCATGAAACTTGAAAATAACCGTTGAAATGAGAGATCTGCGTACCCATTTAGAGCGTACTGGCGTGATGTTATGTTATTAAATGGTATAAACAACAAACAGACAGAGTTTTGCCGTTATTTATTGAAGAGTTCTGTTGTGTATCTCCGAAGTTCTACATCAGACGGTCACCAAATTAAAATGGGACCAATTTCGAAACATACTCTTTCAAACAAAAAAAGAATTTTCAAAATCGGTCCACAATTGACGGAGATATCGGTGAACATAGATAAAAAAAAAAAAAAAAAAAACATACAAGAAGTCAAACATAGAACCTCCTCCTTTTTTGTAAGTCGGTTAAAAATACAAATCTTTCCTCTCTATAATATTATTAGCTATCCTACGCGGCTTTGCTCCCGTCAACTGGTTACCTACCTACCCATCTACCCTACCTACCCTACATACATGATTGTTGCGTAACTTAAACCGTTTACGCAGCGCACGCAACGGAAGCTCTCAACAAGGAACAATTTTGCCCGTTTTTGCAACATTTTTCATTTATGCTCCGCTCCTATTGGTCGTAGCGTGATGTTATATAGCCTATAACCTTCCTCGATAAATGGACTATCCAACACAAAAAGAATTTATCAATTCCAACCAGTAGTTCCTGAGATTAGCGCGTTCAAACAAACAAACTCCACATCTTTATAATATTGGTATAGATAATAAGCAAGAATACAATTATGACAATAGTGTAATTTTGCAAAGATTTGAATTAATTCTGAAAATTAATCGCAAAGGAACCATACATTTTTCGATATAATGTAGCTTAAGGCACACGGTGACAGTGTAGGTATCCGTGAACGTTTTTTCGTAATTGAATCAGAACTGCCAGACATGGCCTTCTCCAAACAAACCAATGTAACTCTTTGAAATACTAGCTAGATAATCACAGTGACAGATTGAAGGATGTTGCACCTCATCCTCTTGAAATAATTTATTTGCCTGCCTTTAAAGGCACCGATACTAAAAGGCTGCCTACTCAAAATTAGCTAGCCACTACCCACAAGGATTAACCTAATTAATCTACTCTTTTGTTTATGGTAGCCACCAGCAAACATACTAAAGAGATTGACAACCTCCTTTTAAAAAACACAAAAGCAATACCATTACCTTCATATACAAGTAAAATTTCACAATTTAAAAAACCCCCGACACATTTATATTGCGAAAACACCCCGATTCAAACAGTAAAATGCCCATAACTTTTGAACGGCTGAACCGATTTTATTCAAACATAGCTAAGAACACTCTCGACAAAATTACCTTTCAAACAAAAAAAAACTAAATAGAAATCGGTTCATCCGTTTAGGCGCTATGATGCCACAGACAGACACACAGATACATAGATACACAGATACACAGCAACACACGTGAAACTTATAACACCCCTCTTTTTCCGGCGGGGGTTAATAAAACATCAAGTAGGACCCCTACTGGTTGACATTGCTACAAATAGCATAGTACTTACAGCAAAAAACTCCATTCAATACGATACAGCAGTTCTTGATAAATACAGTGACAGACTTATTCAACAGATTACCTTTCACCGCAGACGGTGAATCTAAATAATACATGTTTGAGGTGAATATAGCAGGCGAAGATATGCAGTCGTATATGGGAAGGTCGTAAAACGAGGAATGTGGCTTCACTGGCTATCTCCGAAGGCGATATAGATACTTTCTTCTAGACATAGGTCATCAGTGAGGTATTAGGTCTTGCAAGGTAAGGTAAGAAAGTATTACTGATACTGATTTCAGATGCAAATTAGAAGAGACTGAAAGTTTAGGTGACACAATGGATAAGCATAAAGGTATAATTGTCATAACTTTTACTTCTTTTGGAATCGTTGGAACTTATATTCAATGACATAGCTAATAGTTGATTTAAAAATACCAACTATCATATAGCTAATAGCAGTCAAATAAAAGAAGTGACTCAATTTCAAATACGTTTTGAATAACTAATAGCAGCGTCTCAATCCCTTTACATCCGGTTCAAATTAAAAATCGATAACAACAAAATTATCTTTACAGAAAAGAGACCACAGACCAGACTGAGAATTCACAACCCCTAACCAACCCTGGCATTCAAACAAAAACCGACTTACACAGCCAACTAATACTGAATGAAGTCTACAATATTACCAGCTCCCATTCAGTATCAACATTGGAAATACTACACCAGCAATTCCAGTTTTAGTACGCAAAGTTTCGGGAAACATCGGCCTAAATCGTAACGGTCAACCTTGAAATTTTCGAGCGTGCTGAGCCCAGTTGCCTGGCGTGTAATCGACTGACGTCAAGACCTAGGTTGTGCCAACGACCCGACAAGGCCAAGCCGTCCGTTTACGACGCCATAGAAGTTTTATTGAAGCAGTTGTGACGCGGTGCAGGCTTTTTTTTTCAATTTCAAGGTTAGCTCAGGGGGCACCATCGTGGTGGTTGAAGGTATGGTCCTGTAGGACTATCAGGAATATTTCTGTTTTTAACCGACTTACCAAAAAGGAGGAGGTTCTATGTTCGACTTCTTGTATGTTTTTTTTTTTTTTTTTTTTTTTTTTTATGTATGTTCACCGATATCTCCGTCAATTGTGGACCGATTTTGAAAATTATTTTTTTGTTTGAAAGAGGATGTTTCGAAATTGGTCCCATTTTAATTTGGTGAAGGTATGATGAAGAACTTCGGAGATACACAACAGAACTCTTCAATAAATAACGGCAAAACTCTCGGGATTGCTGCAATCGCATGTCTGTTTGTTGTTTATACCATTTCATAACATAACATCACGCCAGTACGCTCTAAAGGGGTACGCAGATCTCTCATTTCACCGGTTATGTTCAAGTTTCATGTTATTCGGTTAATCTATTCTGGAGTTATAGGGACCTTAATAAACAACTTGCTATTAGGTAGGTTAAACTAAAAAGGGAAAAATAAAAAACTTTTTTGCAAAAAAATACTACCGACTTCCAAATGAAAAACTACAAAGTGAAAAATAACTTAACTTTTGGAAGTCGGTGTCCATATCGCAAAAAAAATGGTTCTTACGAAAGACACCGACTTCCAAAAGTTAAGTTATTTTTCACTTTGTAGTTTTTCATTTGGAAGTCGGTAGTATTTTTTTGCAAAAAAGTTTTTTATTACAGAACTAATTTCTGTTTGTGAAGAATTATTTAAATTGTGTTACAATAGTTCAAGTTTGTATTTGTTTTCAATGATTTTAAAGGCAGTTTCGTATTATATTGTCGTAGCAACTACATTATATATCAGGCTTGATTCTTTACTTGTTCAACCATGAAATGAAAATAATAGTTAGGTAGTTTATAATTGGCACAAAATTTATACCAGGTAAATTCTTATCATCATCATTTTCCTGCCCTTCATCATCATTATCATCATCAATAGACGAACTTTGCCCACTGTTGGGCACAGGCCTCTCTTTTCTCGTGCAAATCCCCACACTTCCTGATCTTATCCCAATTTATTTGGCATCTGCGCAGTATGTATGCTTCTTCCATATTTCTAACCTTCCATTTCATATTTTTTATGGAGTTGGATTCAGTTCAATTCTTATGTTTTATCATAATTTCTGTACTTTCTGCTTATCCCTCAGAATCTAAAACAAAGGATATGCCTAGTTAGCTTGTCGTTGATGGACTAGCAACCTGACAATTATTAATAATTAAATCTTTGTGTGTATCTTTACATGTTCTAGTTAGTTCCGCTTCGTCTTCTCTGCTGACACCATGGCAGAGAGAGCGTAAAGATAAGCTTTGTGTTCTATATCAGCTAAGTTTCTTACTTTCCTAGTTAAATGTCAAATGGGGCTTTGTTGGTTGACTCAACAACTAATGATAAATTCGCCTCTTCAGACAGTTGAATCACTCCAGCTATACTGAGAATTTTTGAAGCCGACCACTGAGGTTTTAAACACTGTCAGCCAAAATTTAAGTGTTATCTTTCATTAAGTGGTCTCAGGAATGCGGATGCTCGAAAACAGAAGTGTTATTTATACAATTAAGCACTAAGAAAACAATGAAAATTAAAGGATGTTACAATTTACGCTGGTTTATCCGTAACAAGGACCTAAGGTTACAATTTATGACCAGTGTTTGTTGCCATATGACTGAGACGGTTCCAATGAGCCTCATCAGAAAGCTTACAGTCACACAATTTGGGCAATGGAGCGGGCTATGCTCGGAGTTTCCTTGCGTGATCGAATCAGAAATTTAGAGATCCGCTAGAGAACCAGGATTACCGACATAGCCCGAAGAATTGACAAGCTTAAGTGGCAGTGGGCAGGGCACATTACTCGCAGAAAGGATGGCCGATGGGCCAGAAGGTTACGGGGATCCGCTGGATGCGAGACGCACGGGACCGATCAATGTGGCGACGCTTGGGGGCGGCTTATGTCCAGCAGTGGACGTCTTTCAGCTGATATGATGATGATCTGTTATAAGACTTCTTACAGATTTAACCCATTAAATCCGAATTTAATACAATATTTAGAACTCATTGCGCATTCCAAAAAAGGTAGATATGTCACAGTCCAAAGTTCTTTGAATGCATTTGTATGCATAGTAGTGCTAGGTCCTTCCCATAGGGACTGTACACTGTACCTCGTCACACAACGAATTACGCCTCCATTTGTCCCCAATTGTACTTGAACTAGGGAAAGCGTGGTACAATACAGGGCCAGTAATTCAATACAATTGCTTATCATTTAATAATGTATAATTTGTATAGTCGTAGTTCAATTAATGTGCATTAAACTTTTGCTGGTCGATAGATGTTATAATTTTTGCTAATCAAAGTAAAGTTTCTTTTCACTTACCTACCAAACTACCGCTGTGGTGAATAATCAAAACTGAGTCATGACTAAGTAGTAGAAGCAAGGAAGACTATATACATCTTTGATTCAGATTCCCCGAAAGCAAACGTTAAGTTGTTGTTTTTTTTCTGTTACAATAGTAACCTAAATGTTGTCAAGTCATTGAGAGCTGAATTATAGGTACTAAATCTTCTTAGAACTCATTGCATAATTCCAAAAATGTGTGACACATCATTACTAAGTCTATTGAGCACATTTGTATGGCATTTAAATTTTCAACCAATTTCCATCCCATAGGAATTGAAGCTCGTCCATATTAAGCCTCCGTTCGTTTGTCTTCATTAACTTATACATCTGATTCTAATTCGAACAAGGGACCTCGTGGTAGACTGCCAGACCCGTGTAATATTGGGCCATTGATGACACATAATTGGTTATGATCATTAAATAATTTGTATTTAAAGTTGGGAGTATATTCAAGTATATAGACAGGTTTATAGAAAATATTGGCAGGATAATTTGTCACGAAAGATTTAGTAGGTACAGCTACTTATTAGTTATTTTAGCTTATTTAGGAGCAGCAGAATCCACTTAATTATAAAATTTTCCCTTGTAGAACAGACTTTATATGGCAATGTAAGCATTTATTTGGTGATTGGTAGCAGATGAATATCGATATTTTTTGCTGTAGGCTCGTGTGAAGCTTTTAGTATTTACCATCTATATTTGAGTTTTTGAGTAATACCTCAAACTTCATTTGATTTTGAGCATATCAATACGAAAAATCCGAAATCCTTAAAACAATTTTCTTGTAATTCAAATAAAAATTCAATTCATTGAAGTCGCAACACATCTTATACGATTAAATCTTATATTTCATTGCTATGCAAATCTGGAAACTGGTCTAAGTCTAAATGACCCTTTGCAATTAAATGATGATGTAATAGAATATGATGATGCATATAGTCCCACTCACAAGTCAGAAAACGAAATACATGAAATCAATTCATTCTTCAAATGATTACTTGATAATTTCAATACTGAACCACAGAAACTAGAACTAGCCACCTTTTCTGCGATTGAGCTATTACTGGCATCTGATTCTTTATCTAAATAATAATTTCTTTCTAAGCCAGTAACTAATGCTCGATCAGACCATGATCAAGGTAATATCTGCACTTCAAAAGACACACACATTATCCAGTTTTCAAAAATATATTTTCTGTTTGATGTTGTTCAAACCGATTTACATAAACGAATGGTAATCAAAAACAGTTTTCTTTTATGAAAAATTACATATTTCTTCCGAAAACCAATGAATAAACTTAATCATTGTACAAATTGCGTTTGACTCGACAACTATTCAAAAGCTTCACTTAGATACCCTTCAAGTTACACAGTAACGAAACCATAAGGCGATTGAAATATAAATGATAGAGCTAAGTAAATCAATAAAAAAAACAGGTCTGATTAACAGAACGAAATATTACTACGCAGTAAAACAAGCAGGATTGTTTCCTTATTGTCAAATTGATTAGCACTACGACATATTAATTTTATTGTCGCAGTATATATGAGAATATTTAAAGATGAAACGACACTGGGTGATGAAATAGTTCTGTTGTTTTCGTTAAGAATGGAGTAGACAAAATAAGACAGGATAAAGATAGCGCTAATTATGAAATCTAGTATAGATTTCCAAGTGATAACATAATAATATACATACACATGGAAACTAGTCAGTAGTAGATGCTAAAACTGGATCGACAGATTCAACCTTGGAAGGAAAAAGGCTGATGAAGTATCGACTCAACAATCCTGACGAATCTAATACATAACTAACACTACAGGGTGTTAAAACAACCAATACCAAAAACGTACAGAACTGTCCAGCCAACCACAATATCCTAAAAACACGAAACAATGGTCCAAATACGAGACACCCACACAAACACCATAATTTTGTTTACAATCCCCATGTGAGAAACGATGACCTATCAAGGCCGTCGTGTCACGGCCCAGCCATCACAATAGCAGGTCGGGGAAGTCGAACATTTTCACTTTCATACAAATACCTACATAGTTGTAACTGAGCGTAGAATTCCAGTATAAAGTGTATAAGCGGACCAACCTATTATGGTAACGAACGATTTTAGAACGGATTTTGTTGTCACTGTCGGTTTAGCGATGACGAATTTAGAAGCGTTTTTTTTTGTAGGGAAAACTTTCCATGATTCTGAAGGGAATTTAGTCGACCATTTTAGGTTTAATATTGCACTTAAGCTTTAAGCAGAAATAACATGGTTGGAAGCTTCTTCTCACCAACATATTATATAAAAACTGAATATCATATTTCCAAATATATATTATGTCACAGATGCCCCAGATCTGGGTCTCGCTTAAATTCTGAAACAGGACGCGAGTCATTAGTCCCAAGAAGAAAATTAATGAATGGAAAGGATTGAAATTCCTAGCGTAAGATTTAATATATGGGTTACGTTATATGGCAGGAACGAGGAAAATCTGTTAGTGGATAAAAATATACAGAATTTAAAGAAGATACTTCCAAGTCAGTTATATAAGTAGAAAATAAAGGATTATGAATGTGATTCAGAACACAAAACATTGGGTTTAAACATTAGCACAAAAGCCGTAAATCGACACGCAAATAAAAACAAGACAGAACTAAACGGAATAATTCTACAAAAACCACATACAGCAAATATAAATCAGATATTACTAGACTTCCAAATTCCCACACAATTTTAGGAACTTTATGCTTGTCATCTTAAACACGCCTTGGGAAACTACTCATACGCATTCCGGGGACCGCAGATAAAAACCAATACCACCCGAAAAAAAGGCTATAAGGAAAAATGGCCGAAGATTTGGGACAATTTGCTGGGACATCAAGTTACAATGTTTTTTATTGGAGAACGCGTGCTTTACATATTTATAAGTTACGAAAATATTATCTTGTTCCACGAAAGTTTTAATATTAAAGATTAGAGTGGTCCTGTAATTTTGTTAGGAGATGTACCTACCATACATGTATACATACTGTGTTAAATGTATGTGTATGTTTTATTCAAAGAAGTGGATTCCATTATGTTATACAGGCAAATTTGCTTGTTTTGCAGGAATAATATTGACTACAGAATCGAATAGGTGAATATTACTAAGTAGACTATATTTTATTTTATTACCTAGATAGTTGATAACAAAATTAGCAGTGCCAGCAGTTTTCAGTTCAGCATTTTTCACATATTCAGGATCTTAGGGTATATATTTGTTGATAACTAGTTGGGAGAGAATTGGAACCATGCTGTGATACTACACACTTGTAGACTTGTATAATATCTCCAATGTCATTCTCATCTCATTATCTACATTTATCTATGAGACCGTTCCCAAACTTAATCAAACTAAATGTTACACTAAAGACAGATTCGAGTAATTAAAATGATTTATAATCTGAATATTTACTCAAGCTATTGTTCTTATGGATAAAGATATCATATATTACAGTAACTAGGTACTTAATGCAAGATTATGCAAGTCTGATATAAGATGAGTAGGTTTAGTAGGTACTCAAGAAAAACATTATACATTTTTTATAGAAAACAACTAATTACATAATGATTTCGATGGCCGTGGACAACAGAAAATAGCAGATGAAACCCACAATCAAGAAATAAATTATACAGTATTATTTCTGAACTTGAAGACGATCGTTGATTGAAAGATAACTTCTGAAGCCACGAGTTTATTCTAAGCACAAAGGGATAAAGGACCTTCCGGGAAGCAAAACAAATAAAAACAGACCATTGAAAAACTTTTTACACGTGTCGAAACAAGCCAAGCACGCGAATGACCTCAAAATGTCGTCGTCCTATAGTTGGCAAAAACTATGTACATAAATAAAATAGTACGTTTCGACAAAACAACGAAAAACTTACTGAAGCATCTAACTGTCAAACTGAAGACTAATAGAAACAAAGTAACAAAGATTTGGTCTAGAATTTCAGAAACGACTTGGGTAAAAACGATCGTCCAGGTGCATCTGAAGTCAATTTCAAAGATGTTAGCGATTTAATGTATTCATTGTCGGATGAAAGAGTTGTTGGAATTGTTGTTGGGCCGTTATTACATTAGCAATCAATTGGTTTTTTCGGTCTGACATGGCCACGGTCTGAATTCGGTTCAATGTCGTTAGCATTCTTTTTGTTTGTCAACGTATTAAGGAAACTGAATTTGTCATACAGCTTTTAGATATTTATACGCGTCGAAGTATGTCAAAATGAGATGCTGTAAGATCTATATACAGATTCTAAATCTAATCATTGAATACTTGAACTCTCATAGGCTGTTGAATTTATTATAAAAACAACTTCAAATAAAGATGAAACACAAATATTTGAGAAAATATAGACGCAAAAGGACAAAAAAGTTCTTCGTATTCGCAATACTACGTTAGATTCGTCCTAAAGTGTTTCCAACACACAGACGTTGTGTACCATTTAAATATTTATAAGAGTAAAAACATACAGACACATATTGAAGGAAAAACGTGATCAAATGCTGAATTACTTTATGTAAGTATGTACATTCATTATTTTTTTTCAAACTGTTCCGAAGCAAAATCAATAATGACAACAAGTTTTTATTATAATGATATCATGTATGCACATGTATCATTCGTATCATTACTATAATATGCAGTCAAGTAATCCTTCGAGACTTGTCAAATATTATTTAATTTAAATAACTACATCTAAATACACTTGAAAGAAGAGAGTAATTAATGATCCATACAAATAACAATAGCAATCGCATGTAACGCCATGTTATAAGCTAAGTACCGTAACATAAATCTAAACAATACGATAAATTGCTAATAACGGCCCAAACATGATCCCCTGAGGAACCCATCAAGATATCTTAATTAACTTCTTCTTGTTACGTCTACACGGCTTTATACCGATGGTAAAGGTAATAATAGAAGAAGTGATAAAATTATTTACGTATCTCAGTTATTCTGAGTACAATTAGCCGAATGAACGTCTCGTGGGATTAAGTCTTGTTTACGATACGTCATTCATAGAATCTTTACGTTCAGTCAACGTGGAAATGGAGACACAAACACTAACAATAAATATTACCAACGCCACGCAATTTGAATTGATTTTCCTGATGTTGTAAGACGGAGTTTATTTATTTCAATATTTAATAAGGACTGCGGAACAAGACTAACTTTGGCACGTACGGCTATATTTGTACTTTGAAAAAACTTCTCGCGAAATACGTGTTTGTATTGAACAATAAAATAAAAGCTAATGGCATGACGGAACCTGATATATTTTAAAACTCACTGACAACTTCCTCGAAATAAAACTGGGAAAACTTTCTGAAAAACCCAAAATAAATTTATCCGTTACAGTATCAAAATAACCATTGTCATTTTCAAAACGATACAGCATTGGCAGCTGAATTTATAGCACAAAAATATGTCCATAACTACCTGTGTAATCGATTGCATATTTCCCAGGCATTCCATCATAAGACTCACCGCGGACAGACTACCTAGTTCCAAAAAAAAAGTCGTGATCGCCCAATTGAAATGCGAGAACACTAAAAGTGGATAACATGGCAAGATCAATGGCAGCTCAGCTGGCGAGTGCGACGCGGCGACGGCGTCGTTGAATAGACGGTAATCTAATAGAAGCGGCGGCCTCGGTAGGTCACTGGCACATGATGTCATATCGCGAAACATTCCGCCTAGAGACTGCTTTGGGGGGCCTGCGAACTCACCTGTACGTGGTATGTTTTAACTTCGCCCGCGTACCACGTTTTTGCGCAGTCTTTGTCTAGTGTTTGATGTTAAACAGTCTGCTGCGTTGAAGGTCGCGCTCAATAGGACGATACAAAGAATTTGATCAAATCTCATATTACCAGTTTCGGGCGTGTGAGACCGAGTTTACTCCAAAATTAGGCATGCAAATCGGGGTATTAATTTTTTCGTTATACCTCTGAATCGAGGCGCGCCATAGTATTGTCAGCTGTTTTTTTGGCGAGTTGTATTACAGTTAATTGATGTAAGGCTTTCAGTAAGTCTAGACTACGGATCACTTGAGTCAATAGTGTCAGACTTTTTGCACACATTAGTCTTTTATTGTAACACAAATTATACTTGTATTTGGATATTTATAGCTTTTGACGCCACTGCAACAAAAGAGTTGGCTATTGTATTTTTTCAACTGCAACTACTGAGTAAATTTGGAGAGTTCCAACTTGTTTGCATAGCAACCGATTTTACACGTCTTATGGTTCATTGGAACCATTTAAAAACTTTTTATTCTGAATATTGCAGTTCGCCTAAATTTATTCTTTTAAACTAAACGCGATATTATCAAGATTACAAAAATAGTCTAAGAAGAATACGCAAAGCATACTACAGCCTCAAATCTAATTATATCCGAGTGTTGTTTCTAAACCTGCTCAAACCTTTCTTCGCTAGTTGAAAACCATCAATGAGTCCACCACTCTTTCCAACTATTGCTATCATTCAGTTCGTCCTTTTCTTCGTTTGATATTATTGAGCCATTCATAAATTCATACTAAATTAGAGGCATACCTTAAAAAAAAAGATTGTCGATCTTAATTACATGCTCAAAACAGCCATCGATTAGAACTAGGCGCCATTAGCCAAATATAAAGACTATTAATCAAATTGTGTCCACGAATATGGGTAACTAATTATGTTAATCCATCGCTAACTGGGGAGCCGACCTTATATTGTATAACGAAATTGAAGTTTCTATTGTCTTCAGAGATGCTTCCACTTGTAAATCAGCTGTATTGCGTACATCGCTTGCATGACAATTCAATCTGACAGTTAATGAATAAAATTAAAATGTAATTAACATCGTATACGGTTTTCAATTTTATATATGTATGCCAGAAATTGGGTTTTTTCCGTCCGTCAGTCTTTGTTCCCTTTTCTTTTATTAAGTTTAAACTAATAATTGTGCAGCAGTTACAGAAAATGGATAATAAATAACGATGAGGTTAATTAAACAATAAGAAAGAAAGAAAAAATGAGATTGTTTATTTATAAAACTACGTAGAATTTTATGAAACACCAGATGTTTTTTAATTTAACAAAGATAGGATTGTAAAGAAAGCCAAGAAGCTTCTTATGAAGATCAAACATGGAAACAAAGTGCACAAATGCTATGAAAAGGAACTATGGAAGTTTGTGGATCAAGAATTTATTGTTATGATATGTTTGTTACTGAATTTAGATACCTATATTAACTTAAACATAGCTACAGCTCACATATATGACATTAAAGATAAAGGAATGAATAATAGCGCTTCGGTTGAGAGGGGAAAAATGGAAGAAGACGTGTTGCGCCAACCCCAAGGTAACATGGGACAAGGGAAGAAGAAAACTTACAGAAACGTATCATAATATCTTTGAGAAGAAATAGCTAAAACTGAAAACTACATAACACGCTAAGATATACAAACACAAATACAAAAAGGCGTGATTCGCCTATTTTGTTTAAAATCGCGTGATAAAATCAAACGAACCGAAAATATTGACATTATATCATTAACGCCCATAACCAATTGTTCTCCGTATCAACAATTACGTTTAGAGGTCTAAAGTTTCAAGGCAATCCGAATATGGCGCAACTAACTAAACTTATTACCCCTTCTGATCCATTGTTTTATGTTATAAACACGTGACATATTAACAAAAGGCTTACAATTAATCAGAAAACTTAGCAAACTGTAACAATGGATGTAAGCATACTTGAAAACGTTATGAGCCTGAATGAACAATGTCGCAGAAAAATAACTGAAGATTTTGAAACTGTTCTGCAAACAATGATGCTTGGATTACTTTTGGATATAAATAATGTTTTTAAGACCTTACTTACTTACAATAAAAGAGGAAATCGTGGCTAAATAATATCAGCCCGTATGGTCTTCAATCTTCATGGTTAGGCAACGCCGAGATCGGTCCGTGGATGAGTGTTCTGCATCAGATCCGAAGCCGAGAAATTTCGCTTCCGAAGCCTAGCTGTAGTACTTCTTGTAGAGAAGCTTACGCACTACGTTCGAACTCTATCCGTCATAATCTTCATCAACATCATCAGCCTTATAATGTTCCTTCTGCTAGGACACAAGCATCTTCTCTGTGAGAGAGGTAATAATCTTACTAATATTATAAATACGAAAGTTAGGATGGATGTGTGTATGTTTGTTACTCAATCAGCCGTATACCGTTTTAGCGTATATGAGGAAGCTGTATGAAATTTGACACATATATATATTCTAATCTACAATAGCACAAAGGCTACTTTTCATCCCAATGTAATGTTCCCTTGGAATAAGAAAACACTTTTATTTATTTATTTATTTAAACTTCATGTACAATGGTGATACATAGGCCGACTTAATGCAGCAAGGTATTATCTACCAGTCAACCTTTGGGTTAAAAAGAACACAACAAATAAACACCTTTTCTTTCTTTTCTTTCTTTTACAACAGTGGTAGGAGTCCAAAATAAAAATAAAAAATGAACAATAATTAAAATTGGTTATTAAACTATCTAACTAATAAAATACATAAATAATTTCTAAAACAATAGACTAATAAATATTATAATAAATACTGCTTCTGCTGGCAGAAGCTAGTTCAGAATATTTTCAAGTCGGAACTGAAATCACGGATTCGGATCAGCCGGTCCGTGTCCGTGATTTGAGCTCCGAGCTCAAAATGTTCTGAATTATGACAGATTATGACAGATAGAGTTCGGACGTAGTGCGTAAACTTCCCTACAAGAAGCAAGGAGTACTATGGCTACTTCGATACCGAAATTTCACGGACACGGACGTGTAGTAACAGGACCACGGACACATCAAGATTCCTACTTGCTTCAGAAAGCAGGTTAAGCTGTTGGTCCCGTCAGTCAATTGTAGATCAAAAACAATCGTTACGGGTAGTCAGAAGCCTGAAATCTGACACTACTCTTGTATATATTTCACTAATCTCCTTCCAAAAAAACATAAAAATGAGAAATAATTATTGATATTATGCATCTCCTCGTAAAGTGTTCATTAATTATTTTACAATGCATGTCCTCGAAAAGAGCGGTTTTCCAAGCAGCCAAACTGTGCGGAAAGTGTCACTTTTTTTCACTAGTGCTTTTTACTTTCCTGTACTTTTTTAATTTTTAACTCCAACGTCAGCCCGACGCATAGAGTTTTTATTATTTGAGAAAAGTTTTAAAAATTAGTTATGTACAGATTACCATTCATATAAAAGGTAGAATAAAACTAATACTTCATTTTAGGCGTTTTTAATTACTCTAGATTTAGATTTTGATCAATAAATTAATTTTAAATATTAATTAAATATGTTTGGCAGAACGTATATTTTGCTCGTGCCTTATTGCGTTACGATGTGACAGCTATTTGCACATGCGCAGTCAGCGCAGTAGATATGCCCGAGGAACTATTAGTTAATCTGTGGATATGCTGAACGCGCTTGAATACGCCCGCCATTTTATTAATTTGATTTTATTAATTTATTTATTTCCTCGCACAATGCATAGTAAAATGTTGTATGATACACGTACGTAAGATGATTTCAGACTCGTGTCGATTTATCCACTCACTCGCTTCGCTCGCTCGTGAATAAAAATGCCACTCATCGGAAATCACCTACCTTCCGCACTTGTAGCATAAATAACTATTACAATGCATGTCCTCGAAAAGAGCGGTTTTCCAAGCAGCCAAACTGTGCGTAAAGTGTCACTTTTTTTCACTAGTGCTTTTTACTTTCCTGTACTTTTTTAATTTTTAACTCCAACGTCAGCCCGACGCATAGAGTTTTTATTATTTGAGAAAAGTTTTAAAAATTAGTTATGTACAGATTATCATTCATATAAAAGGTAAAATTAAACTAATACTTTATTTTAGGCGTTTTTAATTACTCTAGATTTAGATTTTGATCAATAAATTAATTTTAAATATTCATTAAATATGTTTGGCAGAACGTATATTTTGCTCGTGCCTTATTGCGTTACGATGTGACAGCTATTCGCACATGCGCAGTAGATATGCCCGAGGAGGAACTATTAGTTAATCTGTGGATATATTGAACGCGCTTGAATAAGCTCGCCATTTTATTAATTTCATTTTATTGATTTTGTTTATTTCCTCGCACAATGCATAGTAAAATATTGTATGATACACGTACGTAAGATGATTTCCGACTTGTGTCGATTTATCCACTCATCGGAAATCACCTACCTTCCGCACTTGTAGCATAAATAACTATTTTGTTCTAACACTAATGGATAGACAATTTAATAACGAACATTTTTGTAGATTTTTTTTTTCAAAAGACCTATTTTCGATTTTATAAAGATTTTATTCTGAAATCTGGGCGTATTCACTACTGTAATTCATGCGCCACCAGTGCCGCTAGACCAATAGGAATGCTCATATCTCATGCCGATTTTTTGGTCAGGGTACCGTCTTAAGCGCACTTGAACGAAAAACTTAACTCAGAGTTAATTGCTAACACGAGGTTAAATTAACAATATTGTATGACAAACTACATACAAAAATAATGGAAAACACGATAACGGTACTAATGCTACGGGTCAGTTCCCAATGGCGTGATGCCGAAAGTGCAAATTTTTATATTGTGTCAAACCGTTTTAACGGTACCTACACAAAAATTGGTCCTTTTGAAACTATTTGAACTGAAAACTAAGTTAACATATTTGAAGTCAAAATAGAATGATTGACGTTCCTGTTGGACTAAAACAACAATTCCTAATAATCATTGTGAAAGTTTTTATGTTTGTTATTCAATAATGAAAAAACGCAGGCTTAGTGGCTATTGATGTATGTTGGCACACAAATAGTTTATATTATAAACTTTAATTAATATAAACGTTAATTCGGGTTATAAATTTTGTAGCTGTAATACTTCTTGAGGCAAGGTTGCGCACTACATCCGAACTCTATCCGTCATAATCTGTCATAATTCAGAACATTGTGAATGCCTTCAGCCGGTCCGTGTCGGTCCGAGACTCAAACTTCCGAGTTCTTTCCGAATTGAAAATATTCTGAAATAGCTTCGGTCAGCGACTTCGCCCGTGTGTTTTCTTATCCCAAGGGATCATTATATCGGGATAAAAAGTAGCCTATGTGCTATTCCAGACTATAATCTATCTCTGTGCCAAATTTCATCCAGATCCGTTCGGCCGTTTTAACGTGATTGTGTAACAAACATACACACATCCATCCAAACTTTCGCATTTATAATTACCCGACTGCCGAAGGAGGGTAATGTGTTTATCAGTCTATGTATGTATGTATGTATGTAAGTATGTATGTTCCTATATGGCGTTCCAGGGACCAAATGCGTTGGCCGATTTTGATGATTCATACGTCTTAACCCTGCGAGTGTCATAGGCTACATTAAAATTGGATAATAGAAAAATGGCGGATTTTGGGTGCCATAATGTGGGGGCCCAAATTTTTTTTCTTCCAAACCCATCGTGTGGGGTATCAAAATAAAGGGTTTCAAGAGGTGATTTCAAAAATATATAACACTTATATGTTTAAAAGTATCTAATTCGAAAAAAAATAACTAAAAAGTTAAAAATAAACAAACTTAATTCCAAAAATCAAAAATACCGACTGCTTCAAAAGCGAACTAAAAAGTCGTAAACAAGGAAAAAAACATGCTGTGCAGGTGGAGGATACACCAGATTTTGGTCAGCCAGCCCGCGAATATGTATCCTCCGACTGCACAGCATGATTTTTTCCTTGTTTACGACTTTTTAGTTCGCTTTTGAAGCAGTCGGGATTTTTGATTTTTTGAATTAAGTTTGTTTTATTATTAGTAAAATTACACAGAATACTTTTTAGCCTGGGAGTTAGTTTTTGGTATAATTTCCGAAATGCAGGTGTAGCCGCTGGCAGAACCTAAAGTATTTATGACCACATATCCAAGGACCAATGATCTCTACCCACTTCAACTTCAATTAATGGATTTGTCGAATTCCTCGAAAGAGCTATGTACAGGATCAATAGACTCTCAAGAGTACTTTAATGTGATTAGCAACCAACCACTAAAAACACTGTGTGGTCTATGAGATGAGGAAAAAGTGTCAAAACTACATAAACATGTATCAAGTACGGTATTTTATAGTACGGCTTTAATAAAACACGAGGTTACATGGACAGTATTTGTATTGAGTATTGTAAACTTATTAACCTCACGTTAACAATTTCTCTGGATTAAGTTATTAGTGCAAGTGGGCCCTGTGGCTCTGGACAGACGGCGCAGTCGGTTAGCAGTTTTAATGCAGTTGTTCAGATGTGTTATGTATTTCAACCGCACATAAACTTTTTTGCAGCTGGCATGCAGTTTAAAATGCAGTCTTCTGTCTAGAGCCTTAGTTTAAAAAATATGGCGTTATCACATAGACAAAACTAACCCCCAATAAATAAATGAGTGAGTGATTTTGAAAGGGACATACATTTAGAATTTATTCGAATTTAGAATTCCAAGTGAAACCGTTCCTATTGGAGTTGAAAGTGGCCAGTCCGATTAAGGTTCCCCTAGTCGTCGGCACGAACTATTTTGTGCGCGAGGTTAAAATGCATGCTATCTCATCCGACAATACGTGCGAAAGAGATAGGTGCTGTAATGAGCAGTAAGAAGCTAATTCGCGTACTCACGAAATGTATGACGATTTAGGACGAACACGACCGCGCGAAATTTTATAAACAGACCTTTGGGAGTCTAGATGTCATGACTACATGCATATTTTCAAAATAAAATTGTTTGCAATTTTCCTTCTTGTTATGGTATTTGTTTTCATCCAAAGATGCGTTACAATTAGTTGAAATATGGAACTTTCATTTTTTTTTTCCATATTGGGCTAGATAACGATGACACAAATTGATATATTTTTTTTTGAACATACATCGTCAAACAGTGGAGTAATCACCATCATAACCAGACTACGTTTGTATGGAAGAATGATCGACTAGTGTAACCTTAATGAGGCAATTTCATATAGACACTATTGGTGGAAGGTCTAAGATAGCTACATTACTATGCACCAAAGAAGGATTCTTAATAGCTATACAGTTTTTGGACTCGTAAGTACTAACGTTACTGGGAAAACACACAGTAAGTACCCCGAAGGAGACGCATTCATCAAATCAGTGTCATTATCCAATCTAGCCATAATCCTCACAAACACCACTTGTTTTTATCAATTGAAGGAAATGCCTAATTGATGTACCTATAGAGGACCAGATACTGTCAAATTTCGTGTGTTCAAATGACATCATCGGGAAACACAAGGAGTCGACAGGGAATTCCGTACCTTAAGACGACGACTAACGCCAACGACCTTGAAGGAACAAAACGCGCCCTTGTTTCACACCCGCGCGACCCTAAAATTTTGAAGTTTTTTGTACTTTCCTTATTATTCTATGATATTAAAAAAAAAACTTCAGATCAAACTGTAGATAATTAAATTGGCTTTGAGATGGTGTCGATTTCATTAAAATACGCCCATCGGTTTTGGTGCGATTGTCGTGTTTTTGTCCGTGTTAGACATAACTTTACAAATTAATTACACTATGTTATACGAATAAAACTCAAATTTTGCTTAGATGAAATTATTAAGAAAATGGTCTATTATAAGATATATTTTTTTCAAAAAATTACGACTAGCCGTTTAGACGTGATTTTCATTTTAAAATCAGCTACTCAAGGGAATCGGCGCCTTAAGACGATGACTAACGCCAACGACCTTGAAGGAACAAAACGCGCCCTTGTTTCACACCCGCGCGACCCAAAATTTAGAAGTTTTTGTACTTTCCTTATTATTCTATGACTTAAAAAAAAAAGCTTCATATAAAAATGTAGTTAATTAAATTGCCTTTGAGATGGTGTCGATATCATTAAAATATGCCCAGCGGTTTTGGTGCGATTGTCGTGTTTTTGTCCGTTTTAGACATAACTTTACAAATTAATTACACTATGTCATACAAATAAAAACTCAAAATTTTCTCAGATCAAATTATTAAGAAAATGGTTTAATGTAAAATATATTTTTTCCAAAAAATACGACTAGCCATTTAGACGTGATTCTCATTTTAGAATCAGCTACTCAAGGGAATCGGCGCCTTAAGAAGTATTTTAATTAAATCGACACCATATTAAAGACAATTTTACTATCTACATTTTGATCTGACGCTTTTTTTTTTTAAGTCATAGAATAATAAGGAAAGTACAAAAAACTACTAAATTTTGGGTCGCGCGGGTTTGAAACGAGTGCGCGTTTTGTTCCCTCAAGGTCGTTGGCGTTAGTCGTCGTCTTAAATCAATGGCTATCTTCTTAAATAAGTATGCTTTATTCATTGTGACCATGACTAACACCTTTAATATATAGCACACTTAGCTTTTACAGGCAGCTTCGCTCGCTTACAGTTCGGATATTATCAAACTATTATTCCTGGATAAAAATATATATAAAATAATAGTTGATAGCTGTTTAGACTGAACTGACAGATGACAACTAATAGTTTTTGCCTATATGACGTCACGCCATGGCGGCTCATGTTTTAGGTCACGTGATATATAGATTAAAAATATCGATTTTAAATTTTAATATGTTAAAACAATAATAAATTTATTAAACAAAATCAGAATATTTAAGCATATTTCATCATTTATTTTTCACTACCGAAAGTATCCTATTGAAACCTTGCATTGCACCTAGCTTCTGACTTTTTATAAATAACATAATAAGTTTACCTTATTTAATTTTTACTTTTAATCCAGTTCATGATGCGTACAGCTAAGGAGTGGAATTCCCTGCCGGAGTCTGTGTTGCACGATAGCTACAATCTTGGGGTCTTTAAGTCAAGAGTGAATAGGTTTTATCTAGGTAAGCGTGCTTCACCGTCGACCACATCATCGCTTACCATCAGGTGAGATAGTGGTGTGAAGCCTATAGAGGATAAAAAAAACTATTCATGTTCCAAGTTAGATTCAAATCCGCAGTTCAGCAGTTAAGGCGTAATTGATTATATATCAAACATCTAGACATACAGAGTTGCACATACATAACATAAGTAGTATAATATACAGTCCCCCATATTTACGTCATCTCTGCATTGTCAGAATCTCGAACATATCTCTATTAAGGATGACAGCAAGCCAATTCTATGAACAGATACTCGTCGTACGCATAAATTTGACATGTTATTTATAGAAGTTATGCCATACTGTGGTACTGTGGCTGATACAGCTAGATATGCATCTTGTTATACCACGACTATATTATAGTATTATCATAGCGAACTTACAAATGCAAAGATCGAGTAAGGAAATATCAATCTGCCTAGCCTTTTCCCAACTATATTGGGGTCGGCTTCCAGTCTAACCGGATTCAGGTGAGTACCAGTGTTTTACATGGAGCGACTGCCTATATGACCTCCACAACCCAGTAACTGGGTAACACGGTACCCCTTGGCTAGAATGGTGTCAGATCTCAAGCGTCTGACTATTCGTAACGACTGTCAAAGATCTTCAAATGACAGCCGGGACCAACGGCTTTAGGCGCGGAGGAAACTCGGTATGTTGAAATGGTCACCCATCCACGGACCGACCTCGTCAAACGTTGCTTAACCTTAATGATCGACCCGTGCGGGTGTTATTATTTAGCCACGAGCTCCTCGTAAGTCCGAGTAAGGAAAGATAAAGAGGTTTTATTTATAAACACGATGTTCAATGTCAGCTTACGTGTTTTTTTTGACGTTTAAGGTCCACTTGCTCCAAAAACTTAACTCAGAGTTAGTTGCTAACACGAGGTTAAATAACAGATATGTCATATAACAGCAAAACGGTAGCGATTTTTGCGCAATAATTGCTCTTCAATACAAAAAAAATAGAATTGTTGGCGTTTTTTTTTAAGTAAGTGCGTTTGACAAACAGCGAGCGATTAGCAAACGATTGTGTAGGACCTACCATACCTTCACTGCAGGTAATTCCTACTTTTATGACATAAAGCGTTAGATCGCTATCGTTTTGCTCTTGCAAAAGATACGTAATAAGCCTACAGGTCGTCGCTCCACCTAGAGGGAGGCCTTCCAACGCAAAGACTTAAAGACTAGACCTTACTTATAATGAATATTACCACCAGTCGGTACGCATTTAAGCGGAAATTGCGGATTTATTTTGAACACAAATGAGCAGTCATCTCACTTTCTTCTTTTTTTTTTTGTTACTTCATAAATATATATATTTACACAGGTTTGTATTATATTCAATATATATGTATGTGTATTTAACCTATTTAAGTATAATATTAGCTTTTTATTATTAAACAATGCACCTGCCATGTTTTCTCTTCACCACCCTTGGTTGACTGGTAGAGAATGCCTACGGCATTTATTTTCGCCTTTGTACCTTTGTGCTTGAAGTCTAAATCTATTAAAAATCAATTGCTGTTCGTTAGTCTCGCTAAAACTCAAAAACGGCTGGACCGATTTGAATAATTCTTTGTTTTTTATGTTCGCCAGAATGCAGGGAAGGTTTAAAAACAAACAAAAAATGGTTGGTTCGATAGGGTAGGCAGGTTAGGTAGGTAGGTAGGGTATGTTAGGGTAGGTTAGATAGGTAGGTAAGGGTAGGTAGGGTAGGGTAGCTAGGGTAGGGTAGGTACGTAGGGTAGGTAGGTAGGTAGGGTAGTGTAGGCAGGTAAGGTAGGGTAGGTAGGTAGGGTAGGTAGAGTAGGTAGGGTAGGGTAGGTAGGATAAAAGTACAAAGAATTCAAAAAATGTATGTTTGGTGTTTTGTTACTTTTTTTTTTTTTCTTATAGGCTCGCGTTTGACCACTATCTCACCTGATGGTAAGCGATGATGTGGTCGAAGGTGAAGCACGCTTGCCTAGAAGTAACCTATTCACTCTTGACTTGAAGACCCCTAGGTTGTAGCTAACAGGAAACAAAGACGCCGGCAGGGAATTCCACTCCTTAGCTGTACGCACAGTGAAAGTATTTTCAAAACGCTTTTATGGCAAGACAACGTTTGCCGGGTCAGCTAGTTAATAAATAAATATTACTCGATTCCTAAACTTTGTCTGTCACTACACGCGTCTATTCACAAATAGAAAACAAACAAAAGAGAAAACAGCTGAAGAGTCATTCAAAATCTACGCAAATGAATAAGCACGTCACCCAAGTTCTTTGACATTTTTCTGTGTTGACACCAACACAATAACCTCAGTGTATGTACGTCAAACGTTTGCATTTTATCTACAAGTAAGATCAGTACAACTAACAATTAAGTCGTTTAGTTATTAACAAGAAAATACATGCGATTTTTGCCCTGTGACAATCAGTTGACGAAAGTTTATGTATAGAATTTGAATGTCAATATCATCATCATCATTTCAGCCGAAAGACGTCCACTGCTGGACATAGGCCACCACATTGACAAGTCCCGTGCATCTGGCATCTAGCGGATTCCCGCAACCTTAACCAGGTCATCGGTCCACCTAGTGGGAGGTCTTCCAACGCAGCGTCTTTGAATTCATTTTAATTACAATAAATCCCATCCAAATTCCATAGTTAAAAGTATACCCGAGACTTTTTAACCCCCGCCGGAAAAAGAGGGGTGTTATGAGTTTTACGTGTGTTGCTGTGTATCAGTGTATCTGTGTTTATGTGTGTCTGTCTGTGGCATCATAGCGCCTAAACGGATGGACCGATTTTGATTTAGTTTTTTTTGTTTGAAAGGTGTTCGAAACATAGCTAAGAACACTCTCGACAAAACGAGAGTGTTCTTAGCTATGTTTGAATAGAATCGGTTAAGCCATTCAAAAGTTATGGGAGTTTTACTGTTTGAATCGGGGTGTTTTCGCAAGATAAATGTGTCGGGGGCTTTTTTAAATTTTACTTGTTGAGAAGAAAGAGTTTACAATATCATAATACTTAATCCGGTGACAAATATATAGAATTTTAAATCTAAGATTCTAGGGTGGCAACTGGCGATGTAACTAATAAAAATGTAGTAAAATTAAAAACACAAAGAAATTCAAATCAATTAGAATTCAGTCGTAAACTTAGAATAACTTAGCACTTAAGTAAATATTAAATTAAACTTGAATATTCTAAAACATTTTATATATGCGAATGAAATAAAATATATTACAGAATTTGAATATAAAAATTTAAGTAGAAACTAAGTGGAATAAATAACAGAGAATAACATCAAACATGCCAACTATAAAGAAATTGAAAACTTGAAGTTATTCAACGAATCGTAAAACTTAGCTATTTACAATTCAATATTCAATTCAAAGGTGTACAAAATTGGTTGGCAATAGGCATATCAAAGCACTCAACGACCCAATACGAACCTCAGAACATTTAACAGAATCGCGTTAGCAATTTTTAATGGTCAATATTTCACACTAGCTTTATCCCGCGGCTTCACTGCCGTTGCCTATTCTTCAGAAACCGTGCATTTTTTAGGATAAAAAATAGCCGGTGTCAATCAGAGATAATGTAACTTTCTTTTGGTGAATTTTCATAATCGAATCAGTTTACATACAAGCAATTTTCCCTTTTTATAATATTACAAGCTTTTACCATGGCTTCGCTCCGACAGGAACCGTATATTTTGTGGGATATAGAGTAGTCTATGACACAGATCTCTATCAATGAAAATATTTTCGCAATTGAATTTGACTTTCAGAGTTTGCCTTATAATAATAACATATAAAAACATTACATAAAAATTAAACTGACTTCCAAAACAAAACACCATAAAGCGAAAAATAAATATCTTTATTTTCGGAAGTCAGTGTCTTTGGTACCTACCTATTTTTTTTTCGTTTTTGAAACTAACTGCTGAAAAGAAAGTTATTTTTCGGTTTGAAGTGTCTTGTTTTGGAAGTCGTTTTTTTTTTTTTGTTAAAAAGTTTATTTTTCCCTTTTTTTTGTTTTGGTACCATATATTAACATGAAAATATGCATTATTAAGGATTTCTTAAAAGGTACTAGTCAGATATTGATCAAAGGAGACTGCCCATACACAGGCCCCTTATGAGGTATCGTGTCTGCGATTTCAGTATTATATAAATATAGGATTTATATTTTGTGTTATTTTCCATCGGTGTCCTTTACTTTATATGTACAGACAACAACAGATCAGGTTCCTGCACTTGGACATTTGTATGCACCTTATTGCATTGTAATATGGGTTCATTTAAAGAACAGAAACATCGTTATATCTCGTAAGCCCCACAAAATAAATAAAAAATGTTTTGTAATTATAAATATAACATGTTTTTTCTACAATATACAACCAAATTAATCAAGATACAACCATTTTTTCAAAGGGGCCCAAGTTCCCTTACAAAATGTGCATTCTCCTTTAAATGGGACCACATGAGAAGCACCAGCTATCAAATAAAAAAATAATCATCAAAAATCTGTTTATAATTGGCGGAGTAATCGCGTAACAAACAAACAAAAACACATAGTCGAAATAAGTACCTCCTCCTTTTTAAAGTCGGTTGAAAACAAACAAAAATGTTTACCTCTATACATAAGTTTAAACAAAAAAATTGTATGATCGTCATTGACGTAAAAATGTAGACGCCCTCGATAGCAAAGTAAAAAGATTCGTAAAACAGCTAAAATAGAACATTCCGTAGAGAACACAGACTCTATGGTGTTAATAGCGTGTCTACCAAAGTCACGTGTTTCCATATACATAATTAGCAAGTCGAGACGTGTCAACCTGCCTCCATCGAATGCCAACATTTTTTTCTAGATCTACTAAGAAGGCATGATTTTAAATTTAGAATGAGATAAAACAGACAGGCTGGAAGGGTAACTGAGTTTATGGAGAGCTGGAATTTTTATACAACTAGAAACAAGCTGATGTTTAGACTGATATAAAATGCTTTGGTAGGCTGATGGAGACTTTACAGCTGAAAAAATTCTTCAGGTAAGGGAACGTACCCATACTACATGATCCGTTCAGGAGGGACGGGGTCTTCAAAATACTAGGCTTGATTACAGGGGCGGGGGGCTTACGTTTTCGTCATGTAGTCAATATCCTCTAGGGAAATCTTGCGCTTTTTCAAGTTATATTAAAATAAATAAGAAGAAGATCTCATTTGAAGATCTTTGACAGTCGTTACGGGTAGTCAGAAGCTTAAGATATGACACCAGTCTTGCCAAGGGGTACCGTGTTACCCTTACCAGTTACTGGGTTGTGGAGGTCAGATAGGCAGTCGCTCCATGTAAAACACTGGTACTCAGCTGAATCCGGTTAGACTGGAAGCCGACCCCAATATAGTTGGGAAAATGGCTACACAGATGATTCAAATAAATAAGCTAAATTGCAAAATACAGACAAATATGAGCTAATTTATAATTTTTAAGTTTTAGCATGAAAAACATTATTTAAAACCATATTTACGAATTACGACGACGTGAAAACTAAAGGGGGAGCCGTAGTAACTATTAAGTAATCTGTGGGGGAGCCCCGGTCTTGGAATAGACTACGGGTGGTTACCAAAATTGTAAAAAATGTGTCACGTAGTATGGGTAAGGGATATTACCCATACTACGTTACACATTTTTTACAATTTGTTTTTTACAATTTTTACGATTCCCTATGATTTCATAAGAAAGAAAGAAAAGAAAGAATAGAAAGAAAGGAAAGAAAAGAAAGAAAGGAAAAAAAATAAAGAAAGGAAAGGAAAGAAAAGAAAGAAAGGAAAGGAAAGGAAGAAAAAAGAAAACGAAAAGAAAGAAAGAACAGAAGTAAAAATATTAATTTGTGACCCGCACAGGAGACACGAGATAAGCAAAACAAACAAAACAACAATTATATTTTTTGACTGCTTCTTTGGTATAGTGGGAGCAAAATCAGAAATCAGAAATCAGAAATCAGAAATATTTTATTTGTGATACATAGGTACAGAGGTTGGTCATATTTGTTATTAAAGTTCGCTATGATCTGCCAACTATAGGCATACAAAAAGAATTAATTACAATTTTTACACTCAGCAAGTAATAAAAACAAATAATAATAAAATAAACAGAGCTTACTCGCACTGAACTACAAATTAATTACATAAATGATTACATTATTTCACTTCTATAAGTACAATTATGTCAAAATGCCAAAAGATAAAAAATAATAGAATTAAGTTATTGTCAAGGAAGAAGATTAAGTTAAAAAACTATTTGGTAAGTAAATGTCAAAATAATTCCATTTAACAAAATAAAAAAATATGAATTATAAATTTAATATTGTCAAATAATCAAATTATACAATGTTACAACAATCAAGTCAAAGCAATTTGTTAATGTCAGAATAATTCGGCATTCAAATTAAGTATGATTTGTAATTACAATATCGTCAAGAAAAGCAATTGCAATTGCCTACAGAATGTCAAAATTTATCTGATAAAAAGTCTGATACATTATAATAACACTTTTGACACAGCATACCTCTCAGTTTCTGTTTAAATAGATTAAAATTAAGTTTTTTAAGCTCTTTCGGTAGTTTATTAAATATAACTGGTGCCATGTGAAAGACACTTTTATACATTAAGGCAGTATTCGCTCTTGGTACACACAGACGACTTTCGTCCCTTTGGGTTCGATTGGAAGCTACAGATGCTAAGGTATATAAATGAGGATTTTGTTTAACGAAAGTAGCTATTTCAAATATATAAAGTGACGGTAGTGGTAGAATATTGTGCTTTTTAAAGAAAGGCACACAGCTCTCTGTTGATTTTAAACCAAACATAGCCCGAATGCAACGTTTCTGTGCTTTAAAGGCAAGCTCTTTGTCAGTGGAATTCCCCCAAAAAATTATACCATATCTCAGAACAGATGCTACCAGCCCAAGGGCTCAAGATCTGTGTTCGATTCCCAAGTCGGTGTTTTTATAGGATTTTTCCAAGTGGAATTTCTCTTCCTCCGGTTAAATGGCAATAGGCTCGCACCCTAACACATGGGACTTAAGCATAACTGTCGAAATTTGGGTATACAATAGGTGTACCTCTGCCCAACCCTTTGGAGGCATAGACGCGTGATGTTATTTTATGTTTTTTTACCTACCTATACGTTTACCTACAGGTTTATTGGAATCTTCCAAAGGGTCATACCAATTTAGCCAAGCAAAAATAACATCTGGTAATCCTGGATGTTTATAAACTTTATCTAAAAATAGAAATTGTGAAATGACTAACAGAACGTATTCCCTCGTTTTTGGACAAAGGCGAGTTTGGCACAGACCGACATTGCCAATTCTTGGCCAATGTACAATTATAGCCAGACAGTACAAACATTGAAAGTTTATTCAAGATTTAAATAGATAGGTACAAGCAAAATTTCAAAATTTAAGACGACGACTAACGCCAACGACCTTGAGGGAACAAAACGCGCACTTGTTTCACACCCGCGCGACCCAAAATTTAGTAGTTTTTGTACTTCCCTTATTATTCTATGACTTTAAAAAAAAAGCTTCAGATCAAAATGTATATAATTAAATTGTCTTTGATATGGTGTCGATTTCATTAAAATACGCCCAGCGTTTTGGTGTGATTGTCGTGTTTTGTCCGATTTAGGCATAACTTTACAAATTAATTACACTATGTTATACGAAAAAAACTCAAAATTTGCTCAGATGAAATTATTAAGAAAATGGTCTCATATAACATATATTTTTGCCAATAAATTACGACTAGCCGTTTAGACGTGATTCTCATTTTAAAATCAGAGCCGAAAGGGAATCGGCGCCTTAAGAAACCCCCGACACATTTTTATTTCATGCTACATAAATTATCTAGTACACGCTTCGATCGACAATCTATTGAACACGTAATTATGACACGATATCTTGCGAAAACACCCCGATTCAAACAGTAAAACGCCCATAACTTTTGAACGGCTGAACCGACTTTATTCAAACATAGCTAAGAACACTCTATTTACAAATTTAAATACATTGTATGAAAATTTAGATGCCATTTTGAAAAAAATATGTATTAAAAATAAAAAAATAATTATTTGCGGGGATTTTAATGTAGATATTCTAAAAAATAATAGACATGCTTTGGAATTTAAATACTTTCTCTTAAGCTACAATCTAAAGTTACAAATTAATGAAGCAACTCGACTTGCTAGCAATACTTGTCTTGATAATTTTGCTCACAACTTTAAACAAAGTTGTCTATACAAAGTAAAGGATTTTGGATTGTCAGATCATACTGCACAAATAATAAATGTGAAAACAAACAAAACATGCCTCATAAAATCTTGGCACGCAATGTTGAGAGACACCTCCAAAGAAAATCTTGAAACTTTTAGAAATCATCTCCAAAGTCTATCATTTTGTGACGTGTACCAGGCCCCTCAGAAAGTATTGCGAAAAAAAGTTTTTATATATGGGAGACTGGCCAGTTATAATGTTTTTCGAAAATATGATTATTTATAAGTAAAAATAAGTAAGTTCCAATTTCAAAATTTCCCTCCACATTTTTTGCGAGTTAATTCAAAGTATTGTGTCTCACTGAAATATGGATCTGCGCCGGGAACATTTTAGAGCTATGATTTTATACGATTTCAAGTGTCGCCTGAAACCGGATGAATCGTACGATAGACTTCAAATGGCATTCATGGATGAAGGCCCTTCCAAGGCAACCGTGTATCGTTGGTATAACGAATTCAAGCGCGGTCGACCAACTTTGGGGGATGACGAAAGAAGCGGTCGCCCTTTGACGGCTGTTACCGAAGAAAACGTGCTAGCAGTGAAAAATTTAATCCAAGACAATAGGCGAATTACATATCAGGAGATTCAACACATATTGAAGATTGGTTCGGGAAGCGTTCACGAGATTCTACACAGCCATCTTCGAGTGAGGAGGATAGTATCACGCTGGGTGCCGCACAACCTCACCGATGCTCAGAAGCAGGCCCGGGTGGAATGGTGCCGTGATATGCTTAACAAATTTGAAGCAGGCTCGTCTCGGCGTGTTTACGACATCGTTACAGGTGATGAGTCCTGGATTTATCAATACGACCCAGAAACCAAGCGCCAGTCGACTGTTTGAGTGTTTCAAAATGAGCCAACGCCTACCAAAGTGAAGCGATCTAGAAGCGGGGGTAAGATTTTGATCGCTAGCTTTTTTAATTTGACTGGCCACTTGGTATCAATTCCCTTACGGGATCAAAGAAGCATTAATGCCGAATGGTATACTACCAAATGTTTGCCAGAAGTTTTCTCTGTTATAAGCAACAAGCGACCAAACACAGGGCTCCGCGGGCTACTGCTCCACCACGACAATGCACCTGCGCACACCGCACTCAAAACGAGGGACTTCCTGGACAGCACGCCAGTCAAACTCCTGGGTCACCCTCCTTACAGCCCTGATCTAGCACCGTGTGACTTCTTTTTATTCCCAAAAATAAAAAATCAGCTCAAAGGGATACAATTTTCGTCGCCGGAAGATGCGCTGGCTGCGTTCGAGCAGGCTGTAAACGAGGTGTCTGCGGCGGACTGGAAAAAGTGTTTTGAAAACTGGTTTAGGCGCATGAATCTTTGTATAGAGGCTGGTGGAAAGTACTTTGAAAAGATTTAATAAAAATATATGTACGTATAGAACAATTTTTTTTAGTTTCGCAAAACTTTCTGAGTGTCCCACGTACAATACAGAAGATCCTGATGAATCGTTTAATAACTTTATGGATATTTTTCAATTATTACACAATTTATGTTTCCCTTTCAAAAAAGTCACAGTGAAATCTGAAAAAAAGATAACTTGGATATCTCGAGGCTTACGTATTTGTAGCAGAAAACAACGACATTTACTTTGGCAACAGAGATTAAAACCATCAAAAGAAAATAAGGCATTATTCTATGATTATTCGCGTAAATTTAAGAAAATTATTAAATTGACTCAGAAATCGCAAAATAATTACTTAATCAACCAATCTAGAAATAAACCTAAAACAGCCTGGCAAATAATAAATAACAATAAAGGTATAGTGAACCTATCTCTCAAATAAAATATAATAATACAGTATTAACTGATCCTTGTGACTTAGCTGAATCTTTTAATAATTTTTTCGTAGATCAAGTCGCTGCGGTATCACGTGAGTTTAATAATGTTATAAAAGAAAATCCACACTCCATTTTTGTACCTCCAGTAATTCCTCAAGATATTATACGCATAATTAAATCTTTAAAAGACAAAAAAAGCTTTGGCTATGACGGTGTTTCTACAAAGGTCATAAAATATGTCGGTAGTCATATAGCTGCCCCTCTAGCTCATGTAATTATTGCATGTTTATCAGCTGGAAAATTTTCAGAAAAACTTAAAATTGTTAAGGTCAAGCCCATTTATAAGAAGAACGCCAAAGATGAAATTTCAAACTACAGACCAATTTCCTTAATTTCGATTTTTTCCAAAATAATAGAAAAAGTAATTTATAATTCTTTATACGCCTTTTTGACAAAATTTAATATTTTGTGTAACGAGCAGAAGGGTTTTAGAAAAAATAATAATATTAATACGGCTATTTTTGACTTTTTGAATATCATAATGCCAAATGTTGCCAAATGCCAAAAAATTTATAATTTGGCTTAATAAAAATAATTTAATTATAAATTTAGAGAAAACAAAAGTAATGCATTACTATCAAAGAATATTAGCCACAAATATGAATATAAATTATAATGGACAAACAATAGATAAGGTCAATGAAGCAAAATTTCTAGGAATTACAATTGATAGCCGGCTGACATGGAACACTCAAGCAGATGACGTATGCAAAAAACTAAGTTCAGCCGCTTATGCATTATATAGTCTACCAAAAAAAGTTAACATTCAGACAGTATTGATGGCATACCACAGTCTAGTTGTTTCTGTATTGAGGTTTGGTATAATATTCTGGGGCAACTGTAGCGAGAGAGAAAATATTTTTAAGGCGCAAAAACGCTGTATTAGATCTATGTTTAAACTCAATGTGGCCGAAAGCTGCATACCTTTTTTAAAAAAATATAATCTTTTAACTTTTGCATGCCTATATATATTAGAAATAGCAATTTTTGTCAAAACAAATGATCACTTATTCCCAACTTTGAAAAATACTAGAATCAGGACTACAACAAGTTTAAGAACTCAATACGAAGATAAGTTATGCATAGGTGGATATAAAACTGCATTATTGAGAAAGAGTGTTATGTGCATGGCTCCTCTTATTTATAACCATATACCAAAAATTGTTAAAGAGCAACCTTTAAGAATATTTAAAAATAACCTTAAAAAATTACTAGTCTCAAAATGCTATTACTCTGTATCGGATTTTTTGAATGACAAGACTATTTAATGTTTAATGTTCTTATATTATTAATTAGCTGTAAGTAAATATAATAATCTACAGTTGTTAATGTAACTAAAATTTTTGCATGCCATTAAGGCAGAATGTATACGGATCCAAAATATTTGTAACACCTAATTGTATTATTTACCTACATTCTAAGCAAATAAATAAATCTATCTATCTATCTATCTATCACTCTCGACAAAATTACCTTTCAAACAAAAAAAAAACTAAATCGAAATCGGTTTATCCGTTTAGGCGCTATGATGCCACAGACAGACACACAGATACACAGCACCACACGTGAAACTTATTAACACCCCTCTTTTTCCGGCGGGGGTTAAAAAGTGAAGAAAGATCTAAAATAGTTATTTATGATACAAGTGCGGAAGGTAGGTGATTTCCGATGAGTGGCATTTTTATTCACGAGCGAGCGAAGCGAGTGAGTGGATAAATCGACACGAGTCGGAAATCATCTTACGTACGTGTATCATACAACATTTTACTATGCATTGTGCGAGGAAATAAATAAATTAATAAAATGAAATTAATAAAATGGCGGTCTTATTCAAGCGCGTTCAGCATATCCACAGATTAACTAATAGTTCCTCGGGCATATCTACTGCGCATGTCGAATAGCTGTCACATCGTAACGCAATAAGGCACGAGCAAAATATACGTTCTGCCAAACATATTTAATGAATATTTAAAATTAATTTATTGATCAAAATCTAAATCTAGAGTAATTAAAAACGCCTAAAATAAAGTATTAGTTTTATTTTACCTTTTATATGAATGATAATCTGTACATAACTAATTTTTAAAACTTTTCTCAAATAATAAAAACTCTATGCGTCGGGTTGACGTTGGAGTTAAAAATTAAAAAAATTCAGGAAAGTAAAAAGCACTAGTGAAAAAAGTGACACTTTCCGCACAGTTTGGCTGCTTGGAAAACCGCTCTTTTCGAGGACATGCATTGTAAACAATATGAACGATGATGTGATGATGGGTAGAGAAATGCTAAAGAAACAATGGGTGCTGGAAAAAAATGGCAACTAGATAATAATATGGTAAGAAAGGAGATGACTATTAAGATTAGGAAAATAGAGATGTCTAGAAGAAGAAGAGCAGCATCTCTATCATCTCATATTTACCCCGAATAAATTGCGCCAAGGAAAGATGACGTAAAAACTTTTTACCGAAAAAATAAATAAACCGACTTCAAAAAAACAACACTACATACCGATAAATTACTTTCTTTTCCGAAGTCGGTGTCTTTAGTACCTATTGTTTTTCGTTTTTCGACGACTTTGAAAAAAAAAAATTTTTCGCTTTGTAGTATTTTTTTGGAAGTCTGATTATATTTTTTGTTAAAATGTTTTTAATTTTCGCTTTTTAGGGTGCCGTACCCAAAGGGTAAAAACGGGACCCTATTACTAAGACTTCGCAGTCCGTCTGTCTGTCTGTCTGTCTGTCTGTCACCAGGCTGTATCTCATGAACCGTGATAGCTAGACAGTTGAAATTTTCACAGATGATGTATTTCTGTTGCCGCTATAACAACAAATACTAAAAACAGAATAAAATAAATATTTCAGTGGGGCTCCCATACAACAAACGTGAATTTTGTGTTGTTTTTTGCGATAATGGTACGGAACCCTTCGTGCGAGAGTCCGACTCGCACTTGGCCGGTTTTTTAGTTTTGGTAGGCACCTCAAAATACCATGAAAATCATTTATAGTCAAAGTACATCTCACGTAAGTGCCAATAAGCCCAAACACGACTAGGATACATTGTTTTATTTTGGAGTTCCAGTGCCTACCTTCCGGCATCATCATCAGATCAGTTTGATGGTACCATTTTCATTAGTACCATTTATTTAATAAGTATATGCTTCATTATAGTCGGTTAACTATTCGAGATATCTAATACCCGTGATATAATTTGTCATTAAGGAGTTCCAGTGGTCATCTGTGGTCTTCTTCATCAGTACCACTTCATAAAACGATACATTTTGAGTGCAAATTATTGCATTGTTGATGAAAATACCAAAATCGCTATACGTATGCCTATAATGTTTGAGGAGTACCCTCGAATTCCATAGGATCTCATCATCAAAATCTAACTTGGTGACAATGGGACCTACTCGGAAGTAATACCATTTCTAACACAAACATAATTTTCAAAATCGGTCCACAATTGAGGAAACGCGTAACAGACACAGACGAATTGAGAACCTCCTCCGTTTTGGGAAGTCGGTTAAAAATAACGATAGAAAAAAAGTCTGGAAGCAATATCAATTGCAGCACACATCATAATAATAGAGCAAATGGTGCTCATAAGACTTAATAAATTGATCCTCGAAGTCAAAAATAGAAACTAAATATATTGTCGCCGTCTCCAATTCTCCAAGTTCAAACTACCAATGATAAATTGTAACCTCAAACAAGACTAATCAAAAAATTATACCCAATCGACGCTTTTATTATACGCAAATGAAAACACGACATCTGAATCCGATTTTGACTGAAACAAATGTCTATTTTTAGGGGTTCCGTACCCGAAGGGTAAAAACGGGACCCTATTAAGACTCCACTGCCCGTCTTTCTGTATGTCTGTCACCAGGCTGTATCTCACAATGTCTACATATCACAACAACAAATACTAACAACAGAATATAATAAATATTTAAATGGGTCTCCCATACAACAAAAACAACAAACGTGATCTTTTTGCCGTTTTTTGCGATAATGGTACGGAACCTTTCGTGCGCGAATCCGACTTGCACTTGGCCGGTGGTTTTCTCTATTACGACCATGACAGTCGCGATTTATCATGTCCAATCATTGTAATTCACACTACAACTGTTACTTTTCATAAATATAATTGCTAAGTGCAGTACATCGAATACACAGATGAGATGAATCACGAGACTGGATCATTCAGGCATGGGCGTTGCCATGATGTCACGACTCACAACGAAACACAGAGAATTAAGCACTAGAGCACTTCCATAATAGTGATTCCCAAAAATTCTACGCAGATTCTCTCGTCATTTACATATATAAGGTTAAAGATACAAGTTCTGACGTCAAAAAGTTAAAATTACATAACGTAGGCCCGCAAAAGATGCCCGCAATGGCGCTTGAATAGGTTCATAAGAATAGATTTTATTGTTTGAACAGCTGTTTCCTTAGAGGTCTCTTCCAGCGTGAATGTTTCTTCGATGTTTATTTTTAGATCGAGTTTTGGAGCAACTTCTTCTAATATTTCGGTATTTTCTCAAGTTTTCTTGGTCCAGAAAGATTATTGAATGTGTAGGTAGCCTATAAAATATATGCCATACAACAAGCTGAATTGGCATGCATCAAAAATTTAGTAACGTTGATTCAGGGAATACGATGGAAAATAATAATAACTTTAATCCGTTTCATGTTGGTAAAACAAAAACCATTAATATTTTAAGTAAGTACCTTCTGGAAACGAACTTTTCCTTAGTTAGCTTTCGTGATGAAAACGGTTATTTAACCGAAGCGGAAATCACGTGCGTACAAAAAGGGCAATTAAAATGACACGGTTAATAAATAGAATTTTTATTAAAGAACACCGAGAAAAACGTTTCAATCGAGACACGGTAATTCATAAAAAGTACGAGTAGATACGAAGGTTAACACCTTCCAAGGCACCCATACCTGCGAAGGCCACTCGGAGGCACGTCGTCGTCGCAAACTACATATGTCCACGACACCGTGTGTTCAATTGTTCACATAACTGTCACACCTTCTATTCTCATGAACTGAAAACTTCGCCAAAGAACCTCCCAGAAAATCTATTTGCAATCTGATACACACAGCTATCTTGTACTCGAAAACGGATCAAAATAGAACATCAGAAATAGAATACCTTGAGAGTACGATACGCAGGTTATATAATGCGTACGAACAACACAACATAAACTATGTTGTAACACATATTGTACTTACATATTACGTCGGGAAGACTGGAACAGATTAAGGGTGGCTCCGGTCTAAGGAATGTTTCAGTGTTTTATTGGAACCGCCCCAAAAGACAGAACTTTCGCTGTATTACGCTTACGGCAAAATTCACGATCGTATCATTAGGAAAGGAATTTTAGCAAAAGCGTAATTAACATTGACGTCACACGTAAAGGATTTAGGACTGGTTACTATTAAAATTTATAAATAGAATTGTCTTTGACATTTGCAGAAATTCGGCGCAGTTTTTCGTACTCCCCGTCTCCTTTTACAGCCTTTCAGTTCTGTTTTTCCACAGGAATGTCTTCTATTTGCATCAAGAGCCCTTTAAGTGTCGCAGGATTCGCCCAAATGGTCAGTTCTTCGCTTGGTAGGTCTATGGAGGCACCGCAGGGTGGCGGAAAATACCGCGCCAGTGGCCTTGGGCGAGACGTCGAACTCTGTGCGGAATGCAAACACGAACAAGCGTCTTGCCGAAAATTGTGTGTATGTGGCGAATTCGCAGATGTAACTTGTCTCGGTCTAAGCGAAGGTGTGAATGGTTCACCAAAATGTTTGCTGTTTTATTTTGGAATTGGGTTAAAGCCGGATGTTATGTCATTTCGGTTTGTTCATTTAAAAGTATAAACTTTAGTGTCTTTAAGTTGTAGAAGGATCTAATAATAATTCGACTGTTAAATTGTTGCCACGATTAGATTCGCCATAAAACTGTTGTCCTTGAATCGAATATTAAAACTCGTTGTATGAACGTTGGACTTGTGATTCATTCTATTCATTATTAATCACCCCGAAAATATAATACACGAAGCATACAAGAATTTTCACTTTCCGTAGATCTAGTTCAAATGAGATCGTTAATTGTTGAAATTGGTGTGGCGGCCATAAAATAATTAGCACAGAACCCTTTTGTAAGAACTCCTGCGGCTGCCAAATTATGTGAATTGAGATCGATATGACCTAAAAATACCATTTAAAAATCAGTGAGATCATTCTGAAATCACTCGAAATAATTGTACTGTAACCCGAGCCTTTAATCTGGACCAATTAAGGATAGACTGGACGAAGTAAGTAACACTTCTGCGATTGCAATAAGATTATATTGAAGCTATTCAATGCGGTCTTCATTAAGCCTTACAAAGAATATTAAAGCAAAGGGATTGTAATTAGCTCCATAAATATTTCCGGATACTTAAACCAAGTTTTTAATTCCAAGTGTCATGGGGGAGAGCAGAATGCGTGCAATTGATGATAATCCCCGGATTACGACGGACCCTAATTAAAAATAATCACTTTTGTTGCAAAAAAACTGCAAATATTTTCTCTTTATATTATGTGGGTTTGAAATTAGGGGGGAATTAATTGGAATAAGAAGAATAAGTACAGAATTCGAATGAGTAAGTCAACTCAGATAAGATCCAGCAATACAATGTGGTTACAAGGTTTCATTTAATTTAAACTCTCCCAGTGCCTGTGTGTCTGTAATCAAAGCTTGCAAGTTAATTTTGGAAAGAAAGAAAATACATTTATTTAGCACAGACTAAAAGACACTCAACAGAATACAAAAACGCACGCGCACACGTAGGATTCTCGTGACAATGCAATTTTCAATATACCCACAAAATTCTTCAACGAAAATATATTAAGTACAAAAGCTTGTTTTAAAGCTGCATATGAAAACATGGAAACAAAAAGAGAACAGACAAGTTTGACCACTGTACTTACACAAAAGTATCAAGACAACGCTAATGTGACAATTTTGTGACTAGACGTAAATTGGGAAGTAATCCTCGCTTGTTTAAACATTGTCTCACGAAGTTATTGTCCCCAAATGTAACCAAATATGAGGAGCGTGTTAGCGATGCGCTACAAGTCAAAAATGGATGTAACTTTTGTAACGTTTTTCTGTACAGTTTAAGACATTTAAATGCCGTTAGATGCATTGTCAGGGAGTGACACTTCTGCAAGGTGAACTACGTAACTAGAGAATGCAATCCCGAGCATGTTTTTCAATCCCGGGACTTCGGGATTTTTTTAAGCGTGATCCCGGAATCCCGGGCCTATCCCGGGATTAGACTATGTGGTTTCTAATTGGGGTCAAATAAAAAAAAAACAACAATATAATAGAAAATAAAAAAGACAAATAAAAAAAACTATACTTTTGCAAGAAGTCAAAACGACAACACAAAAAGCTAATTAGAATTTCGAAAAACTAATCGCAGAAATATCAAAGCATCCAATGTTTGACTTCCAAGTCTGCGTCGTAGTTTATTGCCAATATAAGCAGCAGCTGAAAATATTGTGTGTGTGTGTAAAATATTAGGACTGTAACTTTGTAGTGTATACTGTGTATAATTTGTATCGTACGACGGCGTATTTAAGGGTTGTTTTGTAATAAATGCTATTAATATAATCTAGGCAAGGTTATTGTAAAGGCGCAACGGACTACGGTATACAAATTAGACTTGTTTGTGGCAATCCCGAAAATCCCGAGATTAGCCAAGTACAGTCCCGGGATTTTTAGGGACAGAAAAAGGGCGGGATCCCGGGATTGTATTCTCTAACCGTAACTGAATACAGATGATGATCTTGTTGATGAACGGTGTGTATTAGTACTAAGGACACTTATATATAGAACAATTAGAATATGTCTTGGTGACGTTCTTCAGAAAGGCCAGCTGCGCAGTACTCATAACATACGTGTATCATAAACGGCATGTATGTTAAGGATCGCAGCAGGGCCACGTTCTATAGTTTCTGCTTACCCCCATATGTAGAATATATCAACGTAACAATATATAGAAGGTGAAGGTGCTTAACAAAATCCGCCAACGAATATTTCCGAGTCTTTCAACCAATAGGTATTTTTCTTCTCTAAAATCGAAATTTCGCCATCAATAAAAGACAAAATTTCCATGAACAGATCCATAAATATAATATCAACGTAATAAGACTTCCTTATTAAAAGCAATAACTTTTTTTATGAACATTCTTAGCTCTGTAGCGGCACAGTACAATCTTAAATACTACGGTGGATAATATTAGCAAATATGCTACAACTGTTAAGGCGATAATTACGCCTCAATGTTAACGCAGTACTGGCCGTGCGCCCGCTCGATGCCAAAATATTCAATCTTGAACCTCCTTTTGAACAGTTTTGTTTGCAAAACATATTAGATTTACATATGCTATGTTAGTTATGAAGAAATTCCAGCCATCAATTTTTCTGTGTAAAAATATTTATAAACATCCAAGTCGTTTTGGAGAAGTATCCAAAATTGAAAAAAAATATCGTGTTGTTTATTTTTTTTAAACCAAAACTATTAGTTACACTCAAAAACCTTGTTTCAAAAATAATGTACATGAATCATTAATAAATATATTTCTTTTTTCAATCCTTTTAACCAAGCCGTTAGTAAGGAGTATGCTTTTAATGCAGACCACGAGGATGACATCCTCGGGGAATTCGACACCCTGGGGATTGAGTCGCCGACTGCTCTCGAGGAGAGCCAGGCGATGGAGGAGGGGCCTCAAAACTAAGGCCCTCCCATATCAACACAGGCCCATCAAAATCATCCAAGATGGAGGGACTAAGGTGTGTACAAATAAATTTGCATCATTGCAGAGCCGCTACTGCCCTTCTGGCTCGGCAACTGAAGCTTAACACATATGACGTTGCCTTGATACAGGAACCTTATCTGTATAAGGGGACTATAAAAGGCTTAGGTGGGACAGGAGGTATGGTATTATATGACTGTCCAACTAATGACGCGAGGACTTGCATCTATATCAGGGGCGGTATAGAGGCAATGCCCTTACGTACTTTCTGTTACAGGGATATCACAACAACTTTGATCCAAGTGGGGACGGGAACAGAGAAAAGGAGAATTATCCTTGCCTCTGCCTATCTCCCATATGAACAAAAGGAACCAGTAACACCACTAATCAGAAGGCTGGTTGAATACGGCAACCAAGAAAACCTCGACCTGATACTTGGCTGCGATGCGAATGCACACCACGTCGTTTGGGGCAGTTCAGATGTCAACAAACGAGGGGAGGATTTGTTGGACTTTGTGGTAAGCTCTTCTTTACAAATCCTTAACGCAGGCAATAAACCTACTTTCAGGACCTCGGCGAGAACTGAAGTTATTGACCTGACACTGGCTTCAAACAGGGCCAGCGGTCATATTGAAAACTGGCATGTATCGGACGAAATCTCTCTGTCTGACCATAATTATATATGCTTTAGGTTTAGGACGGCGGGAGTAGCCGAAACTAGACGAAGGAGAAACCCAAGGCATACAAATTGGGACTCGTACAGGAGGGACCTAAAAATAAATCTAGGGAGCCCTAAAGGTAAGCTTAATTCCATACTAGATATAGAATTTGAAGCGGACAGAATTAAGATGGGCACCATCGGTGCATGGGAAGATAATTGCCCAGAGAAAAAGGCCTTTTGTAAAAAGGTACCATGGTGGACTCCTGAACTAGTTAAAATACGTCAGGAAACACGACAGGCCTTTAATGATGCAAAAGCCAAGAAGGATTTCTCAGGCTATCATAGCATGCTGACAAGGTACAACACGGCGGTACGCAAGGCCAAAAGAACTAATTGGCGGCAGCATTGCACCTCCATTGAAACTCTGCCAAATGGAATGAGGGTGTGCAAAGCAATGTCCATGACTAAGACAAACCCACTATCATCTATAAAGGATGAGAATGGGCATCTCACGGAAACTGGACAGGACACTCTGGGCGTGATGTTTAGGACTCACTTCCCGGAATGTATACTGCGCGACAGCGATGAAGAGGAACCAGTCACAAGGGACGAGCTCACAAGGCACACGCCGCGCACGCACGCACGCGGGCTTCCAGCCTCTCAAATCACCTGGTCCGGATGGCATCTACCCAATACTATTGCAAGAAGGGGCATCTGTTTTGATACCCCATTTGAGCAAGCTCTACAGAGCCTGCATAGCCTTTGGGTACGTACCCAAAGCATGGAGGGAGGTCAAAGTCACCTTTATACCGAAGGTGGGTAGACCGACTTATGAGGAAGCTAAAGCTTACAGGCCCATCAGTCTATCATCCTTTCTCCTAAAAGCTCTGGAGAAACTGGTAGACAGGTACCTAAGAGAGGGACCACTTAAAGTATTCCCTCTACATCAACTACAGTGCGCCTACAGCCCTGGCAAATCTACGGAAACGGCATTGCACTATGTTGCGAGCCGAGCCGAGGCTGCGCTTGAGGGACAGGAGATATGTGTCGGGGCTTTCCTCGACATAGAGGGAGCCTTCGACAAGACAACATTTGAGTCCATACGCATAGCTGCAAAGGAACATGGCATCAATGATACCACGTGCAACTGGATTGACAATATGCTGAGAAGCAGGATAGTCAGATCGGAACTGATGGGAGACAGACTTAGTGCAAAAACAACAAGAGGTTGTCCGCAAGGCGGAGTGCTGTCACCGTTACTGTGGTGCTTGGTAGTAGATTCGCTACTTACCAAACTCAATACCGGACCATTCTACACAGTAGGCTATGCAGATGACATAGCTATAATGGTTAATGGTAAATTCCCGAACATAGTCTCTGGATTATTACAACAGGCATTGAGGATGACAGAAGAATGGTGTACTAAGAACCACCTCTCTATCAACCCAGGCAAAGCAGTCATTATTCCATTCACGAGGAAAAGACAACTAGGAAACCTAGGAGAGCCCTCCCTCAATGGAATAAAGCTGCCCTGGTCCACCGAAGTTAAATATCTGGGTGTAACGCTTGATAAAGAACTCAGGTGGAAAACTCATGTGGAAAATATTACGACAAAGGCCCTACGAGTGTTCGGCATGTGTCGCTCCACCTACGGTAAAACTTGGGGGCTAAAGCCCAAAGTGATACGATAGCTGTACCGGACAATGATAATACCTATTATCACATACGGCAGCATAGTGTGGTGGCCAAGAACAAAGCTTGCCTCGTGCAAAGCGCCACTCACCAGGTTACAAAGAACAGTGTGTCTCGGCATCACGGGTGCTTTCAGGACAACACCTACGGCAGCGATTGAGAGATACCTTAATATCCCTCCTCTGCATATGATGGTTGAATTCGAGGCAAGGAAGACATTACATCGTCTTGCTGTTGCTGGACTATGGGATGCCTCTAAGCCAAAGACTAACCATACAAAGTTCGATGGGAATGAAGACCTGGATCGGGTAACAAGCATGATATCCGATAAAATGCAAACTATGTTTGTGTTTGAAAGGTCTTTCAAGGTCCAAATCCCTACAATGGAGGACTGGACGAAGGGAATCGATCCACCAGAACAAGATAGTCTGGTATGGTACACTGATGGATCCAAAATGGAATCAGGTACAGGAGCGGGAATATACGCAAAAGGTTACAAATGTAGCAGAAGCTTAGGGAAGATGGCAACTGTATTCCAAGCAGAAACATATGCCATAATAACCTGTGCTCAAGAGAATATAGATAGAGGAACCAGAGGCAAATCCATATATATTCTTAGTGACAGTCAGGCTGCAATCAAAGCCATGGCATCCTACAAAGTGGACTCCAGACTTATTCTGGACGCTATCCAGGCCCTAAACAGGCTTGGGAAGCATAACAGGGTAAGACTGATGTGGGTCCCTGGGCACAAAGGAATCCATGGTAACGAAGTGGCAGATGAACTGGCAAGAGAGGGCTCAGCAAATGATTTTGTGGGTCCAGAACCATGTGTAGGCATTTCGACGTGTCTCGTCAAAGCCACATTTAGGGAGTTTGCAGATCAAACACAACGAAAACATTGGCTGTCTAATACCGGTCTACAACACTCCAAGAAATTCCTAGGCTCTACGTTCAAAGCCCGGGAATGCATTTGGAATATGAGCAGGGGGCAAATCCGTTACCTGCTTGGGGCCTTTACTGGGCACTTTGGAACCAACGACATGCTCATGAAAATGGGTCTAACCGTGACACCCATGTGCAGGTTGTGTGGGGAACATACGGAACGCATGGAGCACCTTCTGTGCACATGCGATGCACTGGCTGGTAAGCGAATGAGTCTCCTAGGGGTTGGATATCCAAAACCAGAAGACTATAGGCTCATATCTCCTAGTCTCGTTGTAAAACTCATGAAAAGTGTTTTCAACGAGATCGGCGAGGAGTAAGTTATCTAGGGGAACACAATAGATCCCATGGGTCGAAGTGTCCGAGTTATTTCTCGGCCCCTCCACAAGATAAGATAAGATGCTTTTAATGAGGAAATAGATACTATAGGTACTTTTTCGGTTGTCTATTGCAAAATTAGGATTTACACTTTTTTTTTGTTCGCCCATACGTATATTGTGTCTAACAGGAAAAAGCAACCCCTTTCTGTTGCCGGACCTTTTGATCCCTCGCCATGTTTACTGCAACCGCAAACATGATCTGATCCCCTACTTTTTGTCATAAAATATTATTGCTACCTACTTCGTATTTAAATAATAAACACAGATTTAAAAAAAAATGCATACCTGTTAAAATCATCTGAAATCTGCACATATACTATAACGCCAACGACCTGTGCGAAGGTCGCCCAATCAAGTTATAACTCAATGAAGACAAATCCGCATGCAACGCAGATATACTATGTAAGTTATCTGAAATCTTCGCATATACTATGCGGCAGCGACCTGAGCGAAGGCTGTACGATACAGTCTGGTTATATAACTCGGTGCATAAACCTGAGAGCTGGTGCTATGCGGGTAGTTCTATTTACTGGTACGAATCTCTCGACATTCAAACGTATTGTGTCATACGGACAAATCTGTTTGATAAACTATGTATCGGTGAAAAGAAGATGTTCTTCGGTTTACAAACACAGTATTACAAAACTGGCCAAGTGCGAGTCGGACTCGCGCACGAAGGGTTCCGCACCATTATCGCAAAAACGGCAAAAAAATACGTTTGTTGTATGGGAGCCCCGCTTAAATATTAATTTTATTCTGTTATTAGTGTTTGTTGTTATAGCGGCAATAGAAATACATAATCTGTGAAAATTTCAACTGTCTAACTATCACGGTTTAAGAGATACAGCCTGGTGACAAACAGACAGACAGACAGACGGACCGCGGAGTCCTAGTAATAGGGTCCCGTTTTACCCTTTGGGTACGGAACCCTAAAATAGCTATGTAAAGATTCTTATGTCCCTAATGCAATTAGTTCTTTACATAGATTTTTCCGCAGCTTCGGTCCCGTGGTTTATAAATAACATAGGAATCGTGCATAATTATTTGATAAAAAGTTAAATCAAAAAATCTAAAAACCCGACTGCTTCAAACAAAAGCGAACTAAAAAGACGTAAACAAGGAGAAAATCATGCTGTGCAGTCTGAGGATACATATTCGCGGGCTGGCTCACCAAAATCTGGTGTATCCCCCGCCTGCACAGCATGATTTTCTCCTTGTTTACGTCTTTTTAGTTCGCTTTTTAACCGACTTACAAAAAAAGGAGGAGGTTCTATGTTCGACTTTATGTTTGTTTTTTTTTTTTTTTTTTGTGTATGTTCACCGATATCTCTGTCAATTGTGGACCGATTTCGAAAATTCTTTTTTTGTTTGAAAGAGTATGTTTCGAAATTGGTCCCATTTTAATTTGATGTTTATACCATTTCATAACATAACACCACGCCAGTACGCTCTAAAGGGGTACACAGATCTCTCATTTCACCGGTTATGTTCAAGTTTCATATTATTCGGTTAATCTATTCTGGAGTTATAGGGACCTTAATAAACAACTTGCTATTAGGTAGGTAAAACTAAAAAGGGTAAAATAAAAAAACTTTTTTGCAAAAAAATACTACCGACTTCCAAATGAAAAACTACAAAGTGAAAAATAACTTAATTTTTTAAGTCGGTGTCCATATCCCAAAAAAATGGTACCTACGAAAGACACCGACTTAAAAAATTAAGTTATTTTTCACTTTGTAGTTTTTCATTTGGAAGTCGGTAGTATTTTTTTGCAAAAAAGTTTTTTTATGTTTGAAGAAGTCGGGTTTTTTGATTTTTTGATTTATCTTTTATTATTTATAACTTTTTAGTTAGTTTTTTTTCGAATTAGGTACATTTAAACATACAAGTATTATATATTTTTGAAATCACATCTTAAAACCGTTTATTTTGATATCCCACACGATGGAATGGAAGAAATAAATTTGGGCCCCGACAATATGGCGCCCAAAATCCGCCATTTTCTTTTTTTTTATCTTCTATAGGCTTGCGCTTGACCACTATCTCACCTGAATTAAAAAAATACACTTAATTATTGTCCAATTTTAATGTAGCCAGGGCTTAGAGCATTTAACCTAATGCTCTAAGAGCCAGTGACACTCGCAGGGTTAAGACGAATCGATTGACGTACGAATCATCAAAATCGGCCAACGCGGAACGCCATATAGGAACAAACATACATACATACAAACATACATAGACTGATAATCACATTATCCTCATATTCATATTCTTTATTGTACACAAAATAAAAATTTAAAATACAAAAGGAAAACTTATGTACAAAGGCGAGCTTAACCCATCCTCTTTCGGCAGTCGGGTAAAAAGTTGCCTTAGCGGTAGTTGAACTATTTATAGTTCTCGCCAAACTTCTGGGCCGCCCTGAAGTTGGTTTTCTGATGCACAAAGCACGGCGCCGTGCAGTTTTTGTATGAGATTTACAACTGCGCCACCATTGTAGCCAAATTCAGGGCGGCCAAGAAGTTTGGCGAGAACTTTACCAGTGAAATAATTTCCGTAATTGTATCAGTACTCCCAAAGAAACCACATAAACAAACAGTCTAGATGAGGGAGTTCAAAAATCTTGAATCTGCTCTGTCAAGTAATGACTATGAAATTGCATAATTTTACGCAAGATACTTTGAATATATTTTGTATAGTAACGTGTTTCAGCATTCAGTAGTATCAGCGTGACTTGCCGAATTTCGTGCTGTACAATTATTATCTAATTGATAATTATTGATACTTATTGAGGTCACCAACCCTGCGTCTATCGTGGTGCTAGCTGGTAATGATGACACTAGACATAAAATAAGTTTAAATGAGCTCCTTTTTAACCCCCGTCGAAAAGAGGGGTGTTATGTATCTGTGTGTTTGTCTGTGGCATCATAGCGTCCAAACGGATGAACCGATTTCGTTTTTTTTTTTATTTGAAAGGTGATTTTGTCAATTGTGTTCTTAGCTATGTTTGAATAAAATCGGTTCAGCCGTTCAAAAGTTATGGGCGTTTTACTGTTTGAATCGGGGTGTTTCCGCAAGATATCGTGCTATGATTACGTGTTCAAAAGATTGCCGATCGAATCGTATCGTATCTAACAATATTGGGTATCACATGTCGAAGTTTATGATACATGTTTGAAAGTTTGAAGAGGAGGCAATTCCATTTTAAGAGAAGCGTTGTCCTTGTCTTTATCACTTGAGAGGTTCTGCGATAGGTACCGATAACCGCACATCAGTGGTAACACTGCACAACGAAAAACGCCCTTACTGCTACAAGAGACAAGACAAAGGCGTTGTAAGTCAAATTGTTACCAAAAGTTTGCAGTCGACTGTAAGCTAGCCGAATTATACGGCAATCTTTAAAAATTGTCTTACCCAATTATGTTATGCCTTAAAACTGGATAAGTACAAGTATTTTATTTATTTCAGCAACAAAATAAACGCTCCAAGCATACTGCAGACTCTTCTTTTACAATATTTTCAGCAGTACTGCACCCAAGGTAGACCTTTAAATTATCTTCCATAAAATAAATTCGTTTTATATAAAACCGCGGCATGAATGCAAGGGGCACAATGGCCCAAATTGAGGGTGCAGATTGTTCCATCTGAGGTCGATTCCCATTCAAGCCCATTGACCCATTGTGATCATACCCACTCTTACTCAGATAGGGCTCATTTATCTTAATTTAGGTATTTAATGGGAATATGCGGTCTTTATAATGTCTACGAACATAGGGAAAGACTTCCTATTGGGTATATGACTGACTCGCATTGGTCGTTACAAGAAATGTCTGGATTTCGAATTTAATTTTGACCCAAGCTTTTGTTTACACTTTTAGAGATTGTCAAATGATAAACATTAGTCTCCGTCTCCTTTAGGCAACATTTCATGAGAAAAAAAATATATTAAAAATAACAAAAAACCCGACCGTCTTTTTAGTTGGCTTTTTAAGCAGTCAGGTTTTTTGGTATTTTTTTTATTTTTTATTCACAACTTTTTAGTTATTTTTTTTAGAATTAGTTACATTTAAACAAATAAGTATTATATATTTTTGTAATCACCTCTTAAAACCCTTCATTTCGATACCCCACACGATGGGTTCAGAAGAAAAAAAAATTGGGCTGCCACAATATTGCGCCCAAAATCCGCCATTTTTTTATTTTGCAATTTTAATGTAGCACTCGCAGCGTTCAGAGAAACTGATAAACACATTACCCTCCTTCGGCAGTCGGGTAGAAAAGAAGATCATTGTTTGTTATTATTGATAGGCGACGATAAAAACGGTGAAGTTACCATCGCAAAGAAACCGGCATATCCTAGAACCAAAAGTTCTAAGACATGTGACATCCACCAACCCGCACAGGGATTGAGCAATGCCCATTCACTCTCTCAATAAGATTTTTTTTTTTCGTTAAGGAGTATTAAAAGGCTGATAAATGATTTTATTTCTGTAAGTTGGTTTGTACAAACACTTTTACACGTCAATCATATTTTTTAAAACTAGATAAGGTCGGCGTTTCCTATCTGACTATTCTGAGAAAAAGGCCGAAACAAACTCAGAGGTCACAGTCTCTTTTATAGTCCAGACATAATGTTGCTCAGATCGTGTGAAGACCATGTAGATTGGTGTCTTTTGGGGGAAGAACCAGACAGATTGAGTGGACCTGTCCAGTCAGTACACGCATTTATCAGTAACCGAGCAGCTCAACTCAGAATTTAATGAGCTCAACGATTCGACGAACAATATATACCAAAGAAAGGACATTTGGGTATGGATGATAAATGGGTGACGATGGAGCTTAATAGGCTAGAAGTAATCTATTTATTATTGACTTGATAAGTTAACATTTACCATATATTGCTATAGTAGTCAGTAGTAGTCACAGCTGATCTTTGTGTTTCTGAAGTTGGTTCTGCGAACCATTGACCAGTGCATAGAGTAAGCGAGGCAGGACGATGCGACAAACATAAGCGAGTGAAAGAGACAGTTATACAATGCTATCTTCACCTTCAACATCACAAAAATAGCTACTGCGCAGGGTCTTGCAGTCAACTTCAGAGACACAAAGATCCGCTGTGAGTATCATAATAAGTACCTGGGCGACCGATCACTGCTCGGGTGAAAACTAAAAATGAAACCTAGCTAGATCGATTTATCACCATACAAAATTTTATGACAATCGTTGGAGCCGTTTCCGAGATTCCGATTATATATATACATATATACAAGGAATTAGATAGATAGATATGATGATGATGATCTAATATAGGTAGTCAACAAAAAGTTTAATAGGTACCGATTTTATTCAAACATAGCTAAGAACACTCTCGCCAAATTCACCTTTCAAACAAAAAAAACTTAATCAAAATCGGTTCATCCGTTTAGGCGCTATGATGCCACAGACAGACACACAGATACACAGACACACAGCAACACACGTGAAACTTATAACACCCCTCTTTTTCCGGCGGGGGTTAATAAAAAATAATTGCATCATCTGCCTAGCCTTTTTCCCAATTATTGTTGGGGTCGGCTTCCAGTCTTACCGGATTCAGCTAAGTACCAGTGTTTTACATGGAGCGACTGCCTATCTGACCTCCACAACCCAGTAACTGGGTAACACGATACCTCTTGGTAAGACTGGTGTCAGATCTCAGGCTTCTGACTACCCGTAACGACTGTCAAAGATCTTCAAATGACAGCCGGGACTAACGGCTTAACGTGCTTTGGTTAAAAATAATTGCATTCATACTAAATCTTAACAGATTTGATTTCGTATTTAATTAAACCCAATGTTCTATAATAATTAGCGATTAAACAAAAAATACATTAGGAAATTCTTAGAAAGCGAAATTGCCAGTTACAGAGCAGCTTTAGCAATAATTTAACAAGTTTATGAGTTAATGAAGCCTGAAATTAAAATGGGGGAGTAAAAATAGATGTAACGCGGCATATCTTCTGGTTTTCTGGTTCGTGGATTATCTAAAAACGTACAGGGGTGTTACAGATTTACCTTCTTTACTTTTCTTCTAAGGGAAGATAAATTATATCTCTCCTTCTTCGTCGTACACGCTTGGCAGAGCGGTCGTGGTCATCATGTTGCAGTGAGACTTCGGGTTGCCATAATTTGCCTAACGATGCGACGCCATCCCTCTCTATCGGCTGTTATTCGTGTGCACTTATGCAATGGGCCACCCACTGCAGACTTAATCTGGTCGGTCCATCGCAAGGGCGACCTGCAGCACGCTCTCGTTCCTTCCACTCTACCCTGAACAACAAGCCGCGCGATAGAGTCGTTGCCTCGTCGGGACACGTGTCCAAAGAACTGGAGTACTCGAGCTTGGACTATAGCCGATAGACGCTGCCTGATACCGAGTTCTTGAAGGATGGATATGTTAGTGCGAAACTCAGTCCACGAAAATCACGAAATTATATCAGAACAAGTAAAATTTAAAAACCGCCGACACATTTTCATTTTTAGCCACATACAGTCCACCTAGGTGGACTAGGCGGGTGGACCATGGGCAACACACGAATTTATCTAGTAGTAGACACGCTTCGATTGACAATCTATTGAACATGTAATTATGACACGATATCTTGCGGAAAATCCCCTATTCAAACAGTAAAAAGACCATAACTTTAGAACGGCTGAACCGATTTTCATCAGACATGGCTAAGACGTAAGAAAATTCTAGATAAAGTCACCATTCCAACAAAAAAAAACTAAATCAAAATCGGTTCATCCGTTTAAGAGCTACGACGCCACAGACAGATACACAAATACACAAGTCAAACTTATAACACTCCTCTTTTTCCGTCGGGGGTTAAAAACTGGATTTTACTTACTCATCCACGTCACGGTAAGAAAATTTCTGTGTTTGATATTTTATAGGCTTCCATCGAGAAAGAGGTCAACCGTCGAATCCGACTCGGCTGGGCGGCGTTAGGAAGTTGCGCCTATCTTCTCCTCCAATTTACCGCAGTGTATCAAGACAAAAGTATATGACCAGTGTGGGTTGCCAGTGATCACCTATGGGACCGAGACGTGGTCGCCCACAAGTCACAATGGCCCTTATCAGAAAGCTTAAAGTCACCCAAAGGGCAATGAAGAGGGCTATGCCTGGAGTTTCCTTGCGTGATCGCATCAGAAATGAGGATATCCGCAGGAGAAACCAAAGTTACCGATATAGCCCGACGAAATGCGAAACTTAAGTGGCAGTGGGCAGGGAAAATTTCTCGCAGAACGGATGGCCAATGGGGCCGAAATGTTCTGGAATGGCGACCGCGAACCGGAAGATGATGCGTTGAAAGGCCTCCCACTAGGTGGACCGCTGGTTAAGGTTGCTGGAATGCGCTGGATGCGAGACGAACGGGATCGGTAAAAGTGGCGACACCTGGGGGAGGCCTATGTCCAGCAGTGGACGTCTTTCAGCTGATAAGCGATGATGTGACAATTATAACAATTCTGCCTTGAAGAAAGCTAGTACTCTGGTATATTTATCTGGTTAGTGTGCAAGGGCTGATATAACCTTACGGCATAATTGTATTTAGGTTTCAACACACTCTTAGAAACCAGTAGTGTTCCACTAATATTTCTGCTAATGCAGTCACATTTAATAAAGCTAAATTACAACAGCATTTCAGGCAAATCGCAGTCATAAAGTCAGACCAAAGGTAGACGAAACCCTAATCAGTTCAGTGCCTAAGGCAGGGCCTAACTACCAGCCATAACCCAGTCAAAAATATGCAGATCCGTTGCCCATTTATGAGGAACTAACTACCGGAGTTCACTGAGGCCAATTTTAAATGCGACGTGTGGTGGAATAAGGCTTGAAGTTTTTTTTAGATAGGTAAATTGAGCGATGTTTTTCTAAACAGAGAAAGAAAGAAAAGGAGCCACTAGATAAGCAAAACACAAACAATAATAAAAAATAAATATAATTAACCCCGTGCGAGACCAAAAAGGCACCTATCTCAGCAAAAAGCGATATGAAAAAGATAATAACACTGCGCTGATATTCTGATAGGGCCCACTATTGATGCCACGGACACATTCACGGAAACGGAACATACAATATGGAGGAGTCCATGTTTAAAATTAGGACGACTGAACAGGACAGTAAGACCGGATAGGGACAGTGGATGACAGGGTAGACCAGTGGGTGAGAGGATAAAACAGTTGGTGGTTGGTTGGTGGTAAGAGAATAGGGCAGTCAGGCAGGATCAGTCAGACTTAATAGAACATTACTATTCTGTCATCTGAATCTTCTAGACTTCTAGACTTTAGAACATGATATTATCAAATCAGTCGACTTTCTAAAATTGTTGTCCAATAAAGGTGCGCACTAAAGGTGTGCGCAATAAAGGGGCGCACGGTTGGCGCAGTGGTTGAGCGATTGACTGCTGCGCTGCGTGTCGCGGGTTCGATTCCCGCACGGAATAAATATTTGTATGACCTACAAATAGTTGTTCCGGCTCTGGGTGTTGTGTATGTGAGTTTATATGTTTGTAAACGCACCCACGATACAGGAAGAAATTCCTAGTGTGGGGCAACGTTTTTTTTAACAAAAGAAAAAGGTACCTACTCCGTGATTTGATTCTAACTATTTAAAACTAGCTGACCCCCGCGGCTTCGCTCACGTCAAAATTATAGCCTATGTTACTCGGGAATAATGCAGCTTTCCATAGGTGAATGAATTTTTTAAATCTGTCCAGTAGTTTTGGCGCCTATTCGGTCCAAACAAACAAACAAAAAAATCTTCCTCTTTATAATATTGGTATAGATGCCAATACATACCTAAATAACCGAATTTCTTCGAAAGACCAACCTACAAAAAGAACCCGGATATAAAAGTAACTAAACACTACTTCAGCCAGTTACAAAAGAAAATAAACCTGCAGTGTTGCCAACCGCTAACTAACTTTTAAGCGTCCAACTGCCATCAATCCATTTGCAAATTAATACAGCCTGAGGCGAACCATTCCACATCTGTCCACAAATCAAAATCTTTTTTATCAATGGCAACATTATAATAGGAGGATAGTGACCGCTGAATGATTCACAGGCTACGCCCCATTGTAAGACCGACTTTTTTTACTCTGCCGTTTGTTCTAGGCTAGTCTAACTGAACCAAAATAATTACATACAATATTTAAAGTAAATTTGAAGTCACACGAAATACTTTTCGTATTGTTTTCATTTTTTGTAATGTTGTATAAAAGTTTAGGTGTAATTAGGAGGTTAGCGGGTCAATTACAGGGTAGTTCCGAGTAGGTAACGGTACGATTTTAAACAGTATTTTAAGAATATAAACATTACAGGCCACATTACAATGTCCATATACACAAAAAAGGAGTAATGGACGATATGGATAACCATAGGCCGATAACTCCGATATCAAACATCTACAAAGAATGAATGACTAACACATAAGATGAAAACCAGCCCATCGAACAAGCGGGATTGAAAAAGAGCTACAGTACAAAAGACCACATTCACACCCATATGCAAATAATAGATAAATACAACGAATACCAGAAACTGCTTTACTTAACCTTCATCGATTACTCGAAGGCTTTCGACAGCCTGATCCACGACCATATCTAGGCAAGCCTCAAAGAGCAAGGAGTAAACAACACATATTATATTAGCTTAATCAAAAAAAATCTATTGCAAAATCTAAGCTGCATAAAATTAGACTAAAGGCATCCTATTCCCAATAAAATAGGGTGTTAGGCAAGGAGCTATTCTGTCTCCCAAACTGTTTACAGCGGTGCTGGCAGGATCTTTAGAAGTTTAGACTAGGATAACTACGGCCTTAAAATCAATGGCAGCCGTCTAAATCGCTTGAGGTTTGCTGATGACCTAGTCTTGCTGGAAGAAAATTCAAATACACTCCAAGAAATGATACAAGCCTTGACCAACAAGAGCAAAGAAGTAGGACTTGAAATGGAAACAAAAAATCAAAATTGATGACCAACTGTACTGAAGTCGATATAGAAATAGAAGGAAACAAGTTCGAATAAGTCAAGGAATATTTATACTAAGGGCAAATTATAGCACCAACTGATCTGATGTCGAATGAGATTGATTAAAGAATAGCAATAGGATGAAAAAAAAACTGGGCTCTAAAATAAATTATGCAAAACAAAGACTTAAATATGCACATCAAAACAAAAAATACAACACATGCATCCTTCCTTGCCTTACACATGGCGGTGAACCCTGGTCTCTTACAGAGGCCAAAGATGGATGGAGAGAAGCATGTTGGGTATAAAACTAAGCGACAAAATAAGCAACACTAAAGTAAGGAAGAAAACCAAAGTCACAAATATACTCGGTCGAACTGACCATCTGAAGTGGGGCTGGGCAGGCCACATGCTGCGTTGCCAGAAAAACCAGGACGCATAAGAAGATGAGAGGATGACCTAAGACTAACCTTGGGACCACTCTGGACTAGAGTGGCACTAGACAGAGCGCAACGGTGAAAGTTGGAAGCGTATGCCAAAACGCACACTAAATTACAATATATCTTATTTAAAAAAATGTATTAAAAGGAATTCGGAATAGAAGCACAGAATAAATAGTAGTATAGGTAGAAGACTATTATTATTGTAAACATTACAGAACATGCCATATTAATTGAGGCAGACACGGATAAAAATGTGTCTATTACATAAATGCCGCATTTAGAAGCTAATGTATCTTCCGTCCAGGTTCCCCTAGTCAACTACTAGAGTTCTCATTCATCTTTTTTTTAGTTTTTGAGCTAGGCCCACAGACATACATCTAGCTAGATAACGCAAATCCCTCCATCTGTATGAAAACCAAGCTTGCCACTTTTTCACAATCACTTTTTCTACGATCATTTATCGTAACTTTACTCCGTTTTTTGGCACGCGAAGTAAGAGTACATACAGTCGCGTCATCTAGTTATATGTATGTCTGTGGTTAGGCCACTAACTCACCTGATGACGAGTTTTTGGCGGGATTTAGTCGAGTGAAGTTCAGTGGCTGTTAATATTATTTGCAAATTGATTCCTAGTGGGTATTGTGCTATATTATTGGTATAGTTTTGTGTCTCAACTGTCTACGCAACTGGACAATTTGTGAAATCATTGACAGAAGTGATCTCGGGATAGTGGACCGGAGTATTTTATTGTAGTACTAGCTGACCCGGCAAACTTTGTTTTGCCATAAAAACACGAAACATTTATCTACCCTACCTACCCTACCTTACACTACCTACCCTACCCTACCCTACACTACCCTACCCTACCTGACCCTACACTACCCTACCCTACACTACCCTACCCTACACTACCCTACCCTACACTACCCTACCCTACCCTATCCTACACTAACCTACCCTACACTACCTTCCCTACCCTACGCTACACTACCCTACCCTACACTAACCTACGCTATCCTACACTACCCTACCCTACACTACCCTACACTACCCTACACTACCCTACCCTACACTACCCTACCGTACACTACCCTACCCTACCCTACGCTACCTTACACTACACTACACTACACTAAGGGTAGTGTAGTGTAGGGTAGGGACCCTACACTACCCTACCCTACCCTACACTACCCTACACTACCCTACACTACCCTACACTACCCTACACTACCCTACACTACCCTACCCTACCCTACACAAAGCAAAAATAGCTTATACAATAGCAATAAAGCTCAAATTGACTCTACGTTTTAGTTAGAAAACTTTTGTATGGGAAAAAGAAAAGGGCTGTTTTTATTTTTTTTCCGGCAATTATTATAATTTTTTTCTCCGTAAAAACCATCTTTGAACTTCAACGAACATAAAAAAAAAAGAATTGGCCAAATTGGTCCAGGCGTTGTTGAGTTATGCGCTTACCAACACATTTTGCGATTCATTTTTATATTATAGATTGACTGCCTATGCAAAGCTTACTGGGAAGACTGAGTCGATACAATTTGCTGCCAAATACTCCAAAAAGCATTAGAATCTGTTACATCCGCATTCTAATGCATACTAAAGAATATCAGAGTGAAATAATAAAATGGTTAAAAGTCCTAGCAACCAGGCCATAAAACTTAAATTAAAAAAATAAAAAAAAAATCACCTGATGACAACCGATGACGTGATCGACGACGGCGCACACCTACCCAAAAGTAAGTAGGAAAGTTCTATAGGAGACGCAAATGTGACAGAAAAGTCAGTTCTCGTACCCTCTAAAGTCTAATGCATCGGTCTAAATGTATGTTTCCGTGTTCAGACCAAATAGATGGCTAGTCGGCGGTCAAATTCTCGACTTGACGACCAACTAGCCGCCGTTTAATATTGAGGGCGGATAATCGGCTTACTCGACTAGGTAACTAGTCGTTCCATCGCTAAAATCTCCGCCAGATAACAAAAAATATAGGTCATTGATCCGACTTGTACCAAAAATTATAATTACGTAACATGAAAACATGATATTTTGTTTGTGGAGATATTTTGTTAATATTGGTCTCAAATGAAAGGTATAGACGTAGAACCATTTTATCCGTATAAATCATATAAATCGGTCCACGCGTTTATGAGATATTAACTCATTACTGAATGCAAAGTGACAGGGTCAAGAACCCCCCTTACCGCGATTCGTTTGTTTGATCATGTTAGCGACGCTGCCTTTACATTTTTTCGTATCGTTTTGAAATATTGGAATACATTGGTAGACAGATGTTAACGACTTTTATTTTATAACCGACTTCAAAAAAAGGTGGAGATTCTCAATTCGTCTTCTTTTTTATTTTTTATGTTTGTATTTGTTATTCAGCGGTGACTAGTTTCTAGCTGAAAAAGTTAATTCTTAGGCAACTTCTAGTGCCAGTTGCGATATTCTTATTCACGCAGTTGTCTCAGCCTTGGTTGGCTCTTTATATCTAGCTAACTCTAGATCAAATAAAAAGGACCTTATTTATTTGGTCTGAACAAATGCTCTAGCCTCACATATTTGATAGAAATGGCATAAAAAGTCTAATCAAGGACTAGGATCAATTTAAAGTTCCGTCTATTCTATATCCAATTATATAAGATTATATTCTCTGATCTAATTTAATTTGAAAAATCGGCAATAACAGCAATATTAGATCTTAAATGGATCTAATAAGAATTATTATTATATGCACACTTAACCTATTGCAGAGCAAAGGCCTCTGTTCCCTTAATCCACTTTTCCCATTGCAATGTTACCTTAAATATGAGTCTCATCCCGTCATCTCTTTTTTTCAATAAAAAGTCTACATCCAATAAGACCTTGCCATAGATACACTCAAATCAAGCCCATCAAAGTAAGTGGTTACCAAAGTGAAATTTAATTAGGTCTGACCAATGCAAAATAAACACTAAAGCAAGTAATTTGGGAACAACAACATTAGTGAACTCATTGCAGTAACTTAAGAACTGAAAGTTTTCAATCCACCTAGATTCTAATTAGTAAAGAAAAGAGATCTGTCATCTATCTGGCTGCAAATAAATTGCAAACCAATATCCACCTATAAGAAAAACTCTAATTTCAAAATTGGAATGCCCAATAAATACTAATGAACCAATAGATAAATGAAGTATTCTAACTACACTGATAAAAACCTGCATGGACTTTAGCTGCGAGTCTAAGACTTGAATGTTATTCCTATTAGAATTATAAATATATAAAATACTTCATAATGTAGCTGTGATAGTACAGGTGACATGTATTTTGTTTTTGGCCAGTACTAACTTCTGCCATAAAAAAACAAAACAGATTATCAAGAAGTTGACGGGTAATTTTTGAGCGTGACGTACAAAGCACAGGTATTTGTCAGTTGGATAGATTTAAAATTAAGTGTTATTCTATTGCCTTGATTGAGAATATGAAGAGAAATAGTATTTTTCCCTTTAACATGCTCAGAACTTTAAGAAAACATGAAGTAGGTCAGTGCTGACTCGCTTCAATTAGAAATCTCTCATGAAAACACTCAAGCTTATAAGAAAAATATTCCTATGCCTCGAATTAAGCATTATAATCCTAAATATACTTATTTGAATTAAAAATAGGAATTAATCAGGGACACAAACAGAGCAGTTTATACATCAAAACATTGCTTTGAGGTTAGGATTTATATCATAGCAAAACAATGAGGAAAGTAGGTAAATTCATGAAAATGATTTTTTCCACAGGTTTCATATGCAGGTATTTCAGAGTTACAGGCAATTTTACGCTTATTCTATGGACCAGTGTAAAGAAAACTGTTCTTCAGAGCCGAAACTTTTGAGGTTACAACCTGACTTAGTTCACAAACAAACCTGCATAGAATCTGCGCTGATGATCTCCGTCGCGAACTTCTGTGCTAATTCCACACCTAACTTTGTCTTCCCTGTACCCGTAGCACCTAAAATTATCACCAAAGGAACTTTAGAAGACATCACTGCACGAAGAGCCATCGTTCCAACGGCTCGCGCGAACTTCACTATTGTTTTGACATCTGTCACCTGAAGTCGCCGCGCATCAGTTCGTTAGAAGCAGAGGAATAATATCTAACAGCCAACGTGATAGATAGGTATATAATGAAATATCTATTAACATTCGAAAAGTACTTGTAGAATTATAGCATTGTTTATTTATTTTCTATATATACTTACATTGCATATCTTTATAAGAATCTCACTAAGAGAACATTTATCAACATAAATAGATATAGCCGGGTTGTTTTGAAAACATGTTGCAATATTGTATTAGATTTATAGCACAATCTGGACTTTCTTCTTTCTACTGTTTATATACAGTCACTTTAGTGATAGGTAACCTACAGTTCAACAATGTCGGAGTAAGGGCTTTGACGTCAATCACCGATGACGGTATTTAGCAGTATAATTATCGCTAGGTATTTAACGGGCGCAGTTCCAGTTCAGTTTTTTAACAGGGATTTAATAACCGTAATTCCTAAAATAATTTGAGTTTCCTGGGCATCGAACTCGGGGATTTAGTGTGTGATTGCTACAGGGTGTACAAAGCTCAAACTTAGTAGGTACCTACCTACCTAGTTAGTTCAGTGCCTACACGAATGACGAAAGAGTTAAGTCTCTATGAACTATTAAAGTAATTAAATATAAAATATGTGTGAAATAATGGGCACGGATAGCTCAAAACTATGTGTAGATCTCATTGAATGTGTACTTTCCTTCAATTAATCTCCAGCCAAGTCGGTATGTTTGACCAAACACCGGTGCCTCCTGCAGCGATAATCGTGTGATCCATTACATTTCTACTTTGAATTGATATGGAAAACTTCTTAGTTGGGACTCGGGAGTGTGTGGTAATCGGATGCTTATCTGTTCTCATTATTCATTTGTTTATTTTCTAATTTGTTCGTGAAGCTCCAACTGCTTGCTGTAGGCTTTAGGTGCAGCGCTTTATGTTCTGTGCTTTACAGATAATTAATAACTTGAAGAGATATGTGTCACTGAGTCCTAATTTTTTCAAGATTTAAAAATTTTTAGGCATTATTGGGAAGAGGCCTTTGCCCAGTTGTAATTAAGTCAAATCCTTTTAATATGTCATTATGTAGGTGCCCTTTTACTTAGCCTTTTGGAGCCCATGAGTGGCTTTTTGTTTTACTCAGTCTGATACTCAGATCAAGTAAAAAGAGTGTCTGATAAGATCTCTATTCTTTGTAGACATGACTCGTCAACTAAGGTTTTCCTCAACGGTTTCTCGTACTTCCTAATAAGGTATGTAGTTATCGCTTCTAATAAATATTTGATTAAACTCTTTTTACCGACTTCAAAAAAAAAGAGTACAATCAATTCAAAAAAGGGAAATATGTAATATTATTGGAATTGCACAATATTCAAGTATGTTGCTCTGTATTGGCTTTTAAACACGTGTGCCAAATTTCATAAGTGCATAGTTAGTTTGTACCTATGTATGTTTGCCCACGCATTTCGCTGAAAGTAACTAGTTACTTATCGGATCTTATTATTTTGTATTGGATAAGTATCTCTCAACTCAAGGAACAATGCAAGTTTCATCAAAATCGGTTCAGCAGTTTTCAAGATATGGAACATACAACCGAATTCCTTAGCGACAAACAGCACGAATGTGTAAATGAAAATATTATTAGTTTGTTAAACCTTTTGGTACCTTGACTTTCTCATTTTACTAAAACTAGGAAGAGAGAAATAAAATCTTTTTCACAAAAACTAAAGGGCAAAAATAACTTATAGGCAGGTATCTCTTGTTTTTATAGTTTTTCAACACCGACTTCCGAAACGAAAGTTATTGTTTGCAATTTTTTGTTTTGCTTTAGAAGTCGGTTTATTTTTTAAAAAAAGTTTTTGACGTGATTAATTAAAAAAAAAAACTGACATTTGATTCAGCTATTGTACTCATACTTCTGAATATTTTGTGTGTGTGTGTTTTGAATATATCAATATTGTTTAAGAGTGAATGTGTTAAATTACTTGGTGAATCAGCTGCTTTTTATAAGCGGTTCGTCTTAGTTCAAAATTATAGAACCAAAAATTCTAAAGTGATTCAGAAAATGTTCGATGATTGAAAAAAGGGGTTCAACACAGAAACCTAAATAAACAGATGCACTATTTATTGAAATTCCTGTGGTTTAGGTATACTGTGGATTAAAAAATCAAAACTCAATCAATTTTTTTTTTTAGTCAGACCAGATAGGGCTACGGAAACCCAAATGTACCCCAAAGGTACATAATCACAGAATCTATACTATACAATACAATGATTTTATTTATCCAAATTACAGCGAATAAGTATAAAAAATCACATTAATTAGTCGACTGTTCCCAAGCTCAATCCGGGTCTGACATAAGCGTTTAATATGTATAGTCAATGCAATACAATACAATGTATCAGTGTATCCATACACATAGAGGAACAAAACCAAAAAAAAAAAACTATCTCTGTTACAATAGTATCCCAAAAACTTAGTTAGATAAGTACAAAGGTCCTTAGACATAAAGCGCCGCTTCAAAGATTGCAGAGGGCAATATTAATATTAGGCGGAATCTATGTTGCGCCCTGCACTCGCTGTAGCGGCGCGCACACACTGTCCGCCGGGCCACGGTCCGCCCCCCACAACCGGCCCACCGCCACCCGGACACAGCTAGATGTTAACACACGCGGATACTATACAAAGAATTAAAAGGAAATCTTTTATATATAACAGGACTTATAATCTTATAACCCGACCTTAACTATATACAGTTCAACCTTAACTTATTATCAATAAACCATATACATTTTGGCAGTGGTGGAAATGTGCCTTGTCACAATAGTGGTTATAATAATGTGCTTCGCTACACGCTTCAACTTTCACTTTCGTCTTCCGATTTTATAAAGCTGTCATTTCTTACCATTATACAATAACTACTGACTTTTTCTTATGTGTCTAATTACACTGGTCATTATCAACCAAAGCAACCGATTACATTTTGGATAACAAAAACCATTATTAAATCTTTATTTATTTATGTCAAGATATGAATAACAAAAAAAATAAATGCAGGTACAACATTCGAGGATCCGTAATTCTCTAGTAAAGGAAACTAAACAATTACTAGGAAAAAAAACTCGTTAGTAAAAAAGATTGATCAAAGTAATAATATTCTAAGTATTACCATTACTTCTGTATGTACAATTAAACACCTAGTGGAAGATAAGATAAACATCTTTAATATCAATAACTTTTCCTTGTCTGTGTATGTACACTACCTAGAACAGCGCTATTCTAATCATAGACATCTTCACAAAAAATGTCTTGCAACTAATTCGAGTATAAACCTAATACATATAATAATAATGTACATGAACATAGCAAGGCACATTCCTCACACAATTAAAGCCTTCACACTCACGAAATGCCGACCATGTGCTTGATAAAACATCAACCTTCTGCAACCTGACCAGGAGAATAAAGAGCGCGGCTCTCCGAGACACCTAAAACACCGGCCCGGCTGTGTACCATCCTCTTTATAATTTTGAAAACCTTTATTGTTCTGATCAGGTTCAACACAAACTATTGCGAGTTCTTTACTAACTTACTTCATTAATTAAAAAAAATATTATAAAGAAAAAAATGCAAAATTTACTATAAGAAGGTACTATGAGGAACTATGTCAGTGGTTATTTTTTTATATCGGTCCATTTTTCCGGACCATTTTAATTATGGTACATATTGATGTTATTATCAGAATACACAGTCTATTATTTTCTTATGAATCGATCGACTGTAACTGAGATTATACAATTTACATCAAAACTTGTTTTTTTTTTTACCTTTATGTCATAAATCATTATGAAAATGGTGTTGCCATTGTAATGCCAACATATGAATGAATTAAATATTGAATTCAATATTCTATTCTAGACGACTTAACATTAATAATAATGTTTATAATTATAATAAGGTACGATGATCGTAAAATGAAGGGAACTAACACCTTGGATAACATGCGCTTGCGACTGTCTCTAAAGTCCATACGTACAAATTCATTGTTTGACAACATTTTAACAAGTAAAATATTTAAATAAAATAAATGTTTGTTTAGTTATTGTACAAACTGCGAAGTGTACCGTTGTTAAAAAAGTTGTGAACAAACAAAAGTATTCGTACGGGTATACTATCGCAAATCAAACGTGCTCATTCTAACCCTAGCATTATGTAAAAAAAACCTACTAAATTGTAAATTAAAATTGCTCTACACAAATTAGAACTACCTACTAGAAAGAGCGTTTCGTTTCAAAATAGTCGCGGTAGAAATCAGCTGTTATCATCACAAGCGCATTCTTATCGTACGATGAAGTTTCACATGATAAAATTGCATAAACATTAATTAAAAAATCGTTATGAATCATCACCATCTCATATGGAAGCTGTGTGTGAATCATTTTATTTTATCATTGTAAAAAACTAGATCGATTAAAACTGACCCAAAATTTATTCAAACGATTCCAAATTATCGAGAATTGGTATCGAGTTAATTGGGCATCTCTAATGTAAAAAAAAAAACAATAAGTGTTAAAAATTTACAAAATAACAAAAAAAAAAAAACTAATTATTAACAAGCGTCCTATCCTAAAATGCAATTTACTTAAAGCAGTTAAAATAATAGTTTACTTAATTAAAGCAATTAAAAGTAATAGTATGATGTATCACTTCAGTAACCCCAATCTCGCAAGTTTGAGGTTAAATTGAAAAAACCTGCAAATCGGGCCGAAAACATATATAGTGGCCATACTGCTCCAGTCGGCTCACAAGCGTGAAGCGCTTGACCACCCCTGACAAAGCTTTCAACTACCTGCATTCTCTTCATATTTACAGCACTGACAGCATCTTGCTTCTTTAAAAAATGCGACATCGCAATTCGCAATACTTAACTATTAAATGGAAGGTCCAGTAAAAAATCTTCTCTCAACGTCTCGAAACAATATTTTAACAAATGTAATATCATTTTCGATCTGACAACACGGAGTAAATCTGTAATGTGCTATTTCAACTATGTATACTTTAATGATAAATTCAAAAAACATTTTTGAGGTAAAACCAGTCTACTAGTTCACGAAGCAGTCTGCAACTTTCAAGACATTTTACTGAAGACCTAGGATTTGTCGTTAACAGTTTTATGGCTCACTTTGGCACTACAAAATATCGTTTTGAGCAAAAGAAACCTGCGGTTCTCATTGCATAAGTGTTACTCTTGAGACATTTTGAAGCAGAGTAAGCCGTAAAAGCTGAAATTTCATTGAAATATAACAAACTCCCGGCGGCCGACTCGACGAGGACATCGCTTAAAATTTTACAATCAAAACGGACGGGGGCTCCACTGCGCCGCCGCGTCCAGATTAAAGTGCTAGTTCACTAGAGCGTTCCGAAGCGACTTGCATAAAAAGTTACCAGTCCATAAGTGTCCAGTCGAGTAGACTGCATTGTTCCTTGGTCGGAACAAATTGATTACCATTCAGGTAGTGCGTACGCTCAGTAATTCGACGCGCGGTACTGCTGAGCCTGCATCTTCTTGGCAAGCGTCGCACGGAGCTTTCTCAACCTCGCCGCAAGTGCCGCCTGCTTCTTCAACAGCCTCTGCCTCTCGATTTCTTCTTCGGTAAGCTGGGCGCACAGCGTGGCCGCTTCTCTCAGGATCACCACTTTGGGCGCGCGCTCCTTGTCTTTCGTTGTAGGGATTTGATCTTTGAGGTGGTCAAAGAGGTTTTTGAGACCAATGCGGCGCATTCTCTCCATGTCATTGTGCATGGAGCGGCGTTCTTTCTCGGGCGCCTCGGCCTCGGAGTCTGAGTCAGTGTTGGAGCGGCGTCCACGCCTGCGGCCTTTGAATTGGCCTATGCGGCGGCGCGAAGACGAGGCTGCGATGCTGGGCGGCGGCACCAGACGCTTGCGAGCGGCCGGGCGCGGCGAGCGCGGCGCGCGCGGCGATATGGCCACCTCCACGGAGCGCTGGATGTTCACGCGCTCCTGCGCGGACGGAACGCGCGGCAGCGACTCCGTGCGCACATGCGTCGGCGCCGCGGGCAGGGGCTGCGCAGTACCCACTGACACCACGTCGATTTCCTCTTCTGCAACAACGGAGAAATCGGTTTAACATAATGTCGCATAATTAAAAAAAAAAAACATTGCAAATCGTTTATCTGAGTCCCGCCCGCATTTACAGTTCCATTGCTCGCATACTTTCATTCATACCGTTCATTACGCTCACATCACCATAAAAGGCGGGCGTCGATTGTCGTAGGCTCATCTGTATAGTATCGCAGGGGGCTAGATCTAGTCGGGGAGATGCGACTGCAGTGGTCAGGTGCGCGGGTGCGGGCGGGGGGCGCGGGGCAGGGCGTCGACCCCGGCGTACTACCGCAGCGTCTGCCGCCATCGATCCAGACGCCTGACGTCACGGCGCGCCATTCGCGCCAAAACGAGAGCGCGTGCGCGGCGCGCTGCCGCAACGTCCGCACTCAATGGAGTCCGGATTACCGCGCGGTGGACACGCTTTCCGGCCTCCGCGGCTACCATTTAACAAAGCATCGATCGAAATTAACTGTCACGTGAGAGTAGCACGATAACGACGCCGGCCGGCTTACACGCTCGTAGTCCTAACTGACATACCAGCCGGACCGGTTCGCTCGCTCGAAGCCGCATATCGATCACATTGCATTGCGTTTGGTATTTGTAATGTAAGAGACGTACGGGGTTGCATAGCGTCTATATAGAACGCCTCAATACGGATCGTCTCTTGATTTAATGTACCTGTCTTTTCTAGAACCGCAACCATAGGGCAATACGGCTCCCAAATGAACAGGATAATCCTAACTTAAAACTATGGCTAAGTTATACGTATTAAGTTAATGAAGCACGATTAATGCCGTTGCGGAAACGGCCTAAATTCCGTCCGGTGCAGCAATGCAGCGATATTCGTGCTGAGAGTGCATTGTAGACTTCTATGAATGAGCTATGTAGGTGCGGGCGTCCATTTCACGATCGCATTGCACCTAAGTGCGGATGTGGACGTTTGTCCGTCTCGAGTTTACGCTGTTAGTAGTGCATGTTTCGCGGAATCCGCTCGTACTATCCGGTTACACCAACAAATAATTATGTCAGCGGTTCATTGTGATTAAAGGTTACCGGCTCCGCGCTAAACGTGTTGCTAGCTGTTGTATTTACGTCTCGAACAAGGACGAGAATTTCCGTTTAAGTCTCCAGTGCTTAAGATCTAGAAATAGAAACAAGTTACGTGGGCAGCTGGCCGATTGGATTACGAAACAGCGAGTCAGGGACGCGGCTAAATAGGTTCATTAAATTGCGCAGTTTTACGCGTAAAAAAAATGCGCATCAGACACATTTATCGAACGGCGCGACGATAAATTTATACACGAACGAGATCTTTTTACTACGTTTCCGCATAGTTACGCAGTCGCTTATCGCTTACGCGTTGATCTAATTCGAGGATCGGCGCCTGTCGTCAAACACGCCTCGCTTACGTCTACATCTAGGCGTGGGTAAGACTGCTGGCGCTACATCGAGCTATACAGACACACCCTGCCTATTAGGATACAATGTAACCAAGTGCCAAGGCTTCTAACTCTATATTTTGGGGGGATATTCTCGTTAATCGCATTTAACGGACGATAAATTCCTAGAAAATTAGTGAGTGTAACAAAATACAGATTAGTGTGTAATCGAGAGGCATTCCCGCAGGGTGAGAAGCGTAAAGAAAATAGTGTTGACAGAAGGCGTGGGCCGCATTGTGCGGGAGTCAATTTCCACGTGACGATTTTCTCCGTGGCGCCAACGCGATTAACGGTCGCCGAGAGAGTATTTGTTTCAGGTCTGCGTGTAAGGCGATCCGGCCGGTATTGTCGCGGTGCGCCGCCCGCCGGATCCGGTCTAGTGCATATCTATTATATCTCCATCACTCGAGACGCGATTCTCAGATCCGCCGCCGTTCCAATTTTATACCAGAGATAATCCGCTTTTTATTGCGACCGGTGTCCGAGTGGGGGGTAAAAAATCGCCAGCTCTCTCTTACCCATATGTTTCGACGTCTAGATACGGCCAGACGTCGAACTTTAACAAAAACACTGCTGTATTTTTATTTTCGATGGCAAACAATGAATAAGCATTGTTAGCTATGCTAAGGTACTTGCAGCGAGCCTGATTAGTCACAAGTTCTAGGTAGGCTAAGCCAGCTAAGCCTTACCGTGAGAAAACAATGAGTCATAATAGATCGAGACTTATTAATCGCCGGCGATCTTTGTAGACAGTTAAGTACGTTAAACCGGTACAACGTTCCCCCGACCACAAAACATTCGAAGCATTTTCCCTGTAACTTTGTCAGCTTTTCACGTTTGTTCACGTTTCTTCTCATTGCCAAATTTGGAGTGATAACTCAAAAAGAGATTTAATAATGCCATACACAATGTTGATAGAATGCTATCAACATCAAAAAAGTCTGTGTTTTTGACAGATGTCAAAACAAACAAGGTGTCTATGTCTACGTTTGAAAACGGAATGCAATCCACAATGGTGTCGTCAAGTATGACCTGGTGAGGCGGGGGCCACGCTCCGCTGGCCACGACTTGAGGCCAAGTTCACTGGCATTTGAGCACGATAATTAAAAATTATCGTGACGCGCACTCGGCGCACGCCATCTTATAATACAGCTTGCTCGTAATGCCGGCCTAATTAAAAAATAAATAAAGCCTTTTTTCATGGAACGCGATGGACTTTTTTATAAGTTTTTTTTTTTAAGTCGCGGTATCGTAGTCGCGAATTTCGATTGCAGAGGCGTTATCATAAATTTTCCTATTTACTTAATCTGAAGCGATTCCGTCGCCGCGATAAAATGATAATCCTAGAGTGACCTTGGAAGTTTCATGAAGTAATTTTTTAAAGGTATTATCTCTGACTGCAACAAATACTTAGGATAGTCATTTTAAAGTGAACTTTTAATTTAATGACAAACGACACGCCTGTCAAACGTCAAATTCGATTTTAAAAACGCGGGAAAAATCACAAACAAAAATAACTCATTAACGAATACGGCCTACACTACGTACCTACGAAAAATCGTACTACTATCGGTGATAAGCGCGCGATACGGGCATACGGCGTAGGTATCAATATACAGACAGATAGTCCACTATTTCTGTAGTGTTACGCAACTAAGAAAACTCGGTCATCTGGTATACTGGTAACCACTCGTACGGCTAAAATAGACGGTTCGTAATTTATCGTACAGCGCATCGATCCACCATCGAAGAGTGACCTTGAGCCGTGTTCGCACCGGCGGAAGTTCACGGACGGTACATATGCGTACAAAAATGTGACGCAACCATTTTTTTATTACCCAATTAATGAGACATGTGTGTATGGAGGCTCATTTACATCAAACACACGAATTCCTAAGCGAATTAAAGTCTATGACTGCGTGTTAAGGGCGTGAAACTGATTAAAATGGAAACTTTCTAGATGAAAAAGGTTTTAAATGTAGGCGTGTCTTGTCTATGCAACAAAATTCGCAACGTATGGTGGAGGCATATATCAATAGTTATTTGTTGTGTTAAAACTTAAAGAGGCAATGAAAACAACTAGCGAACAACCTGAGACTTTCAAACTTTACGATCTAAATACGCATAAAAAGTACACAACACATCGTAACTACAATATCTCATTCAAAGATGACACTTCCTTAGTGTTAAACATTCGAATGGGCAGTTTATTACGTCATTGTGAATAGTACGTGTTGCCGGGCGCTACCACGCCCATCTGAGCGACCGAATAAGAAACCGGATCATAATTAATTATATTACAACTCACACGAACATTTCTCAGCTAAGGTAATAATATGGCCACAATGTGGTCTAAAGACATCGAAATGCACGAATTATGAACACGGATGCCATAATATTAAGAGTATTTAATTGTGACGAATTTGGCAAACCGCGCGCTATAAAATACGCAATTGTACTTTGATTACTGCGCTACAGAATCTTAATGAAGCTCGAGAGTTCTTCAAATTGATACTGTGTGTTATCACGTGTGTCGTACAGAATGTCACGTGTTATCAGCTATATTTTAGGGGTCATTTTCGCGTTTCGATAAGCGCTCGCGATTTTGTGGCCGTGTTGCAGCGCAGCGGTTCGTGTGAGTTGGAACCGGACTTCGTACGCGCTCGACTAAACAAATATAACTAAAACATTCCTCATTTAAGACGACGATAGTCGCCAACGTCCTTCAAGAAACAAAATTCAGTAGTTTATGACATAAAAAAAAGGCTCAGTTGTCTTTGAGAGGGTGACAATTTCATTAAAATACGCCCGGCGGTTTCGGTGCGATTTTAGTTTTTTTTTGTCCGTGTTAAACATAAAATTAATTACATTATGATAGACGAATAAAACAAAAAAAAAATCATAGATCAAATTATTAAGAAAATGGCCGAAAGTAAAATATTTAAAAAAAAAAAAAAACGGCTAGTCATTTAGATGTGATTCTCATTTTAAAATCAGCTACTGACGGCAATCTGCGCCTTAAATATTCCGCGATGTTACGAGATCAAACAGTAATAAAAAAAGTTATCTTGTTGCGATGTCGTTTATCAGTCGTCAGCGTGGCTTTAGTTTTTTTATTCGTGATAAGACAATACAAATTTATGTTAGGGTGTCACGTTGTAATAAGTACTATTGTTATCGGCATTGATAATGCGACGGCCGCTCGGAGGCCAAGATGGCGGGCGCGATCGCGATGTGAGCATATCAACACATTCATACGATTGTTTAAATATCTAAGTGCATATTCTGTGGCGATAAGGCTCAAGGTCCTTTCCACTACATAAGTACATGCATGCCGATCGGCCAATGAAATTACTTTATCGCCGCTTGATAATGTTTCGTTACACTGCCCTACTGGCCTAGTGATGCGATTCGCACCGAAATATTTACAAACAAAAAAACTTTCTCTATCTTTCGTGATCGCTAAAGCGTGTGACGGCTCGATTTGTTTGTTTACCTTATTAAGTAGCTGTTAATGTACTTTTAATTGAAGTAGCTTGAACTTGAGTTTCTAAATCTCTTATCACGAGTGCTATAGTATACATGATGTTGTTATTAAACGCAGAGAGCGTATTTATTGGCATCAAAATGGAACATTACAAAGTTAGTACGATTAAAATTAATTATGACATTCTTGTAGCCAAGTACATGCTGTCTGTCACTGCAGTTGATTTAACAGTGGTACAGAATATAAATCATACGAGCAAGTACTTAAGCTAAGTTATTGAGATCGAATGTGGGGCAGGTCGGTGACTAGGCGGCTAGCCGGCAAGGCTAGGTTAGACTAAATATCTGCTAAACTACCGGCCTCACTATTTAGGACAAAGTTGTGTCAACTATCACTTGGTATGTCTTTAGACATGCCTACAGAACTAGAACATTGCTAAAAAGTATTTATATTTCGAACGTTTCTTTTTCTTTGGATCGAAAGAGAATTCGAATTCGCGCGAAAATTCCAAATTCAAATTATCAATTATAAGATAGGTGGGACTCGGCAGTCGGCTATCCTTTCGTTCGTAATTTGAATTTGAAATATTCCTGCGTTAGGAGTTTTATGGATCTAGACAGATGACAGTCTGTCAAAGAAATCGCTGACATCAAATGTCATTGATTTCTAGGGATTCTGGAGGGGCAATCGCATACCGGAAGAAGATTCGTCGGACAGCCTCTCGTTGCGGGACTCCGTTGGGTGCGAGACGCCTTCTTCGTCCGGTCGATCTGGCGATACTGGGGCTGAAATTATGATGATTAGGTTGGCTTGTGATAAAGGCCAGTGAATTACACTGACAGAGAGCGAGTCTCATTTTGATCTTTAGGTTGTCCGCAAGCCAAGCTCAATCAGCTCTTTTGGCGACCCAGTGTTCATTAAGAAAGCCGATTCTCAGCTTCTAGGTACAGTTGCGGATGCCAACCAATTACAACAGCGTGAATAACGTGAAGGTAGCTATATAACTGTGCCTTAAACATACATGTATATAGTATTAACCGCGCAAATTGCTTTACTACGCGTTCGAGGTCTTTTGAAATATTATTATTACGCTTGACGACACGATTCATGTTTTTTTTATAAGACTACGGAAAGATGGCAACACAATATTGCAAGCGAACTGATTTCAGCTATGAATGAATGACTGGTTTGAAATAAAATGGCGCGAAATTTGACAGTTCTCTCGAATGGCGGCCATCACTACGAGCTTCGATCAATAATACACACTACGCGCGTACAATATAGGTTGTTTTAAAACTAATACTGTGTCCTATTGATCATGCTATTCCATTTAGCCTAAACTATATTTGCTTACCAGATGCGGTATTACTTAAGACGTTATCAAAATAAATTTAATGTACATACACTGCCTCTTAGAAACTATTACGTGGCCTTGGCTCACTGGCTGATACTAAAATGTTTAGGGCGCCGAACAAACCGGATCTTTGTGCCCTAAATTGGCCCTTAAAGGAACTTGCAATTCATAGCTAGACTAGTGACCTACATTTGAGTAAAGACCTATTAATCAAGAGTGTGTAATCTATCAAGATAGAAGCATCAGGTCAAAAACACAGCGCTGTTTAAACTTTGCTATCTCGACAAGATTATAGGTAGCTAGACAGATACAGATGATTATACTTAGCTATTTTCAGGATTGGCATCGATATAAAGAATTCAGACGAATAATAATTATAGAAATATTGCAGGTGTTTAAAAATGGAACGTAGATATTTTAAAATAAAATTATTACAACGTTGTAACGAACTAAATTGGCGCGAAAATGTGACAACTACGGGCGTATGGTTAGCTGCGTGGCGTACGGAGCGATAAAACCGCGCATGCGTCGTAAATTCTTCGCGCCCTCCGCGCTCACTAGTGATGTGATGTGACATAGTTTTTTTTTGTCGACTTCAAGAAACGAACACAAGACTATAAACTTTTTTTGTTTTTTACAATTAAATAGGGTACTCAAATGTTATTTATCTGATAGAGGCGCTTGCCGACTGATGTTCGATCACGATTATTGAGACGCTGTCTATCAAATTGTCATCCGGGCAAGCTGGACATGGGAGCTCCGTGTTTCAAACCGGTCCAGCGGGCCGAGCAAGCTCCACTTCAATGAGATTCCATTTCATTCCACTGCATTCTTACACAAGTAACGGGCTAGACACGAGAGTGCCGAGTGCGAGCCAGCGTAGCTCGCTCAATTCATTTTATACTTCGCTAGGTTTTAATTAAATTACGATTTCCGACAGCATATTTATTTTCAACTAAAAGCTGCGCAACAAGTTAAAATGTAAACAAACGGTCGCGGCCGCTGGAATCAAACACATGCCCATCACGACCTTACTCACTGCTATCGACGATAACTAAATTGCTACTATGTTTAATAAAACATTGTTACTCTGTGGTGTCTAGTTGAGGTCGAACGTCATGTCATAAATCTATGGTTTTCATCACAACAATAACATTCAAATCAGAGCAATATTTAAAATAATAATCCTAAGCGCATTTAAATCTTCTAAGTGACAAAAAATGAACAAAACAAACTTGAATGAACTTATTAGACCGAATTCATAATTTTAATGAATACGAGAGGATGATAACCCGGCGATGCCGCCGCCGGCGGGAAGCGCCGGTTGCAATTGGAGGATGCATCAAGGTCGGTACGTCCCGGTCGACGTACTTATGACCTTAGTTCCGTCTAATCTAAGCCCGTGACACGCGGCGAAACCCTTTACTTAGTTTATATACAACTTTAATTCGCGTTCTAATTAACCATGTCAATCCCGAGAGAAGTCTGGTCCCAACGTTGCGCAATCTGACATTAAGGAAGGTTGAGGCGTTCAAGGTCGCAATAGGCGAAGGTTCCGGAAGAGCGGAAAAGCGGGTGCGTCTAGACGCGGTGGGGGACGCGGGATGGCGGTCGATATGCGCAGTTTCCCGCGCTCGCAGTCAGCGCCTGCGTCCTCACGACATTCCCGGTCAAGCCAACGTGACGAGAAAAATCTTAGGACTCAGCAAGAAACTCGGTTGTTTGAGACCTTCTGGTGTGCGCATTATAATTTTATTAAGTACTCCGTATTGTATTATACTTTTCGTTAAGTATATTGAACCTTTGATGAAATTCAATGAACAGCTAAAAAGATTTTAAGTAGGTACGGAGGATTTATTGGTTGGAACTTTGCGAGTAATATAAATTCGCATTGAGAATACAAATCCGTCGTACAGTAAATGTGAGAAACAAAAAATAACCACTTTGTATTCGTGATTAAGGTCACCGGCTGATACCGGCTTCCCAATAAGCCAAAGAGGCCCTAACATCGTCAATTTGAATTTCAAATCAAAGCGAAAACACTTCACGAAGATATTTAAACGACCGTTTTGAAACTTAACTTCAACAATGACAATTTATATTTTATATTTATTTTTTTATTGCCAAAAATCATCATAAATTTCATGTTGCTCAGAAGTGGCAAAAATCATAAACGAATGAATAATAAAAATAATTAAAAAAAAACATGCAAATAATAAAGAGTACTGACCTGATTCACATGAATCAGAGGGTGTTTGCACGCCGAGATGGTCGAGGTGACGCCGGGCCAATGTGTACGAATGGTCGGCTGCTACCACGGCAGAGTCTCTCAAGAGCCGAAGAGCTGTGCCAGCAACATCGACGGAGTGGCGGAACTGAGGCGGTTCATCGCCGTCTATTGATGGCGGAGTTTCCGGTCTCGACGGTGACGCTGTATCTCTGCGAAGCAGACTCTGTCCGGGTGTAGCTGGTGCCTCAGCAGGATCAGCCGGGACAAATGTGTTGCTCGGATGCACAGAATCGACACATTGACCAGCCCACATACAATCGTGGTGTACGATGTTTTCTTTGCGTGGTTCTTCTGGTGCATCTATTATACTCCAGTCTTCATCACATTCCTGCATGGGCTCCGAATAGTCGGCGGGAGGGACTAGATCCAATCTATCTGCTTCATATTGGACTTGAGTCCAAAATTCGGACGTTTGCGTCAACCTCAGGGAGTCCTCGTCCAGGGCTTCCCAAATGTCGAACTGAACGAATGAATCGAACGGTTGCGCCATTTTTAATTCTATTCCTAAAGACTAACTAGTTTTAAAGCTAAGTCGAACTCGTCGATATCACAGAACCCTCTTATCACAGGGAAGATGCGCGCGATGGGTACAACGCACGCAGTCTGGAACAATGAAAAATAAACTTATATTAATAACAAGTATAAAGTAGTACAATATATGAATCTAGTATAAATATTAGGTTCACAAAGACTTTACTGAAGATCCGAGCGACTTCAAATTAAATTAAGAAGTTGCGTATTCAGACAAGTATAAAGTTGGTAGCAATAGTATAAAGTAGTACAATATATTAGACTAGTATGAAGTAGTACAATTTAAAAGACTATTTTAAATAGTAAGTACTCAAAAACTTTACTAAGATCCGAGCGACTTCAAATTAAATTAAGAAGTTGCGTATTCAGACAAGTATAAAGTAGGTTCCTAGTATAAAGTAGTACAATATATTAGACTAATATAAATAGTAAGTACTCAAAAACTTTACTAAAGATCCGAGCGACTTCAAATTAATTATGAAGTTGCGTATTCAGACAAGTATAAAGTAGGTAGTACCTAGTATACAGTAGTACAATATATTAGACTAATATAAATAGTAAGTACACAAAGACTACTAAGGATCCGAGCGACTTAAATTAAATTAAGAAGTTGCGTATCCAAGTGATAAAAATGGTGCGAAAATGTTTAAAGTCAACAAACTCCTAAAGTATGATCGCTTCGTTAAATAAATCCACTAATTGCAATTATTATGCAATATATTTCATAGTCAATGACTATGTAGTTATGTAGTACCTTATAAAAATATCGATGTTCGTTGTAGTAGGTATTGTATTCCGATAAACTGCACAAGTCCACAAATCACTAAAGTACTGCACTGTATTCTTCGTAAAATCCGAAAAAATATTTTATAAAAATAAAATATTTAAAAAAATTAAGCACTGCAGGGTAATAACCCCTAGATTATTTACAAACAATCGCGATTGGAGATGGCATAGCGACACAAGCTGTCTCCAAGGAGGAAGTGTCCACTGCGATGCCAGAAACCAGACTGAAGTCGGGATACGAGACCGGACAATTTTAAAGAGTACGCTGGCCTTGGGCCCTATCCCACTTTTAAAGAAACACAATTAGTCATTGTCCTGACTACCACCCCCGCCACCATTTTTTTTCTCGGGGGTGTCTTTACCTGAAAAGGGGCGGCGCGTCACTAATCCCGCCAACAAAGTTTTTGCGTGCATTGTAGTACCAGGTAGAGATTTCCGTAAAACTGTTTTTGTTTACAAGCGCAGAATGGCGCGAAATGAGTGTTTACTAATAATAATGCACATGAACGAGTCGTTTTCCCGCTAATTTGCGCCGCCAGTGCAACGCGCAACATACCTCTAGATAAGTTATTAATTTACTAGTTTTACAATAATTTTATTTTCTAAGTAAATTTGTGGACATGCTGTACATCAGATACATACCTCTACGATATTAATTTACGAATTTTGCAATAATTTCACCATTTCCGAATTTTACTAGGTATTTCCGAAAAAAATATTTTGAGTATTTTTACGGACACACTGTATATCAGATACATAATAAATACGATAATAATTTAGGAGTTATACAATAATTTTACCTACCAATTTTTTTTTGGACATATATGTACTATCAGATACATACACATCTTTGATATCAATTTACGACTTTTAAAATAATTTTACTTATTTCGAAATACAATTTTTTGGACACGCATCAGATTCATATCTTACATACCTACTTTTAGAAAAATATGATGCAAGTTGAAATTACAATAGCGAAAGCATTTATCTACCTGCAGAAAAGGTTTTTGTAAAGTTACCTTATTGTTGTCCATTACTTGTAATTTTTTCTTTCAAGCGGACAATGACAATATTATTATCTTCACTAATTTTAATATTCCGCGTACTTATTGAAAATACATAAGTGCAATTTTTTTAGAAACGGAATCTTTCTAGAAAAGTCTTCGGAACATTTTTTAAAAGTGGGTATGCAATTAGCAACATTGTGAGCAAAAAATTGTAGGTATTGTGAATATTTTTATATTTTATATTTCGATCGATTAGTACTTTTTTTTATTAGTACTTGATTAATAAGCTAACATTTTATCTTAAATTAATTATCGCAAACTAATTAAAAATATATTTCTCGCTTTGCAATTATATTGTGAAATACTTTGTACTTGTTTGTAAATACAATTTCATAAATATTGCACAACTAAAGCAGTCTGTCAAAAAATATTATCAACATAGGTTATAGATCTGTTATCTAAGTACACATAAGTATTATGTAGGTGAAAGCAAGTACACTTTAATACGTTTATCTTCATTTCTAAGTACGAGGTATTTCGTAACAAGTGACTCAAAAAATACTACAAAACAATTATTTTTTAATTAATAAAAAAATGCTGGTGAAAACAACAATTTCAAATTTTATCTGGCCACATAAAATTTGAAATTATCAATGGTGGCAGTGTTACTATAATTTGTAAAATTTATTTCGTTTCGCACAGGCGAAGTACTTAACTACCTGCAAGATAGTACTCACTTTTTTTAGTTATCACAAAAGATTCTTAGAAAACTACAATACACTAATACCCTCATAATACATTTGTATTGTAAGTAAGTTTGCCTCAACAATAAGGTAAAGAATTTGGGCGCTGCCAATTCGCAGAAAAACTCATTAAACCTATAGTATAGGTCGGAGTTAGCCGGCAACGCCCCGCGCGCTCAAGTATTTAGTACCCACACAACATTTATATTTTCGAAATTTAATGTAACACAGCTCACTGGATCAACTACCATAGTAATTATTATATTCAATCAAACACTCACCAAAAAGTTTTGTGCAAAACGCAATCCGGCAGCGGCCGGTGTATTACACAATTTTACACAAGATTCTTCAGAATCTTCGACAAAGTTTTTTCCGTACACACTGCGTAACACTCACTGAGAATATGCGATCGGTTATACAGTGTAAATTATTAAATACGATACTTCTTCCGAGACCTCCGATTGAGTTTGTCAAACACTGAAACATTATTCGGGAGCCGGCCGGTGCTAAGGAGAGCCGCGCGTGCGATTCGATGGGCGCCGTGGACACGACTACAAGCTAGATGAACGTATTGTACGAACCGCGATGCGAGCCGCGACTAGCGGGCGACGCCGCGGGTCGCCGGCTCGCGAGCGCGCGGAGTCGCGGGGCCCCCCGCGCTCCGCCGCGTCCCGGCTAATTCGATGTCATTCACGAAATTCTCTGAAAATACGCACATATCCTAGCTGGATATCATCTAAACGCAGGCTAAACTTATCAAAGAGTAAAGATGACAACTATTCCTGCGCAAATCTTTTGAATTTGAAGTCGAATTTTGCAGAAGAATTTCAGTAACCGCGATTGTCTCGAGGGGTGGAGGGTGGAGGGGTCGCTCGAAGAAGGAAATCAGCGCAGCGGCTTCAAAGAACACGAAAGTAGGCATGTGTGTGTGCCAGTGTTGTGCAAATGTGTGCTTGGCGCGTCGAGTTGAATATCGTATCGAGGCGGCGAACGAAACACCGGCCGGCTAGATACGCTATGTCGCTATGCCTCTACTCTACCGTCCTCACTCGCCGGCCGGCCTCGCTGCGAGGAGATTGTGTCGCTTTGTTTTTTAGCAGGTGCATATATCGAAGCCAGGCGGTCAACATTCCAGAGGCGGCGGATTATGGCGCGAAGCAGAAATACCTGAGCGATTCTGATGAATTGCCGCGTATTATTTACTGGACGTCTACACAGCAAACAATTAGCGTTTGTGAGGTCCCGCAGCTGTATATAGATACACCTGTAGGTACTTTAACCGGGATGAAGGTCTTAACCCCAGATCGCTATAACGAGTCTTTTTATAAATTAAATTAAATTTATTTCAAATTCAGACAATTTTAGAGTCCATTTTTTGTTAGTACACAACCTTATAACTAATGTTAGTAATCAGTACATAACACAAAAACAAATGAATTTATAATAATTACAAGGATCCAAGTAGATACAAATTAAACAAGAAATAGTATAGTTACAATTTTAAATAACAATTAAAGTTGTCAAAAAGTAAAAATGTTACTGAATTTAAATGTCAAAAAATTTATTAAGATTTATAAAACTAGAATGACATAAAATTAAAATGTCAGAAATTTGAAAATTAAAATGTCCAATTATAAAATTTAATAAAACTAAAATTAAAATTATAGGTTTCGTTTGTATATTTCTGCGAAAATATAAATATTATGATCCCGAAGTTATGCAGACGCTGCAATAAAATCTGGAACAAGACTGCGTAAACCAAATGCTAACATATTTCATGATATACCTTATAGGTAGGTGAATAGAGAAAAAAGTACGGATAATAACAAAAGCGCTGCTCGAACAATAAGTAAGTAGGCAGGTACTCTACCGATCCTAACAACTCCTACAAATAATAATAATAAAAAACATTTTAAACAATACACCTACCGCAAATACACGAACAAGGTTTAGGTAACTATTAAATATAGGAACATACCTACTTCACCAGGAAAAACGTTCGAGTTACATAAAATTATCAATTGTGTAATTGGCACAGTGGTGCCAATTTAATCAACCACCTGAACACACGGATATATGTAAATTAAATACTTATTAACATTTTTCAACATAGCAACAACAAAATGAGTAGCTGTATTGTCATATTTATTGTCTGTGGTTCTGCCAGCGGCGTCGCCGGCGTAAAAAGTGTTTTTTTATCCCAAGGGAACATTATACCGGGATGAAAAGTAGCTTATGTGTTATTTCCGACTACAATCTATCCCTGTGTAAAATTTCATACATATCCGTTCTCCCGTTCTGGCGTGATTGAGTAACAAACATACATCTGATACATGCATCCATCCAAACTTTCGCATTTATGAATGTACTAGCTTCTGCCAGCGGCTTCGCCTGCGTGAATGTCGATTATTATCCCAAGAGATCATATTCCCGGGATAAAAAACTTAATTCAAAAAATCAAAAAACCCGACTGCTTCAAAAGCGAACTAAAAAGTCGTAAACAAGGAAAAAATCATGCTGTGCAGTCGGAGGATACATACGCGCGAGCTGGCTTACCAAAACCAGATGTATCCTCCTCCTGCACAGCATGATTTTTTCCTTGTTTACGACTTTTTAGTTCGCTTTTGAAGCAGTCGGGTTTTTTGATTTTTTGAATTAAGTTTTTTTATTTATAACTTTTTAGTTCGTTTTTTTTCGAATTAGATAATTTAAACATATAAGTGTTATACATTTTTGAAATCACCTCTTAAAGCCCTTAATTTGGATACCCCACACGATGGATATGGAAGAAAAAAAAAATTTAGGCCCCCACAATATGGCACCCAAAATCCGCCATTTTTCTATTATCCAATTTTAATGTAGCCTATGACACTCGCAGGGTTAAGACGCATCGATTGACGTATGAATCATCAAAATCGGCCAACGCGTTTGGTCTCTGGAAGGCCACATAGGAACAAACATACATACATACATACATACATACATACATAGACTGATAAACACATTACCCTCCTTCGACAGTCGGGTAAAAAGGGATAAAAATCCTATGTGCTGTGCCAGACTATAATCTATCTCTTTGCCAAATTTCATCCAGATCCGTTCAGTAGTTTTTGCGTGAAAGAGCAACAAGCATACAAACACATTTGATTAGTTGATGACGCTTGTCAAAATGGCCAACGTTCGAAAGTTCGAATTTTGAAATAAGAATGGGTCTGTTCCAATAACAAGGGTTGTGAATACGTTTTGTTGTTCGCATTATTATTATTCGAACAAAATATAGGTTATCCCGCAGAACCAACCCCTTGTTCCCGCAATAGAGTTCAAAGACCCCGCATTCCAGGCATTGCATTCCCGTTACAAACACTACAAACGTACCTACAGATAAAAATCCGCATCGACTTTGCAATCCTTACGACTATTAAAAGTCATTCCTACTTTTTGGTTTAAGAATTACTATTTAAAATAGTATTTTTCTTTAGATATTTATTTTATACTTATTTCCTTATATTTTATACCTAGCTATTTATTTTTTCTCGATCGGAATCAATGAGAAATTGCAGTTCTCAATAACTTAAACCTACGCACATTAAGTAATAAATATTTAATACTAAAGTGAACGGCTGTGTAATTAGTAAATTACTTAATTGAAAATTAATGTTAAGAGCTTCAGCTTATTGAAAGCATCTTTTGTAATTATAGTTGTATTAATATTAATAGCATTTATCGTGGTATCTTGATCTTGAATGCGAACTGCATACAGATTTGGCCACCGTTACGAAAAGAATCTCATTAACTTTGATTTCAATGGCTCCGATAATAAACTTATGTAAAAACTTTGAAAAAAATATACATCAAGCGCGCCCCAATAACTGTAACCCTTTACGCGTACATCCCTTCAATTAATTACACATTCATTCATCCCTTCGTTTAAAAAAAACAGATAAGCAGGAAGTATCGAACGTGTACTTCCGAACTCCGAGCTAGGGTTGTCAAACAATGCCACTTAACCCACAATTTTACAATTTCCCTCGCACATATAAAAAAAAAAACAACAAATCCGCGCTCTATGGTCGTTGGAATAGATTTTAACTTTTTTAACCCTTTGAATGCGGAATTTGAAAGGGGTTACATCAAAACCCGATATAATCCGGCGTCAGTCAAACTCATTTGTCTACGGGCGGTAACTGTCACGTTTTTACGACATGTCACTTCATTATTTTGACAAGTGAGACTGTCCCGGTGATCAAAGTGTACGGCAGGTTAGATGCAAACGTTTTATTAGCTTGGAGAAGTTATTTCTGAATATGTTAGGGTCGGACTCAATTACGCATATCATTTTGTTTTAACGTAACTTTAGAATGAAGAGCTATAAATATTAAAACTGTCCCTATAAATATTTTTATGTATAATTCGTATTAAAACTATGATGAAGTATTTGGGGTTGCTATGCCGAGATTTTTTAAATTTGCCGCGCTTTTTCAGTCTACTTTCGTTTGCCAGACTCTAGTAAAAATGTCGTAAGTGAATTTTTTTATTAGTAACATACGGTTATAGGAATTTAAATCTAATACGAATAGTAAGAACTGCATAAATAATAATATCATTGTACTAAGTTTTATCGCTAAAGGTATGTTCTGTATAATTAAAACGACTGCATAACGATGCATATTACTTAATATAATTTTGCAACATGCAGAATCAGTTTAAGTACTAAATATTAATTATGTAACCGTTGTTAAATACTAAGTACTAAATTACGATATCTTGGTATAATAATTTCTAGAATACAATACAATAGTATTTAAGGTAAACGCATTTCTGTTGATAAATGATTCCCTCTCACAAGAAACTTGTGTCCCAGCAGTGGGAACATTTTAGGCTGATTATGTTATGCATTTTTGTTGGAAGAAATTTTTAAAAAAAAAAAAAACATAGGGTGTGAAAATATTCAAACAAAATTATTCCACTTCTTTCTCCTTCTTGTCACATGTCATTAAAAATACAAAATCTTTAATACAATAGATATGTCATCCCTAATAAACGGTTTCATGCGTCGTGCGTCTGCGCAGGGTGGTAACGGGCTATTTTGTCACAACAGGAAGAGATTATCCTCATTATGTTAAAAAGTGTCGTTAATCCCCTTTTTATTTGGTTAAACATTATCCATAATGCATATTCGTGATGTGCATCGCTCAACTGTAAAAAGATTTTTGTTTTTTTTTTATGACTGCGATTGACCGATTATAATAAATTGTAAAATTGTATGATTGTTACGTCGTTTTGAGTTGCGGACTCAAGTGAAGAGTGTGATTGTTATAAAGATTAATGTCAATTGGTAGCATTTTTATTCATTACTAACTTTCTGCCTGCGTTTTTGCCCCTCTTCTTTTCGTATTGATGAACTCAAATTTTTGTCTCAACTATTCTCAATATTTTTCTGAGCTGTATGTCACCTGGACAGCACTGTCATTTGCTACGTTCAGATCCTGAAAGGTGCAGGTGGCTGGGCAGACAAGGTGTTGGGCCATATCCTGTGATGGGGCCCACACTGGCACTGGATTTGAGATGGGTCTATGAGTCTTCATTTGATATGGTTTTTTCTACAGCCACCAACCCGGCCCGCAATCGGTTTAAGGATTTCCAGATAGGCCACTGCCATTGCAGTTCGTGTCCAGGGGACAGACTCTCAGCCGGCTTTGCCCGTGTGAAATTCGAAGTCATATTTAATAAGTTGGGTAGTTAACAAATATTTAGAATAATAGACAGACAGAGTTATTTTCTCATTTATATTACATGATTTATGGATTTAGAAACAACAGCAAACAATAACTCTTCAATATAAGAGTTACTTCATGAATCTCATACGAAGAGTTGTCTGAGGACAAATGAAAAACCGGCCAAGTGCGAGTTGGACTCGCGCACGAAGGGTTCCGTACTTGGTAAATTGTGGTTTACGATTTATGACGTATTAAAAAAAAACTGCTTACTAGATCTCGTTCAAACCAATTTTCGTTGGAAGTTTACATGGTAATGTACCTACATAATATATTTTTTTTAGTTTTATCATTCTCTTATTTTAGAAGTTACAGGAGGGTGACACACATTTTACCACTTTGGAAGTGTCTTTCGCGCAGTTTAGAAAAAAATGATATTGGAAACATCAATATCATTTTTGAAGACCTATTAATAGATACCCCACACGTATGGGTTTGATGAAAAATTTTTTTTTTAGTTTCAGTTTAAAGTATGGGAACCCCCAAAATTTATTGTTTTATTTTTATTTTTGTGTAAAAATCTTAATGCAGTTCACAGAATACATCTACTTACCAAGTTTCAACAGCATAGTTCTTATAGTTTCGGAAAAAAGTGGCTGTGACATACGGACGGACAGACAGACAGACAGACATGACGAATCTATAAGGGTTCCGTATTTTGCCATTTGGCTACGGAACCCTAAAAAGTAGTTTTATGAAAAAAATATCTTCAAAAGCTAGAATTAGATAGCGTTAAAATAATCCGTAATAGTCGTTGAAGGTTTTCAGGATAAGAATTTGCAGTTCTCTCTGAACACTGAAGTTCGCTAACTCTGGGTTTATACGCTGTGTATTTGTATGTTTTTGAGTGGCATATATGATTTAACTAAAACAATAAAATGCGGATCTATAATGAAGTAATACGTCCCGAGGCATTCCATAATTCGTACTGCTGCAGTTTAGGGTTCCGTACCCGAAGGGTCCAAACGGAGCCCTATTGCAGTCACTCACGTGCCCGTCTGTCTGTCCGTCGTCTGCCACACGATTTTGTTCCGAAGAATTTTTTAAGTTCCCATTGACCTATGAAGGTACTAGAAATTTGGTGATAATGTTTATTGTAACGTATAATTTACTAATAAATTAAATAAGTAGGTACCAATATATTCTACATTTGCCACGGAATTCTAAACGTGCGAAGTCTGACACGAACTTGGCCGGTTTTTTCAATAACACCACCTAACTACTACAGGTAGATAAACCTCACAAAAGTTACGAACTTGTTATTTGTAATAATATTAAATCAATATTTCCGTTTTAAACCCTTCCAGTTTCGGGACGTGTACGAAATACACCTTGCGCATATTCCCACGATAACACTATGCGACAGGATAGATATCTTAAATTACAAATATCGGTACCTCATAGTCGACTCGGGTGATCGCAGCTGCAATTTCTGTTCAATCAGGTCAACTGTATCGAAAAAATAACACTGGTATTACATTGAAAGAGTATTTATTCTCATGTTAACAAGGCTGTTTAAAGCATACTGGCATAGCAATGTAAATTAAAAAAGTATTTATCCGTAGTTTCGAAATTCGAACACGATGGCGATGCGTTCAAAAGTGCCACCATATTTTCGGCGCCAAAAGTATGGTTAAGATTTTTTTTTGTTTCTCTTTGAAATGGTATTGCTGTAAATGTAATTATGGTATTGGGTACCTGACTTTACAATTACCGAAATTTTACTTAACGAAATAAGGAATGTATTGTTTCTCTGACAATAAACCGATAAAATTAAAATGGTGCGTTCTAGTACGCAGGTAAAACCATGGAACTGCTTTTATCGCTTTGGCAGTTAACACTTCCTGGAGTTAATAATTTTATCGGTTTTAGGCTCGTTTCGGGGCGAGGCGAGGTTTAGAAAACTACTATCTTCACCGTACTTATCGGGTGATTAATTGATTGAATTTACTAATCATTATCAAACAATGATAGTAGATACTTATTGGCGATAGCTGGCATGAATAGGAAGGATTATTTTTAAGTTATACAACATTAAAGGTTTTATGTACAAGTAAAATTTCAAAATTTAAAAACCCCCGACACATTTATCTTTTGTAAACACCGCGATTCAAACAGTAAAACGCGCATAACTTTTGAACGGCTCAACCGATTTTATTCAAACATAGCTAAGAACACTCTAGACAAAATCGCCTTTCAAACAAAAAAAACTAAATCAAAATCGGTTCATTCGTTTAGGCGCTATGATGCCACAGACAGACACACAGATACACAGCAACACACGTGAAACTTATAACACCCCTCTTTTCCGGCGGGGGTTAAAAATACATTACTATACCAGGTCGTATACTCCCCTCAAACATAATATTATGTGCACGAACATGTGCAAGTGTATTGTACTTCTTTTTTGTTAAAAATTATCATCCTAAAATAAGCATTCGCAAAAACTTGGGTCTCAAATTTACCCGAACGCGAACAAAATGGAACTAACTCCACAGATTAACTCTCTTTTGTACCATTTTTTCACTTTCCTGGTGTTCTGTACTAACAATAGATAGATACGATGGAGCATTACAAATTTAAACTTCGAAGAAAAAATAAATAAAAAGGGTCTGCAAAAAGTTTCTTTTGTTTTTATGGCTTAGCTTATTAACAGTTCCCTTACTTACAAAACTTGTTATTATTTTACAATAACTTTCCAGAAGGATTACTAAGGAAAAAAAAAGGTTGTAAAAAAAAAATAGGTGTTAATTAACTTTTTAACACAACAGAAAACTATGGGTAGATTAAAAATATCAATAGGTACCTAGATATTAGTTGTTAAGGAAAAAATAATTTCGATATACTGGCCAAGATTCCGTTGAGCACAATTAAAACATTGCTAACGAAGATAAGTTTTGTATTATTTCAGTTGCCCTTTAATAGTATGCGTGGACAGGAAACTTCAGAGGCTGATAACCATTTTTCAAGTTAAATTGAATCGTTATTAATGAGAGCTATTATTCGAGAGGAAACTTATTTTGAGATAGAAGTATTTGGAAATTGGTAAGTTGCTGATAAAGTAAGCATACGTTCAAGACCAATCGTGATGGAGGAATATAGTGGACGCCGTCTGCATCGTCCAGCAGACATCATCAACATTTCAGCCGAAAGACGTCCACTGCTGGACATAGGCCTCCCCCAAGCGTCGCCACACTGATCGGTCCTGTAAGTTTCGCATCCACCGGAAGCCCGATTGAAATATTCAATTAAAAAAAATTACGGAAAATACAACCAACTTCCAAATTAAAACACTACAAAGTCAACTTCAATTTCGGCAATCGGTGTTTCTGTTTTCGTTTTTTAACACCGACTTATCTTTATCAGCACTACAACACCCAAGAAATGTTGTGTGTTGTGTGTGACACTACCTGGGGTGCCTAAAAGCTTCAAAACAATTATTGTCTATAGAATTATTAAACAATAGCTCTGACAAAAGAAAAGGTCTACTTTGATTGTCTATAGAGTATTCCGACTTGGTCGTAAAGATAAAATTAATATACTTGGAAAAAATAACCATTATGTTAGGTACTTTCTTTTGAAACAAAATCTCTGCTTAAGATAAGAAAAACAATTGTAGTCCAGTATATTGTCTAAACCTATACCTTAAATAATAATAATGTATAGTCTGAACATTACTAGAGAAACCAATAAACCATTGAATAGAAGACAAAGACAATCATAAAATTATTCGGAGGTCGAAACTTTGTTTGGCCATTAAAATTGAACGCATCTCTTACTTATATTCAAACGATAAAATAGAGCAAAAACAAAACGAATGCAAGAAAACATGTAGCAGTAGAAATATCTATGGTTGAAAAAAGTCAAGTGTAGAAGAAATGTCAGACTGTTTGGCGGCAAATTTTTCTTTTTTTTATTGGCATCTAACAAATTGCAGTGCGGTTATTTTTCTTTTCTTGATAAATATGTAGATTATTTTGTTAGAAAAGGCTAGTTAGGTAGCTACTGTGGATAATAAAAGGTAATATTTTCAACTAATATTTATAAGTGGCAGTATTTCTGTCTCTGTTTGCGTGTTAACTATTTATGGTACCTATTTATCTATCTGAACGGATCCACCATTTCCTCTCAAATTATTACAACATTTTAAACGCGGGCGAAAGTGCGGCCAGTAACTAGTATACAAATACGTATATCAGGAAAAGGAAAACAACATTGAATATGCTTAACCTAACATACATATTATTTCTGAGAAAAGTGTTAATTAACAACAGAGAGAAATTTAAGATAATCAAACCTCGTTACATAAACATTAATAATTATTGTTTAAGCACCTATTAAGTAAGGACCTTAATCAACTAACAGTCATTATGTATTGTAATAACCTAATACATGACCTAAAGGTGTGTGAATCATCAATTTCACTTTTTAATTTTACCAACTCATTCCTATTTTAAACTAACCGATTGAATGCTGTAATTACCGAAATAATTCAAAAGCCATTATGCCTCGCGTGGATCTACGTTTCGAGCAGATGGCAGCTTTTACTTCAACAGAAGAAAAGCAAGGAAAAACTCTTTGCTCGAACCATAAACCAGAATTTCCATATTCAAACAGAGGTCATGTTCCTAATTATTATTTAAGCACCTATAATAGGTGCTTAAATAATAGATCATTATTGATTTGAAGGGCGTTAATCAACTCACAATCATTAGCAGAATAAAAAGAAAATATTTTACTACAGCGACATTGGCGTGAATCATCAATTTCACTTTTTAGTTCTACTACACAGTTAAGTTTAAATAAAATAACCGTAAATTTACTAAAATGAAAAAAAAAAACCGGCCAAGTGCGAGTCGGACTCGCGCACGAAGGGTTCCGTACTTGGTAAATTGCTGTTTACGATTTATTAGACTACTACTTACCAGATCTCGTTCAAAACAATTTTCGGTGGAAGTTTACATGATAATGTATACATCATATATATTTTTAGTTTTATTATTCTCTTATTTTAGAAGTTACATGGAGGGGATACACTTTTTACCACTTTGGAAGTCTCTCTCGCGCAAACTATTCAGTTTAGAAAAAGTTATATTAGAAACATCAATATCATTTTTGAAGACCTATCCATAGATACCCCACACGTATGGGTTTGATGGATTTTTTTTTTTTTAGTTTCAGTTTCAAGTATGGGAACCCCCAATTTTTTTTTTTTTTTTCCTATTTTTGAGTGAAAATCTTAACGCGGTTCACAGAATTCATCTACTTACCAAGTTTCAACAGCATAGTTTTTATAGTTTCGGAAAAAAGTGGCTGTGACATACGGACGGACAGGCAGACAGATATGACGAATCTATAAGGGTTCCGTTTTTTGCCATTTGGCTACGGAACCCTAAAAAACAAAACTTGCAAAAACTACTTACTCGAAACATAAAATTCCATATTCAGAGGTCATGTAACCAGGAAAATGAAACTATTCGCAAGGCCTTGATCTCACTGACGGACGCGATACGGCCCTATGACCTTGTGCGTTTCCGCCCTTATCTACACTACGCCATTTTTGGATGATACGCGTAAACGTCATTGATTCTAACAGTGACATCTTGTTTTATGAATCAAATTGCTACTCTTACATTATCTTTTAGTTACCTACATTATACAGTACATTATTACATAGTCGGTATCATTCCGTTGGTTCTAACCACAGATACAAATCTAACTAGATGACGCGATTGTATGTACTTCGCGTGTCAAAAAACGGAGTAAAGTTACGATTAATGATTGTAATCTGAGCTTTTCGTTTAGCATTAATCGGCTCCGGAAATCTAGAAAATTGCATTTTTATGCCATATTGAGCTGTAAAAATGTATAGAAAAAGTTCGCCAAGGCATTGGAAATGTTTTCATACATTGGTAAGTAAATTTGTTTTTAAATTGTTTGTGAAAAAGTGGCACGCTTGGTTTTCATACAGATGGAGGGACTTGCGTTATCTAGCTAGATTTATGTGTGTGTTTCTAACAGGTCAATATCAGAATGTAATAGGCCAAGGTAATACCGTATCATCAATTTAATGCAAAAATTTACCAGGTTTTCAGACTAAACAAATACTCAACTTTAAATTCCTATTATTTTTAATTGGGGTATGGTAAACAGTAAACACTCCAGTGTGAATAAAAAAGCCTGGCTTCCTAATCACATTTTCTACAATTTACTATGAATCGCAAATAATACTCACCCGATTAATGTAATGACGTAATTATCATTAACTTAATGTAGGTAATTTGTCTCACCCCCGATATGTGAATTGAATTTGAATTTGAGTATCTGTCCAACTCTACATTAGCTGAAAAACCTGACAAAATTTGGTGTTAAAGTAGTCTAGTTTTTGATTCCAAATACTCAATTCAGAAAACCTCCCTCAGTTTAGAATTAGAGGTAGGTAAACATTCCTTCAACATTACAATTCCTTACTCCTAATCATGATTTACCATGAATCGCAAATGACGCTTACTTAATGAAATGTCATTCATTATCATCATCATCTGCTTAGCCTTTTTCCCAATTATGTTGAGGTCGGCTTCCAGTCTTACAGGATTCAGCTGAGTACCACTATTTTACATGGAGCGACTGCCTATCTGACCTCCACAACCCAGTAACTAGGTAACACGGTACCCCTTGGCAAGACTGGTGTCAGATCTCAACCTTCTGACTACCCGTAACGACTGTCAAAGATCTTCAAATGACAGCCGGGACCAACGGCTTAACGCGCTTTCCGAGGTACGGAGGAAACTCGGTATGTTGAAATAGTCACCCATCCACGGACCTACCTCGTCAAGCGTTGCTTTACCTTGAATATCGACCCGTGCGGCTGTTATAATTTAGCTTCGAGCTCCTCCTCCTCAAAGTTTCTCAAAATCAAATTCTTAATTTAGATATCGGGCAAAGGAAACCATTGCTTCTACATAAAATGTCCTTACCTCCTTATCACTTTCGCCACGATTTACAATTAATTGCAAATATTACTTAAACAATTAATGTAATGACAGTCGTTATCATTAACTTAATGTAGGTAATTTCTCTTATTCCCGATTTCTGAATACAGTATTATATTATTAGTTGAGTATTTGTCAAACTCCATTTTAGCCTAAAAACTCTGTCATAATTTGGCAATACTTAAGTTTTTTAGGGTTCCGTAGCCAAATGGCAAAAAACGGAACCCTTATAGATTCGTCATGTCTGTCTGTCTGTCCGTCCGTATTTCACAGCCACTTTTTTCCGAAACTTTAAGAACTATGCTGTTGAAACTTGGTAAGTAGATGTATTCTGTGAACCGCATTAACATTTTCAAAAAAAATAGAAAAAAAAAAAAAAAAATGTTGGGGGTTCCCGTACTTAAAACTGAAACTAAAAAATATTTTTTTCGTCAAACCCATCTATGAATAGGTCTTCAAAAATGATATTGAGGTTTCTAATATATTTTTTTTCTAAACTGAATAGTTTTTTTTTAAAATAAAAAAAAAAACGTTGCTCCACACTTAGATTTTGCGCGAGAGACACTTCCATAGTGGTAAAATGCGTGTCTCCCCCCCCCTGTAACTTCAAAAATAAGAGAATAATAAAACTAAAAAAAATTATGATGTACATTACCATGTAAATTTCCACCGAAAATTTACGAAGAAACCTAGTAAGTAGTTTTTTTTTAATACTCCATAAATTGTAAACCGCAATTTACCAAGTACGGAACCCTTCGTGCGCGAGTCCGACTCGCACTTTGCCGGTTTTTTATTTCAAATACTCAATTCTGAAACCCTCCCTTGGTTTATAAATTGGGGATAGGCAAATATTCCTTCAACATAAAAATTCCTTGCCTCCTAATCACTTTTTCCAAGATCTAACATGAATCGCAAATACTGTGTAGGCAGCCATAGTCATTATCATTGGATAATGACTTCATTATATTAAGTAGTAGGTATGTATAATTTGCGTTTTTTTTTAACTCTTGTTTTTTTATTATATAATCTTTTTTTATAGTTTCTTACGACTTATTTTCGGGCCTGCCTTGTCCCTCCATCTATGTACCTACTGCTGCAACATGGAAATATTGTAAAACCAAAAAATAAAATAAAAGAGTAACCAAGGAGTTTCTTGCCGGATCTTCTCCATAGGAAACGACCAACCCGAACCTTGCACCTTTTGTCGACGTTTTATAAGTGCCCATGTAGGCCTATGTGAAATAAAAATTATTGATTTTTATTTTTGATTTTGTTTCATAAACTTACTTAAGACGGTACCCTGACCAAAAAATCGGCATGAGATATGAGCGTTCCTATTGGTCTAGCGGCACTGGCGGCGCATGAATTACAGTAGTGAATACGCCCAGATTTTAGAATAAAACCTTTATTAAATCGAATTTTGGTATTTTGAAATAAAAAATTCTACAAAAATGTTCGTTATTAAATTGTCTATGCATTAGTGTTAGTACAAAAAATAATCAATGAACACTTTACGAGGAGATGCATAATATCTATAATTATTTCTCATTTTTATGTTTTTTTGGAAGTAGATTAGTGAAATATATACAACATTTAAAAAAAAACTAAATCTACCATTTTAGAATCAATATTATGTAGAAATTTAATGTATTTTTATTAATTGATATTTCTTTTTAAATAACGAGTAGATAGCTCCTAAAAACAGCACAAAAAACGGCTTGCGCGGCGTTTTGCTCGGGGAACCGCCTTAATGTACCTACACACCCGAGACGCGTCGTTTGCACACCATGTGTGCGTAAACTTTTGTTTTTCTATTGTGTCTGTAATAAGACGCTCAATGGTAGTCAAAACATACTTACCTAATGTAGATAATTTGTCTAAATTATTTTCCTAAACCTTAAGCTGCGATAAATAAGTCTATCGCCGTTCATTGTACTTTCCTAAACGACTATATATGTAGGTTAATCGATTTCATGCGAAAAAAACCCACGTTATCTGCAAACCGGGGCAATAAGAATATTTTAATTGATAAAACAATATATTTCATAGTTAATTTTTAGGGTTCCGTACCCAAAGGGTAAAAACGGGACCCTATTACTAAGATTCCAAGATCCGTCTGTCTGTCTGTCTATTACCAGGCTGTTTCTCATGAACCGTGATAGCTAGACAGATAATGGTACGAAACCTTTCGTGTGCGAGTCCGACTCGCTCTTGGCTAGTTTTAACTTATTTTTAACAATAGGTAGGTAAACGTATTGGTGTGATACAGAGAAAGCTTTTCAATAAGTTTTTTTATTTGTCAATAGGATCGCGTTTGACCACTATCTCGCCTGATGGTAAGCGATGATGTGGTCGACGGTGAAGCCGTGAAGCACGCTTGCCTAGAAGTAACCTGTTCACTCTTGACTTAAAGACCCCCAAGTTTCTCAGAACATGTTCCATTTTTTTTTGGGACAATCCCACCGCACTATTCTCAAACCACTGCAACTCCTGAAAGCCAGAAACAACAGTGGCGACCACCAGAAAAGCGCCGAGGCAATGAAGCTCGACGAAGTCCCGGAGAATGAATTTAACTGTCTTGGATCCCGCAACGAAATTATTTAGAAAAGAATAACGGAGGAGTAGGAAAAATATAAATTTCCACTTCCCTCCATATCAAGCAGGAGACAGAACAAACAAGGCTAATAGGCACAAAGGGTCGTTTACAACTAGGATAAGCCCAGTTGCCTAGCACCACGGAATGTTCCATTTGCTGTTGTGGCCCAAATGCTCGGTTACCAGCACCTTAGATGATCTGATGTATGACTCCGACGCTGCAATTAACTTTCTTACTGGGCCCAAACAATACCAATAATTAAAATGTACTGCGACACGAAAAGAAGAAGATTAAATCCTAATTATAAAGAAGTAAAATAGCTTGTTTGAGTGGAGGAGGTAATCATAACTAATAATAATTATAAAGAAGTAAAATTGCTTGTTTGATTGGAGGAGGTAATCTTAACTAATATTATAATTATAATGAATAAAAATAGCTTGTTTGTTTGTAATGGTTTATTTATCTCTAAAAGTATATATAGATCCAATTAATTCTAAGGTTCTATCTACGGATTAAATCAATTAAAAAGTTAAAAAAAAAACAGGACGCACAGTTCCTTTGGGCAGTGCCAGGAGCTTTGCCACAGGAATAAGTTAATTTTTAATATAAAAACAACGTTATTTCTATCTTACTGTACCTAATGGATCTTTTTACATAGTTATGAAACAAGGAAAACATAATTTTTGTTCATAGTTGTATTGTTTTGCGTTATTTTAGATATACCGTTTTTCGAGCATTTTCTTCATCTTTTATTTGGATAATTAAATACCTAAATGATTTCACATAAATAGAACTTGTAAATATGTATTATGTAACGACGTCATTAACTCATTAATGTAATATTTTTGCAAGAAAATGTGTACCTTATAATAATTGTTTAACTCATTATCATTACTATTATCTTTCTCTTTAATTATCGTTTAGTCATATTATAATTTATTAATAAGTATAACCATCACTCATTGTTAATTTTGAAATAAGAGGTACGTCAGAACATTAATTTAGAAATTAAAAACAACCAAATACTCTCAACAAGCTTGTTTTTCCTATAACCAAGCATCCGTTGCCTGTCCAACCCACAGGATTTTTTTTGTATAAAAAGGAGTTTATGATACGAAACCATTTTCGTAATTAGATATAAGTACCTACAAACTAATCACAATCAGCTGGACGGGAGACGCACAGGACCTGCAGTCTCGACATAGCTAACGATCGTTACGTTAAGTAACATTCGTTAACTCTTACCACAAAATAGTAAGTATACAGAAGGGCCACTCCCGCCGTTTGGAAAATTGACAGCTAAACTTGACAGATTCACTAGGGTTGCTACTATATTGATTCCGAATTTAAAAAAAAAGGGTAGGTTGCCCAAGTTACAAACATAAATACATAGATTTGTCTAAACATACATCATATCATGCTTACATGCCTTAGAGGGTAGACAGGGCATCAAATATCCATTTAATATCACGAACACTACAACCGTAGTGAATCTGTCAAGTTTAGCTGTCAATTTTCCAAACGGCGGGAGTGGCCCTTCTGTATACTTACTATTTTGTGGTAAGAGTTAACGAATGTTACTTAACGTAACGATCGTTAGCTATGTCGAGACTGCAGGCCCAGGACCAAGGAACAGTCAATGTGGTGGCACTTGGAGGTGCTCATGTCTAGGAGTCGAGGACAACTTTCAGTTGAACTGATGGCCATGATGAAACTAACTTAATACATTTAATAATGTAACCTTAACTATTATATTATATTCGCAAAAGGAGTAAAATAGCTTGTTTGATTACAGGAGGTAATCTTAACTAATATTATAATCGTAATACTAATGACTGTTAGTTGATTAAGGTCCTTACTTAATAGGTGCTTAAATAATAGTTATTTATGTTAATTTAACGAGGTTCGATTATCTTACAAAATAAACTACTACTACTATTTATCGAGAAGAGAAAAATAAGTGCACTACAATTTGTTAGATGCCAAAAAAAAAAAAAAAATGCCGCCAAACAGTCTGACATTTCTTCTACACTTGACTTTTTCTACCATAGATATTTCTACTGCTACATGTTTTGTCACATTCGTTTTGTTTTTGCTCAATTTTATCGTTTGAATGTAAGTTATAGATGCATAACTAAATTTTAATGGCCAAAAAAAGGTTCGACCTCCGAATGATTTTATGATTGTCTTTGTCTTCTATTTAATGGTTTATTGGCTTCTCTAGTAATGTTCAGACTATACATTATTATTATTTAAGGTATAGGTTTAGACAATATACTGGACTATAATGGTTTTTCTTATCTTAAGCAGAGATTTTGTTTCAAAAGAAAGTACCTACATTTTATCTTTACAACCAAATCTAACGCCCAGTCAGAATAGTCTATAGACAATCGAAATAAGCCTTTTCTTTTGTCAGAGCTATTGTTTAAAATCTATAGACAATAATTGTTTTGAAACACACACACAACTTACAACAACTATTTAGGCGAAAAGCTCCAACTACAATTCTATAATTATGTTAAGGCGTATATTTTCCCCAATTTTAACGCAGTACTGGCCGGGCGCCCGCTCGGAACCAGAATATCAACATTGAACTGTATGCTTTTGGACAGTTTCATTTCCAAAATATTCTTTGATTTACATATGCTATGTTAGTTATGAAGAAATTCCAGCCATCAATTTTTCTGTGTAAAAATATTTTAAAACATCGAAGTTGTTTTGGAGGAGTAGGTATCCAAAAGTAGCGAAAAACATCGCGTTGTTTATATTTTTTTTTTAAGCAAAACTATTAGTTACACGCAAAATACACGTTTCTCAAATAATGTAGGTACATGAATCAATAACAAATTATTTTCTTCAAACCTTTAAACTTAGCCGTTACTAAGGAGTATGCGTTAGAAAGTGACCGTTTTACGGCACTAAAGCGGTGGAATGTGGAAGGCCCTTAAGACGACGAATAACGCCAACGATCCTGAGGGAACAAAACGCGCACTCGTTTCACACCCGCGTGACCCAAAATTTAGTAGTTTTTTGTACTTTCCTTATTATGCTAAGACTTAAAAAAAAAAGCTTCAGATGAAAATGTAGATAATTAAATTGTCTTTGAGATGGTGTCGATTTCATTAAAATACGCCCAGCGGTTTTGGTGCGATTGTCGTGTTTTTGTCCGTTTTAGACATAACTTTACAAATTAATTACACTATGTTATACGAATAAAACTCAAAATTTTCTTTGATTAAATTTTTGAGAAAATGGTGTAATGTAACATATATTTTTCCTAAAAATTACGACTAGCCGTTTAGACGTAATTCTCATTTTAAAATCAGCTACTCAAGGGAATTGGCGCCTTAACTATTCCGATTATCCTCATATAATCAGGCATTTTTGAAGAACTGTTTAAAAAAACTAGCGATGTCACTTGTGTAACTACTAACTATATTAGTTTAGACTATCTACCTACTGCTTAACTAACATGATCGATAAGGGACTACAGTATTTGCTTAAGCCGGAAATCGAAGGCGCGCCCAAACAGGCCCGAGGCTCGGGTTACTGAGCAGATAAGTTTTATTGGTTATAGATACTACATAGATAGATAATTTTATTCCGATGAATTATTTACTACTTATATAAACCATATCAGGCGAAAGAAGTCCACTGCTGGACTTAGACCTCCTCCAGGCGTCGCCACATTGACCGATCTCGTGCGTCTCGCAGCTAGCCTTGCATCGGTCAACTTAGTGGAGTAAGCGATTTTCACTAAGCGAAATTGTAATTCGACCGATTTGCACTTGCAATTACTTAGGAAATATGTGCGTTATTTCAATGTTGACGCAATTAAAATTGCATCGTGCCATCAGAGGCTCTTTACTTCTCAATATAAATTCTTCTTGAGACATGCGACAACTATTTTTCATAAATCTTTAAATAATAGTTGTCACATTGCCGCGCGTCGCGGTCGAGCCCGTCTACGGAAGCCTTTAGCACCTTCGATTAGATAAAATTTAAACTATTTAAGAAACACTAACCCAGTTCTAATTTCAGGAGCTCGAAGTAATACAAAAAACAATACATATTCGAAACCCAAATAACTGAAAAGCATCATACCGCGGATTTGGCAGTTCGCAAAAGTCCATAGATAAGGAGTGTGGTATCACAGATTATACACACTCAACTTATTTACGTAATGCTACACGTCATACTGGGGCCGTTATATTACGTCAGCAGTTCTTTTCTAAACTCCTACCTATGTTTGTTTACGAAGTTTTTCGGTAAACACGGCAAAATATTGAAAATCTCTTTAGTGACAGGTGTAGAAAATTTTTACTTGGAAATTCAGCCATATTCTATGGTGGTGTCTGCTTGTTTGTGATTTAAATGAGTAGGTACCTCATCGCAGATTTGTATTTAATCCAAATTAATTAATTAAAATATAATGTTTTGCTGCCTAAAAATACAAATGCAAACGAACCCAAGTTCGGCAAAGGAAATAAGTCTTGACGGAATGTATGGTTCACGTCAAAAAGATAACTGCGCTACACGTTTATTTACATTCAGCTTAATAAAATATATTTAAATAAATGTGAAACGTGATTTTGGGCATGGTGATATCAACAAAGTTATTAAAAAAATAGGAACTATGTACCTACACAAGTTTATTAGACTTGTACTTAACATGACTAAGGGTGGCCCCTCATTGCGAAAAAAGTCGCACAAGGGCCGTACTATAACGTGTTAACGCCACCAGGATTCCGCTGTGAAAAGGGGATAGTATTCTTCGTCCTGTATAGTTCCGTCTCTCTTACAGTGGAATCATGAAATTATTGACACGTCAGTGTAAGCCCCAGGATTAAATCGTTCCGTCATACGCTATCATCAGATATTGCGCTATTTCCTTGACGACTATCTCCATACAATATATAGTGTTTATCAACGAAACATTTTTATATGTTACAATCATATGGCACACGATAGCTCGGCCCAATTCGAGAATCTTTCATATCGATAATTTATTGTTGATAAAATAATATTTATTTGTAATTTATAGGTAATTGGGTTAAGTAAGATAGCAGCGACTATTATACGATAAGGTTAACTTTTTTACTAAAGGAATCTTATATTTGGGCTCAGTTCTGAACGCTAGAAATTTCGCTGTTACATAAAAGAAACAAAAACATCAAACTGCTACAATTATGTACGGCGATATTTTAATTTCGCAACCATTTGAACGCAGCCTTATATTTTTTTTTTATTAATTTTGGTTTGTGTTTGACCACTATTGTGAAATATGATGGTAAGCTATGATGTGGTTGACGGTCGGTGAAGCAAGCGTGCTTAGTGCAAAGAAGTTAAAAAAAAAACTGGGCATCTCGCAGTTCAATCAGAGTGATTGGGCGATCCTGTGAAGACTAAAGCAGAGCCTCCAGCCAGGCACAAAAATCAAAACCTAAGCGAACACGCTGAGGACTACCCCCGAGGGGTCGAACCTCGGCTCAGGGCATCGCTGGGGGACACTAGAGCTGGATCATGATTAAGTGATTCTACCATCCGTTCGGAAAATACCTACGTGGAGAAGAACGGACAAGAAACTCCTATTTGATAACTAATTATTTAACTACGGCTCAGCATTGCGCGGGCTGGCTTGAATATCTTGACGGGACGGGACCCACCTAGAAGTAACCTCACTCATTCACTTTATATCTCTGACTCCGGCAGGGAATTCCTCTTTTCCTTGGTTGTACGCACAATGAAAGTATTCCCAAAACGTAATAATAATTCATAATTTTCGTGAAGTATTATAATTAAATAATTGGCGAGTTTTGGTTTTCTTAATCTTACTAAGTAAGTCAACGTTTCCGCAACGCTTAATTTAAAGGCTGATTTATGATATCTTGCCTTTTCTTCGAATTAAAAAACGATATCAGTAACTTATCTATCTGGCCCAATTGTTAAGGGAAATTAGCTGCCAATTGCCATGATAGGTATATTATTGACGTCAGTACAATTCTAATAATGAAAATAAAATACTTTTCTGTGAAACATTAATCCCGTGGATGGGTGACCATCCCTTCCATACCAAAACTCCTTCCTGCCTCAGAATTCTGGTAGTCAGAATTCTGACAAACAGTTGCCAAGGAGTATCTTGTTGCCCAGTTACTGGGTTGTCGCTTCATGAAATAAAAGTTGAGTTGAATTTTGGGAGAGTAACACTGAAATATTATGTACTGAGCAGGGAAATCTTACATAAATACTTACGTAGCACAAGGAAAGTTTGTGAAAAGTACACTTTTGTATGCTACCTAATCTTACGAAGATCTAATAAGTTAAAGTTTTTCTTGGCTTTTGCAGTTATGTTTGCAAAATGTTGACTTTTCAATGACGTTTTTTAATGTTGTACCTTTTTAGGGTTCCGTAGCCAAATGGCAAACTACGGAACCCTTATAGATTCGTCATGTCTGTCTGTCTGTCTGTCTGTCTGTCTGTCTGTCTGTCTGTCTGTCTGTCTGTCCGTCCGTATGTCACAGCCACTTTATTCCGAAACTATAAGAACTATGCTGTTGAAACTTGGTAAGTAGATGTATTCTGTGAACCGCAATAAGATTTTCACACAAAAATAGAAAAAAAACAATAAATTTTGGGGGTCCCATACTTGAAACTGAAACTAAAAATATTTTTTTTCATCAAACCCATACGTGTGGGGTATCTATGGATAGGTGATGAAAACTGCCTTGCCCAGTCCAAAACATCTTCAATGCAATTGCCAGAAAAGTTTGCAGCTCGAATTTTTCATAGAACATAATCGATGAAGATACAATTATTTTCAATTTCAAAGCGTGTTCGCATTGTTGGTAAACAAAAGACTTCAACTTATGAGGCTCAGTACACATTTCAACACAGTTAACTTATCACAACATAACTGAACAAACTACACATCATAATGAATTATCTCCCTGTTAAGACAAGCTTCATATTCAAGTCTAAAAAACTACGCAAACTATCATGGCGCAATCATCCATTTTGATAGCATTGCCTAAATAAAAACTGTGTTGATTCTCTAGCGGCAGAGATAACAAACATTTGTGTTGTGTCCACTTGTGTACACTAAGGGTTATATGAGCCATAGATTAAGGGAATGCGTAGACGACTTGTCACAGACATTCTGTTTTGTTTACTTTGATATGACGCTAGCAGACTAAACATGTAACAGCATGTAAGTTGTACTTTGGAACGAAAGATTGATTTCACGCACTTTGATCTTTATTTGTTTTCTTTGTAGTGAAACTTTCTTTTACAAGTGATGAAACTATGTAACTTGCAATGTATGTAAGTGTGTTCGGATCAAATCTTGTAACTGAATTTTAAAGCAGTTTTCCTCCACCGATTAAGATGAAATTTAGTATACACGTTTAGTTTGGATGACAATGCATGGTTAGCTAAGTGATGTCATTCCAAATCTAATATGGCGGTCGGCCCAAGATGGCGGACTAGTTATTTTTTGTGCACTGCCATGACATGGGTATCTAATGAAAGGGTTTGCTGAGAAGAATACGAAAAAAAAAGTATAACTTTTTTATAATATAGTGATTGAACGTGTGTAATAAATATAATAAATGTTTTTCGTCCGTGAGTGAGTAGGCGAGTATTTTTATAGCACGTTTTATTGTAGGTATTAATAATGAGAGGAGATTGGTGAATGCTTTTGCTTATTATAGCCCAGTAGAAATCGACATTAAAATCCGCCTCGCGGTTTTACGCACGTAGTTACCGTTTCCGTGGGAATACAGGGATAAAAAGTAGCCTATGTCACTTGGGGATAGTGTAGCTTATCAACGGTGAAATAATTTTTGAAATCGGTAGAGCCGTTTCGGAGTCTTTAACGAACATACATACATGCTTTCTCTTCTATTTATATAGATAGAAGATAAATTGTTCTAAGCTGGTTCTTGCTGTATAGCCCGTGGAAGCGAATCTGCGGAATAGAGCTAGAATAATTACTTGGTCTGTGGTTCATTCAAAGGTCTGCTAAAGTCTAGAATATTAGATAGCAGATAGCATTGAAAGCTTTTACCACATTCCAAAGCTAAGACAAACATTCCTATCTACATCCTAATCTATGTCCACAAAGTTCTACAAAGTCCATTTCTTTGTGCACTTACAGGCACAGACACACGTCTTTATTAAAAGTGTGTTGTTGACGCAGTTGCCCCGACAACTAGTAGACCGATAGCGCTAGGCTATTTTGATGTCATAAGTTAAAAAAATTCTAAAGTTGCTTATTTCTTGCCTGTGGATACAGTCGTACCTATGTAGCTTATTTTTGCGTTTTGTGTCACATCTGTTACTTGCATTTTCAGTAATTCGATGATTTGTGGTTGATTATTTTTATTCAAATCAAAACTGGCAAAATTAAATTAAAGTTTAAAATAATTATGCTATCATATCTAGGATAGTCTGCGGAGTGTGTAAACCCAATTTGTGTCATATTCGTCCAGTGCAAACTGACATAGGGGTCAGTGTGTAAAAATAGTGCAAAAAAAATATTACAATTTATGAAATTACTATTTTCTTTCTCAGATCACTTACATATCCCTATTAATTAAATTTGTGCCAAATTAGGCCACGCAATTTTAAGATTTTTAATTATTTTGTTTTTCCAAGCTGCAAACGCTTCAAAAAAATATTACAATCATTAGAGTTAACATAATCAATATCATAAATGCATGAAAAATCGACATTGTAATTTTGTGTCATTTTCGTGCACGATATGTACCTTTATATGAATAAAACACAAAAACAATGGTAGCGGTCGAAGCGGGCGGAGGAGGCCGGGCGCAGGAGGCCGGGCGCAGGAGGCCAGGCGGCATACGCATGCACGTTCGTTCGGTACGATTTCTTCTTAGATGCGTAGCGTTCATAATATAAATAAATAACATAACTATTATATTGAGTATTGATTGACTCTTATCTCCGCTACGTAATGAACAAATTTGTAACCTATAGAGATAAAAATAATGACGTGGGAATTTTGTACAAATCATGCGTCTGCAATCTGTCTTACCTACGAATGCCAATGGTCCATGCTTAGAAGACGGTCAATGTGGTCAATTATTTTCTTGGATTGACGCTTCGATTCGCTTCCAATTTGAACCTGAAAGCGGTAGGTAGGTAGATACACCTATAGGTGTACCAGAATCTCATGGCATTTTTTATTTTTTAGGGTTCCGTACCCAAAGGGTAAAAACGGAACCCTATTACTGAGACTCCGCGGTCCGTCTGTCTGTCTGTCTGTCTGTCTGTCTGTCACCAGGCTGTTTCTCATGAACCGTGATAGCTAGACATTTGAAATTTTCACAGGTGATGTATATCTGTTGCCGCTACAACAACAAATACTAAAAACCAAATAAAATAAATATTTAAGGGGGGCTCCCATACAACAAACGTGATTTTTTTGCCGTTTTTTACGAAAATGGTACGGAACCCTTCGTGCGCGAGTCCGATTCGCACTTGGCCGGTTTTTTTAAATTGTGATTTTCATATGGCAATGTCAATTGTCACCTGTCGAATCAAAGTACTTGATGTGTCAACCGCTGCTGAAATTTTTTGATATTATCTGGAAAGTTTGTTATTTTTGTGAAAATGTCGAAAAACCCACTTCGATCTCATGCGAGACATATTGTTTTCAATGTGTATCATAAAATAAGGGAAGAAGAAGGCGTAAATCAAACTCAATCTTTGATTTTAAAGTGCGTCGTAGAGTGGACCGGTAAGTTGGACTGACTTGTTTTGATACTTTTAGTTTAATTTATATTTTTCTTACTTAATATTAATTTCTTTCCATTACTATTATATGGTAAATCGTAGGTCAGGGCACATCGAATGATGGCCGGAAGGAAATGGCAACAGTAATGTAACTGTTACTAATTCTTCGACAAGATATTGATTTTAACGGAGATTGAGAATCTTTGACGTAAGAAAAATATTAAGTAATAATCTGCGCCCTGCAGTGGGACGTGTATATAGACGGGAGTTTTTGGCGGGATTTTGTCGAGTGAAGTTCAGTGGCTGTTAATATTATTTGCAAATTGATTCCTAGTGGATATTGTGATATATTATTGGTGTAGTTTTGTATCTCAACTGTCTCCGCAACTGGACAATTTGTAAAATCATTGACAAAAGCGATCTCGGGATAGTGGAGCGGTGTATTTTATTGTAGTATTGACTGCGTCTGCAAAGCTTACTGGGAAGACTGACTCGATACAATTTGCTGCCAAATACTCCAAAAAACATTAGAATCTGTTACATCCGCATTCTAATGCATACTAAAGAATAAATATAAGATCCAAAACTCTTTCCAAAGACGTGGCTAAAAGGTCCTAGCAACCAGGCCATAAAACTTACATAAAAAATATATATATAGACTGATGATGATGAATGACTTTAAGTAACATGATACATTTTATTATTTTTTACAGACTTTATACATAAAGAGATTGGTTTTAAAATATGTTAAATGCCAATGAAAAAGAACCATTTTGATGGAGAGAGATGACATAAAACTACAAAGATACAAGTTTTTAAAATGCCAGTGGAGTTCATGGAATCGTATTCTAGTTTTCTAGTTCTGAATGAGGTTTTAAGTTATTAGTATGATTTAAATGCTAAATAATAAATTAGTACATAAATTAATATTCAATTGATTTATTTTTCCTATGTTAAGAACACGATGTATAACAACATTATTCATACACATACCTATAATACTCACAGTGGATCTTTGTGTCTCTGAATTGGTTGCAAGACCCCGCGCAGTAGCTATTTTTGTGTCAATGTTGAAGGTGAAGATTGTATAACTGTCTCTTTCACTCGCTTATGTATGTCACATAAGCTTACGGAGTTTCTTGTGCATTCTTCTCCATAACAAGCTACTTTCCGAATGCACGGTAGAATCAACTTTTATTCCATGTAAATTTAAATTGTGACATTCAAAAGTGCTGCTTGGTGGCCCAGTTGAAATAAATATCTTTTGTCTTTTTTGTCATCGTCCTATCTCGCTTACTCTATGCAGTATACTCGATGACAAACTGTTTCTTACGCAATGGTTGGCAGGACCAAGTTCAAAGACACAAAGATCCGTTGTGACTACTATAATATAGGTACCTCATGTTCATTAATACTAAAGACATAAATAAAAATTAAACAGTATCAAGATCGTTTGATCCATTTTCCCCAGTATTGCATACAACAAATTTTTATTTCCCTTTTTGCCATGAGATTCTGGTAGACCTATACCTACCTCCCGCTTTTTCGTTATACTGCTTCTCAATATCCCGTGCCACGCTTCGAGTAGGTAGTGTACAGTTAGCAAAACAAATAATACACGAAGTGAAAAAAAAACTCCAGATATGTGTGGTGATAGTGATTATGTATAGTTTTATTTCATCACGGTCCTTAAAACAAGGCTTTTTTTTCGGCTTTTCCGTCATCCCTTACAATGCTCGATTCTATGAACTTTAATAATCCCCTTTTTTAACAATCACTGTATTAACGTCCAGTATGAGACCACATATCGACACCCAATATGAATAACATTGTAACTTTAGTTACACATTGGTTTAACTTTATGTAATCTGTTATCACTGGGCCATCACTGCTCTATGTTCTACGAACGGGAATGGAACGAAACGAGCTAGGCGGAATGAGATCATGTACTTTCATTGCACACTCCCCAAAATGCAGCTGATAAAAAACCGATAAGCTGGCAATGATGTTCAAGGCTTGACTCTACCAGTGCCTCATCGCTGATGAGCTTCTTGACCGGTTTTTTATCAACTTATGTGCATTAAGCTGGTATTTGGCAGATCCGTCCCAGAAATGAGATAAGTACTCCATACATCATCGAACTTGCGCTTGATACAACTTGAAAAACTGTTCTTGCGTGAAGAACCGTCTCACCTTTGCGAGGATCATCATCATCATCATATCAGCCGAAAGGCGTCCACTGCTGGGCATAGGCCTCCCCCAAGCGTCGCCACATTGACCGGTCCCATGCATCTCGTAACGAGCGGATCCCCGCAACCTTCACCAGGTCATAGGTCCACCTGGTGGGAGGCCTTCCAACGCAACGTTCCGGTTCGCAGTCGCCATTGCAGAACCTTTCTGCCCCATCGGCCATCCGTTCTGCGAGCAATGTGCCCTGCCCACTGCAACTTAAGTTTGGCAATTCTTCGGGCTATGTCGGTAACCCTGGTTCTCTTGCGGATCTTTACATTTCTGATTCGATCACGCAAGGAAACTCCGAGCATAGCCCTCTCCTCCTCTTTCTCCTTTGCGAGGATACCCAACTTTATAGCAGCCAGCTGAGCCTTTGCCTCAATGTACGGCCCAAAATTGAGGATCGTGTTAATAGTTGCGACAAGAAGCTCAAGATGGTCCATTATTGGCACGTTTACACCTCGGAAGGAAGCCGAGTGGAATTCGCTCATTTTAACAGAGAAAAGACACGCCTGGGTTTTAGCAGCATAGAACCTGACCAAATTGGCATCACCACATTTGGATACTGGCTTCAAGGATAAGCTCAAACGCTCCACCACAGCCTCACAAAGGACAAGTACCTCTCAGCAACAGTGCTGTCGTCTGCATGCCCAAATTTTTAGCAGATCATTTATATGCAGCAAAAATAACGTTGCTGAGAGTACCAACCCTTGAGGGACCCTAGCATTAATATCCAATTGGTCCAACGAGCACCCATCTATAACCACTCGAATTCTACAATTCAATCACCAGGCAGACCTAATGAAAGAAGCTTACTAATAAGGCTTCCGTGCCAGACCCTATCGAAAGCTTTCGAGTTTTTGAGGGAGACGGCAAGCGCCTCCCCGTGCCTTTCGATTGCCTCACTCCAGATGTGAATGGCATACAACGAGTTCGGCGGCAGCCGTATTGGCAATCACTTAGGATGTAATTAGCTTCTAGGTATGCCAAGAGCTTAATATTAAGCACACGTAGAAGTCTGTAATTGGCCGGATCAGCTCAACTGTCCTTCTTGGACTTGTACGTTAGCTTACCTACAAGCATTCGACACTTTGCCAGTTTCAAACGAAAGGCGAAATAGAAGTGTCAAGATCGTAGACAGTTCGGGCGCTTAAGTTTTAAGAACAAGTGCTAGTATACCGTCAGGGTCACTAGCTTTGTTCAAGTCGAGGTTGCCCAGCACTCTACGAACGTCGTTTTGATGGATGCGAATGTCCGGAATATATATCTCACACCCACAAGGAGAAATAAGGGGCTACGCATCACCAGAATGCAGACGCAAAGATTCCGCAAAAAAGGCAAATAAGTTTGCCTTCTCCTCAACGAAGTCGGGTTTCAGCAGTGGTGGTAGTGAGGGATGGCAGAAGTTCGACTCAACCGACTTACCCAGGGACCGAAACTCTTTATTACCTACTGGGTAAGACGCAAGTTATGTCCCTATTCGACTGTAGTTATGTGGCATGTTAGTAATGTGGTCGGACCGAGACCTTTGCAACACCTTTTTGCAGGACTTGGCAGCGCTGTTGAAGGCCTTATTTTCCGATATAAGTTAGCCGTTTCCCAAGGTGAACTTGTCGACACAGAGTAGCGACACAGATAATATAATCTAGTATTATATACATACAGATGCCTCATCCCATACTAGGAAACCGTGCCGACGTAACTAGCGTTTTTCACCTGATTATACCAATTATTTTTTTTGTAAATCGTTCGCGTTCGGTGCCGTTCCACGGCGATAGATAGATCACCATCTTTATCCGTGTAACGGAACCGAACGTGATTGGTGTACTAATCAGTAAAGTACGTCGGCTCGGTTTCTTTGTATGGGATTAGACACCACTTGTATCGGTCTGGATTCTGGACAATTTGCATTGTAACGGTAGTTACAATGATTTTCATATTAAACTTAAAATCTGTACATCAAAAATCATATCAAATCAAAAATCATACTTGCAGTAGTTTTATTAAAACTGAGAAAGCAATTAAAATTATTAACAAAACCTGAAATTGTACAGAACAACTTATGCCTGCAGTTGTTAAACAAAAAAACCTTGCAAAAAAAAAAACTGTGTTGAAAACCATGCCATATTGAGTTACTTTGTATTGGGTTATATATTGGGTGTCGATATAACACATTTATTATATTTAGATTATATTCCATTTTAGTCTTTCACGGCTTCATAACTAACTGTTAAGGCCCACTTGCGCAAAAAACTTAACTCACGATTTAGTTGCTAGCACTAGGTTAAATTGACAGTTTGTTATACATTAATGTCAATTTAACCTCGTGTTAGCAACTAATTCTTAGTTAAGTTTTTAGTGCAAGTGTGTATTAATCAATCAAATACATCATAAATAACGAAGGCACTTGTTTGTTGCAACTTGCAAAGACCTAATGTAAATAAATATACGCGCCGCGAGTCTGGCTGGCCGGCACCCGCCGCGCGCGTTCCCGCGCATTTCTCCGCGCTCGCCCTTCGTGCGAAGAAGTCTAGTATTTTTTTTAATAATAAGATTTCGTGGATAAAAACGACACAAATTATGCACAGTATTTTGTTACACCATAATAATCAAAAACACGTAAACTCTAATAACTTGCATTTTCTTTTGTGGATTTTACAGGGTGTTGTAATAAAAAAATAAAATATCTATAAAAGTCGTGGATGAATTCGACACAAAATATTTTAACCAACAGATATCAGTACTCTTAAACGCGTAACACCTATTTAACCTATTGTAATATTCTTTTGAGCTAGTTGGCCGACATGTTAGGTATTGGTTAAGTATTAGGATTATCGTGGATAGATGTGACACAAAATGCCTAGGTACATCAGTTACTACTTCGTTATTATCGTGAAAGTAAAATTTTCATCTCTAATTTTCTTTTCGTCCAATACTGGTCGAAAAGACAAATACCTAAATTTCTACCTATGCAAATACCTAGGATGACACAAACTAAGGTATTAGGTTGGGCAAATGGTCTGGAAACTATATGCGAAACACAAACAACTTTAATATTTTTGAAACCTCAAAACCTAGCGCTATCGGTCTATAGGTTATGTTCATTCGTTCACTCACTCGTTCAATGCTTCCGCATGCATCTGCTTTGTGACCGTTGCAGGAATGCAGGATAATTTGCAACGTGTCTATAATCATTATTGTGTTGTAAAAGGTGTTTTCAGGATGGAAACTAAGGAAGATTTCGCATGTCATTCAGACGAAGCTTATGTCATCGTTCAGGAATCCTGCTACAGGATATGTATATGTTTCTTGTTGGTTATTAAGAGGAAACGGGAGCAGAGAGCGCCGACTGAATTTACTTAGTAAAGTTCATAATTCGGGGTTTGGCTCTCGTCTATTTCCTCCTCAAATATTTGACCAATTTAAAAGGTATTCCATAAACTGAAAATTAAAGATATATACTATGCCTCTATGTTTTCCATTTTGATGATACATTATCTTTAGAAGCACTAGAACCCTCACAACATGCTCAAAATTGCGCTGTCAACAGAGGCTTAGTTTACAAATTTGACAAATGTAAATGAAAAAAGGAAAACATAGGGGCATAGTATATATCTTACTTTACCAGTTAATGGAATATATCTTTTATATTGATCCAATATTGGAAGAGGAAATAGACGAGAGCCAAACCTATTTCACCACTTTACACATTTACCAAATCGATTTTTTACTATGGAAATTCAGTCGGCGCTCTCTGCTCATACGTTCTAATATAATAAGTGTGACAATCTGCATGATTGGATGTTTGTTAATTAATCTCACCTCAACGTCACACGGGTAGACCATGATCTGGATGAGTTCATAGGATAGTATTTTATCCCGTTGTAGTGCGTTGACGTGGAATCATTATCGTATCAATCTTCACGCGGGTGAAGTTGATGGTACAAAAACCTAACTCGTTTCATCATCGGACTAACAGACGTACGGCGATGCGCCATCGGTGTATGGAAGACATCCCACCCATACGCACAAAACGTTTTGAGAACACTTTTACCATGCGTACAACTAAGGAGTGGCATTCCCTGTGTCTGTGTTTCCCGATAGCTACAAGTTATTTCTAGGCAAGCTTACTTCACCGTCGACCACATTATCACTTACCATCAGGTGAGATAGTGGTCAAGCACGAGCCTATAGAATATATTAAAAAAAGACACTTTTGATCGAAAAAGCTGTTTTATCCAGTTACTTATCTACGAAATTTTATTTCCCAAGCGTTAAAAACCTTCTTGCTCCTGGCATTATCCCAGTTTTTTTGGGACCAGTCCTCTTACCTCGCACTTGTGCTCCTCAACGTACTCCAACTACCGATCCATTTTATTTTAGCGCCAAACCAAAATCAGCTAAATTACAAGGTGTTACCTTAAGTACCAGAGAGTGACAAACAGACAGACAGGTCCACAAGTGCATTAGTAAAGCATCGATCGCTAGGTGAGCAACGGGCATAGACCAGATAAATTATTGATAGAAGTCTATGACCTAATACTGAGGGAAACTGAGCTTTATTGTCAGGGAAAATCAGTGGGAGTGAGTTTTGTGAAAGACGATGTTTTTGGGTTAAAATATACGAGAGGAAAAGCTACCAAGTGTTTAGTACTTTTCGATTAAATGCGGTCGCAGACATCCGACAAAATTCCCTAAGTAAAAAGTCATTATTCGAGGTTTGGCTCTCGTCTATTTCCTCCTCCAATATTATACCAATATAAAAGATATTCCATAAAATTAATAATTAAAATGCCAGAGCAGTTTAATCGATGTTTGTAAAGATGAAACGGTCAATAAGTCCCAACCACAGACGTAAATCTGACAAGATGACGCGATTGTATGTACCTACTGCCGACTGCCTATTTGATTTGATTTGATTTGACTAAAGTTACGACAAATGATCGTAATCTGAGCTTTTCATTTAGTATTATCGGCACCAGAAATCCACCGAAATCTAGAAAAATGCCTTGTTATGCATATAGATATTGACTTGTCATACATTGAGCTATAAAGAATTATAGAAAAAGTTGGCCAAAGCATTGGAAATGTTTTCTTTCTTTGGTAAGTAAATTTGTTTTTAAATTGTTTGTGAAAAAGTGGCACGCTTGGTTTTCATACAGATGGAGGGACTTGCGACTTATTCAGATTTATGTCTGTTCCAACAAATTTTCTTTATATTTAAGAATTAGGTAAAGCATATTTCATGCCCTATCCGTATTTTGGAGACGAACCACAATTCAAATCTCTCGAGGACAGGGTTTAAAAAAAAGTTGCATCTTGCTTATAATTTGGGTCCATAAATACGTGTTCTTCATTCATGAATTCTGTAAGGAAAACACACAAAATAATGATAAAAGATCACTTAATTAATAGCAATTATGAAGGTACCTAAATAAGATGTAATCGACATAAAACTCCACATACCAAAGGTATTTCCCGCTTAAAATAAAACTTGATAAAAAAAGATAACAATGGTGATAATGAACAAACAAAAGCCCTAGAATTTTGTACGTATTGTTTATCTTCAGGTTTCAATTAGTATAAATATTAATTATACCTAATAATTAATCGTAATGATGATTTATTAAGTCTGACTGTATGGTATGACTCAAAAATACTAAAATTAGTTTTTGTATAAGATATTTTCGGTGACCAAGAATAAATTGATTGAAAAAAAAATCGATACTGTAGCATATTTAAATTTATAAAAAAAAAATGATAGTGCATAAGCATAATCTTACGACCAAATCTCTTCTATAAATATAACTTACTGACCTAAGTTAGACATGATATTACTTAAGATTAGTTAAAAACTGGTAGCTTGGACACAATTTATTTAAATTACTTAAGACAATATGAGCCAAAACTCCAGGGAAATGTTTCTCATAGAAAGTTTGGAATTAGCATTACCTAATGTTGGCAACCTCAGATCCAGGATTTCTCAACATTTTATAGCTTCCATTTAAGCTCGTTACTTCAAGCGGGATTGTAAACCTTCGGTGCGTCTCGACGAAAATAGAATAAAATATTATTGTTGTCCAAAGTTTTTGACTTTTGGTCTACTTTAGTTACCTAATTAATGACATGGATTAACTTTCGACCCAGTTTTCCAAATTCCGGACCGTGTTTTTATTGTTATCGTTGCCCATTCTTTAAACGATTGTCTATTGTTTTGTGTCTTTATCTATCTATGTAGTCTTTATCCTGTTTACAATTGAGTAACACGTGTAAGTATTTTTTTGTAGATAATTATTGTGTATAAATTCAACAAAAAAAAAAACTGTTATTCGCAATTCCGGCATAACATAAATAAACATTAACAGCGCCAGTATATTTCTGAGGCGACAAATACGATTTTTTCTGTGATCCCTCGCGACTATGTGGGTGTGGACACCGTGCCAACTAGGCCATAATGTCTTTAATACCGTCTACCACAATACACAGAACTTCGCTAAAGACCCCATCCATTGCGTAGACAGTAAATCCGATGAAATTTTTGAGGCAACAAACTCGCCAATGGATGTCGAAGCTAGAGATGAAACAGTGGATTTTTTCCGCCATCACGATCTAATTTTAGAAGTTCCGATTGTTTTGTCTGTTCAAGATTGTGTAATAGTCGTAAAACATTTCCTAGTTTATGAAAATAGGGCGGTGGGTTCGCCTGCCTAATTGTTTCGTAATGAAGGTAGGGATACAAAAGATCGTGTTTTGACAGTTCGGAGATACAATTATGACGGGAGCATAAACTGATACGTTTGAAATGCATTAGCCGGAGTTATGGGCGCCATATTTAATTCTGTTTAGAACAGTTGTGTGTCTTCTAATTTGAGTTCGCTGTTAAGTTTACCTTTTCATGTGAATGCATAGATACAGAGATTTCTATGAAATGTGTGATCTGGAGCAGAAATATTTGTAGAATAACTTTGACTATGATCACAAGGTGTCCCTTTGCAAATTAAGTTCCCTGACATCACCACAACATTCCTGCAGCAGTGATTGGTATTTCCAATTTAAGCATTTTTAATGAGAAATGGAATGGTCTCCGAATTATTTTTTCGTTAAATCAGATTGCAGAGTGTATCAAAAGTTTTTTATTTTTTATTCTTTATTAACGTAGCTGAATTCAGTTGTGCTGATGACTGCTTGCACCTTCGACCTTGCACTAAGGTATTACAATCAGCCAAAGACACCAATAAAAACTTCTCCAAATGATGTATTGCGTTAATAGTAATAATGATTTATGCAGGTTTTGTCAACTTAACGAAGTGCAGTACAGTCAACTGCAAGTTCATTGTTGGAATTAGACGGCGTCAATAGTTTCCATTCGAGAGATCTTTGAGGGTCATTACTGTAAATAATTAAAAGCCTGCAAATTGTCAAACCGTTTCATCATTGGGTGCTATCCAGTCGCTCCATGTAAATTATCGGTATTCTGGTAAGACCAGACGTCTATCATAATATCACAGAGAGGGTCTGTGATATTCCCAGAAGAACATCATAGGCTGATATTTTGCTATTAGTACTAAGGATACGCAGATGATAAAAAAATTTGTACCCTCATATTTTAAGTAATTTCCTTCATACAACGTCATCAAATTTACGGTTAAAGCTTGTAATTAGTTTTTAGTTTTTTTTCCGTTGTCGTGGCTAGGCCATACCAACTCCCAAAAACTACCCGTAAGATCAAAATGTAATACCCTAAATAGCCCTTAATGCAATATTCAAAAGCCCTAAAAAACAATTTAAACTTATTATGTATAATAAATTAAAGATAAACATTGTCAACAATTGTTAATAAATGGTTTAAGTTTAGTCTTAGCGTTCCATTTGAGCTTTCGGAATTCTTGAAGTTATACATGTTTATAATAAACAACTGTAATGTTTTCGGTGATGGGGTTAAACTTTAATTTTCAAGGGACAATCGGTGTCGTGAGTAAAGCATGAAATATAATTTATTCCCCTAAAAATCCATTGATCTTTTTAGGCCCAAAAAAAGCCCGACATGGCGACTTAGGTGATTCAAATGGAGGAAATTTCCTTCAAAACATCTTCGAATATGCCTTAGGATTTTCGTAATCCAACTGTTGTGCGGTTGAGCGTACTAGTCTGAACTCTCAAGTATAATTTATATCTAGTAACGAGTGTTCCGAAGGGCTGCTCTTGATGTTTCAATATTGTCGGATCGCGTGCGCGCGCGCATTGCACTCTGCTTGGGGTGGGTGTACATCGGTGGAAGGCAATGTCCGTACTGATGTTCTTTTTTTCTTTCTTATTTTATATTAACCGTTTTTCTTTGCAGTGTAACTTAGTAACGTGTTTCTGTGTCACACTTTTCGCAAGATATTCAAGGACAAGGAAGACTGGATTTGAAAATACCTTTTTTTTTACTCTTATAGGCTCGCGTTTGACCACTATCTCGCCTAATGTTAAGTGATGATGTGGTCAAAGGTGAAGCACGCTTGCCTAGAAGTAACCTATTCACTCTTGACTTAGGTTGTAGCTATCAGGAAACAAAGACCGGCAGGGAATGTTCTTTCGGATCTAGATATTTTGAAGTGAATAAAATCACCTTAAAATATCTTTACCAGCAAGAAGCCTGTCATTTGAAAATATCCATCATCCAGCCTTTGCCCATCCGTGGGACAGGTCAGAGTACAATAAAACTAGTGCTAGCATTTAGTTTATTTCTCCTTCTTCCATCTCTGGTAACCATCAGTAGATAGACCGCACTTCTTCATATCTTTCTGAGTTTTTATTGATATTATTTATAACTTTTGTTATAAGTAGTTGTTCTCTATGTCTCCCGCCATGCACCGCGACAGTAGTGAAAACCAACGAGCCAACAAACCGCTCAGAAAAGTGGAAGTTATCATTAATCGTATTATTACACCGTGACTGCGGCTTAATTAAGATTATAACAGAAGATACACAATTAAATTATGTACATGACCAATCTGGATAGCTAGCTACTTTTACCTTATTATAACTTCTTTTATGTGTCGTAAATAAGGCAAGGCAACTCCTTCCAGCTCAAAATTAAGAACGTATTAACATAATGTAAATACATCAGCCTCCCTAGCCAAGTTACAAACGTTTCGTATCGAATCTCTTTCTACAATCGTTAACGCCTTCTATTTGTATGGTCTGACCACGTGACTTATCGTTCAGATGTGTCATTCCCATACATTGATTCGTTTTCTACTAGCGTTTTCAACTTAGCTACAGGTGCAGTATTCGGATATCTCTGACCAGTATCGTGGTATTTAGTAATAGGTAAACTACCGACGATACTTTCGGAATAAAAAACTACTTGAACTATTTCGAGGTTTTAATAATAAGCAAAAAGGGAAGATTTCAACTGTTTCTGTTTACATTATACAACTGAAAATGTAGTAACTATTTTATGGTACTTACTGTTTCCATGCTTGAAAATAACTTTGACGTTTTAATCTGTGTGTATATCTGAAAGTTGAGAAACTAAATAACATTTATTGTCAGCATTTTATGCTTGAATGTTCAAATATTTTCTTTTATGACCCATTTGAAGACTCAATGAATTTCGAAAATCGTGCAGCGGAGGCAGTTTCTGAGAGTTCTAATATTATTATCGACTTTACGTTAACAGATTTTACAAGACAATGTAAACTATGATGCGTGTTTTCTCAGTTAGCTTCGAACTACAACAACTTGAATCAAATTGAGGTTATTGAAATCTAATGTACTCACTTATTCCGCTAAATTTTTCTAGAAAAAATAAAACAAGAAAGTAGCAATGTTTAAAAGTAAGAAAAACAAACGTCTTGTGTAAATGCAATTCTAATTTTAAATGATTGACGAATGATGTTGTTAAAAAGCTAGTGTTCCAAATTTAAATATTCTAAGCCAACCAGTACAGTTGAAACAAAAATTGGCATGTTTGACCTAAATTCTGAAGCAGTCATTCATCTTTTCGCCTGAATCTGTCAAAACGTAATAGCGATAAATTCTTCTTATGTACCTTATCATTTATCGATGCATCGATAAGCGTTTACAATACCTACTACCAGATAACGGTATCAAACATTGCACTGAATGCAAAATACCTAAAAGAAAAAATGCGTAGATATAAATGCTATTTGTGTATTTTAAAATGTCTTAGTAAAATTCCCTTCTTAATTCGTTTTTTTATTGATTTATATTAATTAACGTTTATTTTATTATATTTCGCGTCAAATCCCATATTTAAAATTATTGCTATACCTACCGTTCCAACATAAATTCGAACTTTACATAGATATTTATGTACCTACCTACAACGTGAAAATAGAGATGTTGCCTGGGTAGTAAAATGAAAATTCTATTTAGTCCGTCAGTGAGATTATCAAATAATATTGTACTTGTATTTTTTGCTTTACCAAATCAATAAAAAAATACAAAGACAAAGCGCATCAAAGTTCCAGGTGTTGTGGGGGCTTGTGACGTCACTATGTCAGTATAAAGTGTATTAACGGCGCAACGTCACACGATATTTCAAAGCATTATATCGTCGTCACTTATGTTTACGTTTGAAAAGAAAAAAAACATCATCATCTGCCTAGCGTTTTCCCAATTGTTGTTGGGTTCGGCTTCCAGTCTTACCGGATTCAGCTGAGTACCAGTGATTTACCTCTGACCTCCACAACCCAGTAACTGGGTAACTCCATACCCCTTGGCAAGACTGGTGTCAGATCTCAAGCTTCTGACTACCCGCAACGACTGTCAAAGACCTACAAATGACAGCCGGGACCAACGAAAGAAAAAAATACGTGTTGAATATATTTATTATTCTACCTGACGGTCAAAAAGCAAATTTTCAGTTAACATCCCTATTGCCAGTCTGGAACAATTTGAAAATGCAATCAAGAGTGTCATCAAAGAGTTCAATGTAATGTAATTTATGTAATCTGTGGAAAAATACCACCATATTGAAATGTAGGTTTAATAAAACAATAGAATTAATGATTTACTTACTGTCAAAGTTCTGTTTGATCAAGTGTAGAATGTTATATTGATCAGTTCAAATATTTAACTGGGATATTGTGTAGATAGTTAAAATTATAATTTTATATGTGTGGGTGACACGGTTACTTGTGCGTCTTCGGTAAGTTGATGATTAGTTTGCAATATTTTAACAGTAAAGTTAACCGCGTAAGGTGATGAAGCTGGATTATTAGTTTTATTGCCTGTCTACATCGGTATTTATAGCTCGTTTCTGTAATTTTACTCGATACTTGTTAAATGTTAAATATACTTTCTTCGGTTTCCACTAGCTAACCGTGATTTTGCAAGTCAAGTTTAGATATTTCGTTGTGAAAAGTAGGTGCGCTAGATCCTAGCCTACTTAAACACCATTATTCTATCAACGAATTATATATATTTTTGTACCTAGTTAATAAGCATGTACTTACGCTTATGAATGGAATAATTGGGAATCAAACGAGTATGCTTTTTAAGCGTATTCTTGATTCAAATTTAATTTTATTCTGTATGCACAGTGGCGTAACGGTCAGGACACGACTGATTGGGACCGAGAAAGCCTGATTGGAAGCTGATTTATCTGATTGATTTATATGTACATCTGTAACAACATCTAAAATAATGCACCTCACAACTTCCACACCTGTCTTCCACTCACATCATTTCTATTTATAATTCGTATACAGTTGCGTTACCAAATATTATTAGTTGAACAACTCGATTCAATTTTTATAGTTCCAGTTCTTTTTAGACAATCTGAATCGAATCGAATTTAAATAGAATAGTTTTTATGCTGTCCAATTAATGTTGGCTGCGTGAGTATTTTTTTTTATTTAGACATGTTTATGATTTAATATTCAACTTTGTAGTTTATGACTTAATTTGCAAATCCTAGCAGCTTTCGTAGAATAGATTGAAATATCTAGATCACGTCATGTTAAAAATGAACGTTCGTCTTTATTTTTATATTGCAATAATTTTAATGGGAACATTGCAAAAATACATGAAGAAACATTGACAGCAAAAAGCTTTTAGTAAATTACATTATCTTGTCAACGAATTACAAACACGACACCTATTTTATTGGATCCTATTGGTTTAAAAGCTACGTGAGAATTTTTGACAGATCAAATTAGCAAACAGCATCTTTAAACACGCACGAGCTACAAAGACATAGAAATATCTTCTCAACTTTTGACACCTTTAAGTTTAACCAAAAGTGTTAGACCACAAATATTTAAAGTCACATTTGCTTGACAATATCATCAAGCAATCTCTGACGTCATAAAGGAACTTCCTATCAAAAATGGCGGTAATCAAGACGATATAAGTTTGATATAATATTGTTAAAATAATGACGTAATAAAAGGAACTACTAAAAAGGTTACATCCTATTCATATTCCATATACCGTGACAAGAGCAGGCGCACAATGCACCGTCTGTACACTAGATAAATAAGAAGGTACAGAAGAACATCTTTTTGAAAAAGTTTTTCATTTAATAGACGCGTCAGAAGATGATGAAATGCAAACGTTATTTGCAGAGTCGCTTTAAATTCATACTTTTTCATAAAAATCTATGAACTAATAAGTACTTGTAAAGCAGATTCTGAATTCAAATTCTATATAGAAAATTTTGAATTAAGAATCTGCTTAAAAGATGCTGAACCGTTCGGAGAGTTTGATGATAACGACTAAGGGACTAAGGTCTCAGTTTATCATCTATGAGTGCGTGAGCTAGTTAATTCTAGGTGTTTCTATGAACCTTCTGTTTTTATTCCACCGTACAAGCGCCCCGTGGTCGTTGCATTCCTGTGCTCGAGCTGACTCGCGAGTTTGTTGACATTGCGCCGCCGGCGGAAAGGCTGGATGCGCACGGAATACGCGCGGCGCAGACGTCGCCCAGACGAACGTAAGCGCCATTTTCGAACGCCCTTTCCGCCATTTCGAACGCCGGCCAGGGCTGGCGCGAAAATGGGTCACTGGTCAGTTTCTTGCACCATTTCAAAATCGTATGGCGTAGCTATTATGATGACTGGGTTTCATGTTACGACGGAAATTATGTCAGGAAAGTTCAACATGAGACAGACGTCGTAAAATCCACTTTATTCGCAATAAAAAGGGTTAATTGTAGAATAATAGATGTCTGAAACTTAAAATGAGATTTACCATGAGTTTGAAGATATAGGTCACTCTATTATTTCGTCAACGACAGAATTAGGTCGCGAATTGATTATAACAGTAGCGAGTTATAAAGTATTATCTAATTGTAGACCGAAGATAGTATATCGCTTTGTCTTTGATAAAAAAGAAACTGTTAGAGAACTATACCTTGTTATCTGGGTTGATAGTGACAATATTTTTTTCAGTTTTGAAAAGAAGTGAATTTTTTGTGAGTACCACGCTATGGGCGTTTGATAAAAAGAAACACGTAGTGACGTTATCATTGATTAATAACGATTAGGTGATAAAGAGGGCCCCCAATGGGCAATCAAAAATCGTCGATCTGGAGATCTAGAAGCTAACAGCAGTGGATTAAAATTAAAATAAACTCACACAAGGCCACACAGCAATAACGTGAGGCAAATATCAGGGATTCAGGAGTAACAGGTAGATAATTATTGAATAATTTAAGACACCTTTGCATTTTACCATAAAAATAGTAGTCATGTGGTAGACAAATTAAAGATAAACTACGTTGAGAGGAAAAGACATAATACATTGACCCAAAATAAATTCAAATGAGAACAAAATGTTGATAGACGAAGAAATCATGCTTGCATATATTTATTTATTTATTCATTTATTTATAATAAGCACACCAACAGCACTGTCACTTACAATTCAAATAAAATAACATCTAAAATCAGCATTTCAGTAACCATGCAAATAACAGATATGCATGACATTGACACAATGAATATTAGAGACAAAGTAAAAAGTGTATCCAGTAGACTTATATCTAGAACACTACAAGTACAATACAAATTGAGCTATATAGACGTACATTGTTCGCACTGTTTATATAGGGAACGTCTGTATGAAGCGAAACTCATAGAGAAAACGTCGATAGGGTAATCTGTCAAATTTAACCTATCATTATATAGCCTTGCCATACGTGTAAGGTAGTATTTAACACGTTCGTTGCATTACGAGATCTATCAGATCTCTTGCAAGACTTTTGTATTGTGCGTTGAACATAATCGTGTTGTTTCACTCCTTGCGGGAGGATCTAACGTGTAAAGTTCTTTAGGTATGAGTAGGACAAATATACATATTTGCTTCCTACTTAAAGCTGAATTCAAGGACATTAAAAAAGAAATTAGAGATGGATTAGGTCCCTAACGCACAGTACTGTAATTATTTTCATTCCTTGCGTTAGGAGATATGTCGGTACTCGTGGAATCGTACGCCTCGTAGACGCAAGAGAGGGAAGGTGGGCGGCGCGGGCGCTGCGTGACTCGTTTTAGTGTTGTCCTAGCATCGAAATTGATCGCCTGACAATTTTTGGTTGTTTTTGAGATTGTCTTAGCTTAGTAGCATTTCTGGAGGGCTTTGGTACTTATCTCTAATGCTAGAGTGTTTTAATTATGTAAGCATTATACTACACAGGGGGGAGAGGGGGGGGGGGGTTCACATCACTCTCTGGTAAGTTTCTGGTAGCCTAAATTTCGGTTATTAAAACAAAAACGTTGTTATAGTAAACTTACAAGAGACCTGTGACATCCAGCTTTTATTTAATACCTCCGTATATTTTTTTAAAGCAACAACAGCCTAAGAACAAAAATATACATAAGACACTCGAATAACGAAACTAATAAAATTAGATTCCATCGCATTTACTTCACTGACATAGTTGCATGCTGTTTATTTATACAATGCATTTTATTACAGAATTACCCGAAGGAAGATGTACTGATCATGTTTTCCAACGTGGCGACAAAATAAGACGTTGTGTGGGTTGTTACGAAAAATTACGACGCACATTAAACAGCACTGACGCTTCTAAAAAAACTAAACGAATTGTTACCATTTGCGCGCAATGCAAGCAATCAATGTGCTTACCATGTTTTAATGAAAAACACTTTGCATAATTAATCAAACTTTTTCAATCGACAACTGAGATATTATTTTATTCCCATCACTACTTACTACACATATTGAACTATCTTCGGTTGCGGTACGAGATACAATCGATATCATATTTTTTTTTTGGTATTTGTAGTTTATTCAAATGTCATAACTGCGTGCGAACCTAGCAAAATATAAAGCAATAGGCTATCTTTCACCCACAAAAACTTCAAAATATATTTGATTGTTTTTTTGGAAGATATAAATTATTTTCAAAACTGTATCTTTAGGAGACTGATTAGGTCTCAAACGCACCAAAAGGTAGGTTAGTTTCGAGATCTTTTAGGTCTCCAAAGCACCAGCTGAAAGTTCTTTGAAAGTGATGGCGCAGGGAACGTGTTAAGGTAGATGTAGGCAAAAAAATGCGATGATGTCGCTTGCTACGTTGGCGAACCATTTATTATTTTGTGCAGCATAAGTAAGTCAGAATTGATCCGTCTTACTTTTAAGCTAATCATCTTTCTTCATATGTATAAACCCTTTAAACTTGTCAAATTTTCTAATAATTCTTCTCAAATTCTTACAAACGAAGCACCTTGTATCAAGAACAAAATTAATGACGCGCTAGTCATCTCACCAGCCAATCTGCCAATTAGCAACAATTATGTTATCTCCCACTTGCTGATCTAGGAATCCAAAGCAAACAGAGTATATCAACCTTTTATCTTTTATCTTTCACGCCAGTGTTCATCAGCTGAGCGGAATTGGGTTAGTAAGGTATGAGTGACAAAGTGGGGATGTCACTTATCAAGATAATTTAGACTAACAGAAGTAGATGGGTGCTAGGTGATGATTTTTTTGATGACTTACGTAACTTTGATGAAATTCTTACTGAAATAGAAGAGGTAGAACTGAATGGCGAATTCTTTAATCTAACAGTTGCATTAGAAGAAGCGCAACTTAATGAAAGAAACTTACTTGATCGTGGCATCAACTGCGTCGATAAAACAATAAATTTTGCTAAAGAAACCCAATGTAATGAATGCTTTTGGTAATCAAGCAGTTGTTCTTCTATATTTACAGCGGGTTAATTAGTACAGTAGTGAGGTAGCAACTAAAGATGGCAATGAGAACACCTGCAAAGAAAGCCCTAAAAACAGCGATCAAGTAAAACTTATTAATTGAAACAAAGGTGAAAACCGTCACAGTCGACCACATCATCGCTTATGATCAGGTGAGATTGTAGTCAAGCGCTAGCCTATCTATTATAAAAAGTCAGCATTAAAAAACTTAACCGAAATCTATTGGAGGATCTGACTTAAAGATATATAACTGGAATTCCCATAGCAATCAAATAACGTCAACAGAACGTCTCTTATCACAAGAAGAAAAACCTTTACGAACCAGGCAACCCTGAATCATCTAAAATAAGTGTCGTTTTGCTATCAAATACGAATTGCCTTGAAACAATGTGTACGCTTGTCAAACTCTACAGATAACGGAGAATGGTATCTGTCGCTAAATAAATAATGTTTTACTACTGAAAGTTAGTTTTGGCAGAATTAGGGGCAATTTTGCGCAGAAAAAAAATGCGATAGAGTTTATATTGCGACGAGCGCCGTACCCATTCAGATCTCAGTCAGATTAGTGTTATAAGCTGTTTTAATCAATATTTTAGCATCATAAATTTTATATTGACATATTATAGGACAATAACAGCGTTTTTGTGAGTTTAATAGTTATAGACTGGGTAATATAAATAAGGAAATGATGAAGCTGTGCCATCCGTAGAAGATGGATAAAACACTTATAAGTGTGAATAAGACGAAGACGGAAGACGACACGTTGGAAGGCCTCCCACTAGGTGGACCGATGCCCTGGTTAAGGTTGCGGGAAGTCGCTGGATGCGAGACAAACGCGCAAATATTATAGTTGAAGAAAATGACAAGTTTTATATTAGAACAGAAAACATTATACAGACTAAACTGCAAACCCTAAAACAAAGACTACATCCAAACCACAGGTCAAACGGCCCGATTCAAGTAACATCACAATTCTGGTCATCATCTCAACATTTGGACAATGGGTTCGATTCCGCACACGTAAAGGAAGTGCTTTCGGCAATGTCTGCTTTTGTATATCGAGTGAATGAACTTATTTGCCATACAATTGTATGAATACATGCATTTTATGGGTGCCATGAATGGGACGGCGACAAGTGAGCTATAAAATTGTCTGGACATAATGTTTGGAAAGCCAGTCATAACAAACTTGGGCTTTGTGAATAATAATGACTTCAATCCTGATACAGTTAAATGGATTAATAGTAGAGGAAATAATCTAGTCCATGATGAATATGACATTATTGACGAGCATAAAAAAATAAGTTGTCCTCAATAAGTAATTTTTTTTGGGGGAAGCCTATGTTTAGTAGTGAACGTCTTTCAGATATCCTATGTAAAGATGCTTGGAGGAGCCTATATGCATTATTGGACGTCAATTGGTTGTCTTAAATATGATACGTTTTTTGGGGAGAACCCTGTGTCCAGTAGTAGACATCTTTCGTTTGAAATGATGACAATAAAGTACTAAACGATTTTTCAAAGAAAAATTGACACAAAACGTCAACAGTACTTACATAACATAAGAAAACTAACAATGAAACTGTAATAAAAGCTGTTAAACGTTTTAAATATCGCTTTGCTTCACACACAAGATTGTGTAACGAACAGACTGCTGTACAAACAGACAGACACCGGCCTGTCCTACCTATCGCGATTATGTAAATGTAGCATTTGTTGCCACGAATATATTCATTTGTCTTTTTACGGTCCACATATTTCAATTAAAACTGTTTTGTTTTTTTAGGTATGTTTTCCTTTAGATGTTGGGGACTCGTTTTTAGCTTATGGATCTCTTTTTGTGTGTAAGAATAGAACAATACTGTTATCATTATATTCTAACTTTAGTATCAGTCTTAGAATTCCAACAAGTTTCTCTGGAACATCATTGTTCAATACAGTAACATTAGAAAGTTCTGGTTACAGATCGTCGTGCATAGCTTAATGCTAAGCGGAACAACCCATCAAAATATTTCCATATCAACTGGCATTAAACTAATTCATGAATTAGAAAACTTCTGAAATGTGTAGCAGTAGTTGATACTACTTCCTTTTCGGTAAGAACAAGGCAATCAGATAAGATTTGATCGTTACTATGACAAAGCCTATCGGAACAGTAGATAGATAGCGGGGAAACGATATAGAATTTACTACAACTACTGTTGTTAATAGTACTACTGTTAGTAGCAGATACCTATGTTACATAAATAAAATATTTGATGATTAGGTAGCTAGTTGAGTAATCTCTGAAAGCTGCTAATTGGCGTCAAGGGTCTTTTACGTAGTTGTCAATAAAAACTATGAAGATACTTGACTTACATCAATATGTCGGTCAAGTATATCTTTATAGTATACTATATGCTGAGGGATTGTTGGATTCCTGATATTTTATTACCTTAGTCAAAATTCCCGTAAACCGACTATCTCTAGTTACAAGAGGCTCTAGATAGAAAGACATACTAGTTGCAACAGCGACCACAATTGGCGGAAAAACTCAAATTAAGTTATTGTCATTGCTACAGAAATGACACTTGGTTAAAATATACGAAATAAACACTGGAAGTATGTCACTATGTCTAGTCTCTAAGGTGGCTGAAGATGGTCGGGCTTAATCTAAAAATAAACTCCAAAGAAAGAGTTCTGAAGGGCTCTTTAAAAGTTTCCATTGCGATAAACACGAGCATCATATAATAATAAACAAATCATAACAGAAGAAACAACACAAAACTTCCTATTGACACTACTAGAATGGCAGCAAATACATTAGTACAGCCTACTGAGATAATAACACTCAAGTTCATCGATAGACAAATAGCCATAGACCATCTGATGGAATCTACTGTCATCGAGGTCACAGAGAAGGCTGTTCTTAAATTTGTTGACACTTCGTTTTAGCGTCTTCGAACCTTAGGGACGTAGCGGAGTTAGCACTTCAGAATTTTTTGACTGTACATGGAAATTTGGTAACAGCAGCTATGGAATATTCTTTTATAGTAAGTACCAATTCTTGGTATGGTTTGTGGGAGGTCTCGTTTAGAAGATTAACAGCTTTTGGAGTTGATTGGACAGCTGATGTTGAAGATTTTTGTGTACACAATACACTATGTGATGTAATTTAAAGGTCGTTTCTGTTAGCTGTTGGTTTTGGTTGTTGCTCAGGAGAATGAATTTAAAATTTTCCATTGGTGGCTTATTTTTTAAGAGATCATATCTGTTTGGATCATTCTTTTGGTGCATCTTTGTTGAGTCATAGTTCATGTAGATAAAAAGGATTTGCATCAATAGTTTTGACCTTTGCAAATCTCAAGATTTTTTAAATCCTCAACAAGTTGAATTGAACGGTGGGACGAGCTAAATATTGGTTTTTAGTAGCCCTAGACAGTGAGAAGTGAAGGATTTTGCTTTGCAATGGGAATAACTCAAACTATAATTACAAGCTGAATGAATATTTATAGATTTGCTACAGCTAGAATTTAATCAAGAAAGTAGTTTTAACATCAAGAAAACACTCGATTTGTATACGAAATAAACTCAAAACAAATACAGTAAATTCTCTGAACTCAATTTAGTCCAACATGCAATCATCCATTTTCCCATACACTCAAGGATATAGGTTATTGGCACCCGAGACCTCACAGGCACTCAACTTTAGGATACAGCCAGTTTATATAATTGGCGCAATTACTGGCAGCCCTGGCACAGCGACAATTATGTCACCTCGCGTGACGTCATCACAATTAAAGGGCGCCATTATTATAATTTGGACTTCCTTAACACATGTAATAGATCAACTTAAAGGATATACTGGGAATTGGACAAATAAGTTTGTACGAGAAAATTGCAGTAGTGGTTGTAATTTCTAAAATGCAGCCAGTTTTGAAAACTTCATTCATATTATCTTGAACTGCATCTGCATGTCAACTTTTTACGTTGACTAGACTAGTGAAATTTGCTGTGTCCAAACAAACTTCAGGATCTTATTGTTTTTAGGGTTACTTATTAACATGGTAAAAGAGAAACCCTTATGTTCGTTTGTCTGTCTTTTACAGCTTCTTATTTCAAGAATACTATCGATTTGATCTTAATTCAAAGCATCTTTCGAGTTAGAAGTAAAGGTCAGTAACATAACTTGTTGAAATCCTCTTGGAGCTATATATACGTATATATGTATAAATCATTTGCTCCAACGTTATCTGCTCTCCTAAGCTACTATACTTTTGTGAATTGATATAAGTCCAGCTTCTTTTATTTACCGTATACTGCCACAGTTCTGTACATTCACTCGTAAAATGCAGTGTTCAAATAATGTTCAAGTCACTGATGCCATTCGCTATTATCTATTTGTGTGGGAATACCCGTTAGTACTTACCCAATTAATTGATGATCATTGATATTATAATAAGAAACCGTTTTTGTATTGAATGACGATCATGACTAACATTATTATTTGTTATTGCTTGCCATGTCTAGTTTTTTACTAGTAAGTCTGCGAGGATCAAATACTTGCCGTTCGTTGTTATGATCACATACAAATGCATTGTCTTTGGTACAAATAAGGCTTAAGTATTAACTGTCCGATTGATTATTAGGAACTTCAATAGGTATACATGTAGGTAGGTAGATATTAAAGAGACGGGAGTAAATGGTCTGATGACGGCTGTCAGAGGCGAATATAAGATTAATTATTATGGCGTAGATTCCAAAAACAATAGGCCCAGAACAGACAAGACATAAAGTTCTTAAGTTATGATCGTTTTAGTTGAAATACCTCCACTAGTGGATAGAGGCTTCCACCAAGGGTCGCCACATCGCCAGTTTAGTAAATCTCGCAGTCACTTTAACCAGGTCATCACTGCTCCTTGTGGATAATCTCAAGTCGTCAGTCGCCAATTCACAGGGCCTAGAAAATTAGTAAAATTCTATTATCTAAAACATGGCGATAGCTATTGTCAAGACGGCAAAATTGTACGGGAATGACATGAGTTGACATGACACACAATGAAGTTTAGAAAAATCACGTGCTCAATCCCAAAACCAAGATCTTCAGTTCACTAATTTTATTGGCAAGGCTTTCTTTTAACCAGAATTTTGAAGGCGAAAACATCTCACAAACGAACAAATCGATTTACCGTCCCACCAATGAGATCTTCGGCAAAACCTAAACTGCTAAGCGGTTTTGACCCTAATTGGCCAATAGAGACAGTATGTCACTTGCCCAGCCTTCGAGAGAGGCCGTGGGAGACGGCGCAGGCGCATGGGAATCACCTAAAACCTATTGTTTTTGCTCCCAACTTAGAGTTGGTTATTGTTTGATTTGGACAGTTGAATCTTTTATTTGGTTCAGACAACTTGTTAATGAGAATATATTCTTTTAGTGCGGATTCCTTCTGTTCGTTAGAAAAGGCTTCTTTAGCGGTTTCCTGTTTTTTTTTAAATTAGTAATTGTCGTATTAACACTAAGCCTTTTAGCTTGTAAATGTTATGTGATAGGTTAAATTCAGTAATTTTAAAAGCCGATTGTTTTATGTAATGTTTTCTTCAATTTAGTTACCACCAGACAAAAAATTGATGATTTGAAAATTACACTTTTCAAGGCGTATTGCCAGACCTTCTACAACGTGCAGCCTGTGGGTTAGACATACGCAGAGGGCTTACAACGTTCTCCGGGTCCAGTATAATAACGCTTTTTGGACACTGTTGGGGCTCTCACGTTTCTGTAGTGCATCGGGGATGTTTGCAGAAGCAAAAACTGATATTTTTCAGGCGATAATGCGGAAGACGACAGCATCCCTGATGCACAGGATGCTGGGGAGCGTAAACGGTGTCCTAAAGGTTATTGCGGATAAACCGGACTGCCCTTTCCTGGGGTACTGGACCCGCTTATACAGCGGCAGCTCTAGTGCAACAGGAAATAGGTATATGAACTGATTTGGATTTTTTCTTAATTTATTTGTTATTTATTTATTTTTATTGTGTGTATGGATTATTGTTTTTATTAGGTTGACATTGTTAAATTATGTAAATTTACTAACATACGTGTTTACTAACAAATTATGTATCATGGTCCAAAATAAACGATTGAATTGAATTATCTGATATGAATATATATATATCTGAGTAAATATAAATTCTTTTAGCTACCTGCTGCTTACTTTACTCGAAATAAAACCGTAATAACAGAGGCACCTAATAAAAAAATAATAAAATCCTTCCATGGTATTCACTGTAAACAATTTTGGTGACGATTCGATCAGATCAGCTCCTTTATTGTAACTACCAAATTGTTAATAAACATAAACGAATTGAAATCGCTTTTAATGCTTTACGTTAACTTGAATACTTGTAAAAAATTTCAAAATCTTGGAATTGAGAAGGATGGATAGGCTTAACAGAATGTCAGTAGCTTAAAACAAGAAAGGAGATTTATAATGGCATAAAATGGAACCTATAGAAATGTTGTCTCTACACACAATAGCCTAGGAATGACAGACAAAGTCTTAAATATTTGTGAAAAACAGAAATCTAAAAATAAAAATAAATATTCCGTAATGGTATCAAGAAAATTATTGAATCCGGCGAAGTTGGTTCGTAAATGCAATTCAAGGCGAGTGCATACATCAGTCTGAGTATGCTATCTCTTTTTACCCTAGTGCCGAAGAAGGGTAATGTGTTATTATGGACTACTATGTCTGAAAATAAATGAATTATATAAATATATATTTTAAGCCTGCCTTTGGTACATATACTTAATTATCACACTGTATTGGAAATCGTTCCATTATTAGGATTGCAAGATTCAAGAACCTGAGCAGCTAATAATAATTATTGCCTTGCTTAGCAATAGCAGTTATTATTAACAACCGTTATCAGTATCGATATGTTCGTTATCAGTGTTAGGTAGCGCCACTGTGACCATGAACTGACTGTGTAACGTTGTAACACCAGCTTTGGTCCGCGACTTTGTCTGCATAGCATTTAGTACTTCGAATAGCCTATTTTTTCTTTTAGTTTTCATTAATCTCTTCTTCCCATTTCACTAGAATATTGGGCAATAATATTGTAGGTTAAGAAATTATTAGTTCACCATACAAACTGCCACCCCCCTTTCAACCCCCTTAACACCCTTTCTGGGATATAAACTATCCTATATCCTTCCCATTATTTTTTGTTTGCCATTTTTTTTGTGTACAGTTATCTTCATTGAAGGTACTAAATGGAACAATTTGAGAACACATTTTAACAAAGTCGGAGACTAGTGACGTACGGGACGGTACGGACTCCCTTCCCAGGGTCTCAAACTATCTCTACACCAAATGTCATCCAAATCGGTTCAGAGGTTTAAGCGTGAAACGGTAACAGACAGACAGAGTTACTTTCGCATTTATAATATTATTATAGTATGGAAGTGTGGGTAACTAATACCTATCATTTGCTAGATAACTGACAATCGATAGCAATATTTACTTTGCAAGAAATACACCGAAATGCTTCTTCAGCAAGTTATTTCGCGATTATTACTTTTGGCTTCGGAAAATGAGGGTTATCGGCCATGACTTGGTGTTTTTTATATCCTGCTGTAGTATATTTAACAATCAATCGTCAGATTGTGAAATCATTTAGGTGGTTAATCGGCTACTGTTAGCTTGGGCTTGTCCACTTACGAACTAATGACATGACGTCACACAAATCCTGCATCGCGCCAGCTAAGTTTTCGGCGCGATTAGAACACATACAACAGTCCGACAACAACTGTGGGGCAGTTGCCCGGACCAGACACAACACCCGTCTGGTCGGAGGATCCTCCCTTTTCTATGCAGATTTGTGGGACTTTACACCCTGTTCCACATGACTCCTAACTGGTGACCCTCGAACGTGAACATCAGCGCAGCCTTCGTGCAGAGCTTCTTCATTGTGACGTCATCATCACTTCCTCAAGCTTTCGAGCAGCGAGTCACACAGCCAGCCAGTACCTACGTCATCTACGGAGCCAGCCAAGACGTCGTAAACGTGGAACGCTACGGCATCGTCGCCGCGGAATGACGCGTCGCACGATGTCGGAAGTACGTGGCGATGCGCTCGCTTAGTTGTCATTTAAATGTCTGAGCGATTAGTTGTTCAAAAAAGATGTCAGAAATGCTGTAACTGTCAGAAACTACAAGAAACGAAACTAAACGTGGTTTTGTTCTGTCAGGAATGCTGAAAAATGTATCGGCATTTTTCAAGGCACGATAACGTGTTACGATGCGGCATCGTGAGGTGTATTTTACGACACGGTATATTAGAATTGCACGTATCTCCCACGTGTCGTGCCGTGACGTGGTTATGGGGACAAGCCCAAAGACGTCCACTGTTGAGCATAATATCATAATATGTCTCCCTCAAGAACCGCCACAGCAGCCGGTTAAAGTGCGAATTAAATATTACCAACACACTTTTACTTAAATAATTTGTAAGAAAAAAAACCCAAGACGTAAACAAGAAGAAAATCATGCTGCGCAGTCGGAGGATACATCTGGTTTTCGTCAGCCAGCTCGTGAATATGTATCCTCCGACTGCACAGCATGATTTTCTTCTTGTTTACGTCTTTTTAGTTGGGTTTTTTTATTATTTTGGGTTTTTTTAAATTTTTAAATATTTATTTTAATACAACTTTTTAGTATTTTTTTTTTAGAATTAGGTACTTTTAAACGTATACGTATTATATATTTTTGTAATCACCTCTTAAAACCCTTCATTTTGATACCCCACACGATGGGTTTGGAAGAAAAAAAATTTGGGCCCCCACAATATGGCGCCCAAAATCCGCCATTTTTCTATTTTGTAATTTTAATGTAGTCTGCCCCTGAGAGTGCCAGTGACACTCGCAGGGTTAAGACGAATCGATTGACGTAAGAATCATCAAAATCGGCCAACGCGTTTGGTCTCTAGAACGCCATATAGGAACAAACATACATATAAAATAATTAATCCATACTAATATTATAAATGTGAAAGTAACTCTGTCTGTCTGTCTGTCTGTCTGTCTGTCTGTCTGTCTGTTACCTTTTCACGCTTAAACCGCTGCACCGATTTAGATGAAAGTTGGTATGAAGATAGTTTGAGACCTGGGAAAGGACATAGGCTATATAGGTAGGGTAGGGTAGGGTAGTGTAGGGTAGGGTAGTGTAGGGTAGGGTAGTGTAGGGTAGTTTAGGGTAGGGTAGGGTAGGGTAGGGTAGGGCAGGGTAGGGTAGGGTAGGGTAGGTTAGTGTAGGGTAGGGTAGGGTAGGGTAGGGTAGATAAATGTTTGGTCTTTTTATGGCAAAACAAAGTTTGCCGGGTCAGCTAGTTATTAATAAATGCAACTATGAAATATTTATGCTTGAATTAAGCATAATAAGATTGCCTGAAATAGTATCAAAATTCAGCCCTTTCACATTTCATAAGCATACCTTACCTACATCTGACGCTTCCACCATTTACAATTCTAAGCTCAAAACAAAAATCAAAAACATACAATTTAAAGAATATTATTTCAAATTAGACTTTAAACGCTCTGCACACTCAAAAGTGTCCACAGATCGATTATTGATACCCATTTTACGACCAGCGTGAAGTGTGCAGGTCGCCTAATTGTAATACCTTCTGGCGAAGGGTCAACGTGCTATATTTAATGTTTTAGTGTCAAATTAGGATACAGTTTATTATTATTAGTAAAGTTTTACTGCTGGTTTTGTACTTAATACCAGCCAATGATCTTGGAATGGATTCGAACTCCCGGGAATAGTTCACCGTCTGTTAATTGCGACTTAATTCAAGTTGGGGTCGGTGTAACATGGCTTCTTATATAGATACTTCATTATTAGTCCTCGTCTTAGTATTCACACTCTTCTTAGCCATATTATTATATCTTACAAGCAGTTCATCCATCGTTTTTTTCCATTCCCCACAATTTAAAACTAAGGGAGTGTTATTGGTTTTGAAACCAATTAAGTAAATAAGGAAGTTTTCTATTCTATCTTTCTAGGGTTCTGTACGACTGAATGAAAAACCGGAACTCCTTTTCCCTGCCGGAGTCTGTGTTTGCTGATCTGACCTACCTGGGGATCTGTAAGTCAAGATTGAACATTTTACTTCTAGGTAAGCGTGCTTCACCGTCGACCATGTCACTGCTCAGCATCAGGAGAGAGTGTGGAGGTGAGGTAGTGGTCAAACGCGAGCCTATCAAGAATAAAAAAAAAAACAAACTGTCCTGTGAGATTTTTTTTTCCCTGGATTGGCTTCTGCACTAAGTTGTGTGAAATATGAAAAGCAAAATACAATTTTTCGTACCACTTGCTCAAAAAAGTGACATTCTATGCCACAAAAAGCGAACATAACAATAGTCATTTTTAACCTGTTAAAAACAGGGAAAGAAAATTGTACTGAATATCATTCATCCTCTAGGGAGAGAATGTGATTTAAATTTGGAATACTTACCGAAATTTATACTGAACTACATCTGTGTTTACACCATTGAGTTTGTTTATAAAGCATTATACATCTTTTTGAAAAAGGAATACGCATTTATTATGCAGTTTATTAAATAAAATTACGAAAACCGACGAGGCCGTATGAGCTTGATGCCTTTGCTTTTCCGACAAAAAAATATTAGGCTAGGAATTTGCCGCATTTTTGTTTTCTTCAAATACATAAACTTGAAGTTTATTTTACTTTTAATTGTCATTATTTTTAATAAATGCTTATCTCATATTATTATTGTGTTAATTTTTTCGCAAATGGTACGAAAAGTAGAGTATTTTCCTCGGTGATAAAGCTGTCTTAGTCTTGGGTGAACTTAAATCACTCGCTACACTCAGGGCTCGTCTTAAATCCCTCGCTTCGCTCGTGATTTAAGTTTTTAACACCCTCGCTGCGCTCGGGAGTAAACCTCGAGTCCTTCGTTACGCTTGCGATTTAAATCGTCACCCGCGACAGAAGACACTGCTTTATCCCCTTGGTTAATAATCTACTATTTATTTTTCATAATTTGAAAATAAATAGTTCGAAACGACTGGCCATTTTCATTCGTATAATCTTTCGTATAGAAATATTTATAGGGAAAATTGCGTTTACCTACTAAGTATGTGTTTTGTAACAATGTCTTACTTGGCCTTCCGTAGAAATTGCAATGACCAGCAGAAAAGATCGGACTTGGATTCGTTGCCAAATCTGTATGTAATATGTAACTACATAACAACACATGTGCGTATTATCAAGGACATTATATATTATATTGTACTGTACTATATAAATACATAACACGTGTTTTACTTTGTATTTTTTTCGGGACAAACAGGGCTAGTCCAGAGGCTCAGTTTAGAAAAAGTGACATCCATCAGCGTTAATCAATCTGCCTTTTCCCAACTATATTGGGGTCGGCTTCCAGTCTTAACGGATTCAGCTAAGTACCAGTGTTTAACATGGAGCGACTGCCTATCTGACCGCCACAACCCAGTAACTGGGTAACACGATACCCCTTGGCTAGACTGGTGTCAGATCTCAAGCTTCTGACTAACCGTAACGACTGTCAAAGATCTTCAAATGATAGCCGGGACCGACGGCCTAACGTGCTTTGCGAGGCACGGAGAAAATTCGGTATGTTGAAATGGTTACCCATCCACGAACCGACCTCGTCAAGCGTTGCTTAACCTTGGTGATCGACCAGTGCGGCTGTTATTATTTAGCCACGAGCTCTTCATCCATCAGCGTTAATGATTATTAAAAAGTTTGATGGATCATCAGTAGCGAGACGGGGGGAAGGACGGTATGGATGAAGAAAACGTGAAGGGGGATGGCGTGAGCATGGGATAAGGGCAGGAAGATGATGAATCAACAGTGGCTACCACCAGGAAAGCGCCGAGGCAATGAAGCTCGATGAAGTCCCGGAGAATACATTTAACTGTCTTGGATCCCGCAACGAAATTAATCAGAAAATAATAAAGGAGGAGTAGGAAACGTACTCTAGTACTTATATTATATATCCCCTCCTCTCTTTGTGAGGGAATGGGCCGTAATCCACCACGCGAGCCCAGTGCGGGTTGGTGGATGTCACATGTCTTCGAGTTTTTGCTTCTAGGATATACCGCTTTCCTCGCGATGTTTTCCTTTACCGTTTTGTGAGCAGTGGTGATGAAATAATTTTCACAAAGTAAAGCACCTGCCTGGGTTCGAACTCACAACCTACGACACGTAAGTCGCAGCCGTTAGCACTGGGCCACCCCTGCTCATAATCAAACTTAGTTACAATTCATAAAACTTCTTGACAAGACTAATAAGGAAATTGAGGTATGTTCAGGAATAATACCGCGGTAATTCTGTAATTCTCTTTCACATAATTGCATACCTAACTGCTCCAATTCATATCCTTACTTGGTAGTACAAAGGCGGTACCAATTGAAGTTGCGAATTGACGCTAAGTACGGACAATAAATGTTAAGTTAAAGATCAATGTAATTGCTACCTTAAACTACTGAAGTTATCGGTCAAAACAATGCTATTATACTTAAGTTAACTAATTGGCTTAATACGTTTTGTTACTTAATTACTTCTGGCACTGAAGCTTTTGACGTCGTGATAAAGAGATTAGTTGAGCACTATCTGGGGTCGAACTGCGACGTGGTGCAGACCTAGACCTAGACCTTAGGGCTTTGATCTCAAACAACGGCGGCTGAGTAGATGAAGTGAAACGACGTATGGCCATGACCAGAACTGCGATGGAGCTGTTAGAGAAAGTGTGGCGGAATCACAACATTACCAAAGCCACCAAAATCAGGCTCATACGAACAATTGTATTCGCCATTTTTCTTTACGCGGCCGAGACGTGGACAGTGCGTGAGTTGGAAAGGGTGAAGATAAATGATCTAGAGATGTGGTGCTGGAGAAAGATGCTCGGAATATCGTGGACGGATTTGCGCACTAACGTGTCCATACTCCAGGAACTCGGCATCACGCAGCGTTTCTCGAACGTAGTACAGTCGCGCATGCTGCAATACTTTGGACACTCTAGGCGGGATGGCGACTCCATAGAGCAGCTGGTCGTACAGGGAAAAGTGGAAGGAACCAGATCGCGCGGCAGGTCACCTATGCGCTGGACTGTACAAGTAAAATCCGCAGTAGGAGGCTGCATATCTGTCTGCGCCAAACAGTCCGCCAACAGGGAGAGATGGCGGGAGATCGTGCGGAGAGCTGTGTCTGCATCTACCACCGACGTGGACGCCTCGAAGTGACCACGACCGCTCTGCCAAGAGCGAAACGACTTTGAAGAGAAAGATCTAGGGTTGGTAGGATGGCTGACTGTGAAGAATCAATAAAATTTTTTTTTAGTGTACCTTAACATTTTTGTGGAAACGATCAGGATTCAGCTTATATTGGACAGAAATTCCCTAGCAACGTAAGTTTTAAATTTGCAAAAACTTTATTCATATTAGAGCAAACACAATACAACTAAATCAACCTAAAATGACCTTCTAACGGGCCCAAGGCCCATATAACGAAGAAGAAAAGATAACAAGACAAATAGATAAATTACAATACGACAATTAAAATGACAAAATTATGATTCATAACGCAAAAATACGCAAAAGGCAAAACAAATATCAGTAAGGTCACAGCTGAAAGATGAACTTGAAACATTCGCAAATGTGCCAACAAAAGAGGCTTTAATTGTCCATTGAAAATCTGCTAAAGATTTACGCACTACTATTGTATCTGGTACAATAGTAATAATGTCAAATATGTCCGGAACACGTGATATAAAAGAATTGCAAATCAAGGCATTTAAATATATCCTTAGTCTTGACTTGTCTCAGGAGGTTGTCGACATGTGGGGTGTGGAGTCATTGATTATTGTACCGATATCATCATCATCATCATATCAGCCGAAAGACGTCCACTGCTGGACATAGGCCGCCCCCAAGCGTCGCCAAATTGACCGGTGGTCGGTGGTGGTGGGAGGCCTTCCAACACAACGTCTTCCGGTTCGCGTTCGCTACTCTAGAACCTTTCTGCCCCATTGGCCATCCGTTCTGCGAGCAATGTTCCCTGGCCACTGCCACTTAAGTTTGGCAATTCTTCGGGCTATGTCGGTATCCCTGGTTCTCTTACGGATCTCTACATTTCTGATTCGATCACACAAGGAAACGCCGAGCATAGGCCCTTTGAGTGACCCAGTGACCAGTGTGTGTTGTCATCACGGGCAACACACACTGGTCATAGACCTTCGTCTTGAGACACTGTGGTAAGTTGGACGAGAAGATACCGCGCAACTTCCCGAACGCTGCCCAGCCGAGTCGGATTCGACGGTTGATCTCTTTCTCGAAGTTGGCCCTACCCAACTGGATCGTTTGTCCCAGGTAGACTTAGTCATCCACAACTTCGAGTGTAGAGTCCCCAACCTTGATAGGAGTGGGTGTACCGATAGTCGTGCAACTATTATCTAATGACTACGTGCCTTGACCACACCTTAGGAGGCTCTCGTTATTCAGCTGGAACCAACCACCAATTCACCACACTAGAACACTTACGAGTAAAGTGTCTTGCTCACTTTGGCTAAGACAACCAAGGTTATCCTGAGGGGTCTGAATGAACTATGGAAAGTATCTGACATGATCGTATAAGTGGTTGGAAAGACACTGCAGTTACATGCATGAATAGTTGCCTTAGGCTTTGAAAGCTATCCTCATTATAAAAGAGACATTGAAAAGAATAGAAAAGCTACTTCGAATATTGTTCTAGATCTCCTTTCGTTCAGTACACACAGAAATAATACTAATACGTAGTCACTGACACGGATGTTCTAAAATTAGAATAGCAACTAAATATTACTTGCTATAAGTCTGTCTGTATATCGAGAGCACGAAGAGAAAGGAAGCTGTCGGTTTTATTGTTCTCCTATATAGTTGTCATTTCAAATAGTTTAATTATAACTTGAAAACTTGCAACTCATTATCGCCCGACAATTGTTCATTCCATTTCTCTTCTTCTGTAGCAACTTCAAGGACAGAAACATTTATGTTGAAGAAAACGCGCAATGGTGGTTGTATATTGGTGAAACGATCGTTTTGTAACTTTGTGTGTGAATCTCATAATGCAAACCGATTACAAGAGTTATTCGTTGCATATTAAGAGGTTGAGAAGACAATACATCTGAAGTCTGGGTAAGTTTACGTTTTTAGCGCAGAGAACTGTTAGGCATTCTGTTTTCTTTGCGAAAGCAAAAAGGAAGCGTACAGAAAACCTACTACCGACCATTTCTCTAGTAAAGAGTTTGAATAACAGAGGCTCTAGCTAGACAAGTAACATATTATAATAAATCTGTAGAAGAGACATTTTTGAACATCGAAAATATAAAACCTACCTACCTATTTTTCTGTTTCTGATTCTTGTTTGTATATTATGTGTGTGCATAAATGGTTAAATAAATAAATAAATAATAAAAAAAATATCAGGAAATTTCAGACAACAACAACAATCACAAAGTAACAGAAAAATAGTAAAAAATAAAAGTACAAACATGGTTTAACAGTGATTGCGCCGAGCGCGCCCATACCGAAAGGGTTACCAACTCAGCATTTGCTGGGCGTCAGACACCCAGCGCTGATTTTCAGTTGGCACCCCGCTAGTGATACACGGACGTAGGTAAATAAATAGATACTTAAAATAATGTCATACAGTGGATACGTGTGCTTAACTTATAAATAGAAAGAATATGTAAAATAGATAGTATAAAGTTATGTAAAAAATATATAATGTAATTGTTTAAAATTGACTCAAAAACCCCAAAAGACAGTGTGGTAAGACGCAACCGGCCTATCACATTTATCCAATCTCTGCCCGACTCATAACCTAGAAATAGGCACACTACTTGATGGATTTAACTTAATTCTATATTAACGCAGAAATTATTCCATTATTATTATTAAAAGATTGTCACGCATCACGTAAAATGTACGAAACCAATGTAGATAACTTTTATACATCAAAATTGTGCGTAACTTGAAGTATTACTTAGTTTGTTTCATCGCAATCGGTTTACGCTATCAAAACTTAGAAGAATTTAAAGTGTTCAAGAAGTAAATTATCACAACACACAAATTCAGATACTCGGACCGTTGAACTCCATAGATGGCATTATGCATTTGAAGTCATTTTCTGAATGGCTGTGTTAAGATTCTCCGCGAATGAATGATCCTAGAAAAAAAATTGTTAGGTAGGTAGGGTAGGCAGAAAGGAAAGTAGGGTAGGTAGGGTATGGACAGTTGATGGGAGCAATGCCGTGGGCATAATTTGGAATTTCTGCTATCGTCATTGCTGAAAGAACAGAATTGCCACCGAAAGCAACCTGTGATGTCATATTCGTGCCGGCGAAATATGCGCTGAGTACATTTAGCGATTTTTCGGCTGTCATAACCACAGTCAGGATTGTCACGGGCCGTCAACTTCTATCAGCAACCGGTGACACTTTTGACACGCTTGGTTAGTGTGGAAAGTTTTGACAATGCTGTCTCTAGCAGTGTCTACTGAGACGGCTCAATGCTGTGGTCTGTAGTTTCATTTAGTAAATCGATTAAATCAGCTTTCGCAACACACATTCTCTTATTAAATCTTAGTAGAAATTCCGGTGTCGAGGAAACGATAAGGACTTTGCTTTTGGCATATCTTTTGAAAATGGTTTCAGACACACCTTATGGCAATTTAGGGAATTACCTTAATCTAGCTAATATACTTAGATTCTCTTAAAAAAAATAAAGAAAGAAAAGAATGAAAGAAAAAGTGTTGCCAGTTTGTGTGTGTTGTGTTGTAAAGTGTTGTTGTTGGTGTATTGTGTCTAGCAAATATACTACTTAGATGCTCTTAAATAGAGAAAATAATGCAAGAAAAAGTATTGCCAGTTTGTGTGTGTTGTGTTGTGGTTGCGTTGTTGTGTTGTAAAGTTTTGTTATTGGTGTTGTGTGTCTAGCAAATATACTACTTAGATTCTCTTAAATAGAGAAAAGAATGAAAGAAAAAGTGTTGCCAGTTTGTGTGTGTTGTGTTGTAAAGTGTTGTTGTTGGTGTATTGTGTCTAGCAAATATACTACTTAGATGCTCTTAAATAGAGAAAATAATGCAAGAAAAAGTATTGCCAGTTTGTGTGTGTTGTGTTGTGGTTGCGTTGTTGTGTTGTAAAGTTTTGTTATTGGTGTTGTGTGTCTAGCAAATATACTACTTAGATTCTCTTAAATAGAGAAAAGAATGAAAGAAAAAGTGTTGCCAGTTTGTGTGTATTGTGTTGTTGTTGCGTTGTTGTGTTGTAGTGTTGTAAAGTTTTGTTTTTGGTGTTGTGTGTCTAGCAAATATACTACTTAGATTCTCTTAAATAGAGAAAAGAATGAAAGAAAAAGTGTTGCCAGTTTGTTTGTGTTGTTTTGGTGGTGTGTGTCTAGCTAATATACTACTTAGATTCTCTTAAATAGAGAAAAGAATGAAAGAAAAAGTGTTGCCAGTTTGTGTGTGTTGTGTTGTTTTTGTGTGTTGTGTTGTAGTATTGTAAAGTTTTGTTGTTGGTGTTTGTGTCTAGCTAATATACTACTTAGATTCTCTTAAATAAAGAAAAGAATGAAAGGAAAAGTGTTGCCAGTTTGTTTGTGTTGTGTTGGTGGTGTGTGTCTAGCTAATATACTACGAAGATTCTCTTAAATAGAGAAAAGAAAAAAGAAAAGTGTTGCCAGTTTGGATGTGTTGTGTTGTTGTTGGTGTTGTGTGTGTTTTGTGTTGTAAATGTTGGTTGTTACACACAAATGGCAAACATAATGTGGTGATTCAGTTCTAACTATTATAATAGCACATTTTAGACCGGACGAGTCTGGAATTGTGCCCGGCTGATTTTAACAGGACTAGGTGGACTGGTGACCTGGTTAAGGTTGCGGGAATGCGCTGGAAGCTAGGGATTGGTCGATGTGGTGACGCTTGGGGGAGGCCTATGTCCAGCAGTAGACGTCTTTCGGCTGAAATGATGATGATGATGGCAACAGGCTTGCCCCATTTTACATGGAATTTAAACATAACTGAAGAAATTTGGGTGATGCAACCCTGCCCAATAATAAAGACATATTTTGGTGACTTTGACCCTTAACGCTTCTGAGTTAAAAATGTTATTTTAAAAAGTTTGCACCTCCAGAAACCAACGTTTTCAAGGATTCCACCGTTTCCCATGATTACAATACCGGGTACTATGGTAATAATAAACAAAAACACACTGATGCCATAACGAGGACTTTAAAATAATTTGTGCAAAATTAGCACCTCGTTGCCAATGCGGTAGAACCACATAGAAGAGAAGACAGAAGAGCCGAAGACGTTTTCGTTTTGATAAATGATTTTATTTCTGTAAGTTGGTTTGTGCAAACACTTTTACATGTCGATCATATTTTTTTAATCTACGTGAGATCGGCGTTTGCTATCTGACTACTCTGAGAAGAAAGGCGGAAACAAACTCAGAGGTCACAGTCTCTTTTAAAGTCCTGACAAAACCTTGGTTAGATCATGTGAAGACCATGTAGACTGATGTCTGAAATGGTCTTTTGAGGTAAGAACCAGCCAGATTGAGTGGACCTGTCCAGTCAGTGCACGCTCAACTCAGAATTTAAGGAGCTCAACGATTCGACGAACAAAACCAAAGAAAGGACATTCGGGTACGCCGCATAAACTACTCAAACTGCCAGACCATGATTAAAAACTAACTACGATAAATTAAAATTAAAAAAACAAAAAGAATGATCACAAAATAAAATGAATGATCCACATGGTCTTCACATTCACAATAATTAAAACAAAATAATATAATACTTTAAAAAGTTAATATTCTTATCATTGCAAGAAAACCAAAAAATAAAACAAAATTCACGGTGCAAAATATAAAAAATCAAAATTAATTGGAGCAGCTCAATCCGAAGTCTTTTTTACCCGACTGTCGAAGGAGGGTAATGTGTTTATCAGTCTATGTATGTAAATATGTATGTAAGTATTTTTGTTCCTATATGGCGTTCTAGAGACCAAACGCGTTGGCCGATTTTGATGATTCTTACGTCAATCGATTCGTCTTAACCCTGCGAGTGTCACTGGCTACATTAAAATTGCAAAATGGCGGGTTTTGGGTGCCATATTGTGGGGGCCCAATTTTTTTTTGTCTTCCAAACCCATCTTGTGGGGTATCAAAATGAAGGGTTTTAAGAGGAGATTACAAAAATATATAACACTTATATGTTTAAAAGTATCTAATTCGAAAAAAACTAACAAAAAGTTATAAATACAAAAACTTAATCCAAAAAATCAAAAACCCGACTGCTTCAAAAGCGAACTAAAAAGTCGTAAACAAGAAAAAAAACATGCTGTGCAGGCGGAGGATACACCTGATTTTGGTCAGCCAGCCCGCGAATATGTTTCCTCCGATTTTTCTTTCATTTTTCTGTTATCCAATTTTAATGTAGTCTATGACACTCGCAGGGTTAAGACGCATCGATTGACTTATGAATCATCAAAATCGGCCAACGCGTTTGGTCTCTGGAACGCCGTATAGGAACAAACATACATACATACTTACATACATACATAGACTGATAAACACATTACCCTCCTTAGGCAGTCGGGTAAAAAAAGTTTTTATAATAGGCTAAGTATGACGAGTGAAATTTTTTTAATGCTTTTGTGAATTATAGTGTGCAAAAACAACTTGAATCTATTAATAATACGCAGTTTTATTGCTCCCGTTCTTTTCCTGTTTTCCCATGTATTGGAGACGTTTTTCTTTACATTTTTACACGGCGCCATTTTGTCTTGGTCACCTACCTAGAGTTATAACAGTCTTACGACTCTTCAATATCCAGTTATCTTCTGTATAAAAATCTTCTATTCATATTTATTAACACTATAAGCTGTATATGATGGTAATAGTGCGCTAAGCGCTTTAAGTTAGTTGAAAGAGCTTACTCATTTTCGTTTCGCTTCTGCTTTATAAAAACTAAATATTACTCAAATATTCAGCTACTGAATAAGAGGTTATGATTGAAGTGTAAAACAGCTTGAAGAGAACAGTCCATAGGTTATTCAGCAGCAAGCAGTATAATGAATATTGATATTAAAGTTATACAGATAAATGCTATCAAATCAGCTATGCAGCATTCAGTGGTCTCGGATGCCTTCAACTGAATGGCGTATCTTTAATAGTTCTGCTCATTACCAATATTAAGCTTCAAAAAAGGAAATCAGTGTTATAAAGACTTTATTATGCTAAAAGAGTAGTAATAGCCCAAAAACCATTAAATACAGCATACTAACTAAGCTTTAATAACTATGTAATAAAGCTTTAAACTGCTTATTAGTACACTTTTATTCTGTTATCTGGCTTATGTGTTGCTTGTAGGTAAGTTCGTTTTTAGACAATTCCATTGAAGAAACATATTTAATAACATAGATTCATGTGGGGCCCTGAAAAGGGCCTTTTTGTGCGCATATATAATATGCCAATTGCTAAAGCTGACATTATGATGACCTGGTTTAGGCACAAGAATACTATTTCTATCACAATTTCGTGTGTTGATAGTTGATAGTTGTGCCAAAAAACACAATTTTCTTTCTTTCTTTTTCACATGTTAAACTTTAGGATACTTGGTACCATCTACTGTCTGTCACACCATTATTTATCATTATTTATCTTCGTCTTGTTGATCTTTTGCCATCGTTATCTTCGCGTTTCCTCTTGAAAATCATAATCTTCGTTCTGCCAGCGCAGCGTGTCCAAGAGCTTTCATTTTCTTTTAATCCATCTAATGGTTTTCTTGTCTGGTAGATTTCAGACCGCCGTTATCTGTGGATAAAGTATGTCATTAAGTTACTATTTTTGATTTCATATTTGGAACTTTACGATATGAGATTAGACAAAGTATTCAATCAATCTGCCTAGCCTTTTCCCAACTATATTGGGGTCGGCTTCCAGTCTTACCGGATTCAGCTGAGTACCAGTGTTTTACATGGAGCCCGGTACTCCTTGGCTAGACTGGTGTCAGATCTCAAGCTTCTGACTACCCGTAACGACTGTCAAAGATCTTCAAATGACAGCCGAGACCAACGGCTTACCGTGCTTGCCGAGGCACGGAGGGAACTCGGTATGTTGAAATGGTCACCCATCCACGGACCGACCTCGTCAACTTTTGCTTAACCTTGATGATCGACCAGTGCGGCTGTTATTATTTAGCCACGAGCTCATTTTAATTTTTCTTTTATCTCTGGTTCTTCTGTTTTACCTGTTTGGTGGAAAAGTATACCATGGTGATTGTTTTTATGGGAGTGGGGTAAAGATTCCTGTTACTGGCACGCGATTATTTTTAAGTTAAATATCGATGCTTGAAAAACGTCGAAAGTATGTATATCTTTTCACTGAGTCACTTCAATGTCTTCATCTTTCTGCGTTATCATCGCTGTCATCTTATCAATTAATACATTTTCTTAATTACAATTCTGTTTTGAATTTATTATTATGATACCGATTAGGTTTTGTGTTCTTATAAATATTTTTTATTTTATTTTTAATTGGTTTTGACTTTGCATAATTTATTTATCCTATTTAACATATTACATTTTTATTGTGTGCTATATATCCTACCCTCAAACGCCTCAGCGGCAGAACAGATTTGAATGAAATTTGGTAGGTACTATGAAAGACCATGGAGATCTTTGGCTATTTATTCAGCTAGTATGTTTTCCTGAGATAATTACTGACGTACTCGCGAGCAAAAGCTAGTTACTGCATATTTTCCTTACTTTCAATAGTCAGTCACAATAAATCATAACTTACGACTGAACATAAAGATTCATACCATGAATCTCTCCGAATCTCTCTTCAGAAAACCAGTAATTGCTACTAAACAATCCATCTAATTCCCGCTAGGCCGACAACAGTTTCTCCCACCTTACCTTCGGTATGCAACGGATATACCCCATAGAAGGAGGTACACGTATTATCACCTCCTCAAGAGTACCATGTCAAAGCATTCCAAAGACATTTACTGTTTAACAAGAATTCTGCGAGAACTTCTATAGCAGGGCTTAAAAGGAAATGCCTTTTATCAAGTAATGGAGTGAAGGTATCGCAGACAAGAGCTTTTGAGTTAATATGGGAGATAAAGGAAATAGCTGTTTTATTTTTATTAAGTTTTTAAGTGAGGGACAGTCGGGTACACACATATGAAATAAAGCAGAGAACTCAAACATAATTCTATTTATTTATCTTTATTTATAAAACTTTACTGTTAGCGGCAATATAATATTGTTTGTTATTAGAATATTAACTCCTTTAATTTTCAAAATTGTAAATATTTTTATTAATTACCAAAATAATTTACTAATTAATTGAATTACGAATAAATAATTTATATACATATTGTGACCAGCCTGGAAGGAACCCTGACACCTGAGATACAGGACTTGTCCTAGTTTGGGTGTCATCAGTTTCTAGCTTTTAGCATGCACTAATGTAGCCTCATCTTTGTATTTCTTCTTGTCAATTCTCTCATTGTGTATTAGGCTTTGAATGAATAAAATTATTATTATTATTATTATTATTATAATAACGAGGATTAAATTGTTTGTATAAGAATTAAGAGAGAAGCCATTTTAATAAAACCAAATATGCATTTTAAAACCGACCAGAGAGGTGACCTCTTAGAGTAAGTTTATTTTGAGTGTGTGTAAGGGACAGATGGACCTTATAGCGTTACGTATAGCTCAGTGGAGCTATACGTAAGCCACGTTAATAAAATTAAGATAAAAATTTAATTAGAGCTATGAAATTAAAAAGGATATAGAGAACAGAACTATGGGTCGGCTTCGCACGTCGTGGGCAGCTAACCAGGCAGCAGCTCGGACAGGTAGTCGTGCAATGTCCGAGGTAGGCAGGTGATCAGGCAGCAACGACGGACATGCAGGCAATCGGGCAGGTAGGCAGGTCAGCAGACAGAACGTGGCACGGTGTGATAGTACGGCTGATGGTGGCAGGTCGGTAGATGAGTAGGCAGCAGGAATCTGCGCGTGCTGAAACGGGTGCGCTGTGGTCTCGCGCGTCACCGTAGACTTTACTGCCACAGCTCATACACCACGTGCAGTAGATATGCAGCAAGGTGTTTCGGGGAATCAGACTGAGACGTTACACGCCGCAGATATGCAGGTACATGGTACGCAAAATATACACAGTATAACACACAATAGTAATATATATTTGAACTAGAGCACTTCATAAATTATTACACAAGCTAGATTTAAGGCTTTTAAAGAGTTTTAAGAATAAAAAATACACTTCGTGACCGTCTTTCAGCGTTCAGTCCCAGATCTAAGACTAAAAAAGCTGAAGCCCGTTTTTCATTCGTTCTGTAATCCCTTCTCAATTTCAAATTCAAATCTCAATAAGACCAGAACGAATAAAAACGGCTTTACAAAGGCGGGTCAGTCTGCTCTGACCTTACAATAATGTACAACTAGCTTAAGGAAAGGTCTAGGTAGTCCATGGTACCTATGGTATGTCTATGGCTTTAAGAAAATAAAATAGACGGACAGATGTCATGTCAAATGAAAATGTCACAGTAGAAAATATTGCAAGAATTATAAATTACGAATATCTTTTAAGTTTTAGAAATAAAAAACAGTCAGGAGATAACTAAATATGCTTTCCAGATGTTAATAATACAAAGAATATATAAAAATGAGTTACTAAAATTGATACAATATCAAAAGATATGAAGATGGTTTGTGGAGTGTTATGAAACGTAAGTAGATCTTGAATAAATACCACAAGTGTTATAAAATCGTAAGTATATGTGGAATAAATACCACAACCTATATGACTTGTATACATCTGTCCCTTTTTTACAGTCGGACTGTGATAGTTTTACACGTCAGGGTATGGCGGCAGTTGTTATTATTTTCAACAGGTCAGTTTATTGTACCTAGCTGTATAACCTACCTTTCAGCGCGCGTGGTTTAAGTACTTTTCCCAATATCTTTATAAATCATAGCCTATGTGTTATTCTGATGTTTAAGCTATGTTTCTGTAAAGTTTCATCAGAGTCCGTTCAGTAGTTTTTGCGTGAATGAGTAACAAAAACCGGCCAAGTGCGAGTCGGACTCGCGCACGAAGGGTTCCCTACTTGGTAAATTGCGGTTGACGATTTATGACGTATTAAAAAAAAACTGCTAACTAAATCTCGTTCAAACCAATTTTCGGTGGAAGTTTATATGGTAATGTACATCATATATTTTTTTTTTAGTTTTATCATTCTCTTATTTTAGAAGTTACAGAGGGACACACACACATTTTACCACTTTGGAAGTGTCTCTAGCGCAAACTATTCAGTTTAGAAAAAAATGATATTAGAAACCTCAATATCATTTTTGAAGACCTATCCATAGATACCCCACACGGGTTTGATGAAAAAATATTTTTTTAGTTTCAGTTTCAAGTATGGGAACCCCCAAAATTTATTGTTTTTTTTATTATTTTCGTGTGAAAATCTTATTGCGGTTCACAGAATACATCTAAGTACCAAATTTCAACAGCATAGTTCTTATAGTTTCGGAAAAAAGAGGCTGTGACATACGGACGGACAGACAGACAGACAGACATGACGAATCTATAAGGGTTCCTTTTTTTGCCATTTGGCTACGGAACCCTAAAAACCATCCATACTCACAAACTTTCACGTTTATAATTATAGTATGTAGTAGGATTCAGAGCTGACAGAATTCGGAGGCTCTTCTACATTATGGACCGTATTTTTTATCTTCTATATGCTTGCGCTTGACCACTATCTCACCTGATGGTAAGCGATGATGTGGTCGACGGTGAAACACGCTTGCTTAGAAGTAACCTATTTACTCTTGACTTAAAGACCCCTAGATTGTAGCTATCGGGAAACACAGACTCCGACAGGGAACTTAAACTAAGTTTTGTTCTTTTTAGTTCTTAAGTAATAAATCGAAACAACAACAATATTAGTTGGATTCTTCAAAACTCTAAAACTAAAAAAAAAACAACAAAACAATAACCTACAACGACAAAAAATATCATTAACAAAATAATAATAAGCCCAACACTATTAATAAAACAACCATACATTTTGCTGTAACAGATCACGTATAGCATGTCATTGCACCACAGATGCCCACCGAGGCAGGACGTGAATCAGGAGGAAATCCGCCATCTCCCAGCCATGAATATTCGATCAGGCATTGTTACAAAGCATTCGCAATATCCAAATCTGGACAATGATTCCTCGATATAAGATGTAATCGATGTTGTTATATTGTTATCGGTAATTCTTGAGCTGTGGTGGGAGATTTTTCGGAAGAGCTTTGAATTTTAGCGGCTGTTGACTAAAATATGGGCAACGAAGTATACCAAAATAGGTTTGGACCAGGGTAACCGACTCAGCTCGAAGAATTGTTAAATTTAAGTAATATACTTGTCTAGGTCCTTTGGAGTGGTGATCGCGTACCAGAAGACACAACGGCGGAAGGCCTCAAACATGGTGGACCGATGACCTGGTGAGAGTCAAACACAGGACCGTTTATTGTGGTAACGCTTGGGGAAGGCCAATGTCTAGCAGTTGAAGTCTTTCACCTAAAATGATGACGTTTATGCTGCGTCTATCATGGAGAGTTTAATACGTTTTTCAGAAGTCACTAAGCAAGCGGTAAAGATTTCAGATTTGGCCACATTAAATAAATATTTTATTTTCTCATCACAAATCATCATCTGCCTAGCCTTTTCCCAATTATGTTGGGGTCGGCTTCCAGTCTAACCGGATTCAGCTGACTCCCAATTTTTTACAAGGAGCGACTGCCTACCTGACCTCCACAACCCATCAGTAACTGGGTAAACACGATACCCCTTGGCTAGACTGGTGTCAGACGTCAGACGCTTCTGACTACCCGTAACGACTGTCAAAGATCTTTAAATGACAGCCGGGACCAACGGCTTAACGTGCTTTTCGAGGCACGGAGGAAACTCGGTATGTTATAGGTCACCCATCCACGGACCGACCTCGTCAATCGTTGCTTAACCTTGAAGATCGACCAGTGCAGCTGTTATTATTTATTTATCACAAATGTTGCAGGAAAATACAGAAAATGCTTAAACTAATACAAAGAAAATGAAAACATTTGTGAGAGACTGGTGCCCGAAGAAGTCATTGAATACCTGTGTTACGGGTCACCAGGCTCCCCAATTCTTACATTTAGACTTTGTATGTTATTAGATCAAGTATGAACTAGGGGTGTGATGATGATGAAGTTTACAATGCATAATTTATGACATTAACAAAAATGCTGATTCTAGAATGCATATGATATGAGTTATATGTATGTGTACAGGTGTCTGTGAGTGAGTGTATGTAAGTAGTTGTATGTGAGTGGGTGTTTGTGAGTGTGTGAGAGTATGTGTGGGTAAGTGTAGGTATACGAGTGTTTGAGGGTGTGAGTAGGAGTAGAATTGAGGGTAAGCGGATAGGAATCAGCAGCCCTTCAGTTGCATGATAATCAAGAGTGTTCAGCTATTTAGAAGAGGGTATAATTGAAAGTATCGTATTAATTTTATAATACAGGTATACTCCAAGAAAACAGTAAAATCGTTGCGAAATACTGGTGTGAAAGTAAAAAAAAATAGCAGAGAGAATATTGGAAGGAACCAAAATATAAGTGAAGAAATACATGCTACATTATCTAGCATAGGTTTTTGCTCAGCATTCCTTCAACTAAGCATGAGAATTTGCAATGTTTTCGTTAGGAAACTGACACATAATCTGGTTATCAAATAGAACTAATAAATGCGTCAGTAAATAGTTAGTAGCTGAATAGTTTTGGCAATGACACGCCGTTTATGGCAACACAAAGTTAAGATTGTTATTTTTATCTGTTGTATTTTTATCTGTTTTATAGAAACGTCAAGTAATCTCTCTGCCCTTTAGGCACTCCATGTGCTAAAACGTTGCGTACCATAATTTAGATAGTTGGTTGGTGTGGTTGGTGGTTCGTGATGGTTGGTGGTTGGTGGTAGTTACTTGCGATATCTACCAAGAATCAATTGATGCAGGAGACAAACACTAAGAAGAAATAATACTTCTACTACAGAGTGATATCGAAAGTTCTCAAAATCTTATCGCTGAGAGAACTGATTATTTTGTTCAATTCTATGACACATTCTGATACCGGATTGGCACCGTTTGAGATTATATGCAAAAATGTGTCACCTATAGAGTGGCTAGTATATCTTGACTGATCACTGTCGATCTAGCTGCAAATAATGGTGTAAATTTAGTTCCATTTTAGATAAGTGCCGTGTCTTAAGTTATACTGGTCTAATTTTTTCTTGATTTAGTCATAATTTTGGACTGAATTTGTGTCTACGTATTTTTGCTATCAGGCGAAAGTCTAGAAATTTGTTTTATCAATATTAACAGTCAATGACCGTCTGAAGTGTGTTTTTTACTATAATTTGTTTATCATTTGATTTAGGTACTTGTAGATCGGTTTGATAAAAAAGCTTAGGTTTATATTTAGTTGCTTAGTGCTAGGTTGTCATTGTGATATGCAGAATTTGATACACGTTTGACGTTAGCGAGTGTAAATCCTTATCATGTACAGCTTCTGTTTGATTTTAGGATAGGAGTCCGTTAACCCCGCTGTCTTCCCCAAGATTAGAAATAAAGAATCTTAGAGGTTATGGGCCTTATGATTTTACCAGATCATCGGATTATAATCTGAGAGCTTAATTGCGTCCTTTTTCTATATTACCAAATTGTTCTACGACATATATTCTAATACATAGTTTCTCAATTTTTTAATGATTTCCAGTTTTCACTAAAATTTTAAAAAAAGAAGCCGCTTTCCCGCTCAAAATTTTTCTCAATGGGCGCTAAAAATTCCACGTCAGCCGTCATTTACGTAACCACGATGACAGATGACACTAATGACAGATGATTTACCCGGTTATCTGCAAATAACCTCATTTAGTTCGACAACTCATTGTACATGATGGATAGACTGATGATGATAACAATAAGATTTCAGGCCAGACTTAAATAAGTAAATTAAAAAGTAGAGCTTACTATCTGAGTCTAGAACTATAGGGTTACCAGACGTCTTTGTCCTGACATGCCAAGTTTCTTTGGCTGTTTCGGAATTTTTCTAACATTTTTGATTTAGCCTTAATTACCCGAACAATTAAAAAGTCATTGTGTCTCGCGTGGATCCACGTTTTGGGCACTCAAGGGTTTAATGAAACTGGAACCGACTTTGTTTTAGTAATTTTCTAGTTTGTACAACTACAAACATAATTTGGCAATATGGGATTTTATTTCCCCGTCTGAAACCCAATGTGAATGTGGTGTGCAGAATATGGAAGACCAGGGTGACAAGGTTCTACAGGAGACTTGGTAGGTATATAAAAAAAATATAAAGCCCCTAAAAACCTTAGATGAGCTCGTGGCTAAATAATAACAGCCGCACGGGGTCGATCATCAAGGTTAAGCAACGGTTGACGAGGTCAGTGCGTGGATGGGTGACCATTTCAAAATACCAAGTTTCCTCCGTGGTCCCGGCTGTCATTTGAAGATCTTTGACAGTCGTTACGGGTAGTCAGAAGCCTGAGATCTGACACCAGTCTTGCAAAGAAATACCGTGTTACCCGGTTACTGGGTTGTGGAGGTCAGGTAGGCAGTCGCTCCATGTAAAATACTGGTACTCAGCTGAATCCGGTAAGACCCTGGAAGCCGACCCCAACAACAATTGGGAAAAGGCTAGGCAGATGATGATGTTATTTAATATATTTAAAGAGTTGACAGGGAAAGATGAAGTTAGTACATTATATATTTTGTAGGAACAATAAAAAAACTAAATAGTACCTAATCAACATAATAATCCACTACCTACCTAAATGAGTCCCGAATCTGAAGTCAGCGCTAAAATGTCTAGACAATTCTATGCAAAATCAGGCTAACTTTTCAGTTATATATCTATAAATTATATAAAAGAGAAAGTATGTATGTATGTTCCTTATAGACTCCGAAACGGCTGGACCGATTTCAAAAATTCTTTCACCGTTGGGAAGCTACACTATCCCCGGGTGACATAGGTTACTTTTTATCCCTGTATTCCCACGGGAACGGGCACTACGCGGGTGAAACCGCGAGGCGTCCGCTATTACATTATATTTATGATGGTAGCCCTATCTGAATCTAGGTGCAAATTGCGAAACATTGCGAAATCTAATGGTTATTTTACATAAGCCGATAAGTTTGTTGATATTAAGAACACACCTTGTTGAAGATATTGCGATAAAAAAGTCCTAAGGAAAAACATATCAGCACTCGGAAAATTGATGAGTTAAAAGCGTATTCGTGAGCGAGGCTACTAAGCCTCGCGCGGGTTAAATGACTGGTGTAAACTATACCGAAAGTAAGTATTCTGTGTATTTAACTTGCAATGTTTGTATGTATGTAAGTGTGTTCGGGTCAAATCTTAAAACTGAATTTTAAAGCAGTTATCCTCCACCGATTAAGATGAAATTTTGCATACACGTTCAGTTTGGATGACATTGACTATGCATGGCTATCTAATTGACGTCATTCTAAATCCAATACAGCGGACGGCCCAAGATGGCGGACTACTAAAAATATTTTTTTAGTCATCATCCCTATTCTATACAGTCTAACAAGGGTTTTAATAATTGCATCAAGAATCCAATTAAGTTCTTCAAAGTACAGTAGAACAACTTCGTTTGCGAACCCTAAACTTTACGTGTGTGTCATTCGAAATTAAAAACCTTTTGACGACGTATTAGTTGAGACCGAGGGGCAACAAACCTAAAATGTAATACATAAAATATGTTTGTTTGTCATTCGCATCACGTTTACGCTGCAAAAATTTGTTTTGCCTCCGGAAACGACGTTTTTCTCTCACTTCTTTCAATATGTTGCAGCCGACGCATACGGCTGGGCCATTCTGCTTTTCGAGGGATAATTTTGCTTGTGCTGAAAAACTAACAAATTTGTAAGGTACCATAATATCTACTTTCTATCTCAATTAAGGGTAAAGACCGTGCGATTAATTCTTCTTGGTGTTGTGCTTCTTCACGCCAATTCTCGAGGAAGCCATCCAAGGTGTCCCTCCATCATCTCCTCGTTTTCTCACGTACCTACTTATTAGGTAAATAAATTAATTAACTCGTAATTTATACGACAATAGGTTCATCAAATAAATGACTTAACGTATTTTGCATTAAATAATTTATGTTATCGTTTGAATCTAGTCACATAGAAAGCGAAAGCGAACCGATTTACAAAAAAAAGTGTAGGTAGGTAGGTAGATGAAGTGGGTAGTTAGGGTAGGTAGGGTAGGGGATAGGTAGGGCAGGCAGTTGACGGATCCGAAGCCGTGGGCACTGCAAATGTCAAATAAATAATTAAAAAGAAAAATAAACGCTATATTGTTACTTTGCTTGTTACAAAGTAGAATGGCCCAGCGACTGTTTTGATTCATGCATTAAAAATATCACATAGGTACGTAAGCAACGCCGACGGGCGCGCCTTTGCCAAAATCGTTCCAGGAAATATATTTTAACGACACGCCTATAAAACGCGCGTTTTGTCGGCGCTGTTTGTCTTATTTTAAATATCCTTTTGTCTTAGGCTATTTTTGTGTTTCTTATGTAATGTTTCACCAGTACATAATGGGGTTAGTTGCGATTTTATCGAAGGCCAAAGCGTAGTTTTAGCAAAGTAGGTGCCCCCCCCCCCCTCCTTCTACGATCGGAAATCTAGACGCACTGCAAGTTACCACCCTTACCTGTTGCCATTCCACCAATTCGCACCAAGCTTCCTTCATAATGAGCACAGCGAAAGAGTAGAATTCACTGCCTGTCTGTGTTTCCGAATGCATTCAACCCGAATCTCTACAAAGTTAGAGTGAACAGGCTTCTTCAGGGTAAGCTCTCACCATCGTCGACTCTGTCTCTGTCACCTCTGACCTAGACTAGAGTAAACAAATCTAAAACAAAAAAACCCAACATCAGTCCTGTTATTCTGTATTTGCCGAAAGGTTGGGCCTACCTAACTGCAGCTCGTCTACATTTCGACTAAGCCCATGTGACAGGGGTGATACATAAACTTGGCAAAAATCAGAATTGCAGGATTAGGGTATCGAATTCAGAACCTCAAACTAAGCATAGCCATTGCGACCTCTAGACCAACAAGAGTAATGTGTCTCTACCTCGTCTGATTATCAAATATGTATATGTCTATATCTAAAGTCTCCGCAAAATAACAAAAAAAAATAAGGTCATTGATCCGTGTTTTTTTGTTTACGGAGATATTTTGATAATTTTGAATAATGACTCCGTTTAAATCATGTAAATCGGTCCACGCGTTTAGGAGATATTAACCCATTACTGAAAATAATTTCACGCCAAATGAAAGCTTCAAGGACGCCTCTTACCACGATACGTTTGTTTGATCATGTTAGCGACACCACCTTTACATTTTTTCCGTATCGTTTTGAAATATTGGAATACATTGGTAGACAGGTTTTAACGACTTTTTTTTTTGTTATCTAGCGGTGACTTTAGCTAACACTGTTCAGTTTGACTTCGTTTCACGTCCAAAAGAAATGTAACAATAAATAGCACGAGTTTAACGCCCTGTGGACACTCAGACGCAGTTCTGTAGGGCGTGAACCATGCGGATACATCGGCTGCCAAACGGTCATCATACTTGTACCAGAACTATACGTGGACCATCGATGCATATACAGGGCTAAGAATATACTGCCCTATCTGGGTTAAGGGACTCGACTATTAAGACGTAAATGTCAAATGTGAGGACAATGAACGAATGGTGAATGATAACTGTCATTGATGATTGCAAAATGAATGGTGTTTTGAACTGGAGAGCGGAGAATTTGTAGCCAATGCTTTGCAGATCTCTTAACAGGTTCACTGTTCACAAAGCAGACACATGGTTAAACAATCACAACAGCCCATATGTGGGTCATGGGACCGTGAACCGGTTATTGACGATATTGAAAATCCTAGAAGGAAAATAACAGTTGAATAGAGACTGTCGGAATCTGAGAGACAATGTGGAGACATTGATGACAAGAAAAGATACAATTTTGATCAGGTACTCTATGGTTTCGTATGTTTTGTTAATCGGATTGTATTATTGTAGTGTTATTTGCAAAAACAAAGTAAAGCAACATCACTGCATTAATTAATTGGGGTAGTTCTATTTAATGAACGAATAATCAAAATATTTTATCAACATGATATAAAGGACAATACCACCTGCAAACTCTTATCTAGAAACTGCAATGCATGGAATTAGTATGCACTAAATAGCTGCAATCAGAAGGATAATCCTTCTGATTGCATAACGTTCATATTCAAGTCGCAATATCCTCTCTGCTACACAGTCAAAAACATTCAAACGTTCGATAAATAGGTACCGGGAATAGCCCCTCAGAATTACGTAACCAATTTCGAAAAAAGAACATTCCAAAATTAAAATTCGAATTGCCGCAAATTAAAACTAAATTGACGTCATGCTAGTGTTGCGACTGTCAACAGAGAATCACGATGCATTCTGTTTGCCGACGATTTTCCGTGAACGATAAAACCGAATTGCAACAACAAGACGTTACATTCGATTCTGCGAATAGTGAATGCTCGATATAATTGCCGTTTTATTGATTCGTGATTTGATAATGTTTTGTAGAATTGCGATAGGTGTGTTGGTATTTCTATGTAGGTTTTCCTTTACGGTATTGGCGCCATGATAGTTGTTTTTTTGTACAGCTTTTGATGTGAATAAATAGGAAGCGTGTATGCACAAATTCGCGTTCTTCACCGAATGTGTTTTTATTATGTCAATCCACGCAGTCCAGACAGTTGTGACGCAACAATGCGACAAGATGTGAACACGCGTTTCCATAGAAATTGATCTAAAATTGTTTAAAAGATACAACTTTTTCATACAAATTGTTCTATAGACAATTTGTATGAAAAAGTGGCGTTGCAATTTCGTCACATTGTTGCGTAGCTCCTGTCTGCGTTTGCGGGTATCTTTACAAACCTAAGCTTTGGATAAAGGCCTCCTCTACAGAATTTGCTTTTGCGACATGGTGTCGAAGATGATGACAGCCCTATCCAGGCAGATTTAATACCTTCAAACAATTGAAAATCGAATTTATATGCCATTTTCTTTCGACCAACTGAAGGCCAGTTGCAATAAACTATATTTAGGTAATTCGTAGAACAATCTGTGACTAAACAAACATTTATGAAGAAGTGTCTTCGATTATTGAATACATCAAGAAACCCTGGCTCGTTCCAACACTTTCCATGTACAGTGCGACATAAAAGTGTAGAAATTAAATGAGGGCGCCACAATCGCTCAGATAGCAACCCAGTTAGTACGACCCAGCTGATCTTGATACTTGAATAGTATTATTTATTTATTGGGTATAAATAATGAGTAAATATATTAAATAAGTATGTTTATTAAATATTTGATAATTATGTAGTAGTAATAAAAGAACAACATCACAAAAAATAAGTGTTTTTAATAATCAATTGCTTTCAATATAAAGTCGTCCAATACGTTTGGGGAACGACCCTTTCTGTGTTTAGCTGTTGTTGAGAATTTCCCACCGTTTTCAATGCCGTGTTTCACGATTCTGCGCACTGTGCTTACAAAAACACCTAAAACAAGCAAAGAAAAAATCACTGTCAGTCCGATAAAAGAAGTTCCGCGGTAAATAAACGTTAATATATTTTAAAATTGATTCTTTCCATTAGGTCAACAAATATGGTATAGCAAAAAAAAATATTTCGTATCCGCAATAAATTACAATAAATTATGTTACCTTACTATCAACGTTGTTAAGTCGCGCTATAACTACAACGCTATTTGTTTATCTTAGCATAACCTCAAAAATGGTAAACAAATAAATTGTAAATGATATTTGGTTCGAAAATTTTGCTCCCTGAATGTATTAATCGTTTGTAATTAACGTTTAGTGCAACTTTCAATAGTTACTTACCAGTAATATCTGCTGTACGATGGTTAACATCTTCTAAGTTGGATAGAAGCTTTCCAGCTTGGAATTCGGCTATACACCGCATATAAACTTTGTAAACTATATCACAGGCACCTTCACGAATTACCTTATTCATTTTTGTCCACTGTTTTTCTATCTACACACAGAAATATCACACGAAAACTAAAATTCTTACGAAAATCGAAACCGATCGAGACGAATTGACAGCTCAAGTACTCATTTTAGATGTTGCCAGAAAATGAAAACTTTTAGTTCCCAAATATTTAACTTCTACTCTTTTATGTTGCACTGTATCAGACCTACAACTTACCAAAAAATCTTGACCATTAGCGATGGCACTGGTTGCAAAGAGCAAATGACAGTTTAGTGTCAAATTCGAATTTAGAATATTAGTTAATATTCCCACACCTGCCAACATAAGCTGGTCGCTCAGTAATTCATGATTTTCTGTCATGTTCGTACAGATTGCGCCGAACAATTTGGCGCAACGCCAATCTGAAACTATACAAGTAATAAACAATAGTTGATGATTAAAAACTAATTATAATAACACCGTTTACATTACTAAGTACTTCTTGACATTGAAGTTGTTTCAGACTTCGTACTCGACTATTTTTAGGAAATATAAATAAAGAAGTATGTTACTTTTTATCTTAAATTTATGAATATACATGACGAGTTTAATGCTAGAGTAAATAAAAGATTATTGTCGACTTCCTCTGGTTAGCCTGGCGACAAGCAGTAGTTTCATACACTGACATGGAGAATGGAGAGCGATACCCAGAATTCAGAAAAATGCCATGTTACACTCTGCCGAAAGAGGCGGAGCAACTCTCCAGTCAATACGTCTCTTTTCGGTTGGTCGTAGTAACGAAGGTGACACAACAAGTATGTGACGGCCCAATCAGAATTATGGAAAAAGGCCAAGTATACTTTATCTCGCTTATACTTTTTTTTCCCATATTCACTATCATTGATATACTGATAAATAGTTGATAATTATGTTCTGAAGAAATTATACCTCCAAATAGAGACAATAGAACACAGTAATCCATACTAAAATATCGTAAATACGATAGTCACTCTGTTTGTTTGTTAAGTTTTAACGCCTAAACAGCTGAACCAATTTCGATAAATTGGTAGGTACATATAGAGAAAGATTTGACCTTGGAGAAGGACATGTGATACTTTTTATAGCCTGGCTCGCTAAGTTAACCAGTAAGTTGCAAAGGACCATTGCACCGTATGGGATGAATGAGCCTACACGTGGAAAATGAATTCACTTGTCTATCTTAGGAACGCTCCGTCCATTCTCCATGTGTATGATTTCATACAAAGTATTGGTGACATTGTGTGTAATAAATGCAAAAAACCAGTAATGTGCGAGATACTTAATGGAGCAATAAGTGGTCCATTGGTACTTTGTTTTACTACTATGTTGTTGAGATTGAAGGCTTTTTAGTATTCAAGCTTGCGTCTCTGCGTCGGATTAATTAAGTCAAGTAATTAAAGCCATTTTTAGAGTTATATTTTTTAATCAAGTGAGTGGTAATCCTGCGTGGCTAAATCCTGGCATGTCCCCGGGCAAGCCCGTCTTATGAGGGAGGGGACACCAGGGTCCATAAAACCAGGTGGTATGGGATTATTACCTCGCTAAAACCAGCCCGATGGACACAGACTAAGCAGATAGAAAAAAAATAGGACTAAAAAGGACAGAAGATCCTCGATCTTAAAAGACCATGATGGAAACCCCTCTGTGTAACGCCTGTTATGATACATCCTTGGGGACAAGCCCGTCCAGTGGATGCTGTGATTTAAGACGACGACTAACGCCAACGACCTTGAGGGAACAAAACACGCACTTATTTCACACCCGCGCGACCCAAAATTTAGTAGTTTTTTGTACTTTCCTTATTATTCTATGACTTTAAAAAAAAAGCTTCCGATCAAAATGTAGATAATTAAATTGTCTTTCATATGGTGTCGATTTCATTAAAATACGCTCAGCGGTTTTAGTGCGATTGTCGTGTTTTTGTCCGTTTTAGACATAACTTTACAAATTAATTACACTATGTTATACGAATAAAACTCAAAATTTGCTCAGATGAAATTATTAAGAAAATGGTCTAATATAACATATATTTTTTCCAATAAATTACGACTAGCCGTTTAGACGTGATTCTCATTTTAAAATCAGCTACTCAAGGGAATCGGCGCCTTAATGAAGCCAAAATGTCATGTTGCATTCTAACACACAACTGACACACACACAACACAGGTTGTTGATAAGCGATCACCGCCGCACGTGTACATATCTAGGAAATCACGATAAGACGCGGCCCGTCGGCGCCGGCGCAGCGGCTGATAACGATAATTCAAGCGGTAATCCCGCAAAGTTTTTGTTGTATTAAATACATCATTAAATCATTAGAGTTGATTATTAACCTGTATAAATTGTGCAATTCATGTACTTATAAATTGTAGAGACTGACATGAGTTTTCCTCATTTGAAAATGGTACAAGTCACAAGTCAGGGTGTGGTATTTATTAAAGATCTACTTACGTTTCATAACACTCCACAATCCATCTTCACATCTTTTGATATCGCATCAATTTGTGTAACTCATTTTTATATATATTCTTTGTATTATTACATCTAAAAAAAAGCATATTTAGTTATTTCTGACTGTTTTAAATATCTAAACTTAAATTATATTCGTAATTTATAATTCTTCTTGTAATATTTTTCTACTGTGACGTTTTATCTGACATGACATTTGTCTGTCTATTTTATTTTCTTAAAGCCATAGACATACCATAGGTACCATTGACTATAATACCTAGACCTTTCCTTAAGCTAGTTGTACATTATTGTAAGGTCAGAGCAGACTGACCCGCCTTTGTAAAGCCGTTTTTATTCCTTCTTTCTGGTCTTATTGAGATTTGAATTTGAAATTTAGAAAGGATTGCAAATCGAATGAAAAACGGGTTTCAGTTCTTTTCAGTCTTAGGTCGGATCTGGATGCGAACAGTCGGTGATACGATACGAAGTGTATTTTCTATTCTAAAACTCTTAAGCTCATGTATAACTATTAATATCTGAAGTGCTCCAATAATATATATGATGTGTGATATATTGAGTATCATTTGTCTGAATCCTGCCTATCGTGTACCTTCGTATCTACGGCGTGAAACGCCACAGCCCTGATTCCTCGACACTCCTAGCTGCCTATCTACTGCACGTGGAGTATGAGCCGTGGCAGACAGGTCTACGGAGACGCGCGCGGCCACAGCGCGCCCGTTTCAGCCCGCGCAGATTCCTGCGCCTACTCATCAGCCTGCCCGACCTGCTGCTTGTGTGCGCACGCTGGTAGCGCACCATCAGCCGTCCCATCACACCATGCCACGTCATACTGCCCGACCTGCTCCTGAATAGCTGCCGACGTCAAGCGAAGCCAGCCCATAGATTTTATACTTAATACCCTTTTATTTTTATAGCTTTAATTTAATTTTTATCTTTTTATCTTGATTTTAATAACGTGGCTTACTTATAGCTCTCCGGCGCTATACGTAACGCTACAAGGGGCGTAGCGAGGTACGGGCAGAGGGGCCCAGAACGGTGATCAGTGCGTCGCCCAGGGGACAGGTAAAGGGGTGGTACGGGACTATAGACTAATAGGCTTTCTTTCTGGTTCCACATGATACCCAGTAACTGGCTTGTGAAGATCAGATATGCAGTCGCTCCATGTATTCTTTGTCTAGATAGCAACTACCTTTATCTGAGTTATTGATGATGGTGGGTTGTGGGGAGGACTGTGAACTTCCCAAAGTCAGATGTCCCAAGAATTAACATTTCGAGGAAGTTATTTTACTGCAAACCCAAATGGATTGTGAATGAAATACGTAGGACATAAGGTTCCGTTCCGGTGTGGTATTTTAAGAGATCATGGGGGCCTTTCTTCGGGCTGATGGTGACTACCGAGGTGGTTTTAGTGAGGTATTAATCCCACATTCCCTGGTGTTTCCCCATAAGTACAGGCGCCTTTTGAATGTTTCCCCAGGTTATCATCATCCTTCTCGGTTCCGGACAAATCTTGCAACTGAATTTTAAAGCAGTTATCCTCGACCGATTCAAATTATATTTTGCAAACACATTTAGTTTGGATAACAATGCATGTTTAGCTAAGTAATGCCTTTCTAAATCCAATATTGCGGACGGCCCAAGATGGCGGACTAGTTATTTTTTATGCACTGCCATGATATGGATATCAAATGAAAGGGTTTGCTGAGAAGAATATTTTTTTTTTTTTTTAATTACTTATTTTATTTATAACATTAATAGCTTAAGTAGGTAACTTAACGAGTCACCTATATTGGTGATTTGGATTTTCCCTATTCGACAATGATAACGGCATCTATTTTCAGTAGGGCACGCTTACAAAAAGATAACAAAATTAATTTTCATTCGGTATTCGGACATGCCAAAGGAATTTGATTACGTTCGCGCGATTTTTGTCAAAGAAAGACGGCGCCAGTGTTACTGATAACATAAATATTTGCTAATCCACGAGGATATTGATATCTCAATGAAACTCTATGTATTTATTATATATTGCTATTTATTGACGGTATCAGCGTGGGAGCTAGGGTTGTCACGCGTGTGGAGCACGGGAAAACCCGGAATAAGGTACTTTACCTTTGTGTTCGGGGATGATCTACTATTTAAAAAGGCAAAATGATACTCGGAAGTATGCCACCGAAAAATCTGGTCCTTCGAGCCGGATCAAAATGTTCGGAGATGAATCTAGCTACTAGTTAAAAAAATTATACTTGGAAGTAAGCCAATGAAAGGTTTTTTATTAAGCAAAATATCACTAGGGTCATGAAACGGCGTTACTTAAGGTTTTCAACTACTTCAAACACTGTGCTATGGAGGTCAGAAAGGCACTCGCTCCATGTGAAACACTGGAGTTCAACTGCATCCAGCTACACTGGAAGCAGCTAAATACCCAATATTTTTGATTAACCTACTGATGTGTTCAAGGCAAAGTTGTTTCTATATCCAGCCACACCGAAATAAACAAATGAATCGAAATTGAGTGAATTTTGACGTAAATATTTACATAGAATTGTAAGCGGAAATGTATCTTGGCTTACGGAGTTGGTTTTTGTCTTTGATGCCTTTCAGTAGTTAAATACTGAGCTTGGATTCTGTGCGTATCAGTCTTAAAGCTTTAAAAAATTATAATACTGCCAGAAAGTGATTAAAAACTCGCCTGACTAAAAGTAGATATTTATGGAAGGAGATACAGTCGCTTCGTTACAAAACCAATTTGAATTAGACCAGGAGGATGATATAACATTGTGATAAGCTATTGACTATTTTCTCGCTGAAGAAACGTACAAAAGATATAAGATCCCGTGTCAATACTCGAGAGACCAACTAGCGATAATTTCTACTTACAGTGCGGCCGCCCCGAGCGAGTGGAGCGAGTAAATAACAACGCCGCCTACAACAACAACAACCAACCTGCAACGCTGCCTCGTCGCTCAAGAACAATCGCTTATAGCCGAACGCCGTTCGCTGCTCGCCAACTCGTTTTTAGTTTCTAGCTTTAATCGCTACTCGCTGGTAGGCATCGGGTGGACAAGTTCATTAGCCTCTATGAATTATTGGCTCCCGATAGCTTGCACCCATATAACCCCTTAGATGTCCACCAGGCAGGCCGAAAATCACCCATGTGTCCGGGTACCCTGGCGCCTTTTGCGCTATGGGCGCGGTGTCAGTAAATCGTCGATTTCTCGGAAGTTTTGTATGGGAACCATGTATGAAACTTATGTTGTTACAATCTCTATGAAATAAGCTATCATATTCCAAATGGATTTATCCAGTTTTACCTTGTAAGTATTGGTAATTGTTGTGTAAAGTCAGTGTAAGGGATTTTTTTTCCAGTTTCGTGTATAAAAGGAGATAGAAATAAAAAAATAAACCATTATTTCATAAAGTTTTAATTTTATTTACAGGAATACACCCTATTTCACAATAATCAATCAAAATTACACACCCCCCGATACATTTTTTCATCCCACGAGAATTACAAACTTTTCAAAAAAAAAATAATGCAAATTGGCAGGGTGGACAGTTGGTGGCTGTTTTTTTTTTATTCGAATTTGTTTCGTTACCACTACAATTAAATGCATTATTTCTGTTGTTAATTAACGTAGCATTGTAAATAACAACAGTTTGATATAGTCATATTTGCAAAAATAAGAAATAAAAAATAAAATATTCGCACGCAGAAAAAAATAAACAACAATGTCGGACGGCGTTCGTTGAAATACGTATATCTGCTGGAATTTAGGCCAAATACAAAAAAAAACTATTAAAAACAGTTCAAAACTTACCGTTCCATGTTTTTCCAGCAGAAAACAACAGCCACTCAAAATAAAAAAACTAAATTTTTAATCACAAAAAGTTTGAGCACGGCCCCTTGTGCTGTCAAAAATGGCGACCGCCCGATGCACAGATTTAATAAATAAATATTACGGTCTTGGGCGGATCCAAAGACCAGCGGGGTATTTTTTTTTCATAATTGTCTATTAAAGTATCGAATGAAACCAAGATTTGTCGAGAATATCCTCCTTACTGACATATTTCAAGCCAAAAACAAGAACAGCCATAGAATATCAAAAATTGGCAGAGAGGCAGACTGGACATTTGAGCGACCGATGACAGCTGGCAGAGAGGCAGAGTGGACATCGGAAGGGATAAACAGATTCCTTAGTAGTCCCTTCAAGCTCAAAAGTCACATAAAAGGATAACGTTGAGAGGGTAGGCAGCAGCGTTTTTATCTTTATTGATAGAAACATAACAAAAAATATCAAAACACTACAAAGCGAAAAAAAATTTTTTCATCCGAAGTCGCTGTCTTTGGTACCTACTGTATTTCGTTTTTAGACACCGACTTCGGAAAAAAAAAATCGCATTGTAGCGTTTTGCTTTAGAAGTCGGTTTTATTCTTTTGTGTAAAAGTTTTTTAATTTTCACTTTTTAGTGGTACATAATGGACAAGTTCTATAGTAAGGTTCTTATAATGCCCACAGTGAAGCCAGAATAGATTATCCGAATAACATGTAACTTTCACATAACCGGTGGATTGAGAGTGTACCAGGGTGAACTACACACATCCGCGTACCCGTTTAGAGCATACTGGCGTGATGGTATGTTATGAAATTGTGTAAACAATAAACAGACATGCGATTGCAGATATCCCAAACGATTTGCCGTCATTTATTGAAGAGTACTGATGTATATCTCTGAAGTTCTTCATCAGATCTTGATGAAAATTAAATGGGACCACATGACAAGCACCAGCGTTCAAATAAAAAAGAATCATCAAAATCGGTTCACACAATAAAAAGTTCTGAGATAACACATAAACATTCAGTCGAATTGATAACCTCCCCTTTTTTGGGCAGTCGGTTAAAAATGGGTTCCAATCTCGGATAAAATTTGATTTATTTAAAAGGTCACTAGGAGGCCCAATAATGATCTTCTGCGAAACTGTATAACGTCATAAAAATCATTAAATTAAACGCAGCCCATCGCCTATCTCTTAATATTGTGTAAACACACATAATGTGACATTTTTATAATATAATATAAACATTATTATATTTTATTAGCAGCTGATTTATTTATAGTTTGCTACTGCGTATGCGCAGCGAACGTTACATAATACTTGAAATCTAATAAAAGTGTTATCTATTGTTAACTCTTATGATTATTAATTCTTTATTTTGTATCACGTTCACACAATTACCAAATTAATTATCAGGTTATTACTGACCTAGGTAAAAGTATTACATGGTGTTCATTTTGACTTTGTAAAGTCAGTTTAACATTTTCTCATCTCCACCAATATCGAATTAAGTAGTGTCAGAAACAAGAAAAAAAATTACCTTAAGGTGAGTATAGAATACTAGAGCATTTTCTTGTAACAGAACATCGAGCATTATCTGTTTTTAAATTTACTTGAACCACACTTCGAACATGACGCTTGATTTTGACGCTTTTGTTACAACCTGAGGCGCCGATTCCCTTGAGTAGCTGATTTTAAAATGAGAATCACGTCTAAACGGCTAGTCGTAATTTATTGGAAAAATATATGTTATATTAGACCATTTTCTTAATAATTTCATATGAGCAAATTTAGAGTTTTATTCGTATAACATAGTGTAATTAATTTGTAAAGTTATGTCTAAAACGGACAAAAACACGACAATCACAACAAAACCGCTGGGCGTATTTTAATGAAATTGACACCATATCAAAGACAATTTAATTATCTAAATTTTAATTTGAAGCTTTTTTTTTTAAAGTCATAGAATAATAAGAAAAGTACAAAAAACTACTAAATTTCGGGTCGCGCGGGTGAGGTCGTTGGCGTTAGTCGTCGTCTTAAAAACCATCGAGCATTTTGGTGTAACATTTTATCGAACAAAGGCACGAGTGCGTGACGTGGAGTGAGGTCAAAAATGAACGCAAGGTACAAAGTAATGTTACAAGTAATTGCTCACTCGCCGTAAATCGAACATTCGCAAGATTACATGGAAATGCTTAGGAAACCGAACATTTGTCTGTATTGTATCATTCGTAAGAACGTTGCATGACATTGTAATGATTCCGAAAATGCTCTAGTAGCTCTACCTTTATATTAAAATGATTTTCACCATCATAGTTTTTCTCTAGACAAAGTGACATTCTGATTATTACTGATAACTATTGTCAAAAGTCGTAAATTTAGTGTTTAATGACGTGACATTACAGTGACAGATGTCAATTCCATACAATTTGGACTTTGTAACAATCTTTATTTTTGATAGTACGTGGGACACTCAGAAAGTTTTGCGAAACTAAAAAAAATTGTTCTATACGTACATATATTTTTATTAAATCTTTTCAAAGTACTTTCCACCAGCCTCTATACAAAGATTCATGCGCCTAAACCAGTTTTCAAAACACTTTTTCCAGTCCGCCGCAGACACCTCGTTTACAGCCTGCTCGAACGCAGCCAGCGCATCTTCCGGCGACGAAAATTGTATCCCTTTGAGCTGATTTTTTATTTTTGGGAATAAAAAGAAGTCACACGGTGCTAGATCAGGGCTGTAAGGAGGGTGACCCAGGAGTTTGACTGGCGTGCTGTCCAGGAAGTCCCTCGTTTTGAGTGCGGTGTGCGCAGGTGCATTGTCGTGGTGGAGCAGTAGCCCGCGGAGCCCTGTGTTTGGTCGCTTGTTGCTTATAACAGAGAAAACTTCTGGCAAACATTTGGTAGTATACCATTCGGCATTAATGCTTCTTTGATCCCGTAAGGGAATTGATACCAAGTGGCCAGTCAAATTAAAAAAGCTAGCGATCAAAATCTTACCCCCGCTTCTAGATCGCTTCACTTTGGTAGGCGTTGGCTCATTTTGAAACACCCAAACAGTCGACTGGCGCTTGGTTTCTGGGTCGTATTGATAAATCCAGGACTCATCACCTGTAACGATGTCGTAAACACGCCGAGACGAGCCTGCTTCAAATTTGTTAAGCATATCACGGCACCATTCCACCCGGGCCTGCTTCTGAGCATCGGTAAGGTTGGGCGGCACCCAGCGTGATACTATCCTCCTCACGCGAAGATGGCTGTGTAGAATCTCGTGAACGCTTCCCGATCCAATCTTCAATATGTGTTGAATCTCCTGATATGTAATTCGCCTATTGTCTTGGATTAAATTTTTCACTGCTAGCACGTTTTCTTCGGTAACAGCCGTCAAAGGGCGACCGCTTCTTTCGTCATCCCCCAAAGTTGGTCGACCGCGCTTGAATTCGTTATACCAACGATACACGGTTGCCTTGGAAGGGCCTTCATCCATGAATGCCATTTGAAGTCTATCGTACGATTCATCCGGTTTCAGGCGACACTTGAAATCGTATAAAATCATAGCTCTAAAATGTTCCCGGCGCAGATCCATATTTCAGTGAGACACAATACTTTGAATTAACTCGCAAAAAATGTGGAGGGAAATTTTGAAATTGGAACTTACTTATTTTTACTTATAAATAATCATATTTTCGAAAAACATTATAACTGGCCAGTCTCCCATATATAAAAACTTTTTTTCGCAATACTTTCTGATACATCTCGTCTTCTCAATTCAATAAGATAATGTAAGTAAATATTTAAATTATAAATTGTTTTGACATGACATAGTACAAATAAACAGTAGGATTAAGCTTTCTGTAAATATTTTATGAAGCAGTCGTTAGAGTGCCATTATTACTCATAATAAATAAACAAATGACACGATACTAATTACTTTAAAGCGCTGATGGCGCCAAGCAATTTAAATTTCGTCGACAGGCGATATCGCACATGTATTTCCTATGTTTTCAAGTTATATTTACTGCAATTTCGATGTGATATAAATCGTATCGCGTCGAAACATCAGAAAGGTCGCTAAGACTAACTGGTCCTTCGAGCCGGATAGTAACTAACTTGACAACCACCAAGGTAAGTACAGTTGAAGTGCGACATTGAATTGCGGGCGATGTTGCTAATTGGAATTATTGACCGAATCTAACACCTTGTACATAAATATTTTAATACCGGCAACCTTCGATCCAGTATAGGATTATGAGGACCTTGGCTGTAAGCTGTCGCTTCATATCAGATACCGTATCATTGGCCTCGCCGAATGGAGGAAGAACACTTGCTTCGAAGATATCAGTCATATGGGCTGATAATCTTGTGTTTTTATTTGAAATAAATAGATAATTAAGTAAAGAAACATTATATCACTATTTCTGTGGAATACGAGTTACAGCGTTTGAAGTGGCATAGTTTACAACAAAACAAAATTGTAATGATCGTCGTGCTGGCAATGCGAAAAAGAATATTACCGTTGCAGAAGACTGACAGTTTCCTCTCTACCACATCCATCAGTGAGGTGTTCTTCTTCGAGAGAAAGCGTAGCTTCATCATCATAATCGATAAGAAAAACTTCGATTGTTGAACATAGGTCTAGCGGGTTCCCGCAACTATAACCAGGTCATCCGTCTACCTAGAGGGAGGCCTTCCAACGCATCGTCATCCGGTTCGCGGTCGCCATTCCAGAACTTTTCGAGCATAGATTATTAGCCAGAAATACTGCTTTCCATTGCGACAAATGGTCACCAACATTTTCTGAGAACTACTGTAATGGCAATTTTCCCTTTTGATTGTCTATTGAGATATCCATCTATGGTAGAGGAATTTAATTGATATAAACAATGTATTTTATTAAGTTTCTCACCTTTTCCATCAAGTCCATTTCAACCATTTTCTTCCATTTTGCTTTGGAAACATGCAAAATGACCAGTATTTTTTTATTGGACATCTATTGGAGGATTTATAACACAGTTTCGGCTATTTATTATTTAAAAAATAACCTTAAAAATACTCAAAATATTATCTCAAACTCTTAGCCAACCATTCCACATAAGAAACTATGAAAGTTTACACTAGAAAAGCTCGACACAGATTTTCAGTTTTGAGTGATTCCTTCTCAAATATTTGTTAAAACATTATACCTACATATAGTGAAGTAGGTTAATCACATTTCATGATAAGATAGACGTGATAATTTACATCAACCAACGTATTATAAACTTTATATCTAAAAGGATAAGGTAGGTTTTTCTTTAGTGGATGTTGTATCTTTATTTATACATAAGTAAAGTGAATAAACTAATTGAGGATTAGTTATGTGTGAGAAATGAAAGTAAATGCGAAGGATGTGATTATGCTACAATGTAAAAAAGTCTTAGACATACATAAAGTACTTATTTACTTTGTATAAAAACAGTTAAAATAGAAAGTGTGGGAGAAAAGTTGTTATTTATTTCGGCAGTACTTTTGAAATGTAAAATGGCCCTTAAAGATCACTGAAGTTGGCTACAACAATGGGTTTGGAAGAATAAAATATCGGGCCCCCACAATATGGCGCCCAAAAGCCGCCATTTTTCAATTTTCCAATTTTAATGTAACCAGTGACACTTCACAAGGTTAAGACGAATCGATTGACGTAAGAATCATCAAAATCGGCCAACGCATTTGGTCTCTAGAACGCCACATAGGAACAAACATACATACATAGACTGATAAACACATTACCCTCCTCCTAGAAAATTTAAGAAAACTATACCAATCTAAACTCAAATTCATGAGATTTGAAGCTACCGTAGTCTGTGTTTCCTCATAGTTACAACCTGGGGGTCTATAGGTCTAGAGTGAATAGGTGACTTCAAGGCACGCGTGCTCCAGCGTCGACCACATCAACGTTTACCATCAGGTGAGTTTTTAGTTTGAGCAAGCAATTCACAACTGATGGCACTCTTAATGTTCTTCTAGCAAATTCTAGGGCACCCTCAATAGTTAGCTCAGCCGTCAGTTACCTGTATCTAGTTACGCGAAATGAAGAAGAATCATCATCTTCCTGCCCTTATCCCATGTTACTTGGGGTCGGCGCAACACGTTTTCTTCCCGTCACTCCATCACTGACGCCCTTTTCTTTCATATCACTCCTCACGCAGTCCATCCATCTTTTCTTTGGCCGTCCCCTCCCTCTCCATCCATTCACATCTATATTCATAACTCTTTTAGTAACATGCGTTTCATCCTTCCTCATCACATGACCATACCAGGACAAACGGTTTCCTTTTAACTTTTCTGTTACTGGCGCCACTTTCAAACTACCTCTTATATACTCATTTCTCACTTTATCCATTCTCGTTACTCCGCACATCCATCTCAACATTCTCATTTCTGCTACATGCAATCTCTTTTCATCCATCTTTTTCACAGCCCAACATTCTGATCCATACAGTACGACAGGTCTAATCACGGACTTGTAAATTTTCCCCTTTAACTTGAGGGGCATCCGTGGGTCACAAGTTGTTCCAGTGACCTGTCGCCATTTCATCCATCCCGAGTTGATCCTGTGCGTTACGTCTCGGTCTACCTCGCCATCCCCTTGGACAAGCGACCCTAGGTACCGGAAGTCGGAGCATATCGGTATGGGTGTTCCAGCAAGAGCTATAGGCACGGAACTGGAGAGACCGCCAAAATTGCAGAAAAGGTACTCAGTTTTAGTTCTGCTCAATTTCAAGCCAACACTCTCCAGTCTGTGCCACCACACCTCCAATCTGCTCTGAACCTCTAGGCCACTCTCGGCGACCAGCACAATGTCATCGGCAAACAGCATACACCAGGGTGCCTCTGTCTGTATGTCTGACGTCAGTGCGTCCATTATCATCAAGAAGAGGTAAGGACTGAGACCCTTGGTGCAAGCCAACTGAAATGAAGAAGAATGAAGAAGAAAATAAAGATTCCGCAAAGAGCCGCGACAGCCCTTCTTGAAAATTTTCTTTAAAAATGTCGTCGGATCGTTGTCGCGTTGTCGTGTCACACCTGTCTTCGGGAACATTAAAGCTAGTTACATACATACATACATAAACTCACGCCTTTTTCCCATGGGGGTAGGCAGAAACTACAGAACGCCACCTGCTACGATCCTTACATCCGGCGTGTGTGTATGACTAGATGTATGAATGTGTGTGAAGCAAAAGAAGTATGTAAAGCTAGTTATTTCTCTAAATGAGACTTGACAATGTCTTTGCACTGCAATGGGACATTTCCAGGCTAATAAGTTTCCCGGAATGGCGACAGTATCGATTTATAACGGTTATTAGCTAAGTAGACTACACAGCCGTTAAAATATCACCAAAGAACTACTATTTAAAGAACCCATTACAGCTTGTGCGTGAGAAGCACCTAACAAATCTTTCCTTAATGTCCAAATTAAAAGAAAAAGTGTCAAAAACTAACTGAAGCGTAATAATTAGTGATAAGTGAACCGTTTCCTGTATCATGACCTCGACAACTCCGTGATAACTCTTATCAACATACCAGGCCCCTCAGAAAGTATTGCGAAAAAAAGTTTTTATATATGGGAGACTGGCCAGTTATAATGTTTTTCGAAAATATGATTATTTATAAGTAAAAATAAGTAAGTTCCAATTTCAAAATTTCCCTCCACATTTTTTGCGAGTTAATTCAAAGTATTGTGTCTCACTGAAATATGGATCTGCGCCGGGAACATTTTAGAGCTATGATTTTATACGATTTCAAGTGTCGCCTGAAACCGGATGAATCGTACGATAGACTTCAAATGGCATTCATGGATGAAGGCCCTTCCAAGGCAACCGTGTATCGTTGGTATAACGAATTCAAGCGCGGTCGACCAACTTTGGGGGATGACGAAAGAAGCGGTCGCCCTTTGACGGCTGTTACCGAAGAAAACGTGCTAGCAGTGAAAAATTTAATCCAAGACAATAGGCGAATTACATATCAGGAGATTCAACACATATTGAAGATTGGATCGGGAAGCGTTCACGAGATTCTACACAGCCATCTTCGCGTGAGGAGGATAGTATCACGCTGGGTGCCGCACAACCTCACCGATGCTCAGAAGCAGGCCCGGGTGGAATGGTGCCGTGATATGCTTAACAAATTTGAAGCAGGCTCGTCTCGGCGTGTTTACGACATCGTTACAGGTGATAAGTCCTGGATTTATCAATACGACCCAGAAACCAAGCGCCAGTCGACTGTTTGGGTGTTTCAAAATGAGCCAACGCCTACCAAAGTGAAGCGATCTAGAAGCGGGGGTAAGATTTTGATCGCTAGCTTTTTTAATTTGACTGGCCACTTGGTATCAATTCCCTTACGGGATCAAAGAAGCATTAATGCCGAATGGTATACTACCAAATGTTTGCCAGAAGTTTTCTCTGTTATAAGCAACAAGCGACCAAACACAGGGCTCCGCGGGCTACTGCTCCACCACGACAATGCACCTGCGCACACCGCACTCAAAACGAGGGACTTCCTGGACAGCACGCCAGTCAAACTCCTGGGTCACCCTCCTTACAGCCCTGATCTAGCACCGTGTGACTTCTTTTTATTCCCAAAAATAAAAAATCAGCTCAAAGGGATACAATTTTCGTCGCCGGAAGATGCGCTGGCTGCGTTCGAGCAGGCTGTAAACGAGGTGTCTGCGGCGGACTGGAAAAAGTGTTTTGAAAACTGGTTTAGGCGCATGAATCTTTGTATAGAGGCTGGTGGAAAGTACTTTGAAAAGATTTAATAAAAATATATGTACGTATAGAACAATTTTTTTTAGTTTCGCAAAACTTTCTGAGTGTCCCACGTAGTAATTATTACTGTAAATAAATATTATAGTACAGGGTGGCAACAGTATACAACTTTAAATAAAGTTTTTTTTATGTCTAAAGAAAATCACAACTAATATGACACTACTACTACTACTATTACTATACTATTTTCATAATTATATTGTTCAGGATTGGTAATTTTTTATTTATAGTGACACCTGCCAAATCTTTACCTGTTTGCTGCCTCAAAAATCGATAATTTTGTCGTATTTCATATTGCCTCACCACCAACTTTGGTCGTTTTTGGAATCACAGTTGAACCTTAGAACACAGATAACGCTGTCGCCATGGCTATTTTGTACGTTGTTTTTATAGAGAACAGTTTTATAGAATTTGGTTTCACATAAAAAAAAAACTCATTTTATCATTTCATAGAATAATCAATACGCAGAATACTTACTTCGGATAAATTTAAATAATTGACATTTGTTTCAAAGAAAATTTTATGTTTAAATATTCATATCATAGAATAACAAATCAAATATTCTTTATCCTCATATTGTTTAGTTAATATAAAACTTATTACTATGAAAAAAATCATCGAGTGACAGTGTCTAAACGTTTCAAATCATACCTCTAAACACTTTAAAGTTGCTTCTGCATCGTCTCCGGCGCTGCGGGAAGTGCAACCCTTACTTAACAAAGCATGAGCAGCCATGCCCATAGGAGCCTGTGCTTTGTTGCAGCGGCGGGGGTTGCTCTCCCTTCGCGCCTCCGGTCCAAATATTTATATCAAACTTTTTCTGGTCACAATCCCCATGGTCCTAACTATCCAAAACAAAAACTACAACTCTTTAGTTTAATGCTATGTCTGTGTCAAATAAATGTGTTCTATTCTATGGTTATTTTAATAAACAACATCAACATATGGTCTGTAATCGAATTGGTGGCAAAAAAACGAAAATTGTAAATATCTGAGTTGGCCACCCTATATTTAATTTATATAACCATTCAGCTTTCTGATTCGTGCGCAAAATGTATGAGATAAACGACGGATCGTAGTTCGTAGTTATCTATAGTTACGAATCGTAGCGTGTAGCCTTGTGGTTTTGGTCTCTAATCAAATTTTAGTTTTTGATTTTTTGGGCATTCTAAAATAATAAGTTTTTAGGTCATTAGGTTGTTGGTCAATGTCGTTGTTGAGATAAGCGAGTTATCTTACGCAAAATATTTTGCAAAAGCTGATCAAAATTATCCGAAGTCTTGTGTGTCCACCATGTTATTGTTAGAGTACTTATCTAAAACTTACCTAATATAGCTACTTATCTGAATACTTACTTAATATAGCTACTTATAATTCTTACCTAATTAAAGGTAGTCTGTAAAAGATTGCTTTGTGCGACAAGACCGCCCATTGTACACTTGTTATTATGATTGTTTGTTCTGTACATATATGTTTGTGGTATACCGGTAATAAAGAATATAATAAATACATAATAAATACCTATTTCAATCAATCTGCCTTGTCTATTGCCCAATTATGTTGGGGTCAACCCAGTAACTGGGTAACACGATACCTCTTGGCAAGACTGGTGGCAGATTTCAAGCTTCTGACTACCCGTAACGACTGTCAAAGATCTTCAAATGACAGCCGGGACCAACAGCTTAACGTGCTTGCCGAGGCACGGAGGAAACTCGGTATGTTGAAATGGTCACCCATCCACGGACCGACCTCGTCAAGCGTTGCTTAACTTGAAGATCGACCCGTGCGGCTGTTATTATTTAGCCACGAGCTCCTCAATAAATAAATAAATATCTATTTATATCTAAATATTTATATGAACAACGTATTTTTTACACAATCTAATTTTTCAGGCATGGTATCTGTCAAAATTTATGCAAAAATCAACTCTCAAAAAAGAAAAAACAGCTGTTCAGTACATTATTGTTTGCACCATCATCATCAGCCTACAGCAGTCCACTGCTGGACATAGATCTCTCAAATCGCACTCTTTTTGTCTATTTCACCAGCCACCCTGCAAAGATCTTCGCTCCACGTTTACCCATTCATGGTTCGCATAACTTTTTTTTTTTATAACCTATACGCTCGCGCTTGACCACTATCTCACCTGATGGAAAGCGATGATGTGAAACACGCTTGCCTAGAAATAATCTATTCACTCTTGACATAACAAACAAACAATACTCGACAAAATGCAGATTTTTTTTTCAGCCAGTATGATATTTTTCTGTAAAACGGCTTACATGTATTACGACCGCGCTATTATTTAAAGAGAGAAAAAGTGTTAATTTGTCACAAAACGACATACATACAATAATAAATACCCTTAAACAATAGTATTAGTAGTACTTAAATTAAGTTAGTAAAGACGAGAAATAAATCAAACAATAATTACATATACTAGCTAAGTAACTTCAAACACTGCTCCCGCCGTAAATAAATTAAGGAATAGTGGGAGAAATACTTAAATAATTTAAACATTTTCCATGACCACATTACCGTAGTTTTCATGACGATTGAGCTCGTTAAACGCCAGCCGTCGCGTGCGCAGACCAGTTCGATTCAAATGACTAATATCCGAGCATTAGGTACCATCATCCCGTGTTAAACACCCCTTACATGTACATACTACGGAGTTATGTCACAGGGTTTTATGGCTAGGGATGTGTGTGTGATTTTAAAGTATCGATATGGTTGGCATTAGGTTTAGGTGTAGCGTTTTTCCTTATTATTGTTTTAAATTCGGTCCAGTAGTTTCGCAGCCTAATCGGTACAAACAAACAAAAAAAAAATTCCTCTTTATAATATTGGTATAGATAACATTTTTTATTCGATCGCAACTTTGTTACTGAGGCCAATCCTACACGAACAGTGTAGTTTTCAGTTGCCGATGGCACTTTTTAAAGACAAAAGACAAAAGATATTTATTTCAACTGGGCCACCAAGCGGCACTTTTGAATGTCACAATTTAAATTTAAATGGAATACAAGTTGATTCTACCGTGCATTCGGAAAGTAGCTAGTTATGGAGAAGAATGCACAAGAAACTCCATACTTTTTAAATTTACATGGAATAAAAGTTGATTCTACCGTGCATTCGGAAAGTAACTTGTTATGGAGAAGAATGCACAAGAAACTCCATACTTACTCTTTTAAAAAAAAAATGATTCTACCGTGCATTCGGAAAGTAGCTTGTTATGGAGAAGAATGCACAAGAAACTCCATACTTAATCTTTTAAAAAAAAAAAAAGAGTTTTACAATATTTAGGTACATGAGTACATATACATTAATAAATTCACATATGTGAGGACAATGCACCCAGAATAGCACTACACACTACACTATGTAAAGGTATAAAGTATTAAAAGTACTCACACATGTCTGTGCAGTTATACAATAGGTACTAGAAAAACATCAACATCCGAAGCAGTTGAGTTATGACCAATCCCAACTGACGGCGCCCGTTCACGAACATGACGCATGAATCGGCACCACCCAGCTCAACCATCATGAAGGGAACCGAATGATCCAACACACGCGCCACCATCAGAGAGACATTTGAGAGAGCATGACACACTCAACTGCCAGGGCACACACAAGTCAACGAACGACACATAGGTATAGCAAATGGTAGATTTACAGTTGGGTACATAGTACCCACACACGTGCTGTGCAGCTATACAATACTAAAAGAAATCGAGTCTATACAACACAAACATAAACATATCATTTGTTTTTGCGCCCTAGTGGTTGTGGAGCAGGACAAACATTGAGCCAAGCATTTTTATCAGTGATATAATCCCCCAACTTATAATATGCCTGCCTGCATAGTGTGCGTTTTATACAATTTTTAAATTTCGTCTCATTCAGTTCTAGAATATGGGGAGGAATTTTATTGTAACATTTTGTACAGTACCCCATGAAAGATGAGGCCACTTTTGCCAGTCTGAAACCTGGTTGGACTAATTGGTCCCTATTTCTAGTAATGTAATTATGTCTGTCTCCGTTTTTACTAAAAAGATGTAAATTTTTTCTCACGTACATAATGTTTTCATAAATATATTGACAAGGAACCGTCATGATGTTAATGTCCTTAAACAGTTCCCTTAGAGAATCACGGCGGCGAAGATTGTAAATCGCTCTGATGGCTCGTTTTTGCAGAATAAAAATAGACTCAATGTCTGCAGCCCTTCCCCATAGTAAGATACCGTAAGACATTATACTATGAAAGTAACTAAAATAGACTAGCCTAGCGGTATCCACATCAGTAAATTGACGAATCTTTCTGACAGCATAAGCTGCCGAACTCAGCCGCCCCGCAAGTGATACTAAATGAGGACCCCATTGTAACCTTGAGTCTAGCGTGATCCCCAGGAAAACCGTTTTATCGACGAATTCGAGCTTCTCCTTGTTTAATATAATGTCACAATCAGTACTTTTGACATTTGGCAACGAAAATTTTACGCATTTGGTTTTTTTACCATTTAATACTAAATTATTGGCAGTGAACCAATCCTGAACCTGCCGTAGCGCGTTATTTACGTCGTCAACCTGACAAGTACGTCTATTTACTTTAAAAACTAAAGATGTGTCATCAGCAAATAACACCATATTTAGTTTGCCTTCGAATAAATGGGGTAAATCGTTTATGTATATTAAAAATAAGAAAGGACCTAAAATTGAGCCCTGGGGTACCCCCATTTTCACATTTAACCCCGACGAATTCACACCGTTTATTTGAACTAATTGTTGTCTATCACTCAAATAAGATTTAATCAAACTTAACGCTGATTGACCTAGCCCGTAATGCTCAAGTTTCAGAAGTAATGTTTCATGATTAACGCAATCAAACGCCTTCGACAGGTCGCAGAAGATACCTATGGCATCCTGCGACTCTTCCCACGCATTAAATATGTGTTTTAATAGGGTGACACCGGCGTCAGTTGTACAACGTCCTTTGGTGAAACCATACTGTTTATCATGTAAGATGTTATTCGTATTAAAATGAATGAGCATTTGATTTAGCATTATCTTCTCAAATACCTTGCTGAAAACCGGCAACACGGATACTGGTCTATAATTATTTGTGTCTTTACTGTCCCCGGATTTAAAAAGTGGTATAACCTTACTATATTTCATTAGATCCGGAAAGATTCCTTGATCCACACACAAATTGAAAATCAAAGCTAAGTACGGCGCTATAGTCTGAATAATAGAGGTACAAGCTTTGATGGACATTCCCCATAGATCTTCGGTCGGTTTTATCTTGATTTGCTTAAAAGCTTTTATTACTGTTAAGGGGTTTATATGTGAAAAGTTAAATTCATTGGGGCAGGCTGAAACGTTCGCGTTTAATAATCCAAAAGCTAGCGAGGGCGAAGAATTTAAGGTTTCAGTAGTTTTAATTGGGATGTTGGTAAAGAAATTTACAAACTCTTGAGCAACTGTTTTGTTATCTCTAATAAGTCCGTGTGTGGTCTCAAGTGTGTAATCATTATTATTTCTTTTATTCCTGTTCGTTTCATTGTTTATAATTTGCCAAACCGTCTTGATTTTATTTTCTGCAAATTTAACCTTATTGCTAATGTACAAGGCCTTAGCTGCCTTACATGTATTTTTAAAAATTCTTGAGTAAGTAGCAACATACTTATTAAACGTTTCAGTATTAATAAAAGGCTTAAGGCCGTAAAGTTCGTAAAGTCTTTCCCTACTTTTTCTAAGTCCTGTAGTCGCCCAGTCACTGAATAAAAACTTAGGGCATATAGTTTTAGTTTGCTTCTTAAAAATTGAATTGAAATCTTTTTGAACCACTGAAAAAACTTCATCATACAAAATATTACCATCATTCACTGTGAGGTCCTGATCTCTTAACTTATTGATTAAAGTGCTGTTAAATTTATTTAATTTACCGGATGTTATTGGTCTGGATTGAATCTGCACTTGTTGTTTTAGCATAATGGACTCAAAGGCCACCAGTAGCCCACTATGATCCGAAGGCAAATAATTAATAATGGCCTTGTCAAAGTAGTTGCAGCAACAAAAAACATTATCAATACATGTAGCAGAAGTCAATGTAGTTCGTGTTGGTTCCATAAATACATGTGACAAATTAAATGATTTAAAGAGATTTAATAACCTACTGCTATCTGAATTTTCTTCTAGAATATTAATATTAAAGTCACCACAGACAATTACTTGTTTATTACCAATTGCAAGTTTAGCCAAAACATCTTCCATTACTGACTCGAATATAGAGTAGTTTTTATAATCAGGGGGTCTGTAAACGCACACTATGACATGCTTATCCAACTCAACACAGGACAGTTCAACACTATGTTCAACTGATAGGTCTACTATATCTTTACGGGGTTTTGATTTAATACCATTTTTAATTAATATAAGTGAACCCCCATGCAACATAATATTTCTGTTAAAACAGCTGCCCACAGTATAATTTTCATAATTGATTAGCATTGCATAATCTTTCAGCCAATGCTCAGTAAAACAAACAATTTCGAACCTTGTTTTTTCCAAAAACAGTTCGATTTCTAATTGCTTCGAAGAAAAGCCCTGAATATTCTGATGGAATAATTTCAGAGAATTCTGCTCAGACCTTTTCTTGAAATTAAATTTTTGCGAGCAAGAAGGTACCTTTTTGATGGTGGATATACTCTTATTTATTCTGTTATTGGTACCCTCCCTTGTCCTATCAACTAGTTTAAAGAATAAATATTAATAGCATCTTTGCTAACGTTATTCAAGGTATTTACCACCTTTAAATTAGTACTATTACTAATATCAATAATTGTTGGATACTTCGACATACTACTTATGTCTGAGTTTATTGTATAAGATAATAGCCGAGCTATTTGATGTCTTACCCTAAGAGGCAGATACAAAGTATTGCCTGTCGACTTTAATTTATCAACAAAAATGTTGATGTCAAAAAAAACTAGTTTGTCACTATAGTGACTCACAAGAAAGTGCAGATGCTTATTAAGCATGTGAATGTGATTATTTTGTCTATTTGACAATTTATCTAAGTAAGGGAAGGCACACAAAATAATTTTATTGCAATTTAACTTTAACATCTCTTTTACATACTCAGTGATGTCATCTTTTTTTACATTTTTACTATTACCTACAAATACAGTTATATTGGTATCTGGTTTATATAAATTCTTTGTCACAGATTCCATTATTTTCTTGTAAGATGACCCGGGCATGCAATAATTAAAAGTGGAATGATGCTGACTGCCATTTATTAATTTACCTAAACCCCTTCCTACACCATCCGAAAACATAACCGAATGAAAACCTTCGTAACTATGACTAAATAACAAGCCAGCACTCCCAGGCCGGTCTACTTGAGGCAAAGCCTGTACTATATTAGATATGTCTTGTACGAAGACACTATCTTGAGGCACCCTCTCAGCTTGGACTGGGTCCTCCGTAGCATCAGGCTGGACTGCAACTAGGTTTGAGACTGTCTGGCAGTTACACTGACACAACACTAACTCATTTGCGGCCAAAATGTGTTCTTTTATTTGTAATTTTGAATTTACATATTTATTGTAAAGAGAACTAAGTCTGTTCTCTGTTATGCAACAGACGTAAATTAAAAGAATAGCCCATGCATTACCTTTTTGTCTGACCCATATCCATCCATCCATCCGTCTTTCATCAAACGGTCCAACCTCATAATCATGAAGAATGGAATCCTGACCCTGGAATAAAGATATTCTTTCAATGTTTCACAGTTATTGTAGCTTACAGGGACATACATAGGTAGTACCCAACAGAAAATGACTTTCTAGATATCGATACTTTTTCCCATCCCTATTTATAGCTAGTAGTAAACGTAGTAAAGGACGCGTCACACGCAATGCGTGACGCAAGACCGTTGCACCACAGCTACTCTCCCCAAGGAATGGCGGGAGTACAAAATTTGATTTATTATCTTACCTTTGAAGTTCGAACCCTTTTAAATATGGAACGTTTGATGACGGAGATTTTTAGTTCGTTCCAAGTTTGAGTTTCGCTTGGTTAACCGTTGAAGGGATTGGTAAATTTTTGTTTTAGTTCCCTATTTGGGCTTGGGAAAATCAAGATAGTGCCACAAAGTACGTAAGCGGCGGCGCGCCGCAGACAGAGGGGCCACTCTCACTTTGACATTTCGGTTTTACAGGGAATATTGGGCAATATTGGACCGAGCTCAGTCGCGGCTGTCATGATTGCTTTGTGCATGCGTTTGTCACGTCATTCATACATTAAGTACTGTAACGAGGTTGGTTGCATTGTATGGGTTACCTTTATTATTTGTTACAGACCGAATTTACTTTTTTGTTTTTAATTCTTTCTTTCAATTATTTATAAGTTATAAAGGTCATTAATCTTTAAAGATGACAAATTAGAAATTCATTATCTAGGATTATAATAAATTATTTTAAACCCATAGATGAAATTGGGAACTTATCATAATAATAAGGTTCAAGTCATACAGCTTACAAATATGTTTCCTCCGACTGCACAGCATAATTTTCTTCTTGTTCATCTTTGATCATCTTAGATCATCTTTGGTTTTTTGATTTTATTAGGTACCTGTTTTTTCACATTTATATTTTTGTCGAGCTTGGAGCTTTTTACAATTTATTTTTTTAAGTGGGATCATTATTACACTATTATTATACTACGTTTTTTTACTCTCCAATATTCATCGTATGTGGCGTAATATTAAATGTTTCGTGATATTAAATGGATGTTTGATGCCCTGTCTACCCTCTAAGGCAGTGTTTTTCAACCTGTGGGTCGCGACCCCTTGTGGGTCGCGACCCCCTGTGGGGTCGCGAAGCTTCTGTAGGGGGGTCGCCAGAGGGTGACAGAACAACTTCAATAAAAAAACAATAAGGATTAAAAAGATTGATTTATTAAGTGTGAGAATTTTAACAAAAGGATATACTCATAAACATTTGTATGTTAATACAAACAAATTAACAAAAAATAAAATCCTAAGACTCATGTTAATGCGAAGGTTGTGCATGTTTTTGATTAATCAATTTCTCCCATCGTGGCATCGCGCACAACCCGCAATATCCGTGGATTCGTCAAATTGCAAAGATACAAAAGTACTTTCCTTTATTTTTCTATGACTATCACGAATGTCAGTGGCCACATCCCTTATCCTGCGTTGGATGGTATTGTCAGAGAGAGGTATACTTTTGAGTTTTTGTACCTCTTGTTTCCCAAACATAATGTCTGCTATATCTAAAGCCGCTAGTAAAATCAAATTTTCGGCAATAGTGTGAGGTTTTCCTGCTTTAGCCACACGAAAAGCTACTCGATAACTAGCAAGTAACGCTTTCTCATTTAAGTTGGACAATTGTACTATACCAGTTTTTTGATGTTGAAGAGCTTGTAATTTTCTCTCAAAAAATTCCACGAGCTTATTTTTTTCATTTGGATGTTTTGTGTTGAGGTGGCGTGTTAATTTCTCAACAACTCAAAATCTAGCCACCACACTTGCCGGACGGCCGGCATCGGCCTTGGTCGTACGTACGTATACCTAGGTGCGTAAATTGCGTTAGTTAACAATTAGCGACGTATTCGATGTATGTAATTGTAAAATAATGTGTCTTACGTTCTATGTTATGTACTAATATCCGAATCCTAATTATGGAGACGCATAAAAACGTCACATGGAATGAATATTTGTAACACTGTAACATTATGTGTATGTATATACATAAATGACAAAAAAGCGAAGAGTCGGGGGGTCGCGAAATATTTTTTTCATACCAGGGGGTCGCATCATGAAAAAGGTTGAAAAACACTGCTCTAAGGCATGTAAGCATGATATGATGTATGTTTAGACGAATCTATGTATTTATGTTTGTAACTTGGGCAACCTACTCTTTTTTTTAATTCGTAATCAATATAGTAGCAACCCTAGTGATTCTGTCAAGTTTAGCTGTCAATTTTCTAAACGGCGGGAGTGGCCCTTCTGTATACTTACTATTTTGTGATAGTGCCTTAGGTACTCTTCATAGTGAATTTTGCCTATGTCTATATCTTCAATAAAACTTGGCAACTATTAATATAAGTAGTTTAGTTTACATTTACGTTACAAATTAATTTTGAAATTAGTTCATTGCTTGGCGTAATGTTCATTAGGTATTGCTGCAGTATTATATTATTGTTTCATATTAACCTTATATGAAATGAATCGTTAAGCCCCTTTTTACAAGCTTTTATTTAACTTGCAATGTATGTATGTATGTTCGGCTCAAATCTTGCAACTGAAATTTAAAGCAGTTATCCTCCACCGACTAAGATGAAATTTTGCATACACGTTTAGTTTGGATGTCAATGCATGGTTAGCTAAGTAACGTCATTCGAAATCCAATATGGCGGACGACCCAAGATGGCGGACTAGTTATTTTTTGCGCACTACCATGATATGGTTATCAAATAAAAGGGTTTGCTGAGGAGAATACGAAAAAGCATATTTAAAAAAATATTTTTATTTAATAATTTTATTTGCAGAGAAAAACAAAAGAAGGCGTATTGACAAATGTTTCGGCAAAGTGAAAATCATACACCAGATAGGTTAAATTTATGTCTTTATGAAGCTTTACATTTTCTTCTCCTTACACCTCAAAATCTTTTGAAATACAATTTTTCCTTGCACCACCCATCCCGCACCAAGACGAACGTCTGAATGAGCAACACGAGCAACAATACAAATTTTAATTGACAAACTAACACAATAGTGCACCAACTGAATGGCAGTGCGGCTGCTTTGTGCTGCTAAATAACTTATTTGTACCGTCTAGCGCACAGAGCACGCAAGCGTCTAGACACGCCACTGAAGAAGAAAATGATACAAGACAAAATATTAATTTGTGACCCACACAGGCAACAGGAGGCTAAAATTTTTTTGCATATTGCCATTGCTTGTAAATATAATATTCACAAGTTTCAGCTTTCGTAACAAATCAATCTGCCTAGCATTTTCTCAAATATGTTGGGGTCGGCTACCAGTCTAACCGGATTCAGCTGAGTACCAGTGTTTTACATGGAGCGACTGCCCATCTGAGCTCCAAAACCCAGTAACTGGGTAACACAATAAACCTAAGCAGGTGGTGCCTGATTATCTGGCTTCTGACTATCTGTAGATAAGAGATGGCATTGTTAATAATATTTCGTGACCCGCATTTACGCTGAGCTGAAGTTTCGGCAGTCATAGCCATGGTCAGAATTGTCGCAGGCCGTCAAATTCTAAGAATAATGAGTGATGCGCATTGTTCTACTTGATTTGTATGAAAAGTTAAGTAACCCGGTGTTTGGAAGTTTGCGGTGTGATATGTGCCTCGGAACGCTCGTTAAGCCGTTGGTACTGCATGTGTAGCCTAAATCCAAAACGCGTCTTTCATCTCGCACTTGATTGGTCGATTGATGGGACAGCATCCTTCACCTTGCCGAATTTAATTACGCGTTTAGGCTGCTGATCTATCTTTAGACGTGTCGCATTGTCGCCTCATCGAGCAATTAGAGTGATGGAAGAAAAAAATATTTTTTTCTGTGATTGGACACACACTTATTCACTAAAATATCTCCCGCGCCGATGATCAGAGAATACTGCTGATATTGACCGCCATGGGCGAAATTCAGCCAGGGCGACTTTTTATTGGCCACTGACTCGCGTCGGTGGTCTGTGGTCTAGCCCAAGTTGGAGCTAAGTAAAGTGATACTTGAACAACGGTCGAGTCTTCCGAGAGTTTGTTAAGTTAAGGTTTGATGTGTTTTGCGTTTACCTCGTAAACTCGTGATATTCGGAGGTTTAACATGGAACTTGTCGGATGATATTAAGACGTCTGGTGGGGTTTGTAAAACTTCAAATGCGATTGAGTTAGTTTACATGATAAATTAAGGTTTTCGAGGAATTTGACAGTCAAAGGACTACCTTGAGACTTTTGACGTTGTAGGTCGTGGGTTTGAATCCAGGCAGGCGCTTTACTATGTGTAAATTATTTCATCAACACTGCTCTCAAAACGGTGAAGGAAAACATCGTGAGGAAACCAGCATGTCCTAGAACCAACAATTCGAAGACATGTGACATCCACCAACCCGTACTGGGCCCGCGTGGTGGATTAAGGCCCGTTCCCTCACACAGAGAGGAGGCCTGTGTCCCAGCAGTGGGAACATAAAAAGGGTGATGTTGATGATGGGTATGTTAAAGGGATTTTTTGATAATCGTTCTTGCTGATAGAATTTCTCTATTCGCCCTTTAATGGGCGTAAAAAATGGCAATCTGGGAAAAAAATTATATTGTATGTATTTTTATACTTCTTCTCGAACGCATTATTTTATTCTGAGTTGTAAAATAAGGTGGTGAAAATATTCCCTTTACCTTAAAATAGAATGTCAATGTTACTCTTTTGAAAATACGTGGGACACTCAGAAAGTTTTGCGAAACTAAAAAAAATTGTTCTATACGTACATATATTTTTATTAAATCTTTTCAAAGTACTTTCCACCAGCCTCTATACAAAGATTCATGCGCCTAAACCAGTTTTCAAAACACTTTTTCCAGTCCGCCGCAGACACCTCGTTTACAGCCTGCTCGAACGCAGCCAGCGCATCTTCCGGCGACGAAAATTGTATCCCTTTGAGCTGATTTTTTATTTTTGGGAATAAAAAGAAGTCACACGGTGCTAGATCAGGGCTGTAAGGAGGGTGACCCAGGAGTTTGACTGGCGTGCTGTCCAGGAAGTCCCTCGTTTTGAGTGCGGTGTGCGCAGGTGCATTGTCGTGGTGGAGCAGTAGCCCGCGGAGCCCTGTGTTTGGTCGCTTGTTGCTTATAACAGAGAAAACTTCTGGCAAACATTTGGTAGTATACCATTCGGCATTAATGCTTCTTTGATCCCGTAAGGGAATTGATACCAAGTGGCCAGTCAAATTAAAAAAGCTAGCGATCAAAATCTTACCCCCGCTTCTAGATCGCTTCACTTTGGTAGGCGTTGGCTCATTTTGAAACACCCAAACAGTCGACTGGCGCTTGGTTTCTGGGTCGTATTGATAAATCCAGGACTCATCACCTGTAACGATGTCGTAAACACGCCGAGACGAGCCTGCTTCAAATTTGTTAAGCATATCACGGCACCATTCCACCCGGGCCTGCTTCTGAGCATCGGTGAGGTTGTGCGGCACCCAGCGTGATACTATCCTCCTCACGCGAAGATGGCTGTGTAGAATCTCGTGAACGCTTCCCGATCCAATCTTCAATATGTGTTGAATCTCCTGATATGTAATTCGCCTATTGTCTTGGATTAAATTTTTCACTGCTAGCACGTTTTCTTCGGTAACAGCCGTCAAAGGGCGACCGCTTCTTTCGTCATCCCCCAAAGTTGGTCGACCGCGCTTGAATTCGTTATACCAACGATACACGGTTGCCTTGGAAGGGCCTTCATCCATGAATGCCATTTGAAGTCTATCGTACGATTCATCCGGTTTCAGGCGACACTTGAAATCGTATAAAATCATAGCTCTAAAATGTTCCCGGCGCAGATCCATATTTCAGTGAGACACAATACTTTGAATTAACTCGCAAAAAATGTGGAGGGAAATTTTGAAATTGGAACTTACTTATTTTTACTTATAAATAATCATATTTTCGAAAAACATTATAACTGGCCAGTCTCCCATATATAAAAACTTTTTTTCGCAATACTTTCTGAGGGGCCTGGTATATGGAAGGATAGTACTCGGCTGAACCAAAAACTGGCCATCCATTCGCACTACTCATCTTTATTGGCTTAAACAAAAAACAGTAACATCTACCTTAGTTAGACAAAACAGCACCAAACAGACACACATAAATCATTAGTCAAACAATTAAGGCATAGGTACTTGCGCCCGCGCCGGTTAGTTGCTTAACTGGAGATGTGGGTAGGGTTGCCAAATATATAAAAAAAATATAAATATATTATACAGAATGTGTCTGAAAACGTCGCAAAAAAAATATCATGGATACAGAACTTTTCGTCGGTAATTTATATTTTTGAAAAAAGAACTGCATTGCTTTTTACTGTAATCAGTTCAAGATCGTTATTTCTAACTAGCTCAATTAGATTTTTAATAATTCCTAAAAAAAAGAGAAGAAAACTTAATTCAAAAAATCAAAAAACCCGACTGCTTCAAAAGCGAACTAAAAATTCGTAAACAAGGAATAAATCATGCTGTGTAGTCGGAGGATACATATTCGCGGGCTGGCTGACCAAAATCTGGTGTATCCTCCGCCTGCACAGCATGATTTTTTCCTTGTTTACGACTTTTTAGTTCGCTTTTGAAGCAGTCGGTTTTTTTTTTCGGCCAACGCGTTTGGTCTCTGGAACGCCATATAGGAACAAACATACATACATACATACTTACATACATAGACTGATAAACACATTACCCTCCTTCGGCAGTCGGATAAAAAGTGCGGGCGGCGCGGCGCGTGTAGGTACTAGCCGGCGGCGTTGACCTCTATCGTGCACTTTAGGAAATCAGCTGATAGGTAATGCTTTTGAATTTTATTTTCATTGCTGTTTTTTTGTGAAAAAGGAAAATTACTGACATGTTTTTTTTTTAATTATTTTAGAAAAGGGTCCAGAACCATGTACTGAGTTCATGGTATTTTTTTTCCCGTACTACGATACGAGTACCCGCCGCCGAAACAAACAGGACGGAGAACAAAACGACGCGCGCGCATCTGCATGTTTGCACTAAATTAGCGATGACGCCCAGCTTGTTTTCCCACACATTAGTGCCCAGTACGGTCTGCAGAAAAATATTTTGGAAGATTAATTGTTTTTAATTGATGAAGGCATTTGCTTAATATTAGTTAATAATACGTATTTTTGTTATTATTTTCTATACCGTTAGTATATACCATTGAATATTTCTAATCTTATGACTAATAACAAAACAAAATTACATACAAAGGGGAGAAGGAAAAATCAATTTCATGCGCATCATTGCGCATGAAATTGATTGCTCATTGCGCATCAAAAAATTCGTCAATGGGAAACGTGCCCAGAACGCTGGCAGCATTGCCACGTTGAATGGCAATGCTGATTCTCTGGCTGAAGAAAAGGCCAGCCGTACGTATTTAAAAGTTTCTTTTGCCAGGCATTTATTGTATTTAAGAAATATTTATAAATATTATGATTCATAATGAATAAAAAGCATAATATATTTTTTTTTACAATTATAAAGACTTTCCTTCTCTCTTGGGAGGTTTGATCATCATCATCAACATCAGCCTTTAATTTTCGCACTGCTGGGACACAGACTCCTCTCTATGAGAGGGGGAATGGGCCTTTTTCCACCACTGGGGCCCAGTGCGGATTGGTGGATGTCACATGTGTTCGAATTTTTGGTTCTAGGACATGCCGGTTTACTCACGATGATTTTCTTCACCATTTTAAGACCAGTGGTGATGAAATAATTTACACAAAGTAAAGCGCCTGCCTGGGTTCGAACCCACGACCTAACAACACGTAAGTCGGAGCCGTTATCAATGATTCTTGTTAAAAAAATCAATTTTTGATTTGATTATCTTTCTAATAATTTGGCAGTCTTATTTTGCCCTCGAACTTTGGATAAATTCAAGCTCTATAATACACCTTACCAAATGCAACATCTTAGAAGTATTGCAAAGGATATTATTAATTTCACCTATTCTTAATCAGAAACCACGGTTTAAGCTTTTGATTACAACGAACAAGCTCAACAGTGAATTAATATTCTACCAACTAACCAAAGACATAGATAGGTCTTTGGTTAGTTGGTAGAATATTAATTCAAAAAAGGAAAATGCTCAAAATCCTTAAGAAAAGCTACTAAAATAAATGTCAAAGAAACAAATTATAAAGATGCAGAAGAAAATGAATCGAGACAAGTATTGTTCACTACATTTCAAAATGAGCCGTTTAACCCAAATATTTAGGACAACAAACTTCTAAAGAAACACTGGCTAAAAATATTAATTGTTGTCTTGTCATAGAAAAGAATGCATTCTTGACACACTAAGCAAACTTTTCTTTTTATTTTACCCGACTGTCGATGGAGGGTACTGTGTTTATCAGTCTATGTATGTATCTTTGTTTTAGAGACCAAATGCGTTGGGCGAATTTGATGATTCTTACGTCAATCGATTTGGCTTAACCTTGCGAGTGTCATTGATTACATTCAAACTGGAAAATATAAAAATGGCCGATTTTGGGCGCCATATTGTAGCGACCCAATTTTTTTTCTTCGAAAACTATCCTGTGGGTCATCAAATTAAAGGGTTTTAAGAGGTAATTTCAAAAATATATAACACATATGTTTAAATGTAGTTAAATCGAAAAAAAAACCAGCTCGCGAATATGTATCCTTCGACTGCACAGCATGATTTTCTTCTTGTTTACTTCTTTTTAGTTCGCTTCTTAAGCAGTCAGGTTTTTAGATTTGTTGAATTAACTTTTTTATTATTTGTTAATATTTTCCTGAAAGACGAAGTTGCTTTTAATGATTTTTTTAAATTCGAGATGTGGTCAATAGCTTCCTGATTTGAATTAAAATTCAGTTTTATAATAACAATTATAAAGTACAAATAAATCATCAATTCGAAAAAAAAATCGAGAACAAAATTATTTTATGGCATCTTGCGACAGTGTAATTTATATTTGGGAAATAATTTTGGTATTTAAATCAGAACTTATAGAGATAATTTCCATCAAACAAACAATTTTCCTAACTTAAAATATAAGTTTCGAAATCATTATTATGCTACCATTAACCCACTTAATAAAGCGTTCACAAACTTAAGACAGCTAATAAATCAATTAAAAAGATGCGACAAATTAATCGCACACTTAATTTGCTGTCGCATCCTGCACAGGATGCTATTCCTTCTCACTTAGTTGTGGCAAATAAAACTAAGACTGTCTATCCGTATAATGAATGGGGCTCATTTGCCGCGCGACCGGTAAGCTGTAATCACTCATACATTTTGCTACACCACTTACAATCTTGGCTTTTTGAAGACTTTTAAGGTGCTGAGTAACTTTATGAGCAAGTTCCTTAGATTTCGCCAAAAAGTTTTCTCGATTAACTTTTTCTAAAAACAGTCAAAACCACAGACATAAATCTAAATAGATAACGCAAGTCCCTCCATCTGTATGAAAACCAAGCGTGCCACTTTTTCACAAACAATTCAAAAACAAAGGCGAACGGCAGGCTTGTATGGGAATTTCGTACCGCAAATAAAATTTCGTGTTTTGGGATATTTCTTGTTTTAATTGGTAGTTTATATGATAGATAATCCCTTTTTAAATTCTTAGTTTTTTTAAACTTGGGACGTAAAGGTTATAACCAGTTCTATTTTTTAAGGTTAAGTACTAGTGTACCAATGTTACATAAAGGTAAATGTTACATATTGTTACATAATGTGTAAAGTAAATGTTCTAATTAGTTTTTTTTGCTATCTTTGTAGTGTTTTAAGTGTGCATTAAGTAGGTAGATTGAGATGAGGATTGTACCTACTCAGGGCATTTTAAGATACCTATGTCCAGCAGCGGATTGCAACAGATTGATAATGATGAGTTTGAATATATTTAGTGTTATTTGTATTTATAAATAAATAATCATTTATAATTAATTATTTCAATATTTGTGTTATTTTACATAAGGCAACTTCTAAAACATAACTGCGTGTAATGTACGATTTTATTACGTTTATTTATTTAAATCTTTATACTGATATTATTAATTAATCCGAAGTTCAAAAAATAGTTAACTTACATAAAAATAAATGGCTTAGTTGCCTTAGTAAGTGGTACGTTTCCGATGCTTTGGCCAATTTCTTCTATACATTCTTTATAGCTCAATCTATATATATAAAAGAAAGTCGTGTTAGTTACTTCACTTATAACTCAAGAACGGCTGAACCGATTTAGCTGAAAATTGGCAGGGAGGTAGTTTAGAGCCAGGAGAAGGACATAGGGTAGGGTAGGGTAGGGTAGGGTAGGGTAGTGTAGGGTAGGGTAGTGTAGAGTAGGATGGTGTAGGGTAGTGTAGGGTCGGGTAGGGTAGGGTAGGGTCGGGTAGGGTAGGGTTGGGTAGGGTAGGGTAGTGTAGGGTAGTGTAGGGTAGGGTAGGGTAGGGTAGGGTAGGGTAGGGTAGTGTAGGGTAGGGTAGTGTAGAGTAGGATAGTGTAGGGTAGTGTAGGGTCGGGTAGGGTAGGGTAGGGTAGGGTAATGTAGGGTAGTGTAGGGTCGGGTAGGATAGGGTAGGGTAGGGTAATGTAGGGTAGTGTAGGGTCGGGTAGGGTAGGGTTGGGTAGAGTAGGGTAGTGTAGGGTAGTGTAGGGTAGTGTAGGGTAGGGTAGGGTAGGTAGTATAAGGTAGGGTAGGTAGGGTAGATAAATGTTTGGTCTTTTTATGGCAAAACAAAGTTTGCCGGGTCAGCTAGTATTGCATAAAAAGGCATTTTTAACCGACTTTTTCTAGATTTTGTTGGATTTCCGATGCCGATAATGCTAAATGAAAAGCTCAGATTACGATCATTTGCCGTAACTTTAGTCCGTTTTTTGGTACGCGAAGTAAATACAATCGCGTCATCTAGTTAGATTTATGTCTGTGGTCAAAACACACTCATTGAACCTATATGCAATTTGAAAGTAATTTGTATGCTCAATAAAAGTAAAAAATGAATACAAATTGAGGTCACTTTGGAACGATTTTTCGAAAAATCGTAATTTGCCGTATCCAGCACCTTAAGTCCTGTCAATGAGTATTTTGCGTTTGCGTGGATATTCTCGGAACAGAGTTGTTGATTCCGGAATGTATGAGTATGTGAAAAAGGACGAGTTTTTGAGGTTTCTTTGGATTTTCGGATTCACACGTCGAGCCAAATGTTGGTTTGTGTGGTTTCGCAACAGTGAGAATGTTTGTGTTGTGTGTAAATGTGTTTAAATAATCACTTAGGTAGCTTACTTCTTTTCTTCGTCTTTATTATAAAGTTGGTTAAGGAAAACGAAAACAGCAATCATCAATCGTCTGCCAAGTTTGGAAATTTTAAATACTTTATCTTCCTCTATTCATTGGATGTTTTCTTGGACGAGCCCTTCACTCTATTTCCAATTACTGCAACTTCTGAAACATAAAATCAACTACTAAGACTAGTCCCGTAGAAGTAATACAACTGTTTTGGATCCCACAACTATTCATAAAAAATAGTGGGGAAAACCAAATTTCCACTTCCATCAATTGGAGCTACCTATGCTTTGCAGTTTATTACCCGGCTGCAAGAAAAGGGTTATGTTTTTCGCGCGTAACTTGTATGTATGTAATATTCTTTATTACCTCGTATCTTTCAAACCAATTGACGGATTTTTATAATTAAGACATCGTTACTCGTAAGATAGGTTGGCTGATAGATGGCTGCTCAAGTGTTCTTAGACAAGTGCCGTTAAAAAAAAGAAACATGGCGGATTTTGGGCGCCATATTGTAGGAGCTGCAATTGTTTTTTCATCGGAACCCATCGAGTGGGGTATCAAAATGAAGGGTTTTTAGAGATGATTACAAAAATATATACTACGTATATGTTTAAAAGTTATTCGAAAAAAAGTATACCTAACAAAAAAGTTGTAAATAAAAAAAGTTATTAAAATCAAAAAACCCGACTGCAAATATGTAAACAACAAGAAAATCATGCTGTGCAGTCGTCGGATACATATTCACGAGCTGGCTGACCAAAACTATAAATAATAGGGTTTTAGATTATAATAACTTTTTTTATTTATAGCTGAGTTACTAGGCCTAAGACCCAACTGAAAAGGGCCCCTAATCTAAATATCTACTGTCACCTACCTGGTGACAGCCTTTCCTGCAATAACCGGCTCACACATGATGGATTGAAGAAAAAAGCAAACACACAAGGGCCTTGAAGAAGACCTAGGCTATTAACCTTACTAAATCACTAGAACGGGGTAATGGCCCGACAAGTATCAGCAGTAGGCCTGCTCGAATGACGTATGCGAAGACATTGCGTAAGACAATATAGGTGATAATTATGTGAAACTGAGGTCGGTAACAGAATTCGTCACGCTGGTAAATGTGTGGACGAAATCTTGTCTATTTATGGAACGCGAGGAACAAACGACAGTTGTTGTATATTTACATATGTACATTATTTGCAAACTAATGTTAGAACTACAAGTAAAATTTCAAAATTTAAAAAACCCCCGACCCATTTATCTTGCGAAAACACCCCGATTCAAACAGTAAAACGCCCATAACTTTTGAACGGCTGAACCGATTTTATTCAAACATAGCTAAGAAGACTCTCGACAAAATCACCTTTCGAACAAAAAAAACTAAATCAAAATCGGTTCATCCGTTTAGGCGCTATGATGCCACAGACAGCCACACAGATACATAGCAACACATGTGAAACTTATAACACCCCTCTTTTTCCGGCGGGGGTTAAAAATAAGAATAAAAACGGAGTGTCAAAAAATTCGTCCACTTCTCTGTCAACAGGAAAAGTACCGAGAAGGCTGGCAGCATTGCCACGTTGGCTGGCAATGCTGATTCTTTGGCCAAAAAAAAATCAAATTTCTGGGAGGGGCACAAGGGGTGGACGGGCAAAAAAATCAACAATAACTGTTAGAAATAAACTTGAAGTATCACACTACAAGTTTAATTCTACAAGTTCAAGTATGTATAGGAAGGTTTATGAAAGACAAGAGCTTCACTCATGTTCTAATTGTTATTTAATTCATATATTTTAACAAATCTGATAATTTGATTTGCTTCTAAGTATGTACTGTGATGAAATGTCCGCAGGACACAAAATACCGTCTAGGGGGGGGCAAGTGCCCCTGTGCCCCCCCCCCCCCCCTTAAATCCGCCCTTGCGTTGCTGTATTTGCGCCGTTTGAGGTTTTCAGCACCTGCAGCAGCCGCCCCCCAGCCTGTTGTTATTGAAGTTATTTCGTCTCAGGTCAGTATATAAGAGGGTACTCAGGGAAAGGATTGGCCAGTACGGAAAATACAAGAATGTTAATAAGGAATTATATAAGAATGTGTGTACGGTGCACCGTATGTGGGAAACTAGCAACTGCTAGCTTAAACTGCGTCCAAATTATCCCAAGGGAACAAATTCCAAAGTTCTATCCAAATACCTTCAGCCGTAACGATGTTAGAAGGTAACAAACATTCAGACAAAGCTACTATCGCATTTACAATATTAGTATGGATGAATATTAGTATGTATTGCCAGTGATTACTTACGTGACAGAGACGTGGACGCTCACAATGGGCCTCATCAGAAAGCTTAAAGTCATCCAAAGGGCAATGGAGAGGGCTATGCTCGGAGTTTCCTTGCGTGATCGAATGAAATGAAGACATCCGCAAGAGAACCAAGATTACCAACGTAGCCCGAAGAATGGCTAAACTTAAGGTTACACTAGTCGAAAATTCTCTTCCATACAAACGTAGTCTAGAGATTTCTCCACTATTTGTCGATGTACGTTCAAAATAAAAATGATATCAGTTTGTCTCATCATTATCTAGTACTGTATGGAAACAATAATTTAAAAAAATAATATATTTGGAAGTTATGAGCATCGAAAGTTCCATATTTCAACACAAATTTTAACGTATCTTTGGGCGGAAATAAATACCATAAGAAGAAGGAAAATTGCAAAATGGCCACCATGCAGGGATAGATTAGTAATTCAACAATGCAAATAATGTTATTTTATAAATATACCTTTAGTTGTTTTTTCATGATATCTAGACTCTGTTTATAAAATTTCGCGCGCTCGTTTTCGTCCTAAATCATCATCCATTTCGCTACAAATTTGCAAAAGTGCTAATTCGTACACGAACTAGCTTCTTACTGCCCATCACAGCATCTATCTCTTTCGCACGTGTTGTCGAATAAGAAAGCATGCATTTTAACCCCGCGCACAAAATAGTTCGTGTCGTCGACTAGTTCAAACTTAAGTGGCAGTGGGCAGGGCACATTGCTCGCAGAACGGATGGCCGATGGGGCAGAAAAGTTCTGGAGTAGCGAACGCGTACCGGCAGACGCAGCGTTGGAAAGCCTCCCTCTAGGTGGACCGACGACCTGGTCAAGGCTGCGGGAGTCCGGTAGATGCAAAACGCACAGGACCGATCAATGTGTCTATGCTTGGGGCAGGCTTATGTCCAGCAGTGGACGGCTTGCGGATGAAATAATGATGGATGATGGATGGATTTAGTATTGGTATGGATAAATTTGTTTATTTTTATAGTTAACCTACTAAAAGGTTAAAACAGCAAGTTTGCCATAGTGGCTGATTACAGTGACGGCCCAAGATGAGCATATTTTTAAAGAAAGAAAGAAAGAAAGAAAAAGTATTTATTTGTGACCCGCACAGGAGACACGAGAAATAAGCATAAAATTAGATAATAATAAAATAAAAACTCCATGCGAGACCAAAAAGGCTCCTATCTCAGCATGTGCAGCGATAACCAAAAAAGGTAATAACGCTGCGCTGATATTCTGATAGGGCCCACTGTTGATGCCACGGACACACTTACGGAAACGAGACTTATATAATAAAAAATAAAATAGAAGAATATATAAATAACAAACAAAATAGAAAAAAAAACACTTAAGGCTCAAATATTTGAGCTTCTTAGCTCTTCAACGCTGGACTACCAAAGAATTTTCTGAACAGCTTAAACAAAACTTCACAATTAATTAACAGTTTCTTAGAACACAAATGTAATTCTTAGAACACAAAATAAACATTACACAAAAATAAACTAGGCATTCCAACCTAAAAACGTGTGACCTAACTTCTCAGATATCTAGGCACAGCAAAAAAAACGTTCAAAAACTAAATCTTTGATAGTTTTCATTCATAAAACGGTAGATATATTCAGAATATTTTATTTCATGATGTCTACGATCAATCAGACTGCCAACATTCTCAAATATCACATCCAACATCCAGTTTGTGCGTAAAAATAAATAGGCAAGTGTGAGCTGTGTGTTACATGATGGGTTCCGTAGACGAATAGTTTTATTTTATATGTTTGTTGCTGCCGACTTTGGTATTAAGACGGTACCCTGACCAAAAAATCGGCATGCGGTATGAGCATTCCTATTGGTCTAGCGGCACTGGTGGCGCATGAATTTCAGTAGTGAATACGCCCAGATTTTAGAATAAAATCTTTATAAAATCGAATTTTGGTCTTTTGGCAAAAAAAAATACAACCAAAATGTTCGTTATTAAATTGTCTATCCATTAGTGTTAAAACAAAAAATAATTAATGAACACTTTACGAGGAGATGCATGCTATCAATAATTATTTCTCATTTTGTGTTTTTTTTGAAAGGAGATTAGTGAAATATATACAACATTAAAAAAAAAACTAAATCTACCATTTTAGAATCAATATTATGTAGAAATTTAATGTATTTTTATTAACCACTTGTCAGAACGGGTCAAATTTTGCTGGCCGGTCATCTGATGGGGGCCGCGCGGGTGATTACGCGCTATCGGCGCGGCGTCAGCAAAACGCCAATTTCTCGGAAGTTTTGTATGGGACCCATGTATGAAACTTATGTTGTTAGAATTGCTATGAAATAAGCTATCATATTTCAAAGGAATGTATCCACTTTTACCTTGTAATTTATTTGTAAATATTGTGTAAAGTCAGTGTAAAGTCAGTGTTAGGGACATTTTCTCAGATTTGTGTACACAAATAAAAAAATAAACCATTATTTCACAAAGTTTTTATTTTATTTCAAAGAATACACCCTATTCCACAATAATCAATCAAAATAACACACCTCCACATACTCATACACAATACAATATTTCTTTTTGAATAACGAGTAGATAGCTCCTTAAAACAGCACGAAAACGGCTTGCGCGGCGTTTTGCTGGGGGTACCGCCTTAAATACCGCAAGTGTAGCTTTATTTACAAGTAATTAAGACGAAGAAATCACTTTTAGAATTATCTTTTGAACCGACATTACCTGCACTTTATTGCTAGATATCTAGCAAGGAGTAAAAGTTTGTAAATTGAATCACACAGCAATAGAAAATTTAAGTACTAAAAAGTAATCTTTCAACAGAGAGCTCGCTCACCTTGTCTTTAAAGACAGCTTTCATGAAAACAAACTTTCCCCGCGGAACCCTAAAAACAACATGAAAGAAACGTCACGTAACATCGACTCAAACGGATGCCAAATAGTTCTTTTTCCATTTCCAGGTCATTGACCCAACGAGACTAGAAAAGTCGGCGGCTTCGCTCGTTTTAAAACGGTGGCGAAAGATAATACCGCGCTGTCGAAATAGATGGTGGGGCTTCCAAGTGTTTAATATTTTTTTGTTTTGTATTGTTGTTTTTATTTTGGTGTGTCGAGAGTTCATTCTGAAGAAGTGACTGTTCTGTTTATGTCTGGTGGTAACGGTAATATTAGTAAAACTAAAGTATTTTGAGACAAAGTAAGTTTAGAATAAGGCAGGAAAAATGGGCATTTGTGAACCCGACAAGAAGTTTAACGATGATATAATGGTAAGTACAGATAATGGTGAAAGACAGGATGACATAATGGTAAGTATAGAAGCAGAAATTCCGAAAGACCGCCACTGCTGAACATAGATATCCCCCAAAGTGAAACATGACCGCTGGAGTAAACGTGTGAGACCACGAACTGGTAAACGTAAGGTCGGACGTCCTCAGGCTAGGTGGAGTGACGATCTTCACAGGGTGGCTGGTAGCAGCTGGATGACAGTTGCTGAAAATCGAACCAAATGTCGTGTAATTAGAGAGGTCTGTGTCCAGCAGTGGACTGCAATAGACTGAAGATGACGAAGTGAAACAGCGAAACACAGTGTAGCTGGAAAAGGCCCTGATAATAACTTCTCTTGTGTATTTGATTAGACCAAAAATACTGGTATTATGAAGAAAGTAGGCAGTGTAATTATGCACGAATTATAAATATTAATCTTAAATTCTCATTCGAATTGAATAGAATGATAAATGTTGACAGTCTGGATGATCTTAAATGTTATTGCGTCATTTGTATTAGTATTTAAGATTAGTCATAAACTCGGCATTAAACTGCTTCTACTCCGGTGATCTCGTCTCGATTTTGAGCCAAAACTAACTTTAGACTCGTCAAAAAAATAACTAAACACAGGCCTATTTCTATTTGACTTTCAATTAGATCATCATCGTATTTAAATCATCAAAAAATAATTCAAAATTGTTTATTTCTTAACCAAATCAAAACAACAAGTTGATAATTGGAGCCTCCTTTTAGGCAAAAACAAAAAGATTCCGACGAATTGAGAACCTCCTACTTTTTTTGAAGTCAGTTAAAAAATGCCTGTATTAAAAGACTCCGCTGATCCTTAGCAAGATAATTTTATATAACAGAACAGAAAAGAGAAGAGTTTTAACATTATTCACGTGATTGATATTGAACTGTAAATAATTAATAGAAAAAGTTGGCCAAGGCATTGGAAATGTTTTCTTCCATTGGTAAGTAAATTTGTTTTTTTTTTTTTTTCTTGAAATGGTGGCACGCTTGGTTTTCATACAGATGGAAGAACTTGCGTTATCTAGTTAGATTTATGTCTGTAGGTAGTACCTACTAAGGTTAAAAGGATACTGTACCAAAAACCAGACTTAATAATTTCACCATCACGTCTTGTGGAGAAACCATGGGTGTTACAGCTGACTAGTATGTAGTATGTGAAAGCTATAATTATCGTGTATCGTGGAACACTTATTTGCATATATAAAGGCTATTAAGAACGGGGTTGTCGCCATATTGTTCCTATGTCGACACATTTTTTTTTAAATTATGAAGCAAGAAGTGTCGCCTCATGTGAACTCATGTCTGTATTTGTAGAAAATATCTAAAGTTTTATTAAATTAAATGTTTAATACCGCAGTAGTTGAGACTTGAAAGTTTTTCATTTTTACTCTGTGTATAATTATTTCAAACTTTGGGTTTTTTATGTACCAAGTGGTACATAAAAATATAACGCCTCTAAACATCTTCTGTTGATTTAAAAAATCAAACCTTAATCTACTATTAGTTCTACTTCCCCGGCTTTATTATTTTGGTAGACTTTGAATTACCATTTTAAAACAATTTGAGATGCTAAGAAGCTTTATGATTTTTATGAGTAAACATAAAAATAATAAACATGTAAAATATCTTTCCGGATTTCCATCATTTGAAATGAAAAATCGGCACTGTGGGCACTTCTATTCTGGGTTTTATTTAGTTGTGTCGAAAAAACAATAAATTTCAAATAATTAAGCTCACTAATTTTTAGAGTCTAGCTCAACAGAAACTCTAATCTACTTTTATACCAAATTTTAATAAGTTTTTTGGCTAAAGTAGAGTTTGAACTCTCAACTTCATATTTTCAAGAAATCGGGGGTAGGACGGAATCTCACATCAAAGACTTTCATATCACAACGCTAGATAGTGATTTCCGCTCCTTTTCTAAGATAAACTTTTATCTAAACCAAACTTCCGAGGTCACACCAAAACGAAAACAAAACAGAACCACATATCTGAACAATAATCAATAAGTTCAAAGGGGCGTAACAAAACATTTGATAAATTACCCCATGCCGTTGTCCAATTGAGTTTTTACTGGTGATATATTGAATAATTAACTCATACACCGGTGATTAAGTGAGGTGGTCATTAATTATTTGACGGTCAATGACATGTGGGTAAATAATGCCTTCGGTCAAGGTCAGCCGCACTGCTCGATTATCAAGGTTAAGCAACGCTTGACGAGGTCGGTCCGTGGATTGGTGACCATTTCAACATACGGAGTTTCCTCCGTGCCTCGGAAAGCACGTTAAACTGTTGGTCCCGGCTGTCATTTGAAGATCTTTGACAGTCGTTAACGGTAGTCAGAAGCTTGAGATCTGACACCAGTCTTGCCAAGAGGTATCGTGTTATCCAGTTACTGGGTTGTGGAGGTCAGATAGGCAGTCACTTCATGTAAAACACTGGTACTCAGCTGAATCCGGTTAGACTGGGTGCCGACCCCAATATAGTTGGGAAAATGCTAGGCAGATTGATTGATGATGAATTTCGTTATGCCAATGTAAATTATAACAATATATTTTATCCTTATCATTAGTAAACCGGATAACCGATACAGCCCGAAGAACTAAACATACGAATCCGCTGGATGCGAGACGCACAGGACAGGTTTATGTAACGACTCCTTGAGGGGGCTTGTCCAGCAGTGGACATCTTTCCACTAAAATGATGATGGTGAACTTCGAGTGTCATTCATCATCAAATGCAGTAAATGCTATATCTATACTAATATTATAAAGAGGTAAAGTTTGTGAGTTTGTGACGTTGTAGGGGGTAATCTCTGGATCTACTGAACCGATTTTGTAAATTCTTTCACCAGGAGAAAGCTACATTCTTCCTGAGTGTCATAGGCTTTAATATATTTTAAATAAATTTAGAGATCCTTATGAAAATTGCAATAATGTAACCCAAAGTAGCAAAATGTTGCCTGTAAAATTCATTCTTTGGCGTGCGCTGAGAAAACTTTTGATGATATATAAAAAATATTAGGTAGGTAGGTAGAGTAGGGTAGGCGGGGTAGGCAGAGTAGGCAGGGTAGCCAATTGACGGGAGCGAAGCCCCGGGGGTCAACTAGTTACTCGTATTCATATAGTGGTCTGCTAATGTTTATAATATTACGATTTACACCTATTCGTTTGTGGTTGGGTAATTCTATGTCATAACCGAAGTAAGTGCAGTTTCATTGTTAAATTCGGCTTATCAATACTATTTGTGGTTTATATAGCGTACCACATATGTAATTAAATTAGTAATGAACAGGAAAATATTTGCAAAGTGTTGGTCTATTAGTCATGCAAAATAATGATTGTTTTTTTGCACTTTGGAACTGATAAAGCAGTTTTTACGAGTTTTCCTGTAAATTCGTTACGGAATTCGAAGTAGGTTCTAAAGTTCCCATGTTATAATTATAATGGCTTCTGTCAAAGACGTTCACTTCTGGTCTGGTCATAATTGAGGATTTGGAGTTACAAATTTGACAAATTTGACATGATTTTATGCTAAAAGAGAGTTTATGGTTGCAAGCACTGCTGCTCAGTATGAAGTCCTCTTGTTCGATTCCAGTGTTGGGAAATGTGGTCTTGGATTTTCAGCCCGATGTCTGGACTTGTGCTCGGTTGATGGCATCACTTGGGACTCAAAACATAACTGATGAAGTGTGGAGGTACTGTAGCCACCTCTGCTTAACCCTTCAGGGAATAAGCGTGATGTTTTTTTATGTCAACTTCATATTCTAAATTCAAAAACCGGCCGCAATTATTCAAAAAGTAAATCTATCATAAAAATTGATTCATCAGAACAATAAAAACTTTTTCACAACAAAATAAATAAAATAAATCTACTTAAAAAGCAGTTTTCGGAAGTCGGTGTCGAAAATCGTTAAAAAAAAGAATTACCAAAGACACGGACCTCCGAAACGAAAGTTATTTCATTTACAGGTTTTTTTTTTTGAGGAAATGTTTTTTTTTTCTCTTTTTAGTTTTATTACACTATCACTAATAAGTGAGCAAGTTCTATAGTAAGGTACCTAAAGGAATTATAAAATAACCATAGTAACTCAATTTACATACATCGTGCTGTGTGTCGCTAAGGTGGTCGGTTGTATTTTCCAAATCTTGAAAACTGCTGAACCGATTTGGATGAAACTTGCACTGTTCCCTAAGTTGAGAAATACCTAATCCAATAAAAAAGAATGGACACGATCCGATAATTAGTTCCGGAGAAATGCGTGGACGAACATACATACACTTATGCAATTTAACAAACATGTTTAGAAGCCCAATTAGAGTAACATATGTGAACATTGGGCAATTCCAACAATATTTGACGAATTTATTACCTCCTTTTTTTGAAGTCGGTAAAAATAGCCACAATTTCCGCAAACAACCGCAAAATTAACCACCATCGCAACACAATAGGTAAACTTTTGGCAACACTAACACCATACAAGGTAATAAAGATGACGTCACGGAGTTGCCATTTCTAAGAAACGGGGCCTGATGCCAACTGGCAAGCGGCATGAATACGTTGACCACTTTCTATGAAGGTTGCTAGCTCACGCACTTACGGGCAACGGTTACTGAACTACGTGATGGGGTATTTATAGTGGTTGAAACCCGGTTTGGGTAATAAGAAGCAATGATGAATGAACTGGAAAAGTTTGTTATTTATTTGTATTCTTTATTTTCAGTTATAGTTCTGACCAATTTTCTTGGCCGCCCTGAAGTTGACTACAATGGCTGCGCAGCAGTAAATCTCATACAAAAACAGCACCGTTTCATGCCTTTGCTCATCGAAACGGCTAAAATCCTTACTGGTGAGCAAAGCATATTACAGTATTTCGGAATTTTTATCAGACAAAAATCGAATGATAGAATGTTGACACGCTAATGAGATACATGACTGTTTGTGCTTATAAAATAATTTTGTATATTTGACATTAGTATTGCATATGTATATTGACATTAGAATTGTATATTAACATTAGTATTGGATATTGACGTTTGTAATTTTTACCTATATTGACATTAGTATTGTATATTGACATCAGTATTGTATATTGACATTAGAATTGTATATTAACATTCGTATTGAATATTGTATTTGTAATTTTTTGCCTATATTGACATAGCCTTATTATTTGTTTTCAGTCTATGTCTTGACATGTACTGTTTTGACATTTTGTTTTTGTTATATTATGTTATAATATTATTTGTTTCTCTTTTTATTGACATTGATTTCTATTGATATTTACATTGACATTGATTTATATTAATTTGGATTATGCAATTCTTTATAATTGTTGTTTAATTGTGCAGGCTTATTTTATTTCATTATTTTTATTTAGCTGGCTTGATTTTATTTAATTTCTTTTTTTAAATTGTTGCAAACATTTGTACGCCCTCTGGCATAACATAGCGCACTCTTTATTACCTGTTTAAATCATTATTATTTTACCTATGTTAAACAAAAGAATAAATGACTTATGACTTATGAAAGCCAACTTCAGGGCGGCCCAGAAGTTTGGCAAGCACTACACGCAAAATTGGATGGCTACCCTTTAGGTGGGCTTCAGTTACCCGTTAATACGGGACGCACAGGATCGATCATGCGGCTACTTCATGCCTGAACAGGTGCTCAACTTGTATAAAGCGCAAGTTCGGACATGCATGGAGTACTGCTCTCACCTCTGGGACGGATCTGCCAAATACCAACTTGATGCACTTGAGTCGATTGATAGACAGGCCAAGAGGATTATCGACAACGATGCACTGGTCGCCTCAAAGCCAGAGCCTTGAACATCGACGCCGAGTTGCCAGCCTGTCGGTTTTTATCGATTACATTTCGGGAAGTGCGCGACGGAACTGCACAATTTGATTCCACCCAGTCCTTTCCATCATCGGACAACAAGACGTACGGCAATGCGCCACCGGTACATAGTAGACATCCCACCCATACGTACAAAGGGTTTTGCGAATACATACTTTCATTGTGCGCACATACAGCTAAGGAGTGGAATTCCCTGCCGGAGTGTCTGTTTCCTGCTACAAACTTGGGGTCTTTAAGTCAAGAGTTAATATGTACTTCTAGGCAAGCGTGCTTCACCGTCGACCACATCATCGCTTACCATCAGGCGAGATAGTGGTCAAACGCGTGCCTATCGATAAACAATTAAAAAAAACTTAATTCAAAAAATCAAAAAACCCGACTGCTTCAAAAGCGAACTAAAAAGTCGTAAACAAGGAAAAAATCATGCTGTGCAGTCGGAGGATACATACTCGCGGGCTGGCTGACCAAAATCGGGTGTATCCTCCGACTACACAGCATGATTTTTTCCTTGTTTACGACTTTTTAGTTCGCTTTTGAAGCAGTCGGGTTTTTTGATTTTTTGAATTAAGTTTTTTTATTTATAACTTTTTAGTTAGTTTTTTCGAATTAGATACATTTAAACATATAAGTGTTATATATTTTTGAAATCACATTTTAAAACCCTTTATTTTGATACCCCACACGATGGGATTAGAAGAAAAAATAAAATTGGGCCCCCACAATATGGCACCCAAAATCCGCCATTTTTCTATTATCCAATTTTAATGTAGCCTATGACACTCGCAGGGTTAAGACGCATCGATTGACGTATGAATCATCAAAATTGGCCAACGCGTTTGGTCTTTGGAACGCCATATAGGAACAAACATACATACATACTTACATACATACATACATAGACTGATAAACACATTACCCTCCTTCGGCAGTCGGGTAAAAAGGATACATTTAATCCCGGGTATATGTTCCCTCGGGATAATTTTCGACTTTCACGCAGGCGAAACCGCTGGCAGAAGCTAGTCTAACAAACATCATCAAACAGCATAAGCTTAGTCCAATAAATCAAGCTCCAGGCATCCTCCCTCAATAAATGTTCGTCTGATGTAGTCACAAGTCTGTTCGGCATCGGCTCGTTAGACCGGTGTCGGTTGATATTGTTGGTAAACTACAACTATCGCAATTATTAGCCACCGAACTATGAAACGATAATAAGCTAAATTTAACAGATGGAAAGGGGCAGAAGGCTAACTGCTTTACAAACAAAATTAAACAGCTTTAATAAGGTCACTTGTTTGACTGTTATTGGGATCTAAAACCTAACAAAAAAAATGTAAAGGCCTCCTTCCCCAAAACCTTCCAAACATCCTTCATAATGCGTACAGCGAATGAGAACTCACTACCTGCGTCTGTGTTTCCGAACGCATTCAACCCGAATCTCTTCAAAGTTAGAGTGAACAGGCTTCTTCTGGGTAAGCTCACTCCATCGTCGACTCTGTCTCTGTCACCTCTGACCTAGACTAGAGTCAAGAGCAAACCCATCACAAATAAAAAAAAAAACCTTACTGAATTTATTGCCGGCAGCTTTCTCTACTTTTCAATCGAATCACTTCGAACCGATCCCAAGAGAAGAGGACAGTGTTAATATCTACCTACTGTTACTCAACTTACTGGTTCCTCGTCCATGACCAAAACAAGCCATTTGGCATGTGTCTAACGAAAACCTAGTGTTTTATTCCACTGGCTGCCCTGCCCTTTTTTTTTAGGAGGGAGATCGTCCAATGACTTCTCCCACTCTGGGTGAATCGGAAGGCCGTGTCAGACTTTTACTGATTAAAACCCACCTATGTTCCTTCAGTTGCTTGAACCAGGGCCGCGGTAACTCTTTTTCAAATTTATCCGCGACCCCAGACAGGCATCGGCCCTAGCGGACCCCGTCAGTTTTTGCTGACATCTCTTTTAGGCGCGCGTGGAACACTACGTGCCGTTGACTCAGGCCTGGTCCTTATCAGACTGCGAGCTACCCATTACTCACCGTCCGCAAGCCCGCGCCTACGGTGGCCGGGAATCGGCTTGCGACCACAAAGCCTAGTGAGATTTAAATTCGCCGACTGTTTTCCTCTGAGAGGACAGTCGAAGACAGTCAGTGAGGGTTTCGTAAGTCAATTAACTAGGTTTGATTTCATTGTTATAGCAGTAACCTTTTTAATCATTGCGATGAGAGCAGCACTAACCTTACCGACTATCCTGCCTCGAGGCAGGACAGCTAGAGCAGTCATAAGATTAAAATTATACAGGAAAAGTGTAAGGTACACACTCTCTTTGCTACCAAAGATGTTACCAGTAACCCTGAAGCAATCACCAGACAAGGAAACCCACTTCTTTCATACATCACACATTTCATACACTTCTTCGTTCATCATCATTTCATCCGAAAAAGGTCTACTGCTGGTCGAAAGTCTCCCCAAGCTTCGCCACACTGATCAGTCCTGTGTGTTCCGCAGCCTTGACCAGTGGGGTCACCATAAGCTCTTGAAGTAAGGTTATTTTGAGTGTGTCAAAGGGACAGATGTATATGACTTGTATACATCTGTCACTAACTCGATCTCTGATCTCTTATGGTCTTGGACCTGGGGGGGTCGTCACTCCACCTAGGGGGAGACCTTCCAACTCTACGTCTTCCGGTACGCGGTCAACACTCCAGAACTTTTCGGGCCCAACGACCATCCGAAATGAGAATCACGTCTAAACGGCTAGTCGTAATTTTTTGGAATAAATATATGTTATGTTAGACCATTTTCTTAATAATTTCATCTAAGCAAAATTTGAGTTTTTTTCGTATAACATAGTGTAATTCATTTGTAAAGTTATGTCTAAAACGGACAAAAACACGACAATCGCACCAAAACCGCTGGGCGTATTTTATTGAAATCGCCACCATCTCAAAGACAATTTAATTATCTACATTTTGATCTGAAGCTTTTTTTATTAAAGTCATAGAATAATAAGGAAAGTACAAAAAACTACTAAATTTTGGGTCGCGCGGGTGTCAAACGAGTGCGCGTTTTGTTCCCTCAAGGTCGTTGGCGTTAGTCGTCGTCTTAAGTTTGGCAATTCTTCGGGCTTTATCAGTAACCCTGGTAATCTTGCGGATGGAGATGGTTTCCTAGTATAAATGAACCTTCTATATCAGACTTCCATGTTGTCCAGGTTAACTTAGCACCTCGATCAGTCAGACCCAGTGGACCACGAAGCCGCGTTTCGTTTTCGACATCAACTCTCGATGCTGACAGTTTTGGTATCTTTAGGTTTCATAAGCATACTTAGTGCTTAGTGTACTAGATCCTGTACCTACTTTGAAATGCAAGGTAATATTGTTTTGACATTTTATAAGTTGAAGTTTGTTTCGACATTACTTATGGAAGATTGATGGAAAATGTAATAATTGACTTGTAAAATACTTAAAACTATACCTCCAGAGTTGCCACTTGGGAATAGAGTAGCTCTAAGAGATGGTTTCTGAATGTTGAAAGAAGTTAAACCTTACATTAATGCGAGTTTGACAGTTTTACGGGCTAAAATTGAGAGTGTTGAGAGTTTGATCATTAATAGTCAACTTAAAATTCTTAATTCAGTAATCGGGGGTTAGTCAGCAATTTTTTTTTTTCATTACAGAAATGTTCATTAAAAAATTACCTATTTAACTATAATAAGGATGGTATTTAAAAGTACTTCAATTTATTCCCATTTAATTTACCTAATTTTGCCTGTGTTCCACCAAATTTATTGAATGTGCACTAAAATATGTTCATTAATTTATTTTCACAGCGTACAGCGATTTTTCGAATAAGTCGACGTAGCCCCGCTGCGCGGTGCTCCTATTTCTGTCTGCAGGGTGCTGACAGAGAGATGACGGGAGCTGAGTTCGCTCGCTTTGCTCGCTCACTTCAGCTCCCGTCATCTCGTTCGAACCTAACCTGTCCGTGTCAGGGTGCCCTAAGTTCCCGAGCTCGCTTCGCTCGCTCTTGGACTGATTCTTTGACCATAATTTATTCGTAGATCAACTTATTTCAGTGTTAAATAGATGCTCGTTATGACACATTTTAATGAACATATTTTGGTGCACATTCAGTATATTTGGTGAACACAAAAATATTATCCTTTATAATATTAGTTTAGATTAGACCTTCATGTTGTAATCTATTCATCTAATACTTTTCCTGCCTTTATTTTCGTCTATTTCCTTCTAAGAAAGTACTTACCCTAAAGAGCGTCCTCACTGGGAACATTCTTTCGTGAGCATTTGTAAACAAGCAATACTAGGCGAGCAACAAATGCTTCCCAGCAAGCCCAGCATTTACTTTCGAGCAAAACTATGAACGTTCGAGTAGAACATTCCCTTGCGAGCTTGGAGCATTCGAATACGATATCGTTATGTCATTCATTCGTTAAATAATACGATTGAGCAAGAAGGTCACAAACACTTAAGACCAAGGAACTGTTCCTTGCTTTACAAGTGGCCAGTAACATTCCTACATACATACTCATTGATTTCACTATCTGTGTACTCGCTTTCGAGCGTTTTATATGCATGAACATTCGAATGCGAGCCGTTTCCGCGAAAATCGTTGCTACGTCCACACCGGCCGAATTTCGCGCTTGCGTGTAAGCTTTATAACGCTCGGCTCAACGTCCACACCACTCGAATATTCAACGTCATTACACGTGAATGCTCTCAGTCAGGACGTTCCTTAAGGATATAGTCACACACCCACTAAGACACTCGTATATCGCCCCCAACACATCGACAAAGCGATTAATCGCAAGTCGCAACAGTTCACGACCGATCGTAAAACAAAACCAACGTGATTAAGCCGAACATCCGATTAAGGGATAGGCGTACATTATCATTTACCATCTATTACCAGAGTAACTTGAACCTTATACCTTTCACCAACCATTTAAATTAAAGACCTCTGTAAACTGGCCCAAGGAACGTTCGACCAAGATTATTGTGCAGTTGAATCAAACGATAATAGTGTCTTTGCTAATAAACTTAAGAGCTAAGTGAATGATTTAAAGATTTTCGTCCAATTCACGTTTAGCTTGGGGCGTTCGTCGCCAATCTGTCAAACTAACAAGTTATGTGATACAGTTAAATATTAAACAAAAACTGGCCGTTAATATACAGTAAGTTTGAATTCAGAACTCAATGACGTCATAGCTTAATTAGGTTCTATTCTCTTTGGTACGCTGCGAGCTGCAAAAAGTTTTTTAGTCAGCATCATGGTGGTCCTAACTATGAATAGATTGCTTGGGAGTTAACTTCTCGGAATGGAAAGGATTTCTATTCATAGCCCTGATTTTCTGACAGTTGTCGACGTACCACTGCCGGTTGTCAGTGGGTGTAGTAAGTGACGCTTAGGGGATTATGTCACCGAAAGGGCAGTGACCGCCTGTGAACTAAAATGGCCACCAAACGACGAAACTCACTGAAAAATGGCTTCAGATTTACCATCGTCGTGTTAGAACGATTCTGTCTATTCCATGCCAATATTTATCTAAACTAAAATAAATAAAAATAGTTGTTCCAGATCTGGGTATCTTGTGAGTTTCAACGATACAGGGAGAAATTCCTAGTGTAGGGGAAATATCTTGGTATCTTTCCCCTACACTAGGAATTTCTCCGAGTCGACGGCGCGTAGTGTTCCACGCGCGCCTCGAACAGATGTCAGCAAAAACTGTCGGGGTCCGCTGGGAAATAGGTAGGTATTTTAAGGAAAATTTGCCGCGAAGTTTTAGATCTTCTGTGTTATACTAATCCGATTAAAAACATTGTTTCATTATTAGAAAATTACGCAATATCTGAGGGTCATAACTACAGGGACGGTTTTATAGGAAACGTCATCCAATGGTTTCTCCCGCTCTGGTTGAAGCAGCAGGGCGTGTCAGACTTTTGCTGACTAAAACCCACCCGTGTTCCTTCAGTTGCTTGAGCCAGGGCCGCGGTAACTCTTAACCAATTTATCCGCGACCCAGACAGGCATCGGCCCCAGCGGAACCCGACAGTTTTTGCTGACATCTCTTCGAGGCGCGCGTGGAACACTACGCGCCGTCGACTCGGGCTTGGTATCTTTCCCCTACACTAGGAATTTCTTCCTGTATCGTTGAAACTCACAAGATACCTAGATCCGGAACAACTATTTTTAGGCCATACAAGTAAAAGCATCTTGTTGACGCAGCCATATAACTTGTCAGAACATACTTTTAAAGGTTTTTTGGGGTGATTTTGTTGATATATTGTCACATACCAGAACTGCCTCTGAAAGGATTTGGGGAGGCCTTCGCCCAGCAGTATTATTTTTTTGGGACAAACCCACCGCACTATTCCCAAACCACTGCAACTCTTAAAAGCCAGAATCAACAGCGGCGACCACAAGAAAAGCGCCGAGGCAATGAAGCCCGACCAAGTCCCGGAGAATGAATTTAACTGTCTTGGATCCCGCAACGAAATTAATCAGAAAAGAATAACGGAGGAGTAGGAAAAAAATACAAATTTCCACTTCCCTCCATATCAAGCAGGAGACAGAACAAACAAGACCAATAGGCACAAAGGGTCGTTTACAACTGGGATAAGCCCAGTTGCCTAGCAGCACGGAAAAAAAATTAGCATTAATGTTAATGGGTCCTAACATTGTGAGCTGTTATATTTGATTCCAATAATAGTCCAAAAAAGGGTTAAAATGGCTGCTAACAGGAAAATAACAGTACTGCATCTACTGATCCTATATTTATAAGCAATACTTAACAAGGTATAGAGGAAAACCGAAGAATTTCGAGTTGATGACGATCGTATTGGATTACGCATCTATTTAAATGTATGAATTATAATATTATTGTCATTCCGCTGGTGCTTCTCTTGACGCAATGTCGTGTGTGTATGTATGTGCGGCATCCACTTTCTTATTCATTGTTATTTATAGAGATTTGTGAATTGGCCATTTCAATTACCTTTAATATGACCATGTATCGAGCTGCAGAACGCGCTTTGACCACGCTTTTCTCTCTTCTCATCTTATCTCCTACCTCACTTTCAATATCATTGTACTTTACACGCTAGGAATCTGCGTCCGTTTCAAAATCTTCTCTTGCTTTGTCCTTCTCATACTTCTGATTGTATTCATTCTTTCTTTCACATTCAGTCCATTCTTCTCTGGAATACGCTTTCTCTCGATATAGGACGGCCACTAGTCAATATGCATTTAAGTGGAAGTTGAGGCATTATTTTCTACAACAATAGCAGAGTCATCTCATTATCCTCCTTTCTATTTCTTAATATATATATTTATAGGTATTTGTGTATTTATTATGGTTAGAATGTAATATGTATGTCTATTTTTCACATTTTACTTTAATTATTTATTTTTTATGCACCTGCCATGTTATCTCCACCACCCTCGGTTGACTGGTAGTATGTACCTGTATGTTGCATGAACTCGATCTATCAATTTACTTCGTCCTAGGGTTCCAGTGTAACCGTATGCTGCTGATTACCATATTATAAGGAGCGATAGCCTATTTGATGTCCACACTCCAGTAAATGGGTAACACGATACCGCTTGGCAAGACTGATGTCAGATTTATTAAGGCTTGCGTGCTTTCCGTGCATTAATTAAATTATTTATTTAGATTTGGATTGAATTATTTATTTAGAATTGAATTTCTTTTTATTAAGAAATGAATTGAGTAGTATGTATTATTAAGAATTGAATTAATGTATTTATTTATTACCTGCTTTCCGAGACACGAAGTGGTCTCGGTAATGGATGGTCAATGAAGCAATCAAACGAAGAGCATTTATTTCAATAAACCATTTACAGACACTTTTGAATTGGCAAATTAGCAAGGCATTCAAAATGATGAAGAACGTGCAAAAATTCTATGGACACTTTTTTGAATCAAAATTTTATTAAAAAAATAAAAAAAAATTATACAAAAATGCATGTAGCAGAATAAGATAGACTTCAAAAAGGTTTTGGTTTTTGATGTGAAAAAAATTATTAAAAAAACGGTTTCATTTACATGATACCCATATGGTGCTACCACAGACATACATCTAACTTTATGTCTGTGATTGCTACGTTATTAATAAAAAGTAACACTTTTATGAATCATGATATTATTAGAATTACAGCTGAAGAGGGAGTCCTCTTTAACTGTCATTCTTCATCTGTAACCTCATCTTTAATATTAAAATAAAATGAAAGTGTTAGATAATTGACAGAGAAGATGGCGATAAAACATTTATATATGCACATATAACTTCCCACGTAAACCAGAAAATTTACATCAAAGACGAATATATTCGACCAGTGATTGACACCTGACATGCAAATAACGACCAATTATTATAAAAAATCCGGCCAAGTGCGAGTCGGACTCACGCACGAAGGGTTCCGTACCATTATCGCACAAACGGCAAAAAAAACACGCTTGTTATATGGGAGCCCCACTTAAATATTTCTTGTATTCTGTTTTTATAGCGGCAACAGAAATACATCATCTGTGAAAATTTCAACAGTCTAGCTATCACGGTTTATGAGATACAGCCTGGTGTCAGACGGATTGTGGAGTCTTAGTAATAGGGTCCCGTTTTTACTCTTTGGGTACGGAACCCTAAAAATTATCATAATTGAATATTAAATTGCTTAATCGACACTTTCATGTAAGTGCATATTACTTGAAAACTTAAGGAAATGAGTGTTCGTACGGTATTTTTGATGACGGGCAATTATCCGAGGCAATTGTTATTGCCCCTCGAATTAAAATGAAACACGGAAAGGGCATTTCCTCGGATATTTTGACACTCCTCGAAAAAGCTTGTTAAGTGGGTTTTATTTTTATGTTTTCTGGCTTTTTGATTATAGCGGGAATTAAAGAAGTCGACACGTCATGCGTGGGTGAGAACAACGTTTTTGTTTTTTTTTTTGTTTGATGTTCGTATGGATCAAAAATGATGAAACTTTGCATATAGGTAAGCACAAAATTAACCGATTTCTAAAACAGCTACTAGGAGATAAAACAACTAGTAATCTTTATCTTGTACAAGTAACATCCATATGGGTTAGTAAACGAGAAAACTTATACATATGTATAAGTATATAGTAACGAGGTTGTTGTTCCGAATGCATTTCAGAACAACATCAGCCTATTAATGTTCCCACTGCTGGGACACAGGCCTCCTCTCTGTGAGATTGAATGGGCCGTAATCCACCACGCGGGCGCAGTGCGGGTTGGTGGATGTCACATGTCTTCGAATTTTTGGTTCTAGGACATTTCCTTCACCGTTTCTTCCTTCACCAGGTTTCCTCACGATGTTTTCCTTCACTGTTTTGAGAACAGTGGTGAATAAATAATTTACACAAAGTAAAGCGCCTGCCTGGGCTCGAACCCACGACCTACAGCTTGTAGCCGATACCACTGCTAGAAAATTGAGATTTCACTCTCTCTTCAGATTAAGCAATTTTTTTTAAACAGGCGTTTTTCTTATTCTTCTCAGCAAACCCTTTCATTTGATACCTAAATCAAGACAGTGCACAAAAAATAACTAGTCCGCCATCTTAGGCCATCCGCCATATTGGATTTAGAATGACGTCACTTAGCTAACCAGTCATCCAAACTAAACGTGTATGCAAAATTTCATCTTAATCGGTGGAGGATAACTGCTTGAAAATTCAGTTGCAAGATTTGACACGCATACATACATATATTGCAAGGTAAATAAAAGCTTGTAAAAATATCTTTTACGTAACAAGTTATTCTTAATCAGATATACGAAGTCAATGATTTATTTCTAGGTTCATGGGAGGCCGTTGATAATTGAAATAATGAGTAACACATTATAATGTGGGCTGTACGTAGGTAGGCAGAACTAGTCTGTGCAGCAGTATTTAGATCACAAGTGTAGGCATTATTTATAAGCTGTGCTTGAGGCTAATCACATCTGAATATTTCAGAGGAAATAAAAAAAATAAGCAAAAAATTTAAGTCGACTTTCAAAACAAAACACTAAAAAAGGAAAATTAACAAAAAAAATCGGAGCTCGTCTTCTTTAGTTCTTTGGTATTTTTCGTTTTGACACCGAATTCCGAAAATAAACTTTTTATTTTTCTAATTTTAGTTTTGGTACTTTATTTATTAATATGAAAATACGTATAATTAAGGATAACTCAAAAACTAGGTACTCGTCAATGGGAACGAATCTGAAATTAAAATTAAAAAGAATCGTCAAAATCAGTTCACCTAGTGAAAAGTTTTGAGGTAAAACCACAGACATAAGTCTAACTAGATGAAAAAAAAAAAAAAAAAAAATCGGCTATTATTGGTACCTACCTGTCTTGAAATTCAGTCAAATCTAAAATTAAACCCTCTTAATTTAAAAAAAAAAATTTAATAAAACAAACGCTTATCATAAAAAGTTTCGAATTTGCCAACGAACTGTGCAAATTGAAAAAAAAATTAAGTAAAGTGAGTCGCATTCCAGTCCAGTCCAGTTCGCAATCGGACAAGGCTGTCAGAATCGACTTTTTCGACTTGATTAAGGAGATTTATTTGTCATATTAATTACTCGTTTAAATATAACGGAAAATACATTACGGAGAGGTTTTTGTCTGATATATCGACAATGGCTACTGATTATCTTAATTGAGATAATTTCGATTGCGAGCAATTTAGTTGGAGAACTACTTGACATTATAAAGTTACTCGGCTTTCGAATACTTAGTTTTATTTCAAATTTCTCAAATATGTTAGGGTCCATTCCAACCGGATGCAACTGAGTACCATTATTTTACATGGAGCGACTCTTTATCTGACCTCCACAACCCAGTAAACTGGATAACATAAGATTTTACATGGAGCAACTCTTTATCTGACACCCACAACCTAGTAAACTGGGTAACATGAGATGTTACATGGAGCGACTTTTTATCTGACCCCCACAACCCAGTAAACTGGGTAATATATTTTTTTACATGAAGCGACTCTTTATCTGACCCCCACAACCCAGTGAACTGAATGACATGAGTTTTTTCTGTTAAATTGGCAGCTATGTAAGTTGCTGAAAATATCACATAAAATCTCATGAGGATGACAACCTGAAACTGTAAATGACTGATTAAGGCGTATATATACCTCAATGTTAAAGCAGTACTGGCCGTGCGTCCGCTCGGAGCCAGAATATCATTAATGAACCTCCTTTTGGATAGTTTTGTTTGCAATATATTATTTTTGTTACATATGCTATTTCAGTAATGAAGAAATTATCAATTTTTCTATCTGAAAATATTTTTAAACATCCAAGTCTATAAATATAAAATATCGTGTTGTTCATTGTTTTTTTAAAGCAAAACTATTAGTTACACGAAAAAATCATGTTTTACAAATAATGTATACATGGTTCAATAATAAATATATATTTTTATCAAACGTTTTAACCTAGCCGTTACTAAGAAGTAAGTTGAAAGTAACAGTTTTACGGCACTAAAGCGGTGGAAGGCCCTTAAGGATTGTCTCAATAACCACCAGTTAGTCACAGCACTTACCAATTCCTGATTGTTTCATTGTGGAAATTAAAACAAAGGGCAGTATGGTAACACTGTCCGTTCTGTCAGAAGTTCTGACAACAACTCCTTAGACAGGATTAGGTTCCTAGAAAGAGTTACTTTTCAGCATTTACGAAATAATGACTGCTCTACTTATTTCTGGAAAAACAAAAAGTAACAGTACTTAAGGATCCCACATACCGAAGCGTAAGCCTCGCGATAAAATCAGGCGATTTCCCCTGTGCCCGCGTCTTGCCCGCCGCCGCCCAATTACGAAGAACTACTCATTATTTTAAGAAAACATTAACTACTTAACATAAAAATTTGAGTCGAAAACGCTATGCAATTACGTGCACCACAAAATTGCGAAGTGTATAATGTAGGTGGCGGTCACACGGAACTTTGGGACTGGAAGTGGCAGAAAACTTTGAAACAGAACATTTTGTCCTAGCAGGTACTGCTTTAAAATAAGCAGGTTAAAGCTTCTTGAATCTACCATTGCCTCCTTTAGCTTAGTGGACACAGTATACTATCCTAACCACAAGATATTAAGCTGTACCCCATAATGCCACGAAGGGTATCGACTCTGCCGAAGACAGAAAATCTGGTAAATATTCATAAAATAATATAGAATGTAAATATCAGGGATATGAACTGTAATCTTATTACGCCCAAAGACCCAAAGGCAAAAGCCTAAATGACTTTGACATTCGTTATAGCTGTACAGGTCCAGGAGTCGGGAACATCAAGAGAAGAAAAGAAAGAACATACATTTATTTAGCACAGACTAAAAGTCACACAATATTGGTACTAGATTCAAAATAATATACATCAGATAAAATACAAATAAAAAAAAGTAAAGTCTGACGTAAGAAGTTAGCTGGAAATTGTGCCAAAAAGGCCCAGTTCAGCAAAAATGCCAGACAACTAGTGCCTGACGCTGGTTTTCAACTGAAACTGATGTGTGAGGTGACGGATGTAAATCAGTTTTATACTGCAAGGTGACGTGTGTATGTATACTTTACTTATAATCGCCCAACACCATAACGATCTACGCGAGTCTGTCAAACTTTCCACCCACATTGGAACCCTATAACACAGATCACTTCAACACACCGTATATCTTCGTTGGTTTGCCCGCTTTAAGTGACTGCCGAAACTTGCACGAAGCGCAGCAAAAAGTACAAGACGCGCTCCAGATCAAATGAGATGGTCCTCGGGGCATCAGAGTAGTGAAGCACAGATACTGCAGCTTTTATTTCGAGAAGACAAGTGGATTTTCATGGTTTTGACATGTTTTTTTTGGTTAGAGACATGATTTTGAGTGCTAAGTGAGAAATTCGGAGATTTAGATCAAATAATCACTGGTTTAGGCCAACACGATCGTTTAGAAATTTTGCATACACGTTTAGTTTGGATGACAATGCATGGTTAGCGTCGTCGTTAAGTGACGTCATTCTAAATCTAATATGGCTGACGGTCCAAGATGGCGCACAACTTATTTTTTGTGCACTGCCATGATATAGGTATAAAATGAAAGGGTTTGCTGAGAAGAATACGAAAAAAGCTTGTTTTAAAAAAATATTTTTAAGAATAATTTTATATAGCTTTCAGGGTAGAGTCTCAATAGACAGATAGCTTTTCTATGACCAAAAGATTCTACAGACTTTATGTCCTTTCCACTATCAAGTGTAAAGAGCCGTCTCTGTCCCAAACTACTCTGTGCTTACATTGCTTTTTAATAACGTGTTTAATGCATAAGAAATTTACGTTCAAAATCAGTGGCGAGGCACTGAGCAGCATTCGAACCAAAGTCGCTCATTGATGCAAAATCAAGAACAGGTTCGGTAACTGATACCATATGAACACTGAACACATACCTACTTATTACCCCTTTTGACGGAGACAGGTGAAATTTTAATACCGAAATTTATTTTATATATTCAGGGTTGTCGATTTCGATATCGAAATTTTTGATTGTATACCAAAAGAACCAACTTCTTACGTTTTCTTGGCACGTAAATTGCAATTTGCAAGACATTGAAGTAACTTTTCAATATCTAAGGATTGCATCCAGATAAGATGTTGATCGTTTCGTACAATAACATTCGTTATTTATTGAGATTTTTCCAATTCTTCGACTTCCAAGAGATTTTCGTCTTGTCAGTTTACGCGATTCAAAGAACTAATAAACGTGAATTTAACGCTGTAAATAAAGTATTTAATTTTAGCTGTCGTTACTTGAATTTCATTTCAAATTTCGTTAAAGGTCTTATAAATTATTATAACATTTCAATATTTCAGTGTAATTTTAATAAAATGGGCCATTTCAAAGACCATTTCGTCGAAAATACGATCGGCATTACTTCATGAGTGTCTTTTACGACTCCACCGTTATTTTTCTCCTTGTTGGAGACCTTTTCTTAATCTTCAGAGTACAATAAAACATTGCACATATCGCAATACAACAACACATATTGCAGTAGTAACCCAGCATAAATGGACCCAGACAAGTACTACTAATAGTACTTTATACATCACCTCTGCTCTCAAAACGGCGCAGGAAAGGCACGGCTGAATCTCGGTACATTAAGATGGTCACCCATCCATGGACCGACCTCACCAAGTGTTGCTTAACCTCGAAATCTTTTACCATTTACCCACACGGAACCCCTTGCCAAGTCTTAGTATCAGATTTTTGGCTTATCTATCAGTAACGACTAACATAGACCTGATTTACATCATAACAATAGAGGCCAGTGAGGAAACGCTATCATATCTCCATACTCTGCAGGCTGCGCGTACGCAATGCACGGTTCTCACGCGTACCACTACCCGCTGCGGTTTGTGGCCACATGATACACGCAGTTACCCGCCATGCAATCCACTCGATTGACTATTAGTAAATAGTCAATAGTATATAGGTAATGTATAAACAAACTGTCATTTGACACTAGCGTACGGATTAAGGATGCTGCAGGTAAAAATTTATGGTAATAAGCAAGGCGGTAACGGGGTAATCCGACTAGATAGATCGAGCCATTTTTTTTTTCATTATTTCTTGTTGAGCCTGCTTTTAACCTCGATCTCGCCTTGATGGTGAGCGATGGATGAGGTCTCCGATACGGCGAGAGATCCTGTTCACTCTTGCTTTGAAACCTGACGGGTCATAGGTGGTAAGGAACATTTAAGTACCTCGATGGAAAAAGATAGAAGCTTTTGAGATGTGGTGTTGGCGAAGAATACTCCGCATACCATGGACCGCCAAGATAACGAACACATCTATCCTTGATCAACTAGGCACGAAAGACAGACTAACCACGCTCTGCTACCAAAGGATTCTCAGCTACTTTGGTCTCATTGCCCGTCGGGAACCAGACAATCTAGAGAAGTTGGTGGTAATGGGCAAGGTGGATGGGAAAACACCTCGCAGCCGGTCACCAAACAGCTGCTCAGACAAGGTAACCGCCCTCCTGGACTCTCTGTTACAACCGCCCTGAGAGAAGCAGAGAACCAATTGAAGTGGAAGAACATCGTGCTTAAAGCCACGATGGCCTTTCAGGGACACGGCCTTCAGTCATGAAGAACGCGACCAAGAAGAAGAGAAGTACCCCGAATAGTAGAGGCTCATTTTTTTAAATCAATCTTCATTGTAAGCAAAATATTTGATCTTAACTCATCTAAAAAGAAAACAAAATCAATATCTTTTTTTTTATTTCACATAGGCCTACATGGGTACTTATAAAACGTCGATAAAAAGATGATGATGACTTTTTAGAAGCTAAAATTCCTTTAGAAAACATTTGGAAATTGATATGTGAAACAGGAACCCGTATTTCTCTCTAAATTTACATTTTTACGAAAAATGTCGGACAGTGTACGGTAAAAAAGTTTTCCCCCCAGCTAAAAGTATGCCTAATTTCCATAAATATGAATCCAGTGTTTCCTTATACCACGGCATAGTTTATTATCCGACCAGCATGGAACATGACAGCCCGCAGACGATCACAACAGATTGTGGGCCTCCCCTTTGAAACTAGAACGAGCAGCTAAAGGAAAGTATTCGGAAATGAATCAGAGATTTTACAATAGATGGCAGAGTTAGCCAAGTGACGCTGATTGTGGCTGGTCCTGCAGCTCCCAAAGCCAGAATTAACAGTGTCGACCACCAGAGAAGCGCTTTGTCCATGAAGCTCGAAGAGCTCCGGAGAAACGGTTCAACTGTCTTTGATCCAGCAACGAAATGAATCAGAAAAGATCAATGGCAGAGTAAGAAAAAACATAATTAACTGATTGTTTCTGTCAAAGCCAAATGAATCCTTCAGTAGAGACTGTGAATTGGCAAACCTACCTAGCTTGATGAATCAAAGACCAGTTCGGGAGATGGCCGGGAAAAAGTGGATACGGAAGGCGAAAAACCGTGTACTTTGGCATAGCTTGGGTAAACCCTATTCAGTTCAGCAAGGAGCTGTAATAAATAGCCTGACTTTAAAAAAAACTGAGTAAACAACCACAGATATAAATCTAACTAGATGACGCGATTGTGTGTACTTCGCGTGCCAAAAAATGGAGTAAAATTTCGATCAAGATTTCCATTTAGCAATATCGGCACCGGAAATCCACCGAAATCTAGAAAAATGCCTTTTTATGCCGTATTGAGCTGAAAAGACTGTATAGAAAAAGTTGGCCGTGGCATTGGAAATGTTTTCTATCATTGGTACGTAAATTTGTTTTTAAATTGTGTGTGAAAAAGTGGCACGCTTGGTTTTCATACAGGTGGAGGGACCTGCGTTATCTAGTTAGATTTATGTCTGTGGTAAACACCTTTACACTTGGAAGTAATAGTACTGCTGATGACATTTTTATGACCGTTGAAGACTATTCAGATGGTTATAGAAGGTCCTAAAACAATTATATAAGCGAAAGTAAAACAGGTTTTCATGTTTTTACTACTGATGTGGCAGCTTTGCATATCAAGTATGTAATTCCGAGTTTCTTATGTACTAAAATACAATGTAAAGTTGACATAAAGCAAGTATCAGGCTTCCATAGTTGCAACCATAATTCGCTAAGCAGCAATTTGCAAAGCTAATTGTCGTAAAATTTGTCGCAAACATCTTTAGAGATCTTCAATGCCTATTTTAATTAACTATAACTATAATTGCCTTCATATTCTTGCTTCTTTACGTTATAAATCAGACGATGGATATCGGTGTAAATATTTATTTGAAGAAAGAAAAGCTATGCCAATATAAGGAAAACTAGTTGTCCTCACGGCTTCGCGCCCGTCATCTGGTTACCTTCCTAACCTAACCTACCCTCTCCTGCCTACCCTACCTACCTAATCTACCCTACCTACCTACCCTGCCCTACCCTACCCAACCAACATACCAATCTTTTTTTTGTGCAAATTGCAGCCTATGTCCTTCCTCAGGATGCCATCTATCTTCTTGCCAAATTTCATTGAATTCCTTTCAGTGGTTTAGGCGTGAAAAGGTAACAGACAGACCGACAGAGTAACTTTCGAATTTATAATATTACTAGCTGACCCGGCAAACTTTGTTTTGCCATAAAAAGACCAAACATTTATCTACCCTACCCTACCCTACACTACCCTACCCTACCCTACCCTAACCTACCCTACCCTACCCTACCCTACCCTACCCTGCCCTACCCTACCCGACCCTACACTACACTACACTACCCTACCCTACCCTACCCTACCCTACCCTAACCTACCCGACCCTACACTACCCTACAATACTCTACCCTACACTACCATACCCTACCCTACCCTACCTATAGCCTATGTCTTTTCCCAGGTCTCAAACTATCTTCATACCAACTTTCATCTAAATCGGTGCAGCGGTTTAAGCGTGAAAAGGTAACAGACAGACAGACAGACAGACAGAGTTACTTTCACATTTATAATATTATATATATTATATCCGTGTCTGTGTCCGTGTCCTGTTTGTGTGTGTTCTCTCAGCCGTTCAAAAGTTGTTGCAGTTTTACTGTTTGAATCGGGCTACTCGCGGAAGATATCTGTTATAATTATGTGTTCAATAGATTGTCGATCTAAGCGTGTTTACTACTAGATAAACTATGTAGTATGCAATAAAATAATATAAAATTTTAAAGACCATGTTTACTTGTTTACTTTTTAACCGACTTTCCAAAAAAGAGGTGGTTATCAATTCGAATGTTTTTTTTTTGTTTTGTGTATGTCAGAACTTTTTACTGGATGAACCGAAATCGATGTTTTTTATTTGAAAGCTGGTGCTTGTCGTGTGGTCCCATTTTAATTTCATCAAGATCTGATGAAGAACTTTGGAGATATACATCAGAACTCTTCAATAAATGACGGTATATCACTCGGGATAGCTGCCTGGCGAGCATGGCCTACTGTGACATCGCTTAAGTCACACTTTTAATCACAGTTTGGGCGATAAACTCATTTTGTCTTAAATGCTAGCACGGCGGCGTGAGATATTTTCTTGACTTGTGGCATAACTTCTTGACGTTTATTTTTTTCTTTTTCGGAAATTTTCCAATTTTATTGTAGTTTCGGTTTAACCTTGGCCATAAAAACCATTTATATTCTGAGAAGCATAGCCCTACGACGCACTGTTGCCGAATTATGGGCCTCCGTATCTTATTTTATTTTGCATATTTCCAAAATGATATCTCGAAAACGGTATGTCCGAGGCCAAAAATAACCAAAATTTAGCCCCCCCCTTTGCTACCCCCATGTTAGCAGCATCCCAACATGAATAACAAGTTTTTTTTTTTTTACATTGCTTGGTTTTCGACTCGGTCATGACAAGTTATGATAAAATATGTCATGTCTTACAATTTGTGTTAAATGCTAGCACGGGACAACCATGTGACATAATTTACAGGCGCGACTTGCTTTTCTTGTTGTTGACTTCATAGTGCGACATAATTTGAATAGACGACCAAATAAAATAATACGTAAAAAAGTATGCCGTTCATACAGCTAAACAACTTTTTAATTTTGTTGCGAATAAATTAATATTTGACCCACGACCATAGACTTATGCACACTTTATTTTTCTTTGTTTGTTTGATAACATATTAAGTGTTTGTTAGAAAGATTTACTAAAAAATATAATAGCTTGGACCAATACCGGTGGGCCCCTATTTTTTATATTTTAAATGTTTTTTGGGGATTTTATTTAAGAAACATTTAAAAATGTAGAAAGCAAGAAGAATATGGTATAAAAGAAAATAATTATAAAAAAATAATCATAATTAAAATAAGAACAACAATAAATAAATACAATTATGAAAAAGTAATAATATAAAATTAATTAATAACCCTGTAACATTTCAATTAATTAATAAGCATTGATCACCAATTCACCATACACACAAAATGAATTTATTGCCATTTGGTGCCCTAATTAGAAGGCAAATATATTTTTTTCAACTATAAAATTTTATCACCACCTCCGAAAGAAAGTGATACATTTTTCTAAATCATCTTCAAAATGTGACATTTGTGACAAAATGGGTGCGCCCGTATTAGCAATTAAGACCCGATGAGTCCCAAACAAACGTCAGGAAATTTTCTCACGCCGCCGGTGCTATTATTTAGGACAAAATGGCGTTATCGCCCAAACTGCGATGAAATGGGTGACTCAAGCCATGTCACAGTAGGCCGTGCTCGCCGGGCAGCAACAAGAAAGGCATGTTGCGCCTTTAAAATATGTCACATGTTTGACCCGTGCTAGCATTTAAGACAAATTGTAAGATATGACATAATTTATCATGTCATGCCACAAATGTCTTGGGTACGCCCATGCTCGCTAGGCTGCAATCGTTTATTGTTTACACCATTTCATAACATAACATCACACTAGTACGCTCTAAAGAGGGTACGCAAGTGTGAACAGTTAACCCTGGTATACTCTTATTCCACCGGTTTTGTTTAAGTTTCATGTTTGGGATAATAAATTCTGGCTTCACTTTGGGCATTATAGATACCTAACCTATAGAACTGGTCCATTATGTACCACAACTAAAAAGTGAAAAATAAAAAAAACTTTATACAAAAAATACAACCGACTTCCAAATAAAAACACTACAAAGTGAAAAATAAATTCAATTTCGGAAGTCGGTGTCAAAAAACGAAGAAACGAAAACAGGAACACCGACTTCCGAAATTGAATTAATTTTTCACTTTGTAGTGTTTTTATTTGGAAGTCGGTTGTATTTTTTGTAAAAAGTTTTTTTTAGTTTAGTTTTCTATTAAAGCGCGTTTTTTTTTGTTTTTTTTTTAACTATTATTTTTCATCTCAGCAATTATGTGGAGTCACCTCCTTTCTAGACTGACATCTCTCATAAAATCCATCCATCGCAACGTTGACAAGTTGACATAAACACAAGTCTACAAACTTGAATTCACCCCAACATTGTAAACCAATCTAAAATTAAAACCATAAACATCCTAAAATACAATCTCACCTGAAGAATTTCGATCCTCACAGTACTTACAAAAATTTCTTGTGTAGCAGAGTTCGTCCCTTCTGCAATAAAACCACCTTTTAACACTTAACAGGTCTGCTCACGACGTTTTAATGTTGAAGTCATAATTATATCATATTTTATCTCCGTTGATGGTGACCGAACAATTTGGTAAACGCTCTGGGTGGTACTGTGGTGACCGTCGCTGGTAAGACAAGCAGGAATGTACAGAAAATGAACTGCAAGGATCAGAAACGTATATTTTTATTAATTATTAGGTGATAAGCATCTTCGAATCGAATTCCAAAACATGTAATTATTGCACAAATCGGCAGTCTTTATAAGACAAATTAATCACTAAAACCTTTTGAAAATCTTACCACAATCAGCTTATTAATATCAGATATTAATCCAAACAGAAAGACAGACGCTCTGTAGCTTTTATTGTACGCAGTGATTAAAAACGCCCGCCTCTTTTGGGCAATTTAAAAGTAAATTGTAAGTGAACTGTATTAAATAATTCCTTTCTTCTTAAGGGCATTGAAATACCACATCGGCATAAACCAAAATCAAAAGCGACTCAGATTTCTGAGAACGCAAAGTCGCAACAGGTTGGGAGACATATACTATCACAGGGTATACGCAAAAATGTTAAGGAACTTGCAAAAATCTGGCTGTGCCGCCTAACCCTGCGTCCCACGTTCAAGGGCTTTTTTGGGCAAATAATTGTGAACCAGTTCCCGAGCGTTGACCCCAGTCGCCGGAGGCTGTGGAATTTGGGCTGATTTCGACTCCAAAATCGCACATCGTAACGTTGTTTTTGCCCTCAGCATTATTATTATTAATTGGATCACCGACTTGTCCAATGATGGAAATCGTTAAGGAACTGCCAGGACCGAGCTGTGTCCCAGGTTCCGTGGGAAAGGTGAGAGATTTTACGTCCAGTTTGTCGTTAGTAGTCATAATTTTTTTAAGTTTAATACTGGCTATGTCTGAGTGCAAATATTTTACAACATTATTTCAGGTTTTCCCATGAGAATTTAGTGAAACTATAGAATGCCTTCTTATGTTATTTTACTTCAATCACTAATTGTCAATGCCCTATCATCAAACAATACAAAACACCATCATTGGAATTCCTAAAACGGCATTTCAATTTCAGATTTAAGTACAAAAATATCTTCAGTCTGAAAATTTTATTACTATATCACTCCTTATATTTCCGGATACCTGTCAATGTGGAACCCTAAAAACGCATTCACATTTATAGCCCGAATAAATCAAAAATCTCCGGTCGTATTTCACCGGCAGCGCTTTCAATGTGCTCCTCAATATATCCGGATAAACTTGTCAATTTGTTCAGCGCCGAAACGTGTTGGTCAATAGAGATATGGCCACAACATACGTTATAAGTTGATTTAATTTTGTCGGGTTATAAATCTGGAGTACCACCGTATGGGATAGTGGCACAGTGTAGGTTTATCAGTAGGACAAGGCAGATATTCGGGGGAATTCTGCAGGATATTCTATGAAAAAATAATTTGCATTCATGCAGTTTAGGATTTGCAATGAGACTTCCATCGTCTAGTCAAACTCATAAGCCAATTAATACAAACAGAATTTAATATTGGTAACCAAAGGCACTAAGCATGCTGGTAAATACCTAGCTTTTTTTAACTAAAGTGATTGGCTACTGCTCAACCGGGCGATCCTATGGAGACTTAACTAGAGCCTCCAGCCAGGTAACAAAAAGCTTGACCTAAGCGAGGCATACTCCTGAGGGGTACGGACCTCGGCTCAGGGCGTCGCTGAGGGCACCAAAGGGACAGGCTGGATCATGACTATAATTGATTCTACCATCCGTTCGGCAAAGTACCTATATGGAGAATAACGGACAAGAAACTCCACTCTGACTAATTTAACTATGCTCAGCAATTACGCGGGCTGTAAATACCTGGTATTGGCAGGAGTCCCTTTCAAGTCTGCACGTAAGTCTATCAATATCCCCGATTTCCACACCAATGGGTCCAGTTCAGACCGCTTCATCACACTGATACCCTCCACTCTGTGTCTGCGATGCATTTCCACGAAGCTCGGCGGCATTCGGCTCTCGTTCCGTTCATATTAGCTTAATGAGTTCGCTTCGGCCTGAAGGCAACTTTTTACTCCCTTTGCACCATAATAAAGAGTTACCACGGTGTTCACATGCACCATATTATAATTATTTTTTTATTACACTACAGTTATGCACTTTGCACGACTAACCAATTAAGTTATTTAGGTATTGGTTTAGTTATTCTGTTTTCTGTTTTCATTGATTCCGTTTTGTTTGCGGTTGGCTCGTGATGACTGCGGTTTTGTTCCGTTTTTGGCTGTTAATTCTTAATTAAATCGGTTCTGTTTCAATTTTAATTATGATGTGTTTGTTGTGGTCTTTTGTTAAATAACTGCTGACCACATCATTATTATTGAATTCTTTATTGATTTTTAATTGGAATGGTTATAGCCTTATGCGTATTGTTCTAAGAAGCGATCAACAATACAAAACCAATCTTTTACAAAAAAATCTCAGTGAAGATGCAATGAAAAGATTTCCGAACAGTAATACCAAAAAAGGACCTTTATAAACACCAAGATGTAGGTGCAAAAAATACCTGTCTAAAACCTTGGAATTCGCAAAAAGATAACGTACAACATAAAAGAATAAGCCAAAAACACCGGTCCAGATGAACTGTCATAATATTTTAATCGAAGTAACACATCAGTTAGTGTGAACTGCCCCTACTCGCCGCTGCCGCAGGTACTCCATTAGTCCTATATTATTTCGTCCGACGAAAAAGCTGTCCAGCCTTTTTTACAGAAAAAATATCGAGGCGAAAAAACTCTTTGAATGATCCGCCATCGGTAATACTAACAGAGATGCAGGTCTGTGAACTATAATTTGCTAATAAGCTCTCCGAAGAGCCCCGAGATCCTGAAGAGCTTGCAAGGTAATTAACAGTTACAGTTTGTTTTGAAATTGCTGTGAAAGATGAAAAACGTGAAGAAGTTGCTGCTCTGGTTTCTGAATCGGTTTTCGGAGAGATAATGACGCGTGGAGATGATTTACTGTGATTAATGTGCTGGTATATCGAGCACTTTTGGTTTATAATTTTGAATGAAGTGATTGGACATCGCGTCAAAATTTGCAACCAAATTATGGGGAAGGCTTCATCGAGGGTTATACACATGGTTGCTTCAAACGTAGGTAATGTACTCAAATAGATTGTAAGATTTGTTTCTTTTCATTTGACCCATCAAACATTGCATCAATCAATGAAATGTGATAAATGACATATTGAAAAAAATAAACTGAAACAACTCTACCTTTATTTGTAAAACAAAGGTGTAAATATGTACATACTTAAACACTAAACAAAAGTAAACTATACAAAAGAAATACTAAACCTAACTACTTACACTATATACAAAAGAAATGTACACTTAGGATAACACACAAACACCTAACTGAAACATTACAAACTATATACAATTTTCTAATCATTCACAGGAAAGAAATGGGCAAATCAAAACCAAAAGTTATAATATCTTTAATAAAGGCTTCCTTTTCAAACCTTGTTTCATTTACTTAATGGGTAACAAAACGGCAGTCTGGTAGAAGATCCGTTTACGGTAAATTGAATAACAATGTCGAAGCCAGAATTCTATGAACTTATAAATCTGGTATTACCCTAATATTCTATGTTTCTGAGAATTTGCTTTAGAAACAGATGTCTTATGTAGGTATGATTATATTCGCGCGTGTATTGATTTTGAAATATGTCATTTGGTTGTTATTTTCTTTGGAGCTCTTACAAAATCGTTGTTGGATGACACAAGGTTTTATTTGTATTCTTAGAAGCACCATGCTTAGAATAATAAATCTTTATTGGCATTTCTGTCATAAACACTAAAGGGGTATTTTTTATATGTATATCTAAAATTTTGCAGTAATTCTAGTTTTCTTTAAATCAGTTGCTTTAAATGAAAACTAAACTTATTATTTCTCCATTATATCCGGGCAAAAGAGGGAAGTGATACCTTTGCAGTGAGACAGTACAGGCTTAATAATAAAGCCCTTGACAACAAGCGCAAGCGCAGGATTTAAAAATAGACCTGATATCATAATTAAAGTATGCAAACTTTAATTTAATAACAAAACAATGGTCCATAACGTCCTGTAATACTAATAAACCTTTAAAAACCGTCAAACAATGCCTACAATAATTAAAATCATTCCCTGGTCACGAAATTCGTTTCCGGATGTAAACGCTGCCAGATTCCGATCAAACAAAACCTGTTCTAGAATAACTAACGGTCTGTCTAGATTCTTTACAATATTTATATCTTTTTGATCAGCACTGCCTTTCACAGATAAAAAAATCTACCAAAACTCCAATCACGCTAAAATCAACCTTATTTTTAATTGCATTGAAGTCTACATCAACAGCTTTATCAACTTTGTTGGTTAATACTTCCTATATAGTTCGTCAATCTTAGTCTAAGTATCTATATATATAAAAGAAAGTCGTGTTAGTTACTTCACTTATAACTCAAGAACGGCTGAATCGATTTAGCTGAAAATTGGCAGGGAGGTAGCTTAGAACCAGGAGAAGGACATAGGGTAGGGTAGGGTAGGGTAGGGTAGGGTAGGGTAGTGTAGGGTAGTGTAGGGTAGTGTAGGGTAGTGTAGTGTAGTGTAGGGTAGGGTAGTGTAGGGTAGTGTAGGGTCGGGTAGGGTAGGGTAGTGTAGGGTAGGGTAGTGTAGGGTAGCGTAGGGTAGTGTAGGGTAGCGTAGGGTAGTGTAGGGTCGGGTAGGTTAGGGTAGGGTAGGGTAGGGTAGTGTAGGGTAGGGTAGGGTAGAGTAGGGTAGGGTAGTGTAGGGTAGGGTAGGGTAGGGTAGGGTAGTGTAGGGTCGGGTAGGGTAGTGTAGGGTAGGGTAGGGTAGGGTAGTGTAGGGTAGGGTAGGGTAGTGTAGGGTCGGGTAGTGTAGGGTCGGGTAGGTAGGGTAGATAAATGTTTGGTCTTTTTATGGCAAAACAAAGTTTGCTGGGTCAGCTAGTTGATTAATATAGTTGAAAGCGGTAAGTTTAGATCTCTCTTAAGCATGATCAATTAAGTTTGATTTAACTTTTGAGGCTGAGTTCAGGATACTTGGGAGCAAACACCTGACACTAGCAGGTGGTGACTGATGAACTGATGATCCTTGGACTTGGATGAATTACCGATGAGGCTGAACAGGCTACCTAGATTCAGTTGGGATGATTCGATCACTAAGAACAGTTATAGAGCTATATTCGTATACCATAGATGAAGCTGTAAAAAGTTTACATTGTATATGCGACTGCTGATATGGTACTAGAATAAATTTCCGTGCAAACGTTTTTACCATACCTACCTATTATTGAAAACAAATATTAGGACCCATTAATATTAATGCTAATTTTTATCCGTGGTGCTAGGCAACTGGACTTATCCCAGTTGTAAACGACCCTTTGTGCCTATTGGCCTTGTTTGTTCTTTCTCCTGCTTGATATGGAGGGAAGTGGAAATTTGTATTATTTCCTACACCTCCGTTTTTTTTTCTGAAAATTTGAATTCATTAATTTCGTTGCGGGATCCAAGACAGTTAAATTCATTCTCCGGGACTTCGTCGAGCTTCATTGCCTCGGCGCTTTTCTGGTGGTCTAAAGCGCCCGCCCGGGCTCGAACTCACGACCTACAACTTGTAAGTCGCGGCCTATACCACAGGGCCACCCTGCTCTTTGCAAGCGCTTTACTTTGTGTAAATTATTTCACCACCACTGGTCTCAAAACGGCGAAGGAAAACATCGTGAGAAAACCGGCATGTCCTAGAACCAAAAATTAGAATAATAATTAAAAAAAAAAACCTGTTGCCCAGCAGTGGGAACATTAAAAAGGCTGATGATGATGTTGTCCATTGTTGTTGTCGATTGGATTAGTAGGTGCGAAATATCTCGAATGTCGTTAAAACTTACGGCTGTTTCCAACATTCGATTAACTATTATATTTATTGTTCACGCATTGTTTCAAGGTACCCATTAAATAAATATTTCACAGAATTCGTTAAAGTAGGACAAAAAGCAACACGTTTTATTTACTATAATTGCAGAATTTTTGTACAATTTGCATATAAATTGGATTTTAAAAGCCTAACCTTTAGGCAAATCTTAGATTCGTTGCGGGAAATCGCGACTAATCTGAGTAGGTACGAATTCATTGATAAAGCCATTTATATTTAGGTATAGGTTATGAGAACAGAACAAGGGAAGGTTATGAGATCAAATGGATGCCGAGTAAGGTTGCCAGATCGGAAGACTAAAATATCTGTCAAAAATTAGAAAATTGGGTGATTTTGTGGATGTTGTCGGTCGAAATAAATATTAAAAATTAAAAGCTAACTTTTTTCATTTAATTGATAGGTTAAAAAAGACTTAATATTGATATATTGATACTTAATTTTAAGGTTTTATTTTATAATAAAAATGGTGGAGGGATTTTTTAAGGTATTTTCAAAATGACTCTACTTTGACTTACTTTTATCCGTCAATAAAATATTATAACAATTAACATCAAGCACCACCCACGTTTTTTTAAATTCTTTTTCTTAATCGCACTATTCTTTATTTAAATTTATTGAATTTGTTTTCTTCCTTTAGTTTGGTTTTCTATTAAAGCGAGTTTTAAGTTTTTTTTTAACTATTATTTATTTACAAGCTTTTATTTAAGTTGCATGAATTTAAGTGTGTTCGGGTCAAATCTTGCAACTTAATTTTAAAGCAGTTATCCTCCACCGATTAAGATGAAATTTTGCATACACGTTTAGTTTGGATGTCAATGCATGGTTAGCTAAGTGACGTCATTCTAAATCCAATATGGCGTACGGCCCAAGATGACGGACTAGTTATTTTATGTGCACTCAGAAGAATACGATTTCTTTGTTTCTTTTTAAGTTTTTTTAATGAATAATTTTATATATATCATGCCATAATATTGTAGGTTTGTGGGCGCGCTTTACTTGAGAAATTATTAGTTCATCATACAAACTTCCACACCCTTTCCACCCTCTTAAGGATGATTGCCGGGATATAAATCTATCCTATGTCCTTCACAGGGTCTCAAACTAACTCCATACCAAATTTCATCGAAATCTGTTCAGTGATTTAGGCGTGGTAACCGACAGACTAAGTTACTTTACTTTCGCATTTATAATATTAAGTATGGATGATACTTGGCATCTTTCAGTTAAAATTTCACGCATGCAGAACAATCCTGCGTGTGTATTAACACAACAAGAGATTCAAAAGACCGCCATAACCACGGTTCTCCTATCAAGTGTATCGATAATCACATTTATATAAGTTTTTGTTAATCCTGTGGCATTTACGTCAATATATCGTTTGTTTGCGCTCCATTGGCCAATTGTCATCTACTCGTAGGTGGAAATCGTGATGGCGGTGGGTCTAGCAACAAAAACGCTGCGCTAACCGGCAGGCTTATTACGTAAGAAACAGCAATCAGCAATCATTGCGCGATCAAACGCTTTGTGTCATAAAAGTCGGCATTATCTACATTATAGAATATAATAGAAAACTTAATTATACGGGTACAAAGGCGGTCTTATCATCATCATCATCATATCAGCCGAAAGACGTCCACTGCTGGACATAGGCTTCCCCCAAGCGTCGCCACATTGACCGGTCCCGTGCATCTCGTAACCAGCGGATCCCTGCAACCTTCACCAGGTCATCGGTCCACCTGGTGGGAGGCCTGTTCACGGTCGCCATTCCAGAACCTTTCTGCCCCATCGGCCATCCGTTCTGCGAGCAATGTGCCCTGCCCACTGCCACTTAAGTTTGGCAATTCTTCGGGCTTGCGGTGTTATCGCTGACAGCGATATCTACCAGACAACCTAGCACCTCCGGCGTGGTACGTAGTGCCTCGTGGACTAACCTCGTGGGCACCGACGTTGTGTCCACGAGGTTCCCGCAAAGGTTTGTGCTTCCTCTCCTAATTGTTTTCGGGTTGTATTCTGTTATCCCACACCCACCGAAACTCGAATTACCTATCACCAAGTGTTTGTCAATTGTTTTGCTCCGCATCGCAAATACAGTCCATTAAACCAGCCCTACGCGCCACCAGGTTGGTTGTAGGTATGATAGGTCCCTCACAATCGTATGCTAATCACTCGCTGATTGTCAAATGCAATTATTACTATAACCCAATGTCTCTAATACTTCTGTATTGAAGAGCAATTATTGCGCAACAATAGCTATCGTTTTGTTCTTGGAAGATACGGAATAAGCCTACCGGAGGTTGTAGCGTGACTACAAACATATGACTTCCTGTTAGCTAATCCGTATGGTAATTCAGCACCCTGGTTACCATACTTTAGCATTTTAATTTCATAGTCGGTAAGCACCCGGCAACTTTAAAGGTTAGCCGTGTTTTTACTTGGCGCCGCTTTTTTTTTTAGACTAATGAATTTTCGTTATTGCATACGTAAATTAGGATGAAGAAACTTGCTTACGAAATTAGCTTGTTCTGTCAGCGTAAAGTACATGCAAACCTTATAGAAAAACTGTACATTAATTGTACTTCTGCGTTGCCGTCTACCAAAGATAGTGCATTTATGTGGGACTCCAACAGTGGGTTGGAGTCCCACGTCTAAACGCCACGGTATCCTACGGGCACGCGTTCGGCGTTAGCACTCACTGCGAACCCGCCGCGGCTGTCCGTCACCGAACCTTCCTCGGGGGAGTATGTAGTATACCAAAATACACTGTACGCCGTGAGCACCCCAAGGACCAAACCAGCACATGGGTGCCAGACGACCCCGTGTATGCCATCCTTGGTCCCCTTGTGACGGATCGAGACCAATGACCCCGCCACCTACCAATTTTCGGACGCAGGGGATAGGCAGAGCGGCCAGTACGCTATACCGACAATCCTCCTGCGGCCCACCGCGTCCGCCACCACCGGGTAGGGGGAGAGGACTTTTAGCCCAGCAGCCTATATTATAACTAGTGCTGGGATCAAATCCTGTCTGTGTGAGAGTGTGCTGTAATCCACCACGTGGGCCTAGTCCAGTGGATATCACCGTATATACCTTAATTTTTTTACGGTTCTAGAACATTCTGGTTTTACTTCACCATTTTATCATTTATATGTGTAGGTATTTGTGCTTTAAAAAAAGGCTTCCGTCAAACCAAAAATCATTAAAATCTAAACTTGAAGGCGCCATCTGAACCTGGTTAAGAAACGTATGGGGGCATACATTTAAGAAAAGTAATTAAAGTTTACTTCACAGTTCACACCAACTCTGCCAGCTCCCCTTCAGCAATAAGCGTTGTTTTGCATAATGAGGCCATTCCGACATCTTCATGATTTAAGGAGTATGCCTTGCCAATCATCCGTGAAACTCACTAGCTATATGTAAATTATATCACAAATTGTTAATCGGAACGTTGATCATCATCATGATATCTATAATTTTTGGTTTTAAGACATGCCGGTTTCCTCACAATGTTTTCCTTTACCGTTTTGAGAGCAGTGGTGATGAAATGTTAACACAAAGTAAAGCGCCTGCCTGGGTTCAAACCCTCGACCGACAACTTGCAAGTCGTGGCCGTTACCACTGGATCACCACTGCTCTCCTGAATAACCGTTGGTCCCGGTTGTCACTTAATTTTTTTTTTGGGAATCCCTCTCTTGGCATAATTTTTTTGCGCATAATATTGTTTGGCGTAACGTTTTCGCATAGCTTTAAGTAACATAATAATACTGTGGCATAATAATACTTTAGCATAATGCAAATGTTAGCATAACTGTATTTTGGTATAATTTGTTTTGGCATAATTCGGAGTTGCATATTTTTTTAAGGCATAATATTTATTCGTCACAATAATTTTATGTTGATGTGTGTGTTGTTGTTTTGATTAGGAGTCAATTCCCTCGCCAGTGGGTTCCCGCATAGTCGAGGCGGGGTCGACGCATCGCGGCTGAGGGTTGGAGGCCGCGGTGGGAGAGGAGTGTCAGTATAGCTTTGGCCGCTTTCTCTATCTCCTGCAGCCGAAAAGTGGTAGACGGCGGGGCCATTGTTCTGTACCGTCACATGGGGAACAAAGGTGCCATACACGGGGTCGTCTAGCGCCCATGTGCTGGTTAGTTCCCTGGGGTGGTCACGTGAGCTGCGAACATGTTTGTTTTATTCCATAGAACATTATGCGTGTATAACATTTATGCCTAATAATATTATGCGTAATGATCATTATGCTGAATTTCGTTATGCGGATGTAAATTATGCCAATATTTTTTATGCTTATCATTAGTAAACCGTTTTTTTGGGCTTAACATGCTTTCCGAAACACGCACAGGCAAACAAAGGCAGGGGAGTCATATACATTCAAGATCAATCTAAATTAATTAGCGAAACTTCACAGCCAACTCCGGAGTCAACGACCATTAATGTAGTTTCCTGAAATTAAAAGTTCTTCATTGTCATTAGATACCGAACAGATGTCCTCAGTCTGCAGAATTTCCCTTATATCTTAATTTGACCCTGTTTAGAGTTCATATCCTGGAAGGTTTAAATGTGAAATCACGATTTTTGTTCTCAATTGGTCAGTCACAAGTCTCACGCGAATTCTTGGCCTGATTTCAAAGGTTCACGCATTCAGTTTAAATTGAAAGTCAATGGTACACGCACGATTTGATCATTTTAGTAAGACCAGCTTTAAATCTATCTCTTGTAGGCAGCTGGTAGGTCCGAATTGTATTTCTATCATGTTCACTTGCGCTAAAAACTTAATTCAGAGTTAGTTGCTAACACAAAGTTTAATAATAAATATGTCATAAATAACTGGTTTAGCTATTAACTCGGAGTTAGTTAGAAAGGCCAGGATGGTGCAAGCCGGCCTTTATTACACTCCTTGCGCTGTAGCATGGTGCGGGTGACAGTTTCAATAACATTTTTTACGCATATACGTATACGCATCTTTTGTAGTTTAACGTCATACCATAGTTATACCATAGTTGCCTGTACGACGTTAAACTACAAAAAATGCGTATACGTATATGCGTAAAAATGTTAATAAAACTGTCACCCGCGGCATGCTTCAGCGCAAAGAGTATAGGTGTTTACTTATTTTAACGAATAATCCCCGATTTCTAAATAAAAAAATTGAACTTGATTATTTGTCTAACTCTACTTTAGCTTAACATCCTGCTAAACTTTGGCATTTATTTACTTATTTAATACGTTAAGCACACAAACGTACAGAGGCGGACTTAATGCCTTAGGCATCAAAGTCAGGTTTGACATGATCACATCAAATAATCATTTCAGAGACCGGCCCATAGTAACAATTTTATAAGTACAAAAAAAAACTATGATAATTAAAAAAAAAACTGACCTATGTACAAGTACATACTGACCATTGTCAGATCAGATACCAATCCATCATACCATCGCGTACTAAAACAAATCTTACCATCGACAATTTTTTTGCCGCTCGCGGTTGATAGATCCGCCATTTTTTTACCATAGACTAGATGAGGAACTGTCACATATACAGTACAACAAGATCCAGAGGTCCTACTGACCATACCTTGAGTATGAGTCATTGAATTAGAAATTAAACCTTAGCTTACAAGACACACAGTTAACTTTTGTTTGTTCTAGTAAAATTTTCGGCTTTGCCAGTGGAACTCCAAGTTCAAGTCATTCTTGTACTATAAGTAGCACAAAAACCGGGGTCCTTATACCTTGGAAACTGCGTCTAATTATATCGAGATGTTATCTGGACCAGATGTTTGACAGAAATCGATGGTATCACCGTCACACATGACTGCCTAGCGTGGATAACCTGTAACAGTCGGAGTACGGTATCTTTGTGTGGAGAAAAAATGATTTAATTAGGTCATTCTAGTGATATACCTTAGTAACTACGGCCAAAGATCCTTTGGTATTTCATCACCATATCAGCCGGAAAAAGTCCACTGCTGGACATAGGCCACCCCGAAGCGACGCCACATTGACCGGTCCCGTACGTCCAACATCCAGCGGATCCCCGCAAGTTTCACCAGGTCATCGGTCCACCTGGTGGGAGGCCTTCCAACGCAACGTCAATTTGCGAGCAATGTGCCCTGCTCACTGCCACTTAAGGCGGTACCCCGAGCAAAACGCCGCGCAAGCCGTTTTTCGTGCTGTTTTTAGGAGCTATCTACTCGTTAATCAAAAAGAAATATCAATTAATAAAAATACATTAAATTTCTACATAATATTGATTCTAAAATGGTAGATTTCGTTTTTTTTTAATGTTGTTTAAATTTCACTAATCTCCTTCCAAAAAAAACACAAAAATGAGAAATAATTATTGATAGCATGCATCTCCTCGTAAAGTGTTCATTAATTATTTTTTTGTACTAACACTAATGGATAGACAATTTAATAACGAACATTTTGGTAGTAAAACTTTTTTGAAAAGACCAAAATTCGATTTTATAAAGATTTTATTGTAAAATCTGGGCGTATTCACTACTTTAATTCATGCGCCACCATTACCGCTAGACCAATAGGAATGCTCATATCGCATGCCGATTTTTTGGTCAGGGTATCGTCTTAAGATTGGCAATTCTTAGGGCTAAGTCGGTAACCCTGGTTTACTGTTGGCTGGGTATTTAGCCCGTAATAAATTCAAAGTTTTTTAGCTACACCAAGATCAGCTTCCTAACTCCATGATATTTTCTTTTTCTTCACTAAATTCCTACATACTGAAGAATAATTTAAAATAAGGTATGTGAATTTCGACTGAAACACCAATGATGTAGTCGTCTTCAGTCGAGGAGACTTCCTAAACTCAGGAGAGAAAACTATACTTTGCGTCTCTTATTGTATTTAACAGTGGACGTCTTTCGGCTGAAATGTTGATGATGATAATGAGGTACCATCGTTTCCTAAAGATAGTATCTTCCAATATCCTAACTAGAGCTACATGGCAGACCGCCGGACTGCCGATCTATTTCGTGTGGACCTTAAGGCGCTATATACGCCCTCATGTTAACACAGTACTGACCGTGCGCCCGCTCGATGCCAAAATATCAATATTGAAGCTCCTTTTGAACAGTTGTTTGCAAAATATTATTTTATTTACATATGCTATGTTAGTTATGAAGAAATTCCAGCCATAAATTTTTCTGTGTTTAAATATTTTTAAACATCCAAGTCGTTTTGGTGAAGTTTCCAAAAGTTGCAAAAAAATATCGTGTAGTAATTTTTTTTTAAAGCAAATCTATTAGTTCCATTAAAAAACCTTGGGTTAAAAATTATGCACATGAATCAATAATAAATACATTTTTTTTCAAACCTTTTAACCTAGCCGTTACTAAGGAGTATGCTTTAGAAAGTTACCGTTTTACGGCACTAAAGGGTATGTAGGCCCTTAACTAAACAGTACAATATAAATTAATTGTGCTACTTACGTAATTTTATCATGAACCGAAGAACATCTATAAGATTTAATGACAATATAGTCTGCCCCAACTTTAGCCCAAACTTCGAACGGATAGTTCTAAGCAAAAAGTTTCATTATAAAAAAGTCAAAACTCTTTCAAACATATTCAGGAGGGGAATGGGGGAATAGCTTTTAAACCTTACGGACCGCACCGGTCATATTGTTTTTAATAACGTACCGCAAAGGAAAGTAATTGGTGCACCCTATCTTACACAATAAGCAAAAATAGCTTTTTTGACTGGGCCATATTACACTGGAGTCCACAGAAACCTAGCTACCACGTACTAGTGCTGTAAGTAAACTAATGAAGGTGTATTTTGATGGAGACAAAAAAATATAATTACGTAAAAATCAACTTCCTGCGAGGACTACAGCCACGCGCTTTGCTCGACTGGCCACTGGCCGAGCGAGTTGTAGGGACAGCAGAATAGTTTACTTTAAAAATGTTAAGTATTAAAAAGTGATTGTAATATGTATATATAATAATTATGTATAATGAATGTACACAAAGATACACAAATATATAAATCAAAGCATAAACTGAAAAAAAAAAACTGGTGACTTCCGCGATCTATTCCAGGTAATCTAGAATGGATGTTCGACAGTCTCAAAACGAATCGGGATTGCTGTTTTAACCCTTTTTGATAAAATTTTAAATTCAATAGAAAATATTGTGTGATGTTGCATGAATGCATGCATGGGTTGGTAGATGTTACATGTCTTCGAATTCTTTGTTCAAGAACATGCCGGTTTCCTCACCATGTTTTCCTTCATCATGTTTTTGAGAGCAGTGGTGATGAAATATTTTACACAAAGTAAAGCACCTGTATTCGAATCCAGCAACTTGTAAGTTGCGGCCGTTACCACTGAGTCACCACTGCTCACTGTTAATTTGCCAATAAAAAAACAATTTTATAGAACATCACAGTAGTATGCCCCAAAGGTTTAGGCAGAGGGGTACTCTACACCCAAAAATATATCTCAATAAAAAATATTGATTATTTTTTTTTTGTTTTTCTCTTTTCTGTTGTCGTTACGGTCGGCATGTCTCACAGACTCACAGGCAGCGTAATGAATATATATTTTTTGTGTTTTTTCTCTGTCTGTACATAGTGGGTGAGCTTTTTATCACCCCCGCCACGCTTTCTCCTCGGTTCATCAGTTCTATGCGCTGGCTATTCAAAACTATTCAATTCCTGTTATTATGAACACATAAACAGTACAATGAGTTGAATATTGTGGATTAATTTTAATGGTACACCTTTTAGATGTTCGTGTGTTTGTTTAAGCGTAGTGTGATCAAAAAAACCGGCCAAGTGCGAGTCGGACTCGCGCACGAAGGGTTCCGTACCATTATCGCAAAAAACGGCAAAAAAATCACGTTTGTTATATGGGAGCCCCCCTTAAATATTAATTTCATTCTGTTTTCAGTATTTGTTGTTATAGCGGCAACAGAAACACATCATCTGTGAAAATTTCAACTGTCTAGGTATTACGGATCAATGAATGAATCAATTAATATTTGTGCGCCTTCTGGCATAACATAGCGCGCTTGTAATTTTTTTTTTTAACAACTATTTTTTTGTACCTATGTTAACAAATGAATAAATGAATTATGAATTATGAATTACGGTTCATGAGATATTGCCTGGTGAGAGATACAGACAGACAGAAGGACCGCGGAGTCTTAGTAATAGGGTCCCGTTTTTACCCTTTGGGTACGGAACCCTAAAAAAGGAATTTAATTTGTTGAATGCCGTAATTACCAAAACAATAAAAGAGCCTTAGTATCTCGCGTGGATCCACGTTTTAAGCACTCAAGGGGTTAAATATAGGCAGTTTTTCTTGCCATAAGTTTTTGGCTGTTTTTTTAGAGAAAGGAAGATATCTATCTAACAAAAGATCCATTAAATAGTTACATAACATCAAAGCTTTGATAGCCCAAATTCCCCAGGTATCACGTAACTCAATTTTACGAGCATTTCATAAAAAAAGTATGCCACTAAATTATTTAATGACCGAAGAATCGATTGGCGTTTGCGTTGAAACAAGCATCGGTTGCTATGGCAACGGATTCGGATACTCGGATCAAATAATTGGCCCGCCGCACCGACACGATAGGATCGCCACAATCCGGCCCACTTTATTTTTATATTCAATATATTGCATTCCAGCGCCTTTACGTACTCAAGTTTTAAGCAAAAACTTTCGACTCGTAAAAACAAAAAATCTATCTCTCTCCGTCATCCTTTTCGGCGAGTGAGAGAGATGGTTGTATTTCTCTGCGTTCAATTTAAAAAATGGCCGTTTTGCATTAGTCATGATTGGCGTGAATTCGAAATACCGTTCAGTGCGATTGAAAGCTCTTTTTGCCGATTGCCATGCATTAATTACTATAAATGATGAGTGAAATGATAAAATAAAACATACATCTTATCTTACTTAATATTATAAATGCGAAAGTTGATGGATGTATGTTTGTTAGTCGATCACGCCAAAACGGCAGAACGGATCTGGATGAAATTTGGCACAGAGAGAGATTATAGTCTGGAATAGGAGATAGGCTACTTTTCATCCCGGTATAATATTCCCTTGGGATTAAAAAACACTTTTCACGCCGGCGAAGCTTCTGGTAGAAGAATCTGAGCGATATCTTTGCAAGGAGAAAGCACAATTGAAATTAGGTATGTTTTTATTACAGAACAAATATTTGGGTTTTAGTGGTCAAGTTGTTTTTATGTCTGACGGAGTAAAAGAGAAATGTTTGTGCTGAATGAAATCAGCTGGTTGTGAACCGTGCCAATTGTGAGGTTAATAACTTGACAGAGAACTGTTACTATGCGATGTTTAAAACTAACAATGGCTTATGTAATTTTATATTGCCCTGTTCATAGAAAAACCATCAGTGGTCTTCAATCTTCCTCATTCCATATACCAAATATGGTGCTTATGATAGAATTCCTCCAGATTTTATGTCATTTTGCTAATGACTTGACGTTAAAACTAGTAACCAATCGTTTAAAATTTCTGTAAATGCGCTTTTTACCCGACTGCCGAAGGAGGGTAATGTGTTTATCAGTCTATGTATGTATGTTTGTTCCTATGTGGCTTACTAGAGACCAAACGCGTTGGCCGATTTTGATGATTCTTACGTCAATCGATTTGTCTTAACCCTGCGAGAGTCACTGGATACATAAAAATTGGAAAATAGAAAAATAGCGGCTTTTGGGGCGCCATATCGTGGGGGACAAAATTGAATTTTCTTCCAAACCCATCGTGTGAGGTATCAAAATAAAGGGTTTTAAGAGGTGTTTTCAAAAATATAAAACACTTATATATTTAAATGTACATAAATCAAAATAAAAACTAATAAGTTATAAATAAAAAAAGTTAATTCAAAAAATCAATAAACCCGACTCCGACTGCACAGCATGATTTTCTTCTTGTTTACGTCCTTTTAGATCGCTTTTTAAGCAGTCGGGTTTTTTTTATTTTTGTTCATCAATTGGTGGCCTAAAAAATGGTCAAATAATTTATACTTGACCATTTGTTAGGCTAAAAAAATTATACAGATAAAAACTGGGCCTTAGAAGCTCTGGCATTCATTGTACTGTGATATATAATATCACATTACTTGACAAAGTACGCCTTCCCAATAGAGCCCAAATGACATCACTAACTGTCAATTAAACCAATACAATGACAAAATCAACTGCCAAAAAAAATATCAAAGCTAGATCACAATATCACAACCTACACTAAGAAGTGTAAATTGACATTAATACCTCTTCTCATTAACATAAGAGGATGGAGGAGTTTGATGATACACATACAATCACAGCAGATCAAAAGATTGATGGTTCCTAGCCAAATTAGCAGCTGACTCAAATATTAAGATGAAAATAGAAAGTTTTTGGCACTGTTCTACAGTTTAAACGTTACAACGGAATTATTTCCGAAAACTCCTTATCCAGAAATAGTTTCGAGATGTAAAGAAAGAATTGTGAGAAGGTCTACTTGAGAATGGAGAGTGAAAAAAAAGTTAATTAAAAAAATCAAAAAGTTCGCGAACTGGCTGACCAAAACCAGATGTATCCTCCGACTGCACAGCATGATTTTGTTCTTGTTTACGTCTTTTTAGTTTACTTTTTAAGCTGTCGGGTATTTTGTTTTTTTTTTATTACAACTTTTTAGTTATTTTTTTTTTTAGAATTAGGTACATTTCAACATATAAGTGTTTTATATTTTTGAAATCACGTCTTAAAACCCTTTATTTTGATAAGCTACACGATGGGATCGGAAGAAAAAAAAAAATTGCCCTCAAAATGGCGCCCCAAAGCCGCCATTTTTTTCTTTTCCAATTTTAATGTAGCCAGTGACACTCGCAGGGTTGAGACGAATCGATTGACGATCGAATCGATTGTAAGAATCATCAAAATCGGCCAACACGTTTGGTCTCTAGAACGACACATAGGAACAAATATACATACATAGACTGATAAACACATTGCCCTCCTTCGGTAGTCGGGTAAAAAGGAATAAAAACAATCAAATTGTCATATTCTTAAATTAGATTTGCTGTATTTTAATTGAATTCTTTAGCAAGAAGACTGGTTGGATGCTGAAACCCGGATGCAAACTGTAGCACTAAGTCACATTCTTTGAAAGTTTTATGAAAGTTCCATTGCTACAAGAATCGAACAGTGTCTAATTAATTTAATTTTCATCTCAGTACAGTCTTATATTTATAGATCAAAATTATAAAAGGCATAAAACAATAGTTAATTTTTTAGATACTGAACTCCTAAACTAGGTGTATGACTTAGGTTTGAAATTTGATCCATTGGTCACAGACATAATTATTTTATTTTACAAAAGCATCAAGCAGATTTTCTTTATTGTGTTTGCTATAATTTTCAGCATTGATGATTCAAAATCTTCCATTTTTACCTTTACATTCAAATCCAACTGCGCAGACACACCTCACCCGCCAACTGCATCAAATTTTCCATCTATAACAGAGTAGATATTCTGCAACTTCCCCACATAATGTCGCAAGTCCTGAAGATGAGATCAGAGCCGGGAGTTTGTGTAATAGTGGCGAGTTCTTTCACCCGCTCGGCAGCCGTGGGTGGTTGCTACTTTAGTTGTGTAGTACCACCACTGGCAGTAGCGACTTGGAAGATTTTGTGGAACTGTGATATTGTTTTTATGTTGTGGTAACAGTAGGAGCTGTGATGTGAAGCAATTTGTGGTCATTGAAACCATTTAAAGTAGATTTTGGTTACTGTTAGTTGTACATGGCATTTTTTTTATTAAGGACAGGCTCGCCTTTGACCGCTATCTCATCTGATGGTAAGCGATAATGTAGTCGACGGTGAAGCTAGCTTGCTTAGAAGTAACCTATTCCCTCTTGACTTACAAGTAAAATTTCACAATTTAAAAAACCCCCGACGCATTTATCTTGCGAAAACACCCCGATTCAAACAGTAAAATAGCCATAACTTTTGAACGGCTAAACCAATTTTATTCAAACATAGCTAAGAACACTCTCGACAAAATTACCTTTCAAACAAAAAAAACTAAATCGAAATCGATTCATCCGTTTAGGCGCTATGATGCCACAGACAGACACACAGATACACAGCAACACACGTGAAACTTATAACACCCCTTCTTTTTCCGGCGGGGGTTAAAAAACGCTCGGATTCAATTCTATTTTTAAAAGTTATGGCATGGAATGAATATTTGATGATTTTTCCAGCGTCATCATATGGTGTTGATCAGTTCCCAAATAAGAATACTATCGTACACCAATTCATCATTTTTTGTAACTTTAACATCAATTATTCACCATCATCTTCCTGCCCTTATCCCATGTTATTTGGGGTCGGCGCAACACGTTTTCTTCTTCCATACCATCCTGTACCCCGTCACTCCATCACTCACTGCCTTTTCTTTCATATCACTCCTCACACAGTCCAGCCATCTTTTCTTTGGCCTTTCTCGCCCTCTCCATCCATCCACATTTACATTCATAACTCTTTTAGTAACATGCGTTTCATCCCTCCTCATCACATGACCATACCAGGACAAACAGTTTCTCTTCAATTTTTCTGTCGCTGGCGTCACTTTCAAACTGCCTCTAATATACAAAAACAATTACGTAAAACTAAGTACAATCACAGAATTGATACAACTGTATCAACAAGTACCTGCATATCATCAACTAAAATTAACAAGAACTTACTGAGTGACTTGGTAACAAGAAGGTGAAAAATATTGGGGGTAGATTTGAAAAAAAATGTGACACTTTTTTAAATCTACCCGCACTTCTTGAACTTTGATTTTTTGAACTATTCATTTCTTGAATTTGCGATTTCGCGATCGAATCCACAAATCTGAAAAGGTATTAACTCCTCAAGTATTTTGAGGAACTGACCTTTACCTAAGTAATACTTAGCCATATTTAAACAAATTCCATGTAAACTCATAATAGGCACAGTTAACGAGTACTGAAGTTAACAATACCTTTTAACTTTGGCCTTTCCTTAATGAGCCCTTGCGCATTCATCGGCGTGGGTAGAACAATCTCAATGTTATAAATTAGAATATAACTATTGTGTTCTGTGTGTACCTCAAACTGTAACATTTCTGTTAATTAATTGGAGAAACATTATTTCAAACACAATTGGTCTGTCAGACCCTTTTTAAAGACAGATACGTTCGCGGGAACAAAGTTTGATGAGTATCGGTATTTGCGGCGTATGGGTAGCAAATAGGGTTCCCTACTTGATTTCGAAAGTTGATAATTCGATTTTTTTTATATCGAACACGGTGTGTCGATAATTCGGTTGGACGATGTTTTATTCCATCGATGCTTTATTGGTGCGATGTAACGTTTGTGCGAAAAATTATGTTTTGAAAAACCCTACAGCGATAGCTCATTAGTTCGGTAATTTATTAGTTCGATAGTATGTTGGTTCGAAACGCCTACTGTTCCGTGACATTTAATTAATAACCTAATTTTGCAATACAGATGAAATACATTAAATATCATACACATCTTTACGTCTATTTTTCCTAAAATGAGACAGACAGGTAACAAATTCATCACGTTTAGCTGTGACATGGGCCAAAGACAACGTACACAATATCAGTGACCGGTTTTGGCCCTCAAACGCCAGAACTGTCATACCTAAGTCGTCTATTTCGATATGCACGGAAAAGAAAGCAACCGGGTCCATTTTTTTTTAAATCCTCGCTTAGTACTGCTTCCGTTCGCTAATAAAAAACCTAAAATAAAATACCAAAACCTAAAATACTCATTTAATAGTATATTATGCAACTAGTGAATAAAAGACGGATTTAAAGCGAGGGCCACAGATGAATCAAGAGCAAGTGAATGATTCTAACGACTGAATCACGACCGTAGGGAGTGATTCATGATGATTGAATCACGAGCATAGCGAGTGATTCAAGTGTTAGAATCATGAGCGACGCGAGTGATTCATGGCCCTCGATATAAATCCGTTTTATTCAAGAGTTGCATACTATATTTTATACCATGACTTCGAGAAAAAGAAAGATTTAAGTGAAAAGCACAAGGAATATTACGAGTAATAAATAAATAAATAAATGGTTTATTCTTCAAAATGTATATAAAATGTGAAACCCTGACCCCTGAGCTAGTTAACAGCACCTGTGTTTCAGGGACCAGTAACCACCTCCGTTACGTGACATAATTATAATTAATTAAATACCATTGCAATTAATATTAGAATTACAATCCAAACAAGTATTCAAAAAATATCTTAGATTAAAATCAAAATCATTATTAAAATCCTAAATAACAAACTCAAAATTAAAATCGAAGAAGGAGTTTGTGTATCAAGTATTATTTGCGCAAGGAGGCGCAAGGAGGTTACATAGCATTGAGATGGACGTCTAGTACATTGGTGTGTTCCAAATTCAAACACCAAAACAGTGATTAAAAGTGCTTTTTATTCACTGTTTTCAGTGAATAAAATAAGCTTTTTAGAGGGGGAATGGTATAAATGTTTTATTTTAATAAAAAAATCATATAACAAAAAAACTAGCCAAGTGCGAGTCGGACTCGTGCACGAAGGGTTCCGTACTTGGTAAATTGCGGTTTACGATATAAGACGTATTAAAAAAAAACTTACTAGATCTCGTTCAAACCAAATTTCAGTGGAAGTTTACATGGTAATGTACATCATATATTTTTATTAGTTTTATCATTCTCATAATTTAGAAGTTACAGGCGGGGGGCACATTTTACCACTTTGGAAGTGTCTGTCGCGCAAACTATTCAGTTTAAAAAAAAATATATATGAAACCTCAAGACCTATCCATCGACACCCAACACGTATGGGTTTGATGAAAAAAATATTTTTTAGTTTCAGTTTGAAGTATATGGAATCCCCAAAATTTATAGTTTTTTTTTTTTCAATTTTTTTGTAAAAATCTTAATGCGGTTCACAGAATACATCTATTTACCAAGTTTCAACAGCATAGTTCTTATAGTTTCAGAAAAAAGTGGCTGTGACATACGGACGGACAGACAGACAGACAGACAGACAGATGGACAGACATGACGAATCTATAAGGGTTCCGCTTTCTGCCATTTGGCTACGGAACCCTAAAAAGATATAAACTTGGACATATCCGCATATAACAAGAAATAAACAAAACATTAATCGTAAATAAAAAAATAATGATTAAGTTATACATTTTCATGTAACGAAACATTTAATTAAAAAACTACTATGGTAACTATTATGTTAACTCTCAAAATGTTATTACAGAGTACCCAATAAACTTTATATATACAGTCATTCATAATCATCATCATCATTTCAGACGAAAGACTGTCGGCATTCATAATAAATATAAATATTTTTACAAAACGTGAACAAAAATTTAATTTAATATCGTAATTTTTATAGCCATGTTGGCTATAAAAATTGACTGTCGCAAAAAATTAAGCAAATGTTCAAAAAGATGCAAAATATTTTTTCACAGTACAATAATAGGTAGATATATGCCAATTTATTTTCTGACTTTGTTTTTTAGAATAAAATTTACAATAAGCAATATGTATGTAATTATATTTAATTTAATTTATTTAGGCATTTGTAGATTAGGATGATTTTATTAAATTTAAATATACTTAATTTATGTATCTTGGTGTAACTAATAAACTAGGAATTATACATTATTTTTTAATGAAAGGAATGTATTTCCTTAACGTCTATAATGCAAAATCAGGTTATTAATTACTAGCTGACCCCCGCGGCTTCGCTCCCGTCAAAATTATAGCCTATGTTACTCGTGAATAATGTAACTTTCCATAGGTGAAAGAATTTTTTAAATCGGTCCAGTAGTTTCGGAGCCTATTCGGTACAAACAAAGAAATAAAACAATCTTTTCTCTTTATAATATTGGTTTAGTAGTTTATATCACGGAACAGGAGGCGTTTCGAACCAACATACTATCGAACTAATAAAGTACCGAACTAATGAGCTATCGCTGTAGGGTTTTTCAAAACATAATTTTTCGCACAAACGTTACATCGCACCAATAAAGCATCGATGGAATAAAACATCGTACAACCGAATTATCGACACACCGTGTTCGATATAATAAAAATCGAATTATCAACTTTCGAAATCAAGTAGGGAACCCAGCAAATAACGTCTAAATACAAAGTTGGCTTTTAAGGATCTAAAAAGACCCTAAAAATCCGAAAGTCTACTCTAGAACTAGACTATAGGTACCTAGAAACCTTCTGGCTAGGGAAATATTCAACATCAAAGTTCTTCACGGTCTGGTCGGTTTTCTTCAATTCGAGTACAGTTCAACACAGAAATAAAATTCCTACATTTTGTCTAGACCCGGGTTTTACCTTTTTTAACAACTGCTAAAATAATGAAACTTGCGATGACCTCCATTAATTTTTCGTAATATTTTTCCCCAACACTTTTAACCGCTCCATAGTTTAAGTGTCCCTACTGAAAGCATTTCCTAATCCGCGTAGCTAATGACTTAACGTGGACAGAAAGACGGGACGATACTCCTCGTCCAACACCGAAATATACCGTCAATCATCAGGAAACACTGGCTAGTGGTGTTGTTGATTTTTAGTCACGTGACCAAGACAAAAAATACCATAAGTTTTCAAGCCCTTTTCAGTTTTCAGAGCCATTTACTTCATCGTGGTGACTTACTCTGGTTTAGAATAGGTTGTAAAATCAATGGATCTTCACCGATATATGAAAGCCACTTACCACTTTTCTGACGACTTTCTGCCTCATATTGCAATTCCAATCGAAGGAACTCCCCTAGACAGACACCATGACAGCGAAAAAAAAAACAAACAATAACTGTAATTTTGATTATTCGCGGTGTAATCGAATTGGAAGACATGACTTGGAATATTTCTTAGGCCTAGTGTCTTCCCCTAGACATCGCATTCCTCCAGAAATAAAAACAATTGACGGTTGTTGTAGTTCTGTCGGATAACTCTCTGGACATGTTTATCGCCTCAATAATTCTCTGTTCTCCGTGCCATTACCAGAACAAAACTATTTAAGAGTTGTCTAGACGAGCCCTTTCTCAATCTATTTGTGTGCTCACGTTTTTCTGACAAAAATTCGCTAAAGTCCGGCCAAGATTTCATTGATCCCATCATTTGTACGTATGTACTTACTACAGAAATATAATGTCAATCGTCAGTGTCTGTAAGCTGTCTTGGAGTCGTAGTTACAAAAATCTCGTGATTCTGTCTATTGTACAATTTTATTTGGCATGTGAGTAAGAATCCTAGTATTGTCGCTTAAATTAAGGTTCCCCTAGTCGACGGCACAAACTATTTTGTGCGCGAGGTTAAAATGCATGCTATCTCATCCGACAACACGTGTTAAAGAGATAGATGCTGTGATGAGCAGTAAGAAGCTAGTTCGCGTAAGAATTAGCACTTTTGCAAATTTGTATCGAAATGGTTGATGATTTAGGATGAAAACGAGCGCGCGAAATTTTATAAACAGACCTTTCTGGGATTTTGCTATTCCGGGATTTTGCTTATCTGTCCTTCTGCTGCAGAGGGCTTTGGGAGTCTAGATATCATGAAAAAACTGCTAAATGAATATTTTCAAAATAAAATTATTTGCATTGTTGAGTTACTAATCTATCCCTGTATGGAGGCCGTTTTGCAATTTTCCTTCTTCTTATGGTATTTATTGCCGCCCAAAGATGCGTTAAAATTAGTGTTGAAATATGGAACTCGAAAGTTCCATATTTCAACACTAATTTTCGCTCATAAATTTTAAATGTTTTTTTTTATTTTTTGTTTCCATACAGTGCTAGATAATGATGAGACAAATTGATATATTTTTTTATTTTGAACGTACATCGTCAAACAGTGGAGTAATCGCCAGGTTACGTTTGTATGGAAGAATGATCGACTAGTGTAACCTTAAACCAACATCGTATTTAACACTTTTTTTGCATTTTTGAGTGACATACAAACAGAGGTTGCGGGAAGGCGCTGGATGCGAGACGCACGGGATCGGTCAATGTGGCGATGCCTGGGGGAGGCCTATGTCCAGCAGTGGACGTCTTTCGGCTGAAATGATACAAACAGATGGTCTACCCAACGGTCACCTTCGCTTATGAACACCTGCAATAACAGGGGTACCAAAGATCTGGCCTACCCTTTTCAAAAAGACTTTCTTCAATTTTTGTTTGAAGTTGTCAATGTCTAAGCTTCGCAGAAAGACCTCAGGATGTCCATACCACATTATGCCGTTATTGTTCTATAGATGTCTTTATGTATATTTACTTGTGTGTAAGTAAAATGCCAATGTTCTTAACCTTGTGCGGTTGTATGCGCAAGAGTTGATGAATGCCCGATGACGCGTCTAGTTAGGTATCATATTCAACAAATTAGCGTAATAGGAGATTGATTCAGTTCTATTGATTGACAGTTTACTATTCTTCGTTAGTTTGTGCAATATAATACCAACTAGCTTTTCCCCACGGGTCCATTCCCGTGGCCAACAGGACCCGTTTTCGAGAAATAGCTCAGGAATAATGTAGCTGCTAATAAAGCAGCCATGGTTGAAAGAATTTTAAAAATTGGTTACGTGGTTTTTGAGTTTATGAATTTTAGAGTAGTTTGTGAATTTTACAAACAATCACATCTTCTCTTTTTATTGTATTGGTGTAGATAACCAGAATTTTGTGATCTGATTTATAATAATATATCTGAAGAACTGATTCTAATATGATCTGCGTTCATTGTATTTTACAAAGAGGGTCTTAACTCAAGGGGATGAGGTTTACAATGGTTTTGCCATAGTCATGCACCCGGTTCCTGCATTAAGAATTTAAATTTAAGAACTTGTCAAACACTATAATGCTAAATTTTTACAAGTTCTCAAGATACATTTTGTCAAACATTCAAATTCTCAATTCAGAAACCACCTATAAGCCAATGATATCAGCAAAGTTTAGAGCAGTGATGAACAAATCGGGCCCGCCGACGGTCCTTCAACATGAATAGTATATGGCCCACGATATTTTGCTATCGAAAATATTAAGGAAAATCAAAAGCAATTTCATGTCTCATACGCCACCCATGGCAGGGCTTTGCTTTATACCTATTTATATAGTCTACAAGAAAAGTGACACTAAACGGCAGGCTAAATTTCATTAAGAATCCATTGTTTTTAGGGTTCCGTACCCAAAGAGTAAATATGGGACCCTATTACTAAGACTCCGCGGTCCGTCTGTCTGTCTGTCACCAGGCTGTATATCATGAACCGTGATAGCTAGACAGTTTAAATTTTCACAGATGATGTATTTCTGTTGCCGCTATAACAAAAAATACTAAAAACAGAATAAAACAAATATTTAAGTGGGGTTCCCATACAGTTTTTTTATACGAACATACGTTTTTTTTTTTTGCCGTTTTTTGCTATAATGGTACGGAACCCTTCAAAATTTAGAGAATTAAGAACAATAAATACAAGTTTGTCAGCAAAAATGCTTTATAGCTATTTCCTGTCTATAAGACAAATGACACTAAACGACAACAAAATTTTATTAAGAATCCATTGTTTTTTACCTCGGTTTTTCCTCATAATACGCTTATCTTGTATGAGTGTTATAGATATGTGGTCATATACCGGTATATATACACTGCTAGTGGTTTTCCGCCACGTGACTCTTAGAAGGAAAATATTAGAATACGGAATCGTGTTTGATGGTTTTGTTATTTATTTAATTTTATATAATTCAGTAGCACGTGGCTTTTGTGATTATTATGGTATATTGTATTGAATGAGATTATTCCATTTGCTACATATTTTTGTTTTTGAAACAGGTTGACATGTTGCATTCACAATATTTTTACTTTGCGACTCTTCACGAATACAAGAAAACCGGAAAATATAAGTATGGGATTGACTTATAATAAGTAAAATATATTATTAATTAAAAAATCTTTTTTTTTTGCAAGATTTTTTTCGTATTCTTCTCAGCAAACCCATATCACGGCAGTGCACAAAAAATAACTAGTCCTCCATCTTGGGCCGTCCGCCATATTGGATTTAGAATGACTTCAGTTAGCTAACCATGCATTGTCATCCAAACTAAATATATGCAAGATTTAATTTTAATCGGTGGAGGATAACTGCTATAAAATTCAGTTGCAAGATTTGACCCGAACACACTTCCATACATACATTGCTAGTTTAATAAAAGCTTGTCAAAAGCATGCATGCACTTCCAAATATCAAATCAGCGATCGAATATTCGTAATATGTACAATACCTTCTAATTTAATGTATGAAAACATATCTAAACCAGTATTCAAAATCAGCTGGGACTTGATTTAAGTGCGTCATATTATATGCGCACAAATGAATACTACGTCGGTAGTGCACCTCTATCAAAACAGCATGACATACAGCTTGCCTAAAAAACTGAAGCAGGTTTCTTTGCGCAGCAAGTTCGCAACCCATCGTACTCAGAGATATAATCAATAATATACAAACACAATAACATCCAAAACAAGAGCCGGAACTATAATATGTTTTGATGCAATGCCTTGGAAAAAATCAGCAACTAAATTATTCAACAGTCTCCCAAAGGACAATAGAGACGGCCATGATCGGAGTGTCCTTGCGTGATCGAATCAGCAATGTAAAGATCCGCAAGAGAACCAGGGTTGCCGACATAGCCCGAAGAATTACCAAACTTAAGCGGCAGCGGGCAGGGCACATTGCTCGCAGAACGGATGGCCGATGGGGCAGAAAAGTTCTGGAGTGGCGAGCGCGAAACGGAAGACGCTGCGTTGGAATGCCTCCTACTAAGTGGACCGATGAGCTAGTGGAGGTTGCGCGGATCCGCTGGATGCGGGACCGGTCAATGTGGCGACGCTTGGGGAGGCCTTTGTCCAGCTGTGGACTTCTTTCGGCTGATATGATGATGATGATTCACAAAAGCCTCATTACGAAATCAGAACAGGGATGACCTGAACCTGTCCCTAGCTCACCCAAATTTGATGAATATGTTGAGCCAAGACCAGCAGTCCAATCCAGCACACCAACCATGTTGGTGTCGGTTTACAGCAGTGTAAACAGATGCAGCTGGATACCAATATTTTGCATGCAGCTACTACTATGCCTTCATAATCCAGTAACGATGTAACACTATAAAACCCTTGGCATACCTGGTGATTGGTTTTCTGGCTTCTCACTACCCTTTTTGACTGTCAAAGATTTTCAAATGACAGCTAGGACCAACAGTTTAAGGCGTAGTTACCCCCGAGTAGCTGATTTTAAAATGAGAATCAAGTCTAAACGGCTTGCCGTAATTTTTTGGAAAAAATATATGTTACATTAGACTATTTTTTTAATAATGTGATCTAAGAAAATTTCGAGTTTTATTCGTATAACATAGTGTAATTAATTTGTAAAGTTAAGTCTAAAACGGACGAAAAAACGACAATCGCACAAAAACTGCTGGGCGTATTTTAATGAAATTGACACCATCTCAAAGACAATTTAATTATCTACATTTTGATCTGAGGCTTTTTTTTTGTCATAGAATAATAAGGAAAGTACAAAACACTACTGAATTTTGGGTCGTGCGGGTGTGAAACGAGTGTGCGTTCTGTTTCGTCAATATCGTTGGCGACTATCGTCAACTTAAGGGCTTTCCACCGCTTTAGTGCCGTAAAACGGTTACTTTCTAAAGCATACTCCTTAGTAACGGCTTAGTTAAAAGGTTTGAAAATTTTGCAAACAAAACTGTCCAAAACGGGGTTCAATATTGATATTCTGGCTCCGAGCGGACACACGGCCAGTACTGCGTTGACACTGGGAAATATATACGCCTTAACGTGCTTTCCAATGCTCGGAAAAGCCTCAGAGTGTAATGGATAACCACCCATCTAGAAACCAACCTCGCTAAAGCTGTTTTAAATTAACCACAAGCTCATCAGTACTAAAGTTTCATACAGGCACCCATAAAGGTACAGTCAAAAACAATGTGGATTCAGTTCACACGCCAACTTGACGTGGGTGCTTTAAAGATTCTGAAAAGCGACAGGTACCAGTTTTTCGGTCCACGGTCGGGGTCAATAACCAGGGCGAGTATTTCGACAATGCGCCTGAGAGTCGGTACGTAAGTAGTACGAGTCGTATTGCGCACGCGGCGCGTAAAAGTGCGATTTTTGTTTCATTTTCATACTTTGATACTTAGTTTCCGTTCGTTTTGCGTTTTAGCGAATTTTTCGGATTCATATTTCTTTGTGTTTTGTGGAATTGATGTAATGTTATAGGATTGTAGGTGATGTAAGCGGAGACCTAATTTAATCATGGTATTGAATAAATCGTTAACATTTTTAGGGTTCCGTGCCCGAAGAGTAAAAACGGAGCCCTATTGCTTTCACTCACGTGTCTGTCTATCTGTCCATCGGTTGGAGCAAGTCTTCAAATTTTCACAGTAAAAGCAACTTGTTGAGCCAAAGCCACACAAATTAAGAAAAAATATTACGGGGGCATACAGCTAAAGATGGCCCAACAATTTTTGTGAAGGTAAATACTGTATTTTCTTGTTTTAAAAAATATTGGAAAGCAAAGGAATGAGAAGCCACCAAAGATAGCTTTTAAAAAAAAAAATGTTACAAAGCATTTTTAGGGTTCCGTACCTAAAGGGTAAAAACGGGACCCTATTGCTAAGACTCGTCTGTCTGTGTCTGTCTGCCTGTCACCAGGCTGTATCTCATGAACCGTGATAGCTAGACAGTTGAAATTTTTACAGATAATGTATTTCTGTTGCCGCTATAACAACAAATACAGAAAACAGAATAAAATAAATATTTAAGAGGGACTCCCATACAAAAACTTTTTCTGCTGTTTATTTGCGATAATGTTACGGAACCATTCGTGCACGAGTCAAATTCAAATTCAAATTCAAATTCATTTATTTCGTGAACACAGGGTACATACAGAAGGTGTTATAATACATAAGATCCGAGCTGTGTCCCGCCAAAAGGCATACAAAATATCTCACAATAAAATTAAAAATATGTCACTAATAAAATAATTTGATTTTTATAATATAAGATTGTCACTAATAATAGAATATAAAAAAATGTCACTAATAATAGAATATAAAATAATGTCACTAATAATAGAATATAAAGAAATGTCACTAATAATAGAATATAAAATAATGTCACTAATAATAAAATATAAAATAATGTCACTAATTCATCAATACAACAATAATCAAAATTAACACAATTATCCAGCATATAACATAAGAATAGATTGGATTTATTTAATAGGTATTATAATTAAAATTTGTCATTTAAGTATTCGTCAACAGAATAATACACCTTTTCATTTAACAATTTAAACAAATTTCTTTTAAATTCGTTAAGGTTAATACTTGAGATAACTTGTCCTGGTAACTTATTATATAGTTTTTGAGCCATTGCATAAAAGCTGTTGCTATGAAACTTTGTTTTTGTTGCTAACACCTGCAACTTATTTGAGCGCCGTTTACTTTCTACAAATCTATATAAATTAATATTGTGTTTCACAAAAATACACGCTTCATAAATATAGAGTGACGGCAAAGTTAATATTTTTAGCTTATTAAAATGTGGCTTGCATGATTCTGTTTGTTTTATTTTACAAATCGCTCTGATACATTTTTTCTGTGCTATAAGTACTTCTTGAATCTTAGGGGCATTTCCCCAGAATATGAGGCCATACCGCAGAGCCGAGGCAACATATCCGTGATAAATGCGAGAAGGGCGGTCTTATTCGCAATTTTACCCAGCATATAAAGAGCATATGAAAATCTACTAAGCTTTGCACAAACACTTTCAATTTGGGTCCTCCATGTCATGTCATTGTCAATATGTAGTCCAAGAAATTTCGTAACACTAGCTTCAAGTATTTCATTTCCTCTATAGTTTATTTGAAACTGTGATTGTACTTTGTGTCTAATTTTAAAGTTCATAACTTTAGTTTTGGTAAGATTTATTTTAAGGTTATTAGCATTTAACCAGTCGATAATAGGAATAAGGCTATTATTTATCTGCTCTTCTATTTCTTTTATAGTGCCAGTATCATAAATAACAGTGCTGTCGTCGGCAAATAGTGACATTTGATGTTCGACTACTTGGGGAAAGTCATTAATATAGCAAATAAAGAGTAAGGGTCCTAACACAGAACCCTGCGGAACACCACATGACAATATTCTAGAGCTAGAGGAGTAAACTATCTCAGTTTTGGTCTTTATATTTACTTTATTAATTTGTGTAATTTGACTTCTATTCTCCAAATAAGATTTTATCAGATTAAGCACGTTACCTCTGATACCATATCTTTCGAGCTTAATTAAAAGTCTTTTATGGTCTACAAAGTCAAACGCCCTAGTCATGTCCATAAACATAGCCATCACTGGTTTTCTGTTATCCATGTTATGATGTATTTTCGCTAAAAAGTTATAAACAGCCATATTAATGGTTCTATTTTTTCTAAAGCCCATTTGTTCTTTGCAAAAAATATTATTTTTTTCTAAATAACTGTTCATGCTGTTATAAATAACCTTCTCAAAAATTTTTGAAAAAATTGGTATCAGTGCAACTGGCCTATAATTGGTAACTTTTGTTTTATCGTCTTTTTTGTGTAATGGCTTTATTATTGAAATCTTAAGCTTATCGGGAAAAGTCCCCTTCTGAATACTATTATTTATTAGGTCACTTAATATGGGTGCTATAATAAGAGCAACCGACTCGCACTTGGCCGGTTTTTTTAACTTCGCCTTGACCTAACTTCAAATTTGGAGATAATGTTTATTATTACGTATATTTTACTAACAAATAACAATATATTGATAAATCTGATTTTTTCTTTAAAAGTCCCTCATTTTTCCTATTACAACCAACATGATTTTGCGGTTTGGTACGGAACCCTAAATGTGCTGAACCCGACACGCAATAGGCCGTTTTTTTATAAATTTTTAATCAAATTATGTGACTTATAAAACTACACAAGAATAAGTTGATCAAACAAAAAATTTGCTCGTTTTTAAATAAGCACATAATAAATAATAATAAGTACCTACCTAATAATAATTGGATAATTCAGAACTGCTCCAATTTAAAAGGTAAACGAATCGCATCGTAATTGAGCACACAAAATGTACAAGATACAAGTTTTTGCCGCCATTTCACTCGCGCAGCTTCGTTAATTGGCTAAAGATTTTTTAGTAACTCACTTCCTTACTCGATACCTTGAATATGTGAATATTTAGGTGTGAGGCAAAAAAACTTTGATTGTAAAAGTTATATAAAAACCGGCCAAGTGCGAGTCGGACTCGCGCACGAAGGGTTCCGTACCATTTTCGTAAAAAACGGCGAAAATTCACGTTTGTTGTATGGGAGCCCTTAAATATTTATTTTATTTTGTTTTTAGTATTTGTTGTTGTAGCGGCAACAGATATACATCACCTGTGAAAATTTCAACTGTCTAGCTATAACGGTTCATGAGATACAGCCTGGTGACAAACAGACAGACGGACAGACAGACGGACCGCGGAGTCTCAGTAATAGGGTCCCGTTTTTACCCTTTGGGTACGGAACCCTAAAAACGATAATTTAGCCTAATAAATCAATTTAAGGCGCAATAATCTAATTGCTAAATAGTTTAATAAATAATTATTTATTACCGAAAAGGTCTCATATAATTGAAAAAAAAACAGCAGCATAAAAACTGCTTCGTTTAATTAAGTATTAAGTACGAAAAAAAAATTAACAAAAACCAAATCCTTTTTTAACAAATTTTAAATTAAAACGCAAAACATTTTGAAAAAAAGATTTGGTTTTTGCAATACATTATACCTACTAATAAAGATGCTTACATAAAAAATCACGCAATAATTAAAACCAAAAGAATTAATTACGTAATAAAAAATATCAAACCAGATCAAAACGAAAGCCTTTTTGTTTCACGAGTTCGGGACAGACGTGCGTAGCCGAAGTAATTACCGTTGCTTAAAATCAAGGGATTTCATTTATTTCATATTGATGCCCTTCATCTGGAACGGAGGAGCTCGTGGCTAAATAATAACAGCCGCACGGGTCGATCATCAAGGTTAAGCAACGCTTGACGAGATCAGTCCGTGGATAGGTGACAATTTCAACATACCGAGTTTCCTCCGTGCCTCGGATAGCACGTTAAGCCGTTGGTCCCGGCTGTCATTTGAAGATCTTTGACAGTCGTTACGGGTAGTCAGAAGCTTGAGATCTGACACCAGTCTTGCCAAGGGGTATCGTGTTACCCAGATACGGGGTTGTCGAGGTCAGATAGGCAGTCGCTCCATGTAAAACACTGGTACTCGGCTGAATCCGGTTAGACTGGAAGCCGACCCCAATATAGTTGGGAAAAGGCTAGGCAGATTGATCATCTGGAACGGAGGCTTACGCCAGCTCATACCTCAATTGTTCTATGTTTCAAAAGTATCTATATGAGTCCCTCTTTGCTACGTGATTGGAGAACTCACGCCATTAGTACATCTCGAAGCCATGTATACCCATCATTCATCACTACAGCACTGTATACTCATCCCTTTCTAAGGCCCTCTCCTGGCTGCACGACACTTTTCGATAGGCGATATCGTAAACGTATTTTCTAAGAAAAATATAAAATTATTCATAAAAAACCTTTTTTAAAACAAGCTTTTTCGTATTCTTCACAGCAAGCCCTTTCATTTCATACCTAAATCAAGGCAGTGCAAAAAAAATAACTAGTCCGCCTTCTTGGAGCGTCCGCCATATTGGATTTAGAATGACGGTTGAGAAGAACTGCTTTAAAATTCAGTTGCAAGATTTGACCGGAACACACTTACAAACATACATACATTGCTATTTAAATAAAAGCTTGTAAAACCGACTGCATATCGGTCAAATTGCAACGCATTGCGTCCATGTGAACATATTTGAAATTTTACTTAGTAAAAATCGCTTATCAGTGTGATATGAATCTAATAGGGATGTTTCCTAGGTAGAAAAAAGAATCTATTTAGTCCGTCAGTGATGTTGTCAAATAATATTGGACCCGTATTTTTTGCTTTCAAAAACGCACCAAAGTTCAGGAGTGGGGGATTGTGACGTCACTTTGTCAGTATAAAGTGTAGCACACCGTGACGTCACACGCACTGTATCGTCGTAATTTTTTGTTTACGTGGTAAAAGAAAAAATACGTGTTCAATATTTTAGACTAACTGACGGACTAAATAGATATTTTTTGTCATCTAACCTATTGCTTCGCGCCATCAGAAATGGCCTTAGACTCATTTTTTTGATCAAGTACCTGAAAGAAAACTTGAGAATTGGCAGCAATCAATCCTCAAGGTAGCTCATGCTGAGATCAGTATGTTTTTTTTATTGTTTAATTGAGAAATCACTCGACGCGAAAAGAAGAAGCCATTCAATTAATTCAGTTGGCATTTGTTTCATCATCATCAGCCTTATAATGTTCCCACTGCTGGGACACAGGCATCCTCTCACTGAGAGTGGTTATGGGCCTTAATCCACCACGCTGGCCCAGGGTCAGTGGATGCCACATGTCTTCGAATTCTTGGTTCTAGGACATGCCGGATTCCTCACTATGTTTTCTTTCAACGTTTTTAAGCAGTGGTGATGAAATAATTTACACAAAGTAAAGCGCCTGCTTGGGTTCGAACTCACGACCCGTAGGTCGGGGCCGTTACCACAGGGGCACCACTGCTCTAGGCATTTGTTTAGACAGCAATCAATTTTTATCATTGCAAGTATCAAAATTACCGGTTAATTTTTTAGTATCTCTCTCTATCTCAATTTTCCATAAAAAAAATATTCAACATAAAGACAAACCGAACCTTTTTTTACCTACATGATATCAGACAAGTTTGCGCTCCGGCGCGGCCTTATTTCACGGCGGCTAATTTTGACAGACCGCTACAGGCTTCGCTGCTGCCACACCCATATTCGATTACACGTCGTGATGACGCTGGAAACTGGACTGGATTGAGAGATAGCCAGTTCGGGTAAAATTGTAGTGATTGAAAAAGGGAAAGATTTTTATGACTGTATTATGGGTTGGTGGTAAAAAGTACTGGGGTTCTGGATAGCAAATTCGATCCTTAAAGCAGGTCCAATTTTATGAAAATCCTTTTTGATGGATTTTCATAAAATTGGACCTGCTTATGTTTTTGTGATATATCTTAAGTCTTGAATGCCTCTCTGGTTCTATTTTTTAACCGACTTACCAAAAAAGGAGGAGGTTCTATGTTCGACATCTTGTGTTTTTTTTTTGTGTTCACCGATATCTCTGTCAATTGTGGAACGATTTTGAAAATATTTTTTTTGTTTAAAAGAGTATATTATGAAATTGGTACCATTTTAATTTGGTGAAGATCTGATGAATAACTTCGGAGATATACTACAGAACTCTTCAATAAATAACGGCATCACTGGCGTGATGTTATGTTCAAAACATAACATCACGCCATGTTATTCGGATAATCTATTCAGGCGTTATATACTAAATAACTTGCCTATTTTAGGTAGGTACAACTAAAAAGGGAAAAATAAAAAATAAATGCAAAAAAATACTACCGATTTCCAAATAAAAAACTACAAAGTCAAAAATAACTTTATTTCTGGCTGACATGCCATTGTGGATAAAAGCCTCCTTTAAGAATTTAGAATAATAAAAAAAAAAACTTTATTTTTGGAAGTCGGTGTCCATATCGCAAAAAAAATCGAAGAAAAGAAAGACACCGACTTCCAATTATAAAGTTATTTTTCACTTTGTAGTTTTTTATTTGGTTGTCGGTAGTATTTTTTTGCAAAAAAGTTTTTTTTTATTAACAGGCTTGCGTTTGGTCTTTATACCACCTCATGGTAAGCAACGATGTGGTCGACGACGGATCACGCTTGCCTAGAAGTAACCTATTCACTACTGACTTTAAAATCCCCAGGGTTATTACTATCAGAAAACACAGACTATATTCCAATCTCGTGTTTTTTTGTTTACTGATTCTCAAACCCAAACAAAAGTTAGGTTCAAACTCAATCACCGTTACTTCTGCGAAAGAATGTATACCACAACAATTCGAATCGATTACGTGCACAATCTTGTTACTAGGACTCACTATTTAAAACCTAACAATACATGAAACAGCGCGCTAACTCGCCCAAAATAATAAAAAATACAGATCTAATCTGTAATAAAACAAAAAATCTAGATGACTAGCATATAACATTTGCTAGTGGAACAGATATTCGCGAAGCAGGCCTTTGACGCGCAGGTGGTCGTGATCTACCAAACGAAAATAAACCTTATATCTTTAATAAAGAGTGTAAATTAGTATCAGCTCAATGTGTCATTTAGAACAGTTCAAGGAACCACACTCCCACATCGATACATTGAGTTATATTTTCTTTTTTAGAGTTCCGTTGGAACGAAAACCGTTGCAGAAAAAGTTTTTGTCGATCCTTCCGAATCCGAATGCATGATTGTTGAAAACTATTATTTATACGTGAATGTAGTACTTATGAATATACTTGTTTTTAGTTGATACTTATTAGTAATTATTCTAAAGTGCAATGTTGAAGAAATCGATTTTTATCCGTGAGTAAGAAACAATTTAAAGAAAACCGAGACGAGTGAGTGTTAAGATATCTCAATGTTTACAATATTTTTCAAGTATTCAAAAGCCCGACTTTGCTTTTCTCAGTCCAGTCGCAAGTTTCTTTACTAGCAAAACAAACGCGCGACCAAATTGCGCAAAAAGTCGCCGCGTGCATGTCTTAAATGTAGAATTTACTGTGGCGGCAAAAACAAGACTTTGGCTCTTTGCCTACAAGCGCCGCGGAGACCATTTCAGTTGACTTTACAATTTGCGGGAAAAGAAGCAACGTAGCCAGTTCCAACTTGTGTTTTTTTTTTTAAAAACGTGATACAAATACAGAATAAAAAGAATTCGGTGACTTCGGTTTTATACGACCTGGCGTAATCCGCAGGAGACTGGAAGTGTGAACCACGGGAGCGGTCGCTGTGGTGACGCTTAGAAGAGACCTATGTCCAGCAGAAGAGATCTTTCGATTGGAATGTATCTACTTCGAAACTGTGTCCTTCAAAATGTTATTCTAGAAAGGGACACCCTTAATGAGGATAGAGCACGGTATTAGACATCATCATCATTTCAGCCGAAAGACGTCCACTGCTGGAAATAGACCTCCCCCAGGCGTTGCCACATTTACCGATCCCGTGCGTCTCGCATCTCGGACTCCTGCAACCTTAACCAGGTCATCTGTCCACTTAGCGGGAGCCCTTCCAACGCATCGTCTTACTGTTCGGCTCCACCAGCCATCTGCAATTCTTCGGGCTGTGTCGGTAACTTTGGTTCTCCTGCGGATATCTTCATCTTTGATGCGATCACGCAAGGAAACTCCGAGCATAGCCCTCTCTGTTGTCCTTTGGGTGACTTTAAGCTTTCTGATGAGGCCCAATGTGAGCGACCACGTCTCCGTCCCATATCACTGGCAACACACATTGGTCATAGACTTTCGTCTTGAGACACTGCGGTAAATTGGAGGAGAAGATACCGCGCAGCTTCCCGAACGCTGTCCAGACAAGTCGGATTCGATGGCTGTCCTCTTTCTCGAAGTTAGACCTACCTACCTAACTGGACAGTTTGTCACAGGTATACAAAATCGTGTACAACTTCGAGTGTAGAATCTCCGGTATTAGACATCTTATCTAAGCCTTCAAAGTCCAAACAGCTGACGGAACCAATTCTTTGCGCACGGACTATTCCTACTACATTTTTTGCTGTCCATTTCTTGTTAATGATGAATCGTCTATTATTTGAATAGGTAATACAAGCTATCGGGAGCATTGGACCTCGCTGCCGGCCTATGGCTACAGTGTCGCTATCTTACAAAATCATATTTTGAGTAATACACGAAAAAAAAATGCGACCCTAAATAAAAATCGATACTTTTAATAAACTACAAAAATCGTATACGAGAGTTATCAGTGTCAAAAAACAGATCTAATTGCGCACTTTCTAATATATACATTCAAAATCAAAATCATTTTTTTTATTTCATATTGGCCTACATGGGCACTTATAAAATGTCGACAAAAGGTGCACGGTTCGGGTTGGTCGTTTCCTATGTAGAAGAACCGGCAAGAAACTCCATGGTTACTCTTTTAAAAAATGGTTTGGTTTTACAATATTTCCTTGTTACAGCATTAGTACTTAGATGTGTGGGGACAACGTAGGCCCAACAATAAGTCGTAAGAAAAACAAAAAAAAAAACATATTATATGAGCAAAAGAAAATAAAACGAGTTAAAAAGTTAACAAATGTTAACAAGCATCTAGAAGGCCTACAATGTTCACACATTTACAAAACAATCGGTAAAGGAATCTATACAAAAGTAAACTAAAAAAAAGACTAAATCTAACATTGTTAGCTTTAATTACTTAACCTTATCAAAAATAGGTTTGTAAACAATTTGAGGCGTTTTTATTTTTTCTTCAGATACTATTTGGGTTGATAGAGATTTTTTTACTGATTACGATGGCAGCAAAATACTCGTTGCGACCAATACTGGCTGCTCGTGGCTAAATAATAACAGTCGCACTGGTCGATCATCAAGGTTGACGAGGTCGGTCCGTGGATGGGTGACCATTTCAACATACCGAGTTTCCTACGTCCCTCGGAAAGCACGTTAAGACGGTACCCTGAGCAAAAAATCGGCAAGAGATATGAGCGTTCCTATTGGTCTAGCGGCACTGGTGGCGCATGAATTACAGTAGTGAATACGCCCAGATTTTAGAATAAAATCTTTATAAAATCGAATTTTGGTCTTTTGAAAAAAATAATTCTACAAAAATTTTCGTTATTAAATTGTCTATCCATTAGTGTTAGTACAAAAAATAATCAATCAACACTTTACGAAGAGATGCATAATATCAATAATTATTTCTCATTTTTATGTTTTTTTGGAAGTGGATTAGTGAAATATATACAACATTTAAAAAAAAACTAAATCTACCATTTTAGAATCAATATTATGTAGAAATTTTATGTATTTTTATTAATTGATATTTCTTTTTAAATAACGAGTAGATAGCTCCTAAAAACAGCACAAAAAACGGCTTGCGCGGCGTTTTGCTCGGGGTACCGCCTTAAGCCGTTGGTCCTGGCTATCATTTGAAGATATATGACAGTCGTTACGGGTAGTCAGAAGCTTGAGATCTGACACCGGTCTTGCCAAGGGACACCGTGTTACCCAGTTACTGGGTTGTGGAGGTCAAATAGGCAGTAGCTCTATGTAAAACACTGGTACTTAGCTGAATCTGGTTAGACTGGAAGCCGACCCCAATAAAGTTTGGAAAAGGCTAGGTAGATTGTGATGGCATCAAATACTAAAATCGGCCAAATGTCAGATAGCGCCACTCTAGCTATAAGATGGCAGATCATCACTCCGCACATAATTCAACGATATAATTCAGAACGAATTCCTGCAAAAAATATTAATGTTTACGGAGCAGGAGTGCTTAAAACACTTAGGAGTGTGTTCAAAGTGCTTCGAGGTAACTATCATAGATATAAATTGCAGTGGACTTATCTATCCGTTGATCTTTCACGATCTATGTCTTCATTTGTTTTGAGAAGGAAGATATAACTGCGAATGTCTAGAAGAGCCTCCAATTGTTGGACAAGATGGGCGTCTAGAGATCCATGTTGCGATCAATGAGTTTTTAACTCATCTAAAAACTATCTATACTTAATATTAAAAAGCTGAAGAGTCTGTTTGTTTGTTTGAACGCGCTAATCTCAGGAACTACTGGTTGGAATTAAAAATATCTTTTTGCGTTGGATAGTCCATTTATCGGGGAAGGTTATAGGGTATAAAACATCACGCTGCAACAAATAGGAGCCGAGCATAAATGAAAAATGTTGGGAAAACGGGGAAAAAAATCCTTTTTGACAGCTTCCGCGTTGCGTGCGCTGCGTAAGCGGTTACAGTTACGCAACATTCACGTATGTAGGGTAGGTGTTGACGGGAGCGAAGCCGCGTGGGATAGCTAGTTATTAAATATGAATTGTTAGAACTGTGTGTTTGTTTGTGAGTAATCTTTGAAAATACATACGGATTCGATTCCGAAAATTCTGCCACTGTCAGAAAGCTATACTATTGCATTTTGTTTATTGTCCATAGGCTTGCGCTTGACCACTATCTCACCTGATGGTAAGCGATGATGTGGTCGACGGTGTAACACGCTTGCCTAGAAGAAACCTATTCACTCTTGACTTAAAGACCCCTAGATTGTAGCTATCAGGCAACGCAGACTCCGGCAGGGAATTCCACTCCTTAGATGTACGCCTAATGAAAGTGTTTCCAAAACGTTTAGTGCGTATGGCTGGGATACTTATTGCACGGTTCATTCAGTCCATTGATAATATGAAGGGAGCAAGAAAAAAAGTAACGAGAAAAGCAAGAGTAATATCAGCTTTGTAATATTATTACCCGTGTTTGCAACATTTTTCATTTATGCTCCGCTCCTATTGGTCGTAGCGTGATGTTATATAGCCTATAACCTTCCTCGATAAATGGACTATCCAACACAAAAATAATTTTTAAATTCCAACCAGTAGTTCCTGAGATTAGCGCGTTCAAACAAACAAACAAACTCTTCAGCTTTATAATATTAGTATAGACTAGCTGTCCCACGTGGCTTCACTCCTGTTAACTGGCTACCTACCTACCCTACCCTACCTACCCTACATACATGAATCTAGCGTAACCTTAACCACTTACGCAGCGCACGCAACGGTAGCTCTCAAAAAGGAATATTTTTTGCCGTTTTTGCAACATTTTTCGTTTATGCTCCGCTCCTATTGGTCGTAGCGTGATGTTATATAGCCTATAACCTTCCTTGATAAATGGACTATCCAACACAAAAATAATTTCAAAATTCCAACCAGTAGTTCCTGAGATTAGCGCGTTCAAACAAACAAACGAACTCTTCAGCTCAATAATATTAGTATAGATAGACTAGCTGACCCCCGCGGCTTCGCTCCCGTCAAAATTATAGCCTATGTTACTCGGGAATAATGTAGCTTTCCATAGGTGAAAGAATTTTTTAAATCGGTCCAGCCATTTCTGAGATTAGCCGGAACAAACAGACAGACAGACAAAAATTTAAAAAATATATATTTTGGTGTATGTGTATGTACCGTATATATATTCATATATACATGTAGTAAAAAACGGTTATTTCAATATTACAAACAGACACTCCAATTTTATTATATGTATGTATAGATTAGACTACTCTGTCAAAGATGAATGGAGATTTAGAAGTGTCAAAATGACGAATATCCACATTAAGACATTCCATCAATGGATCAACTAAACTTTTTGCTCTGACTTACATCATCAAACATGACAAATTAGAGTCTGTTTACCTAAATTTATTTTATAGCTTTGCATAATAAACTATGCTGAGAATACAGTCAGAGTATGTCGACCCTGGTTTTAACGTGTTGCCGCCAAAATGCACGCCCGATATCTAGGTATGACTGTTAAACTAAATGCGTTTATGACATAATCTAATCTGGAAACTTCTTGCCTACCTACTGTTTTGTTCGGACTTACTGCTCACGTACTTTTTGCTCACTGGGTCTCTTTAAAAGCAGATTTATTTAGACTTCAAGCACAAAGGTACAAAGGCGGACTTAATGCCTTAGGCATTCTCTATCAGTCAACCAAGGGTGGTGAAGAGATAACATGGCAGGTGCATAGTTTAATGATAATAATTACAATATAAACACAAGTAAAATTTCAAAATTTAAAAAATCCCCGACATATTTATCTTGCGAAAACACCTCGATTCAAACGGTAAAACGCCCATAACTTTAGAACGGCTGAACCGATTTTATTCAAACATAGCTAAGAACACTCTCGACAAAATCACCTTTCAAACAAAAAAAAGTAAATCAAAATCGGTTCATCCGTTTAGGCGCTATGATGCCACAGACAGACACACAGATACACAGACACACACAGATACACAGCAACACACGTGAAACTTATAACACCCCTTTTTTTCCGGCGGGGTTAAAAAGCTAGTAGTTTTTATGCTAAAATAGGTGAAATACACGTACATATATATTGAATATAATATATACCTATATAAATATATATATTTATGAAGTAACAGAAAAGAAGAAAGTGAGATGACTCTGCTCATTTGTGTGGAAAATAAATCTGAAATTTTAGCTTAAATGCGTACCGACTGGTGGCCGTCCTGATCTCGGAAGGAAGCGCATTCCAATAAAGAATGGACTGGATATGAAAGGAAGAGTGAACGAAATCAGAAGTATGAGAAGGACAGAGTAAGAGGAGATTGTTGGAAGAACGCAGATTGCGAGCGTGTGAAGAACTTTGATATTGAAAGCCAGATATAAGATAGGAAGGAGGAGTAGGCGAATCGAGTAGAGAGAACAGCGTGTAAGCTTCTTCTCTGGCGAATGGGCAACCATTTTGGTATACCACCATATACATGGTCATATTTCCGAAGATTAAATATGAATCTAATACAGTTGTTCAAGACCCTATCTAGTTTGTCAAGCAAGATCGCGTTCAAGTCAAAGTAGCACACGTCTCCATAGTGGATGACTGGATTCGTTGCTTTAAGAGTATTTGGGTTCCTATTGATTAATACAATTGATTGAATCGTTCGACTGCATGATTGTCTTAAATGACCAAGACCAGACACAACGAAAATGATGAGGAGACCGGAACCAAAATAACTGGATAGGGCTAGAAAAAAGAGAGATCTGATAGAATAGGTCTCTTACCCACCATTTCTGAATTAAGAATGTGAAGTTAGCATTTGTAAACTACTACTTTACCCTGAAAACCTGGTATTTTTTTATTATTCACAAATGGCGGTATTTTTGAGTACAGTTTTACTTATATAATGCATCATTAAACCTGGATGGGTTTGTGTTGGTACAATCCAAGTAGGGTTTAAAGTATTCTCAACATCAAATATTAAATTAAAAGCCGGCCTTTCGTATCTTAAAGATGGGCCACCGAAGTAAACCATAGGTAGGCACACCGTACAACGTCCTAAGAATTATTTATTTCTGCATCGAATACCGTCCCAACCTCCAAAACATTTACAAAACACTGTCTTCATTCCTCAATCTGTCATGACCCCGGAAGTAACATCATTCCGCCTAACAATGTCCTCCTAGCCTTCTCAAAAACGGTAAAAAGATCAAAGTACCCTCACAAAACCCTTATGGAGTGATTACATGAAGGAAGCTGACATCTCCAGTCATCTGATAAGCCTGCTAATTACGAGGACACAAAGGGAGAGACACGGATGGAAAAAAAACAACAATTGGGACCATGGCTGTCTTGTGACTGCGCATAAAAATGTTTTTTGAATACTACCTTCATTTTAATTACGTTTCCCCCATAGTTCTTGGCAAAGCTACTTGGATTCTTGACATTTTATTTGTGAGTTTTATTGACTAATAAACTTATTGTAATAAATGCAAAAATGTAATCGAATAAACAAATAAGTAATTATAATAAATACATAATTTAACATACACATACACATATATATAAGTACATTTAACCACATAAAAGTAGATAGATGGCAAATAGATAACTTTAATGTTAATTATAAATAGGAAAATTATTAAGCGTTATTCCTCTCTCCTAGACACTGACTGTATCCAGAATGTTGCTGTGCCCGACAGGGTCCATAATTGTTTCTGTAACTTATATTTACCACCTCAATGTACATTATGGATGCAATAAATTGAATTTGAATTTGACTAATCTAGACTGTATGGAAGTGATTGTTTTTGTAACATTTTGAAATGAAGAACGAAATGATCAGCATATCATTGCTCAAGCAGTTTTCCGTAACCACTAATAAACAAACATATGATCAAGTCTTTAAAACATAAATACACACATGATTATTTCATCATACATCTGCCAAAAGACGAGCATTGCCCCCGAAATATAAAGTAAATAAAGTCAACCAACGTCAATCAAGAAAATGTTAAAATACCCACCCACTGATCAAAAGCACATTAGCTACCGGCCACACAGAACTGAAATGCAGAAGGTCTACTGTATAATAAATCCATCATACTTCCATGTTATTGGGGGTCCCACCACAGCACATGTGTGAGCACTATACCTATGTACCTAAATATTGTAAAAAAAAACTATTTTATTTTTTAAAGAGTAAGTATGGAGTTTCTTGTGCGTTCTTCTCCATAACAAGCTACTTTCCGAATGCACGGTAGAATCAATTTTTATTCCATGTAAATTTTAATGTAACGTTCAAAAGTGCCGCTTGGTGGCCTAGTTGAAATAAAATATCTTTGTCTTTGTCTTTGCACATCCTTCGGCTGAAATGATAATTGTTGGTTTAGCTTATGCCGATCTAGGCAGTTAAACTTCTGTAGTAATCTGCTTATTGATTGCAGCGCTTGTTTCGTTCACATTTCTCTGCGCGGGCGCACCTACGCGCGTCGGCGCGACGTACACTCACACATACTGTTACTTTCTCGGTTATTTTCCGATTAGTCAGTCAATGTAATAAATGGGGCGATATCACGACTGTTGCTACGTCAACACGTTGGTAGTGATCTCAAATGTACGAGTAATTGTTTTTATAAGTATGATTGGTTTAAGATTAATTGTCAATTAGTCGTAAATATCATTTATTAATTGCTTGGTGTTAAACTGTTGTCTGCGTTTGAGGTATCGGCTAAGTTAAAATTATCACCGTAGTCAACTTTAGAGTTGCAAATAACTTGCAAAAAATCTTCACGATAAAATCCACTTGAACAACGGCTGTTTTATCAACGACTGCCTAATATTTACTACTAGGTTACCATAGCAACCGCTTCTGTTTTCTATAATTTCATAGCCCGAAAATTAAATAGACCATAAATCACTTAGTGAAATGGGGTAATAAATAATGATAAAGGAAACCACAATCAGACTCATTCAATTACAACATTTTAGGCATGGCGGCCATCTTGTGGAAGGGAAGCGTCCTGCTGTCTGCTAACTACTGTGGTGTTGTCTGTTAGGATTTTTTTATGATGATATGCTTGTCTCTGGTCGCTATCTCTCGTGTTAACCGGTTTTTGGTTGGTTGATTAATGATGTGAGTATCTACAACAGTTCATTGAAGCGTTTATTAGGAGGCCCAAATTTTTCAATGAACTCTATAGCTTATAGGCTATGAGATCAATCCAAGCAGATCAGTACCATCACTGTCAGACTTTTGCGCGGCCAGCCCTAGGACAGTCTATGTGGCTGAGTTCTGGTTGAATCTTAGCGTATAAATTCAGCATTGAATATGGAATCATTGACACGAAGAAGATGCAGAAGCGTATAAGGAAGTAATGCAAACCTAAAATTATGGAATACTTATCAATGAAATTTTAATAGCTAAAGAAAGGACTTTGATGTTTTGCCCCGTCATTCTATCAATCAAAGAACCCAACAAACGTCTCCCATCCGAAGATGCACCAACAAGTACCAACAAAATTGAATATTACCGACTTTCTTCATCACAAACAAATAATTTTCCACACAGACTTTCTCATTATATTCTCTCCTAGTAATTTTAAAAACTAACTTCAAAGATTTGAACATTCCCGATTGGTTCCAGTGGGAGGGCCTCTTAGGTACCAGGGCCGTACGGCTTGTGACCGGTTGTTGTTATGGAAAGTGAGTCATTGCGGGTTCCACAATGATCTGTAGGCGATCTACTCTCACCGAATTGTTGTATATAGTGGTATAGTTTGTTGTTGATATTTAGACAGAAAATATGTGGGGGTTTCCTTACAAGGGCTTACTTTCTAGTGATGTAATCGGATGTGTGGGAGCCTCGCAAATTTAATATGTCTGGCGATATTGGTTTTGTTTATTTTTCCGGTTCTTATCTTGTCAGATACGTTACAAATTATAATATTGTTCATCAGTCGGAGAAAACTGTTTGTTGAATCCATCCGTTGTTCTTCTTCCATACTGTTATCTTTCACGCGTAAACCGCTGATTCGATTTTGATAAAATTTGGTATGCACATTGTTTAAGACCCTGGGAAGGAGATATGATAGTTTTAATTCCGGAAATCCTCCATAAAGAGGTTCAAAGGGAAGTTTGTAAGGTGAGCTAATTATTTCTCAAGTAAGTATTAATGCTACAACAGAATATGAGCAACATTCTTTAATTTCACTAAATCTGTAAATTAGTCTGGTTATTTGGTAATAAACTTATTGACACATCAATTAAAGTTGCCAAAAAACATGTCGCGCCAAATGAAATGTCTTTATCAACATTTCACAATGTTCTATTTATATAAAAGCTGTTTAAAGGTTATAAATCAATGCTCTACAAATGTCAAAATTCATGTAATGTGCGACTGTCTGATTAATTCAGTTAATACTGTTTGGACAACTAGAACAAAATTATTAGAGAGCGAACTGTATTTCATTTAAACAAGGACAGTAACTAGAATAAATTGTGTAGTAAAAATGAAAATAATCTGATAATTTGTTTCATGTTTTGTTTTAATTAAGTTTTCTTAATTAAAAACATCACTGTTCCGCTAGGATAAATGGCCAGATATTATTTTTAAGTAACCTGGAAACGGAGCTATTCATTCCTTTTTCATGAAGACTGAGAAAAATTGGCACTTTCAGTACGTATCTTTCACTAAATTGTGACAGTAGCGTTCGAAGCAGTACTCAAAAAACCGGCCAAGTGTGAGTCGGACTCGTCCACAAAGGGTTCCGTACTATTATCGCAAAAAACGACAAGAAAATCAGGTTTGTTGTATGGGAGCCCACTTATTTTATTATTTTTTTCTGTTTTTAGTATGTGTGTAGATAAAGCGGCATCAGAAATATATCATCTTTGAAAATTTCAACTATCACGGTTCATGGGATACAGCCTGGTGGCAGACAGACATACGGACACTTTGGGTACGGAACCCGAACAACAATTCATTCTCTGCATTGTGATACTGGTAGTTCCATAAATTTACTGTCAATGTGACAGACATCAAGTCTATTATAGAACCGCATGTCTTTACCCGTCATTTTAGCTAAGATATTGACAAGTTCTCAGCTCAATACTTACCTCATCTTCCACTCCAATCCTTGCGCCGCAAGCGAACACACCTTAAATAATAATAAATTGGCACTTAATAAGATAACAAATGAGTAATGTAAGTGAAACTTTATTTCGCAATCTAGACTTGTATTGAGTGACTAAACGCTTCAAAACATCTGACGCATTCTGTCTCACAACCGGTTCTAGATTCGTGGAAGGAGAACAAGAGAATATTTATAACAAGCTTCTGACAGCGGCTTCGCCTGTGAGATAGTCAAAAATATTCCCAAGGGAACGTATTCCTGAGATAAAAAGTATCCTGTGTCCCAATCTAGGACATGGTTTATCCGTGTGCCAAGTATCATCCAAATCCATCCAGCCGATAAGACGTGAAAAGGTAACAAACAAACAGACAGAGTAATTTTCGTTTTTATAATATTTGTTAATATTGTATCTATGGATGAAATACTGGGTCGATTCTTTATATTTTTTGCAGGTAAGCAGAATCTGGTCCAGTCATAGCAGGAAAGTTCCATCGGAATTGGTTCATTGGTTTCTGAGATACGCTCGGAGGAAGATACTCACCGAGTCCGTGTATTCTAAACTTGTTTTGAAGATCGCCGATGCTGATAAAACTACCTTTAAGGTCAGGTATTCCTCGTACCGATGATGCCATTATTTGATGGTAGCTGTGACATTGCACAAGATCTTGAAACAGAAGAATGAGGAAAAGTGGTAAAATGGTGGAAATGAGTACGTAAGGGGATCATAGCAGATGGCGTTCTGTAGATCCTTCCTACCTCGATAGATAAAGGGAATGAGATAATTATATGTTTGTGTATGTATGTTAAAGTGATTATTAAATAAAAAAACCTTTCAAAAAAAAAACAAAATCAGAGTCTACAAAGCGGAAAATAACTTTCTTTTTGGAAGTCGGTGTCTTTGGGACCAATTTTGATACCGACTTCCGAAAAGAAAGTTATTTAACGCTTTGTAGTGTTTTGTTTTGGAAGTCAGTTTGTTTTTTTTTAGTTTTGGTAGGTTATATTACCATGAAAATCATTTATATCCAGAGGGAATCTCATAAAAATTCCAACAAGCCTAAATACGACTGGGATATATTGTTTTATTACGGAGTTCCGGGTCCTACCTTCCGGCTTCATCATCAGATCAGTTCGATGGTACCATTTTCATAAAAGAAAACATTTATTTAACAAGTAAAATTTCAAAATTTAAAAACCCCCGACCCATTTATCTTGCGAAAACACCCCGATTCAAACAGTAAAACGCCCATAACTTTTGAACGGCTGAACCGATTTTATTCAAACATAGCTAAGAACACTCTCGACAAAATTACCATTCAAACAAAAAAAAACTAAATCGAAATCGGTTCATCCGTTTAGGCGCTATGATGCCACAGACAGACACACAGATACACAGCAACACACGTGAAACTTATAACACCCCTCTTTTTCCGGCGGGGGTTAAAAAAAGAACTTAATTTGCTCCATAAAAGTCATTTCATTTGACGGTATTCGATATATGTTCTTAACCTATACCCAAAACATACTTATCATTGAGAAGTTCACTGGAATTTCTCAATGATAAGTGTGGCCATCCATTGGCCTTCTGTGGTCTTCTTCAGCAGTTCCACGTTTGCGCCGACCCCAAGTAACAAGGGATAAGGGCAGGAAGGATATATTCTTTCCCTTTATAATGAAGGTGGTTTCCAATAGTAACATTTTATACGAATCCCAGTGAAAGGATTGGAAAGGTCATCTAGATATAAACTGCAACACAGCGAGTTAGGTGTCTAGCTTGCGCCGGAAGACGATCTTATCTGCATAGGGGAACGATTTACTTACTCAGTTCAGAGAAGTTTCTTCTTAGCTTAATGACAGTTACATGGAGACCAGGCTAGATGGAGGTAAGATCTTTGCAGTGATAGCAGCAGCCGGATGAGAGAAACTGAGGTTTGATTCGGATGCAGTGCGGTTACTGATATTCGGCAGTGTATTGATAAAGGCTCTGACAGTAATCATGAAACTTAGACATAGATATTATTGACAAATGCGTGCACTGACTGGTCAGGTCCACTCAATCTTGGCTGGTTATTTCTTCAAAAGACCAGTTCAGTCTGCATGGTCTTCACATGATCTAACCAAGATTTTGTCAGGACTTTAAAAAGACTGTGACCTCTGAGATTGTTTCGGCCTTTCTTCTCAGAGTTGTCATATAGGTAACGCCGACTACATCTAGTTTTAAAAAATATGATAGACATGTAAAAGTGTTTGTACAAATCAACTTACAGAAATAAAATCATTTATCCAAGTGCTGGGGATAGCAGTTCTCAATTTTCGTCGCCACCCTTTCGAAGTAACTATAAAATGGTTTTTATAAGTAGGGGCAAATAAGGAATACTTACTTAATATTCTGTCTGGCGTTACCTTTTTGGATAATTGTTAGCCCGTTTAACACGAACCATGGAAAAAGGCTTTACTACATGTGTACATTACCTTAGAAATCTCTCCATCTCGCACGCGCATAACTTTAGCGGCCACAAGCCCAGCATTCTGTACGCTAATCGAAGCTCATTGTTTTCCACACGCATCGATCTGCTGCCCAATTAGAGCATTCGATCGACACGGACGATTAACCGAATATTCTACATTTATTCACTGAGATACTGATGTGCTGGAAGGAGCTATGAAGTAGAAAACAAACAGATTCATTCAAAATACAACCTAAAATCTCGGAATCTAATCTGCATAGTCCTCATAACGATCGATTTGATCAAGATAATGTCTGTGTCGGTGTTTCTTCTCAAGGAATTCAGATATGAAACATCGTCTAACTTTCATCATCATCATATCAGCCGAAAGACGTCCACTGCTGGACATAGGCCTTCCCCAAGCGTCGCCACATTGACCGGTCCCGAACGTTTCGCATCCAGCGGATCCCCACAACCTTCACCAGGTCATCGGTCCACCTGGTGGAAGGCTTTTCAATGCAACGTCTTCCGGTTCGCGGTCGCCACTCCAGAACCTTTATTTGTTTATTTAAAACTTCATGCACAAAGGTACAATGGCGGACCTAATGCCTTAGGCATTCTCTACCAGTCAACCAAAGGTGTTGAAGAGATAACATGGTAGGTCAAACCTACAACAACCAACAACCATTCTGCCCCATCGGCCATTCGTTATGCGAGCAATGTGCCCTGCCCACTGCCACTTGAGTTTGGCAATTCTTCGGACTATGTCGGTAACCCTGGTTCTCTTGCGGATCTCTACATTTCTGATTCGATCACGCAAGTAAACCCCAAGCGTAGCCCTCTCCAGTGGGTGACTGTAAGCTTTATGATGATGATCGTAATTGGGTGTTGTTAATTTCTTGACGCCTAAAAGTGTTAAGACCAATTTACAGGAAATAAATATCATTTAACACTACCAGAATCCATAGCTGTATATAAATACAGGGTTTTCCTAAAGTCTAAACACATTTTGCGCCGTATTCCAAAAGATTTTTTGAAACAGTTTGACAGAATACTGATAAGATGAGAAGTCAAAGTCTAAAATTGTCCAGATATTCAAGGTCACCATCAAATCGCAAAAGTGATGAAAACAAATAGAGCGGAATCCGATAACCTTTTCGGGAAGCACATTAAATTGATCGTAAATAACATTTAGACCAATGTCTTGCCTACGATAACAGATCATATCGGACATAATAATATATCATGAAATATTATTTTTACTTCGTTGTATTTGTATACCGACTAGTACAGCACTGCTAACTTTGTCCAGTTTGAAATATACCTATTCTGACTAGCTTTCATCCCACGGCTACGCTTCCATAGCGAACCCCACAAGACCAGCTATTTTTTTGGGATTTAACTACTCTATCACACTAAATGATAACCTAGCTTTTTACCAGTGAAATTTTTTATTTTTATTGATAGGCTTGACCACTATCTCACCTGATGGTAAGCAACGATGTGGTCGACGGTGTAACACGCTTGCCTAGAAGAAACCTATTCACTCTTGACTTAAAAACCCCGAGGTTGTAGGCATCGGGAAACACAGACTCCGGCAGGGAATTCCACTCCTTAGCTGTACGCATAATGAAAGTATTTTCGAAATCAGATCAGTACTGCCAAGAACTACAAAAAAAAATACCAGTTTATCTTATTAACGTGAAAGTTTGGGATGATAAAACAATTTTCACGCGAGCGAAGACGCTGGCAGAAGCTCACATCGTAGTTTTGCCCAATTAAATTAAGTAAATAACATATTAATTGTGTAACATATTTATTCTTAAGATTTGATCCACTAAATGAGGAGTCGTAATACAAATTTCACGTGTTAAACGATTTAAACGGTACACAGCTCCGGTCTCCGATGTCCACTGAGAACAAACATTGACCTTTGATTTAAACAAACAATGTTTTCTCGTAGACTTGTTTAATGAGACAGCTTAGTAAATACTTACACAGGAAAGCACGATCATTAAAGCTTTGTGCCGCCAAGTGAAAGCATCACTTTAGGAGTCTTGGCAATCGATTCTGAGCTGAGAGCTTCATCAGTCGATAGGAATGTTGTAGATAATAAATTTGTCTGTTTTTACCTGACTGCCGAAGGAGGATAATGTGTTTATCAGTCTATGTATGTATGTATATATGTATGTACGTATGTTTGTTCCTATATGGCGTTCCAGAGACCAAACGCGTTGGCGGATTTTGATGATTCGTACGTCAATTGATTCGTCTTAACCCTGCGAGTATCACTGGCTACTTTAAAATTGGACAATAGAATAATGGCGGCTTTTGGGCGCCATATTGTGGGTACCTAATTCGAAAAAAAAACTAACTAAAAAGGATAAATAAAAATAGTTAAATCAAAAAATCAAAAATATAGTGAATAATATTCAAAAGCGAACTAAAAAGACGTAAACAAGGAGAAAATCATGCTGTGCAGTCGGAGGATACATTTATTTTAGTTCGCTTTTGAAGCAGTCGGGTTTTTTGATTTTTTGATTTAACTTTTTTTACTGTCGTATTTTCTAAATGTCTAGCCAAAAATGGTAAGTTTTCACCATCTGGCGGTGTCAGTCTTGCCTTATCCGCAAGCTGTAAAGTTAGCCGTATCTAGTCGTTCTATGTTCGTGGACAAATAGGCAGTATATATGACCGGTGAGTCAGTTCTTGATCGATGGGAATGAGTAGTGATCGAATGCTAGCCAGTTTCATTCATGAGCTGGTCAGACAATGGGTTTTTTCCTATTAATGAGTTCGTCAGATTGTGATTGAACGGAATTATGATTTGAATGCGATAGGAGGGATTAGTAACTGTTTTTTAAGGCAGTTGGTATGTGGATAGCTTATGGAGAAGCGCAATTTTTAAAACTAACAATTTAGCACATTTCAAGAAGTGTTGTATAGTTGTAGTTTTGAAATATTCAGGAAACCTATTAAAAGTTTTGATACACATTCTACAGAGGAGCATGGCAGAGCAAAAGAGGAAACGGGGGCAGACAGCGCCGACTCAATTTCCTAAGTAAAAACTCATAATTCGAGGTTTGGCTCTCGCTTATTTTCTCCTCCAATATTAGACCAATTTGGAAGATATTTTTTTTTATTTTTTTTATTTGTTACAGGTTCGCGTTTGACCACTATCTCGCCTGATGTTAAGTGATGATGTGGTCGAAGGTGAAGCACGCTTGCCTAGAAGTAACCTATTCACTCTTGACTTGAAGACCCCTAGGTTGTAGCTATCTGGAAACAAAGACACCGGCAGGGAATTCCACTCCTTAGCTGTACGCACAATGAAAGTATTTACAAAACGCTTTGTGCGTATGGGTGGAATATCCACCACGTACCGATGGCGCATTGCCGTACGTCTTGTAGTCCGATGATGGAAAGGGCTAGGTGGAATCAAATTGTGCAGTTCCATCGCACACTCCCCGAAATGTAACCGATAGAAAACCGACAGGCTGGCAACTCGTCGTCGGTGTTCAAGGCTCTGGAGCTTTGAGTCAACCAGCGCATCGTTGCCGATAAGTCTCTTGGCCCGTCTGTCAATTGACTCAATTATATAGGATATTCCATAAACTAAAAATTAAATATATATTCTATGCCCCTATGTTTTCTTTTTTGATGATACATTATCTTTAGAAGTACTAGAACCCTAACAAAATGCTCAAAATTGCTCAAAATTTAGTATACAATTTTGACAAATATAAATGAAAACAGTCTGCGGTCTGCCCGGCGGCATATTTCCTCTTAATACCAGTCCCAAATTAAACATACTCTATGAAAATTATACAAGTTTTCTATTTATTACTTTAACTGAATTTCGCTGAAAAACTACGCATCTGAAACATTTTAATTCTTAATAGAATCATCACACTTCACACTAATTACAAAGACGAAAGTTTGTGAGTGTGTTAGTTAAGTCTTCTTCACGTTCAAACGGCTGGACGGATCTTAATGAATTTTGGCACAGAGATAGATTATAGTCAGGAATAGCACAAAGGATACTTTTTATCTCGGGAATATGTTCCCTCGGGATAATTTTCGACTTTCTTTCTCATGTCATTGTTTACAATTTCATTGTTCGGGCTTATCCGATTATTTTCGGGCAAGATGTCTTTTCCGGAGGTGATCACGAGACAATATTATATTCCCGAAATACACGCGTGGGTAATCCCGTAAACAATCACAATAAACATAAATTTGTCTCCCAAAGACCCCGAATTCCACATTAACCTGCAATCACATCAACTTACTTATCATCCTTACAGTAACTCTCGATTTATCACCTGATCAGTATTTCGGACGGGCGAGTGTCACCGACCTGACTGCATCGCGCCACTCGCGAGATTGATCACCATACGCGGACAGATAACAAGACCATTTACTTGCCGTGTATTGCTCAATTGATGGCTATTCTTGGTTGGAGGAAGCTCGAAGAATGTCTGGATTGTTGACTGGGTCAGGCGATGTTAAGGGTGCTTTTACAACAAAGATGTTCGAGGTAGCGAAGCGGTGCGCGGGCAAGATAACCGCTAATGTCATCACTTTACTTCCTTAGCGGGAAGAGATTTTGCAAGGGATGTGGGCCAGGAATACGTGCGAGGGATGTCTCCGCTGTGCATCCTAACAACACTCAGTTTCACACCGTTGCGCTGCTTCGCTTAGCATCCTCGCACCGCCTCGCTACCTCGCTCATGTTTGGTAGAAAAGAACCTAAGGTAATAAATAGCCTAAGGATCCATGACGCTGTGTTCGGAGCAGCCGCAGTGTGACGCCGGGGGTAGTACCATGACGTCATCTAATACCAACCTTCCGCAAAGTTTGAAGGTCGCAGTGTCGTACCTCCTTGAAGTTCGAGTTTCCACGTACTTTTGTGTTGCCGATGAGTCAGCAAGCCTGTAATCTGTCGTACCCAAATCTTGTTTCTCGTTAATAAATCTTCAAACGAAACATTTTTGTATAATGCTAAATGAGCTTTGGCTAAATTCTAGGGCGTTCGAACAGTAGAAACAAAAGAAGTATCGCCCAGACTGACATGCCAGTCGGCCTTTAAGAAACCAGATTTAGGAGCTTAGGTAGACGTTTCTCAGAAGTCTGTGTTCTAGACTTCTAATCTAGACTCAAGGCTGTCTCTTAATGTGAAGGCTGAGAGAATTAGCCCAATCTCAGCCTCTCAGATCAGTTCTTAGTACTCCATTAACTTATCAGTGTTCATAAAGTGGGTATAATTAATCATTTACCGACAAGATGTGGGTGTTCAAGTCACGAAAATATTGTTTTGTAATAAGCAATTACTTGCAGCAATAAATTAATTGCATCTGTGTAATCGCAATTTAATACAATGATCATATTTACTTGGGAATGCAAATTTTCTTAACATTTGCGTCATCTTTGAGTTACTTTTGCACTTGTGTTGTTTTAGAAATTTGTAGAACAAGTCTTGTTTGTATGATTAAAGTTACTTATTCAATAGTATGGCAGCAGGGCACATTGCTTGCAGAACCGATGGCCGATGGAGCTGTACGGTTTTTGATTGGAGATCGCGAATTGGAAGACACTGCATTGGAATATAACCAAGAAGAGGGATAAAAAAAAAGTTAAATCAAAAATCAAAGAACCCGACTGCTTCAAAAGCGAACTAAAAAGACGTAAACTAGGAGAAAATCATGCTGTGCAGTCGGAGGACACATATTCGCATGCTGGCTGACCAAAATCTGGTGTATCCTCCGCCTGCACAGCATGATTTTCTCCTTGTTTACGTCTTTTTAGTTCGCTTTTGAAGCAGTCGGGTTTTTTATTTAACTTTTTAGTTAGTTTTTTTTTAAATTACGTACATTTAAACATATAAGTGTTATATATTTTTGAAATTACCTCTTGAAATCCTTTATTTTGATACCTCACACGATGAAAAAAAAAATTGGGCTCCCACAATATGGCGCCCAAAATCAGCCATTTTTCTAATATCCAATTTTAATCTAGCCAGTGACACTCGCAGGGTTAAGACGCATCGATTGACGTACGAATCATCAAAATCGGCCAACGCGTTTGGTCTCACGAACGCTATATAGGAACAAACATACATACATACATACATACTTACATACATACATAGACTGTTAAACACATTACCCTCCTTCGGCAGTCGGGTAAAAATACCTCGTAAGGCCGCGGTTAACGGTCAATGTGGCGACGCTTGGGAAGGCCTAAATCCAGCAGTAGAGAAGAAGTAGTTGTTTATGATATTTTTTTATATTTTATATTGTTTGCTCTTGACCCTAGTCTAGGTCAGAGGTGACAGAGATAGAGTCGACGATGGAGTGAGCTTACCCAGAAGAAGCCTGTTCACTCTAACTTTGAAGAGATTCGGGTTGAATGCGTTCGGAAACACAGACGCAGGTAGTAAGTTCCACTCATTCGCTGTGCGCATTATGAAGGATGTTTGGAAGCGCTTGGTGCGAATTGGTGGAATGGAACCAGGTAAGGATGGTAACTTGCAGGTATGCAAACGTGCAACAATGCTCTGACCTATTTTTATCTACTAACAAAACTACATTTTCAATTCAGCCTTTTGACATTAACTTTCAGACCATTCTCTTACTATATCTGACACTAATAGCAGCTGATCCGTTATCAGTCTCTCATCCAATCAAAGCTAGGCGATGTAATTATTGGCACGCATTGTCCGCGTGACGAGTGCACTTTCTCTTGCACTCTTGGCTATAAGTCACGTCTATGTGAAGCTTTAAAACCAGTTAAATATGTAATGTAGTTTCGATAGTTTGTTTTGGTATGTCGTTGGGTTCCGGTTTGAAAGGTCAGGTATGCAGTTCATTTTGTCTTTATTTTTTGTGGAGATTGCAGTAGACGGTAGTTTCAATTTTCTGTCGTCGGTCCTGCAGATCTTGACTCGTATATTTACAGTAAAAATTAAATAAAACTAAGAAACCGTCTCCTTAAAAAAGTTGTCCTGTTAAAAAAATACTTGCCTAGAGTGATTTTTAACTTGGAAAGCATATTTTGGTGCTCTGTTAATTTATCATTGTTATTTTGCCGTTATTATGTTTTTAATTTTAAAAAATTGCTCGTGCCTTACCACTATCTCGCCTAATGTTAAGCGATGATGTGGTCAACGGTGAATCACGCTTGCCTAGAAGTAACCTATTCACTCTTGACTTAAATATCCCTAGGTTGTAGCTATCAGGAAACACCGGCAGCCAAATCCACTCCTTAGATGTACGCACAATGAAAGTATTTTTCTTCCATTCCGTACAATACTTCTATATTAATCTTTATCTCAGTAGTCCTTTGTAGACCTCTTTTACAGAGTCCATCCAGTTTTTTTGGTATTCCTTTACTCTCCTAGCCATCTACATTTCTGCCAAGTATTCTATCATTATAGCCTTCAAATAAAATGTTAATGTAAGTAATTTTAGTTACTATGAACGGCAAAATGATGAACAAAAGCCAGTTTCTTCAATGTTTTACGTTATTTGCTAACAAAACGTAATTGTAGCTTGTAATTCTATAGGTGTCAAGTTCGATACGACCTTTGACTTCAACTAGAGCTCTTTTAATGCAAATAAGTGTGTTTTTAAGTTAATACAATCCAACAGGTTATATTTTATACTAGCTTATACCAGCGGCTTTACCCGCGTGAAAATTATACCAAGGGATAAAAAGTACTCTATGTTCCAATCATGGACATGGTCCACCAATGTGTTAAATCCACTCAGCCTTTAAGACGTGAATGGTAACAAAAAGACAGACAGAGTTACTATCGTATTTATCCGTATGGATTATTTTCGTCTTTTTTCATAAGTTGTCAACAAGTATACGTAAACTCTGATTTTTAACCGACTTTCCAAAAAGGAGGAGGTTCGACTTACAGTTTTTGTTTGTGTTTGTTCACCGATATCTCCGACAATTGTAGACCAATTTTAAAAAATCGGTGAAGATCTAATGAAGAACTTCGGAGATTTACAATATAACTCTTCAATATATGACGATAATTCTCTCGGGATTGCTGCAATCGCATGTCTGTTTATTGTTTATACCATTTCATAACATAACTTCACGCCAGTACTTACGCTCTAAAGGGTTACGCAGATGTATACAGTTCCCTTGGTACACTCTCATTTCACCGGTTATTTTCAAGTTTCATGATATTCGGGTAATCTACAGGTACCTTACTTAAATTTGCCTATTAGGTACAACAAAAAGTGAAAAATAAAAAAAAACTTTTTTGCAAAAAATACTATTGACTACCAAAAACAAACTTATTTTTCACTTTTTAGTGTTTTTATTTGGAATTCGGTAGTGGCCGCTAGTTTCTTTAAAAAAAAAGTTTGCCATGAAATGGTTCCATTTTCGATCTACTTTCGATCACTCAGGATAAAACACTATTTTTATGTACTATAAGGGTCAAAAGTGCAGTCACACTCCTAAACCAGAAAAGGCAATTTTTTTGTAGGCAGCAGAATTTCAACTTTTCGCGGTTAGTAGGAATAATCAATGCTTTAATTTCTATACAAAATATTAAATCAGTTGTGGATAATTTAACTTCTTCTACAAAAACTAGCCATTTGAGTTTTGGGAGAGTATGACTGCACTTTTGACCCTTGACTGTACTTACCGATAAAGTGGAACCCACCAAATGTCATTTTAGTTATCGAAAAAAAAATAGGAGCTCGGTCAAATTATCTTGACAAAATGATTGGCACTTAAGTAGCATCAATCATTTTCTCATTGTGACTGAGATCTTGCAAAACCGTTTCGATCTTAAACCATAACCACTGCTTACGACACAGGGATGAAATAATAAAGATACTACTGTTTACATCACCAAAATATTTATCTTAATTGACACCTCGATTGAAGGATAGCCGAAGAGTGAAATGTTGTAAATTATAGCATCAGCAGGTTTCATTCCATTTACGTTTCATGTATTGCAAAACATCGAAACTGTTTTCAACCTATCTTTTTAACCGACTTACCAAAAAGGAGGAGGACTTGTTCGACTTCTTGTATTGATGTATGTCCACCGATATCTCCGTCAATTGTGGACCGATTTTGAAAATTATTTTTTTTTTTTTGATAGAGTATGCTTCGAAATTGGTCCCATATTAATTTGGTGAAGATCTGATGAAGAACTTCGGAGATATACAACATAACTCTTCAATAAATAACGGCAAATCATTCGGGATTGCTGCAATCGCATGTCTGTTTATTGTTTATACCTTTTCATAACATAACATCACGCCAGTACACTATAAAGGGGTACGCAGATCTCTCATTTCACCGGTTATGTTCAAGTTTCATGTTATTTGGGTAATCTATTCTGGCGTTATAGGTACCTTACTAAACAACTTGCCTATTTTAGGAAAGTACAACAAAAAGGGGAAAAATAAAAAACTTTTTTGCAAAAAAATACTACCGACTTCCAAATAAAAAACTACAAAGTGAAAAATAACTTTATTTTTGGAAGTCGGTGTCCATATCGCCAAAAAATGGGAAAAAAGAAAGACACCGACTTCCAAAAATAAAGTAATTTTTCACTTTGTAGTTTTTTATTTGGAAGTCGGTACAATTTTTTTGCAAAAAAGATTTTTTTTTAATGTTTAACAGCATTTAAAAGCATTTCATCTTTCACAGAATCCATTCAACGTCTCTTTGGTCTCCCCCTAGCCTTAGCATTGAGTTATTTTCTGCTTGATATGGTAGTACCCATATCAGGCAGGTCTTAAACCAAAACCCTGCTGGTTAAACTATACATACGTATACAGAGTATAGTAGTAGTATTAGTAATTAACTCTGACACCAGACGTGGCCACATCTTCACACGAAAAGAAGGAGAAGTATACCTAGTTCTACAAACAGCTGAAAATTATAATTTAATATTATAAATGTGAAAGTTTGGATGGATGTGTGGATGTATGTTTGTTACTCAATCACGCTAGAACGGTTTAAAATAGTTTGCCTCACCATTTGAGACCGTGCCAATAACTTGAGCTTCTTGGCGTTACGTTGACATCGACCCTCAATTTCGGTCAATTCATTGAGGCAAAAGCTCAACTAACTGCCAAAAAGTTGGGGATCATTGCAAAGGTGTGACGGTACTTCACGCCAGAACAGTTGCTCCACATGTATCAAGCGGAAGTTCGGTCATGCATGGAGTACTGCTCTTATCTCTGGGACGGATCTACCAAGTACCAGCTGGATGAACTTGAATTGATCGAAAAACGGGTCAAAAGGCTCATCGGCAATGAGATACTGGTCGAGTCTAGGTTTCAGAGACTTGAACATCGGCGCCGAGTTGCCAGTTTGTCGGTTTTTATCGGTTACAAAAGGTGAGGCAAACAATTGTGATCATCATTGGCAAATGTATGAACTAATCTTAGCCCGTTCCATCATCGGACTACAAGACGTACACGATGCGTCAGGATATCCCACCCATAGGCACCAAACGTTTTGGGAATACTTTTATTATGCGTACAGTACAGCTAAGGAGTGGAATTTCCTGCCCGAGTCTGTATTTCCTGATAGCTACAACCTGGGCGTCTAAGTCAAGAGTGAATAGGTTTCTTCTAGACAAGCGTGCTGCATCGTCGATCATCAAGTGACTTATTGGTCCTAACAATTTCATCCCCAATTACTAAAGCTCAACAGTTGACCTCATTCCTCAAAATTTTAAATCCTCCGTAATCCATCTGCACTGCGGTTGCAACAATCTTCATCTTTAACGATACCTACCACCTGCTTTAAGCCCAAGTCATTTCAACATCTCGGCTCATAACAAAAGCGATAATATAAAGAATTGTTTTTTTACAACAAAAACAACAGTAACTTAATATAGACGTTGACCTGGGCACTTCAATGTAATCGTTAAATCGTAAGTACATTTATCTTCGTGAAAAAACACATCACACGACTGCCGAGATCTGTGTTCGATGGTTAGGTTGGTGCTGTAGTGGAAGCTATGTTGTAAAAGCGTTTAAGCAAAAGTTTTAAAGAAAGAAAGAAAAAGTATTTAATTGTCACAAAACGACATACAAACATTACAACTAAAAGAACAGTGGTAGTATATTTTGAAAACTGAACCCCAGTAAAAGCTATGCTTTCGTTTTCAGCAGATGTTACACAGTTAAAAATTTCTAACAGTCGAGAAGAGACGAATTGATTCTGGCCTTATAAAGTGGCCCCTAATCTAAAGATTAGACTCAGCTTTATCAGCAGCTTATGCGAGTTGCTACAAAGAAAACGCCAAGCTCCTCGCAGACGGGTGCGACGCAACAATGCAAAAACGATGCGACAATGTTTTTTTTTTAAATATTGCCCATGTGGAAAACTTTCTACACACAAATTGTAACCTTGTTATCGCATTGTGGCTATGCGCAATATATATTAAGTTTTTGCAATGAGACACAATAGAAAATGTATTATTTGTCGGTCATCTGGCAGTTAAGGTTATGGACTTCACCCAATACACAATCGCCTCAAACTCCATGTCAAACTAAAGTAATGACCCCGAAAATTATATCCCCACAATATCATCGCCTCGCGTCCCACTGGTCAAACGCCTAACATTCCAAACTGACAAGCAACCTAATTAAGCGAGCAAATTTCGTAAGCATGAAAGTCACTGGTGGGACAACTTTTATACTTCGGCATTAAACTTTCGTCGGCCATATGCACTTGTATGTATGAAATGTCACATATGACTTCAGTCCAATCAACCAGGCTGGCGAAATCTTACCTGGAGGGGTGTGGTTGTCTTTGGTGACATGTCATAACATTTATGTAATAATAGTATACAGTCGTTGCAGTAATTAGTGGTCTTACTTCCTGCAATTTCACGTTCTGTCGCCTTGAGTTGCGTTATTTAGTGTGTGTACTTGTCCTGCAGTAATTTTTGTAATACCAACCATGTTTTTCTGTCGTTAGTTGTACGTGAAGATTTTTTTACGCTCTGATGTCGTCAATGATAGTGAAGATCTTGTAAACAGGTAGTGTGGAACATGCTCTTGATAAAATCTGAGTTTATTTAGGTTACGGAGGTAAAAAACAGCAGTCCAAAACAGGATTTTCGCAAATCACGGAGCAAAGAACTTATTTGCACGATTGCTAATCCGTGTACTGCAAAGCTGACCCCAGCCAAAGTAAATAAAAACTACAACTCTGTCCAAATTATGATTTCAATTAACATATCCCAGTCTGACACCTTAATTTAGGATGGATAAAAAGCCTTACACAAGACTCATGGAGTCATACATCGCGATGAATTGTTCAAAAGATTAGTCATCGTGTTCAAAGATCTCTCGTCTCTTAGACTAGACACTGCGGTCATCGTCCGAAGATCGCCCCGATAAGATCCGATCTGAGATTACGCGGACAAATTAATTTTCACTCGTTACATTAGCTGCTTCGTTATTTTTCAGCAATTATTTGAAGAGTTTCAAATGTATCAAAGAAAAAATCATATTTTATGAAGTTATCGTGAAGGATCTAGAGCATAAATATTTTCGGATCCGTTTACAAAATGCTGTTGCTTTTCTGTTTCGGACTTTGTTCGGGTTGATGTGCTGTTGTTTATCGAGGCCTATTCAAATAATTATGCAGTGTTAAGTGCTTATTAAGCAAACTTTCACTCGTTTTGAATTGTTGTCAATTTTGAACAAAGATTTCTAACAGCCTACTTGTAATCGGTTTCGAAATGCTGACACATGAACGTTGCAAATTGTTTTTGCGTTTCTTTTGACTGCATAGGCAGTAACATTGATGTAATAAGGTGCGTTTTCTGAATAAGCAAATACTTGTGTATACGTGACCATATTTGCTGACAAGCCAGTTTAAATAATATTATAGTCATCATTATCAGCAGCCTTTTTAATATTCCCACTGTTGGGATACAGCTCTCATCTCTGAGAGAGGGAATGTTGTTTTCGAATTTATTGGTTCTAGGACATACCGGTTTCCTCATGATGTTTTTTTTCACCATTTTGAGAGCAGTTGTGAATAAATAATGTACACAAAGTAAAGCGCCTGCCTTGGTTCGAAAGCACCACCTACAACTTGTAAGTCACGGCGGTTACCACTGAGACACCACTGCTCCACACTATTATAATGTCAATTTCTAAATAAATAAACCTGTTGAATTACGTGTAATTAAACTCTGAATTTGTTATTTCTGTAACACCATTCACTTCTTTCACCATGTCTGCAATAAACCCTCGCGAGAATATATCTAAAAAGACCTTAATCTCTGTTTGATCCTCAAAATAAAACATTTAAACGCGTCTTGAGCAGTTAATACTTCCTTCAAATCTCATGACAGTCATAAAACTTAAAATGCACGCGTCAAACTTGTAAATCATCAGCTCTATCAAAACATAGAAGATTTATTCGGCACAAATAAAAATAAAACGGGTCCAAAGTACGAAGCTAGAGATACTTACGGATACGAAGAATTCATTTAACACCTGCATTTAAGCTCTTGGATAGAACAACAATACAGACATATATTACAATTTATTTCGTTTAGAGAAGCATAAACACAGGGTAGGTAGGTAAATCAGCTGCGGTTGTGAGCCACTGACACACCAAATGTGACCTACTTACTACAGAAATACTTCGGCCTCTGATCTACTGAGCAATGCACAAATATGTCCGTGGCAACGCTCAACCTTTCCACGATCTCTTCTCGTTATTTAGTCTTTAGAAAAGTTCACCATAGTAAGGAAACAACTGTACAAATTGACTAAGTCTATATTGACCTCGTGTGTGTTAAGGAATTCATCATGAACAATATACCTATAAAGTTTATTATCGTAAAGGAATTGTATACCGAACATAGGTACTTAGCCGGTTCGGTGCAGAGGTCGCGTCGTCCTGATGACATTGGATTAATTGAAAAATTACTTTATGTCCGACCTCCAAATGTGCCATTCAATGCTCGCAAGACAAGCGAAATAACTGTGGGAAGAATATCTCAATGAAACCAAACATTCATGCCGAAACGTTTATTATAATTCGATTTAAAATCAATACAAATAAAAACAATAACTTTCTTAATTTATAATAGACTGATTCAAGTAATTAACCGATTGCATAATCAAATTTTTCTACTTAAAAAAACTAGATAGCAACCCCGGGTATTGCCATGCAAGAACTAAAACTCGAATTTAAGTGATCAGAATTTAACCTAAAATCAAGTTTTATGGAGCAGGGCTCACGACTACATAAGATTGATCCCATAATGATGATTGAATCCATTGGAATAAACAAATTGTTGAAGTAAACAATCGATTCATTAAAACAATCAAATAATTTAAAACATAATGAATAACTTATAACATGTCAGTATAGCAGGTTGTCTAAATAATTAACAAAACGTATTTATCTAAAGAATTAAAAATTAAAATATGATTATTTGATGTCATGCATACTCGCGAGTTGAAATCGTAAAAATAATTAAGAGTCATGCGTTAGAATTGTTTAGTATTTGTTAGTCAATATAATTCAAAATACGTATACATTAGACAACACAAATACACAAAATTGAGAAATAAAACTATGAAGATGCGTGAACTATGAGGATCGCGAAGGAAAACGGAAAAACGTAATAAAGATCACACAAATTGTTTCAAGTCATAAAACTTATAAACTAGAGGAGCATTTTTGCGTTTTCCTCCGGGAGTTTACCGTAGCGGATGGTAAATGTACTACGTATTACGCTTAACGTAACAATATTGGACTGCATCATGTTAAATCAATGGTTCCTAAGAATATACGAAACTGCAGTGAAGCACTATCACGTTATACAGTGGATAGGAACAACAATACAAGGCCGCTGATGAGTGTTGACTGCAAATTTCGTAATATTCCAGATGAAACTAGGATTGTAGAATGATATATTTTTAACAATAATGATTGTAACATAATAAAGAATCTAATATACTGGTGGACTGATAAAAACTAAACGCTAGATGGAAAGTCTCGGCTTCGGGAAAGGCGCGTTAGATCTGAAACAAGGATTTCAAGTCGTTTAGAAAAGTAAATTAGAGAAATTACAAAAAAGATAAAATATGTATTAAAAATGATTATGAAAAAATGTACATCATAAATAAATAAGCATTGAAAAGTAAGAGAACACAATGAAATCAAAAAGATAATAAAGCCCCAAGAGTATTACACTAAAAGTGACGTTTCACTCATGTTATTCAATATCGAATGCACAATTGACAATTGATCCGAAAGTCTATAATAATGAGGTCCTTTGGGACCATGTTAATAAAAGCAAGACATCTGCAAAACTCGACGAAAGGAAATAAGGTAATCCCACGTCAAAAGCCAATTAAAATGAAGATGCAGAAACTGAAAGTCACTGGCTCGACATATTCCCTTCACACCCGGGTACTTCAAACGAAAATGATGACGAATCACAAACTATTAAATTTAATAATCCATATACCATTGTTATTGGCACTAACAAAAACTTTTGCGATACGGAGAAATGCATTGCCATTTTAAATTGCTTGTATTACGGTGTAACGAATCCAGTAATAAATCCAAGAAGGGGGTGAAGAAAGATTAATATAGACCGCGTGAGTCAGCGTTTAGTCAACTTTTGGGATCAATAACTGCACCCCGAATCGAGTTTGTGGCCTACACAATATTTTGAATGGCTTTTTTATGATCAACGAAATCAGTTGACGCAAGAACTGGACTTTATTTTGCGTAAAAGATCCGTTTGTAAACAATCTGTAGGTCAACATAAATCTCTGAATATGACTTGGGATATATCGCAGACAGAGCCAAGCCATGATCGTAGAAAATTTATGAACATAGGTAACATTTTCTAGTTCAGTCAATTTGCTAGAAAATTAACGTGAGAGTTAACTGCTTCGGGATATAATTTATAGGCTAGGCCAGTGTCAGTTGACTCGGTTGTCACGTTTCCGCCAAAGACGTGGGAGACATTATTTAGAACTCTGATGATTTTGCTCCCAGAAATAGATGGCGGGAAGCCGTTGACACGTATGGAAAACTTCGTTCTGAACGATTTGGAACCGCTTCATTCATGTCAATTTATGTAAGCGGCTTGTGAGTAAGAAATAAAGTATTTTTATCGAGTGACAAAGACTCCAACCTTATTCTGTTTACACGAAATAATACCCAACTCGAACGTCTAGTGTTTAAAGAACTTTTCCATATTATTTTGGGGCAAGAATTTTAGTATCCGTTGTGAGTGAATTAGTGATGTTTATTGTTAGATGATGCAGTCTTTGTGATGGCGAGCCGCCATCGTATTTTCCAGCAAGAACCAACACTTTTAACAGATCCACCCACTGGCGATGTGGGCACATACACAGACAGTCTCGTGCGTCCTATTTTAACATAAGAATACAGAACAAAAAAAAAACTGTAGCCGCGATTTCTCGCATAGCAACAAGGAACGTTTATCAGAATACGTATAGTGGAACGTTATCAATCAGAGTTTCGTCATGGCCTCGATTCCGCCCACTCCCCGTCGTAATCTCGACTATTTACCCCGTTTCTTAATCCTACATTGCCTCCAAGCTAACCTGACCCCTGCACAATATGGGTTTATACAAAGCTAATGGATCACGGTAATTTGCTACTACGACCAGCTAGGATAGAGCTTTTCTTCCTTGCTAAAAGTAACACAGAGAGTGTCATTGACTTTGGTTTTGATACAGAAAGCTTGCCCAGAATATCCCTTTTCCTGATTAGGGCTCCATTGAGTTAGATTCTGATCATCGCATGTGCCCTCAATAGTCGATAATATTTATAAATAGTATGGTTGTTTCCATAATAAATACTTCCGATTTTATCTGTATGGTAATTCTTTAAGCGTCTCTTGAAGACTGTCTTGTTGGAGGCATGGGAATGTCGTTATCAGGGTTATAATCGCGGTGAGGTAAACTTGAACGGATGGTCAGTAATAATTAGTGTAAATTAGCATTGTAGAGGGGACCGGTAATGTAGGCTATTGATAATAAAAAATCATTGACAGTGGGAACCGTCGTTCCTAGTTTATTAGTGAAGAACATTTGATCGCGTTGAATTGTCTCTTTACTATGCGTATTTATAATTTGAATGACGTTTTACAATTTTAACCTTTCCTTACCATTTAGTAGAAACTACTAAAATTTACCTATTGAATTTTGTATAGAATTATGTTACAATTTTGGTGCAGAATAACTTAAATTATTCCGTCTACTTGTATCACGAGTTATATTTTTGTCTTTGTTCTAAGCCACACATCTATCACAGAGAAATATTCCGTTCATTTGTTTAGATAAAATAATAACAAATGAGCTGTGATTATTTTTATCAATTCTAACAAATTGTAGGTCGTGTTCCAGTTCAATACTATTATTCATTAGCTCCACAATAAATGAGCCATTTCATTATTAACTAACTTATTCCCGCGGCTTGGCTATCTATGTTCTATCCCGCAGAAACTGTGCATTTTTCCTAGGCTAAAAAGCATATCATCATCAGCCTATTAATGTTCCCACTGCTGGGACACAGGCGTCCTCTCTGTGAGCGGGAATGGGCCGTAATCCACCACACGGGCCCAGTGCGGGTTGGTGGATGTCACATGTCTTCGAATGTTTGGTTCTAGGACATGCCGGTTTCCTCACGATGTTTTCCTTCACCGTTTCGAGGTGAAGAAATAATTTACACAAAGTAAAGCGCCTGCCTGGGCTCGAACCCACGACCTACAACTTGTAAGTCGCGGCCGATACCACTGGGCCACCACTGCTCTCCTAAAAGCCTATAACCATCAGCAATTGCGTAGCTAACTTTCGGTAGTAGTAGTTTCGGAGATAACTGCCTACATCCAAACATACAAACTTTCCCTCTTTAAAACATTAGCGTAGGTAAATAAATATACCTAATCATATCATCTATATCACAGACATGTTTCCTATTCTTGTCGTTTATTACATTTAATTATCGTACCTACCCATTCTATTTCTAACTAGAGTTCGTATGCCAAAATCGCCAGACAGTTTAATTTCAATTTTATATCCTCTAACCTCACAGACAGAAGTTAATTTATTTATACATTTTGTGTGGATTAATATTTCGTAACGGTGTCTGAACAGCTTAATAATTTAATTTAATCTATGTAGTTCTTTCATTTAATAGACTAATTTCGTGAACTACATGTTATTGGCATTTAAAACCCCTACTTATCTTAATGTTGATTAAAAATATTATAACAGATCCAATTATTATTCTAAATTGAACTATTAAGGCCGTACCCTGAACAAAAAATCGGCATGAGATATGAGCATTCCTATTGGCCTAGCGGCACTGGTGGCGCATGAATTACAGTAGTGAATACGCCCAGATTTTAGAATAAAATCTTTATAAAATCGAATATTGGTCTTTTGAAAAAAAAAACTTACACGTTATCAAATTGTCAATCAATTAGTGTTAGTACAAAAAATAATTAATGAACACTTTACGAGGAGATGCATGCTATCAATAATTATTTCTTATTTTTATGGTTTTATTGGAAGGAGATTAGTGAAATGTATACTTCTTTAAAAAATAGTATACTATCATTTTAGAATCAAAATTATGTAGAAATTTAATGTATTTTTATTAATTTATATTTCTTTTTAAATAAAGAGTCGATAGCTCTTAAAAACTGCACAAAAACGACTAGTTTTGCTCGGGGAGGCGCCTTAAAATGAATGATCTAAATAATGCTGTTGTAATAAAAAAAAGTTGCCTGTGCATATCGGAGCGATTGCAGCGAATCCGATACATTTACTGGAATTTCGTCAACATGGCGCATTTTAGTGACTTGAGAATGACATGCGAAAAATTAATGACTATACAATGTGAAAACTACGTCCCACTCCCATCTACTGATGCGACCCAAATGGTCTTTGACCTGCTCGATGATCAGTGTGCATATTCCGAGTTTTTAAACGAACTCACTCGCGATAACGTAAACCATCTCTTATGTCAAAATTTCTCCAAAAAACCGGAAAAAAAACACGTTTGTTGTATGGGAGCCCCACTTAAATATTTATTATTTGTTGTTATAGCGGCAACAGAAATAGGTACATCATCTGTGAAAATTTCAACTGTCTAGATATGGCGGTTCATGAGATACAGCCTGGTGACAGACGGACTGACAGACAGATGGATCATGGAGTCTTAGTAATAGGGTCCCGTTTTTACCCTTTGGGTACGGAACCCTAAAAAGAGGTTTCTCCTTACCGTCACCAGACGGAGCTTATCCAGTTTCAATACAAATTGACGTTTACGTTAACGCGATTGGGCGTGAGTGAAAATTCGCACCAAGGCCTCTGAACAAACTATATAACTGTACCGTTGCGCAAATTATACGCGAATTCTGGTGACGTAAATCGATAATATTACAAGATGTCCACATAGATGACACTAACGAGTATTATAATGTACACAATTACACAATCGTAGTCTTAATTATAATCCATAGAAACTGACCCGTTGACATACATTCATACATTGAGTAGATTTCAATGTAGAAACAATAGCTGAATTTACCGTGGCAACAGAAACCGCGCAGCTGAACAAACTGCTTACAATGAACTTTCAGTACGTGTTCGAACGACTGTGACGCAAATAATTCTTATTATATATAACACTGGAATCCAAGGTGAAGTGTTAAAGTTCAATTCACTTTTATGTACTTTTTGTTCATACTTTAAGAGCGGACTCTAGTCAACAGGAATTTGAAAAATAGGTATTTGAAGAAACTATTGCCGTCGCGTCGCCTCCAACCTCACCTTGTACAGTGCGAAAGGGACAACTGCAGCTCAGGCTGATTTTACCTACAAAAACTTTGACTAAAAGACGTTTCGTATTCTGCTGTTTTCTTCATGAAAACTGGTCTGATCTAAAAAATTCTTATATCAATATTTAGAGGAAAAGTATATCTATGCTCCTATCATTTCCTTTTTTGTTAAAAACTTATAAATTTTGTCTGAAAGTCTTCTGAACATGGCGGTAAAAACGGGCATTTTTTTCGGTTTTTGGATTGTCATATTTCTTTTTGTGATTATGTTTTGGAAAAAAGGAAATGATAGGGGCACGTATTAATTAGACCCAGATTTTATGGGGAAAAATCATTGCTCTAGAGGCATTATCCACGAAGAAAACAGCAGAATGTGTTTGTGTGGAGAAAGTCTCACTAGAGTCCCCTCTTAAGGTCTAGAACAATGGTCCAGTAAGTATGCGGCTCAATTCGACAATGACATTTTACTATGTAGGTTCATATTACATTTGGTTTTAATTGTCACCGGATTATGTTTATTTTAAACCTCGCGAGATTATAAACTCTCGATTAATTGTTAATCGAATATTTAATCTGCACTAAAATGAATCAAAATTCGGTAGTTTATAATCTACCCGTGTCTCTCCGAGAAATTGACATGAATCGGCGACCAATCAGAGCGTAGTTCTACAATTTGTCTGATTAGTGGGTACAACTAAAAGTGAAAAATAAAAAACTACAAATAGAAAAATAACTCTATTTTTGGAAGTCGGTGTCTATAACGCAAAGAAATGGTACCTACCTACGAAAGACGCCGACGTGATTTTTTTTTTTTTTTGTCACTTTGTAGTTTATTTATTTGGAAGTCGGTAGTATTTTTATGTTAAAAAGTTTTTTTTACGCTTCTTTTGCAAACCAAAAATGCGTAACACGATAAAATCACAATAAGTGCTTCTAGAAATAATTAATTACCACAAAACGATTAAATATTTGTGTTTCTGACGTAGTTTTATTAAATCATTCAAAATGTATATCTCTGTACTGTCCTTGCACTGTGCTATCTGCCGAGGTCATTTATCATCCCATTGCGTATTTTACTAAAATAATATTTAAATATTCCTTATCAGTTTTATCATTAGTGCTAAAGATCTACTGATTCACGTGCCTTATGTAATTCGCACGTGAGTTTATTATCACATATCTGAAGTTATTACATGGTAAATATCAACATTTTATTAATATAAATTAAACAAAAAATGTGAGAAAGTATTTTTGTGTTGATTTTTCCCGCAGCTTTCAAGGCCACAGGAACCCTGAGTTTTTCCGGGATATAAATTAGCCTGTGGCACTCAGAGATAGTGTGGCTTTTCAATAATCAAATAATTTTCGTAATCGGAGCAGTACTTTCAGAGATAGCCTAAAACATACATACAATTTTCCCCTTTTTTAATCTACCAAGGCTTCGTTCTCGTGCCATATGCCACAGAAGCCGTTGATTTTTCCGAAGTAAAAAGTAGCCTATGTTCCTGAGCGATAGTGTGGCTTTTCATCAATGAAATAATGTTGGTAATCGGAGCAGTATTTTCAAAGATAACTTAAAACATACATAAAATTTTACCCCTTTTTAATCTACCTAACTTTCTGCCAAGGCTTTGTTCTCGTGCCATATCCAACAGAAGCCGTTGATTTTGACGAAGAAAAAAGTACCCTATGTTCCTCAGCGATAGTGTGGCTTTTCATCAATGAAATAAGTTTCGTAATCGGAGCAGTACTTTCAGAGATAACCTCAAACATACAAAAAAATTACCTCTTTATTACGTTATGATTAACTCATAGCTGGCGCCTCTTTTTTTTTTCTCCATCATATTTATGATTACGCTATAAGAACCAATGACATCAGCTGCAGAAGTCTCCATTATAACATAACATTGTGCAATTGTAAACTATTTAAAGATCTTAGGTACCTATTTGTACCAACATAAAAAATATGCTCCATCATTGCAAGATTGTTCGATTTTCCTTATTTATTCGTCTGCAAGAACTTGTCTTTTAAACCGGGGATTTCTTACCCACTCATTGGCCCTTTCATCGTGGAAACCATGAAATTGAAATCTAATGTAACTCTGAAACTACATAATATAAAAAGTGTTACTCGAATAGAAACGATTATCGAGTGACGAGACCGATAGTAGCGAGTGATTTATTTGTATTTGGATAGACTGTAATTTCAGTAAATGTTTACAGTATAATGGAGGTACCTACCAAAACTAAGATGTAGAAAATAAAAAAAAATTAACAAAAAAATCAAACCGACTTTCAAAACAAAAATCACTTCTTCAAAGCGAAAAATAACTTTCCTTTCCGTGTCTTTTGTACCCATTGTTTACCGTTATTCGACACCGACTTCGTCGACTTCCTCCAATTTACATGAAAATCATTTATAGCTAAAGTACATCTCCTGACGATTCTAATAAGCCCAAACATGACTAGGATACATTGTTTTATTTCGGAGTTCCAGTGGCCACTGTGGTCTTCTTCATCAGTTCCATCAGTCTTCTTCATCACCAAATGATACTTTCTGAGTGCAAATGATTGCATTATCGATGAAAATACCGAAATCTATTTGAATTCCCTCGATTTCTCTAGGATCCCACCATCAGATCCTGGCTTCCTTATCATGGTACCACCCTTGGGATATCTCCTTTCCAACAAGAAAAGAATCATCAAAATCGGTTCATAAACGACGAAGATATCCGCGAACATCGGTTAAAATAGTTATATTTTGTAGTACATGAATAATTGTTTAACTGACGCTACTGCGGCCCCTTTTATCGATGTGTTATCTGTCGATAAACGGGGACCACATCGACAACATTGAAGGCCGGGAATTTTTATCGATATAATCGTATGCGGTGGACAGCTCATTGCTCGATAAGATTGGAAAGATTTATTTTAGGATACGTGTCAATCGTTGGGTTTTTGGAAGGTTTAGTAATTAATACTGCATGTTGTGTTATGTAACCTTTTAATTACTTATTCAAATTGATCTGCAGTGTTATCTATACCAATATTATAAAGAGGAAAGTTTTTTTTGTTTGTTTGTTTGTTAGTACCGAATAGGCTCCGAAACTACTGGACCGATTTCAAAAATTCTTTCACTTATGGAAAGCTACATTATTCCCGAGTAACATAGGCTATAATTTATTTCCAAAAATATAGAAAACCTTATGAAAATTGCGATAATGTAACCCAAAGTAACAATATTTTGCCTATAAAATTATTTATTTGGCAAATTCTTTTTTTTTTGAAAATACAATAAAATAATAATACAATAGCTACAATCTTGGGGTCTTTAAGTCAAGATTGAATAGGTTTTTTCAGGCAAGCGTGCTTCACCGTCGACCACATCATCGCTTACCATCAGGTGAGATAGTGGTCAAGCGCAAGCCTATTGACGATAAAAAAAAAAAAAAAAAAAAAAAATGATAATAATTAATAAAAAATTATTTTAAATGATGATTTTATTTTATTTATTATAGAATAATATTTAAAATATGTAAATAAAAATGAATAAATGGAATATAACAAATAATACATAATATTATAATATTAATAGTACATCATTTTCCCTGAGAAAAAGTACAACCATAAATTAGGAACCCCTTGGAACCTTAGCATAGAAAATATATAAGAAAAACTCTCAAACAAGTAGATCCCTTCTGATAATTTGCTAAGTTATAAGAAAAATAGTTAAATTAGTTTCACTACAATAATTCGATACGTTAATTAATTAGTTACAGTTAGTTTGTTAAATCTAGATCTTTCTGTTTGCCTAGAATTGCCGGTAGGTGCGATTAAACGCCCAAAATCAATTATTTTATTTTAATATTAACTTTAGTTACGGCCGAAGAAAATTAAATAAAATCGTAATCTAATACAGATGTCGAATTTAATCAAATCTTTTATATGTGGCGTTACTAAGGCCGCTGATAACGAGAGTTTATTATAAAAATAATATTTTTATAAACATAAATAATAGTTATTATTGATATAATAATGTTTAATAGATGTCACATCACTATCGATGAGTACAATTATCACGATTATTAGTCGTGATACTGTTATGTTACTTAATAATTGTCGAGGTTATTTATAAATAATAATGTACGGTGAGTGTAATTAATTATTATAATTATTTATTATATTTACCGTTGCTGCAAGTGGTGTCTGGCGGCTTGTGGTTGGTAAGTATTAAGTACCTGTAAATAGAAAAAAAAATGTTACTTACAAAAACTGCAGACATCAAATACCTATCATTTATATTTAGGAGAAGCGCACTTATAGATAGAGATAATCTAAATCTTAGACTATGAGTCATTAAGTGTATTTCCACTACAAATACTCAACGATGCTCAGAAAGTCAGCTAGTAGCGGCAAGTGCAACCAAAACCCTAAAACTTTAACGATCTCAGTCTGTTTATAAACTAGGACTCATTAGACAACTACGCGAAACTCCGTCTACTCTGAATACGAGAACGCACACATACAACCCGACTACACACGACCGCAATTCATTCTATAACCCCCATTTTCCCTCCACTAATGCAGCCACTAAAACGTAATAAAAAAAAAGTAAACGTCAAACTGACAAGCAAGTACTACGCCATTACTATTTTCCCATTCCCTTGCATCCGAGGCGAGCGTAATGAAAAAAAAAAATCAATAAACCCGCAGACTGGGGAACATATACAATCTCCATTCACGATTATAAGCGCAGAGCACGCACACTAACAACCGCTGCAACACTGCAGCGCACACACCCACACATTACTACGATAGTACTATAATGAGTACTATAAACGGCGCTTCATTTTCCGACCTAACTTGCAGCCTACGTATCCGAGCGCCGGTGTTCCCCCGCAACGTAAACCCAACCTTGTGACGTCTGATATCGATTCAGAATCGCGTAGCAACATTACTCCTATGAAAACTGTATTTTATATTTTACAATCAAGTGCAGGCAGTGCGGTGTGAGTTTTACGTGTTGAGCGATAAGGTTGAGTATCGTTTGTAGATAGGGCGTTTGTGTCTGTTGGTGGTGTAGTGAGACGTCTGCCGAGTCAGACATGTCTATTTATAGATAGCGATTAAGTTTAGCGTTCGGTGCAGTTAATGGCGGCTGCAGGGAGGCTCGACGCTCGACAGTTGCGAAGTTGTGCCATCGGCTGTTGGTTTCAGTTTAAGCGATTGTTTATGTAGTGGTTAGACGAGTCCTCGATGAAGTTGTATGAGTTAGCAACTTATTTTTATTAGATCTATTTTTTTTTGTATTGCGTTTTGTCGTTTTATGGAAGTGGTTGAGGAAAATGCCATTTTGTCTTGGCTTTTTTTTATCCGTGAATGATAAAGTACTGTCATCTGAGATATTTTTAGTGTTCCGTACCCAAATGGTAAAAATGGGACCCTATTACTAAGATTCCGCGTACCGTCCGTCTGTCTGTCTGTAACCAGGCCTGTATCTCATGAACCGTGATAGCTAGACAGTTGAAATTTTCACAGATTATGTATTTCTGTTGCCGCTATAAAAACAAATACTAGAAACAGAATAAAATAAATTTTTAAGTGGGACTCCCATACAACAAACGATATTTTTTTGCAGTCTTTCCCTTTATCGTTAACGTTATTTCTTTGGAACCCTTCGTGCGCGAGTCCGACTCGCACTTGGCCGGTTTTTTTTTTGTTGTCCACAGAAATTCTATTACGAGAAGGGTAGGTGCATTTTCCAGCGCATAATTTTACGGAAGACAGTGGTCTGGCCCTGATCAAGGTTTGCCCCAATAACCAGGTCTTTACACACCTTTTCAGTTGTCAAGCGGTATCCACTTACTGTATATCTGTACCGTACGACAAGCGTTTACCAAAATCCTTTGATAAAATAATACTTTCTACTGAGACGGATCAGAGAAATACTTCACACTAACTTGAAGCCAAGATTTTCTTTTACATTCATTATCTGCCTCCCGTCCTTATCCCAATTTAGTAGATTCACATAGTCAGATTGACAGACTACCGTGGAAAGAACCACCAGGCACTAGGAAGAGAGGTAGACCAGCTGCCCGGTGGGCTGACGACATTATAAAAGGCGTAATCTGGATGGAGACAGCGAAAAATAGGGAAAAATGGAAGTCTCTAGAGGAGGCCTTCACACCTTCAAGAACGAGGGGTTCTGTTCTTACTAGCGTAGTCAAATTCATATTTTATTAATTTTAGTTTTTTTTTTTTTTTATTTAACTTGAAGACAAGATTTTCTTTTACTAGCCAATTAATCTTACACACAATCAATTCTTCTGTCAGTTTAGACATCTTACAAACGTAAATTTTTAATTCTTAAATCTTTCGTATATTCAAGGAAAATTACAACAGAATCACAATATATCTTCAATAATACGTTTAACATAGTGATCAATGAAAACAACACATCGACCTACATTCGATAACCCGTAATCACCGAGGTTGCGCAGGCGCAGGCGATGACAAAGATACGCGATCATTATCATACAAGCTGATAATATGTGCTAGTAAAGAAAAAATTGTGTTAGCATAGAAAACCAAGGATACTATGTACTCTACAAAATTATATGTAGTTCATCATATCTATCTATTGCAGCTCACTTCAGCGCAAGAGTCTTTCAAAATACTATGTGAAACAAGGGTCACCCAAGAAAAGATGGATAGTATGGGTGGGAAGCGGAAGAATACAACTGACAGAAAGAATAAAATTATTAATTAAGATATCTTTTAATAAAACCCTTTCATTTGTTACAAATATCAAGGCAGTGTACAAAAAATAACTAGTCCGCCATCTTGGTTCGTTCGCCATATTGGATTTAGAATGACGTCACTCAGCTAACCAAGCATTGTCATCCAAACTAAACGTGTACGCAAAATTTAATCTTAATCGGTGGAGGATAACTGCTTTAAAATTCAGTTGCAAGATTTGACCCGAACACACTTACATACATACATTGCAAGATAAATAAAAGCTTGTAACAAGTAAAATTTCAAAATTTAATAAACCCCCGACAGATTTATCTTGCGAAAACTCCCCGATTCAAATGGTAAAACGCCCATAACTTTTGATCGGCTGAACCGATTTTGTTCAAACATAGCTAAGAACACTCTCGACAAAATCACCTTTCAAACAAAAAAAAAACTAAATCAAAATCAGTTCATCCGTTTAGGCGCTGTGATGCCACAGACAGACACACAGATACACAGCAACACACGTGAAACTTATAACACCCTTCTTTTTTTCGGCGGGGGTTAAAAAGAGCCGATCTACAGTAACTACAGATAGAACATTAGCAAAAAAAACTTCGATCGATAAGATCAATCTAGAAACAAGTGTAAAAAGATCCCAGATCCCATCGGACCCCTTCGTTTCCCCCAACACCCATGGGAGAATGCCGCTACATTACATATTCATGTCAAGTCCGAACCTCTTAAAACTGCAATAGTGTATAAATAATGATGGGTTGTTGGTCCACCGTTTACCGACGGCAAGTTTTTGCGTTTCCCTCCATTATAGCTACAAATTGTGCGGAAAGATAAGCACAGAGTTCGCACTGTTTTTATTCAATCCTTAATAACAAGCATCTATTGAATAATTTCTCACGAAAATTTATCATGGAAATGCGGTGATGGAATTTACTTTATCCGAAGTACCGTTTTACTGTTTCAACTGGAGTGGGTCCGTATCTTGGTATGCAGACTTGTGTAGGTGTGCTTTTCTTGAGTTTTGTATCTGCACTGATATGTTTCTGATATTACTGGGAACGGATGCCATTTGATTATAATATTACAGGATTGAGAGTCAGATCAGATCGTTTTTGAAATCTATTGAAAGGCTTTTGTCCAGTGTCCGTGTTCCAGCTGCTATCAGCATAATGTTTTGAGGTTAGTATTCATGGAAACCTGCTTTTCACAGACTGCAGAGACAGATCTCCATTCACCTGAAATAACCCTTGTTTCGTCTACACCCACGTCCACAGACGGCCTATTAATTCTGCTGTCCACAGGGCAAGTTCCATTACAAATATTGAAACATTCAGCGTCTGCCAACACATAAGAATTTTCCGATTTACCGTGGCCTCGACAGACCGAATACCTGTACCATTAAAAATAACACGAAAACCGAAATCGATTTAAATCATACACGTTGATTATATAAACGCTTAATTTGTCTCGCTTCAAGCAGTCGAATGGGTTAAAAGATTTCTATGGAGATTCATGGTCACGAAGGTTTACAATAAGTAGAAATTGGTACATAAATAATGTGATATTCTGTCAATACAAAGTCTGAAATGTTAGAAGCTGAATATGGTGCATGCCACACAAAATTGCAGTTTAAGGTTACACTAGTCGAAAATTCTTCCATACAAACGTAATCTAGCGATTACTGCACTGTTTAACGATGTACGTTCAAAATAAAAAAATATATCAATTTGTCTCATATATATTTAGTCGTTTTTCATGATATCTAGACTCCCAAAGGTCTGTTTATAAAATTTCGCTCGCTTGTTTTCGTCCTAAATTATCATCCATTTCGAAACAAATTTGCAAAAGTGCTAATTCGTACGCGAACTAGCTTTTTACTGCTCATCACAGCATCTATCATTTTCGCACGTGTTGTCGGATGAGATAGCATGCATTTTAACCTCGCGCACAAAATACTTCGTGCCGTCGACTAGGGGAACCTTAACATCGAAAACTAATCGCTCTTTTTCGATAAGTTACACAAGCTCATAACCATTTGATTTCTTCTACACGGATACTATCGAATATTCCAGTAAAGAACTACAATCTACAGATAACATTGTAGCTGGAAAATACAATTACATACAAGCATTACCGTTTGACCGTAACCTAGACCCAGTAGCGATACAAATACAATAAACCTTTGTCCTGGCCCCAGTCCGCAGTCGTCACAAAAACAATATTGAAAATTGTCCTTTCTATGTGTCTATCACAAATACGGTTCGCCCTACTTGTTGCACTAATGATATCCGTTAGCATTGTGAACAAATAAATGACAATTGAAGAGGCACACCGTGCTATTAAGTCGTTGGCTCTAAATGATATAAGCGAGGCCAACATTCAAATGAACACGACTTGTAGAAACTATATGATTAAATTGTGATTATTTCTTTGATTTGTTAGAAGAGTCTCATAATGAAAACGCTGAATCAAACCTCGCAAAGTGGGGATATCTTGACGAAACAACAGCAAAGTGTGCGATGAATGCTCCACCTCCTATACTGTGCTCAAAACATGCAGCCAGACCGACGACCTGTGACGTACGCGCGCCACCGACGATACCGTGGTAGTGGCAAAATTTTGGGCCAGAAAAATCCTAATTACTGTCGTACCAGAGATACATAAAAAGGAAGCAAGCAAATTCTTTGACATGTCTAGAATCAGTGTCCAAAGTTGATGGCAATACGGTACAGTTAAAGCATAAACTTCAACGATAAGTTTAGTGCAAACTGGCATTAGTCTATTTTGAGAGATAGCCTGTAGTCGCTAGACTTCAGTCCCCGTTAGGAATGTTAATAAACAATAGGAGCTAGCCTTAAGAACAATATAAACCTGTTCGACTGGGAAGCGTCAAGCCGGCTGGAACGAGCAAACGTGATGAATCTTGACATGCAATCTGGAGAGCCATAACAATGTGCGAGACATGTGCGTAGTACTTGTCTAGAGGAATTGCGGACGTCAGCTCACGCCCTTCATAACGTGTCGGGCCATCAGCGCGATCCGTCACGACATCGCCATCTTTAATAGGTAGTTTTATGCAACTTTGACACAAGGCAATCTAGATAACGGAGATTAAAAATAGTGGAAGTAGTTGAGTTACGTCGGTGATTGCTTGTGTGAGCTGTTCGCTTCACTGGCTTTACGATATTTTGTTTGTCTAGTACTTGCTAATTGGCTGGTGCACTGGCCTCACACCTCTATCCTGGTTCAATAGGTACACTGCTTTCATGTCTAAAGCTAAAAAGTTTTGCAACTTTGTAATGTTACGATTGCTTACGATCAAACTTCGATAGACGATATGCATTCGATTTTACTACTTTTTGATCATCTTCTGCAGTTTTCATATTTCAAGATGCCGTGCTAATTTTGCTCAAACAGCTATAAATAAACTACTTGGAGTATAATTTTTTCCGCATCTCATGGAGTATTAAGTTAACACCTATATTATAAGACCTTTTGAAGGCAATTCAGTCGCCACGAAAATGAAACAAAATCTTCGCCAATAGTTTAACAAGTTATAAATTTGATTGAGAGAGGCTGACTTGAAGTTGAGTCGAGTAAAGGGAAACTAAGAAAAATATAAGACGGCAAGCAAAGTCAAAGGCCTTCTAGATGGACCGATGACCAGGATAAGACTGCAGGAATCTGGATGCGAGACGCATAGAACTGGCCGACGAGGCGACACTTGGAAGAGGCATATTCAGTTATGGACGTCTTCTGGCTAAAATGATGATGATGAATCAAAGTCACGGAACGAACCCTGCATGCAGCTTTCAATTTCAACGCACGACTGAACAGAAACAAAAATCAAACGCTTCCCATACTTATTGTTATCAAGTAGTGTGACTGTGTGGTCGAATTAGCTGGAAACATATCGACTATCAAACTTCCTGATAGTATAGGCAGAATTACAAAGCGGTGCCTATGATCAACGGAAGCTGCTTGATAACGAACAGGAATAGTATTTTGACCTTACAATATTGCTCAATTAGTTAGTCTGGTGGTAGGCGTGGGTTTGCGGTCGCCATCCCGCTGACCGTGGTGATACCACCCTTTTTGGGGAAGGAGCTACGTATATGTAGATGTTGTTTGGTACAATAATTAATTGATTAAGTCTCGCTGATTAAAATTTTGTTAGTTTTTGTACTCAGTAATTTTAAACCTTTTCTCTAATAATATTATAATCTCTAATCTGGTCGCAGACATCCGACTGAATTTCCTAAGTAAAAAGTCATAATTCGAGGTTTGACTCTCGCCTATTTCCACCTCCAATTTTGGACCAATATAAAAGATATTCCATAAACTGAAAAATAAAGATATATATTGTGCCCCTATGTTTTCCTTTTTCCTTTTATAGTCGTCAAATTTGTACACTAGGCCACAGTGTTGACAGCGCAATTTTTGAGCATCTTTTGAGGCTTCTAAAGATAATGAATCATCGAAATGGAAAACATAGGGACATAGTATATATCTTTAGTCAGTTTATGGAATATCTTTTAAATTGGTCCAATATTGGAGGAGAAAATAGGCGAGAGCCAAATCTCGAATTGTGACCACTGCCTCCGCATTTCCTCTTAACTAATATAAAAATCAGGTAACATTGTTTGTTTGTTTACATGTTTGTAAAATACTGATCCGACTACAAATGCTATGGCATATTCAAACAGAAAAAAAAAAGTTAAATAAAAAAAAACAAAAAGCCCGATTGCTTCAAAAACGAACTAAAAAGACGTAAACAAGAAGAAAATCATGCTGTGCAGTCGGAGGATACATATTCGCGGGCTGGCTGACCAAAATCTGGTGTATCCTCCAACTATAACTTTTTAGTTAGTTTTTTTTCGAATTAGGTACATTTAAACATATAAGTATTATATATTTTTGAAATCAACTCTTAAAACCCTTTATTTTGATACCCCACACGATAAGTTTGGAAGAAAAAAATAATTGGATACCCACAATATGGCGCCCAAAATCCGCCATTTTTCTGTTATCCAATTTTAATGTAACCAGTGACACTCGCAGGGTTAGGGCGAATCGATTGACGTACGAATCATCAAAATCGGCGACCGCGTTTGGTCTCTGAAACGCCATATAGGAACAAACATACATACATATGTACATACTTACATACATACATACATAGACTGATAAACACATTACCCTCCTTCGGCAGTCGGGTAAAAAGAACCAGGGGAGCGTAACCGCGGGAATAAGCTAGTGTTATAATAATCATGCATTGTGCAACCTCTACATATTGCTCAACAAAGCGGTAGTGCAGTAAAATAATTATTGACATAATATGCAAATAACGGTAAGTAAGTATGTAATCAGTTTACACTGATACATTTTATGCTAGAACCAACAATATTGCATTCATGTTGATTGGCGGAACCGACATACCGATTCACATCGCAGTCATAGGTCAGATAACCTTGACTATATTATTTTAATGACCGTAAAAATAAATCGTTGTAACAAGAAGTCAATTATTTACATCTATAGGTACTAATATTATAAAGAGGATAGATTTGTATTTTTGTACGTAACGCATAAACTTAAAAACTATGGGACCGATTTCAAAAATTATTTCACCGTTGGGAAGCTACACTATCCCCGGGTGACATAGGCTACTTTTTATCCCTGTATTCCCACGGGAACGGGAACTACGCGGGTGAAACCGCGAGGCGTCCGCTAGTCTATACATCTATACAAATATTATAAAGAGGAAAGATTTTTTTGTATGTTTGTTTGTTTGTACCGAATAGGCTCCGAAATTACTGGACCGATTTAAAAAAATTGTTTCATTCAATTTCAACGATTCAATTCTTTCGTCAATCGATGCGTCTTAACCCTGCGATTGTCACTACATTAAAATTGGATAAAAGAAAAATGGCGGCTATCAAAATAAAGGGTTTTAAGAGTTGATTTCAAAAATATACAATACTTATATGTTTAAATGTACGTAATTCGAAAAAAAAAACTAACTAAAAAGTTAAAAAAAAAAAAGTTAAATAAAAAAATCAAAAAACCCGACTGCTTCAGCTACTGCTTCGACTTTGGTCAGCCAGCCCGCGAATATGTATCCTCCGACTGCACAGCATGATTTTCTCCTTGTTTACGTCTTTTTAGTTCGCTTCTTAAGCAGTCGGGTTTTTAGATTTTTTGAATTAAGTATTTTTATTTTTAACCATCGTATTTAAATTTCCACACCAATTTTATCTACCATTGCAGTAGGTTAAACTTGAAAAATAAAACCGAAATAATAAAAAATGTATCACTCAGTCCGCAGGGAGCCTTAAATATTGTAGTCAAGGAGCCAGTGATGCGGTATAAATGCGCAGTGCGGCGCTATCGTCGCATTGTGACGCTGATAACGACTGCTCTGTGTACTTCGGCTCTCTGGTCTCTGACTAAGATTCTGAACAGAGACGCTATGGTTGTGTGTACTTGGTAGAATGCATTTAGTTGAAGGAGAATTTGTTTCTATTTGGCGAACCAACAGTTGGGGCAGAGACACGCGAGGATTTTGGTGAAGTGACGCAAGCTAAGGGGTTTTAAGGGTGATTGGTAGTAGTGGGATGAGAGTAGCAAAGGGTCGAGTAAATGGCATGCAATTGGATAGCTCTGGTCCTCTGGTGGATAGATGCCTCCGTGACGCATCATGACGATAGCTCGCTTACCAGCTGACGCCGCTTGCCTGGCCATTATTTTTCTGTTATATTATATAAAACTAGCTTCTGCCAGCGGCATCGCCCGCGTGAAAATCGGGATTTATCCCGAGGGAACATATTCCCGGGTTAAAAATAGTATCTTATGCGCTATTCCTGACTATAATCTGTCTCAGTTCCAAATTTCAGCCAGATCCGTTCAGCTGTTTATTTATTTAATACTTTAAGCGCACAAATGTACAGAGGCGGACTTAATGCCTTACGCATTTTCTACCAGTCAACCGAGGGTGATGCAGAGATAAATAGTGGTAGGTGCAATCACGATATTGAATGGATTGAGCGTGTAGATGTAACAAACATACAAACACACAAACTTTCGCCTTCATAATATTAGTGTAACTATAATAAAGTGTACATCTTGTAACCTAAACATTGTAAATATTATGTGAGTCCATACAAAGACCTCTATATAAATAGTAGTTTATAATGATTCCGTTTACAAGTTAGTTAAATGCAAATTATTGTCATAAAAAAACATGTTTAAATGTTTAGAAAGGCGGTAGCCTGTGTAACAATAGTAGTTTATGCAATGGTCATATAATAGGGGTTATTAAAACACGAGCGTGGGTTTATCACATAAGGCGAAGCCAAATGTGATAATATTAACACGCGAGTGTTTTAATACCTAATTATATGCCGTTGCATACACTACTTTATCTTCACTCATACAGTTGAAATAAAATAAAAGTGGAAAAGGAAAAAATATGCAGTATGGCGGGCAATTTAGATTCTCATTGCACCATGACTGTCAATGTCAATGAGCCCAGCGCCAATAAATTAAAAAGTAAAAGTGTGCTATAAAAATTAAAAAGTTATTTTATGATGCAGTTGTTTGGAAATCGAAGGAAAATGTTGAACTGTAATGGTTTTTTTTTTAAATTTTACCTATCTACGAATATAAAGTACGAGTTTATGCAATAGTTTTTGAATTCATATTTGGAACATTACGTTGTGAGTGTAGATAAAATAAATTATGATTTGTGTACAAATAGAATAAGATCATTAGTAAACAACAATGTTTAACCTATCTATACTAATATTATAAAGAGGAAAGATTTGTATTTCAGTATGTAACGAATAAACTCAAAAACTACTGGACCGATTTCAAAAATTATTTCACCGTTGGGAAGCTACACTATCCTGGGCTGACATAGGCTACTTTTCATCCCTGTATTCCCACGGGAACGGGAACTAGTGGGCGTCCGCTGGTGTATAAATAAGGACCTTTAAAAATAAAATCATAATCAAATCAGTGGATGGATGATGATATGGTGGTGTAAATTTGAAGATTTTACTGTGCAAAAGGACTTTCTTGACCCAGATAGCGATTCTATAGCGCCCTGGTAGCCATGAGAAAACAGCCGTAAAAGAAACAACACATCCAAACACCTCACTAATTACTACATAACTCATTCAATCAACAATAACATATAGTTATTATTAAAACAAACAACACCAACTATAGAATAGTTGGAATTGTTACCATACTGACCCTGTACACACACAATCATTAGTCGTAGCTAATAAAATACATGGTAAAATAATTGTATGTTTGTTTGTTTATATGTTTGTAACTCTGGAAGCACTGAACCGATTATGAGAATTGTTTTAACTGATAAAAACCTTACACCTCAAGCAAGCCCAATTGCCCGAACAGACAACCCAAGACAGAATAACTTGGCGCAGAAAAGTGAGGAGACTCGGCGCAAAATAATGGGACCAGGGAAGGAGGAAGAAGAAAAAGAAAGCTGCACTATCGCTCAGTATCATATTCTTCTTATAACCCCGCAAACATTAGTATAGGTCACGGGAAAAACATAATACAAAAAAATAGCCCACTAAAAATATAACTCCATCCAAATCAATCAACCTACAAAACAGATAAAGTTGTTATTAGTTATTAAAACAATTCTAACACTGCACTGTCGACGATCATTAGTAACTTAGTTTATTAATAATAACTAAGATCTTATTAACCAGTCAATCTTCCGCACAAACCTTCGACTAATCGTTTTCCTTGTACGACTGGTTTACTTAACAAATTGCAATGTTATCTTGACATATCTGCACTGCAATGATCGATTTGTCTTCGTTTCCCGACGTATTTGGGTAAATATGACCTTAAGGTTAATTTAACAAAAATTCGTTGCGAGTTTGGGACAATGTCGGTGAATATGTGAGATTGCAGGTAAGTACGAGTACTCGTACTTTGGCAATTCAAATTACCTTCATTGAGAATTTTCGAAATCTAACGTCTCGGAGGATAGCTTTACCCAGATGGATAGCCAGAGGTGAGAACTGCAGAAGCCTGAAACCTGAAAACAATGACCAAAATTTTTTTTTTTTTTTTGATAGGCTCGCGCTTGACCACCATCTCGCCTGATGGTAAGCGATGATGTAGTCGACGATGTAGCAGATCATTTATGTGCAGCAAGAACAATGTTGCTGAGAGCCGACCCCTGAGGAACCCCGGCGTTGATATCCAGTTGGTCAGACGAGCGGCCATCAATAACCACTCGTAAAGACCGGTCCCTCAGGTAGTCTGCGATCCAATTGCATACGCCACTGGGCAGACCGAATGAAGGCAGCTTACCAATAAGGCTTTCGCGCCAGACCCTGTCAAAGGCCTTCGAAAAGTCGAGGGAGACGACAAGCGCTTCCCCGTGCCTCGATGGCCTCACTCTAGATGTGAATGGCATACGCTAGAAGATCCCCAGTTTACCGATATTGGCAGTCACTGAGGATAAACATATCCACATTGAGATACGAGTCCCCCAAAAGTTCGATCGGTTCAGGTAGTAAGACAGAAAGCGGAACCAATCAAAAGTCTTTGCCAGCTATGAACCAAACTTTAGAAAATCCTAGGAGGATGATAAGAACTACGACATACTAACGTTTATGTATTCACAACATACATACACAATCAGTGCAAAAAAGTATCAAGTAAATGGCGCTACACAATTCCATTACAAGTCAATCGCTTCCATCACACCCCGTCACGGCTCCGACTCCATTAAGTACAGTATCCCCTTATCCATCTCTAACAAGGACCACAAACACATAATACCTCCTTAACCGACACCAACAGTGGGCGTCACGGAACCATGATCAGAATAATACGTTGTGGACATTATTATTATATTCTTTTTTTATGTGTTACGGTGAATGTTCGAACTACGCAAACACTTAGTTTACCATTTGCTAGCCTAGCTTTTACCAGTACTTATAAAAATGATAAATGTTCTTGCTTTTATAAAAGCAAATCAATTAGTCATTTATTGTTCTCATTATGTATTTTGTATATTATTAATTGTCACAGACGTGACTATTTTTCAATATTTCAGGTGACTGAGGTATTACCTAAGATCTTTTACCACATCATCGCCAGACTTATGGACTACCCTGAAGTTGGTGCAGTTTTTGTATGAGATTTACTACAGCGCAGCCATTGTAGCCAACTTCAGGGCGGCCAAGAAGTTTGGCGAGAACTATACCATCAGTTGCGATAGTAGACAAACGCAAACCGTCACTTTTTTTTTTAAATTACCAAGTGTCTGCCAAAAGTACAAAGTAACAGTTCGAAATTTTACCAGTATGACTTGGTAAAACTTAGTATTTCTCGTAGTTCGCCCTTTAACAGTAACACGCACACACATAATAAGTCAATTTTGTCGTCCATATTTATTTTAAGGGCGTTAAGGACCGGTCCTTAATTTATAATATATTATTTTGTTGTTAGTTTCCATTGGTTGTTCACACATGTAGTTATTTTTTCATTTGGCAAATAAAAGTAATAATGGGTTTGAGTTTTACTGTGTTTTGTTTAGTTTATGAACGAAGGGAATTGACGGTCAATGACATGGGAGATATTTTTTTTTGGTAAGGAGTTATTGTTTTACTAATTTTGATGGTACTAATGAAATTATCCACCAGGGTTACCGACATAGCCCGAAGAATTGCCAAACTTAAGTGGCAGTGGTCAGGGCACATTGCTAGCAGAACGGATGGTCGATGGGGCAGAGAAGTTCTGGAGTGGCGATCGCGAACCGGAAGACGCTGCGTTGGAAGGCCTCCCACCAGGTGGACTAGTGAAGGTTGCGGGAATCCGCTGGATGCGGGACGCACGGGACCGGTCAATGTGGCGTCGCTTGGGGGAGGCCGATGTCCAGCAGTGGACGTCTTTCGGCTGATATGATGATGATGAATGAAAATATACATTGGATGTTGGATGGATTGAAACTATAGCGATATCATAACAAAATCACTCTTTATAATGAAAGTTGTAGTTTTGGTGAGATCTGTGTCAAAATTACTACTTGAAGCTACAAATTGATTTTAAAAATTATTGTTAAAATATTTTCACCCAAATCATCACCATCTTTTTTTAATTAAATTATAACTTGAAAGTGAAGAAACAACTTCGAACATATTGTTACAATTAGGCAGCTTGAAAATCTGCAGTGACCTTCTCAGAAATAATTTCAATAAAAATATATTACCATACTACCTGCCAACAATCTCACCTCGAGATTATCAATTAAATATATAATATTTAAGACCAATACTTTCGACAGTAAGTGAACAAGTCAATAACTACTTCTTTACTAACTACTTATATATATAATTGCCATTCAACAGTTACCGTAAACAATTTTGACATATTTAACGTAAATCGGATACAAAAACGTACAAATCTTTATTGAATGGCAAATATTATGTCCATGTTAATTCTACACTTAAAAAGAAAAAGACACGAACGACTGTTGTAAAATATTTAATTGAAAGTCACTTTTCAGTTCATGGATTCTACATACATACATAAACTGACGCCTTTTTCCCATGGGGGTAGGCAGAAACTATAGAACGCCACCTGCTACGATCCTTACATACTTCTTTTGCTTCACACACATTCATACATCTAGTCATACACACACGCCGGTTATGGGTACTGCGCACTTCGCCTTTCTGAAGGACATCACCTATAAGATCTATGTATGTCTTTCTAGGTCGTCCCCTCCCGGCGTTTCCATTCACGTCTGCCTTGTAAATACCTTTCGTTAGTCGCCTTTCATTCATCCTCTCAACATGGCCAAACCATCTTAACATACCCTTTTCAATTTTAGTCACTACATCTTCTTTTAAACCACAACGTTGTCTTATTACCTCATTCCTCAATCTATCATTTAAAGTTACACCACACATACTCCGCAAGGAGCGCATTTCTACTGCATTAATCAATTAATCCATGGATTCTATATATATAAAAAATCAATGCCACTTTTCGTTGTAATTTTATAACTCAAGAACGGGCTCACCTATCCAAACCAAATGTTTAGGTTTTGTTCGGACTATTTAGTAGATGGTTTAGGTTTTTCTTTTCCAGTATGTAGGTTAGGTAAGGTAGTTATGGCAGGTAGGTAGCCAGTATACGGGGGCGAAGCCGCGGGGGTCAGCTAGTAATTTTATAAAAAATCATGTTTTAAGATCAATTATTTATTTCAATAAAGACATTGATGACTTAAGTGGTGGTTCTTGGAGTTTTCACTTATTTAAAACACTTCTGATTACTTTACTAATAGGTTTCAATTTCAAGTTTCTTTTTTTTAATATTATTTATAGGCTCGCGCTTGACCACTATCTCACCTGATGGTAGTCATTAGTCATCTATACTATATAATAATATTATAAAGAGGAAAGGTTTGATTTTTTGTTTGTTTGTTTGTTTGTATGAATTGAATAGGCTCCGAAACTACTTGGCAGATTTGAAAAATTCTTTCACTGTTGGATAGTCCATTTATCGAGGAAGGTTATAGGCTATATAACATCACGCTACGACCAATAGGAGCGGAGCATAAATCAAAAATGTTACAAAAACGGGAAAAAATATTCCTTTTTGAGAGCTTCCATTGCGTGCGCTGCGTAAATGGTTTAAGTTACGCAAATATCATGTATGATGGAATTGTTTCTCTTTAAAAGTTCTAAAAAAAAGTCCGTGACACCATATGTCTATCTTTTAAGGTGGACTCACAATAGCAAATTTTATGTTCTAAATTTTAATTAGATCAACGCTGCCGGTAGAAACAAAAGTTGGTTGCATTCGTATAGTAGTATATATATTTTTTCTTATTCAAATAAATAGTTCAACAAGTTGGTAGGTAGATAGGGTAGGGTAGGTAGGGTAGGGTAGGTAGGGTAGGGTAGGTAGGGTAGGGTAGTGTAGGGTAGGGTAGGGTAGTGTAGGGTAGGGTAGTGTAGGGTAGTGTAGGGTTGGGTAGGGTAGGGTAGTGTAGGGTAGGGTAGGGTAGGGTAGGGTAGGGTAGTGTAGGGTCGGGTAGGGTAGTGTAGGGTCGGGTAGGGTAGGGTAGTGTAGTGTAGGGTAGGGTAGTGTAGGGTAGTGTAGGGTCGGGTAGGGTAGGGTAGGGTAGGGTAGGCAGGTTAGGCAGGGTAGACAGGGTAGGCAAGGTAGGCAGGGTAGCCAGTTGACGGGAGCGAAGCCCCGCGGGTCAGCTAGTTTATTCATAAACAAGTAACTTGTATCTGAATTTACACACAAAATTAGACAAATACAGTATATAAACTATAATAGATTACATTTGAATTTCATAGATAACATATACAAATGTAAAACAATAAAATTTACATTTCTTCAATATTGCATTTCAACATGGAAATTAAACAATATGGCCAACCCCTTAAAATTAAAAACAATAAACGATTAAGATTAACACTTAGACACACTAACGGTAAGCGATTAAGATTAACACTTATTCCATTACCTGCGTGAAATGTGATTTAATTTGTAAAGACATAATAAAAAAAAAACAGACCAAAATCGTTTACTGATTGATTGAGACATCAACAAACTAACCAAAAAAACTAATGAAAACAGTATGAACCCAAACATTCTTCAGCTGACTCTAGCTAGCACGATCTTCATTAACAAATTATTTACAAAAAAAAAATGGAAGATTTTAGAGCAAGTTTCCCACGACACTGCCCCAATTTGGCGTCAAAAAGAAACGTTACATTCACAACACATGCTCTCGTCTCCGCCACCCTTAATCACAAAACTGTCATCTGCGAGGTGGTCCGAAAAAAAAACATCAAATAAATCTTGTCGACGCCAAAAAATTCACTTAGCACTCTATACATTCATAAAAGCGTATAGACGAACAAGAAAATGTAGATGCGAAGATATTGTTAAGTTCAACGTCCATTGCTGTGTCAGTAAGTGTTAAGGCGAGGATGTTGCCTTCTACGGGATAGATGGAGTGTTAACTATTTATGTTTTTAGTGATTCATGATGGAGGAGGGTAGGGTGCAGGTCACTAACGGAGCTAGTAGAAAAAAACTCAGCTCACGACTCCCGAGTGATTGCTGTCTAAGAAAAAATCTACCAAGAACGAACCCGAGAACACGACGGGTTCCGTATTTTTTTTATTATAAAAGAAGACATGGTGGACGTTGAACAACGCTTGCCTAGAAATAACCTATTCACTCTTAACTTAAAGACCCCTAGGTTGTAACTTAAGACTCCAGCAGGGAATTCCACTCCTTAGTTGTACGCACAATGAAAAAATGCCCAATTACCGAATGTCTTTATGAATATTCAACGACATTCAAAGTCGTTCTAAAGAATTATTGGTATGCTCAGAATTTAATTGGGACTTTGTTTCGAATTAAAATAAAAGAGACGTTAATTAGTGACGAAGAAAATGCATCTGTGGAATGCCAATAAAGATCAGGGGAATGTCAGTAACGATTGTAAATTTTTATGTGACCTATTAATCGTATAACTTTATTAGGAAGATGTAGTTATCAATAGGAATTAATGCAGTTCTAGTAAACATCTTAAATAAATTAACATAATAATCTAGTCGAATTAAAATAAGCTTACACATGTCGCCCGATAAAATCCGTCTCAGTACAAGTCGTACGGAACCCTAAAACTATTGAACTTTAGCGAAAAAAAAAGCTTTGCTTCCAAGAATCGTCTCTCATCGTGATTGAATCTTTCATCTGAGACAGACATAGATAGATGTATAGTTACTTAATAGTTTTTTATAGTCTTACGAAGGCTTATTAGTTTTTTTTTGATGCTCAATGGTGGAGACTAAAGCAGGGTTCCGTCTAAATCATGTTTGTGGAGTAACGGATTATGACAATTGATTTGGTGTTGATGAATGAGTGATTTAGTGTCCGACCAAAAAAACGAGTTTCGATTTAATTTCGGATTCGGCGGCAAACCTGCCGAAACTAAGACCGAATCCGGAACTGCATTCGGGAGTTCTCGCGCTGTGTTCGGTCATGTTGAAGCAAGTATTTTTTTTGCGTCTTTTTTTTCTTCTTAAATTCGTGTTTGTTATGTTGATTATTATACCAATAAGTGAAAATGTCGAAAACTGCATAGCTATGTGATTTAAAGATACAAAAATAAAGACTGACTGATTATAATAACATTTTTTTTATTTTCCCTCAAAACATGATTCTTGTATCCTTACAAGAAACCGAAACAGACTGTTGCCGAAATTCGGTTTCGGGGTCGTTCGTAAAAACCAGTTTCCGTCGGACACTATAGTTTTCCATTGATTGTGATTTGAGAGATCAATATTCGTGATGATGGGACGATGATGAACTCAACATTGATTTAAGCTCGCCTTTGTACATGTACTTTATCATCACATTGTATGGTTTTGGTGTACAATAAAGAATTAACATAATCTAGGTAGAAGTAAAATTTAATGCCGAAGTGAGTGCGCTCTTGATTCGACTAAAGCCCACTTACACAGAGTTAGTTGATAACCCGAGGTTTAATTGACAATTTTAACTCGTGTTAGTTACTAACTCTGAGTTAACTTTTTCGTGGAAGTGGGCCATGGGAACAAGCCGTTAGTTTATGTATGTATGTATGTTAACTGGTGACATTTAAACTTTTTATCCTTACAAGCATAACGTCAAAAGTGTTTACTTATAAAATGTTTTATAAAAAATGCAAGTGTCTGTCTCACTTCCGATACCTGTTTCCAGATGCTCTTACAGAATAATAGACAAAACTATATCTACCCTTTATAATTCAATAATATGAAAATTGAGAATCATAAAGAGGGGTGCACTGCACAAAAAAGCTAGATTGTACAAATTATACAGTATCTTTTAATCCCATTGAATTAAAAGGATAAAGGGTATTATTTCCATAACATTATACGTAAAGTATACATTAAATACTAAACACTGGAGGATATCCGGTTTTTTTAATCGATCCTTTGGGTCCCACGCCCACAACGAACGAAAGTATAATATTTTTTATCGATAACATTACAAAATTGAACCCCATGTTACGTTTATCTGTTGAAAACTTTGACAGTCGGAAACAGATCTTATCGAATTGAGCTTCGTTTACAATCGATTTTTTTTTGTGTTAAAAAATACTTCTACATTTCTACCTGCGTTTGCGCAAACAGCTTTTGGAAACATTCCTTTCCCGTGATCACGTTAGTAATACTCATTGCTTGCAAACCGGACACAGCAGTAACTCAATTTTTAGAAGAGTATTTATCTAGCAACGATTGTCAAAACACGAACACAAATCAAATCCGTCAGTGACCACACGACAGCCGCGACAATGGAACTTCCGCTCCTAAAAACCGACAAAAGCATTAATCGCCCCGGCGGACCAAATCAACCGTATGTTGTGGTAGGACCTCCATTGTCATCGTGACACATTGTTTTTTTTTATCAACGGCCGTATTAGGTGTGAAACGACGCCTAATCCCTTATTAAGTAAACGAACATGAAACATACAAAAAGTTCTTGTCAATTTAAAAGCGATAAAATTCTCGGTGCCCGAGTTATCCGGAGTCCGGAGTGTCGAGCGGTAAAGAAAGCCGATATATCTAAAATGCGTAGAACAGGTTCTGATAACACAACTCGGTCCGGTAACGAGTGGCCCTTTCGAACTTTCACACGGAGTGCACATGTATGTAATGTACATCTCGTACAGCGGATGTCGTCGCAATTACGAACGGCTGCGATTATTATTGCGCGGTATTGTGCGGCCAAATTACAGCATCTCGGCTTCCCATCCGGTCTAACGCTGCCACCGTGACACGCGAGACTGGATCTTATCACGAAAATGACAGATACTGAATTGCAGTGTCGAAAGGGCGACCGTTTGAGAAGATGCGGCGACGCGTACAGGACGCGAAGACGGTCGCGATAGTCGGGCTAATAAGGGCCGGACAGATCGCAGGTGAACGAAATGGAACAATCGCGTCTCGCTCACAATGCAGTCTCGACGAGATGATACCGCGCGGACACCTGCGGTGGCTCCGTCAATAGGCAAACTTCTGATTTATGTGCTCCAACATAAACGTTGCGCTTCACCGATATGCACCGGAGAAAATTGCGTCTTTCTACACTCACAAAAGCGTGTTCGAACTTGTTCAGCGATCAATGCGTCCATCCGACTGTGAGGACGCGATTTTGTTTTCATATCTCTCGAATAATGCAGCTGCATTCAATAGCGACACCCAGAGATGGCAAATGTATGAATTATTGTTTGGTTGGGACGGATTTCTAGAATTTCTCTTTGACTTTGGACGTGGGTCTTGGTTCCTGTAATTTGCACAATGAGTGTTGATTTAGCGCACCTGCATTGTGCATGTATTTTTTGCATAGTTGTGGTACAAAAGTGTCGGACGGCGACTGGGCGACTGGGAGCGCAATCACCCCTGCAGTACAAGGTAGACTGGGGACGCGCCGTGAGTCACAGCCCTCGGTGACCCGGTTCGCACGCAGCGTCGCCGCGCGCGCTCTAAGCTGCGTCTTATATGACGCGGAATTTATTGGCTTCATACACCGAGCGACCACGTATCGCCTTTCAGAAACACTCGTTACTTCCTAACCGACACCTAATTCGTCTATGACGCAAGAGAAGCTGTCCTAGATTACCGCGATGAGTTGCCACAAAATCCAGGCATCGTTCGTGTATTATCTGTTGGTATGACGGCTCATTAGTCTCTGGCTGACTGCTCCGGTTGGGCTATTTGCACAAACATGGCTCGCTGGGTGATAACTTTGATTGATGGCCAGTGCCGCAATGAGCCGCTATTGCCTTGGCAACCAGTTATTGTAGATAGATAATACGGCGAACCTATTGTAGCAAATACGACATGAGTGAAATGACCTGGAGTGAAGTATACGTCGAGTGCCAAGTATTTGACATGAATATGCACTCCACTGTATTGTAGAGGAGTCACTGACACTTCCTACTTTTGAATTCCGGTTCTTTTGTATTTTAATGTCAAAGTTTGTGATACATAAAATCTACTGGTTCTGTTTCATCATAACAAAGAGCATTTCTTTACGAGGGGCTTTTATCAACCAGTATTTCTGGTATACCTGACCCGATGACATCATAATTCCATCAAGGGGCAAAAACCTTCAGGCTCTAAGACAAATTAAGAACAATATTTGCATACGTACATATATCATTATTTTAATTTAAGCAGGGTTTTGTGACCGTCATGTAAACGTCTCCGGACGGGCACAGCCGGCGTCCGGTCGGGCCGGTACAGCAGATGCCGCGCCGACCTTGCGCAGGCGCACACGCAGACGAATATAACCATATATCACATGCCAGACGCGATAGGAGGCTCTGTAGGAATGTCTCATGGAGACTCTATTTTAAGGGGCCTATCATTTCCTTCTATTTTTGCACGACGGATAAAGGAACCTTGCAAATGTGATAAAAATAAACGTTTTAGGTTAAAAATGCGTTTATTCTACTGCGATAAATAACTGTCCCAAATGAGATAGCATCACTATTTTTTTTTTTTTTTTTTTTTTTATATATATTTTTATATATTTAAAGTAAAAGTCAACCTGCTACGATATTTCTTATTTCTTTCTCATTCTTGTGTACCCGACAGACAACATCTGCTCCTTAAGACAAGAAAACGATCAACAATAAATAAAAGCCCACCATTCATCCCACTTCTGATCACCCAAGAGCTCGATAAACAATATCCCTTCATCGAATATCCTTTAATCAATACATCGACGACGAAAAAAACGTATCATTTATTCGTTTCTCGTTGTAAATGTCATAATAAACTGCATAGCAAGATAATAATGCGACTTTGTATGGGTTAAGGTCACAATTTCCGTAAAATATTAACTATAATTGGAAAAAATGAATTCTAAAAGTGTTCTGAAAGTAAATGTCAGGCCGCAAGGGTAATCTTCCGATGGTGGAAATGAGCATGCGGTTTTATAGTTGTAAAAAGAAATAATTGTTATGAACAAGACTGGTGGATGGTTATTGTGGAAGACCACAGATATAAATCTAACTAGATGACGCGATTGTATGTACTTCGCGTGCCAAAAAACGGAGTAAAGTTACGATCATTGATCGTAATCTGAGCTATTCATTTAGCATTATCGGCACCGGAAATCCACCGAAATCTAGAAAAATGGTTGTTTTTGCCATATTGAGCTGTAAAGAATGTATAGAGAAAATTGGCCCAGGCATTGGAAATGTTTTCTTTCATTGGTAATTCAATTTGTGTTTGTGAAAAAGTGGCACGCTTGGTTTTCATACAGATGGAAGGACTTGCGTTATCTAGTTAGATTTATGTCTGTGTGGATGACTGATCGTTGAACTTATTGAAACTTGAATGGTAGGATCAATTTATGTAGGCATCAGAGAAGTTTTGTGGATACGAAAAGAATTATTTAAAGTTCAATTTCTATTGAAAACTTCCTTTTCTTAACCAAACGAGAGATCAAGGGTTGTTCACAAGTTTAACATTTCAAATGATTAAGTGGAATGGGTAGGGTATTTTGACAAAACATCCGTAACAATTGCATGTCGTTACGGGTTTTTTAGAAGATCGAAATCGGGCAAGCTTAGAAAATGTAAAGCCAGTGTTATTTCACATGAATTCAATCATATAGGCTATATTCATAAACACCAAAGCCTGGGTTTTCTTCAAATGACTAACATAAGCACTAATATTTTAGTAAACAAGCGTGGGTGACCAGCTAATATCCAATTTCTACAAACTGTGATGTTAGTGTCTGTATACAACTCGGATTTTCGGCTGCTACACTATATTCTGAGTCATTCACAATACAGCTGTATTATTTTGATAAAGATACTACAGTTTTTATTGAGTTCCAAAGTCTGCCTTATCTCGGCGTTCGATCACGAATCGAGGTAGGTAGGGATGGTGATAATGGCTTTTTATACTTAACAAGATCATTTGGCTGTCGATGAAGAGGCCCAGTAGTTTATTTATAGTCGTGTTGTTCATGTTTAAGTCAATAAATTGACAATCATTGTCAAACATGAACATTTATGGAAGACCTACCAGCACATGACTAACGTTCACATTTTGATTATTTGGTTTCTTCCCATGCTTGCTTCGATAATTAATTTATTCGACAACTGCATTCACGAAATATAGGTTTCTTTTTATTATAGGTAATCTCGCGCTTGACCACTTTCTCACCTGATGGTAAGCGATGATTTGGTCGACGGTGTAACACGCTTGCCTAGAAGTAACCTATTCACTCTTGACTTAAAGACCCCGAGGTTGTAGGTGATAGTTGAATTGTTCATATAAATTTTCAGTGGCAATTATGCCACAGGTCTTCCAGGAAATTGTACAGTTATAGATCAAGCCCTTTTTCGGTACCACAATCCAATTATATTTTAGTCGCGGAATGGCTAAATATACATACTTACTTATCGCGATGATTCACAATTCAGCGAATACTAAAAATAAAAGTAAATGGACGGTATGTCAGTATTATTGATTAATAGACTGAGTGTTAGACCTACAGGACAAAACGTCGTCGTCTTGGTCTAGGTAGTCTAGGTAGCCTTGGGATAGTTGGGGACAAGATTTTATAAGGAATGGACGACATTTGACTCATAGACTCTTAAGGCGCAGATACCCCCGAGTAGCTAATTTTAAAATGAGAATTACGTATAAACGGCTAGTCATAATTTTTTTGGAAAAAATTATGTTACAATAGCCCACTTTCATAATAATTTGATCAAAGAAAATTTTGAGTTTTATTCGTATAATATAACATAGTGCAATTAATTTGTAAAGTTATGTCTAACACGGACAAAAAAAACGACAATCGCACCAAAACCGCCGAGCGTATTTGAATGAAATTGACACCATTTCAAAGGCAATTTAATTATCTACATTTTGATCTGAGGCTTTTTTTTTAAAGGTCAGAAAACAATAAGGAAAATACAAGAAAATGAAAAACTCATAGCTAGCGCGTTTGCCGTTCCCACAAGGTCGTTTGCGACTGTCGTCGTCTTAAACAACTCCGTAGTTTTTATAAAACAATATTAAGCAGTCGTTAATGTATTTATCATTGCTTTAACGACCGCCCATTTGGAGCTGATCATCCCTAATTACAATCACGCAACGCAATCTGTTGGAACAAAACGACAAGAGAAACATATTGTAGTTTAGAGAAAAAGGTAAAAAAAAACATTACCCACCTTCCGCGGCAGTCGGGTAAAAAAAATCTATCACCCGGTAATACGAGGCTTATAAACAAAAACTGGAGTACTCTGATGACTTTTTAATTTATTTGGGATCAAACGACAGTGGTCAGGTTGAAAAAACGCAGATGACTCGGCTGTTAAAGAAACCGAGTAAGGGATATTATGATTGATAAAAAAAAGGTGGGAATACAGGTTTTGGCTACTACAGCAGGTGGATGATGAGTTTGAAGTGTTTCGGATTGTAAGTTATACTTAAATTGACATACATATTTAATTTTTAGGGCTCCGTACCTCAAAAGGTATGAAAAAGTAACCCTTATAAGATCATTCTCTTGTCCGTCTGTCATCACCAATTTTCTCAGGACCTAGAAATTTATAAAAATATATTATAAATATATTTTTTATATTATATTTATAAATATATATTAGTTGTATAAAAATTAAGGTCCTGAGTCAACACGATTAAAGATATGGGCTAATTTAGAATTTCGCGAAAACATGTAAGTACCAAAATTTACCTTATTTGTTTTTCGGAATTTTCCCTTTACCTGTGCTGTAAGACCTTGCTTTTAACCAAAATTGTGAATTCCAGGTCAACTGAAAGTACCTACCCTATAATTTTTGGGTCGAAAACCTATATGGTAGTTTCACCTAGTTACCTAATTATTTTTTGGTGAATGTAGCTGTTTGTACGGAACCCTCGGTGCGCGAGTCGGACTCGAATTTGACCGGTTTTTTTTTGAGAAGACCTAAATATTTTTATGTTGTATTAATTAGCGTCCTATTAAGTCTTAAAGAAAAAGTCTGCAACTAAATTTGAGTATATTACATAGAGCTACTCCCTATCAGGGCTCCACAAATCAGTAAATGGATAACACGATACCCTTTGGCAAAACCTGGTGTCAGATTTTCTGGATAAACGACTGTTGCTGATCTACTCATAAGTATGAATTAAAAATTAATTAAGCTATGCGCCCTAAGCTAGCTTAGCTTTTAGCCCGCAACAGGGGAAAACCATAACATACTATCTTTCAATTATTGAGCTATAAATAATCAGAAGAATCATTTGATTGAAAACCTAACCATTACTGCGACCTTTATGCTTTATACAATGTTGCTACTCTCAAATCGAATTCTACCCGCATAACCCACGTCTGAACCGCAGGAGATCCCGTTGTTATAGAGGATAATTATTCTAATATACTCCATATGAAACGTATTGTTAACCTTTGATATCTAATGGGCCAGGCTGAAGGTATTGTTATGGGAACAGCTACAGCATCACATCGTCTTGGGTATCTTTACAAAGTCTATACTATATTACAATACTATATTGGTGAACACCAGAAATTGCTGAGGCCTAGCAAAACGTTAAAACAGTCTGGGTTTGTGAATATGTATTTATTCCTACTCCTCCGTTATTCTTTTCTGATTAATTTCGTTGCGGGATCCAAGACAGTTAAATTCATTATCCGGGACTTCGTCGAACTTCATTGCCTCGGCGCTTTTCTGGTGGTCGCCACTGTTGATTCTGGCTTTCAGGAGTTGCAGTGGTTTGGGAATAGTGCGGTGGGACAGTCCCAAAAAATAATAATAATAATTCTGGGTTTACATCTGTACTGCACTGTCTTCAAGTCTTAGGTGACTTGGATCATCATTTCAACTCGGAATCACCCAACTGCTGAGTACGGACCTTCCTTTTCATCTGCCAACCTTGCCCGTTCCATGCGTCACTCAACCTGGTGTTTCTCGCAAAGATAGTATCATCAATTAATTAGCAAACCAGAATACTAAGCAGCCCGTATTGAAATATATTCCGGACTAAGTTGTCCTATGTTATTGTGTGCAATAAATAAAGAACAAGAATATAGGTAACAAATGCAACAACACTTGTGAAAAGTCAAGGGTGAAACGCTCAAACTATGATAAAAATCACAAGCCAATTCTCCAAATCCCTACTCACCTTTATACGAACAAATCACATAAACACATCAACAGAAATCGACGAAAAAATCCCGACGAAGATACAAAACTGTTCAAATGTAGATATACATATTTATGAAGTGACATCCTCTGGTCTGTTGGGTTATTGGGACTCATTCACCAAATGTTGCTATCTATTAACATTGTTATCGCCAGTTATCGAGGGTCGCCCTTCGAGGAAACCAGGGTTATCGATACGAGTGCTGACTTTGTGATAAACCAATCACGAGAAGGGATTTCTGAGGATTCCGTGACAAGTTTACATGTAAATTATAAATGGAGATCGGTGGGATGTGTACAACTTATCATGGTCGATCAGTAAAATGTTTTTGTAGACATAATAATATTTGTGTACTTCAATAAAGGTGACTTACAATATTTAAATATATGGGAGACTGGTATCATGGTCCTTATCGCTATGTGAATTTCCACTGGAAACTTTATTGTAAATTCTACGATTTGATACTAAATATCATACATAGAGAACTGGCTATTAGTGTCTCGGACCCCCGTTAGCCGGAGGTGCGTAGCCGTGACGACATGTCAATAAAACACCAATAACGCCAGGAATATCGAATATCTAATTTATCTACTGCAAAAGTAATGAAGAACCACACTTTACAACCCATTGAAGAAGTCGTTAAGCCAGAAGGCAAATGATTCACAAACGTGCGTAACAGCGTTTCTCCCAGACTCCCAGATCAGTTACAAAGATCTTAATAGACGTATAATTGGGTCGGTGATAAACCTTCCATTTCGCCCTCTAAATATTGGTTAGTTGTTGTAAAGGTTAGTTTACACAGTTCGAGCTGGCTAGATCATTATAGTGCAGCTACCTCAACCGTGTGACCGCATCATTAGAGTTACTGTCAATAGCGAATTGATCAGTACCTAGCTCTAATAATATGAGCTACAATTTCTTATTATTATTGTCAGGTCATTGCTTTTCGCCAGTTTCATAGCAGCTGCTCACGTCATGTGATTGTTCAACACAAGAAGGCTAACTGTCATGACGTGCTTCATACGGTACATCACACAGAAGCTGTCTCCTACCATTGCAACTCATGTAACCAAGCCTTACATCCACCCACACACTGTCTTTAAGTTTATTTGCAGTTCAATTGAGATAAAGACGAGCAATAAAACGGAAGATGTGAACCCTTTAGACTCCCACCTACTAAATAACAATGGTCTGAGGTAATCAAACAGATTTTGAACAGTCATAAGACCACAGAACAAAACTCGGTGATAAATAAAAGCGTTTCAATGGAACTGGATCATATAAGGACGATAGAAACTGGTTTTTGTAAGTCATTTATATCCTTAAAAGGAATTGCATCTTAAATGGACCAAATACAAATGGTGCATATGACGTGTTCCTAACAGGAAAAGACGTAAGTAAAGGCAGTAGCAGAGAAAACGATATGGACAATGTAGAAGAGAAACGAATACATGTTGCCTACGAAGAAAAAAACATAAAACTATCTCTCATACGAAAAAAGTTTTCAATTACAATGGACCAAATACAAATGGTGGATATGACGTGTTCCTAACAGGAAAAGTCGTAAGTATAGGCAGTAGCAGACAAAACGATATCGACAATGCAGAAGAGAAACGAATACATGTTGCCTACGAAAAAAAAAACATAAAACTATCTCTCATACGAAGAAGGGTTTCAATTATGCGAAACATTTCATTCGACATTCTGAAAGCTGACGTTACTGCGAAATACTTTACCACAATTATCGGTACAAAAAGAATTAATTACTTTAAATGGGACCCCTTCACCATTTAGATCGGTCCCAAGGCTTTCGTTTCAACGACTGAAACCGCAAAATGAATTGCCAACGAGACTGTCCGCGTTCGGAGAATTCGAGCAAAAGTTGAGGGTGTTTTATTGTAGATCAAAAGTTTCTATCAGCAATCATAGGAGAATAAATGTAGTTTTTTCGAATCCTTGACAATGACGATGAAATTATTGAAAGCAGGAAGTAAACCAGAGAGTTCTTTAAATATAATATTTTAATTCTCATAAAGCAGAAACAGATACTATTATAAGCACTTTCGTAATAGGATCAGACCATAAGACCGATGCAACAATTTATCCTACTCCAGATTAAATTCTTTGCATTAATCATCGCGACTCATTCATCTCGCACGTGGTTGGTCGATTGATGGGATCAAATCCTTCGCCTTGCCGAATTCACTTACGCAATTAGGCTGCAAGACACAACACTAAAATAAATATGTACTTTTACAAATGCCCCAAAACCGTTTAAAAGCACCAAAAAAGCCACTTAACACAGACGGTCGAGGCGTCAAGTTCAAAACCGTGAATGAATCAACAACCGTTATTTAATTGCTAATATAAATTTGTCGCCAGCCATTTCGCGGAGAAAATAAACTTCAAATTGATGTTTAAACCAAGCACAAAAACATCACTTCAATTCTCGGAAAAGAAATATATTTAGGAGCAGGAAAAGGAGGTTTTAACACTACTTATGAGACTAATTGGCTTTGCAGATATACAGGAAATAATGATGTGGTATCTTGCTTAAATAATAAAAGCTAAGAAATTATACAAAAAAAAATGCGTTTTTGTAAATATTGAGGATGATGTAGCAGTTTGTCTGCGTCATAGTACTATAGTATCAACTTGATTGGTAACCAATTGTATTTAGTAGCAAGTAAAAAATATCACGATTACGTAGATCAATAAACCTATCAATCAAAGGAGCCTATAGAAACATTATTGATAGAAATGATCCTAACTCAATTTACAACACAACAAACATTATATCGTCAGCATATACATATGAGAAAAACGAAGATGACACGAACAGAAAGGTAAACAAACGAACAGCTTGTAATAAAAACATTACTCACCATGGGTGTTAGCAAGGGGCCGCCATCAACCTCATCTGGAACCAAAAACAAACATGATTTCAAATTATGGGATAATGAAGTGTCGGCGTTTTAGAGTTCGGTATGGTGAGAGTGAAACTCTCTGGCTGGAGTAACTTAAAGTTCGCGCTTGGACGTGATAATATAATTTCTTGAAGCACTAATAGAACAATATCACCGGTACATACATACACGGTGTGTATATACATAATATTCAAAATAAATTTTAAGAAAAGCTCGATAACAGAAAGCTCATACTTGTCCGGACTACAGCGTGTTAACGGGGAAGCACGTAAATATAACAAAACGCTAATTTAAATCACGATCGCTTAATTGATTTAGAAAGAAAAGCCAACTATTGCATTTTGAAGATGTTAATCTGAAGTAATTACAATATCGAAGTCATTTCCTTACACTTTTTAAATACGAAGAGGAACCCTGCACCTAACATTAAGAGTTCGTAGACGACCATATTTCTTTTTTCATATTACCGTGTCCACAGTCCACCGCCTTGCTACCGTAGCGTAACGATATAACTAGCTATGTTTGTTCCAACGTGATGCCGGTCATCATCACCGTTGGACAAACTAGTTTATTCACTGGCTTTATATTAAGAAATGATTTTAACGCCGAAAATGAACAAAATCAAATAAGTAATAATTATGGTATAAGCTGTTCTAAAGAAGTTGTCAATTTTTAAGAAGCAAGAGAAGACTTTGAATGGAAGTAATCAAGAAAGTATTTATCGTAATATAAACTAAGTTAAAGAAAATTACAACATTAAAGATGCAAGAGAAGAATTTAAACGTATTTTTATTGAAGGCATTGCTGGAGTTAAACTTGACAAAAACAAGCACGCCTTACAAGACGCAGCACAACATGAAAGCTAACAGCAAAAGGACCAAAATAAATATTTCATCATAATAAAAATATATAGTCCAAGAGAAACACCGCAAGCCAAGTCGCAGGTAACAATTAAAGACGGCCACACTACCGATCACTACAATCATAGCAACGTTCGAATTAATGAAACTCCAGGCTAAATCGTTGCAACGCTCATAAAACATACTCGTAAAATAATATATACAGAAATGCCATCAGCATATCATGGACGGTTCTCACGCTTTATAGATATAAAAGGCATATTATGTACGAGCAATTAAGAGGTACATAATATAAAAATGATTGCCAGACAGCACACGATCCTTTTATAGACGGCGATGTCGATACACTGGGCTAGTGCCAAAAAAATCGTAAAAAAATAAGCGTTCGTTGATCTGCAGCATCTCTAATCGATAATGTATACAACGCCCAATTTATTATCATGTCCAAACTGGGTATATCAAATATGTGATAATACAAAAAAACGTCCAAAATACATTCTGATGCTAATATGAAAACGTAACGTCAATAAATTCTAATTTGTTATACAAATTGTCGTGCATCTGCTTTGGGTGTTCAGATCAAACGAATTCAGATGTTGATACTATATCATTGATATTAAAAACCTTGTCATCGGTATAGCTAACTTCTGAAGCAAAGTATACTATTATAACATTATTAATAAATTGATCACCATACAAGTAGGCACTAATCGTTCATCATTTTGTATCTTCATTTCTTTTATTGGGCCTTATTAAGGAACTGGTTATAAATAAGAATCATTAGAGACTTGTTTCTGGTCATCGCAGACCTCAGAGAAGCCATGGTTTGCAAATAAAAGATAAGGAAGGTTCTTATAATAGCCAATCACAACGCGGAAACAATAAAAATATCCCATAACACGTCGATTATAACTGATGGCCATCTTCCATGCAACTAAGAAGCTGATTAGTCAGCCATGACCACATATGCCAATATTTATAACACCATGCATAACATGTAAATGTTACCAGAAATATAAAGTTCCATTTAAGAGTAAACTGCGAGACGACTGAACAAAATGTGTCATAAAATTATATCACTGTTTAAAATATCTCAATTATTGGTATCAATTAGTATCAGTACACAAGTGTTATTTATTGAGTCACATTCTAAGCGCCTGCGCAAGTATGAATGGCCAGCCAATGAGTCAGTGTTTGCTGCCTAACGACTGCATATTAATACTGTTTCATGGAAAACTAATCATACAGGATAACACATGATTGTAAATTTTTAGGTTTAATCTTAGGTGGTCTTCTCGACTTTGGTACTTGTTAAGGAAAATGCTTCAAAAATTACGATGGACTTTGGTATTTAGGTAGGCAGGTAGCAACGCTTTTGAGCTTCGGCATGAATTCACAAAGTAAGTTAATATATTAAGATCAAGTCTGCTTTTACACAAGAGAAATGTGGGTTTCATCCATAACTTAGTGCAATTAACCTAAACTCTCAAAACGGTGAAGGAAAACATCGTGAGGAAACCGGCATGTCCTAGAACCAAAAATTCAAAGACATGTGACATCTACCAATCCGCACTGGGCCCGCGTGGTGGATTATAGCCCACTCCCTCTATGAGAGGAGGCCTGTGTCCCAGCAGTGGGAACATTAAAAAGGCTGATGATGATGATGATGATGAACCTAAACTTGTTGATACAGGGCTCAAACATGTGCATCATCATACATGTGTGGCATATGCAAAGTACCGCTAACTCATTAAAATGAGCTTGTTTTGTTTCAAAATAATTTATTAGCCAATACAACTCATATGGTAAGGCTAATATAACGTGCTTCATCAACAAATAAATAGATTAATTTCAGAACAAAAATAATCCGCAATACGAGAACTAAAACTAACTAGAATTTAGACCGTAAACCTGACACAGTTCCGAAATTCCTGCCACTTACGGACGCACGAACTAGGCAGTCTTACTCAGCAACGGCACTTCAACAACCGCTTCTAACTGGATTCAAACAACTAGACAAATAGAGCAATTACTGAACCGAACCTCAAGATCCTAATGGCGATTAGAAGAAAAAAACTGACTTCCTAACAGTGCCAATTTACTGATACATTACTCTTTGAAGTGAAAGAAAAAGATTAAAAAACGGAACGGAAGCCAGAGGTCACGGTCGTACTGGCTGTTCAATTAATATAGGTATAGCAAAAGAGTCGGAAAGACCCGATGCAATGTAAAAGGTATTTCTTCCTGCTTCGCTGAACGGCACTTAATAACAGCGGATTTTGTATTTTTTACTGTGGTGCTGGTATTTAAATTGTTGTTTTACAATGATAGTTATTTTGAGGTGAATTTTATTGTGATCTTGTAGCGTCTCTGGACTTCGTTTATCTACGAATCAATTACTATCCCCTTTAAGGCCCAAGATTCGAGGTCAGTTCTTCAAGGTTCCAATATAGGCCCCCATGGGAACCCGCTTTTTGATCTGCCGTAGCTGCCTTCTTAAGGTCAATAATCCAATCTTGCATAGTTCAACGTACCAGAAGGATGAAAACACTCATGTAATTAAAAACCAATTGTTAAATGCTCATACATCAAGCAATCAAGATCATAATTCGTGACAGTACGCCTTCTAATTTAATTTCGGCCGTCTTCGGTCGGCGGCATAGTTTTCGTAAACCGATTTGAACCCGTGACCCTTGCTTCCGCAGCTTTGAAACCGTGGTAGATACACTACTTGGCAATGCCGACCTCTGAACCCTGGTCCCTGAGTGAAGTCGTACAAAGCGGTACGGATGTAAAGTCTCCGAGTTCGCAGAAAGGATGTAGGCATAAAGAAGCCAGAGTGTATGATTCATTTGCAAGAGAACAGTTGGTATGCATTCATGAATGATGATGTGATCTTAGATTTGTTGTATGTACTCCCTTTTAGGGTTCCGTACCCAAAGGGTAAAAACGGGACCCTATTACTAAGACTCCGCGGTCCGTCTGTCTGTCTGTCTGTCTGTCACCAGGCTGTATCTCATGAACCGTAATAGCTAGACAGTTGAAATTTTCACAGATGATGTATTTCTATTGCCGCTATAACAACAAATACTGAAAACAGAATAAAATTAATATGTAAGGGGGGCTCCCATACAACAAACGTGTTTTTTTTGCCGTTTTTTGCGATAATGGTACGGAACCCTTCGTGCGCGAGTCCGACTCGCACTTGGCCGGTTTTTTGTCAACTGTTACCGATTCCTTATCGCAGGATATGGTTATTTTGCGTGGTTTGCAAAATAATGTGAATAGTATACGAATATGTATTGGAACAATTTATCTTACTTTATAATCTATTTGTTATTATGGTGGCGCCAAGCGAATATTTCAAACCCACGCTAGACTTGCCTAAAAAGGCTCTTTCTTACTTATTTTTTACACAATGCTGCCATCGAAGCCTTGAAACCTTATTCCAAAATTAAGCTAACCCACCTAAGTCTGATCTAATCTAGATTTTTCCAGATCAATGCCCAATTTATGCAAACAATTATTTTAAAACCAACAATATAATAAGACCAAATAAAACCCCTAAAAAGGCCTCGCTTACCATGACCATCAACTATATTTAGAGATACGACTACGAAGCACCATAAAATTTTGATTGCCGCGTAGGTCTTGAGACGGCCTTGACAAGCATGTACTCCTAGTAGTCGTTGAATGATTCACACGCCTACACTCCTGGTAGCTTGGACCACTTCGTCACCAAATATGCAGAAACGTTTGGAACACTACGTGCCAGAATTTTTGTGCTCCATCAAACCAGCTGTGTCATTGAATCTAAATTAAGTTGTGAGTGAATTTACGAGATTCTTCTTTTTGATTTTTTTGAGCGTATGACTTTGAGAATCCATAAAATATGGACTTTACTGGGCTGATTTATATTCTAAGCGAATTTTGTATTCTACAACCTTGAAGACTAGAATGTAATCAACATAAATTCAGAACATATTCAACTAGTAGAAATACGAGGTGCTAAGTTCAGAGACGTCTTTCAAAATCTAATCGAGACATAAAACAATTTGAATAGAACATGAGAATCCTTTTACAAAAAGGTGTGAAAGACATAATAGAAGACGCTACTGTGCTTTTTAAATTAGAGCACGTCCATACATTTCTCTTTTTGGGATGTCGACGTTCCGGGACCACGGGAACGGGTTACAAAAGTCAATTTGATTCGGGAGGCGATGCTCATGTTTGTGGAGTAAATAAACATTGTCGAGGCGGGGGGCACCGGGAGCGTAGGTGCGAACAAACAGGCGGACACACAAATTGCATATTTATTCTACATAACAAATGTAGGCGCCGAGCTACTTAGACGAAATAATGCGATGAACGTATTCACTCATATCTACATCTGCACTAATATTATGAAGAGGTAAAGTTTTTAGGTTTAGATGTAGGCGATTATGTCAGGCATTACTTATCTGATTTCGAAAATTCTTACAGTGATAGAAAGCTAAACTATCGTTTAGTGTCAAAGTCAATTTTCCCGAACTGTTCCTTAAGGCCTCGGGACCAAAGCCGGAGTAAAATTATAAAGTATGAAATATGTTGAAGTCAATGACATGTAGTTTAAAAAATAAGACGTTTATAAAGATTTTATCGGCCGCTTTAGAAACTCAATGTCTTTATAAGAGTCGGCAATATATTGAATTAAACATTAGCTACCTAGTTACGTCCCAGTTTATCTAGTTGCTACAAATGTATAAAACCGAACGTTACTAAGACATCAGTCTGATAATAAAGCCATTTACTATAGCAGTTCTACAGGGTTAATTTTTTTGCTGAAAACTCAGGTTTTGCGGCAATTTAATATGGATGATATTGTCATAAATGGTCTGAGTCGTATAGAATTCTAGTCAAAGCATAAAAAGGTGGTAAAAAATGAACTACAGTTGTTTGGGAATCTGTCAAAATTACGTGAGTTTTCTAAATAAAAACAAAACAAAATAAATAAACACCATGTAATCACGAGAATCGGTCTGTGTCCGAAGCCGGATGCCAAGATTCGTTCCGAGCATGTCACAGCCCCTGTCATGTTTACATGCTTTAGTCATCAATCTATGTGTCTGGGGAGCTATAGTTACGCAAAAGCGCAAAAAGCGAAGTGTAACGACCGACGGACCGCCCTTGAACCTGAGAACACGTGCACTGGCTGACAGACATGACGACAATATTCAACAATTTAACATTCAACACGTAAACTACTGCGAGAGGAAACTCCGCACTCCGCAGCCCGGTACACTGCTCGCTACGGAATGCATTATTATTAGATGAAACGACTCTCGTTTCTATCCTGCGATTAAAGCGATCTCTATTAAACAATCCTACAGCAAAAACTTCGCGAAAACTACAATGTACGACGGCAAAGCAAAATTGCTATTCCAGATTCATTTGGTATCTCTGAAAGATCACCAAAAGTACTCGTGAAGAATACATAAAATACTAGAGCAGAATCCAAATGCATAAAGCAATCGTAACAAGGTTTTAAGAGCACATTCGTTGCCCTCGGCACGACTGCACCGTTATATATTTTTGGCAACCATTTTTATGATACGCAGTAAGCCGACAAGCCGTAACGGCTGAACGGACTTGGATACAATTTGATACAGGGATTGAATGTGTGTTGGATTAGAGCAAAGCGTAGTTTTGTTTCGGAAAACTGAATATTTTCTCTGTAAGGATAACAAATAGCTTCACATATTATTATTATACAAACTCGTTGATTGTTCCATCGTGATTCCCCCGACAGAAGATCAATTTGTCTCTGATGTTTTTCCAGCTGTGTCTGTTCTTGGCGTCATGGTAACCTTACCTATGGTTAAAAAGATTTCTTAAATAAGGCCTAGCCTGGTTTTTATAGGCTAAGTATTATAATACTCGTATGATACTTTAAAATGCCTTCGAAATCCGCTGACAATCACACAAAACATTCTCATCTATAATATCAGAGAGATTCGCGAGTACATACATCAGCTGAGAATATTTTGACATGACCGACCTTGAACCTCCCTGATGGACAGTTGGCAAGGCAACCGACGCGATAAACCGGCGCTTTCGGAAGAAACGATCGTTTTTCATGGATTTTCTCATAAAAACACGACGGATTAGCGACCGGAACGGAGTAATGCTTTTTGACATTACGTAATATTGTTCCGAGTATAATGGGAGGCCGTTTGACTGAGCTAATGTTTTACTAATAACTTTGTTGAATGATAACAAGTAACAAGCTAATAATGGAATGAGAAAATATGTAATAGCCATTATATTCAGCCTTCAAGAAATAAGAACAGTCTAGAAGTCTGGGCGATAGAATTCTATAAAGTCTGAAAATCTACAATGTCTGAGGCAGAGAAGATTATACATTATAGTTACGTCATTCATTATTACATCAGAAGAATCCTGATGCAATAGTTTACTATGAATCAAATGACACAACATATCAAAAGCTTTACCAAAATCCACTTTAAGATCCTGCATTACCAGTTTTTGGCTTTTTCTCAACTCTACGGCTTTATCAACGTGAGATAATTCCTGTTTCGGTTCACCAAGGAATTTCTATCTCAAGTTGGAATTTAGCTGAGAATCCGCTGTGAAATTCATGACGGAAGCCATCCTTCGTCACATTTCGTCTTAGTGTCGCTGAACTAAAATGGCCTTAGTATCAACGAGTAGAGTATTAGTTTTGCCAATGAACTCACCAAGGTTAAGTGTACTTAAAGAATTATTAGATACGTAGACAGACATGTAAAAATACGTTACGGCATTAATGTAGGACTTTCCAGATTTTGTTGTGATGGCGAAACACTGGCGAAACTTAATGCAAATCTAGAAGTTTCTATGATAACGGATGTAGCAGCTATTTTATAATATTATTATCTTAAATTTACTATTCACGGTCTGATAGACAACACTCGCTTTGAGTCTTAAAATTGAAGACGCTGTTTCTGACTTTTATCCCAGCATAGCACATGAATTGTCCAGGTTTACGATGGCCAATCTATACATTTCTAACATTACCGACACTCTTTCACTAATATTAGTTCCATGAGAACTTTCAGGCTCAAGCTTCGAGCAATTCTTGGAAGACTATAATTCATAAACAATAAACACAAAGGAATCCTATGTTATTCCAAGCCTACGCCTACGACGAACATCAAATCAAATCCTATCCCGGAAAGTACTGAATAAAACATTGACAAATGTCCATTACAGGCTGCAAAGTATATCTAAATAGTAATCTTGATGAGTGAGCACATCCAGCCATTGACGACAAAAGGTTTATGAGAAACTCATCAGCTACATCAGCAACATTAGAAAAATTTAAAGATTTTCCGGACGACGAAATCCCGCGTGTATTTTTTAAGAGCGATGAAAGCGATCATTATTCAAGAAAGAATAAGTACAAAGAAGACGGAGGAAGCAAGTACGGCCTACCTTGAACCCCGGGGGATCGATACAGTGCCATAATAACCGTATTTATAATAGCTATCGATTCCACTGAAGCTACAAACATTTTTCACGACCAAGGCCGTGTTGAAAATAGATTGATGGGTTTCTTTACACGGTATTAAAGTGGTGTGTTTTGATGGCTTATTGCGATCATCAATTGAGTACGGGACAATGCTCCGGAAGGGTTAAAGAGAAACGATTTTTTTTAATAACTGACTGTTCAGACGAATATTTTGCTTAGGGGCACAGGAGCATCTAATTCGACGCTAAAACCCATCTTATTTTTGGTTCGTGTGCCAATTTGGTAAAAGGAAGTGTTCCTTAATTACCAGCTGCCTCGTTTCCCGCGGCAAGGTGAATGAACTGATTAGGTAATTAACGGTTGCGTTAAGTATTGTCGGTCTTCCTTTGGTTAAGGTTTCATTTAATCTCTAGGGTCAAAATGTAAGTTGCAAATTCGCTGTTGGGGTTAAGATCTACGATTCGTCAACCTTGTTGCTCATATCAAGAAGAGATCTGCCAAGGTATGTCTACGGTTAACCTTTTAAGGCCTCGCCTTGTTCTAGTCAGATGGACCTCAGTAGATCCGGCAGAAACTGGCTAAAACTTCATGATGACACGAATTATGATCAATGACCCGACCTAAACGCATTATTTCGGCTTCTAAGCTTATAAAGAGTTACTAAACCAAAACTTTTGGCTGTCTTGCTTCATTGACTTGGAGCTTGTCAGGTAGGCCAGTGATGATTTATGCTTTCCTTAGATAAAGTACCTATAGATGAAGCCATGGCGTGGCCGCACATGAAACAACAATAACACTTTGGCTTTTACAGCCTAGAACACTTCAACCCACCATCGCACTGACACTTATTATCTATAAATAACCCAATTCCTTGTCTCAATTAACACTTAATCCCGAGAAATCACAAAAAAATCAAACACGACCTAGTTAGTTTGTCAAACCTGCCATGATATTAGCTTTTGACAAACAACAAAAGCCGGCCATGGTGACAAAGACAAAAAATAATCTTTTGTCCTTATTATTTACATGGGGCTGCCAATTAGCGATCTCGCTCTATCAATCAAGCTCATTTTAAGGCTAAATCTATAGGTACTTTATCTAAGATGCTTTCAGAAGTTGAAAACATTGACAGTCCAAAAAAACAATTGCATTCATAAATTTTGCACATGTCATTCATACGACGAGTACATACTTAAACCAGATAGGATCTGAGTGAGTTTTCTATGGCGTGTTGTGCAATAAAGACATAATGGTATCATCATGTTTCACTGATGCTTATCAGGAGCATACACATTGTGGCGACAAAATTGCCAGCAAATTATAACGCGATATTAAAATATAGGTTTGTTCTCGTAATTATACGGTGCGCTGATAGCTAAAAACATGAATTATGTGCTGAAACTTAGTTGCATTGTGTGGGTGGTTCATTCATAAATGTCGACTGAGTTGTTTTGACTTGCTTTTGATTATAAATGGCGTTAATTTGAACGTAGACTGGATCAATAAGTTTACTATTTGTTTTTAGCTTCTTTGTATCGGCGATTTTCTAGTGATCGCCGCCATCGTTAATTCTGTCTTTCAGGATTTCCAGTTGGGAATAATATGACGGGTTTGTATCCACCCATATCCTATAAGTAGCTTTAATCCTTTTTAAGGTTCCGTACCCAAAGGGTAAAGGGACCCTATTACTAAGACTCCACGGGCAGTCTGCCTCTCTGTCACCAGGCTGTATCTCATGAACCGTGATAGCAAGACAGTTCGAAATTTTCACAAATGATGTATTTCTGTTGCCGCTATAACAACAAATACTAAAAACAGAATAAAATAAATATTTAAGTGGGCCTCCCATACAACAAATGTGATTTTTCTTGCCGTTTTTAGTGATAATGGTACGGAACCCTTCGTGCGCGAGTCCGACTTGCACTTGGCCGGTTTTTTATTGGATTTGATATGTCGAAGTCGGCTTTGGACAAAGCTTCAACTGCATCTCAAGAACCAGTACCATTATGACTAACAGATCCCAATGGGTTGAAGTGTCCGAGTTGCTTCTCGGCCCCTCCAGAAGATAAGATAACTACATAACTATAACAAATTATATAAATTACCATCAAGATGCCCCATAAACCTCAATAGCAACAATATTTCACAAGCATCCGCGGATAACCATCTAAAACGAAACCATTTTTCGCAGAACTAAGGACAAACAGGGTCTCGGTCAGACCCATGACCTTCGCAGGACGACGGACGGAGTGACCTTGGCTTGGTGTCAGTCTACCCACGTACATCGTGCACCATAAACCACTCATTATGGTAAGCCAAATGTACCAGCACACAAAATTGTATTTACCGCCGACAGATATCCTAATATCCCTCAAACACAGCGACGATTGGTTAGATTTCGTCAACGAACTGCATAATTAAGTTTGTATTTCGAACATTGCGCTTTTGTATTCAATTTTGACCTCTATGTGAAGGACATTAAAGTTACTGTGTAAGTATATATATGTTTGAGGACGGAAACTAACTTCCCTAACGTAATAGTGAAGTGTTTGATATGTCGGAAGTTATGACTAACTCGGTAGGAGTATGTAGGAGTTGGCTAGTCTGGCTGGATGTAACGACCTCTATTGTGTGGCTTGTACGGGAAACGTGCATTATTTTGATAATTTCATGTTTAGGCGAATATGCGTCCTACTGAGAAACGTATGGCAAGGCAACCTACTCTTTATCAAACTGCCAAGTGTTTGAAATGAATATTTGTGTGCAATTGCAGTTTGGATCCTTCGTGTCTTCGAAAGCACGTAAAGCAGTTGGCCCCAGCTGTCATTCGCAGACAGTACGGGTAGTCAGAATCCTGACATTTTGACACCAGTCTAGACTAGTATTGTCTTGTTACTCAGTATGTGGAGGTTAAAGCACTATAATATCTGTCATTAAGATTCTCGGGACACATTAAAGGCGCTAATGACAAAAATTAGACTGACATTACAGCCAGGCACATTATGATCTTAATTCTGCATTGCCTTGACGATTTATTCCGTTCTAATACCAAAAACTAATACCACTGGTATTTGTTTAAAATCATATTTATTTTGTATTCAGAACTGGTAATAAATCGCTTTGACACCAAGGAACAACATAATAAAAAATTTTTTTTTTTAAAAAGGCACTGCATCCAAATTTTTTAAATTACAAATCATATTGTGTTTTAGAAAACATTAATTCGTTCATATAACACTAATACAAACAAATTCATAAATAACAGGCACAGTATTTCCTCTAGACTCAGCCAAGAAGGAACTTACGAATATTTATTACTTTTAATTGGTAACTCAAATGTACTTTCATTAAAATCTGTTCTAAACCAAAAAACTAAGTATATTTTTTGCACATATTACTCATAATCGGCGTGCAATAACTAGATCTCTGAACATTAAGGACACAAAAGGAGTACGTAAGGATCGTGGCAGATGGCGTTCTGTAGTTTCTGTCTTCTGCCATAGGGGAAAGGCGGGTTTTTGTGTATGTATATCACTAATAAAAACAAAAACATCAAAAACACACGTCTAATCACGCTCCCCTCGCCACATCAAAACACAGACAAGATTATGGAAATGTACCAAAACCTGATCCCACAGCTCGCAGCAGCCAGCGGCGTCCTCAAACAATATTGACTCTCACATCCTAAGAGGTCTGTCATTATTATCTCACAATACATTCTCCTCTTAATGGAGAGTCCGCGGTACTGCGGGGTATGGACAGGCGGATGCAGGAGCCAAACATAGCGACATCGTATCATCAGACCGCCCGCCGTGTTTTTGCATTGGACCCGTTACTAGGGCTGGCGATTTTATGATTTATTTAATATCTAAACCCCGGGGCTAACAAAGAAAATTTGTTCATATAAATTTCACTAGATGGCGCGATTTGCATTATTTACTAGAATTCATCATAAAAATTGAATGTTCTTGTTTAAACAACTCTCCTAAGCACAAATTATGAAATAATGAGCTCTTATTTCACATTTCAAAGATTATTTGAACAAATAATTTAAAATCCACACCAATAGAGGGCGCGGCCTTAACATTAATGAGGCATTCCACTCGATTTAGTTTTGTATTGTAACACATTTTGGTACAATGAAACTGTAAAAAACGTACAAAAAATACTATAAAACAAATAATCACTGTATTTAAAGAAAAATATTCTCGAACCGAGTAAACCCTTTTACTTGGTAGTCGCTGCTAGCACCATCTATCGCTTGGGGCGAAACGGACCGCGTTCGATCTACTTTTAGTAAAATAATCCGTTTAGACAGACGACAAACGGTAGTTACGTCGTCGTCGGCACGATTTCTGTTTATGGGATGAGGCATCTGTATCCAGTATTATATTATCTGTGTCTAAACGAATATTTTAAACAGGTTAAACTGGGGTCCATATCTGGCAGTAGAGATCTGATTACGAAAATTATTTCACGGATAGTAAGGTACTATCGCTGAGTGCCAAACTCATGGCGGAAAGATTCACGATATCTGCGACATTAAACTCTTTAGCTGTCTTCATCTCAGCTCCACCCTTCGGGAATAATAGGCGTAATGTTCCATGTTGCTGTAGAAATAATTTATGGATATAATTTAATTTGGCAGTTATATGACGCGAAGCCGCGGGAAAAACTTACCTACACTCTTTGCGCTGCAGCATGGTGCAGGTGACAGATTCAATAACATTTTTTGTAGTTTAACGTCATACAGGCAACTATTATAACTATGGTATGACGTTAAACTACAAAAAATGCGTATACGTATAAGCATATTTTTTTTTACTAAAACTGTCACCCGCACTATGCCACAGCGCAGAGAGTATAGTCGATAATATTTGTGAGATTGTTGGGAAACTATAAATAGGTAGAATCACAAATAAAATAAAGGTAGACGGTAATTTTCTGTAGTTCTTATTTGAAGAAAAACAATTCCATTTTATTACACGTTCCACCTCAATCATTTTATTTCTATGTCCAGACTAAAAGCGGCTATAAATTGTTAAGTACATAACTTACGAGGCTATCATAAACCTATCTTTATTAACGACTTATAAACCAAGTTAAACAATACTTTGATACTTAGGAGCTAGATGTTCAGGGGTACTAAACATATAAGTTAAGGCGCTATATACGCCCCAATGTTAACGCAGTACTGGCCGTGCGCCCGCTCGATGCCAAAATATCAATATTGAACTTCCTTTTGGATAGTTTTGTTTGCAAAATATTATTTGATTTACATATGCTATGTTAGTTATGAAGAAATTCCAGCCATCAATTTATCTGTGTAAAAATATTTTTAAACATCGAAGTCGTTTTGGAGGAGTTTCCAAAAATTGCGTAAAATATCGTGTTGTTAATATTTTTTTAAAGCAAAACTATTAGTTACACGAAAAAACCCTGTGTTCAAAATTATGTATCAATAATAAACATATATTTTTTTCAAACCTTTTAACCTAGCCGTTACTAAGTAGTATGCTTTAGAAAGTTACTGTTTTACGGCATTATGGCCCTTAACGGGGAGTTCGATCAAAACAGCTATCAGATAAACGCCCTTCAAAGTTTTTATGATAACATAACTTTTGTAACTTATTTAATCTTTTCCCCAAGTGTGTGGCAACCCTGGCCGAAGTTAAGCTCTTATTTCGCCTTATTGTCCGTCCGATATCTATCGAATCAATCGGAAAGGTCAATGCCACTGCTTTGATAGCCAAAACTTTGCACGTGGCAAACTTTTTGCCACAAAACCCATATTAATCAAGAGCTTTTTATAGGAATAATGGAGTGCATTCACTGGGACTTCGACTTCCGAAAACTTGAAAACATTCCGTTTTTTGTTGAAGTGTAATGTTGTCGGAGTCTTGTAAACAGTTTTGATTGAAAGTCATTCGCTAGACGGCTTTCAAGTTTTCGCAGAAAACGAGCACGAAAAGTTTATTACGTTCAGAATCAATCAATCTGCCTAGCTTTTTCCCAACTATATTGGGGTCGGCTTCCAGTTTTACCGGATTTAGCTGAGTGTTTTACATGTGGCGACTGTCTGTGCCTTTCTGACCTCCACAACCCAGTAACTGGGTAACACGGTACCCCTTGGCTAGACTGGTGTCAGACCTCAAGCTTCTGACTAACCGTAACGACTGTCAAAGATCTTCAAATGACAGCCGGGACCAACGGCTTAACGCGCTTTCCGAGGCACGGAGGAAACTCGCTATGTCGAAATGGTGACCCATCCACGGACCGAGCAGTGCGGCTGTTATTATGAGTTTAATAGTCACAATGAAAAACCACAAGTCAACGTTCAAATAAATCTGCCATTTATTTATTTATCAGGAACAATTTACATTGTGTTTGATACATTATTTAATATTACATTCATCATTATTAATTATATTAAAGTAAATCAAAAAAAAATACATGCAAATAAAATACAAAAAATAAAAAAGAAGAAACAAAGAAAACATGACCAACCAAAACCAATAACAATAAGTAGCTTTTTCTAGTTAGAAAATTTCTATTATATAAATTTCTAAATTACAATTCTTCTATTGAGTACAGGTTTCTATCCAACAGAAAAGCTTTTAGTTTAGCCTTAAAAGAGCTAGTGTATAACAAAATTTTTAAATCCGCCGGTAATCTATTAAATATTTGTACAGCCTGGTAATGAGGGCTATGCTTGACAATGTTGAAATTAGGTACAACTTTATTTTTAAAGTCCTTTCTACGAGTATTTTCCCTGGCTATTCTTTCTTCCCCAGATTCGTATTCATGGACATATTTTTTGAAATTAACTAACAACAGAAGTATGTATAAGCTGGGCAACGTTAGTATATGTAAATTCTGAAAATGAGATCGACAGCTTTCTCTTTGTGTAATTTTGACAATTGTACGTATTGCTCTTTTTTGAAGAATGAAAGCTCGCTGAGAATTATAAACGTAACTTTTCCCCCAGAACTGTATACTATATCGAAGTCTGGATTCGACAAGAGCATAATATACCATCTTTAACTGTTTCGTATCTATTACGTCTCTCAATTTCCTCAACGCATAACACGCAGATGATATAGTAGAGTCAATGTGTGCTAGTTCTTTTTTCCAATTCAGCAAATCATCTAAATGGATACCTAGAAATTTGACTTCCCTCACTAATTCTATCTTTGCATTGTTAAGGGTTATGTCCATATTCTCTTTATTGCCTGCAGTGGATCGAAACAACATGATGTTTGTTTTTATAATATTTATTATTAATCTATTAGTATTGAACCAAAACTGAAAAGCTGCCAACGTAGTATTGACCTTATCTGTCAGTTCACTAATACTTTTCGCCCCAACTACAGCGTTAGTGTCATCGGCAAAGACTACGAGATTAATGTCTGGTTCTTTTTTCTTAATATAGTTTATCAAATCGTTAGTGAAAACAATAAACAGAATGGGACCCAATATGGAACCTTGTGGTACGCCAGTGGTAACATTAATCATGGATGATTGGTATGTTTTCCGTTGTCCATTATGTTCTATAGTGCTGGTTTCTACATACATTTTCCTATTTCTTAAATACGATGTAAATAATTGCAGGGCTCTGCCTCTTACACCATAATAATTAAGTTTAGCAATAAGTAGATTGTGATTAATCGTATCAAATGCGGACGACAAATCTAGAAAAATACCTGCAACCTTTAATTTATTATTCATTTTGCTAATCACATCATCTAAAAGCTTATAAATAGCATCTCCAGTGCCAATTCCTTTCTGGTAACCGAACTGCCTTTCATGTAGAACTTTATTTAAATGAAGGTGAGTCAATAGCCGAGATTTCAATATTTTTTCAAAGATTTTTGATAGTGTCGGTAGAAGCGAAATTGGTCTGTAATTTTTAGGATCCTTCTTTGAACCCTTTTTATAAACTGGCACCACCTTTGCAATTTTTAATTGTTCCGGAAAAATACCCTGCTCAAGACAGTTGTTAAAGAATGTTGACAGTGGCCCAGCCAATATTTTTAAGTGCTCTTTAATAATAGCAATAGGAATTTCGTCATATCCACTGGAGAGCTTGTTAGTCATAGATTTAATTATTTGTGTTATTTCTTTGGGTGTAGTAGGCGTAAGTGACATATCATTTATAACCCTTTCACAACTTTGTTGAAGAAGCAATAGAGCTTCCTCCGTCTCAGTTTCAGATGAATCACAACTATGGTTAAACTGTTTTGCTAATATATTAGCCACGGCAGCTGGCGAATCTATAATTTTATCTTCAAGTTTTAGTAAAAGTGGTTCTTGTTGCACTTTTTTTACCCTGTTTGTGCTGTTATTAATTACTTTCCATACTTCTTTACTTACATTATTAGAGTTATCAATTTTCTCTATGACCGCAATTTTTTTGGCTTTGGTCAGAACTCTTCTATATATTCGAATATATTTATTTCTATAATTGAGTACACTTTTATGAAGATGATTACCAGTATTTGTGCATAAAACTCTTTTCATTTTACTAGACGTTTTTACTCCCTTAGTTACCCACTTTAACTGTTGTCCTCTTTTCAAATGTATTTTTATTACCCGTTTTTTGTAACTTTTCCGAAAAGTACTATTAAATTTTCTCAAAAATGAGTTAATTCCCATTGCGCTCCAATTTAGATGTAACAGACTGTCCTTAAAAGCTAAGCTATTTCTACAATTAAAGATTCTTTTATTAATTAATAGATAATTATTATTTTTGTTTACTAACATATTTTCTAGTAAAAATTCACCCAATTGTGCTCCATGTCCATCTCCTAAAGCATTGTGGTCAATTACACTTCTTAATACCTGATCTTCATGTAAGTTCGTTATGATATTGTCTAAGCAGGAATACGAGTTGTTACGAATAAAAGTAGGGCTATCAAAAAGACATCTAAAATTGTAACATGCCAGCAGACTCAAAAACTCAGCACGTTTTTTGTTTTCCAGAAGCAAGTCGACATTATAATCTCCGCAAATAAAGCATTTCTTATTGAATACAAACTCAAGCAATAGTTCCATTTTCTTCATAAAAATAATAAAATTCAGAGTAATTCATTCAGAGAGCACGACCATAAAGTTCGCATCACAAACTCTGCTCCTCGATCATACACGATAATATTCGAGGTTTTCCCAAAAAACTGCTAACTCGTAACAAAAACCGTAGGTAGCTACGTTTCAACAAGACAATAATAAAATAGAATATAAAGATAAAAAGACTCGAAAACCGGAAACAATAAAAAACGTAATACCATAACCGCATAAAAACCGACATTTAACCATATCACTGGAGGGAATCGTAAAACACCATCTTAACATCGGTACGTGTAGTTCTTAACTAGCGAAAAATCTTAGTGAGAATTTACAGACAAAACTATAAATCCCCCCAGAGAGCCGATCTTAATCAAACTGATCATACAATTTTAATTACAGAGTAGTTTCATACTTCGCAAATTTATAGCTTATGTTTATGATTTATTTATATTAAATTCTCACATGTGAGAGAGGATTTATAGAATTCTTCAAAGGAGTCGATGACTTCCATCAAACAAAAAGTGGCTCAAAAACAAAAGCTTGAAAAAATAAACCGGTGTAGGACAAAAAAGGTAGCTTATCTCGTCCGTCTTATATTAAGCTTACTTGTAGCATAAAAACATTTGACATTGCTCAATTATTTCTGATATCAGTCGACTCTATCTCACTACTTCCAAAGTGCGACTGCACTCATTACCCGCGCAGCACGCGCGAGCGCGAAAAACCTGCGCTCGCGCACCGATCTCAACAAAAACGCGTCTGCTCGCTAATGAAGAGTTGGAAGGGCATGTATTAATTAGTTGGCGCTCAGCGGCGCGTGCGCCAGCCAACATGGCCGACCGGCATTCCTTGTCAACTATTCTAGTCTTGATACGGTTCGAGTAGCTCTGCTACAGATATCTATTGTGGGCACAAAGGAATTAACTTAATGGAAGCTTTAGTACGCATTTATAACATTTTGTTGCACTTTGTGTCGATTTAGATACCACTCCGTCTGTCAGTGTTAATGTAGTTGATATTTAAATATTTAAATTCAGTTTCTTTTTCGTTGGTTCGATCGTATACATAAATTGCTCTTCACACCATTGTGTTTTAATTACGCTTTAAGAATTCAAGCGTTGAGCACGAGACTGTACGTGGTCCATTCACAAAAGTACCATAAAACATAAAACAACATTCAAAACGCATAATGCTTGTCCAGTCGTCGACATCCTATATTATATTTAATTTGTATTCACGCGGTCGGATCCAGCGGGAAGCGACTCCGCCGACGTTATCGTCACAATTACACGCCGAATCTAATCTCGAAATCTGTGTTACAAAAAGAGCTATCATACGTCAGATAAACACACCCACATCCTCTAATATCAACGTCCACTTCTGTCTATCAAGATGACTAATGCTACTTTCCAACAAGAGCATCGTGTCGCAACTGAACATACTAGGTGCATGCTGTGTCGCGTCACTGTGTCAGTGTGTGCCTGTTATTCGCTAAACGCTATCAATTGTATCGGCATTACGCAATAGGAAGTCCACAGTAGTATATAGTATGGCCGCGTGGATAGTACGGAATTAGACCGGCAACGACCCGTCCCGATTTAGAATTGTCCCCGGGACAAAAAGTACATAGGAACCGGCGCGCCTAAACGACTAACGTGATCCACTGTCACACCGAACTGAACTGACATTTGTTAAGTGCATATAGAACCGATTTTTCAATAGTCAGAGAGAATTTTAGTCTGTGGAATAAAAATAACAGCTTGACAGCTTTTGTAAACATATATCTAACTGGCCTAATTGTTCTTCAGACAAAAGTTATCTGACTATTTAAAATTCAACAACAAAAACACAATGATAAGTTTTTTTCCTAAAAATATCTAGCAAATTATCAAAATAAGCCTACACACAAAAATAAAACCAACCTACGAAACTACTTTTAAAAATACATATTATACCAAACACTGAAACATTCAGCAAAAAAAAAACAACAAGCAACAATTTTATTGTTTACAGGAACATAAGCAAAAAGTTTCAAGGTAGATTTGATCAAATCTTTGTTTTAGCGAACGTTGTAGAGAGAAGCCGCAAAGAAAACAAACGATTTTCAAAGTCGTTATAGTAAATGGAAACGGTTTCACTTTTCACGATTATTCTAATCGTTTGTTAACCATTTTCTTATTTAAAAGTAAAAGTTTTACGACGGAGGTGTTTTGTATGCTAAGTAATTTGTTTTAGCTTTTGATAATATATTTTTCGTTGGTTTTTAAGAATATCTACATCTACATGATTTTTCACTATTTCGTTGCTCTAGCTACTAGAACTTTCTTACTTTAAGAAGCGGGTGTTGCAAGGAAAAACTTCAAGATGATGTGAAAAGTATGGCTCTGTGTCCATTAATCCCACTGATAAACCTTTCTTATGACAATGATAAGATCTTAGAAGTATATTCACGAACATTTGTAACTATTGGAAAATTAAAGAAAGGGGAGTCAGTGATAGCGTGAAGTTGACAGTACGGAATGGAGGAAGAAAATGTGTTACACCGACCGCAAGTAACATAGGACAAGAGCAGGAAGATGTTAATCCAATTATCGGAATACTGCATCACAGAATTTAAGTGGCTGAACTGTCAAAGTTACACAACGATGTAAAAGCGTCCACAGCTAAATAGCCAGATATTTCTGGACACACGACACCCTCGACTCACACCGTAACAGACACCGCTACAATGTCTCCACACATGACATATATGGTGTAGAAAGTTATGTCATCCGATCGTAACCCGAGCTCGCGGAAGCAGAGTAAATCATTGTCGGCAAGGGAATACGTTCGAATCAATTTTAAGGCAGGAGTTATATGAGGATTTTCTCGTGTTGATTTACGATGTAGGCCATTCATCTTGAGGTGAAGTAGTTCGGTTTATATATGGCTTAGTGTGTGTTGGTGTGATGGGAACTTTAGTTTGAATTAAAGTGGTAATTAATAATGGTTAAGCTTTTTGGTTTTGACTGCCGAAAAGTTCACAGAAAATTTTTGGAGAGGGGAGAAACAAAAACATTTGGAGTACTAATATAGACACAGGGACAGGATTGATGTCTACCACAGCACCAGTTCGATTAAACTAATCCGATTTATTGAGACTAACTTACTCGTACTTGAAGATAAATTTGACTGCTAGAGTTTGCCCTATAATATCAACATCAGCCCGGCGCGCACGGCCTACTGTGATATGGCATAAGTCACACTTTTTATCACAGATGAAATGTGTGACTCATGCCATGTCACAGTAGGCTGTGCTCGCCGGGCAGCAACAAGAAAGGCATGTCGCGCCTTTAAAATATGTCACATATTTGACCCGTGCTAGCATTTAAGACAAATTGTAAGACATGATACAAATTATCATGTCTTGACACAAATATCTTGGGTACTAATAACCAATAATAAATGCGTAATATATAAATGACACCGGGTTATTATGAACTGTTTCTTTTCAAAAGGACAATCTATCGAACTCGGATTTATTGTAAATGTTTTAAAAAATCTGTCCGTAAACAGTATAATTTTCTGCAAGAGTTTATCCTATAATATCAACATCAACGTAACCAATGATGTATTATTGCAATTATGCACCGGGTTATTATGAACTGTTTCTCTTCAAAAGGACAAACTATCGAATTCGTATTTATTGTATTTGAAATGATCTGTTCATATCACAATATAGGTATGCAGATTTTATAAAGTCTCAAGATTTTAAAAAAAAATGGAGAAATTAAATAAATTCTGGGCAAACGAGCATCATTATCACTAACCAAGAGACATACACCCAAAGTTCAAACCCCACCACAAAAGAAGATCAAACGAACAAGGAAGAAAGCCCTCAATCCTCACAAGGAAACGACAATCACACTCCACCATAACTCATGACCAGTGCAACAAGTAACATTCACAGAGCATTTCACAATTAGAACCGTGTCATCCGCACTGGCTTTCTCTCCGTTGTTGTCAGCCGTATCATGGATGACCCTAATACCTTTCGTATTATCATAACTTGTTCATTATATAATTGCTTTGTAAATAGAATTAGAGAATGCAATCAAAGATAAGCTAGCGATATTGAGATTAACTAACTGTACATGCATAACTGCGTTTGAAAGTGTTCCGGGTGTATAGTTGACAATGTTGTCTGTATGAGAGACACATTTAGTTAAGACGGTACCCTGACCAAAAAATCGGCATGAGATATGAGCATTCCTATTGGTCTAGCGGCACTGGTGACGCATGAATTACAGTAGTGAATACGCCCAGATTTTAGAATAAAATCTTTATAGAATCGAATTTTGGTCTTTTGCAAAAAAAAATTCTACAAAAATGTTCGTTATTAAATTGTCTATCCATTAGTGTTAGTACAAAAAATAATTAATGAACACTTTACGAGGAGATGCATAATATCAATAATTATTTCTCATTTTTATGTTTTTTTGGAAGGAGATTAGTGAAATATATACAACATTTAAAAAAAACTAAATCTACAATTTTAGAATCAATATTATGTAGAAATTTAATGTATTTTTAGATAGCTCCTAAAAACAGCACAAAAAAACGGCTCGCGCGGCGTTTTGCTCGGGGTACCGCCTTAAATAAGAGAATCTATCTGGTTTCTCTCTAAAGCAACATGTTCAATACTGTTACAATCAGATCACTTTTGGGCCATACATTGAGGCAAAGGCTCAGCTGCCTGCTAAAAAGTTGGGGATCCTTGCAAAGGTGAGAAGGTACTTCACACCGGAACAGCTGCTCAACTTGAATCATGCATGGAATACTGTTCTCATCTCTGGGGTGGATCTGCCAAATACCAGCTTGATGCACTAGAGTCGATCGAAAACCGGGCCAAGAATCTCATCGGTAATGAGGCACTGGTCAAGTCAAAGTTAACACCGTCGCCGAGTTGCCAGCTTGTCGGTTTTTTATCGGTTACATTTCGGGGAGTGTGCGATGGAATTGCATGATTTAATTCCGCCCAGCCCGTTCCATCATCGGACTACCAGCCGTACGGCGATGCGTCATCGGTACATGTTGGGCATCTTACCCATACGCCCAACGTTTTGGGGACACTTTTATTATGCGTATTTTACAGCTAAGGAGTGGAATTCCCTGCCGGAGTCTGTGTTTCCCGATAGCTACAATCTAGGAGTCTTTAAGTCAAGAGTGAATGGGTTTTTTTCTAGGCAAGCGTGCTTCACCGTCGACCACATCATCGCTTACCATCAGGTGAGATAGTGGTCAAGCGCAAGCCTTTAGATTATAAAAAAGGAACAGATCACTTAGTTCAATAACACTTCCCCCATCTCCGTTTAGTAGATCAACTGGTAGTGTATTGCTATGGGGTATAACCCCATTAACATAACTGTTTTTACCCTTGAAAAGCTTGCCCACCTTTCACAGGTCGTTCGAATCAACAAGTATCATTAACCCTTCACAAATGTCTAAGCAATCGACCCCAATCATCGTGAAACCTTCTAATTGATCCCGAACCAATTCCGCGCATTGCTTGTTAAATTGTCATATTAACCTTCAGACCGGCGACTCCTAATCTGTGCAAGAGGCCTCTCAGATGTATTAGTTAATTAATGCAACCCAGCTTCACCTTGACACGATCTCAACGAGAACGCAGACAGTGAACGACCGACCTTTGCATTGGCAATGAAATAATATGTTGCTGTCAATTTAGAACGATATTACCGCATAGCTTGAGTGTGAATGTCAACGTCCGCTTATATTCCAAAATATGACACGTGGAAAATTTCTATATAAAAACCGGCCAAGTGCGTGTCGGACTTCGCACTTTTAGGGTTCCGTACCAAACAACAAAATTAGGTTGGTTTTAATAGGAAAATCAGATTTATCAATATATTAGTATTTGTTAGTAAAATATACGTAATAATAAACATTATCACCAAACTTGAAGTTCATAGCTCATTGGGAAGTTAAAAAATTCCTCGGCACAAAATTTTGTAAAAAAAAAGCCGACTTTGGTGACTTCTCATTCTTTTGTTTTCCAATATTTTTTTAATCAAAAAACAACGATACCCCACTCGATGGGATAGGTCAACAAAAAAAACACTACTCCCTTTAGCGGTATTTTTGCCCCCATTAAAAACAACTTTTTTTTTACAATTTGCATGGGCATTGGGTCAACAAGATGCTTATTCTGTGAAAATATGAAGACTGAAGCTTCAACCGCTTGGCCGTAAACCCCGTGTGACAGACGACCAGACGGACAGACAGACAGACACGTAAGTGACACCAATAGAGCTCCGTTTGGACCCTTTGGGTATGGAACCCTAAAAACCACATACCACATATTTCTCAATGACTCTTTAATATTTTATAACGTTGCCGCATTACAGCATAAATTACTGACGGTAGACAAAAAGTTGTAAGAAACTTAAGCTATAAAATTGCAAAAAAAATAAGTTAACTTCAAATTACCACTAATAGGTTCAATAAAAAACTTAAGCGAAAAATCGCGAGCGCTGAAACGTATAAGGATTTCTGAGCGTATAACGTAACCTCGGCTATCAAAACATCGTTACAAAGTTCTGGGAAGTAATTCTATCGTTTAAAAAGGGAGCAAGCCTGCCCTAAGGGTTGCTAATCATCTTATTGTTCCAACGTTGGATAAAAAGGCACGCGATTTTTATACCAGCGGCATAATCGTTTTTAAAAAGCATTTTTTTCTTTCACTGAAATATCTTAAGACGGTACCCTGACCAAAAAATCGGCATGAGATATGAGCGTTCCTATTGGTCTAGCGGCACTGGTGGCGCATGAATTACAGTAGTGAATACGCCCAGATTTTAGAATAAAATCTTTATAAAATCGAATATTGGTCTTTTGAAAAAAAATATTCTACAAAAATGTTCGTTATTAAATTGTCTATCCATTAGTGTTAGTACAAAAAATAATCAATGAACACTTTACGAGGAGATGCATGATACCAATAATTATTTCTCATTTTTATGTTTTTTTGGAAGTAGATTAGTGAAATATATACAACATTTAAAAAAAAACTAAATCTACCATTTTAGAATCAATATTATGTAGAAATTTAATGTATTTTTATTAATTGATATTTCTTTTTCAATAACGAGTAGATAGCTCCTAAAAACAGCACAAAAAACGGCTTGCGCGGCGTTTTGCTTGGGGTACCGCCTTAAGGGTATGAACGGATAACAATCGAAGACCAAAATTATTACTGTAAATAAATATGAGAGCGAAGTGTTCGAAATTTAACGATATACAAAATATTATAAAGAGGAAAGATTTGTATTTTTGTAACGAATAAACTTAAAAACTACAGGACCGATTTCAAAAATTCTGTCACCGTTGTGAAGCTACATTATCCCCTGGTAACACAGGCTACTTTTCATCCCTGTATTCCCACGGGAACGGGAACTACGCGGGTGAAACCGCGAGGCGTCCGCTAGTATGAAATAAATTGGCGTAAAATGATCGCAATCCAATTACAGTTTGAGTGAATACCGTAAATACGATCCAACATGAATCACCGAAAATATATTAAATAAAGCCTGTATTAAAAACGCCAAAAGCGCAATATTCGTAATAAACACATCAAGAGAAAGCTTCAATAACTTTTTCACTTGCCCGAAATCAGTTGATAATGATATTGCGGTAATTACCGAAACCTTTATAAGGTGCCGAAGATTGACTTGTACAAATGATGTCCAGGTGCATAGGTGGCAGAAATGAAGTACGAATTTCTGCACCGTGCAATTATTTCGCCATCAATTTTCGATCAAAGAATCTTGTCGAAAAATGTTCAACACTCGCGAGTTATTAATCAAAGTAATGAATGAATGTAAATGAAAACGACGTGCTCAAAAGTTGTACAAACGCTGTGAACAAAGCTAATTTAATGTGGGCGGGTATGGACCAAGTTTGCAGGCAGATTAGATTAGAATTTCCAGCAGAGGTTCCTTCGCTAGCGGGGTTGGATTTTGAATATATTTGTTTCGATCTTGCTTACTTGTTTCTGAAGTGTAAAATGGGTACTAACAATGCCTTGAGCAATGATGTTGTCGAAACTAAACAGTACCTAAATTGGGAAGCATAAGCCGCATTGAATTCGAAGACACTAAAACTCATCCATGAACGGATTACAGCGGAAAATCCAACGAACACAAATAACCAAAACGCCAATACTATGACCCTTAGACTACCGACAAAGCAATAAGAACAATAGTTATAATAAACCCTCTAGTTTATAAGCAACCACAGAAGGATTCCCAAGACACCGTGAGACGTCGCGGTAGACCACAAAGGAAATGGCGAAATGATCTTAGACTTCCCAAAGGAGAGCCCGGATGATGAAGAAGATGAGAACGGAGCCCGACTGTCAGTAAATGTAATAGATTATGGACTAGATAATCATGGCGTAAATTGTTCTGAAACTTGTTTTGATTTTGATGCGCTGTTTCCGGAACTTTCGATAGCTATTTTGTGTACAAAAGCATTTTAGGATGGCGGTTTTCTATAACAGATAATACTCGAGAAAGATAAAGATATGCTGCAACGTCTTCAAACTTTTGTTGTACAACTAAGGGAAGTTCTAATCCTAAAACGAGATCATTTTAAAATAGGCAAAGAACCCTGACCACTATCGGATCATCTCCCTCTTTAATTTTTTCGCGAATTCTTTACTTCCAGCCATGCAATCAGACATCAAAGCGACATGACATCCCCGTAATTAAAGAGTTTCTAATCGCCACAGTCATCCACTCAAACGTACAGATAAGGCACACACAAAAAACGGGCCGATTCTTCGTTTATCGTTAAATTGTTAGCATCGGAGGGTTTTCGTCTTCGGTGCATCGGCACGTGAAGCCGTTTGTCGGTGAGGCGCAACTTTAGTTTATGGCTTTTTTCATTCATTCTCGTTCTGAGAACTGGCGGCTTTTTGGCGCCTACCTTAAAGCTCTCCATTTTTTTTTGGCGGGAAAAAATTTGGCGCGAACGCGGTATCAGATTGAGGGAACTCGTTCCTATTAGCTGTTGGTGCAATATTGTTTCTTTGTAAATTCCTTGGAATTGATATGGATTTACGAGAATACGACGCTGAGTTCCTTTTTTATTTCATGTGTTCTCAATAAATATTCACCCAAGGACTTAAAATATCCATCTGAATGATTTCTGTGGCATTTATTGCTAGCCAATTTGCTGGCGCAGGGAAAACCATAGTTTGTGAGTAATTATCGTAAAAAAGGCTATTCAAAAAACCGTTGGTACCTGAAAAACAATTGGAAGAACGGACCGGAGGCGTCCCTCAGCTGAGTTTTGTCTGTGCTGTCATTGTTCCCGCGAAGTAAATAAAAATTTATTCATCAGTAACAACAAAAACGAATCCTCTTTACCAGGAAGACGCGACCATTTCATCAGCCACCCTCGACAACAAAAGATGAACGGAATCCATTGTGATGGTGCCTTTTATGGTACTAGGCGCTCATGAATTGGTATCTATGGGTGGTGTGTTGGTCGAGTTCATTTTTGTGTGTAATAACATTGTAGGAAAGTTCCAAGTCCAACTATTGTCTTGTCATCGACCATTGTAAAACAAACATTATCCGAGGCGTCGTTTATGACACTTCCCTTGTTAATGATGGCAGCTGGTCCTTTGGAAATGTAAAGGTGTTGGTAAGGTGGGCTGTTTAATGTGGAGCTTTGTTTCATCCTACATCTGTATCTATTGGTAATTGCCATCACCTGCTCCGCGTTTCCTTGTTGCGTTTAGTTTTATTGCTTTGTGTTTTGAGTTCCTTTCTTGCGGTCACAGGTGGACTGGACTCTTATATCGAATTAGTGTTTATAATTGAACGATTGATTCGCATCCGGTGTTGGGCAATTTTGGACGATCTTAAAGTTTACGAGTATCTAATGCACAATTTAATCGAATACCCCTTGATTAGTGGTGGGTTTTATGATTTATTGATAAACTGTATTGGTATTATAGAATATCATTTTAAATTGAATGGTATAATAACGTATATTTGCTAATGATTAAATTGTTTGAAGTGTCTTTAAGATCTTCGATATTACTTATGGAACTAAATATAGATACGAAGGATTCCCCGTAAACCTGAATGGTGTAGGCGATAATGAAACAAACACAATACGACCCGGTATTACGCCAACTTATTTCAGTAGATAATTAGATGAAACTTCGCAGACGTCTAGAAAATTTGGTTTCAAGAGTTTCAGACAATCTCCGTCGTCGTTTAATTATGTATTTCGGCGCGGTTAAGACTTTTAATCTTTTAGGGCTTAACCGATCTTTGAAAGTGTCAAGTTTTGAGACTTTCAATATTAATACAGAGTGGTTTATATATTTTGCTCTTGCGAATGTATTTTCGTACTGAATGAAAGGAATCTGTGAGAATGTATCACAGGTGGGAATTTGGCCAAGAGTGTCTGTTTTTTGGGTCGGTTGAATGTTTGCAAACTAGGCCACATGTAATAGGTAAATATTATGTACTGCACTTTTGCTATAGCGACTTCAAGGAATTCATTGATAAATGCAAAATCCTTGAAGATCAGCCCGTAAATTCTATTTATGTATTATGCACTAACTTTTAGTCGCAGCGCGGGCGCCCGCGTGAAAAGTCTTTTATTATCCGTGAAAACAGTTTTCTGGTCTATCCATATGCCAAATTTCATCCGTTAAGGCGTGAAATGGTGACAGAGTGTACCTTCTTTAAAACTTCCTTATTTAAAATATGATTGGTATGGACTGTTTACAGGGCCAATGTACTGTAGTGTCCTTTCGTTAATCGACAAAACAACTTAAAAGGAAAACTGTCAACCGATAAAATTGCAATGTGCAGTCTGTCTGTTGCACAACATGCGAAGTTTCCTACGATATACAGTCTTTGTACACCTTTCCTATACAATCCTATAAATTTTGTAGAAAGTCAACCAGTCAACTTGATAAGTTTAACTCTGGAACATTGTCCTTTGCGTCTCTGATAGACGCGTTTTTTTGATAGACAGGTGCCTAGTGGTAGATGTTTATCTCGGCACCTTCCTACCCACCCCACTTCCCGTTTTCGTCGTAATGAGGAGTTTTAAAACTCCTAAACATTTGTTAATATCCCTTCCAATGGCTTTTTAATGTAGGGCCTGCGATTGTTACGTTTTTTTGCCGATTTTTGTTTTTTTTTTGTATACGTTGTAAATCAGCGGCAGGTGCGTCGGTTGCTATGTTGTCGAGCAATTAAAGAATTTTTGGTGTAATTTTTTAGTGCTGATTAGATTGAAAATATGTGGTGGTGATAGTAAATTAATATCAATGATAAGGGTGGATGTTCTTGTTTAACAGAATTTGATATTTTACATAGAGGACATTTTTAATACTACCCTTTTTCCTGCTAGTGAGATTGTTTACAATTATTTATTTAAAACAAGTACCTTAATTAATAAAACACGTCTAAACACCAATTACGAAAAACGGGCCAAGAGGCTCATCGGCCAATGAGGCACTGGTTGAGTCAAAGCTCCAGAGCCTTGAACATCGTCGCCGAGTTACCAGCTTGTCGGTTTTTATCGGTTACATTTCGGGGAGAGTGCGATGGAATTGCATGATATAATTCCGCCTAGTCCGTTTCATCATCGGACTACAAGACGAACGGCGGTGCGCCTTCGGTGCATGGTGTACGTCCCACCCATACACACTAAATGTTTTGGAAATATTTTAATTATGCGTACAGCTAAGGAGTGGAATTCCCTGCCGGAGTCTGTGTTTCCCGATAGCTACAACCTCGGGGTCTTTAAGTCAAGAGTGAATAGGTTACTTCTAGGTTACACCGTTCACCACATCATCGCTTACCATCAAGTGAGATAGTGGTCAAGCGCGAACCTATCTATAATAAATAAAATAAAAAAAAACATTAGTAAAAGACACGTCAGAACATATACTTTTATTTCAATTTAATATTTAAATTCAGGAAGCCCTTTATAATTTTCAAAAAAAAAAAACACTTCAAATTCACAAGCCTTACATTCGAACAAATTAAGATCATTACACCATACATACGAGTTTCCTTTCATTATAAACAATTACGACACAGTACAAGTAAGGTGTAAGCAATTATAGTATTTTTACAAAAGCTTATAAAAAAATAATAAGCGACCACCCAAAGGTTGTGCATTATAATGACCAATTCAGTCCCGATCAGTCGGACATCAATTGTTCACGTACACTAATTTAAACATGTTCGGTTTGTTTGTACACAGTGTGCGCGTGCCCTTAGGTAATTGACCTGTCGATCAAGAGTTTTATTGCGTTCCAAATCTTACAATCTGAACCCTATTTCTGTTCATATAAGAGTTGCTTTTGAATCGAATGAATTCCAGGACGAGCATCATAATTTTGTTTAGAAATTAATTTCTGGTCAAAATTGCTTCACTTTTTATCTAAGATCGCATTTCAATATTCTTATTATTTAGCTCGTAAGGCTCATATTTGTTTACGTTTTGATATAGAACACGATAATAAACTTTTTCCAGTAACAATTTCCCGGGACATAGAACGAACTTAATGATAAGTCCAGAAGGCAATACAACTAGTAATTTTGTATAATTCGGTGCTTGTTTTAGTGAAAAAAAGTAACGCCTTTAATTATAAACAATTCTTGTAATTACGTCAGTTAACGCACCTTAACTTTCAATTATGACAATTTGTGCGCCCTTTGTACTGGAGCCGAATATTTTTGGGGGTACGCGGGTGGATGCGGAAGCCTTTGCAATCCGAATACTTTTATTAAAACACGAGACTCACCGTCTTAATTAGGTGCAAGTTAATTATAGCTAACAGAAGGAAACAGGGACGTAATTAATAATAAATATTGTTTGGAATCTTTGTTTACAGTTGCAGAATAAAATAGGCAGACAAATCTGGAACCTGGAGCGGAGTGACGAGAATGGATAAAGTGAGAAATGAGTATATATATAAGAGGAAGTTTGAAAGTGGCGCCAGTGACAGAAAAGTTAAAAGGAAACCGTTTGTCCTGGTATGTTCATGTGATGAGGAGGGATGAAACGCATGTTACTAAAAGAGTTATGTATGTAGATGTGGATGGATGGAGAGGGAGGAGACGGCCAAAGAAAAGATACTGTGTGAGGAGTGATATGAAAGAAAAGGCAGTCAGTGATGGAGTGACGGGGGACAGGACGGTATGGGAGAAGAAAACATGGGACAAGGGCAGGTAGATGATAAATCTGGAATAGGAGTTGAATTACATTGAAGATCTTACTAATATTATAAATGCGAAAGTTTTGATGGATGAATGTTTGTTACTCAATCTGGATGAAATTAGCACAGAGATAGATTCTAGTCTACAATAGCACATAGGCAACTTTTCATCTCGGTATAATGTTCCCTTGAATCTCTTGGGATAAAAATAACACTTTTCACGCGGGCTAAGCCGCTGCGAAAGGTAGATAGATCAATTTTAAATACGAGTTAAATAACGTTGTAGATCGAATCTGTTGAAATTACGCGCGAAACATACGGAGCCCCCACACTCGGGTTTCCTTCGTAATTGTTCAATTATTTCGACAATTAAACTTAACGTTAGTACATCTCCTCAAACCTGGCATTAAGTACGAAGCCATGGATATAATAGTCAGGGATGGGTATCAGAAATCATACTTAATAACATATTATGTAAGTAAAACAAATTTATTCCGATTATTTTTAGAACTTCATGTTGAGGGCAGCGGATACTGAGTACTATTTTGTACGCATGCATGCGATATATGTAAATAAGTGTATCTTTGAATTGTTTTTAATTAGTTATGAGATTGTGTTTATTATCATTGTGAACTGGTGATACATTCACTATTCTTTCCTTTTGTAATATCAGCCGGGCGAGCACGGCCTACTGTGACAGGTTTGAGTCACACATTTTTATCAGTTCGGGAGCCAAAGCGATGAAATGCGTGACTCGAGCCTAACACACAGACCGTGCTCGCCCGGCTGGTGGTGTTGAAGTCTAGAGTAAATAGATCACTTCTAGGCAATTTCCCCATCTTTGGCCACATTATCACTTAACATGAGAAAAGATAAGAGGTAAAAACAATAATCAAACAAAATTGAAATCTGGTTACCAGAAGTCAGGATTTGTCCCGAGTTGTCAGGTTTTTTAACCTTGAATCATGATGAAGAGACATTTTTTGGAAATGTCAGGGCTTTCAACCTGGCCTTTTCTGTTATACAACTGATAACCCTATCTAGACTGCCCCGTACTTTTCCAAAAGCTTCATGTTTTGTAACAAAAGTTAACAATCGCCATAACAAACAAGATATTATTTATTTACGCAACACACAGAGATATCCCACATATCTACAAACGACACAACCTCAGAACAGATAGGACACGATCACCACAAAACTCTGAAATGCAACAAAACAAAGAAATTCTCTCTTATAAGAGTCACCGATAAGATCAACTACGGACACTCTTACAAGGGTCCTTGCCAGGTAGTACTATAGTTTGATAACTTATAAAGATCAATGTGTGGTTTTGGCTTAAGGCAGATTTGCAATGATCCAGTATTTCAATCCAGCGTTTGAAGCCTGTGGTATTGGACCTAAATTACCAAATGCTCTTTAGGTACTGGATGCGGTACAACGGTCCTCACTACGGACTAAGTGTGAAAATTAAATCCTTAAAGAAGAAGAAGAAACGGTATTAGAATGCAACAAATATAATTGAACTAGTAGTAGACACGCTTCTATCGACAATCTATTGAACATGTAATTATGAGATGATATCTTGTGCAAAACACCCCAATACAAACAGTAAAACGCCCATAATTTTATAGCTAAGAACACTCTCGATAAAGCCACCTTTCAAACTAAATCAAAATCTGTACATCCGTTTAGGAGCTATGATGCCACAGAACACAAACACACAGGTACACACGTCAAACTCATAACCCTCTTTTTCCGTTGTAAGTTAAAAATGCTTACAGTGATTGAATGCAGTTTAAAGACTAGGTCTTTGGTTGGATTCCAGCCTTCAGCCATGAGGGCCAAGTCCTTTTAGTTTTTAAACGTCTGTTTTTATTCTGAATGATTTATTGCATATTGGCACAAACATGTCTAGTGTAGAAATGGAATGGAAATCAATAATATCAGAATTATAGGTTTCGCAGAACTTTTCCACAGACACATAGACAGTTGTCATACCATTGATTTATGAAACGAAAGTACGTCCTTAGTTCCTACACAATAACTCATCAGGACTTAGAACCTCGATAGAAGGGTCCGCTTGGAGCAATCAGTTCCGACAGAGGTCGCTGATGGGGAATCTGCAATGGAGGAACTTGTGGTTAAATAATAACAGCTGCGAGGGTCGGTCCGGTGGATAGATGACAGTCTTAACAAACCAAGATTCCTTCGTCCATTCCTTGAAATGCAGCAGTTACTGGGTTGTAGATGTCAGATGCTTATCTGCCTAATCTGCCCATACTGGTACTCAACAGCATCAGGTTGGTGTGGAAGCAAGTTGGAAGAAGTTTAGGGAGGATTCATTTGACCCATTGAGGTTGTCGGCCCTGACTGCGATCTATCCGTCTATGAACGATCTAAGTGCTCATTCAAACAGTGGTCCGTTTTACAGGTCCGCTTTATCTTATACGTTTTTATTCGGCGCTGACGTATGTAGTTTTATGAGCGAGTTCACACACATGGCAATATTCCAGATCCAGTAAAAAATACGGACCCGACAAAATATACAGCGGTCCGTTTTACAGGTTCACTTTATCGTATACGTTTTTATTCGGCGCTGACGTATGTAGTTTTATGAGCGAGTTCACACATAACACAACAGTATTTTAAATACTGATTCGTTTTGTTTGAAAATTGGTGGGTGTAAACGATTTCATTTCACTAACTAAATATGGGATTACTCCTACTCCTCCGTTACTCTTTTCTGATTAATTTCGTTGCGGGATCCAAGACAGTTAAATTCATTTTCCGGGACTTCGTCGAGCTTAATTGCCTCGGCGCTTTTCTGGTGGTGATAGTGCGGTGGGACGGTATAAAAAAAAAAAAAAAATATTTGTGGTGTGAACATTACCCCCAGTAGCGACGACTCCGTTAAATGGTACTGTAAAGTGCACATCACCTCCAGTAGCGACAGATCCGTTAAAAACGGTCCTGGAAATACGGATGTTCTGTGTGAACATACCCTTACAATGGTCTCTACTAGCCAGAGCGCTCAGAGCTAAAATGTTATTTACAATATTTTATAGGGCAATAAAACTGATGACTATTGTACAATACGTCTGAGTCGCCGTGTCAATAATGATCGTGCGTTTATGACTAAATAAATTGTGTCTAGTTTTCCTTATTGCAAGTGTCTGGGAAATAGTATGCAGTTATTTATACCTTTTCTCAATACTGCATCTTTTAGAATAGGTTTTATTCAAAATTTCGTAAATATAATTTGATCAGTTTATTCAGTATACATTGAGGATATCGTGGCTAAATAATAACAGCCGCACTGGTCGATCATCAAGGTTAAGCAACGCTTGACGAGGTCGGTCCGTAGATGGGTGACAATTTCAACATACCGAGTTTCCTCCGTGCCTCGGACTGCAAGTTAAGCCGTTGATCCCGGCTGTCATTTGAAGATCTTTGACAGGCATTACGAGTAGTCAGAAGCTTGAGATCTGACACCAGTCTGACACCAAGAGGTACCGAAAACCAGCGTCAGGCAACTCCCAGTTGTCTGGCATTTTGCTGAAGTGGATCTTTTTGGCGCAGGAGCGGGGCAAATTATGTATGTAATTGTTTTTTAAATTACGTTCCCTTTTATTTGTTGTATCTGGGTGTGCCAAATAAACTAGTTTTCTTTCTTTCTTCTTTACCGTGTTACCCAGTTACTGGGTTGTGGAAGTCAGATAGGCAGTAACTCCATGTAAAACACTGGTACTCAGCTGAATCCGGTAAGACTGGAAGCCGACCCTAATATAGTTGGGCAAAGGCTAGACAGATTGATTCAGTATACAACGAAATGAAATACCTAATTAAATTGTCCTAATTTGCGAGAAAACGAATGATGTTTTGAATTTCATTGACGGATTCTCCTTAACGTAACCAAATCTATAATTAAAAAAATGCAATGGATACGTTAAAAAAAGGTAAATCAAAAAATCAAAAAACCCGACTGCTTCGAAAGCGAACTAAAAAGTCGTACACAAGGAAAAAATCATGCTGTGCAGTCGGAGGATACATATTCGCGGGCTGGCTGACCGAAATCTGGTAACTTTTTTTATTTATAACTTTTCAGTTTTCTTTCGAATTAGATACATTTAAACATATAAGTGTTTGTATATTTGTGGTATTTTTGAAATCACCTCTTAAAACCCTATATTTTGATACCCATCACGATGAATTTGGTAGGAAAAAATATTAGGGCCCCCACAATATGGCACCCAAAAGCCGCCATTTTTCTATTGTCCAATTTTAATGTAGCCTATGACACTTGCAGGGTTAAGACGAATCGATTGACGTATGAATCATCAAAATCGGCCAACGCGTTTGGTCTCTGGAACGCCATATAGGAACAAACATACATATATACATACATAGACTGATAAACACATTACCTTCCTTCGGCAGTCGGGAAAAAGAAGATTAACCAGTGACATTTTTATTCGATAACAAAAATAAAATATGCTCACGCGCACGCAAGAGCATGCAAGAACGACGGAAATTCAACGCACGCTGACCTTTAAGACCATCAGTTTAAAAAAAAAATAACAAAGAAATTGCCACCAGTCGCCAAAGCCCGTAGCAGATATAAATCATGATCCTCCCTCCCCTCCCTATAGTCAGCACGGAATCGAACCAGCGACCTTAAGGACGAAGGATTAATCATGCATTTATTCATAGTGTACCAGACATTAACATATTTTAATGCCTTCATTTGTTTTTCGCGTTTTTCTGAAGACAAACAACAAAAACGAATGATAAACGCGGAGGGAGAAAACTTAATCTGCGGGCGATTTTGATTTAAAATGTAAATATGGAAGAAACATTTTACGAACACTCTATTAGCTATGGATATAGCCGAGATGTGCCGTGGTGGCCCAGTGGTATCGGCCGCGACTTATAAGTTGTATGTCGTTGGTTCAAAACCAGGCATGCACTTTTTTATGTAAATTATTTAATCACCACTCAAACCGGTGAAGGAAAACATCCGAACCGACATGTACTAGAACCAAAAAATCGAATTCATGTGACATCTACCAACTCGCACTGGGCCGGCGTGGTGGATTAAGCTCATTGCCTCAAACACAGAGGACGCCTGTGCTGTGTCCCAGCAGTGGGAAAATTAAAAGGGCTAATGATGATTGCCGAAATGCCAAGACATAAAGCATTGATCAAGTGGTATTTTTGACGCACATATTATAAATCCCATACTAACGTTTTGGTGTTTTAGACCATCAATGACAGAATGTCCCTAGTAGTATTAGTTAGATAGTTTAATAACCAATTTTAATTATTGTTCATTTTTATTTTGGACTCCTACCACTGTTGTGTTCTTTTTAACCCAAAGGTTGAATAGTAGAGAATGCCTTTTTGCATTAAGTCCGCCTATGTATCACCCATGAAGTTCAAATAAATAAATAATGTCTAGAGCCAAAGGCAGCATAATATTAATCCAAACTCAATTCTTTAAAATCTACTTTAATACCAGATGTTGAACAACAGTTCATTTAAAGATTATCCTAGGCCCAGTTAAAATTAGACTTATTTGATCCATTTCCAAAGGTGAACGAAATCTAAAACCGTTGCTCACACAGGCATCCTATAAGCTTCTAGAAGCACTCAGAACATTCACTAATACGATACTCAGTAACTTCGTTTACTACCACACAAAACAGATATTTACAACCTCTAAAGAACATTCAGAACTTTTGCAACAAGCAAATGATATGGTCTGGTTGCCTCTATATTAAGATACGGTGTAGTATTTTGGGGGAATTGCAGTGAACGAGAAAGGGTATTCAAAGGCCAAAAATATTGTTTGAGATCAATGACCGGCATACATTCAACAGACAGCTGTATCCCTGTGTTTAAATCCCTAAAATTATTAACCTTTCCATCACTCTATATTCTGGAGGTAGCATTATTTGTTAAAAAGAACCTTAATCTTTTTAAAACAATGATAAATCATTCTTCAAGGCATTATTGAGTTCCCAATACAAAGGTCCTAAAAAATACCTAATAACATTAAAAATGATACATCTCATTATTTCAAAAAGAAATTAACGAAACTTCTAGTTGAAAAATGTTATTACATTGTTAGCGAGTTTTTAAATGATAACACCATCTGAAATTGTTCAATAATATTTCAATTTATGACGTTTGTTATATTCTAATTTTAAATACTAAGACTTTTATTTTTCCAGTGAATTTAACTTTTAAGAATATGACATTAGAAACTGAGTACCTTACAATTTTTGATTAATTGAATTTGACTTTTTAAGAATATTATTACATTAGAAACTGATCACCTGACAATTTTGATTAATATAGATTTGCAATGCTTATGATTGTTATAGTGCTTAATGTTGCATGCCATACGGTAGAATGTACTGGATCCAATTGTTTTTTCTTTTTTACACCATCAAAACTATGTTTTGTCACCTACATTCTTTGCAAATAAATGATTTCTGATTCTGATACCAAAGTCTGAAGCTTGCAGCTCAAACCGATTTCTACCTCAACATTCTAGAAGCCGCGCGAATATTAACTGATTAGACACTCGGCAACTTCATTATACCGTTCAAAACAGATATTTACAACCGCCGATAATATTAAACCTGGCCGTAATAACAGCTAGAATGAGAATACCCTCGCGTAAATTACGAGCAAAGCCTGTAGTTTACTGATTGGCATATATGAACGACCTGTAAAGTAAACGAAACGGTCTTGTACGAGCGGTATGACCGTGGCATTGTTTCATGGACTTGTTACACTGTGAGTGCACGCCGATTGCACCATATAACTGTTGCTAAGTTAATAATGGCGGTAAACGATTGGTTAAGATCAAATGCGTTGCGGTAGTTACGTATTGACCTAACCTCAAAAATAAAATTATACAAAACCGTTTAGGATCCAGGTCAGGTTTATTAAAAAAGCTTTTTTGGTATTCTTCTCTGCAAACCTTTTCATTTGATAAACATATCACGGCAGTGCACAAAAAATACTAGTCCGCCATCTTGGACCGTCCGCCATATTGGATTTGGAATGACATGATCACTTAGCTAACCATGCATTGTCATCCAAACTTAACGTTTCATCTTAAAAAATTGCATCTTAATCGGTGGAGGATAACTGCTTTAAAATTCAGTTGCATGATTTGACCCGAACACACATACATACATTGCAAGTTAAATAAAAGCTTCTAATTTATCATCATCATATTGATCTTGTCCAACACCCTGTCAACTGTCACGCTGCCTTTGAAGAAAAAATCCCATTCATGAAAAATTATGCCTGATTCGTCTGGTCAACCAGTCAGGCAGTTACAGTCGCATACTGAGAATCTGTTTTACATGTACTACAAGAAATATAAACGCTCAGAAGTTGGCATTCCAATTCACAATTCGTTTCGAGCGCAATCGAGAAACTGCAACAAACGTAACGTACTAGTACTACGCTTTGATTCAACCTCGCCTCTAGTATTGTTCTAGTATTTCCGAGCTACACGTGTTTCAAAACGATTTACACACGTCGTTTATAGTAGGGTAACAATGTACATGTATTTGTAAATACATGTACATTGTTACACAGATAAGGTTACTACAGCCATGCGTCATTAGGCTAACGGTGTTTTACGCCTAATACTACTCTTCCTAGACGATAAAAAAGCATAGGAGTTGGTCTACTGAAACGAGAAAAAATCCAACTTTAAAATTTCAATAATATTCCGATTGAAGCTCGCATGTATATTACTGAATAATACAACGAGATTACTGCAATGCTCGACCATAATCTTCATTATACTGCAGACTTACACAAGAAGAAGCACAAAAACTAAGCTGAACGAGATCAAACGAGTTCAATTGTCAAAATGCTTCACTGAACAGCTGTTAATAAATTGCCTACATATATCGGCTTACCAGATTTATTGCAAAGCAAAATCTTCCATATTAATGTATCCGAGTGTACGTTTCCGTGCGCACGTAAAAACAGTGCTGTTTCTTTAACAATAGACACGCTACAATGTTAACGATGTTTTTATTACTGGCTACGGCATTTGTAAGTAAATAAATATATCGTGGGGAATGAGGATACATTCTGATCTGTGTGTTAGTCCATCGGGTACTAAAATAGCGCACACATAAGCGAGCCATCAGCGAACCCCTCGCCTCGCGTCGCATGCTTGAGATCAAAGTAGATGAGCAGTGTACAGATACTAATGTATATGATGGCCCTTAATGAACAGGGGTTCCGGTTCCGTAGGTGTTACATACTACACAACAATCTAGACTGAGATAATACAGATAGAATATCAGGATAGGTTGTTAAACAGATACCTACCAGAGAATATCACAACCCAAAAAAGCATTTTCAAAGAAATATCGATGAAAATACATTACATTTTTTGACACCGACTTCCGAAATTGAAGTTATTTTTCACTTTGTAGTGTGTGTTATACGGAAGTCGGTTGTATTTTTTTTGTAAATAGGTTTTTTTTTTCACTTTTTAGTTGTGGTACTACATAATGGACCAGTTCTATAGGCTAGGTACCTATAATGCCCAAAGTGATGCCAGACATGAACTAACATGAAACTTAATCATAACCGGTGGCATGAGAGTATATCAGGGTGAACTGTTCACACCTGCATACCCCTTTAGAGCTGCATACCAGTGTGATGTTATGTTATGAAATGGTGTAAACAATAAATAGACATGCGATTGCAGCTAACCCGAGTGGTTTGCCGTCATTTATTGATGAGTTCTGATTTATATCTCCGAAGTTCTTTATCAGATCTTGATGAAATTTAAATGGGACCACATGACAAGCACCAGCTTTCAAATAAAAAAGAATTATCAAAATCGGAAAATTAACACAAAAAAAAAATACAATCGAATAGATAACCTCCTCCTTTTTGTCGTTAAAAATACATACAGTCGAACATAGAACCGTCTCCTCTTTGGAAAGTCTGTTAAAAATTTGACTAGTTTCACGTACTATTGAACAACTACTTAAACCCCATTGTATGTTCAAGTCGGGCACGTAAATAAATAACGATAAACCTCCCCATTCAACTAGTGAAAGCCTCAATTATATTTCAACAAAAAAAAAAAAACTTGTCCCACCGAACAATTCAAAAGCTCACCCAGAAAAATAACTCATACACATGATTTTCATAACAAAAACACGCAATAATACTTAGGGAACCGTTAAAAGTACGTTGGCAGAGAAGTATGGAATTTATTCACCCCAAGGAAGGAGATCGCATTTCCATTCACGAACGGCAAAGTGAACAAGGGGAAAATTGTAAGTACTTGAAGTAAATTGTAATAGGGCTGGCGGCCATATTATGATTTTTGATGGTGCAATAAATTTTCAAATAAAAGTCATGTATGGAAGCAATCAGACGTCGATATGGTAGGCATAATAATGGGTTTGGCAATTTGTTTTGAAATACTGATGACTTATACAAGTCCCTTTCTCGTTTAGGTAAAAGATATGATTGATTGGAAACAAAATCAAAATCTGTCGTAGCTAATATTATTATGTTTATATGTTTGTAAAAGAAAGTCTCTGTAAATACGAAAACATTATTTCACCGACAGAAAGTCACACTGTTGCTGAGTGTACAGCATAGGTCCTAGCAGATAAGAATAAGAATAATTTTATTATTAAGCCATGGGAAGAAAGCTAGTCAAATACATCACTTCTAACACAAGACATCGCAGCAGATCCACCTGGACGCCTATCGACAGGATAGGTCCTCAAATGCACTAAACCGGGAGGAATTGATGAAGGAAAGGGACAGAAAGACAGAAAATAAAAACAAAGCAGCCATAAAACCCATTAGTGTTAACCAATCTATCAAAGCTGAAAAATTCCGATCAATAACAACAATAAACAAACTTGATCGACACAACATTGTAATTTCTCCACATCCTTAACATTCTCTTGCCACCAATCAATGGAAACATAGGAATTATACTATGGGCGATGACGCGAAGAATTCTTGGAAGGCGGCCGAGCTTCGAGCAGTAAGCAATAAGCTTTTATTTCATCAATGGATAAATAATTCATTACCTTGTCAAGGAGAAATAAGGTTCCATAGTGCTGACGATGATGTTTTACTAATACTTAATGATGATGTAATGTTTCGTGTTGCTGGGGACTAAAGGAATTTTATTGGAAAGTCCTGGAAATCAGTGACAATGGAATCATATGGCAAAATAACTAGAAAAAGGTAATACGATAATAACATGTCATTATAAAGAACCGAAATATAAACGAGATTTTCATTGGCACAATATACGACCAGATTTTTATAACCACCGAATTGTTTTCTAGACATAACAAGACACGATTGATGCAAATATCAACTACATGTTTATAGAAAGAATCAGCTGTACCCTGTTCCCTACATTTTGTCGAGATATGCGAACGAAAATCTACAGCACAGCTGATTTTTTTCTACTGCAGCTTGGTCGTCACATTGCAAAAATTTCGCGCTGATACGAAACAATGTCGAGCAAAAACCGTTAGTGCTACCCCTAAGTGACAGTTCGAAAGGGAAACAATGCATCTGATACGGATCTGGCGCCCCTCACTAGTCCCTATGCATGCCGCACCTTGCTATATAGGATAACCGCGACTTGACAATATATACTACTCTAGAAATACATATATAAAGTATCTTAACAGCTCCACTAACCAGAATGAGTTGAATCAGTTTCTCTAGTTTTAGTAGGCCAACTGAAAGAGTTAGGATAACCAAACTGTGCATATTTATGTCCTATAGGCCCAAAAGATAACGAAACTATGTACATATTTCTGTCAAAAGTTACAAAGTAAAACAAACTGCTATCGATTAAAAACCCTTTTTTGTACAGGATATTGAAGAAGACGGCCCCACACAAGCAGTACAGACAGACATAAGCTTCAATTCCATCGTACATTTGAAAAGTAACGGACAAAAGCGGTCAGAACCTTCGCAGATAAATCATAAGACAGCGCTTGCCAAGAGACAACAGCTTTTTTGCTCAAAATTCCGCAGTACCCAACCAAAAAAAAAAAGGTTTAAACCCGCCAGTTAACCCACTAGCTGAAAAAACAGAACATCGCACCCTCGATAGAACAGCCCTTATGAATTGGCCACGTTTACAAAAGAGAACGTGCGATGGTGTCATGTCGCGGCTATTAGCCGGCTACAAGTCGTAGCCACATAGCCATCTAGCCCCATAGAGCCGTTATCCGTGACATAGCTAGGTACGGCACGCCGCATAGGGTGGTTCGAGATAAAATCTGCTGCATTGTTTGACCTTTTATCCGACTGCCGAAGGAGGGTAATGTGTTTATCAGTCTTGTGTGTTCCTATGTGGCGTTCTAGAGACCAAACGCGTTGGCCGATTAAAATTGAAAAATGGCGGCTTTTGGGCACCATTTTTTTTCCCGTCCCACCGTGTGGGATATCAAAATAAAGGGTTTTTCGAGGTGATTTCAAAAATATATTTAAATGCACCTAATTCGAAAAAATAATGAAGTTTAGCTGAGGAAGTGATCTAAAAATTTTTAGCTTAGGAAGCGAACTAAAAAGACGTTAACAAGAAGAAAATCATGCTGTGCAGTCGGGAGGATACATCTGGTTTTAGTCAGCCAGCTCGAGAATCAATCGAAATAAGCAAACGGGTTTTTTGGATTTTTGGCCGGAGTCTGTGTTTCCCGATAGCTACAATCTAGGGGTCTTTAAGTCAAGAGTGAATAGGTTATTTCTAGGCCAGCGTGTTTTACCGTCGATCAAATCATCGCTTACCATCAGGTGAGATTGTGGTCAAGCGCGAGCCTGTAGATTATAAAAAAAAAACTTTTTTTGCTAAATTGCAGGAGGTGTGAGCAGTGTGCGTAGCATTCAATTTCTAGTATGCCTAAACAAAATATTTGACTAGATAACTTATAGTAACACGCAACGTTACACGGTACGTCACCTTCTCCTAAATTTCGTGCGAAATAGCGATTCCAGTAGGAATAATTTCATTACTACAACTAATAGTACAAAAAAAAATATAAATGAAGAGAATATTAATTACGAACAGCCTTCGACTGACGAATATTAATTAATATTTTAACATAGCCACAGCCAAAACAGAAGAAAATTGCCAACAAACACTAATTACTATATTGATTACACCAAACTACCCTCACAAAACATTACTGAAGTCAACAGCACCTAAGAAAACAACCACAAGCAACTTGATTAGGGTGTTCGCAATGGGAAACCCACCATAAGTTCCCTGTAGCCCCACTGAGCGCCATATTGCCCCACGGTGGTCATCCATCATGCACCACAATGGGCAGTTCTGCGAAAGGCTAAATTTGCAGCCCGCGTCTGATTTATGGCACCCTGAGATAACGGGCCCAGATACCATCGGGCTATTATTACTGGGAAAAAAGGCAATAATACCAATTAGTTTTATGGAATTTACGTGAAGGTATTTTGTAACTGTGGTAGGTTAGGGTTTATAGGATTATGAAGTGTTATATAACACATATAGAGGAATTAGTTTGAGAGTGGAGAAACGGTGCAAAGATGCACACACATCATCAGCCTTTTTAATATTCCCACTGCTGGGACACAGGCCTCCTCTCATAGAGGGATTATTGCGATTATTTCGATTCTTAAGAAGTAATACAACTTTCAGATTCTAATTTTAAAAATCATCTGTCGCGTCGCGAAAGACAATTTAAATTATAACGGTATTAATAAAACATGGGCCTATATCAGTTCCTAGCGGACGCCTCACGGTTTCAGTCGCGTAGTTCCCGTGCCCGTGGGAATACAGGGATAAAAAGTAGTATATGTCAGCCGGGGATAGTGTAGCTTCCCAACGGTGAAAGAATTTTTGAAATCGGTCCAGTAGTTTTTAAGTTTATTCGTTACTGTAAGTGAAATACTAAATCAAAAATCTATCCTGTTTATAATATAAGTAAAAATTCTTTCATCGGGCGACTATTTAAAATTACGCCCAAATCCCTCATTATCTAATTAACTCTTACAACATTGACAATTTTAATCAAAAGCTAATAAAGAAGAACATTAATAGAGTTACCACAGTAACAAATGGTTAAATAGTCCCACAGAAACGTGTTCGAAACTTAATCCCTTGTTTAACTATTCATAGTTTAGATTGGCTTATCTCTAGCGGAAATTAACACCCAGACTGTGATTTTAGCATGTGACCCCATATTATATTTCCCACGACATTTTACATGTGTATTCTGTATTTTAGTTATGTTAATTGTTTGAGAAATATAAACAAAAATATTTTTTAGGAATGGCGACTTGAAAATTTTGGCCAGATTCTCATATCGCAGTTGGCATTGATCATGCTTCTAAAAATGAATGAGTCAACAACAAATTATGTGGTTTGTTTGTCAACTTATTTACTGAAAAAAGATATTTTACGATGTATTTTTACCCGACTACGGCGAAGCCAAAAGGAAGGGTTATCATTTTAGCAGTCATGTATGTTCCTCCATAGCGCCTAAACTATTCATCCGATTTTGATGAATAAGGTGACAAACGATTTGTTTTTATGACCCGGGTAACATATGATAAAAAAAATCCGTAGTCGGGTTATAGTTTTAAACTTTTTCATGTTTAACATTACACCCACAATGGAAAGAGCTCACCACGCAACAGATGACCCAAATTAGTACCTATATGACGAGAACCTATAGAAAATAAGTCATTATGAGATAGAATAATGACATACCTTGAAAAAAAGAACACAATTATTATCATATTATAAAACTCAAGTAGCTGATGTCAGCCAAGTTTTCGTTACAAACACAAATACAGTTTCAGTCACGGATGGTCGCTCTAATAGCAGGCTTTTTTAAAACATCCACGTTGTAATTTATGCATCAAATTATAGAGTACACTCTACTAATTCAATAGTTATACAGAAAAGGGTTAGTATGAATGAAGAAATACGTAATAAAGTAGACGTCATAGTAAATATTATGATCATTAGGAATCAAATAATAGGCAGACGGCTACAGTAGAAAGGAATTCTTTTGGACCTAGATCAAGATTTTAACAGCAGTCCTGTCTGTTAATAACAACAATTTGCAAATTTCTGATTGATAATCGGGCTTCAAAAATTATAAGCAGTCATTAAGAAAATGAGAAGGCTGTAGATGATCACCAGCTGATTGAAGCAGAAAGATTGAATAGAAAGCATATAATTATAGTTGTTTTCAAACATGTATTCTAAATAGTCATTCATGTACAACCAATTAGAAAACCAGAAAAGACAGGAGCTCTGAACTCTTTCCAAGAACGTGACTTGCGTGACAGGTCAGCAGACGAAACAATAATAAACCTAGCAGCACAAACAAAACAAAAACAAAAAATTATAGCAATCGCAAATCTATACTATACATATAATAAATCTGTAGAAAAGTCGTTTTTATAAATATAAATTATTTTTATTATTCATAATATTGCGTTCATTCTGTCAAAGAATACACTCCCATAAGATATGATGTGCAGATTGTACATATTCGCAGTCAGATGTAGAACACTGACATAAAGGCGAGGCAACGAGCTTGAAGGAAAATTATTATTATTATTACGAGCCTGTTATGTCCCACTGTAGGGCAAAGGTTTGAAGGAAAATATAATTTACTTTTAAAGTTACCATGTCCCGTGAGAAATTGGGCAACGCAGTGATCCACCTCCAGACACGTATGGACGGTCAAAGACCTAGAAAATACATTCGGGACCTATGCCTGCATGGCAGGAATCTCTGCATGTAATTGATGGCCACGGACGGCTGTTATTATACAGCCACAAAGTCCTCACGCCGCATCATCATCAACATCGTATTAATGTTCCCACTGCTGGGATACAGGCCTCCACTCTGTGAGAGGGAATGGGCCGTGATCCAACACGCGGGCCCAGTGTTTCGAATATTTGGTTCTAGGACATGCTGGTTTCCTAACGATGTTTTCCTTCACCGTTTTCAGAGCAGTGTTGATGAAATAATTAAAGCCGCATAGCAACAGAATATCGCAAAAAAAATACTGTCGATACGACCAGAAATGTATGTTAAAAACTCACATGTTATCACAGGAAGCTTATCGGCTATTGAACTCGTTGAATCTGAAACAACCAAATGGAATATTACTGATCGATTACGGATACTTGGTGCTTGCTTATCAGGTTGGCAACCGCGGGGATTGCTGTAGACATAATAAGGATGTTCTGGGTTTAAGAGATTATGAAGAATATTGGAAGATAAACGCCAGTAGTGATGTTTGAATGTGAGTCCAGATAACCAATACAAATATTAAAAAACTAGCTGACCCCCCCGCGGCTTCGCTCCCGTCAAAATTATAGCCTATGTTACTCGGGAATAATGTAGCTATCCATAGGCGAAAGAATTTTTAAAATCGGTGCAGTAGTTTCGGAGCCTATTCGGTAAAAACAAACAAACAAAAAAATCTTTCCTCTTTATAATATTGGTATAGATAATTATGTGGTTGAGTGGACTCGCGGGTCCAGTAGCGAGCGGGTCCAGCTGACTCATAAATATATCGTAAACAAGAAAAACTTGTTGAAACAAAAGAAAACTAAACTGCAAAAAATATTCTAGTTATTCTTATCCCTAAAGCTGCTCTAATGGTGGCCATTTAGCTGTAGCTATTTGACTAAACAGCACTCGTCGTTCAAATGTCACAGTTTCGACAAATATCTCGCATTGTCAATTATATTAAATAGGGCCCTGATTGATCATAATTACCAGTGGATCCGAATCGGCAATGAAATTGGGGTAACTCAATTATTCTTGATATTCGATTGTGTGTTAGTAAAATTTAATTATATTAGGTACTACATCATCACCAACAGTTTTAGGAGTTCGTGGCTAAATAATAACAGCCGCACGGGTCGATCTTCAAGGTTAAGCAACGCTTGACGAGGTCGGTCCGTGGATGGGTGACCATTTCAACATACAGAGTTTCCATCGTGCCTCGGAAAGCACGTTAAGCCGTTGGTCCCGGCTGTCATTTGAAGATCTTTGACAGTCGTTACGATTAGTCAGAAGCTTGAGATCTGACACCAGTCTAGCCAAGGGGTACCGTGTTACCTAGTTATTGGGTTGTGGAGGTCAGATAGGCAGTCGCTCCATTTAAAACACTAGTACTCAGCTGAATCCGGTAAGACTGGCAGCCGACCGCAACAAACAATTGGGCAAACGCTAGGCAGATGATGATCACCAACAGTTTAAAAACAGAAACAATTTATCCGGCGAGCAAAATTTTCATCCATCAATATGTTTCAGAACTTAAGATGATTTCTCTAAGGAGAACAAGAAGCAATAGACTATACAAACAGACCTTGATAGGGCAATGAATCATTCAAGAAAACAATCATGAAAATGAAACCTTGATAAATGTGATACAATGTACCCTAATTTAATATTCAAATCGCGTAATTAAAAACTTGGAACTCATGTTTCGGATACCGAGACCACGGGAACATTCCCAGTTTAGGAATTTATTCCAAAAATTACTCATAACTATTCATAAGTGACATTTATTTATTATCCTACATTAAAAATAATATCTTGCTAGTTTATTTTAATCACTTATTATAATTAAAGAAACCTGAAACGTTAAGGCTACAAAAACCATGACTTGATGGTTTATTTGAATCATATTTTCTTGAATATAATGGTTATTTTATGTCGAGAATATTACATGAATTCGTATAAGTCATTCACAGGAAACCATTAAGAAAACCGAATAACCAAAAGAAATACCCTTGCGAATTATCACGTTCGAAAATCAACAAAAAAAAAACCGGCCAAGTGCGAGTCGGACTCACGCGCCGAGGGTTCCGTACAATCCTCAGCTTAAAGGTATTATAGACCTGAGTATTTGAAATGAATTTCAACTTAATACCTCTACGCGTTCATGAGGAAAGGGGTAGTAAGTTTAAAATTATTAAAATATTTTATAAATTTACGGTTTTCGCAATTATTCCTTTATCTGTGCTATAAAAAGTTGCTTCGTACCAAATTTTAAGATTCTGATTGCACGGGAAGTACCCTGCAGGTTTTGATTCCCTTGCGAGTGTCGAAAATTTGCGGCATAAACGGCTGTATCTTTTGATTGCGTTGGCTTAGAAGCTTGTTTTTTTCACAGCTTTAAGGGATAAATGCCAGCATGATTCCTCCACGCGTTTTTGAGAAAAAGCGTCTTGACAGACAGACGGACGGACAACAAAGTGATCCTATAAGGGTTCCGTTTTTCCTTTCGAGGTACGGAACCCTAAAAAAATATAATCGTTCATTCAAATTCCGTTCGGTAACCGACCGATACGTTATCTTCACATAAGCCGTTCACACAGTACCATGCCAACAAGATGGATGGACGAAGTTTCCACGTATTCGAAGACCAGCTCAACCTGACCCGCCAATTTCAACCAAAACATAAACATTTGCATGAAGAATAATAGGTCAACTTACACCAGTAGGATAATGACGAAATCAAAGCTCAAGTGATGGGCAAACAGCAAGTATACAGCAACACCTTCTATTAAACATTGTGACGAGGCATTACATGCAACATTCAACTTTAAATTAATTAGTTAAAGTTCAAAATGCAATTAAGCGTTTTTTTTTTTTCAATTAGTGTTCTCATGTGTGTTCGTAACGCAGGTTTCCGTCAAGTGTGACACGGTTTTAAAGACTTAATTGGACGTGAGGATTTAAGGGTAATTAAAAATAAATAATTAGTTTGGATATTATAATTTTGAGTAAGCTTATTAGCATAGGAGAACAAACAAAAAATATGGCATCACTATTATGATAAAACTTTATCTAATATCAAGAGTGTAATGACCTTTGTGTTTCTTTCTAATTTCTGTTCTCATATATACACGCATGCGTCATTGGTGCGTGTGCGCAGACTACAGACTAGGTGTGTCTTCTACGTCATAGACATCTAATCTTATGATACACAAATTATTTGTACGTGTGCTGCATCATGTGACTTGTATTTTTTTTTTTGGATTTTTAATTTAATAAGTGACGAGCAGTGGTGGCCCAGTGGTATCGGCCGCAACTTACAAATTGTGAGTCGTGGGTTCTAACCCAGGCAGGCGCTTTACTTTGTGTAAATTATTTCATCACCAGTGCTCTCAAAACGGTGAAGGAAAACATCGTGAGGAAACCGGCATGTCTTAGAACCAACAATTCGAAGACATGTGACATCCACCAAGACGCACTGGGCACGCGAGGTGTTTACGGCCCATTCCCTCTCACAGATAGGAGGCCTGTGTCCCAGCAGTGGGAACAATTAATAGGCTGATGATTAAGATGATCAGTAGGCACAGTAATTAATTAAAGCCCAGTTAGAACCTATTTTAATAATTTCATGTCTCACTAAATCTCGTGACATCTCCTATAATCTCATAGTGAATGTTATGTTTTTGGCCAACCAATCACATCATTTTACATAAGATTTCAAATAATAATTAAGCTTGATAATGCCATCAAGCTTAATTTCTATAAGTCAAATATCAATGTGCCTAGCCTTTTCCCATTTACATTGGGGTCGGCTTCCAGTCTAACCGGATTCAGCTGAGTGCCAGTGTTTTACATGGGTCGACTGCCTATCTGACCTCCACAACCCAGTAACTGGGCAACACGGTACCTCTTGGCAAGACTGGTGTCAGATCTCAGGCTTCTGACTACCGGTAACGACTGTCAAAGATCTTATAATGACAGCCGGGACCAACGGCTTAACGTGCTTTCCGAGGCACGGAGGAAACCCGGTATGTTGAAATGGTCACCCATCCACGGACCGGCCTCGTCAAGCGTTGCTTAACCTTGATGATCGACCAGTGTGGCTGTTATTATTTGGCCACAAGATTACAGAAAAAAAAAGTAACTCTCTAATGCAACTGTAACCATAAAACCACCTAACCTTAAATCTAATATGTAAGCGATTTCAGTAAACAACATCGCATCGGTAATGCATCGTGATATAATTTCAGTAATGGCCGCGGGGTGGCGCTGGTGGCGCATAAACAACAATTTTGCAGCGGCGAACCACCCACAGCTGCAATGCAGAATGCGGCGAGAATTTTAGCCGAATGCGGCCTTTTACGGTTACGTGGTTACCTCCAGTTTTTAAGGGTTAGATTTGTGATTTTTTTGTTGATTGTGAAGTGGGTTAATTTTGGGTTTATTTGACTATTCAGAAGTGTATAATTAGTAGAAACTGCAGTTCTAACTATTATATATATGTCGCCGCGTAGGCGTGAATTTGCTAATTTATTATCCTAATTAATCGTTTTAAGTGTCTATGTCTATTTAAGTTGGGTTTTGAGTTCAGCGCCATCTATTGGCTCACTGTGGAATCAGTATTGATTCATAATTCATATGCTAATTTCAATGTTTAATTAATACGAGATGTTTAAATTAAACAGGGACACTTATTGTAGGACTTTTGGATTTGTTCTCATTTTAACTATTGCACATTTGACGAAGTAAATGTGTTTCATTATGTTATTCTTATTAAGTTGTCAAACAATGGCGGATGTTATAATTTCTATGACCAATAACCAGATTTAATAATTTAATACGAGAACTAAACAAATTTGAGTAAATGATTAAATACTAAGAAGTCATAAGACTATTTTACACAGCTATGTAATAATGAGAAACTTTCTAATTAGTAAGATTGTTAGATCACCGGAAACTTGAATAGTTTTGTTATAAGATGACTATTTCAATAATAAACTACAAACCACTTTATATTTGTGAGTATTGAGGTTGTTTAATGTTAAAATAATTAACTGATCAGCATTTTAGTATTGTTTGCTAACTTTACTCAACTATCCAAGTAATTAGTGTCTAAACAAAAACAATATGGAAGTCCCGCCCATTGTTGAGTACGTGCATGGCGCGTACGGTGCATGGTGTGTGTAAAAAATAATAACTGTAAAACTGTTTAATAAATCTGCTAATTGAATAGATGTTTGAAAACCTAATAAACATGTAACGTTAATTGTCATAAAGTGATTGTGTAATCTATAAAAACATTTAAAAAGAGTATCCTGGAGTTTCTGGCTAGGTCTTCTCCAGCGACCGACAAAAGCCTTGGACCTAGCAGGCCACACGAATTCACGATGTGGTTTTAGCTTCAAGTTCATTTGAAAACTCAAAGTGCCTGTAACTAAATCAAATAAACACTCTTGAGTTTCAATCCAGTGTTGTGTGTTATTGAAGTAACCCGCTCCAGTCAAGAATAAAGGAATTGCCTCTAGACATTGGGGTTAAAGATGGCGGTCCTACGATACATAGGTACTTCGACGTGACATATATATATAGATTTGCTGGGATAGTATAAATTAAATCAATAAAAAACCGGCCAAGTGCGAGTCGGACTCGCGCACGAAGGGTTCCGTACTTGGTAAATTGCGGTTTACGATTTATGACATATTAAAAAAAAAACTACTTACTAGATCTCGTTCAAACCAATTTTCGTTGGAAGTGTACATAATACTTTTTTTTTAGTTTTATCATTCTCTTATTTTAGAAGTTACATGGGGGGGGGGACACATTTTACCACTTTGGAAGTGTCTCTCGCGCAAACTATTCAGTTTAGAAAAAAAAAAATATTAGAAACCTCAATATCATTTTTGAAAACCTATTCATAGATACCCCGCATGTATGGGTATGATGAAAAAAAATTTTTAGTTTCAGTTTCAAGTATGGGAACCCCCAAAATGTATTGTTTTTTTTCTATCTTTGTGTGAAAATCTTATTGCGGTTCACAGAATACATCTACTTACCAAGTTTCAACAGCATAGTTCTTATAGTGTCGGAAAAAAGTAGCTGTGACATACGGACGGACAGACAGACAGACATGACGAATCTATAAGGGTTCCGTATTTTGCCATTTGGCTACGGATCCCTAAAAATGACATTTATCGAGTCTTGATTTGCATTTATATCAAACTAGCGGACGCCTCGCGGTTTCACCCGCGTAGTTCCCTTTTCCGTGGGAATACAGGGATAAAAAGTAGGCTATGTCACCCGGGGATAGTGTAGCTTCCCAACGGTGAAAGAATTTTTGAAATCGGTCTAGTAGTTTCGGAGCCTATTCGGTACAAACAAACACACAAACAAACAAACAAAAAAATATTTCCTTTTTATAATATTGGTATAGAAACAAAACTTTTCTAATAGTATCGAGGCCAGCACACAAATCCTAGGTACAAAAACTTCTATAACAAAACAAATATAAAATTATCTACACACGTAATCTATTCTAAATTCGAAGTTTCGCAATTAAAAACAGCAGACGCTAAAATAAAATAAAATGTACAAAAGAGCTCGACAGGTTGAAACTAAGTTGCATGCACAGTGTAATAACAGACAATTCCAAAAAACACTAACGGCCGCGGAGGCACGAACCGACACTTTATTTATAACAACGTAGAAAGTTGAATAATCTAATTTTCTACGCGAAGGGCACCCGAACAGTTCAGTGAACTTTCATAGAAAACTAGACAAAAACTATTTGGCAAAGCTCGCGTGGCTGAAATTTGCGTGAGAAAATTGCGCCTAAATTGGATTTGGATGGCGATTTGGCTAGACTCGACGTGAAAACAAAATATTTCGGGACTAGATTATTTTTACCCGACTGCCGAAGGAGGGTAATGTGTTTATCAGTCTATGTATGTTTGATCCTATGTGGCGTTCTACAAACCAAACGCGTTGGCCGATTTTGATGATTGTTACGTCAATCGATTCGTCTTAACCCTGCGAGTGTGGCTACATAAAATTGGAAAGAAAAAATTGTGTTTTTCGGCCGCCATTTTGGGTGTGAAAAAATATTTTTCTGTCAAACCCATCGTCTGGGGTATCAAAATAAAGGGTTTATAAAAAGTAACTAAAAAGTTGTAAATAAAAAAAAGGATAATTAAAAACCAGACTGCTTAAAAAGCGAACTAAAAAGACATAAACAAGATGAAAATCATGCTGTGCAGTCGGAGGATACTGATAGATCTGGTTTTGGTCAGCCAGCTCTCAAATATGTATCCTCCTTTTCATCTTGTTTATGTATTTTTAGTTCGCTTTTTAAGCATTCGGGTTTTTTGATATTTTTAATTAACTTTTTTATTTCATTTATTCGTATGAAAATGTATAAATCTCAGCACGGTTATTGGCAATACAAATGCTACGCACGAATTCTTATATAAAATAACTTTCCGATATATATTTCAGAATTGACGAGCAAGAAATATTTTATTAGGCAGAATACTCTGAATGAGCTGAACGAATAAACAAATCGTATTAAGTTTATTGAAGTCTTTAAATTAAATATAGACATTCATAAACAGAAGGCAGTATTTTTAGAAATGATTTGTAAGCAAAACATTTTTTGTATTATAAACACGACTGTAGAATCACAGAAATAGAATCGTTTCGAATGGTAACATCGTTTCCAGAAATACCCTCGCTGTAACTCTGAAACAAAACACAATAATTTACATAGTAAATATTAACGGGGGGAAATATAGTACAATGTTTAGGTGCACCATGATAATAAATTATGGAGAAGATAAGACACCATTAATGAAGGTCACTTTATGACGGTCTAGGTGCAGTTATCCAACCAAGTGGTTACAAAATTGCAAATGGCCGACTTAGTTGCAAACTACGTGAAGCTCCAGGCGTTGTTCGTATCAATCTCAAGTTTTATCTGTGGCAAAAATCTCCATCGTCGTAACGAAAAGTGGGTCCGTTTGAGTTTGAATGTTATTAGCATTTTAAAATGGAAACGTTCTGTGTTGTCGAAATATTCACGCATTGACGCACGGAGTCAACATATGTTTTGCACGCCAATTTCCTCTCAGTGATCAGCAAAACGTTCCTAAATCATTTATTTATGCGTTGTCACAGGCGTTTGATAATACTTTTCGCCTCTTAGCCTTGTCATCTTGCGCAGATTGAATAAATTTCCAGTCATTGTGATCAACGAATTTCATTGACGAGATTTGAGAAACAATAAGTTTGCCAAGATTAGGTTATAAAACAGACGTTGAATTTAACACAACAGCAATGATTTATTGGAAATATGACAATAGTCAAAGCAAATTAACATCTAATAAAATTGATCATAGGAAGATGTTCAAGGTTCAAATCAGTTTATGACTTAAACGGTTAGTAGTCGCCGCCTCAAACCTCGACAATTGATATTGTTTCCAAACAGTAAATGATGACATTTCTATTGACAGTTTTATGTGTCTTGTTACACAGTGTACAAACAGCCTAAAGGTCAATCGTATGCAGTGAGCCGGGAGATGTGGGTACATGACTATGTAACGAACCATCAATACATATGTCAGATGAACGTGTCAAACGGAATTATGTCAATGTCAAGTTCATGCGTACAACGCTCGTTTTCATGCGAAACATTTAAATATTGTTTTGAATGGACTGGAATGGGATATTCTCTTTGTTGTGGCAATTTAGAGATGACGTCAATCTCCGGTCAGGCAATTCACAATCCACCCACAGGAATTATTACTCGCTGCCTTTTATGGAGGGTTTTTTTAAGAGATCAGACAATTTCCATATTTTGTGTTTTATGTTTTGAGCTGCACAACAGCTTTAATTCGAGTAATAAAAGTTTCAGCAAATTAAATTATATGTAAATTTTTTATTTGTCTGAAATCATGCTTCGACAACAACGTTTACACACGCAAACCGTTATTTTTTAGGATTCCGTAGCCAAATGGCAAAAAAACGGAACCCTTATTGATTCGTCATGTCTGTCTGTCTGTCCGTCCGTATGTCACAGCCACTTTTTTCCGAAACTATAAGAACTATGCTGTTGAAACTTGGTAAGTAGATGTATTCTGTGAACCGCATTAAGATTTTCACACAAAAAAAAGAAACAAAAACAATAAATTTTGAGGGTTCCCCATGCTTAGAACTGAAACTCAATTTTTTTGTCTTCAATCCTTTCTGTGTGGGGTATCTAGGGATAGGTCTTCAAAAATGATATTGAGGTTTCTAATATATTTTTTTTCTAAACTGTATAGTTTGCGCGAGAGACACTTCCAAAGTGGTAAAGCGTGTCCCTCCCCCCTGTAACTTCTAAAATAATAGAATGAAAAAAATATATGAAGTACCAACTACACCGAAAATTGGTTTGAACGAGATCTAGTAAGTAGTTTTTTTTTTAATATGTCATAAATCGTAAACCGCAATTTACCAAGTACGGAAACCTTCGTGCGCGAGTCCGACTTGCACTTGACCGGTTTTTTACGTGTAGAAAACAGCAGACATTTTAATTAATAACCTCTTTTACGTTGTGAGACCGCACTCCAAAGTAATACTAGTATTAAGTTAATTTACCTCGGCCCAAAGGCAAATAAATGTGACATTGTCTGTTGCCCTTGGGCGTCGACCCGACAACTTCAGACAAACCTGTTCATTTACCAGATTTAAGAGATCAGAGGGCTCAAACAACATAGTCGGTTTATCCTAAAGAGATTCAATGTCTTTGCTTCATCGTGGTTACCGTTCCACCGAAAGGAAGCTGAGGATAGATTTGGCCCCTCGCTTTAGAACGCCAGGTCAATTCCGTTAATAAATGACGCCTGTAGTATTCATCGCTCTTCAAATGATTCTCGTTAGAACTTATACACATAGCCACTCACCAGTTCTGTGAGAACCACGGCATTACGTGCCAGACATGTTTTACAATTAAAGATAAGTACCCAATTTAGAGGCTCAGTGTTTATTCTTTGGTGACGTTATAAGCTGTTCTTTTAGCTGCTTATCAAGTTCATTACTCTTGCTTGGGTGAGACATGAAATTGTTAGCGATGTCGTCAGCGATTGCGAATCTTTCTCCTTTTATTAAGATTTTTTTACTAGGGGCGGTGATGTAGGAAAACACTCGCAATTACGTCCAAAAGTCATTTGACCGGTCATCTTTTGAAGTCTTTCCGTGACACGTCCGTTTACACATTTTCAACGGTCCAGTGAATTGAAGCGGGTAAAATTCTTAAATCTGCCAAATGAAATAGATTCAAAGAAAGATGCTTTAGTCAAAATCTTCGTAATTTAGTTGAATAAATTCACAGAATGAATAATGCCTTGAGACGTTCGCTTGATGAAATACTTTTATAGGTTTCTTGCGACTCTCATTTGGATCTCGAAATTGGAAAATTTAATAAGGCCCGTAAGTTTGTGCAAGTTCTACCCATAACCAATCAATTACCGAGCTACAGTTTCTCTGCCTAATACTTAATTTCTTATTAAATTTACTTTTAGTCACCGTTCTAGATATCATTATGCAAATGAAGGCAATAAGTTCTTGTGAGTTGAAAGAAAATTACCAGCCTTCAAAGGCGTGGCTACATTTCCTTGGATATCTTCCAAGTAACAAACTAGGCCTTAAGGGTCATCCAACGCTTTAACGCCATAAGCGAGTTACTTTCTAAAGCATACTCCATTGTAATGGCTAGGTTGAAACTTTTGTAAAATATATATATTTATTATTGATTCCTGTACATTATTTCTGAAACATGGTTTTTCCGTGTAACTAATAGTTTTGCTTTAAAAAAATAAGTAACAACACGATATTTTTTCGCTGCTTTTGGATACTACTCTAAAACGACTTGGATGTTTAAATAGGTATATTTTTAGACAGAAAAATCGATGGCTAGAATTTCTTCATAATTGAAATAGAATATGTAAATCAAAGAATATTTTGCAAACAAAACTGTCCAAAGGGAAGTACGCCTTAAGCTCACAACAGACTGAATGTGAGAACTCTACAAACGACAATGATAATGTGGCATCTGGACAGGCTTCAGGCCAGTTATACTAAATAATAAAGCCAGAAATCTCTGGGCGCGAGAGCAAAAATATGCAAAGCCTGAGAGACCTCTCATACTAAAACACTAATAACGTAAAAGGCTGGGCTGGTTACAAAAAGATAGCCACCAAAGCTCCTGTATCCATTTCTAAATTAGAAACAGTATAAATTTATTGATTGTTACCCAACGCCACCGAGGCTCATAATTTTCTGTTTTATCACTAAGTCAATCACGCAAATGGTGGCTGAATAAAACTCCCCCTCATACGTCATATAAGCAGGAACAACATTGAATAAGTCATGCATAGCGTTTATTACAGTTATGTGTCCTGAAATGATATATTTTTTACATTTTTGGGAATGTTTTATAACATCGTAAGTGACCATAGCATCAGTACTGCTCCTAATTGCCTAGGAGGAGAAAATGTCATGGGGTTGCCGTTGTTGAAGTCGATAAAAACGACCATACGTTTATCAGTGAATAGTCAACCACATCATCGCTTACCAACAGGTGGTCAAAGGGATCACTATAGATAAGATCCTAAAACGGCTTGGGAGTGAGCTGCTCCAATTAATTTAGTTTTTTTGTTTAAATATTTTGCACCATGAATTTTGTTATTTAAAAAAAAAAAAAAAAAATTTTATTTGTTTTCTTGCAATGACAAGAATATTTACTTTTTAAAGTATTATATTATTTTATTTTAATTATTGTGAATGTGAAGACTATGTGCATCATTATTTTTTATTTTGTTTTTTTTAATTTATCTTAGTTTTTAATCATGGTCTGGCAGTTTGAGTAGTAGCGGCCTACCCGAATGTCCTTTCTTTGGTATTGTTCGTCGAATCGTTGAGCTCCTTAAATTCTGAGTTGAGCTGCTCGGTTATTGACAAATGCGTGCACTGACTGGACAGGTCCACTCAATCTGGCTGGTTCTTTCCTCAAAAGACCATTTCAGACATCAGTCTACATGGTCTTCACATGATCGAACCAAGATTTTGTCAGGAGTTTAAAAGAGACTGTGACCTCTGAGTTTGTTTCGGCCTTTCTTCTCAGAGTAGTCAGATAGGAAACGCCGACCTCATCTAGTTTAAAAAAAAGATATGTTAGACATGTAAAAGCGTATGTACAAACCAACTTACAGAAATAAAATCATTTATCATTTATCAATAATAAGAAAAGTTAATAAAAAAAACAAAAATACCCGACTGCTTAAAAACGAACTAAAAAGACGTAAACAAGAAGGAAATCATGCTGTGCAGTCGGAGGATACATATTCGCGAGCAAAACCAGAGTCATTCGGCAGTCAAAGTGCCGATTCAAAGAATGTTGCAGTGCGAAAATGACCTGATACCATTACTAAAAAGCTCCAAGAGAGTTGACAGACAGCCAACCTATTCAACGTACAAGACGTTGCAAAATAATAAGCACTTTACAACAAAACCCAGGCCAGACAAATCGAATTGCAGCACAAAAAAAAGCTAGACAGTTTTTGTCAATCAAAATTTGAGGAAGGCGCCTAGAGTTCAACCGTTGAAAATTATAAATCGTGATGAGGACGCGAGTGTTGGGACTTATCGGTCGTTGTCACAAAACGCTATCAGTCAAGATAACAGTTATGGGAGGTCGCGACATCTCAACGTTTCGTCAGCGACCGCAATGGAAAACTACTTTTGTCCTTATCAGGCAAGAATGTGAGGGTGATAAAAATGTGATATAAGTATTTGAATTTTGTAACTGTGGACTCCATTTTGGTAATTCATAACACTTTCGTATGGTGTTTCTTCGATAAATGTGTTTGGATTCGTGATAGTGGAAGTTTGTTGAAACGTTGCTTCACTGTTACCATTTAAAAACATAGTGATGTTTAGTTAAGGGCCTGCCTACATACCCTTTAGTGCCGTAAAACGGAAACTTTCTAAAGCATACACCTTAGTAACGCCTAGAAAAAAAAAGCAAAAAAAAAGATATAATTATTATTGATTCATTCGTAACTAATAGTTTTCCTTTAAAAAAAAAATTAACAACACGATATTTTTTGCAACTTATGGAAACTCCTCGAAAACGACTTGGATGTTTAAAAATATTTTTACACAGAAAAATTGATGGCTGAAAGTTTTTCATAACTAACATAGCATATGTAAATCAAGTAATATTTTGCAAACAAAACTGTTCAAAAGGAGGTTCAATATTGATATTTTGGCATCGAGCGGGCGCACGGCCAGTACTGCGTTAACATTGGGGCGTATATAGCGCCTTAATGGAACCGATTTAAATTAGACATTCCAGACTTTCTCTAATTTTCAATATTACAAAGACGCTTTTGGGATGTTTCTTAGAAATCTAACGCGTTTGTATACAAAATAAATAAAGTTAACAAAACCTAATCTAAGTCCAGCAACTTTTTAACCGACTTACCAAAAAGAAGGAGGTTCAATGTTCGACATGATGTATGTTTTTTTTTATTATTTTATTATTGTATGTTCACCGATAACTCCGTTAATTGTAGACCGATTTTGAAAATTCCTTGTATGTTCCGAAATTGGTCCCATTTTTATTTGGTGAAGATCTGATGAAGAACTTCGGAGATATACAACAGAACTCTTCAATAAATAACGGCAAATCTCTCGGCATTGCTGCAACTGCATGTCTGTTTATTGTTTATACCATTTCATAACATAACGTCACGCCAGTACGCTCTAAAGGGGGTGTACAGTTCACCTTGGTACACTCTCATTTCACCGGTTATGTTCAATTTCATGATATTCGGGTAATCTTTTCTGGCATTATAGATACCTTACTTAACTACTTGCCTGTTAGGTAGGTACTACATCTAAAAAGTGGAAAATAAAAAACATTTTTTTTTTAATTCTACCGACTTTAAGCTACAGTAAGCGCCTATCCTAATAAAACTCTCTCCCTGCCAAAACAAACTTAATTACATAAACACAAAGTTGAAAATTGAACAAACAAGTTTTTTTCAGGAGCGGTAAACCTTTTATGGGTAGTTTTATTTTACAAAGATTATTTATTTAAGCCAAACTTTTTTTTCACTAGAGGCTGGCTAATTGCAGTTTCGCAGAAGGACCGTGTTGACACTGGCCCTAGAGTTTCCGGTTTAACTTTTTTTTATTTTATCTTAGGGTTCTGTTTACACACGTCAGAAACGTTTTGGCACGATCCCGTTGAGTGATTCCCATGAGGGGTATAAATTCCCCATGGTTGAAATAAAAAAGATATAAATGTCTGATATACATAATGTATCGTTTTAGAAATACTCTCGGTGGGTTTTTAAGACGCGATAAAAATAATACTGAATGGATTCGAAGTGGGAACCCATTCATGTCTACTAGAAATAAACATTTCGGAATATATTATGTCAATAATGTTGAATAATGATAGAATAAAAACCATTAAAGTAAAATAAATGTCAATTATAAATTAAATTAACCAATGAATATACGGAAGCATAATTTCTTCTTTTAGAATCTGTTAACGTTTTCATTAAGGTTGAACTAGTCGACCGCGACGGCACGAACTATTTATATTATTATTTAAAACACGTGCGAAAGAAATAGATGCTGTGATGAGCAGTAAGAAACTAGTTCGCGGACGAATTAGCACTTTTGCAAATTTGAATTGAAATGGATGATGATTTAGGACGAAAACGAGCGCGCGAAATTTTATAAAAAGACCTTTGGGCGTCTAGCTAGATATCATGAAAAAACAACTAAATGTATATTTATCAAATAGCATTATTTGCATTGTTGAATTACTAATCCCTGTATGGAGGCCGTTTTGCAATTTTCCTTCTTTTTATGGTATTTATTTCCGCCCAAAGATGCGTTAAAATTAGTGTTGTAATATGGAACTTACGACGGTCATAACTTCCAAATATATTATTTTTTAATTTTTTTGTTTCCATACAGGACTAGATAATGATGAGACTAATTGATATCTTTTTTATTTTGAACGTACATCGTCAAACAGTGGAGTAATCTCTAGACTACGTTTGTATGGAAGAATTTTCGACTAGTGTAACCTTAAGTGTCTAAAATTACTATTACAAAATTGACATCAACAATTTTGTGTATACCGTTACCAGCTGTATGGAAAATTCTTAACTTATTAAAATTGAGCAAAAAAAAAATTCAAAGGCACCATCAGTTAATCCGTATCCAAAACGTGCCCACACGCAGTCAATTCTAAACGTCAGAAAAAATTAATACAATATGGGGTCCGATTCCAAAATTCATTACCGACGCGTGCGCATATGCGGGTACCATTTTACAGACATACGTTACTTTGTATATTAATGACTTAATAATAATAACCGTACCGTCCACTCATTCTATTTGGAATGATCCCGTATTGGCTCAGGATTCGAGAATTGAATGCGACTTTTTTTGTTTACAAAGTATAAGATTAAAATGTTTATTGAACTATGCGGGTAGCTACATTAACTATGAAGTTAAATACTCTCACAATCCATAAAATCAACTATTAATGAACATGCTACAAGTAGTTCTAAGCCTCGGAGGAGCCGCCATGTTTTTTATACAGATTCTATTCGAGACCGTTGATTCCAATTTCAAGTTGGGTTTCGATGTCGCGTCTTATTTAGGCATGTGTAAACTAATTAAAATTCTGAGAAAATACTACAGAAAGTGAATTTGAATTTCATATGGAAAGTTGGGAAATGGGTTAACTATTAATAGTTAATATGCATAAGGTATATGTAGTCAGTTAAGATTGACGGGACGATCATCACGATACGTTCAAATACTTGCATTACAGCATAGATTTTTACATTTACTTTTTAAAGTATTAGGCATATTATTTTAATTATTGTGAATGTAAAGACTATGTGGATCATTTTTTTTTAATCATGGTCTGGCAGTTTGAGTAGTTTATGCGGCCTACCCGAATGTCCTTTCTTTGGTATTGTTCGTCGACTCGTTGAGCTCCTTAAATTCTGAGTTGAGCTGCTCGGTTATTGACAAATGCGTGAACTGACTGGACAGGTCCACTCAATCTGGCTGATTCTTTCCTCAAAAGACCATTTTAGACATACATACTACATGGTCTTCACATGATCGAACCAAGATTTTGTCAGGACTTTAAAAGAGACTGTGACCTCTGAGTTTGTTTCGGCCTTTCTTCTCAGAGTAGTCAGATAGGAAACGCCGACCTCATCTAGTTTCAAAAAAAATATGTTAGACATGTAAAAGCGTTTGTACAAACCAACTTACAGAAATATAATCATTTATCATAACTAAATATAAAGTATGTAATTTGTTAAAAAGCCAGGAAACAACACTTTGATAATAAAGTCAGCAAAAAGGAATATGGCATAGGAGCATACAAGGCGAGCCTTCGCGTGGTCCATGGTTCGATGTCGAACAACTTAGTTGGAATTTTGTTAAATTAATTTTAAGACTTCGCTCTGGACACTCAGCGAAGTTTGCATTTCTTATGAAAAGAACTGATTCACCGAATTGCAGAGAATGTAATCAGATTGAGGACGTGCAGTGCAGCATTTGCTGATGGATTGTGTCCGCAACAGGCTTTGAGAGAATTAGATTTAAATAGGCTTAACGTGGGATTAATACATTCAATTTTACCCCTACCAACTTCAGAAGGTACCAAAAAGGTATGTCATTTAATAACAGTCCTTCATCGGTCACCTGTTTAGTATAAGTAATAATGTTACAATGGTAAAAGGCACGATGGGGTTGACATATTTGTTTAAATAAAAACCCCAAAACAAATAAAGAGAAAAAAAATACATACTTGGTAACTAGAACAAAAATATCCAAATAGCTCAATTCAAAGTCAAATATATTTATTTCAACTAGTCCATTAAGCGGCACTTTTGAACGTCAACAATTAAAATTTACAAGTAGATAATAACTATTGGTTCTACCATCCATTCGGAATAGTAGCTTGTTATGGAGAAGAATGGACAAGAAACTGTATATTAATCGTTAAAAAAATTGCTGGAAGGTTACTAATTTGTGTCCAACATACAACGACGTAAAAGGATAACCTCAACCTACTAGGATATGCACAGGAATAATATCTATGTCATCAAGAAGTGCTACAGGAGAAGAAATTTACAATATAGATTAAATAACTAAGAAACTAAATAATTTCAGATTTGCCAAGTAATTAATAGGAGTCGAAAGTCGACCAAGGCCACTTTACTTTTCACCTTGTGATAGTTGTAGTTTATTGATACTGAAGTGTCGTCAAGGGTTAAACCCCAGATGCGAAGGCTAACCACTTTGATTAAGGCGTATATATTCCCCAATGTTAACGCAGTACTGGCCGTGCGCCCGCTCGGAGCCAGAATATCATTATTGAACCTCCTTTTGGACAGTTTTGTTTGCAAAATATTATTTGATTTACATATGCTATTTCAGTTATGAAGTAATTCTAACCATCAATTTCACAGTGTAAAAAAAAATTAACATCCAAGTCGTTTTGAAGGAGTATTAAAACGTAGCGAAAAATCATGTTGTTTATTATTTTGTTATAGCAAAACTAATAGTTACACGAAAAAACATGCTTCACAAATAATTTACATGAATCAATATATGCATATATATTTTCAAACCTTTTAACCTAGCCGTAGCCGTTACAAACTAACCGTTTTACGGCACTAAAGCGGTGGTAGGCCCTTAAGCCAAGAAAATAAATGATTCATCGACAAACTCGAAGAAAAGCAAACTAGAGAATTACCAGTCGGAAAACTAACTCAAGCCCAAGATAACGAGAGAAGAAGAAAACTAAAGGAGCATTGTAAACACGGGTCGACAAAAATTACAGTAATAGGAAATGAAAGAAAACAGTGTCAAACGGTTATATCTCGCGCAAATTGTTTAAATAAACACTTGGGAGTTGGTTGCTATGCTGCCGTAGCTAGTGTCACTATCTGACAAAATCACAATTGAGTAATAGACGAAAAGCCAAAAAACCGTGAAACCAAGAATAAAATTCGATACTGTTTATCAACTTTATATGCGAAAGTTCCCAGTCGTTAAAAACAAGGATCTAATTGCGCACAGTCAAATAGGTACATTGTTAGTTTTAGGGCAGATTTTTCAATAGTCTTTTAACTGAGGAACGAAAATGGACGTTGGACATATTTTTTATAGAAAATCTGTCAAACCGCCATTTTTATTCCTCAGTTAAAAGACTATTGAAAAATCGGCATTAGGTAATTAATCTTATCAAAAATAAGTTTGTAAGCATAGCAATTGGAGCGTTTTTATTTTTTATCGGCATCTATTTTGTATTATTAGTATTATTGTAAAATAGCACCATCGCAAAAACATATCGCACAGCGGCCCTCAAAATGATACCGTCGCCATTGATAGCCTTATCATTCGAGTCAATTTTGACATCATTAAAATCATTTGAGGCGGCAGCACCAATTACATATGAGTCACGGACTAAAGCCCTTATGACAAAATTGGCAACGCGCGTACTGTTGCATGCGACCGCAAAATGTGGGCTCAAATTGCCAACATATCATTAAAGTAAGGGCTGGGGGTTGATGGGAGATAACAATTTTAAATTATATTTGACGGCCCTACACGTGAATGTAAATGGCGGCAATTAAAATTTATCATTTACAGAAATTTTCGTTGTTTATTTTTTATATGGCTTTCATCGAGTTTAGGGGTGTCTATTTCTGAAGCCTAGGTTTCTAAAGGTGCCTGTAAGCGGGCTACTAAAATTGCATCTTGTTAGCAATTTTGTTGACCAATATAGCTCAGTATATTTGCAACTTCTACCCTTGCTGCAATTTCATTGTGCAATACATTGCCTGGTGTAGACCAGCAAGATTCTGCTACTGGATTACCGAGGAATTTTGCTCATACACGCGGAGCAATTATTGAGGCTAGATCACAGTAGTTAATGACAATTTTTCCGTATGCCTCTTCGGTCGTTACATGAAACTTCAGGGCAATAACGGCCCAAGAATCCTTCTTAAGGTTACGATCTTTATACTCACTAGCTTCTACATCTTATAATTCAGGACGCATGGATTTTGTTCATAAAATTCTTAATATTTTTCGGGTACAGAACTACTTCCCTAATCAGGCAGCGACAAGACGAGGCGGGGGAAGGCGAGCGAGGGATAAGAGATGAACTTGTATTACATCAGAGCAAAGACGATATACGGCGATATTGCAGTGAAGTCAAAGCGGGGTAAATCATTTTCGGCTAGACATTGAGTACATGCGACTACTATGAAATATCTTGGTAATATCGCCGGGCTACACTGCAAGATTGCAGCAATTGTTGCACTATGTTGAGCGATATAATTGGCAACTTGGCAGCTATACTATTGCAGCAAGAAATTGTCAAAAAACTAGCCCGTTTACAGGCACCTTAAGGATTTAAATATAGTTCTACAAGTCATTACAGGATTTTTATCCGTCTTTAAAAGAACTGAATAGGTTAGTAACTGACATTTTCCGCTCCAACTGCGAAGATGAAAGAAAATGATTGTCACAGACATCCCTTGTAGATTCTTGCTCAAAAAATTACACAACGGGTCGAGGACAACTCAGAAGCCACGTTAATCACAGTGGTTGCTTTACCTAATGATGTCAAGAACTGCATAAGTAAATAGCTGCCGTATACTTTTTCAAAGATAGGCCCTGTCAAGCTCACACAGTATGAAAAACTACTATTAATCACGAAACTAAAGGACAATATAAATGGTAATAGTGTCGGTCTGTCTGTACGCCTATGAGGGACACAAAAGATCTCCTTCTCATAATAAATTCATTTCGGCTTCTAAACAAAACTACAAAAAGAATTTTGGTGAATGCATCTTTTAAACAAATGACTTGGCTGTGTCCAAGTTGGTTTTTTGTCCGTTGCAAGTTAAGTAAGGTTTTCGTTGTTTTTGGTGTATTCTTAAGAGCGTGTACTAGCTTCTATATTCAAAGTTTGTTTACGTATTCCTCTTCATACAATTCTACCTACCTCATACGTATACAAACAATAACAAAGATAGGACTGACACCTTTTTCTATAATCTAGATACACGCTGAAACCACAATTCTGTGGTTCCAAATACCCCTTTTGCTTTTAGTCTCAATCTGTCGAAAACACCTCTAATACGGTCTCTCTACGGTTTCGACAAATGATCATTGAGCATCGCGTTTATATATTTGTATTATACTTACACATACTTTGACCCACCTTCAGTGTTTTATTCTATTTTGTTTGTTATTTATATATTCTTCTATTTTATTTTATTATATAAGTCCTGTTTCCGTAAGTGTGTCCGTGGCATCAACAGTAGGCCCTATCAGAATATCAGCGCAGCGTTATTACCTTTTTTGGATATCGCTGCACATGCTGAGATAGGAGCCTTTTAGGTCTCGCACAGGGATTTTTATTTTATTATTGTTTAAGTGTATGCTTATTTTCTCGTGTCTCTTGTGCGGGTCACAAATAAATATTTTTCTTTCTTTCTTTAATGTTCATTTATTTTGAAGTTCTTCTTATTGATTGACGTTGAGACTTGAATTTAAACGAGTTTGCGAGGATACACGTACGACCGTTACGAGTACTCCGCACCTGACCTTTTTGACAATTCTACTGATATTAAAAGTGATTTGTCATGATGTTTCAAACAAATAAATAGACCTGGAAGCAACGAGTTTCTAATTAAACGTTTGTTACAATTTGGTAAGTAATTGCTTTCACTAGTTTTCACCCATTAAATAAATGATATTGCTATAAAATTTGTCACAGCCGAATTATTCCATGCGGTTTGACAAAAATGTTTAGGGCCCCTGAAAAATTAACGGGTAAACCTACAAAAAATTAATGAAACATCCTAATGACGCTATAATAATAAAATGTCCCAGTAAAATAATATTTATCTGTATGTGTGATAAAATACACTTATAAAATAGCGTAATAGTCCATTCAAACATATAATATAGTGTAAATGGGCTTTATAATATCAATTCATGACATTAATAGGGTTTAAATGGAACGAATCGCTATTTTCTTCACACAATTAACATGAAAAAAGTAAGGAGACTGATTCATGCGGTTAGTCCCGCTATGCTCGACTCAAAAAATACCTACTAAAAAGGCCCACTATGCTATATATAATTCTTCGATGCTATATAGGTACAGTGGGCAAGAAAAGTATCTGAATTCAATTAAATTGGAAGCAGGAAGCTGAGAAATATTGAAATTAAACAAAAAATATCGAAATATTTTTAGATTAATTTTCTCTTTTACGGCAAGAAGTTTAATTTTTCAAAGTTCTATGGAATGGATGGACACTGATTTAAATTGAATGACGAGACGTGTTGAGTGGCGGCGAAGCGAGTGTGCGTTAGTATGATGAAACGGAACGTTTACTAACTTTTTTCCTGATAGTAATGGAATTTACATGCTAGGTTTTCTTAATTTATTTTTTACATGGTTAAATAAAATATGACACTGCAACACTTTTCTTCATCACTGCCCGCGAATGTGATTTCGTGCATAGCGGAACTTTTTAGTGGGTATTTTTCGAGTCGAGCATAGCGGGACTAGAGCATACCGGAACTAACCGGATTCATTGATAGATTAAACTATTTATTTGCATAGCTATTCTTTAATATTAAATCTTGCTTAACGACCCGTAACGGGTTAAGTAGAGGTACAGTTAGTACCCAAACTGCTTAAAACCACAGTTAGCATAAATACGAGGGGTTAAACTTTTGTTTGTACGTATCCCTTAGGTGATTTAACAGACTACGTACGCGATTACCAAACTTCGATCAAGAATACACTGTGTATATTCTCAAGTTACCAAGACCACCATCAAGAAAAAAAAAACTTTTGATTCGGTAAACTTTGTCTATAGCACAAGAAAAACTTTTAATTGACATTTTGTTTTCTTTTTTCGATTTTGCAACATACACCAAAAATAGCTGATAACTGAAAAAAATACAGTACCTACCAAATTAGGAACGTTATTTTATTTTTTGTATTCTATATTGTTGTACAATAAATTATATTCCCTGCATCGTATCTATCTACATAAATTGTCTCCTTTTATATTCATACCACATACTAAAACAATATAAATACCTACTGTTATTCATTCACAAACCTAATCAACTCCGTAAACAATAAAAAGCAGTGCTAAAAAATATGACCACTATTAAAAACGGCGGCGACTCCTAATGCAGTGTTGCAAAAATTGCAGTACGTGGGACACTCAGAAAGTTTTGCGAAACTAAAAAAAATTGTTCTATACGTACATATATTTTTATTAAATCTTTTCAAAGTACTTTCCACCAGCCTCTATACAAAGATTCATGCGCCTAAACCAGTTTTCAAAACACTTTTTCCAGTCCGCCGCAGACACCTCGTTTACAGCCTGCTCGAACGCAGCCAGCGCATCTTCCGGCGACGAAAATTGTATCCCTTTGAGCTGATTTTTTATTTTTGGGAATAAAAAGAAGTCACACGGTGCTAGATCAGGGCTGTAAGGAGGGTGACCCAGGAGTTTGACTGGCGTGCTGTCCAGGAAGTCCCTCGTTTTGAGTGCGGTGTGCGCAGGTGCATTGTCGTGGTGGAGCAGTAGCCCGCGGAGAAACATTTGGTAGTATACCATTCGGCATTAATGCTTCTTTGATCCCGTAAGGGAATTGATACCAAGTGGCCAGTCAAATTAAAAAAGCTAGCGATCAAAATCTTACCCCCGCTTCTAGATCGCTTCACTTTGGTAGGCGTTGGCTCATTTTGAAACACCCAAACAGTCGACTGGCGCTTGGTTTCTGGGTCGTATTGATAAATCCAGGACTCATCACCTGTAACGATGTCGTAAACACGCCGAGACGAGCCTGCTTCAAATTTGTTAAGCATATCACGGCACCATTCCACCCGGGCCTGCTTCTGAGCATCGGTGAGGTTGTGCGGCACCCAGCGTGATACTATCCTCCTCACGCGAAGATGGCTGTGTAGAATCTCGTGAACGCTTCCCGATCCAATCTTCAATATGTGTTGAATCTCCTGATATGTAATTCGCCTATTGTCTTGGATTCAATTTTTCACTGCTAGCACGTTTTCTTCGGTAACAGCCGTCAAAGGGCGACCGCTTCTTTCGTCATCCCCCAAAGTTGGTCGACCGCGCTTGAATTCGTTATACCAACGATACACGGTTGCCTTGGAAGGGCCTTCATCCATGAATGCCATTTGAAGTCTATCGTACGATTCATCCGGTTTCAGGCGACACTTGAAATCGTATAAAATCATAGCTCTAAAATGTTCCCGGCGCAGATCCATATTTCAGTGAGACACAATACTTTGAATTAACTCGCAAAAAATGTGGAGGGAAATTTTGAAATTGGAACTTACTTATTTTTATTTTCGAAAAACATTATAACTGGCCAGTCTCCCATATATAAAAACTTTTGTTCGCAATACTTTCTGAGGGGCCTGGTATCTACAATATTTGCAACTGCTCGCAAAAATAACCGTTAAACTATTAAAGAACAAACAAGTTACATTCGATTATGGCGACAATACTTGGGGTGCTTTTTCCAATATTGTACATCATTTGTCACTGGTCCTCTTTTGAGGGTCGCAACTGGAATAAAGAATGATGATGTGTGGTACAAGAATTACGAGTCAGCGGTTACTGAGATCTAATTTGAACTAAGGAGATAAGCAAGAATTTACGACGCATAAGGTCACCTCCGAATCGAAATTACTTGCCAAGACAATTAAAAATAATACAAGTATTCATTAAAAAAAAATTTTTAATACAAGCTTTTTTCGTATTCTTCTCAGCAAACCCTTTCATTTGATACCCAAATCATGGCAGTGCACAAAAAATAACTAGTCCGCCATCTTGGGCCGTCCACCATATTGGATTTAGAATGACGTCACTTAGCTAACCATGCATTGTCATCCAAACTAAACGTGTATGCAAAATTTTATCTTAATTTTATTCTGTGGAGGATAACTGCACTACACATACATACATACATTGCAAGTTAAATAATAGCTTTGTAAATAAAAAAAAACATCTGTTTGATAAAACATAGCATTAAATAACCTCTTCTAAAACATCTTGTGATTGATTCTTTGTCTTCTCCATATTATTGTACATAATTGCACATCCCACGCGTTGTTTTTGCCTGCATGTCCAAATTATCCGACAGGTCATTTATAAACACTAATGTGTCAAGTTTTTATCACCTTCTATTACAGTATGCCACTTTGTATTATCAAAGAATCCATAAAGGATGATGTAATTGATTTAATATTATAGCCGTATTGGTACTTAAATTGATGTGCTTATGTGACATAATCTTAGCTTGGAAACCAGCACTGCTTATTCGGAATAACACAGATTGCCTATACACACTATAATAGAGACAGATGATACTTATAGATAGATACTTTATTGTAAACACAAAAATTTTAACACGAATCTTTTACAATATTCTTGGCGGTCCAATGACGGTCTTATCACTGAATGCGATACAATAACAAGACAACTAAAAATATTATTAACTAGAGACAAATTAAACGTTTAGTGACTAACCACCAAAAAATTCGCTTCCGCTTAACGCACAATTTATCATCTTTCATCGGACGTAACCGGTACAATATTTCACGCTACCCGCGTCCGCTTCCGCCCATGGCTTACTCCGCGCTAAACTAGAGCAGCCGCCGACAAACCGTTCGCCGATAAGTAGTGGATTTAGCAACCATTATACCATTTTCCCGACGTTTACAATGATTAATGTAGCCACACCACACTACACGACAATCTGCCGCAATTTGTACCCGAGTCGACCACGCGTGAAAACTAAACAAAACAGCCTGTGTGAACCGCCGTCAACCATTGTCATACCCGATATTACGATTGTCAACTTTTTTAATGACATGCTCCCGTCCCCAAACTATAATGTCACTATCTGACAAATTTCATATTTTGAGTAATAGACGACAAAACCGCGAAATAATTCAAAATGAATGCTGTTTATCAACTGCGAGAGTGAGTTTTGGCGGGAACGTGATGGCATCATGTTGCTTCTCTGTTTTATTTTCCTAAAATTGTGTTTAACTGAATATTAATAGTATAAAAATGGTGGTGTTTTGTTCTAATAATATTAGTGAACGTGCACGAGTGTGGGAAAGTGAAACACAGCTGTAGAACATGAGTTTGTTCATGTTGTAGACAAAACTCCGTGGAGGCTTTCAGTAAAGTTACCGCCATTTTACTGGGGCCTAACTATTATATATTAGTCTATGACTAGGACATTGGACTTTAAAACTAAAGAAACTAGAACTTATAAACTTGACACTGGCTAAATGCACAAAACGTGCGAAGAAAAAAAAAAAAAAACTGCGATAGTTCAAAAAATCGATCTATATGTGCACTTTCCAATAGACAGATTGATAGTTCATATCAATGACTAAGTCTTATCAGAAATAGGTTTATAAACAGCAATTTACGGACCATATCGAATATTCGAAAAATATTGCTTGGACAGAACGATAGAGATTTTTGCATCTATATGCTGATAGCATAAAAAACTTAAAATCGGACAATCGTCACATAGTGACATTTTTGCTTAAGGACGGCAGCAAGAATAATCGCCGGTTGCGTATGCGCATTAGTTACAATAATTTCTGTGTGTGTCATTAAAATATTATGATTATTTACAACGTCTTCATAATATTCTGAACACACACAAACAACGGGTGGTAATCACGTGTTTTAAAAAGATTATTATCATTATTTATGTTAAACAACTCGAGCTGTTGATATAGAAGCTAAATAAATCTGTGGTTTTATTGCGTATAATCTGTTATATAAAACGTTTGTGAAGAGTAGTTAAAACATCTTTTGTAAGGAGCAAAACTCGCTTAAATTTGATAAATTATGTTTTACAGAGATCGATATATTTGAACACCTACGAAGTAATCTAATACCTTTAAACAAGCAATTTTTGTATATATATGTATACTAGCGGACGTCTCGCGGTTTCACCCGCATAGTACATGTAGCCTATGTCACCCGGGGATAGTGTAGCTTCCCAGCGGTGAAAGAATTTTTGAAAACGGTTATCACTGTAATACATACTTTCTCTTTTATATATATAGAAGATATATAATCTGAATATCGGCAACGGCTCCAACGATTATCATGAAATTTAGTATGCGATAAATCGATCGATAGCTAGGTTAAATTTTTAGAAAACGTCGTTTTCTCTATTTTCACCCGAGCAGAGTTCGGTCGCCAAGGTACCAAAACATAGAATGCAAACATTAAAAATTATCACACAATAAAGCTACAACGAATGTAAATAAGAGAGTTTTTTGACAAAAAATTTAATTGACTATATTGTATGCACGAACAATTTGCACGCTTATAATGTTAAGCAAAAACATGTATGCGCTGTATTTAATTTTGTACCATCTTTTATACCATGTTTTTATGCAAATAAATGTTATTCTATTCTATTCTATTAAAACAATAGGTGCTATACAAACAAACATTGGTATTCCCTAACCGTGATACCTTATATACCTAAAATAAACTCATCATTACCACACAAATCACCTAAACTGGAGGCTAGACAGACTTAGCCAGCCATTACTCACAGATAGCTTTAAATAAAAGTTATTAACTAATTGAAATAAATACCTTCAATCATTATCCTTTTGTAACGTTAGAAATTACTAGCTTTATGCCCGCGGATTCGCTCACGTGGCTTATTATTAGGAACTGTGTATTTTTCCGAGATAAAAAAGAACTTTTTTACAAAAAAAATACCACCAACTTCCAAATAAAAAGCCTAAAAAGTGAAAAATTACTTCTTTTTCGGCAGTCGCTGCTTCTGTTTTTTTCTTTATTTCGTTTTTCGACACCGCCTTTCGAAATAGAAGTTATTTTTCACTTTTTTTTTTATTTTTAATTTGGGAGTCGGTTGTATTTTTTTGTAAAAAAGATTTTTATTTTTCCCTTTTATTGAAGAGTTTTGTTGTAAATCTCCGAAGTTCTTCATCAGATCTTCACCAAATTAAAATGGGACTAATTTGGGAATATACTCTTTCAAATATAAAATAATTATTAATTTAATAATAATTTACCAATAATTTTCAAAATCGGTCCACAATTGACAGAGAAATCGGTGAACATACACAAACAAATAAAAAAACAATGTCAAACATAGAACCTCCTCCGTTTTGGAAAGTCGGTTAAAAAGCATATGACACACGGCGTGAATGCAGATTTCTTTTTATGAAAGAATTTTCGTAATCGGATGAGACCTTCCAGAGACTACCTCCTATAAAAATTAAACAGATACCTTTATAACCGACTTCACAAAAAGGAAGAGGTTCGTTAACGCTTCAGTTAAGTTACCCTACCAAAAAAATTTACATTTTTTTTTTTTAATTATCTTGTAGTTGTAATAAAATATTTTAGAAATAGTTAACATATAAGCTCTATTTATTTATACCATTGTTTTAGAAATTAAACTACTGCACCTAATGTACACTTTTGTGAACGTACTTGCTTTTAAATAAATTATTATTCTTTTTTAATTATTCTTATTCTATGTCTAGACCTGTACCTGGGTACTAGATCCTGGCTTATTACATACAATATATACTTTTACATAAAAGAGCTCCTCTAGGACGCGAGCGAAACCAAGGGAATCAGCTTGTGCAGTGTAAACAAATCCAATAGCCGCGTGTGACTGTACCGAGAGGAATGCATAACTCAACTACTTAAGCACTGGTACTTTATAAGGAAGTAGACAATTTTCCTGCGACTGCGCTCGTCACTGCGGTTTTGTTTTTATTTTTATGTAGACCATTGTTTTTGATATCAACCTATGTGATCGGTTCATTGAAACAAAGGTTATTCTATAAGTGGGTAATAAAAAATATGTATGAATGAACCTATACAGCTGAGGTAATTTTTCGTACTAACACAGTTTAGTGTATACATAAATTTATTGTATAACCGGCAGTCTACACACAAGTAATACAAGTAAATTTTCAAAATTTAAAAACCCACGACACATTTATCTTGCGAAAACACCCCGATTCAAACAGTAAAACGCCCATAACTTTTAAACGGCTGAACCGATTTTATTCAAACATAGCTTAGGACACTCTCGACAAAATCACCTTTAAAAAAAAAACTAAATCAAAATCGGTTCATCCGTTTAGGAGCTATGATGCCACAGACAGACACAAATGCACAGCAACACACGTCGAAGTTATAAACCCCCCCTCTTTTTCCGGCGGGGGTTAAAAATAATACCTAAGCTCATGGTCTATGTCTGGGGACACTACGAAACAATTCCAGAAGTTATGGATAATTTATTTATTAGTTTATCCTCGCACTGGAACGCCTTTGCAGCAATTACACCAATAGAGCACAATCTTATAATAATCATGCAAGAGAGGCGAGGTCTTAGCTACTGGACCACCACACCATTATAACACAATCTATGGATGGGCCGCATGAAGAGTATTTGATTAAATAATGAAGGAAACGGAGAGCAGAAGGCTGCTAAAGATGTATGGAAGACAAAGGTTTGGGTAATCACAAATAATTTGGCATAAGGAGGCAGGAAGATGATGATTCTATAGCGCTTCTGAATGACGACAATGATTTACCTAGTAAAAAAAGTTAATATTAAAATCAAAAACCCGACTGATTAGGTAGCGAACTAAAAAGCTGTAAACAAGAAAAAATCATGCTGTGCAGTCGGAGGATCAGGTGGCCAGCCAGTTCGCGAATATGTTTCCTCCAGAATTAACTTTTTTATTTACAACTTTTTAGTTACATTTTTTTTTTCGAATTTCGTTTAAACATATAAGTGGTATATATTTTTGTAATCACCTCTTAAAACCCTTCATTTTGATACCCCACTCGATGGGTTTGGAAGATAAAAACAATTGGGACCCGCACAATATGGCGCCCAAAATCCGCCATGTTTGTTTTTTTATAACTTTACCTATCTAAGAACAATTGGGCGGTCAAGACTTATCTATCAATGTCTTAATTATATAAATCGGTCAAGCGATTCAAAAGATATGAGGTAATAAAGAATATTACATACATACAAGATACGCGCGAAACACATAACCCAGTCGGGTAATAACCAGTCGGATAAAATTAAAAGACAAGCACCATTGGCGATCTGAACAATGCCACTGATGCTGGGCCAAAACGGTACTTATAAGTACCGTCGATACGAAAAGAAGAGATAAGCCAGAAATGGCTTCACCCACATAAAAATCTCGTCCCTATTCTCTAATGCAATCTTGACAACACATCACCTATTCTCAAAAACCCTTGGTAAGTTTAAATCAAATATGGATAAACCCCTTCACAATATGAGGCACATGAAGGGAAATCCGTCCTACATGTTTGATGAGCTCCCGTGGTGGTTTAAAATCAAAAGTTTACTTATTCATCAGGGTCAACTGCGTGTGTACGTAGTTATGAGATGAATGGGATCCCTTGTCTGTGGAAACAAACGACAATTTGTATTGTTTGGAACGATAGCCTGCCAATTTGGGGTGAGTTGAGGAAAACGTGGTCGGTATTGATGTTTTGTAGAAAAAGTCACTTGATATTGTGGACTGAAGTTTCTTTTCGTTTAGTTAAGGACTGTTCAAACAAGGGGGTAGAAAATGCCGACAGTTTACTTCATGTTGCATCCACAATACTAAACGATCAATAAAAGCTGCAGAGTCTGGGTAAAAGAGACAATTTTACTGCAGATTTTCCATGAACGGGTTCATTCTTCAGATAAGCTAATAAATCATTAACCACTGAAATACAAATGAACCAGAACGACCAACCCTAAACAAAGAGAAATTAGACTAAAACAATGCAAGACTGTTTAGGGATAAACAAAGGATTTATCACTACATCGTATTTTAATCACTAACGTCAAATAGTTAAACTAAACACGTGGTTCCGGCGATTAATTCTGGACATGCGCAATGACCTATGAACAATGATAGCCAGAACTCCACTGCTACAATAACAGCTGGTCTGCCAAGAATCCCACTTCTGATGTAAGGTAACAAATCGTTACTTTCACTGCAAAGGTACTTTTACTTCTTCATCCTCATGGGACGGCCCTTTGCCAAGATCCGCTTTGGTTAAGAAACCAGTCATGTATGCTTTGGTAACCGTATAAAATCGTATAAGCAGATCCGTATGCTAGGATTTTGTAATAATTCTATGTAGTAGGATCGTCATAGATCGTATTGCCAAACATGAATATAGCAATATTATCTGGAGACCATTTTTGTAACGATAATATAGCAATATTATCTGGAGATCGTTCTTGTGACGATTACAAATTCTTAAGGTTACACTAGTCGAAAATTCTTCCATACAAACGTAGTCTAGAGACTACTCCACTGTTTGACGATGTACGTTCAAAATAAAAAATGATATCAATTTGTCTCATCATTATCTAGTCCTGTATGGAAACAAAAATTAAAAAAAATATATATTTGAAAGTTATGAGCGTCGAAAGTTAGATATTTCAACACTAATTTTAACGCATCTTTGGGCGGAAATACCATAAGAAGAAGGAAAATTGCAAAACGGCCTCCATACAGGGATAGATTATTAATGCAACAATGCAAATAATATTATTTTATAAAACTCGCGCTCGTTTTCATCCTAAATCATCAACCATTTCGATACAAATTTGCAAAAGTGCTAATTCGTACACGAACTAGCTTCTTACTGCTCATCACAGCATCTATTTCTTTAGCACATGTTGTCGGATAAGATAACATGCATTTTAACCCCGCGCACAAAGTAGTTCGTGCCGTCGACTAGTTCAACCTTAAGTAAATAAATACGCTTCTGGCATCACCTTCAACACTATTCAGCAGAAGAAATAGTAGTGCACCAACTAACATTTAAACGGGCAAATCTACCTAAAACCACATAACCAAACCCATAATCCAACCTATCCAGATAATGTATCTATCTATCAGAAAACTAAAGCAATAATATCACTATGGGAATCAACACCGAAACGAAACTAGAACCCCTGTCCCAACTGCCCATTCCACGTTCGTTCACCATTTCGCATCCAAAGCCACAACCAAACATACATATATATAAACATCCGAGGACTACTTTAGAAGGGTCAGTTTGCAAATTTGCCCGGATGTAAGCCATTTTCCATGTGTTTATCCACATTTAACCCGTCGTTGGTGAATCAACAGGGTATATTTTGACCGGTATGGGATCAGTTATGGTGTTATTAAGATCGGATACATGGTCAGCATGTATTTTAGGGTACCGGTGCAGGTGATCATGATAATGGGTTCAATTAAGGCGCCGATTCCCTTGAGTAGCTGATTTTAAAATGAGAATCACGTCTAAACGGCTAGTCGTAATTTATTGGAAAAAATATATGTTATATTAGACCATTTTCTTAATAATTTCATCTGAGCAAATTTTGAGTTTTATTCGTCTAACATAGTGTAATTACTTTGTAAAGTTATGTCTAAAACGGACAAAAACACGACAATCACAAAACCGCTGGGCGTATTTTAATGAAATCGACACCATATCAAAGACAATTTAATTATCTACATTTTGATCTGAAGCTTTTTTTTTTAAAGTCATAGAATAATAAGAAAAGTACAAAAAACTACTAAATTTCGGGTCACGCGGGTGAGAAACGAGGGCGAGTTTTGTTCCCTCAAGGTCGTTGGCGTTAGTCGTCATCTTAAATTGATCCTGTACATACAAATAAGAAGGATAATGTTCTTGGAAACCATGGACCTTCGAAAAGATACAATGGATATTGCTGAAGCGAATTCATATCTAAAGTTAGAATGATTTTCAGTGCTGGCATTCAGGAAAACGAATCTACGTCTGATGTAACATTTCAAAGAATTACTTAAGAAAATGCCTCGTAAATTGGCCCAGAAAAATCGTTTCATTATGAAAAGACGGATGAACTTAAAACATTTCTGTAAATTCTGTAACTACCCACGATATCCTGTGTGCGTAAAAATCAAATACAAATACACCTTGGAGCGCAATAATGCTGAATAAACAAACGGCAAACGGTTGTAAATCAAACAGTTCAACACATTTCATGAATGATTTGTACTTGCTCCACAAAACTTGGGTTATTACTATCCTATTCAATCATCATAAAAACAAGGAAATATGACTCATCACCCGCTAGAAATAAGATTGAAGGCGTGTGTACCGTTACGTTTGCTTTGCACTGAACAGTTGCATGTCAAGGCCTGAACGGTCGTAGATTTCAAGTGAAGAGCTGGAAGCGTCGGATTAAAATATTGTTTCAAGACGAAAAAATACATCTTTTGTTTACGATATTTTTATAAATTGTACACTAACTAATCGTAAAGTTTGCTACCGTATTGATTTAACGAACGAACCAATATGAGGATTTCGTAAGCAGTCCGTTTTTGCTCTGGCTAACGTCTCTTGATAATATTCCCACACTGCTGACAAAACGCTTGTCTGCAGAGCATAATATATTTCTCTAGTTCGCCAATAAAATTCATTCGAATAACAATTCGGAAAATCTTTGCAAAAAAGAAATTGTTGAAGAAACTAGGTCAATAGTTCTATATTAAATGATTGTTTGAAATAGCTGTGAACTGTTTCAAAATATTTACTATTCTGTTGCTATCTGAGATTTTTATAGTGGCATTTTCCCGGGCGTTTGGTGTCGTCATACACTTGGTGTAAAGGGCCTGTCGCGTGCTGATAAGTCGCCTAGCAACTATATTCCAGCGGATTGCGGTTTGACCAGTACGTAATAGATAGGTAGCCACCGCTTGATAATAAAAAAATAAAAGTCATTTACGCCTGTCTACCAATGTATTCCAATATTTCAAAACGATAAGAAAAAAACGTAAAGGCAGTGTCGCTAACACGATCAAACAAACGTATCGCGGTAAGGGGCATCCTTGACCCTTTCACTTCGCATTCAGTAATGAGTTAATATCTCATAAACGCATGGACCGATTTCCATGATTTAAACGGATAAAACGGTTCTATACTTATACCTTTGAAATCATGTTTTAAAGTTACGTAATTATACTTTTTGGTAGAAGTCGGATCAATCGGATTTTTTTTGTTATCTGGCGGAGACTATAGTACCTTTATATATCGCCACCCACGCTAACCTACTGTTAAGTACCCATTAAAGTTCTTTACGACATAGGCAATAAATTAATAAAACATTAATTGAAAGCTTTAACCCTGTACCGCTGCTAAAATAAACGGCTCATAGGCAAAAACGAAAGACATATTTACTTTACGACTTTGCAAAATACTACCGCATTGTTGGAAACACGTGAGTCTGTGCCTTGTGCCGGGTCTATGAATAGCTGACATCTATGTACCTAAATCTTAGGATACCGTCGTCGTTACCGATGTGAACGGGAGATAGTGGTACATGCACGTATATATTTAGCTCTTTGAACCTCGCGCCCCGTAAAACACTGGTTATAAACTCGGTGATAGTAAAATTTACGCTGAAAACATAAATAAACTAAGCTTCCTACTCCTCCCGAATGTCGATACAAACGATATCGAATCTCTGTTGTATCTCTTGCCGACATCGACTAATGACTGCTTTGATAATTCTGTTAATGCAGCCAATACATATATAAATATTCGGACACGTAAACAAATACATTATATTCATGACCTAATTACCCGACTGCAAGGAGAGGTAGTCTGCAAAGTATGTTTGTATGTATGTCATCATCATCTGCCTAGCCTTTTCCCAACTATGTTGGGGTCGGCTTCCAGTCTAACCGGATTTTAGCTGCTTTGTATGTATGTAATATTCTTTATTACCGCATATCTTTCAAAATACTAGGTCTTGACCGCCCAAGTGTTCTTAGAAAAGTGACGTTAAAAAAAAACAAACATGGCGGATTTTAGGCGCCGTATTATGGGAGACCCATTTTTATTTATTCCAAACCCATCGAGTGGGGTATCAAAATGAAGGATTTTTAGAGGTGATTACAAAAATATATATCACTTACATGTTTAAAAGTAATAAGAAAAAAATTATAACTAAAAAGTAAGTCAGTCAGCTCGTAAAAGTGAATTCTCTGAATGATTTTCTTCTTGTTCACATCTTTTTAGTTCGCTTCTCTTCTTAACATTTTATTAACACTATTTATTTAATTATCATAATTATAAACTGCCTCGTTGGTCTAGTGGTCACAAGTACTACTACTGGTCCTGTATTCGATTCCCAGGTTGGTCAGTGTTATTGGATTTATCATTTGGAATTTCTCAGTCGAAGCCCGAAGTCTGTATTCAAGCCTTGTCGATAGCAATAGGCTCGCCCCGAGAACATAGGACTTAAACATAAGTAGCGATATATCCACCTAGAACTGGTGCACCACTGCCCAACCCTGGCGTGATGTTATATTATATATCGGAAGAAGGTAGATGATTAATAATCAGGAACAAAGAAATTTCGCTTGCAGACTTATGAATTTAGTTTTGATGCATTGGCAACATTTTGATACTGATTCAAATTTCAATTCGATTTTATTCAATTGGCAACACTTAATTTCTCCAATGTCCAATGCGAGCGAAGGATTAATCCGAGACACTCTAAGTAGTCTGTGATCCTAGAGAATGGTGACAGCATTATGAAGGAGGGAGGCGAAGGCGCGGGAGAGGAGTCAGCCACTGCGGGTTGACTTGAGGACGTATGTCGCGATTTTGTGTGAAAAGTGGAATTATTCGTGCAGTTCCGTCTAAATGGTTAAGGCTAGTGATTGCAATTTGGCGTGTCAACTTATTTATTTTTATTTTCAGCCTATTCTGTCCCACTGCAGGGCAAAGGCCTCCCTTTCTTCCTTCCAATCCTGTCGATAGGCATCAAGTTCATCCCGCCATCTTCGCCTGGGTCTGCCGCGATGTCACCCAACATTTTCCGGGACCCACATTGTGGTTGATTAAGTCCATGAACCGTTTGAGCCCATGAACCGCGTCAACTTGCTGCTGGACAATGGTCTGTCTCTAAATTGCATAAATTACATTATGTGCTTTGGCATGCATTTACCCACAGTAAGCCCACAAGACCGAGGGTATATTGAAGATAGCCCTCCTATTTCCGATATATACGTAATCATTCGGACAATTATACAAATATGTACATTATATTCATGACCTAATTTAATTAACATATTTATAACATAGAATGCAGCCAGTATCTCTGAACTGGGTTTTCCCATACATATGTGAGTGAGGTAAAGTATTATAATTAGACACATTTGTAGGTTTCCCGTGAAGAGTGAATGCACTCTGTGTTGAGTTGAGGGTCATAAAATGACTCAATAATGCATTATACTCCGATTAGTGAGTGCCTACTTTAATTTTAGATATTTTCCCATCAAAGGTAAGGAGCAAATCATTATGTATTTTATCTAATAACTTTAAACGAGCAATTCTTGTATATAATCTGAATCTCGGAAACGGCTCCAATGATTTTCATGAAATTTAGTAAGCAGGGCCTTTCATTGAGGAGCTCGTGGCTAAATAATAACAGCCGCACTCAAGGTTAAGCAACGCTTGACGAGGTCGGTCCGTGGATGGGTGTCCATTTCAACATACCGAGTTTCCTCTGTGCCTTGGGAAGCACGTTAAGCCGTTGCGGCTGTCATTTGAAGATCTTTGACAGTCTTTACGGGTAGTCAGAAGCTTGGAATCTGACACGGCTTGCCAAGGAGTACCGTGTTACCCAGTTACTGGGTTATGGAGTTCAGATAGGCAGTCGCTCCATGTAAAACACTGGTACTGTGTAGCTGAATCCGGTAAGACTGGAAGCCGAGCCCAATACCTATAGTTGGATAAAGGATAGGCAGATTGATTGACCTTTCGGGGGTGATCAATCGATCTAACTAGGTTTCATTTATAGAAAACGTCGTTTTTTTTTCTTTTTTCACCCGAACAGAGCTCGGTCACCCAGGTACTGTTTATAAACCTATTAACTATACACATTGTATGTATGCATTTGCCCTAAAAGAGATTGCGGTCATCTATGTATACGTAGTATTTTATTTGCCATTATTTGATGATTTCATAGTACAGTAGGTCACATGTCAGTGGTAACAAAACCAGTATACGCTGGCCTTGTATTCCTATTGAAACTCCGTACTAGGCTAGGCCAGATCTGAGTCAAAGTGTTACCACTGATATCCAGCCTAATGTATTATTCGTTGCAGGCTTGTGGCTTGGCCATTATTAGGCCATAAACTAAGTTATGTTACTAACCAATGAAATACCTTCTTATGTTGAAACGGAAGTCTCCAAGTTGTACTCACCCTGTAACAAAAACAAAAAACACCATTAAAACTGGGTACACCAATAATTATTTAAGAAGAGATACATTAATTATGACAAGTATAAGAACAGACAGACGAGACTGTACAAAAGGGGACAAAGTTTACGTCTCACGGACACTCGAATGTCCCAAAGTGCCCCAAAAGTCTAGACCGGACGCTTGTTGGATAATTAATTGTCCCATTCCCATCTAGGGGTAGACAGGGGTACGTCTAACGTCCCGGTCCCCCCACTATGTGGCATCGTTTGAGACGCATAACTGCATTATGGGTTATGGCGGCCATTTTAGGTCGGGTCATTCACTTGTTTTAAGCATGTGTAAGGTCGTTTTTATTATAATGGAATTTCATATATTATTATGTCCGTTTGGCTAAGTTATTCAGATGCTTACTATGAATTGTTACAGAATGTATTCGTTTCCTGATAGCTACAACCTAGTGGTCTTTAACATCGACATCTTCCTTGCCTGGCTGGAGGTTCTAGTTTAGTCTCCACAGGATCACACGGTTAAGCAATAACAAATCATTTGATTTAATTGCGAGAAGCCAAACAAAAAAAACACGCCATCGCTTACCATCAGACGAGAAAGTGATAAAACGCGAGCAAATCGATGTATAAAAATATAATAAAAACGAACTTGCATATAAAGAAAAACATAAATAATGCACTATTGATTATATGCCTTAAAAGCATATAATCGTTTGCAAAAAAAAATATATTTATTTTAAGATTTTATCGCCGCTCATACAAGACCAGTAAAGTACCCAAAAAACATAATCTTCATTAATAATCGTCAACAATTCAAAAACCTTATAATAGAAAAGTCAAATAATAATACAAACTTCTACAGAACAATTTCTTGTCCCGAAAACACGGTATTAGGAAACTTACACAAAGTTCTGAAGACCAGATAAAGTATAAGAGGAACCGATAGGTATTATTAAGCTTTAAGTTTCGGAATTTCGGATATTATGGTAAGCCCGTAACGGATGTTATACGGATCAGGATGTTTAGATGTTTAAAGTTGTTAACGCGTTTATTCCAGAGAAAACTGCGGATGATATTATGATCGCTTTGGTAGTTAATAAGAGTGATCTGGTTGTGTCTTTCCTCTTTTTTTGAACACCGGGGTCGAATATTATATTCGCATTTAGCTTAAGAGCGGACTCTAGTCAACAGGAATTTGAAAAATAGGTATTTGAAGAAACTATTGCCGTCGCGTCACCTCCAACCTCACCCCGTAGAGTGCGAAAGGGACAACTGCAGCTCAGGCTGATTTTACCTACAAAAACTTTGACTAAAAGACGTTTCGTATTCTGCTGTTTTCTTCATGAAAACTGGTCTGATTCTAAAAAATTCTTATATCAAAATTTAGAAGTAGAGTATATCTATGCTCCTATCATTTCCTTTTTTGTTAAAAACTTATAAATTTTGTCTGAAAGTCTTCTGAACATGGCGGTAAAAACGGGCATTATTTTCGGATTTTTGGATTGTCATATTTCTTTTTGTGATTATGTTTTGGAAAAAAGGAAATGATACAGGCACGTATTAATTAGACCTAGATTTTATGGAAAAAAACCATTGCTCTAGAGGCATTATCCACGAAGAAAACATCAGAATGTGTTTGTATGGAGAAAGTCTCACTAGAGTCCCCTCTTAAGTTTCACAAGCTTCCATCACCTATCGATGAATCAAGCCAAAAGGCTTAACAAAATCTTGCAATATACAGTAGACTACATTCAGAATATCATGTGATTAGCATACCCTCAAAAACCTAACCATCACGATTACAAACGTTATCAATATGCAAATCTACAGCCAACTAGACGACTTGCTTTTTATGAGAACCGTGCGTCAGTAACCACATCACACAGCAAATGTATGAGTAATGTAATTAATTTAGCATTATTTAAAACGCATGTCCTTCGACCGCATTCTTTACTCAATGGGGGCCTGAAACCTAATGGAAACAGACATAAAACTGAAATCATTGACATAACTATAAAAACTGGTGTTCCACTTGACTGCAATTTGTATGATGCAATCGTAGTAAAACCAGCGCGTTTAATTTAATAATGTGGGTTATCGTAAAAAATGTTGAGGAATAAAAGGGGGACGAGATAAAAGAAAACAAGAGTATGGCATCATGATTTAATGCAAGGGAATAAAAAGGCTACAAGCAATCCAAGTATATAGTACAAATTGAAATTGGTTTACGTACCAACCACAGTAGAAATGATTGAATGACATATTATCAAGAAACGACTGAAATCTGATCTCGGTAAGCTAGTTGGAAATACCGAGGTTAGATTCCCTGAGGTAAGGATTGACAGGTAGCGTCCAAATTGTGACGTAATTTCTAGCTACAGATGAACCCATAAGTAGTAAAGTACATAAGGACAAAGGTAAGAAACATAATAAAAGACGGTAATTATACAAAAATCGCAATGATTGCCGACCAATTAAAAGTAGGTACCTCAACAATGAAACATTTGGAACACATGAGTCATTCGTACTGACCTCAGTAATGATCCGCCATGAAGGTAAGTAAATACAAATTCGATCATACACGAGTATGAGACAATTGTTCATTGCTTATAGCATAAATAAATACTTCATGAATTTTTCATGACATCTGTGAAGGTATCCTTGTGTCAGTTGGTTTTGGAGTACATGAGTAAGCAGAATCCGTAAGCTGGAAGCCTACTATAAACGACATTGATCCTACCCAACTAGAAGAAAACCAATCTACTGTTATCGATACCAAAATAAGTTGGCAACTTGTACGTTATGGAAGCGGAATGTAGAATATTATGTTAGGTTTATACATCAACCGTCTTCATTACGTAGATAAATATTGCTGCATATATTAACACTTAATCAATGTTAACGATAATAACTATAAGTGATGCAGACTATTGTTAACCTCTCACTACTGTAGTAGATGAGGTCTTCGTCTGTGGAATGGAAGATGAAATATATAACGTTATGATCAAACAAGCAATCCTAACTACAATAACAGACGCACGACAAGACAAGCTTAAAAAATAGCCCAAAAATGAACACAATTCGAATACCAATAAAAAGAATACTGTCATAGAAGGTACATTCGAAGAAATATTTTCTAAGCACAATTTAGTGTACGTCCACGAGACCATTAACTAAAGGGTATTATCAATGACATAAAGCAATTTGTTGTAGATTTATCAGGAGGTATCTTGGTATCGCCTGCTAATGACAGTGGAGAACCGGACGATACGATACAGATTATATTGGAAATTGCTATCGCTTTAAAATATGAATTTTGTGAGGAGGAAACGATGTGCTTTTGGGTTTCAATGGAATATCTTTTAGATTTTGTAAATAGTGTAAGTTAGGAATCGTAATCTTCTTCGGTGATTATTTTTCTATCCACTGTTTGATGTAGGCCTCTGTTCGTTGATTCTTCTGGTGTATAACTAAGTGAATTAATGTACTCTGTATTACCTACATCATTTTAATAAGCAATCTCTGTTCAATTATTTCATTTTGCACTCACATAAACCGTAGTCCTATCTCTGGTGTTGAACCTACACACTTTCGAGTCAGTTACCTTAAGTCATCGAAAGTGAGTGGGGAATATCCCGTAGGCAGACATAAACCAGATAATACGCCCATATAAAATGAAAACGACACGAATCTATCATCGTTTCGCAACCTACACAAAACATTTCCGATTATGATTACAGTGCTTGCGCATCCGAAAAAATATGGCGTAAGCTGTAAGTACTTTGAATGTTTCATACATCCGATCCGAATGCCAGTCTACATTGATTTCTCTCAGTTTTTATGTCGAAATGAATGCATAACGAGGGTAATTTAGAAAAATAACTATTAAAAGTCTAGAACACAAATTGGCATAAAGATACGGAAGCCCGAAGCCACCTTTATTTAACCGCCTCCTGTCCAAAAATAAACCTACTACAGACTACAACCCAGATATATATGCGGCCACCCATAGAGAAGACAAAACACCACATTCACACCCACACAATAGCACAAATTAATATCATCTCACCACAGCGATAAGTCAGAGAGGACGCCATTTTTCTCTATTAACTATATTAATATAAAAGCAAGGGAATTCACAACACGTCATAAAGACGGCCCATATGGATCACTCATGGTGCCCTTTTTCCGTGGTCGAGTATAATTTGGGACCGCGGATATTAGATCTGCAAATTGGTCGTGTTATCTCCCGCCCTACCCGAGGGTGACCATTAGGAAATACGGATATAAGGGAAGTTCATAACCGGTAATAAAATATTTATTTTTCTGTAAAGGATGTCTTGTCTTTCATCGTCGTCTTTTGAATAGAGTTTAAAGCTTCATTGAATTGACAATGACCCGTCAAGCTGAGAATTTTATGGCTGATCTCCGGTCGTTACTCAAAGTAGCCAATGACAACATAATAAAATTATTTGTCTTCGTTTTTAAAACTGCATCATGTGTCCCGCACATGTTAGGTATGTCGAAAACTGGGAAATACCAAAACGCAGCTTCAAAACAAAGGCAAGATGAAACAGAAAAATACCCACAATCCTAGATGTAGATCTAAAAACAGTAGCAGACGGAATTTAAAAGGTAAAATAAAACACTAGCTAGATGACAGTGTCTGATGTTCTAAGCAAAGACATAGATAATTAACATTCACGTCAGCACCTCGTAGGTTGTTGGAAAGTCAAACTAAAAATGGACGTTGGGAACGTATATTTTACCTATTCTTATATCTATTGTATGTAAACATGGTGTATATTAGATGTTGAGGAGTTTGTTACGCCACTTCCTCTAGATATAGCTACAAATGGTGACGGGGGGTGGGCGATTTGGGGGACTGTCTTTACGTAGAAATTTGAGGTTCAAAAAGGCCCGTCTCTGCTAATATGAATAAATTATTTTTGATTTTAATACCTTCTAGAACGATTGCAGTGTTTTGTATACAGAATTTGACCGTCAAAATTAAACTGCGATCAATCATACCTTGGATAGTCTAGACCAGACTAAACTTGTCATCTGCCTAGCCTTTTCCCAATTGTTTGTTGGGGTCTGCTTCCAGTCTTACCGGATTCAGCTGAGTACCAGTGTTTTACATGGAGCGACTGCCTATCTGACCTCCACAACCCAGTAACTGTGTAACACGGTACCCCTTGGCAAGACTGGTGTCAGATCTCAAGCTTCTGACTACTCGTAACGACTGTCAAAGATCTTCAAATGACAGCCGGGACCAACGGCTTAACGTGCTTTCCAAGGCACGGAGGAAACTCGGTATGTTGATATGGTCACCCATCCAAGGACCGACCTCGTCAAGCGTTGCTTAACCTTGAAGATCGACCCGTGCGGCTGTTATTATTTAGCCACGAGCTCCTCACCAGATTAAACTGTATAAGATTTAACTAAACAAATCTCATAATGTTGATGCATTTACGATATCGACCTTCATTTCCTATCAAAACTACGACCGTTGCCAAATACCCCATAAGTTTACCATAAAGAAGATTTCGCCCGTCATCATTCCCAAAGAACCATGGTCACTATACACCGCTCCCTCCTTGGCAGTCTGTAATGGCGGCCACAGAGCCGTCTAATAGCTATATTGACCCACGGCCTATGCGCGAAATTTACAGAGGACGCTATTTATATCAACCAAGACTGATATACGAGGAAATGTCATCACCATTGCGAAAAACTCAGTGACTAAGATTCTGAGGACTATTAAACATGAACTGTCATTAATTTTAATTATAGTTAAGTGCATTTTACGTCCGCAGAGACAGTATATGACAGAGACTGATGCAAATTCTAAAACAAAACTGCATGAAATCATATATTCCTAGAAACTATTCAGATTTTAAAAGAATAGTAAGATTTTATCTGCGTCACCACAGGTAATATATAATGCAGTATTGCAACTGACGCCTCCATTTTTTTTTATCGGAAAATACATGACACTGGCTTAAATCCAATCTAAAAACTCCGTTTCCTAGTGCAAAAATAAAGGTACTAGATACTTCTAGGCACAGTGTCACCTTGTCAAGCTAGAACTATAAAATTGCATTTGCAACAAACATTCACACGTAATGAAAGTGACATTCAAAAAAAAATAAGCGTTCGAAATATAAAACGAAAACTTAATTCTTTAATTTACATGTACCAACATATAATCATCTAACTTCATTGAAAAGGCTATGAATCTTTTGACAGTTTTAAAAATCGGAGGTATTCGTAAAAACTGCGACGAAATTCAATTAGAGCCAAATGAAATGATAACTTGGCCAACATTATCAGATCTAATTTTTCGGAGCAGACTGATAAATAACTTCGTGATCGGGTAATTGAAAAAAGGGATGGAGCAGACGCAGACGGCGGGGAAGATACTACTATTGAAAATATAAAAAGACTTGATTTAATTGAAGACAATGTTATAGTAGAGGCAAATATGCAGACACAGGGAAAGATAGTAATATCGAAAATACAGCAATACTTCAGTTAGTTGAAGAAAATCTTTTATAACAGACAAGAATGCTGATTTCAGAGGCCGCCTCATAAGTTTCAGCCACAATAATTTAAATAGCAAATATGTACCTAGTTAATAAAATCACGGGACGACCTTGCGAGCGACAATGAGGAAGAATAGAAACGGAATGTATTTACAAAAGTAATTCTGAACGATAAACACGTTATAAAAGTATACAATGATACAAAGAAAAGCGCGCAATCACGCGTAACTACGTATAAAATCCTTGAGAAAATGCGTATCTATTGAGTGGCATAATTATAATTAAATGGGAATCTGAAATCTGAAGAGTGTGAAAATACTCATAAATGTAAACAACTTTGACAAGGAATCAACTCTGGAATATGAACGAAAAATCAACTGTTCAGTACATATTTGTTGATTATTACGTGTTTTCAGGTTAAGACGGTACCCTGACTAAAAAATCGGCATGAGATATGAGCATTCCTATTGGTCTAGCGGCACTGGTGGCGCATGAATTACAGTAGTGAATACGCCCAGATTTTAGAATAAAATCTTTATAAAATCGGATAATGGTGATTTGAAAAAAAAAACTACAAAAATGTTCGTTATTAAATTGTCTATTCATTAGTGTTAGTACAAAAAATAATTAATGAACACTTTACGAGGAGATGCATAATTTCAATAATTATTTCTCATTTTTATGTTTTTTTGGAAGCAGATTAGTGAAATATATACAACATTTAAAAATAAACTAAATCTACCATTTTAGAATCAATATTATGTAGAATTTTAATGTATTTTTACTAATTGATATTTCTTTTTTAATAACTAGTAGATAGCTCCTAAAAATAAACCCCTGAAACATAGCAAAAATTAACAAGTCACACAGCCTGTAATATGAATCTGAGCGCGCGTGACTAGGTGCGTGCGCGTGCGCATGGCAGTGACCGAGATGTGCAAGCGCCAACAACGACGCCCGGCGCCTACGACCGTATGACGCAATCATGTAGGGCACGTACTACTATCCGCGACGCGACTATATCTATCGCTGATGTATGCCGAGATACACCGCCTAGCAACAGCATTTTAAAATACGCTACCCTGAATTTAGACGTGTTGAAAATTGTTTAAATGCATGCATGCATTCATAAAAGTGACAACAGGTTAATCTCTGTTGTAAACCGACGAGAGCACATAAAACACTGGAAATACAAAAGCTAATTTCATAATGCACAAGATGACGCAAATGTAGCAAATATTCCAGAAAAACTATTCACGAGACATGCAAATGTCGCGTGCATCTAGAATGTTTAGACTGAGACGACATTTTTCACCTCATAAACGTCTGCTTGGATTAGCATGAACACTTCACGAAAGAAAATGCAATATTTCCATCGCGACATAATGCATAAAAATTAAAATGATATTCCGGCGTGCATGTATGACTACATGTTCGTACATCTCGTAAATAATGCAAAATCTTTTTAGTTTTAGTACTCCATCACTAAAAAGTGAGCAAGTTCTATAATAAGGTACTTAAAAGATTTACAAATACCCTTAATCACTCAATTTACACATCCGTGCTGTTTGTCGCTAAGGAGTTCGGTTGTATGTTGCATATCTTGAAAACTGCTGAACCAATTTGGATGAAACTTGCACTATTCCCTATGTCGAGAGATACCTAATCTAATAAAAAAGAGTAGAAGTAAAATCCAATAAGAATGGCCACGATCCGATAAGTAGTTTCGGAGAAATGCGTGGACAAACACACATATATACACTTATGAAATTTAGGGTTCATGTTTAGAAGCCCAATTAGAGTAACATATGTGAAAACATTCACTCTCACAGAGAGGAGGCCTGTGCACCAGCAATGGGAACATTAATAGGCTGATGATGATGATGTGAATATTGGGAATTGTCCAACAATATTACATACATACGTTTCGTATTGATTACCTCCTTTTTTCGAAGTCGGTAAAAAGGAGTCTGTAAGGACCGTAAGGGCTATATTTCACCGGGACACCATGGCGGCGCAACCAGTCGCCGCTACCAACAAAATGTATACAACTCTATAGAGAGTTACTCACTTGGTGTCCGATAGAGTTGTATACATTTTGTTGGTAGCGGCGACTGGTTGCGCCGCCATGGTGTCCCGGTGAAATATAGCCCTAACAGTTGACGTTCTGTAGTCTCCGCCTACCCATGCGAAAAAAGCGTAAATTTATTACGTATAAAATATTCCACAATTTAAATGCAACAATTAAAACAATCTTGACCTAACTAACGCTATCTAGTGACATCGCAATAGGGTGGGCAGGTCAACGATACATTGCAACAACAGTTGCAATATTCACGTGCTCCAATACGGAGTAGCAGGTAACACAACTAATTCACTAAGGCCAACATAATTCACAATAGACGAGGAAAATCACCGCTTGAATATTAACTAAGTAATTAGCAAATGTAATTGTTGTAGGGCCCTATATATCCCTAAGTACTGGTGGCTTCTTCATGTTTATTTAAAAGTAATGTCGTTGATTTTGTTGTATACGGATATTGGTCGATTTTCTTTTGGAAATTTGTTTGGGATTTCGGGTAAAATAGTTTTCAAAAAGGAAAAAACGATGATTGACATAAAAGAGAGATTTAAAACACTAAAATAGTATATTAATGAACTGAATTGCAGTAAGACTTGTTTGAAAATGATTCCGAGAAAATCTTAACATAGACTCAAATCAAACCGTTTGATGAACCAGATTTCAAAGAATGCATTAAGAATAAACACAATATTGTGAAAGCTGAACATGTTTGCAGTATTCTAGATCTAATGTTCATAAAATCCTAAGCTTAGTGAAGAAAATGGCGTTGCCAAGCGGTACTTCTCACTGAACTGGGTTGGATCGCCTACGCCCTACGACGAGCAGTTCACTGACATTTGCACTATTTCCTTCAATGCCAAAATGTTTAAATGCACATCTCATTTGAAATTACTTTGTTGTTTCCTCAATACAGGATGTAATGGAAAGGTAAAAAAATGGATCTCACATACAAATTTTGGTCAGTCACTTTAAAATCTCGCCTCAACGGCTAACGGGAATTTGAGCAAATTGGGACGTTATTTGACACACAGGAAGATCATGCCCCAGATTGGCACATACGATTATAAAAGACTTTTTAAATGGAGCGGAGTCACTAGCAAAAGCTAGTTTAGGAAATAGTTCTAACGTTACAAAAATACTGCGGAGGTGGACAAGGCGGCGTATCAAGATCAAACCGAATATATATTCTTTGTGATGTGAAATTAGAATTCTTTTGATACGTTTCTGTATTTGAAATGGGATTAGGAAAAAGAGAAATAAACCCTAAGGTACTATTCGAATGAGGCAAATAAATTAGGTATACTGGGTTTGAAGAATTTCGTTGTTACTAAAGACTTCAAGCATCTAATAACTCTTGAAAGAGAAGGACTAAGGACAATACTTCCGAGCCAATGAGATTAAAACTTATGCTCAGTTTGAAGAATTCCATGGTTTCTGAAGACTCCGTGTCTTAACCCTTATCTCCTAGAAGTAGCCCGTAAAGAGGTAATAAAGGCTAAAAGCTAATAAAGGACTTAAAGAAAGGCGAAAGAGAAGGACTAAGGACAATACATCCAGAAGACTAATCCATAACAGGATACATTATAACAACCACTGATATAATGAGCTCCATAGCCAGAACCCTTGAAAGAAAACTTACCAAGATCTACCAAAAAGGTAACCCAGAATTTCCTAACCAGCCTACATAAGGAAAGTGGATGCAATTCCACAATGGTGAGCAATGAATCAAGAGCTATTCCAAGCAGCCGGCGTCGCATACATATCTTGGCACACGTAAGAATGCACCACATTGTATGATTGTCAATTTATTTTTAGAAGTATACCGTTTAACTTTGAACGTGAGCATTCTTAGATGCGGTTAGGTGTCTGCACTAACTGGGGTATTGAAATAGTTACTCGGCGTATTGCGATTTGAATGGATAAATTTGTGAGTCAAGGAGCAAAGTTTCCATCTGCTTAAGGGCCTACCCGTCGCATTCGTGCCGTAAAACGGTTACTTTCTAAAGCATAATCCTTAGTAACAGGAAAAATAATCGGAGTATTTTTTCCAACTATGCTGTGGTCGGTTGCCATTCTAACCGGATACAGCTGAGTACCAGTGTTTTACATGGAGCGACTGCCTGTTTGATCAGTAACTGGAAAATACACGATACCCTTTTGGCAAGGCTCCCACTGCAACTCCTGAAAGCCAGTATCAACAGTGGCGACCACCAGAAAAGCGCCGAGGCTGTAAAGCTCGACGAAGTCCCAGAGAATGAATTTAACTGTCTTGGATCCCGCAACGAAATTAATCAAAAAGAATAACGGAGGAGTAGCAAAAATACAAATTTCCACTTCCATACAAGCCAAGCAGGAGACAGAACTAACAAGGCCAATAGGTACAAAGGGTCGTTTACAACAGGGATAAGCCCAGCCCAGAAGGCTAGGTTGAAAATTTTGAAAAAAATATATACCTATTTATTATCGATTCCTGTACATTATTTTTGAAACATGGTGTTTTCAAGTAACCATTTTTTTTTTGCTTTAAAAAAGTTTAACAACACGATATTTTTTCGCTACTTTTCGATACTCCTCGAAAACGACTTGGATGTTTACAAATATTTTTACACAGAAAAATTAGTGGCTAGAATTTCTTCATAGCTGAAATAGCATATGTAAATCAAATAATATTTTGCAAACAAATCTGTCCAAAAGGAGGTACCATATCGATATTCTGGCTCCGAGCGGGCGCACGGCCAGTACTGCGTTAACATTAGGGAATATAAGGCATAAGCCTTAAGTTATGTCGCAAATTCCAGATTAAAAATAGAGCAGTGAAGAATACGAAGGCATGCTGTGCCGTACCCAAATAAATTGAGATATGGACTAGCATATGAGGACACAAGAGTAGTGAAGATATTTTAATCAGTAGGTAAACAAGGACTCCCCTAAAAGCTTTTTATTTTAATGAAGATGTAGGATCAGATACTGTGGCGGGACTAAAAAGGGGTTTGGCCTCCATGAAAAAAGAAAAAGCTAAATTTTCAATCAGAAAATTGGGAAAGCTTGTCGCTATGGAAAAATACTACAGAGCCGAGTTAGCAAGTGGGTAGACCTAGGTTACTAGATCATGGCTAACCACTGTACTGACTCCATTAACCCATTTCTTTCAATTTTACAACATGCGTGGGTTTTTTTAGCAGCTGATTCGCTCAATTTACGTAATAATTCTCTCTTTTAGAGGAACCGGGAAATCTTTTTTTTACTAATATTTATATCAGCAACGTCCCACCTGATTTTGTGCGAATTGCGTATCGTTTGGTGACGCAGAATGTTTTTATTACTATCACGGAAAGATACTGAAACTACATGAGCCCTAAATATTCGTTTTTAATATTTACAAACTGTTGGAAATAGGGCAATTTATTAGTCAATAATAGCTTCTGCCAGCGGCTCGCCCGCATAAAAAACGGAAATTATCTTAAGGGAACATATTCCCGGGACAAAATGTATCCCACGAGTAGACAATGTCCTGCAGCCTTATTGCGTAATGAATTCGGCAATGCAAAGGGCAAAGAGTATGAATCGACCAAACACATGGCGAGATGAAAGACGCAATGTGGATTTCCGTCTATGTGATTGGTCGATTATTCACTTTACCTTGCCGAATTCATTACGCAATAAGGCTGCAGGACATAATCTACTCGTGTGTCAAATCTTATCCAAACCATTTTATATGAAAAACCTGATGTGTGCCATACATCAAATCAAATTTATTAAACAAATTGTACATTAAATATCAGAATGGACGATGACCTCCAATCCCCCAAACTAGGCGTTTACCTGTATCTTGGGTTTTTTTTTCTAATATAGGCTCGCGTTTGACCACTATCTCACCTGATGGTAAGCGATGATGTGGTCGACGGTGAAGCTTGCTTGCCTAGAAGTAACCTATTCACTCTTGACTTAAAGACCCCTAGATTGTAGCTATCAGGAAACGCAGACTCCGGCAGGGAATTCTACTCCTTAGCTGTACGCATAACAAAAGTATGCTCAAAACGTTTAGTGCGTACGGGTGGGATGTCCACCATGTACCGATGGCGCATCACCGTACGTCTAGTAGTCCGATGATGGAACGGGCTGGGCGGAATTAGATCATGCGATTCCATCGCACACTCCCCGAAATGTAATCAATAAAAAACGGACAAGCTGGCGACGATTTTCAAGGCTCTGAAGCTTTGACTTAACCAGTGCCTCATTGCCGATGAGCTTCTTGGCCCGCTTTTCGATCGACTCTAGTGCATCAAGCTGGTATTTGGCTGGGGTCAGAAATGTATAAATGTAAATGTAGCATCAGCCCAGATATTATGCTGATGCTGGTCCCAGAAAGGTGATTACTGATTAAAGTAGCAAATGAATGAGAAAGTGAAACTCTTCCCATTCATACACACGTAACGCATACTTAGGTGATAATTATGAGAATCCATTATGCACACAGTATATTAATATCAAAGGATTTCCCCGATAGCAGGATAAACAGTTTTCAAACATCAGCTGAGCGGTATATATATATATATCCAAAGGCTATAATATATTTCTAAGTATTAAGGAAAGACGTATTATATATGTACAAAGTTAATGTTTTCTTAGTCAAACCACGTCAAACGAAGATGAAACTATTCGTGGAATATTTTTGTGTTACGTTTTTGTAAATATTTATTAATGTAATATGTACTTTGTAAACTTCCTCATTCATTAGCAGAATTTTAAGTTATTCAATGATTATGTGATCAGTTTCCGTTAGCAACTGGCTTGGAAAGTGATTTCAATGTCCTTTTTAGGGTTCCGTACCCAAAGGGTAAATACCCTATTACTAAGACTCCACGATCCGTCCGTCTGTCACCAGGCTGTATCTCATGAACCGTGATAGCTAGGCAGTTGAAATTTTCACATATGATGTATTTCTGTTGCCGCTATAACAACGAATACTAAAAACAGAATAAAATAAATGTTTAAGTCGGTTTCCCATACAACAAACGCGTTTTTTGCCGTTTTTTGCGATAATGGTACGGAACTCTTCGTGCGCTAGTCCGACTCGCACTTGCGCACTGCAATTTTGTAGGCTTGCATTACAAATTTCCACCCCCTTAATTATGATTTCCGGGATAAAAACTATCCTATGTCCTTTTCAGGGTCTTAAACTGTCTAGCTATCACGGTTCATGAGATACAGCCTGGTGACAGACAGACCGCGGAGTCTTAGTAATAATAGGGTCCCGTTTTTACCCTTTGGGTACGGAACCCTAAAAAATACTATTCGAAGTACCTACTCATGCTACGCAGACGTCGAAGTCGCGAGCCACAGCTAGTGTTGTAATAAAGAAAAGACTAGTTTAGCAAGGTAGAAAAACCCTCACGTTATCACCCGATAGGCATCCTCTCCAATCACTCCACATCGCTCGCCACTCGCCAGCCGGCGCACAAAGGCGTCTGTACGCAAAACCAATAACTTCCCCACGCACACAATGCGATATCTTCTAAACTACTAACCCATATTCACCCACTTATCTAGCAACCTTGAGACACCAAAGAAATTGGCACGCCCAACCTAAATACACGTGTGACATTGAAAGCCGTAATTTGTGAATCCCATTCATTTTTATAAAGAGAATCATGCTAGAATTAAAAGTACGAAATGTCGTCTGGCGGGATAATTTAATAGTATCGCACGAGTGGCGGAAAAAAACCGCAATATATTACAAGGTATTTAAGGAACTGGTTTACGGCGTAGTATGAATCTTCAGCCTACGGCGGCGTAGTAACAGATGTTTTATACATTTTTAGTAGCGGCAAACGAGTATTGTTTCCGCGATTTCGTCATTTAAAAATTCCTGCGAATATGTACAGAAATAAACTTGTATCGTGACGTTTTTAGGGTTCCGTACCTAAAGTGTAAAAACGGGACCCTATTACTGAGACTCCGCGGTCCGTCTGTCTGTCTGTCACCAGGCTGTATCTCATGAACCGTGACAGCTAGACAGTTGAAATTTTCACAGATGATGTATTTCCGTTGCCGCTATAACAAAAAATACAGAATAAAATAAATATTTAAGTGGGGCTCCCATACAACAAACATATTTTTTTTGCCGGTTTTTGCGATTATGGTACGGAACCCTTCGTGTGCGAGTCCGACTCGCACTTGGCCGGTTTTTTAGGGTAAGATAGGCCTCAATAATGTGTCACCAATCACCTGTCATTATAATATGACCTTCTTTGTATTCCTACAACAATTTATTTGCCCCCTGTTAGTTAGCATATATTTATTTACCACGTGTTTACGGTTTCTGTATTTCCTCATTAAAATTAAATAATTCTTCGAAGGTTAAGGTCGGGTTATAGGTGTGTCCGTGTGTTGGAAGGTGTATCTATCTATAAAATAATGCGAGCCGTGAGCAATTGAACTCTATTTTTAACTGCTACAGAAAGCAGATCAAATTAAAAGTAAATTTAAACTGTAATAAACGTAAGGCCTTTAATCATTACAATGACGGAAAATTGTGAAACATGAAACATCAAAGAATTAAAATAGTCATTTGATTGGCCTTGAAGCGCCATGATTAAACAGTGGAATTAATTTTCTTTTTGCTAACGAGTACCTAACCTACGCATATTTTTTTTCTGATACACCAAAGTGACTATTTTTGTGTCATTAACAATTACCTGGATTTTTGGTTTTGAATTTCTTGATGATATTTCAAATTGATACGAGTAGACAGAATATACTATACCTTCTTACAATAAAATTTTAACAATAATCTTTTACAATATTTATAATCGTATGACAACAGAGGCGATTTTATCGCTGACTGCGATATCTACCAGACTACCTTTGGATGGACTGGATGAAGTAAATAAACCGGCCAAGTGCGAGTCGAACTCGCGCACGAAGGGTTCCGTACTTGGTACATTGCGGTTTGCGATTTATGACGTATTAAAAAAAAACTTCTTACTAGATCTCGTTCAAACCAATTTTCGGTGGAAGTTTACATGGTAGTGTACATCATATATATTTTTTAGTTTTATCATTCTCTTATTTTAGAAGTTACAGGGGGGGGGGGACACACATTTTACCACTTTGGAAGTGTCTCTCGCGCAAACTATTCAGTTTAGAAAAAAAAAAAATTAGAAACCTCAATATAATTTTTGAAGACCTATCCATAGATACCCCACACGTAGGGGTTTGATGAAAAAATATTTTTTTAGTTTTAGTTTCAAGTATGGGAACCCCTAAAATTTATTGTTTTTTTTTTCTATTTTTGTGTAAAAATCTTATTGCGGTTCACAGAATACATCTACTTACCAAGTTTCAACAGCGTAGTTGTTATAGTTTCGGAAAAAAGTGGCTGTGACATACGGACGGACGGACGGACGGACAGACAGACAGACAGACAGACATGACGAATCTATAAGGGTGCCGTTTTTTGCCATTTGGTTACGGAACCCTAATAAAAAGCACCCCTTTTCTATTTTTAGTCTGCAGTTTAGTATTAATATAATACATAATAGAGCATAATAGAGAGCAGTGGTGGCCCAGTGGAAGCGGCCGCACCGTATAAGTTGTAGGTCGCGAGTTCGAACCCAGGCAGGCGTTTTACTTTGTGTAAATTATTTCATCACTACTGCTCTCAAAACGGTGAAGGTAAACATCGTGAGGAAACCGGCATGTCCTAGAACCAAAAATTCAAAGTCATATGACATCCACCAACCCGCACTGGGCCCGCGTGGTGGATTACGGCCCTTTCCCTCTCACAGAGAGGAGGTCTGTGTCCCAGCAGTGGAAACATTAAAAGGCTGATGATGAATACATAATATATACATACACTTTACCATGGCACCCGATGTGATAGAAGTGTCTCAGTTGACACCACAGCAGATGTATTCTAAATCGCATCCATATTTCCTAGTCCACAAGACATGATAAGTGCGACTAGACTTCGCAGTTGTCAGGGCATTAAACATTCCGCTTTTTATACGACGACGTTCTCTAATCTTGACGTGTCCCTTCATCACTGTAACTCATCAAAAATTCAAATAGAAAGGCGAATGGCAGGCTTGTATGGAAATTTCGTACCGCTAATAAAATTTCGTGTTTTGGGATAATTTTTTTTTAATTGGTAGTTTATATAATAGATAATCCCTTTTTAAATTCTTAGATTTTTAGAACTTGGGACGTATAAGTTATAACCAGTTTTATTTTTTAAGGTTATGTACTAGTGTACCAATGTTACATATACGTAAATGTTACATATTGTTACATTATGTGTAAAGTAAATGTTCTAAATTATTTTTTGCTATCTTTGTAGTTTTTTACTTACCATTAAGTAGGTAGATTGAGATGAGAATTGTACCTACTCAGGGCATTATAAGATACCTATTTCCAGCAGCGGATTGCAACAGTTTGATAATGATGAGTTTGATTATATTTAGTTATTTGTATTTTAAATAATTAATTATAATTTCAATATTTGTGTTATTTTACACAAAACAACTGCTAAAACATAACTGCGTTTAATGTACGATTTTATTACGTTAATTTATTAAAATCTTTTTACTGATATTATTAATTAATCCGAAGTTCTAAAAATAGTTAACTTACATAAAAATAAATGGCTTAGTTGCTTTAATAAGTGGTACAAATTCTATAACCGAACAACAAAAAAAGTATGCGGTACGAAATCTGCCGTTCACCTTTATATGTAAAAGGAAGGAAGTTACTATCAAAACGAAACAAAAGAATAAAGAACAGACACCGGAACAAAACGTCCATCAAAATCAAAAAAGTAAATTCCACGAAATCATCCGGCTTTTTCTGGATCAAACCATGATGAAAGACATATTACCTACTAGTGTGGAAACAGACAAGCTCAACGATATTTATCCTGTTTATGCAAGAAGTAGGAAGCATATTTTGGAGGTATGCGAAGGCCTCCTTGTGAGAAAAATGTGTGGAGTTACCGATGACGTAAGCCTTAAATTGTTAAATGATGGCTGAAGTGCCATCTGCTGAAGTCCTTAAAAGAAATACTGCTATGATTTCCTTATCCAACCAATTTCTACGCTAGCCGATATCCTGAAAAATTAAGAACTCTTCAAATCTGCGGAGCAGACTTATCTTTACTACCCACTGCTTTTCCTACTTTCTGAGAGTGGAATTATCTGCAAGCATCAGTGTTCTCTATAACCTATAAAATTATAACCCGTCAGCCTTCCAAGCAGAGCAAATGGGCCTCTTCTGGACTCGCTCGTTCCATCGTAGACCTCACCCATCGAGAATGAGGTCAAGAGCGAGCCCCTCATTCATAAAACACTTCCTGTTTTTGGTCAAGACTAGATATCTTATAGGATAGGACATGATGTGTCTTATTGGTAATAAACCTAAAAAATCAAACAGGAAAAAGCCCAAAAAAAAGGCAATTCTATCCATCAGCTGTGTTCAAATAGAAGTCAAACCGAAAGTGTACCGCCGGTGGGCGTAGTCACGAGATCGTATGAATCAGCCGGTTATTCCCGACATCCTGGCCCGATTACATGCTATACTGGTTAAGGGGAAGCTGGACTGGTGGCTACCGGATCAGGTTAGGGAGTTAAGGTCGCCGTTAAGTAGGGATTATAAGGATTAGAGTAGTTTATATTTGTTTTTGAGGAATAAATCTATAATATAAAAATGAATCGCAAAATGTGTTGGTAAGCGCAAACTCAACAACGCCTGGACCAATTTGGCTAATCCTTTTTTTTTTATGTTCGTTGAAGTTTAAATATGGTTTTTACGGGGCGAAAAATTCTAATAATTGCCGGAAAAAAAAACAGCCCTTTTCTTTTTAAAAGTTTTCTAATAAGCTATTTTTGATTTGTGTAGGGTAGGGTAGCGTAGGGTAGGGTAGTGTAGTGTAGTGTAGGGTAGGGTAGGGTAGTGTAGGGTAGGGTAGTGTAGGGTAGAGTAGGGTAGGCTAGGGTAGGTAGTGTAAGGTAGATAAATGTTTGGTGTTTTTAGTGCAAAACAAAGTTTGCCGGGTCAGCTAGTTACAAATAAAAGAATGTTAATTAAAATAAACACACTGAGAAGAGTTGAGCAATTGGAGAGTCCAGCAATTGGACAAAACAGGTTCAAAAACAACAAAAGTAAAATAATAAAGAGCATCTATATATATTATATATATTGTTTGTAAGAAATAATCTCTGGAAGTGTTGCTGACGGATTGCAAAAAAAAACTTTCACTATCTGAATGCCTTAGTAAAAATACACGGTTCCTGTGTTAGGAAGTTATGTAAGTGGACACAAATTAGTACATAATTCCTTTTAGTTTCTAGGTTACGTAGTTACCATCTGCGTTTTTGCGGCTTCAGTCGTCTGGGTTAAAGGTTACAAAAATTAGACGTTGTTTAAGCACTAATTCGGCGTAATCTTATTTAAATATTACTACAAAGTTAATTACCAAGGAAAATATGTACTTTATTTAGTAGGTTTTCCGTTAAACTATTAACATGGGGTTTAAGGCGCTATATACGCCCCAATTTTAACGCAGTACTGGCCGTGCGCCCGCTCGATGAAAAAATATCAATATTGAACCTCCTTTTGAACAGTTTTGTTTGCAAAATATGACTTGATTTACATATGCTATGTTAGTTATGAAGAAATTCCAGCCATCATTTTTCCTGTGTAAATATATTTGTAAACATCCAAGTCGTTTTAGAGGAGTATCCAAAAGTAGCGAAAAAATATCGTGTTGTTAATTATTTATTTAAAGCAAAACTATTAGTTACACGAAAAAAAACTTGTGTTCAAAATCATGTACATGAATCAATAATAAATATTTTTTCAAACGTTTTAACCTAGCCGTTACTAAGAGGAGTATGCTTTAGAAAGTTACCGTTTTACGGCACTAAAGTGTTTGTAGGCCCTTAAGGCGCCGATTCCCTTGAGTAGCTGATTTTAAAATGAGAATCACGTCTAACCGGCTAGTCGTAATTTATTGGAAAAAATATATATTATATTACACCATTTTCTTAATAATTTCATCTGAGCAAATTTTGAGTTTTATTCGTATAACATAGTGTAATTAATTTGTAAAGTTATGTCTAAAACGGACAAAAACACGACAATCACAACCAAACCGCTGGGCGTATTTTAATAAAATCGACACCATATCAAAGACAATTTAATTATCTACATTTTGATCTGAAGCTTTTTTTTTTAAAGTCATAGAATAATAAGAAAAGTACAAAAAACTACTAAATTTTGGGTCGCGCGGGTGTGAAACGAGGGCGCGATTTGTTCCCTCAAGGTCGTTGGCGTTAGTCGTCGTCTTAATAGACCCGTCTAATACCTAATGTGAGTGCGGTTTCCCTGTGCAGAACGTGATACAAATGCTGGAGTGTCCCAAGTGCCCATACTCCATCACTTTAGAACACCTTATTTAACAGCACTGACGCTGCAATTAATGTGTCCACCAATTGGGCCCAAGATATTTCAAGAGTGTTCCATAGACTCTAAAAGAAGAACTATTAACATACCAAAAATACCAACCTAGTTAATATACTGCAATGTATGCACTTAGATAATTGTGATTTTACCATTTCTATTTAATTGCAGTCCTAAGTATATTAGATTTGTACAATAAAATAAGATAGCGCAATTCCTACTAATTAAATAACATGTAGATAGATAATTGAAATAAGATTTGAATTAATTAGTTCAATAGTTTCTAATTACTTGAACAATTTTGATAGTACTGCACTTGTTCAATTAACGTTTCAATGACGCTAATTATTTACCTTTAATCGCGACACTTCTAAAACACTTAATACCTAATTGCAATTGGCATAAACTGCAAATGTAACAAGTTTTCCAATTAGATTAATCATTGGACATTAGATTTACCAACACGAATGAAAAAATCTTACAATGCTATTCTGGTGCAATCAATTCGGTTATTTGGGTAACCTGCACTGTCTTAAGGGCCTACATACCCTTTAGTGCCGTAAAACGGTAACTTTCTAAAGCATAGGTACTTCTTAGTAACGGCTAGGTTAAAAAAATATAAAATAAAAATACGCCATTTTTTTATTTTCCATTTTTAATGTAGTCAGTGACACTCACAACTTTAATACGAATCGATTGACGTAAGAATCATCAAAATTGGCTATCGCGTTTGGTCTCTGGAACGACACAGGAACAAACATACCTACATACTTACATAAACACATTACCCTCCTTCGGCAGTCGGGTAAAAAGGCACTAACATTGATCACCACGCTTAAAGTTGATCAATTTACGATTGAGACAAAATCAAAGCTGTAAAAAAAAAAACTACACTCCATAGACAAAAATCCTTGAACACTTCCCCTTAACTGACCAGCACGTGGGACGAAATGTTGACTATTAACTGAATTTTTATAGAGCCAATCTCTAGGAATGCGGAATACCAACTTGACGATATATTCGCTTAGCAACAGCTGAGTATAATACAATTATTGAATTAATTCGGCGCCGCGACTTCGAAACTTTTTACGACGACGAAACGGAACGCGGGATGCTTCGAATTCCGTGTCATTGATGAAAGTGTGCGGTAATTATACGGATATCGAAATGGTTGCTAAGGAAAATATACTTTCATTATCTTTAGTAGTATTTGATGGTGCAGTTCTTCATGTCCGCGCCCGACGCCATTTCTGTGTGGCCTGCGCCTAAGCTTCTGGGTCTAGATGTATCATGATACATAACAACACGACTGTAGAGGCCTCAAAAGGTTAGGCAGAAATACACCTTTTTTTTTGTTCTTCTCGCAGGTCAATTCTAGTAATTGGCTACTGCTTAACCGGGCGATCCTGTGGAGACTTAACTATATAAAGCCAGGCAAGAATTACACCTATTTACTTTCTGCACTTATGTTTAAGACCTATGTATAAGTGAGCGAGACTCCTGCTGAGAAATTCAAAATGGAAAATCCAAATAACATTTAGACCTAAAGGGGCGTCTAAACGGGCTATATTTTACGACAATTTGTGGCTGCAATACTGTGGCCGGCAACATTGCTAGCAATACCAGCCACACTATGCAATATTTTAAGGATGGCCCGGCATTATAGCCACATATTTTTTGGTATGTCAAAATGTTTTTATGTGTAGCCGGCGTGTGGCCGAACGATCGCCTCGCAATCGAAAATACTGCAATATATCTGGGCTCTATATTGTTGTTCTGTTTTACTGTATATGCGCGTCCCTTTCTCCCTGCGACGTGAAGTACTTTGGGTTTCAATTTTAATTTTTTCATTCTTGTAAAAATTTTAAATAAGTATTTATCCAGCATTAATTCCTTGTCTACGGAATCCAAAGTGTCAAGCCAACTTAGGTAGGGTCGAATCCACATTCGTGTCCTTTTTTTTCGTTTTTCTGCCAAAAAAATTTTAGCGGCTGCGATGAGCGTCATTTCGTGGCCATTGTTGCTGGATTGTGTGGCTCATTAAAGGGTTCTGAATCAAAGGCCATACTATTGCAGCCATATTGCAACATGTTGCCTGCAATTTATTGCTCAGCCATAAAATGCACTAAAATGTTTTTTTGATGGCCGGGCAATGTTTGCCAATAATTGCAGCCACAAATTGTCGTAAAATATGGCCCGTTTAGACGCCCCTTAAGACAATCAATAAAAAATCATCTTACTATCTTACCAATATTATAAATGCGAAAGTTTGGATGGATCACGCCAGAACGGCTGAACGGATTTGTATGAAATTTGGGACAGATAAAGATTATAGTCTGGAATAGCACATAGGCTACTCACACACAGGTTTTTTTATGAGATTTGCTACTGCGCAACCATTGTTGCCGTATTCAGGGCGGCCAAGAAATTTGGCGAAGGATTTTCGTAAATTAATTCCTTTCGGTAATTCTTTTCGTAATAATACTTCGTATATCATATAGTATGACCAAAACATCACAGTTGTTTTCAACACGCAATAAGTAACGTTTCAAACCGAAGAAAAACAAACAATTGATCGTCGAAAACTGCCCGTTTCCTGATTATACTTTGACCTAATAAATTATTGGTTTGATTTATTACCGGACTAACTAACCCGATTATCGTGAAACGCAATACACGAAACACTAACAATTCATTTAAGAAAAGCAAAAGGAAATATCAGTACATGAAATAATTAACGATTAATTTTCCCCGTATTGATCCATGGTTTTATTTATTTATACTACGGAGGAGAACCCCTATAGGACCCCATAAACAAATACTATAAAAATCAGAAAGCACACGTGCGTTTTTATTTTCTATTTTTATTACAGTGTTGCGTTTATTGGGATCGTGCACGCACTTCCGCGGCCATATTGGATTGTTGATAAACAAACAATAATGCGAGTGATATTGAATAATAATATGTTAATGATTCAACGTAATGCTTGATGAAGTATAACGCAGGCAATGGTCGGTTAGTGCCACATTACAAGTGTTTGTTGAAATAATCGAAATACTCTACTGTTAGTACATTTATATGGATATTAGACCATAGACTACGGAAACGACTCGGCGGCCACTTCTAGGGCATTGTCAAAAATATTCATTCAAGCCAAGTGTGTCAGCGAGTGTCACTGTTTACTCATTTTTAGAGTTCCGTACTCAAAGGGTACAAACGAGACACTATTACTAAGATTCCACTGTATGTCTGTCTGTCAACAGGCTCTATCTCATAAACCGTGATAGCAAGACCGTTGAAAATTTCACAGTCGATGTATTTCTGTTGCCGCTATAACAACAAATACCTACTAACAGAATAAAATTAATATTTAAGTGGTGCTCCCATACAACAAACGTGATTTTTTTGCCGTTTTTGGGATAATGGTACGGAACCCTTCGTGCGCGGAGTATACGTTTAGGTACAGTATCAATCTAAACTCAATCTGGCTAGCCTTTTACCATCTATGTTGGGGTCGTTTGCCAGTATAACTGGATGTAGCTGAGTACCAGTATTTTACATGGAGCGACTGCCTATCTAACCTCCACAACCCAGTAATTGGGTAACACGATACTTCTAGACCAGACATTTACTATATTTAGAAATTAACGGCCCGTGACAATTCTGTCTATGGTTTTGACAGCCGAAAGTTGTACTCGGCACAGATTGCGCGGTTTGAAATACAGTAATGGGGTCCTCTAGTCGCTTCCGCGCTCTCTGATTATGACTATTATATTGTGGCTCTGTGGTTTGATTGTCAGCTGTTTATCGCATTGTAAGAATCGAATGAGGAAAACGGGTTACAACACTTCAAAGTGCATCTATTGATGTGTTTCAAATTTCAAAGGAGTATAATGTTGATAGGCGAAATGAATGAGTGTTATAATTTTAAATCAATGTCATGGCAGCTGGTCAATATGGAGTCTATGACCCTCGTTTATGTCAAAATAATATGGGAAATTATATGTGCGGCAACAAAAGTTTTCTTTAGCACCTGCAACCTAGCGTCTTTTTTTATATGTGGGCGACGAGTTAATAGAACAGCTTCAATTATATTAATTCATCATCTTTACTACTCCAACAGAATATCAAAAAACCAGCGTCAATTTACGAGCGTAAATTAATATGACTCCGAGCTACCGATAAATATATTTACTTCTGATTTGATAACTCAGCGACTAATGTTGTAAGTGAGCTACTTTATATATTTTAGAGATTCAACATCTGTCTGCTAATAAAATCAAATTCCAGCCTCAAAATTAGCAATCAAAGTTTTTCATTCAACAACTAAATTAATAAATCATATTCTTTTTTCGTGAAAGTTTGCAACACACAAATTATTCAATTAAATATAAAATAAATGTGAATTAGTCCAAGAGCGAGCGAAGCGAGCTCGGGAGCTTAGGGCACCCCGACACGGATAGGTTAGGTTCGAAGGAGATGACGGGAGCTGAAGTGAGCGAGCAAAGCGAGCGAACTCAGCTCCCGTCATCTCCTTCATGTTAGGTTACTTTAGACCCTGCAGACAGAAATAGGAGCCCTGCGCAGCGGGGCTCCGTCGACTTTGTTTCGTTTCCCCCCCTCCCTTAAAACTTAAATATTTTGTTGCACTACTACAAATTTACTAATAAACTACTACAAATTTAGTGTGCAATTCAGTATTTTTGGTAGTAATTTCGAATATTTTGATTGAAAAAAGGGGAATTACAGTTAAAGTATTAAATACCACCCTATTTTTTGTATGTTCATTTGGTTAGGTATAATAGTCAATTACTTATGGTAACATTATAAATAGATAGGCGAATACATGAAATTATAGCTTTTATTGACCATTATTTGATGACAATAATAAGGAAATTTTATGTTCAAATATAGTAGATTCACTCATCAATTACTTATGCTAAAGTATAAAAATAAAGGTGACTCTATGAAATTAGAGTACGTTGATATTATTTTATAGATGAAGTTGATACACTTATTAGAAGCTAGCAATGAGTAGACATATCACAAATTTAGTTGCTTAAGAATTATCACCATGTTGCGTCATATTAACAGTAGCTTGTTTTACAATATATGGTCGCTTATAAACCATTTATTAGACGCTAAAAGTTTGTCGCTGACCTATTAATTAATTAGACAACTAAATATATTTGCAGACGAGAATGACATTTTAAAGAAGCTGCCTTAATTAGCACCCAAATAATATTAGAAATATTAATTTTATAATGTTGAAATAGACATACATAGGGGTACCCTCTGACAGATTGACACACAACAGTGCAAAGAAATATGGGCTACTAGCTATTGGCAGCAGCTTTGCTCGCGCAAATTTCGATAACTATCCCACGGGAACGCACTTACAATCCGGCTCATGGTCTACACAAGTACCAAATTTCCAAACATATAGACTTTAACAGGCATCAGTCATTGGATTGCGCAAATTGCGAAAATGTTGACTGCATTTATTATCTTTCCTTATTTTTGCGTCAAGTTGATAACTATCAACATTACAAAAAAGTGATAAAGGAACGTAAACAATGATCACTGTACCAAGAACTCCTAAGAAGTCACCACCGCTTTTAGACTGTCGCAAACAACCGACAAACATTTTTACCCGACTGCCGAAGGAGGGTAATGTGTTTATCAGTCTATTTATGTATGTACGTATGTAAGTATGCATGTATGTTTGTTCCTATAGCGTTCCAGAGACCAAACGCGTTGACGCGAGTGTCACTGGCTACATTAAAAATGGACAATAGTAAAATGGCGGATTTTGGGCGCCATATTGTGGGGGCCCAAATTTTTTTTTGTTCCAAACCTACCGTTTGGGGTATAAAAAAAGGGTTTTAAGAGGTGATTTCAAAAATATACTTATATGTTTAAATGCACCTAACTCGAAAAAAACTAACTAAAAAGTTATAAATATAAAAAAGTTAAATCAAAAAACCCGACTGCTTCAAAAGCGAACTAAAAAGACGTAAACAAGGAGAAAATCATGTTGTGCAGTCGGAGGATACATATTCGCGGGCTGGCTGACCATAATCTGGTGTATCCTCTGTCTTTTAAGTTCGCTTTTGAAGCAGTCGGGTTTTTTCATTTAACTTTTTTTTTATAATTCTTCGATTACATTCTTTGCAAAACAATTGTCATGAGATGAAAAATTCTAGTCGCATTGTTGTCATACTATCTATGTTTGCAAGTCTGTGGCAAACTTTAAGAATTAAAAAAAAAACACGCAAAAGAAAAGCTATCCAAAAACCACGACGCATATTGAAACTTCGAACGCAACTGCAATACACCCGCCATTTAAATCCAACCGGAATTGGTATTTAAAATGATTTACATAGAAGGAATGCCGGAAGCGGTCGCAGCTGGTATTCTTCCCGCGCAAATTGTAAGTGTCAACTAAGGGCAATGAGTTGACTTGTGGACAAGCGAAGTACTAGTGTGGCACTAGTGTTGGTTTTAGTCATCGTTGGATAGGTTGCATGATGTAATCCGGTGCGTGAAGGATGTCTTGCAAATCGTTTTAACTCAATTAGTAGGGGAATCAAATTGTTTAAGACGTTTGAGAAAAGCTGCTATGTTATAAACAAGACCTTTTGATGCAATTTCTGTCACATCTGGAGCTGTAGATGAGCGATACCTATCGTTAAAAGTTCAAAGTTAAGAATATAAGATTAACCAAGAGATATTTCGCTTATGGCGATATCGCTTGTGAAATGTCACTTTGTCCAGGCCCTTTAATAAAATCGCTTCTGGCGAATTTAAGAGTCTGAGTTATACTATTTACAAAGTCGATAGCAAATACGTAAAAAAACGCTACTTTATTTAAAAAAAAAATTAAAGCGAACATTCTGAAAACATATTAAATAATAGCAACAATGAGTAGAGTATTAACCAGAAAAAACGGGACGCATCAAGCCATATCTCAAACATTATGAAGCAACAAAAGTTAATAACACAGAAAGAACACCTTTAACGTTCTTCACCACAACACACCGCTTCTAGTTCTTAATTAAAGCTATAAGGAATATAACAGTCGATTAAGGTTCCGTACACACCAATAAAAGGCGTCGGCTACATCAACCGCCATACAAAAGAACATTCTCAAAACGATAACCACTTCAACGATCGCAATCACACGGCGATTCATTTAAAATTTATTGCCATTTCGAAAAAGATAACATACGGAGTCGAGCGCCCCCCTCGAAAGTCGAACAATAACGTGCCCATCGACAATAACCAATAACTCTTTTGAATACGGAGCGAAAACGGCGCGCGAACAATAAATTCGAAAAAGAAATCGCCTCCCGTTTACCCCCCATACGTTCTATATACGAATAATATTGTACACGGCATTATGGCGACACCCAATTTATTTTTGAGTTTAATACTCGGTTTGCAGTAATAAATTTCTTGGTGCATTTAAGATGGGGCGCATTGTATTGCAATATATTTCACGTAAAAGTTTAACCGTCTCCTCGAGTGTTTATTATAGGTTAAAGTGTCCGTTGAATATTTGAAAAAAAAAATATGCGAAGTTAAAGTGCTATCAATTATAATATGACTTTTTGAATTCTTATTTATTTATTTATTCTTATTTATTTTGATCTATAAAGAGTACTACACCTTAAGCGCATTTTTGTCATAAACGCAAAGGTTAACCCTGTAATAGCTGACTATTATTATTATTGTAATCCTGAGATTACGTAACGTTACGGTATAATATATTGTATTCATCATCATATCAGCTAAAAGACGTCCACTGCTGCACATTGGCCTCCCCCAAACGACGCCACATTGACCGGTCCCGTGCGTCTCGCATCCAGCGGATCCCCGCAACCTTCACCAGATCATCAGTCCACCTGGTGGGAGGCCTTCCAACGCAACGTTTTCCGGTTCGCGGTCGCCACTCCAGAAACTTTCTGCCCCATCGGCCATCCGTTCTGCGAATAATGTAACCCTGCCCTTAAGTTTGGCAATTCTTCGGGCTATGTCGTTAACCCTGGTTCTCTTGCGGATCTCTACATTTCTGATCACGCAAAGAAACTCCGAGCATAGCCCTCTACATTGCCCTTTGGGTGACTGTTAGCTTTCTGATGAGGCCCATTGTAAGCGACCACGTCTCAGAGCCATTTATGTCATCACTGGCAACACACACTGGTATATTTTATACTTATTTATAATATGTCACGGCAAAATGAGTTTAATAGCGCTTTATATCTTCCTTTATATGTGTGATCTCTAGCATAGAGCCCAAATGCCTCGTAAAAGTTATGACAAGGTCGAAGGACTATTAAAAACGATATCAGCATGCACTCGAAAATGATTTCAAAACACGTACAGCAGCGGTGCAGCCAATAAAAACACTTAATTCGTATTCATACCTCCTTTACGATGGGAAATTGTAATTTATTCAAAATATTACTTTGTACACGGTCTAGCGAGTCGGGCCACGGGCTATGGACTTTCCTTAATGCACAGACAACTTTGTTAAAACTTATTAACATATATCGCGATGCACATTTGATTTTAACGTTCGAAATTGCAAAAATTCATGTCAGCTTCACGCTCTGAAGCTTCACCAACAGTAAGCTTTTGAATCTTAATCGTAATCTTCTAAATGGATTTATTATTCCGTGTTTTATAAGAAATATGCATTATTATGTAAGTACTAGTAATGCTACTGTATCCATCAGACAGTTACTTCCGATCTCCTTAATGTGTGAAAGAACAGCTTAAATCAGATTAAATCTGCTGCTTGAAATTCTAAGCCAGTCCTTCGCTTACGAAAAGGGCAACTTTTTGTTAATTTGGGTTATGCTTATTACTTCTCAGAAACCAGAAAAGGAAACGACCGATCCCTTAAGATAACGTTCGGTTTCCAAATTCTACTAAGTACATTAAATTCTGCGAAAGGTTAAAAGGAGAGCATCAGAAAAACCTGACCCAAATATAAAACTTGCAAAAGTCGCACCCAGAACCAACCCTCTCGCACCGCTTACAAAAAACCACACCTCATCAGGTTGTTTTTAACAAGCTTTTTGAAATGGACGGTACCAAATCAAATAAGTCACTTGTGATCCAATGAACCCAAACACAATGGTGCTGTATAGTCTAGAAGACGTTGCTAAGGCCACCTTACGGCTTCGTGATGAGATACATTATTTAAAGGTTTCCAAACTTAAATAGGTACGCAAAGTTTCAACTTAATCGGATGCCAGGAAGTACTTGAAAAATGGTTTACTAGTTGCAGCTAAATAAAGCTTATAAAAAGCCTTTCAAACAGACACACGCCTCATCATCACGCACCAGCACTACACCTGCAGCACAGGGTTGGCGATGCGTGCCCTCAACTGCCGGAACACTCTCGACATCATAAAATTGATAAAGAAAGGTTAACGATACTATAAAACGGCACCAAAGAAGCCCCACTGACCTTTCAAGAAGATTTTTTCTATGAAAATGTTCGTGCACCTTGTAGAAGAGAAACTACGAGTATAGTTACTAAATATGTAGTAGCCTTTCGTTCATGTCCGTCAAGTACTTGATGTGGTTATCTTTGCTTTTATTACGGAGAAGCTGGCACTTGTAGATAACTGCACGTCATTCAATTTCAAAATGGTTTTTATAATCATTGAGGTAAGAAATTCCGCGAATAGTGTTCAAATGATTCATGTCATAACCACATTCATATTCCAACAAAAATAATACTTAATTCAGGACATAAAGCAGAAACCTGCTTAGTGAATTCTTAATTATAACTTGACATATCGCCGTCTTCTGAATTAAACATGGAATTGAGTAGTTGACAAACTCTCACTTTAGCTTGAAAACCTGAGAAAATTTTGCATTTAAGTTTCAAATAGGAACTCCATTTAAAACCTGCCCAAAGTTGCTATACTGCAAAAAAACCTACATTGCATAAGTCTCGACTTCTCCGAGAAAGACCGTGATAGACAGATAAAAGTGAGATGAAGTTCTTATAAAGATTTTAGGTCCTACTCAAGCAGACATAAATTATAACTCTGTGCGTGCAATACAAAACAATAATAGCTCTGCAAGTTTGGTAGACCTGTGGCTATGTATTCCGATAATATTGTCCATGCAATGCTTGAGTTAATTCCCAATAAAACAATGCCATGTCAATACCAATTTAAAACGCATAAAACAGACAATACGCTTAATAACATTGTAGCGGGGTACGTTTTACGATCGGCGTCCATTGCATCGCTGCAGTTATCAAATCGTTGGATGTATGACATCGCGTGTATGTTTTGACGGCCCACGCTACAATGCCACGGCGGCGAGTATCGCACAGACGATAAACCGCGAGTAATTGTGTATAACGTGTACCTATGTACAGGTATCCGTGTCTACTACATGCATGTTTTATGAAGCTTGCGTTAGGAGAGGGGGCGGTTGATGGATTTTCTTTATGTTTGTATGTTTAGTTTTTATTTTTTTGCCATCTCAGAAGTAGAGGTCGGCCCCAATCTTAGCTTAGTAGGATGGCGTGGAAGAAAATTTTGGAGCTGATTAAATGAAACAAGTAAAATTTCAAAATTTAAAAAACCCCCGACGCATTTTTCTTGCGAAAACACACAGATTCAATCAGTAAAACGCCCATAACTTTTGAACAGCTGAACCGATTTTATTCAAACATAGCTAAGAACTCCCGACAAAATCACCTTACAAACAAAAAAAAAAACTAAATCAAAATCAGTTCATCAGTTTAGTATAATGCCACAGACAGACACACAGATATGCTGTGTAGCAACACAATTGAAACTTATAATACCCCTCTTTTTCCGGCGGGGGTTAAAAAGTCGGCAATAGAATACAATACCTAAGTGGCACCAGTGACAGAAAAGTTGAGAGGAAACCGTTTGTCCTGGTATGGTCATCTGATGAGAAGGGATGAAACGCATGTTACTAAAAGAGTTATGAATATAAATGTGGATGGATGGAGAGTGAGGGCATGGCCAAAGAAAAAAGATCGATGGACTGTGTGAGGAGTGATATGAAGGAAAAGGGAGTCAAGTCAGTGATAGCGAGACGGGGGACAGGACGGTATGGAAGAAGAATACGTGTTCCGCCGACCCCAAGTAACATGGGACAAGGGCAGGAAGATGATGATGACCTAAGGACCACCCATGGCTATAATCTTGTCCTAGGATGAAATACCATAAGATAAACTCTCATAAAGTTGTTGAAATTATTAACGTAATGATAAGATAACTTTTGCAGAATCTAACAGACAACAGAGAAGATGACAGACAATGCAACAAAAAATCACAATAAAATAGAGAATTTGTCACCTACCCAATTCCAGGTAACAATAAACATGCAATATTATGCTTTCTCAAAAAAAACTGGAAAGTTTACTTAGTGGCGGATTCCTCAAAACATTCTGTTTCTGCTTTTTGCTTCAAAGATCGGTCGGGTAAAATGTATAACAACAGCGTGCAAACGGTCAGGTAAAGACGGCAGGTAGTGGCTATCGGAACCAATAACCAAACAATATACAGTCCAAACTTCGGACAGACAGACAAACAAAATTAATAAGAGTTTTTTGAGAATCAGTGATACGGAAAAGCTGGATAAAAGCTGTATTATCATCGTCAAAAGATGGACTTTTGAGACGACAAATAGATGTACAAAATTTTCAAACCGTATTCAAACCTATCAATGCATAAAGTTGGTCCTGGAAATGATTCTAATGGTAAACATTGCTAAACCCTTGACTAATCTAATACGAGAATGTTTGCGCACAAAACCAAAACAAATCGAGCCTCGATATTATTAACTAGAAGTCAAAATGCGCATTAATTAAACAGTACCTCGTGCCCATCGCATCCCATACCGTGCCGAAACCAATCCTACACCCTTTTAAATATTAAAGGTCCCGCCTCCCTTCGCACATCGTTTTAGTGTGTCCAAATTCCTGGTATGCGCAGAGCCAATATTTGCTTGGAACATTAGATAAGCATGATCGACCGGTCCGTGTGTTCACTATCGATAATTCTGTCACATTCGTTCATATCCCAACAAACCTTGGGTTTAGAGAGGAAAAGGCTAAAAATATAACTACTAAAAGGTATTTATGATTCGACAACGGATCGTTTTGTAACATAAAAGGAGTAATAACGACAGAAAATGATACTATTTGTGAAGATACTTTTAGTGCTGAATTGTCGTCGGAATTACCATAGCGATAAATCTGTCTGCGTCCAGTAATATCCGGCACCCATACGCGACTACCATTAAGGAGTTAGGTACAAATAACGTCAGTGCATCCCCCACGATATAAGAAGCCAGAAAATAAGTTATAAAACAAAACACATTAAGGGAAACAACGCCATTAAATTTGAATCCCCCATACCCAGACTACAGCTAGATTAAAATACTATTTATTGCACAATATTTAGAATACCCTTAGTCCTTGGAAGAGGGGGACGAAGGTGAAAAGTGCTATTTGCAATTCAGTTCTGTATTAAAAGCACTTAATCCAATAAAACTTAGGGGAAACTAAAATAAATCGCTGAATAACGGATGACAAACAAGCAATTAGGGTTTCAGTACTTCAATAACAAAAACAATATAGACAAGTAACATTACAATATAATGCCATAAAAGTTAAAATATGGCCCGGTGTTAGCAATTCATTCAAATGAGAATTGCTGGCCATTATAAGGACTGTACCGTCATGAAAGAAAAGCATTTTGTCCAATATATAATAACAGCACAAAAGGTTTCTAAGAAACTTTGTATGACACTGTTCGTTTCATGTATTGTCAAAGCAGACAATTTCTATAAGGAATTATTCTCGTCAAAGAGCAAGAAACTGGATACAAAAATAACTTCCGACTGAAAAAAATTAGTGTCTACCTTATGAAAATTAATTCATTGCACAATTTCAGTACAAACAAAAAAAACATGAAAAGCATTCTCAAACATTTTTTTGTACCAATAACGACGGCATTAAATCACGTGAATTATCAAAAAAAAAAACGTAGCGTAAAATTAGAACGTACTACGGTCTGTCTAGTTTACTAAAAAGGCGGTAGATAGAAGTCAGTCTAGTAAAAATTAAATCTTATCTACGGTAAAATATAATTGTTCATACATCATCCAACCAAGCATTCACTGACGCTCGACCGGCGATACTGACCGCGGGTAGTTTGATTTTCATAGTAACTACGTGACCATTACTGCCTCCATTGTCAACGATACGCAAGTCAGACTTCCCAGAAATCTAATATAACCTCACCGACCTTTCGTTCCTAAAATATATTTTAATCTAGGAGTCCCGCCATACAAAAACAATCATCAATCGCAAAATGCTTTTTTGAAGAAGCAATTACGTTTTTTTCGGCAAATCAATCTTATGAGAGCTTTTTTCGTTTTGGAAAATTAAATGACACCAAATTTCATTACTTGGGTAATGCCTGCGCGTAGGAGCGAATGCAAATCGCCGAGCTGAACATCTGACTAGACTACAGCGACTTCCTAATTTCGTGTCTCCGGAAGGATCCCATCTAGGCGTGTACCTCATCAGGAAGGGGTTGACGCCGTCGCGTCGCGTACTATTCAAATCCAGCTCGTTTATCGGGCCATAACTCAGAACAGGCGTTGTTATGAGCGTCCGACATTCCTCGGAGATTAAACCCAGCCCCCGAATGGTAGATGCGCCTTAACTGTCCATACGTGACTCGAATCCGAGGCTTCGGACTAAAAAGTGCCCGCTAATTTTGTTAAGCACGAAATGGACAACTGGCGAATTTAAAATGAAGACGTTGTGCAAGATTTATAACTCAATTTGGACATTTGGGCGGTGCTTACGTCATGTAATGGCTGGAAAATGTCATTCGAACTTTCTATGAAATGAATGAACATTGACATTCCGAGACATATGGCGAATGGTCATGCCCGGGGGAACTTGTAATAAAATGGGGCTTTAAAGAGATTATAGACTGATTTAATGATGAGCAGTTTTATGTTCTGTTTATAGACTTCAGTGAGCCGTTGGCACGTCCAGTTCGTTGCCTGGCGCACAGGGGAAATATCGTTATTTCCCTTGTGTGACAGCATCAATATTAGATGCAGCGGAGTTCATTCAATCAGCGTAATAAAGATTCCTATCTATTCGAAGCACCCTGGATTAACTCATTTACCTACCAGGCTACTAGATCCTTCGAAATTGCCCGATAACGAATTTAGAATAAATCTTGTAAGACTCAAACATGTCCGAACGGAGACATTGAAAGGTCACAGAATTGTTCAGCATGAGCGCACGTCATCAATGCTACGTGATTCGTTTATTCGATACACTGGAATTGTTAAACACACAGACGTTCAAAGGGCCTTTTTACTACCGACTTTTTAGAACGATAGCTATAAAAATGTTCTACCAGAGGCACAAGTTTTTGCGGCGAACTGGCACAAGTAGGCCACTTGATTCTGAGTGTTTGACTGAGACACTTGAGGCCGCAGGAGGGCTGCCGATGACTATTGAAAGGGTAGGTCCCTTTGAAGAAAAATAGAAGCGACGAATTTGTAATATTTAGCTTTGGAGGACTAAAATAATGTTTTCGTAGATAAGAGTGTGGGAATAAGTTAAGTAAAGGAATCAGTAAACAATATGCAGGTGTATTGTGCATAAGCCGCTGCTTTATTCGCTTAGTTAGAAGCGAAAAATTTCACTTAGCTACGCCGTGTATACAGAGAACGTTAACCGCATTATTTAAACGGACAAAACGATTATTTATTCAAACAGGCATTCAATAAATCAATATTAGAGCGGTTACTGAATAAATAATAAGGAGCAAGCTACAATTTTTAAAATTATGTACCCTCGCAATAAGCCAACATTAGCACAATACGGGAGCTTTTAAAACTGTAACACAATACATCAAAATCAATGCTGCAATCGACATCTCCCGATCGCAATCCCCATACATGCTTGCATTATCCTCAATCCTAATCCCAAATTGCAAAATGGTTCCCACAGCTTCATAGAATTCAAAGAAAATTTGCAATATGCCTTAGAAAAGCGGAGAACCTAAGAATTTCTCCGTAACAATGCTGTGCAGCACAATGGAGGTTACAATAGTAGTGATCACAATCAGTTTGGGGGCAAAAAATGGGTGCTTGGGTAAGAGATGGGCAATTGAAAAGGGAACGTCTGAGTCGGGCCATCTGCCGCACATGGCACTGTAGCCATGTTCCCTGTGACCAAACGATCCCATTACCGTGGACTGTGCCGACTGCCGACTGCAAACCCCAAACGCTAATTTCGACAATCGCTCAACAAAGAGCAGTGTCGTAAAAATTTAAGACTTGTAAGGGGAAGGGTTATAATTAAAACAAGTTTAGTCATAAATATGACTATTAAAAGTTTGCAAGAATGATCTGCAAGTGATTCCCTTGCTGTACACGCCTTAAATTAACTCGTTTGCGCTATTGAGGCGTAAAAATAGACGGGTATGTATGGTACCTGGTTTTTGGAATGGTAAGGTAATTGCATTTTTTCTTGATTTACACTAATGTAAAATACAACTTGTGCTTACTGAAAATCAGGCTCTAACTATCTTAAGATAATTAAGATAAGATAAGGTATATTTATTTGCCCAAACATGTGTATACATACAAGAAATCATTACAATTGCATGCAGGATGACAAAAAGAAACAAAGGTTCAGCCATGTTTGCCATACTATGGCGTGCAAATATTATATAAAAAAAAAAATGATAATAATTAATTCCTCTTATGAATTTAAAAATAAAATAATTCCAAATGTCAACAGTAAAAAGAAAACAAAAAATTATATAGTAACATAACATAAACTCACGCCTTTTTCCCATGGGGGTAGGCAGAAACTACAGAACGCCACCTGCTACGATCCTTACATACTTCTTTAATTATATAGTAAAAATGACAAAAATATCAAGCAAACGTCAAATAAGTCTTAAGTTAAAGTTAGGTAAAAAAAATTAGTTTTGCCCACTTTTTCAAAACACTATAAATATACAAGACTTCTACGCTAAATCCGATCTATAGCTCCCAAAAACCTATACCAGACCATGTCTAACGTCTGTCCCGCAACCCCCAAAATTCATGGGCACCACACAAAACACCCCACTCCGTGTCTAACTAAACTATATCGTACACGTCTCTAGAACCCGTAATTTCTTCAAGACAGCACGTGTGCACGATTCTATGGCGCAATTTGATGGTAAAAAAAAAAACAAAAACGTCCCCTGTACGTATAAATACGGGGATTAGACACGATTTCTTTTTTTTTTTTTTATACACAATGATTTGTGTCATAACAGCTTTATGAAGGGAAGTTTTATTAATAGCAGAAGTTAATTTTAAAGGTGTAAGAAGTTAAAAACGGGTTTTGATTATACTGTCAGATAATAGATGAGGATCTCGGATGCATTTACTTGCATTTTATTACAGAAGTAGCTACTGGCATTACATCTGTTTGATCCCGTAAATTTTGTGCTTTATGTGTGCAATATATGTACTTATATAAATACATTGTTTTTACCTCGTACCTCGAAAGGAAAAAACGGAACCCTTACAGGATCACTTTGTTGTCCGCCCGTCCGACTTTCTGTCAAGACCCTTTTTCTCAGGAACGCGTGGAGGTATCAAGCTGAAATTTATATCAAATACTCAGGTCTACTGTCCCTTAAAGCTGTGAAAAAATCAAACTTCTAAACCAACGCAATCAAAAGATACAGCCGTTTATGTTGCAAGTTTTCGACACTTGCAAGGAAATCAAAACCTACAGGATACTTCCCGTGAACTCAGAATCTTGAAATTTGGTACGAAGCAACTTCTTATAGCACAGATAAAGGAACAATTACGAAAACCGTAAACTTTTAGTTACATCATATAATAAAAATATCTTTAATAATTTTAAACTTACTATCCCTTTCCTCATGAACGCGTAGAGGTATTAAATTGAAATTCATATCAAATTCTCAGGTCTATAATACCTTTAAGCTGACGTTTGTACGGAACCCTCGGTGCGCGAGTCCGACTCGCACTTGGCCGGTTTTTAATTTATTGGAAGCATAGCCATAAAAGGAAAATATCGTAATGAAAATCTCTTTGCTAAAATTATCACAAGTTATTTTTTACCGCTTACAACATCCGTCAAGCGTGCTAAGAACAGTTCGTCGACACATGAGTCGGCTAGCCCGACCGCAAACATACTTTAATGTAGGTTCTTGACATGCAGGATGACTTATAAATTGATTTACAAGGTAAATTAAATGTAGTTTTTCCTTATCACAAACGCACTTAGAAAGTAGGCAAGTACTTATTCGTATAACAAGCAAAAAACCTCGTTTCCAAGTCACTTTTTTTCTTCTTTTTTTAAAAGCCGTTCATTCACATTCCGAACGTCGTAATTCAAGACGAGCCGCGAGCGTTTTCTCACGCGTTCTAATTTCAAATTTAGGCGCGAAGTTGCTGCCAGACACCTAGGGATGGGCGGTCATGATGACTAATAACTCGTAATGGATTATTTAGTTACTCGTAATGTTTTGATTAATTATACTGTTACATTACTTGTGTAACTGAAGCTTAGTAAAAAATAACTGAGCAATATATTGTAGTCGCTTGTAATATCTTAATTAAAGATTATTTATAAGATAAGATGCGAAGTAAAGGTCAGTATGATAGCATAGATATTTCATTAATTAAAAGCGGCAAAGTCTGCACAGTCACTTTACGTCTAGACATGAAACCACGACTTGATTAAACCATATAAATAATCTACAACAACCTTATCAAAATTCGTTTAATAAAACCAACAATTTTAGTTTGATAAATCGATAATCGAACTGCATAGTGGATTAGTCGATTATGCAAATCATTCGTAATGGTTCATCACATCACTAAAAACGTCTCGGCGATTGCACGCGCCGCAATCCGCCTGTCATGTCTTAACGAACACGGGTTTATTAACACATTTCTGTAAATACGATAAAGAACCAAAATGATAGCCATTTAGCTCTCAGGTAGACCTCACGCAGTCTGGCAGGCAATGCCGCCCACACAATAATTGCGGATTCGAAATGAATTTGCAGCAAAAAATAAGGCTTGTAGATTCATTAAAGATTAAACATGGCGTCATAATAGAGGCAACTTGCCAGTCAATGTTTATTTACTACTTGTAACATCAATAGCACTGAGTAGTGTCTATTCTGTGGTTAAAAGTTTGTACATTGTAAAGAAGAACCTAGTTATTGATTCATTATTATGATATGATTCAACTCTAGAATTCAACGAGTTATCGATTATGAACGCGTTATCTCCACTGCAACAAATAACTATAATTTGCATTACCGTCAACGCATTTACGAGAATTTTTTATAGGTATTTTCCTTAAAGGAAAACGGACCAAAATATCGGTTAAGGGTATTTCCATCGGAGTCGATAGGTAAAGTCACTTACTGATTAAACTCTACTTTTAGACTACACGAGTATCAAGAGGTTTTTCCGGTACCTACATACCTATCAAATAAAAACAAGCGTTCCTTTTGAAACCGCTGTAACGGTTTTAATGGAATGTTTTGAGGTAAGAGTTGCCATAATTATATAAGCCACGTCAACCAGGAAAAATGTAATAAAAAGGTAAGTTTTCTCGATACTTAATAAGTTTTTAACGAAACATTTTGCGAAAAAAACTGTTAAAGGCGAATAAAATTGCATTAAGTCTGCGTCACTCCCTAAGGTCCTGCTGCAATTAATTTCACATCGAAAACAAGTTGTCACCCTCGCGTCGGCCATATTGCACCGACGCCTGAGGGGTCCAACAGAGCCAGATTTTATTCAGTCCATAAAAAGTGACTTTACTATCTACTTCCCGGCTAGACGCGGTTGCGTGTGAGCTAACGATCTCCCATTAATATTTAATACATACTAGTTAGTTACATACATATTTGAGTTAACACGAGCCGACTCCATGTAATATCCCGTAAGACGCGAACAGTAGTGGTGGACCCACACGCGAACTTAATGTGCTGAAACATTGAGAGGTTTATCTTTGCTAAATAAAGACGTTATATTTGAAATTAACAGCTTAAATTCTTACCACTGTTTTAGTGAGATTTTTAAGTAGCTTAAAATGTGCGCTTACTAGCCACGCATTTTTGTTTCAATCAAAATAAATAATAGTTGTTTTGCCACGAATATTATATTTTTTGCTCGCTGCTAAATACCATTTCGAATAGTTCGAGTTTGTAAAAGGCCTTTATTCGGGACAGTATGGATGGACTAAGTTACTAACGAGATAATATCCTTAATAGCCTAATAGTTGTGGTTCTCTAAAACTTCAGGTTTCAATATAATTAATGTAAATTTTAATAGCCTCCAGTCGATTACCAAAGTTTTAAGACCTGAAATACTTCGCCGAACTACCAAGTAACAACTTCGAGAATTAGTCTAGACACTATAAAACATTGCAAAGACGCTCCACCCCAAAAATAGGTTTAATATCCGTAGAATCCGTACTTTTCAAAAACTTTCTTAGTAAAGGGTCCTGTCCAAACAAGCTGGGGAGAAGGAAATAAGCGAAAAAAAACCAGGCAATTTTGTGAAACGTTATTTTTATCCCTCGCCAGCTCTGAGAATCCAGTGATTGATTTTTATAGATCCCCTCCGATAGTGTGGGCACTGTTCGATATTTGAAATTAAATGTCAACCGGCTTTCGTCCGTGAAAACCGTTAATAATGCTGGCAACTTATAAACACAGCTAGTGTGTGTACCTCGATGTTAATTATCCGTAAAGCGTAATGCAATGTTTACATTCAGATGATTTTGAGGCAGCCGGTTGGCTTCCTCGAAACTCTATGATCAAAAACTAATAATAGTCCCGCAGATATTTCGCAATGTGCAATTACACAGTTTTTCCTCGGTATACATTACAGTGCTAAAAAGATGTTGGATTACAACACGAATTGTTTGAGAGGCCGCGCGCGCATACCTCTCAAGCATTCGAAGATCGCGCACTTGCACCAATAGAGTAACGGACTTGCATTCCAGAGGCTTACTGTGAAAAAGATGTTTGGATTCCTTCTACTACAAACAGCTATGAACTTAGAGAACTTAACAAAGACATACAAATTAAACTGGAAGAATGTTATCCTCCACCGATTCAGATGAAAATTTGCATACACGTTTAGTTTGGATGACAATGCATGGTTAGCTAAGTGACGTCATTCTAAATACAATATGGCGGATGGCCCAAGATGGCGGACTAGTTATTTTTGGTGCACTGCCATGATATGGCAGTAATCAAATGAAAGGGTTTGCTGATAAAAATACCAAAAAGAGCTTGCTTAATGAATAATTTATTTGTAACTAGCTGACCCGGCAAACTTTGTTTTGCCATAAAAACACCAAACATTTATCTACCCTACCTTACACTACCTACCCTACCCGACCCTACACTACCCTACCCTACCCTACACTACCCTACCCTACCCTACACTACCCTACCCTACACTACCTTCCTTACCCTACGTTACACTACCCTACCCTATCATACACTACCCTACCCTACACTACCCTACCCTACACTGCCCTACCCTACACTACTCTACCCTACCCTACCCTACGCTACACTACCCTACCCTACCCTACCCTACCCTACACTACACTACACTACACTACCCTACACTACCCTACACTACCCTACACTACCCTACCCTACCCTACTACACAAAGCAAAAATAGCTTGTACAATAGCAATAAAGCTCAAATTGACTCTACGTTTTAGTTAGAAAACTTTTGTATGGGAAAAAGAAAAGGGCTGTTTTTATTTTTTTTCCGGCAATTATTAGAATTTTTCTCCCCGTAAAAACCATCTTTGAACTTCAACGAACATTTAAAAAAAAGAATTGGCCAAATCGGTCCAGGCGTTGTTGAGTTATGCGCTTACCAACACATTTTGCGATTCATTTTTATATTATAGATTAGGTAGATAACGATGGCAACTTAGTTAATTAACGTTTATATATTCATGGTTAAACGTTTAGTTTGGATGACAATGCATGGTTAGCTAAGTGACTTCATTCTAAATACTATATGGCGGATGGCCCAAGATGGCGGACTAGTTATTTTTGGTGCACTGCCATGATATGGCAGTAATCAAATGGAAGGGTTTGCTGAGAAGAATACTAAAGCTTGCTTAATGAATAATTTATTTGTAATTAGGTAGATAACGATGGCAACTTAGTTAGGTAATTAACTTTTATACATTCATGGTAAATGGATTATGGAGGACAGATAAAACTGTACTGACGGAATCAGAAAATCGATGTCTCAAATCCCAAAAGGAACTTTTATTAGTCGTTATTTTTCACCAGCTGATGTTGCCACAGAGTAGCGATGCAAATGATAATAATTATGCAAAATGTTGCATTAGATTCAGGTATTCATTCGCCAGTATATGCATCTGGATAGAAAATAACATTTTAATGCACGAACAGTTGCGAGCACAGTCTCGTTATGGAAATCCTTACATAATTATACCTAATTATTTTGTATCTGAATTTACACAGCAGCTTTATCGAGATCTGGCGCCAGTAGTACACTGATTAGTACATTTTTTATAGTCTTAAAACGAGTGCGGAACTTCCTACTTCTCATTACGTATAACGTTTTTTTACGAAAGGAATATTATGAAATCGCACTACGCGAAATTCTATCATCATTAAAAAGCCATCCAATCAAAAAAACATCAATAACCGTTTACGAAACCACAACAAATAAATACATGACTTTTATACGAGCGTCATCATTCAAAATCACACAGTACAATAAAATATTTATTTAATTTAGTCATACACACGAGTACAAAGTCAGTCATCAGCCGCCCGCAGCGACCCATTCACTCGTTCAATCATTCATCCCGTAAAAGCGCGGGAACCATTGTTGGGGGATATCAAACCGATTGACAGACGGTGTCAACTGTCAATTTTGTTACACAGTGGCGGCGACACCACTAAAATAAACTCCCACGCGTTTAGACTGGGTGCAATCTTGACGCCAAGATAAAACTCAAAACGTATAACGCATAGACCACTAATCAATTTTAGTATTTTTAGAGCCTCCTCTGTCAAGCAGTGTTAGAGAAAGAAGAATAACACGCATTAATCTTGTGATTTTCGTGGCAACGAACTCATTGTTGGCCACGAAAATAGAAGATGTTTTAGAGAATTTTACTGAAGCAATGTTTTAAATGCTGTCGATCTGTATCTCTAACATTTTAGTAGCAGGATATGAACGAGACTTAAGTATTAAACAATATTACGTTAATCGCGTTCATTCGTGATCGTGGCGAGCGTCAAGCTGCGCCTTCACCTGGTATTAAAGAAAAAAAAAAACTATTAAATATAAAGCATCGCGGCACGCGACTACAGTCCAACGAACCAACGTTTGGACATTCTGCATAACCATAGTTTTTTCAACAACCCCTCTTTTTACGCCGAAGTTTTTGCGCAAATCTCGCATCCATTGTACTCTGAAACGAAACCGTCCACAATGCTATCAAGGAAAAAGTACCAGTCGCACCTGGCGGGAAGACGCCGCCGCCACCAGCTACAGAACGACGCAACCGCCGAAATGGAACAGCCGTAAATCAATAATGCCCCACTATAAATAAGGGCATAATTGCTTAATACGGAACTGGGGTGCCCGCGGCAAAATTCACGTCAGACAATAGTCTTGAACACACAAAGGCACAAGACATTGAGTAACGAGACGCCAAATATATGGGGATCCATTTTTTCACATAGACCTAAAATGCAGGTGATGCCAAAGTTATAGAAGAAGGTAAGATTCAATTATTCGTGTATTGACAATGAGAATTTGGAGCGTTTCTAATCCTGTTGTCGTGCGGAGCGGAGGAGCTCATTCAAAGTTTGAAAAGCTGCACCGCCCCGAGGCTGTAGCAACCGGCGCGTTAACGTCAAACATTATACATCCCGTGAAAAGTTATAATAACATCATCTCTATGATAATACAGTAACGTTATAATCAAGATCTATTTTCGAACCTAGTCTTCGCAAAAAATGGCGGACTTCATTCTATTCGATATCGCTGTGTGCGGGATAATGTTTTGTTCTATGTTTCCGTTCGAATAAGACCAAAAATTATAATTTCTTGTATGTAATGAACACAGCATAGCAGAGCCAGTAGCGGAACAGAGCAAGTCATCATATTCACGCGAATAGACTCGCGTGTACAACTTAATTATTTAATTAAATTATGATAGCTAACGCGAAAATTAATTTTGCTTGATAGGCTCGCGTTACACGACATTTTTACAACCAATATAATTTTGTAGTTTAGCTTGTGAACGACAATTTTGGTAAAAAAACCTTTAAGACACGGCTAAGCCATTTTATCCCATTTATAAAAAAATCGACGCTGTATAACGCCTGATTTTCAGACGTTTAATTCAAACCTGTTGAGAAATTTGAAGTTTAGAATTTGCCAATCACTTGTTAAACAGCTCTAGTTAGGGTTCCGTACCCAAAGGGTAAAAAACAGGACCCTATTAGACTCCGCGGTCCGTCTGTCTGTCTGTCACTAGGCTGTATCTCATGAACCGGGATAACTAGACAATTGAAATTTTCACAGATGATGTATTTCTGCTGCCGCTATAACAACAAATACTAAAAACAGAATAAAATAAATATTTAAGTGGAACTCCCATACAACAAACGTGATTTTTATGCCGTTTTTTGCGATAATGGTACGGAACCCTTCGTGCGCGAGTCCGACTCGCACTTGGCCGGTTTTTTAGTATACATAACTTAATTGTCTATTAAGGTAGGTACTCATATTATAAGCATAATGTGAAGAGGTCCTTGATGATCACAATTTATGGGTAGTTCAATCTGTGCACGTACCCTTCAGAGCATTCGGTCTACACAGCATAAACAAGACCCCGACATAATGTCCCTTTAATACGGTCGTAAACTAGCACTTTTGCAAATTGCTCGTAAATTATATAGACGAGTGAATAATATGCAAGCATTTAAACAACTAAGTCTATTATCATATACGTTCAGATGTAATAAAGTTTATTGTGAGTGGGTACACAAAAGTTTCGGCATTTGGTCGATTTTATTGGTCTATTTTACTCTTTATAATAATGTCTGGAGTGGTTTTAGGAGTAATTCGAGGCGCCTCAGTGGTGCGTGTCTGTCTCTGGACAGATTATCCGTCGGATTTGTAATTGTTACTAGTAATTCTATTATAGCACAAAGTTTTAGCTCGTGTTTGATGTGTGAGTTGTGTGAGACAATTACATAATGTATCATAACGCCTCTTTCCCCGAAGGTCCCGAAGGTTAGCAGGCTCACATATTGCCAGTTATGTTAAGGCGTTATGTACACCCCAATGTTAACGCAGTACTGGCCGTGCGCCCGCTCGATGCCAAAATATCAATATTGAACCTCCTTTTGAACAGTTTTGTTTGCAAAATATTATTTGATTTACATATGCTATGTTAGTTATGAAGATTTTTTCTGTATAAAATATTTTAAACATCCAAATCGTGTTGGAGGAGTTTCAAAAGTTGCGAAAAAATATCATTTTGTAATTTTTTTTTTAAAGCAAAACTATTAGTTATACATGAAAAAACATTGTGTTCAAAATTATGTACATGAATCAATAATAAATATATATTTTTTCAAACTTTTTAACCTAGACGGTACTAAGGAGTATGCTTTAGAAAGTTACCGTTTTACGTCACTAAAGGGTATGTAGGCCCTTAAGTTCCATTTAAAAAACGAGCCTATTATCAACCGTCGGTCACAAATTCAGGCTCCGAACTACTACCGAGAAATTCCAAATGGAACCCACCACTTCCACCTTCTAACCAGAACTTCGTGTTTAATGTGTGATAACATATAAACTGATATTAAAGGTAAGCTTACATGGCCTGCAGACTACTTCTCAAGAACAATACGTAAAAGGCGTCTCCATTTGCAAATCGAGTTTAAGCCTCGAGCAAAAACGCTAACTTTATTATGAAAGCAACTTGATAGATTCTCCTACCACTCCTTCAATCTCAAGGTTTCTGAACTAAGTACAAGCAGTAGCAATAGCTCGCAGGCAACAAGCAACTTTGCAACAAAGCAACACGTTTGTTTTCCACACAAACTTCAACAAAACATTGTGTTTCACAACATGTTATTGGAACAATATACAATATCTTATGTGTTTTCATCGTTTATGAATATGGGATAAGTTTAAGGTTGAACTAGTCGACGGTACGAACTATTTTTTGCGCGGGGTTGGATGATGATTTAGGACGAAAACGAGCGCGCGAGTTTTTATAAACAGACCTTTGGAAGTCTAGAAAATGAAATTATTTGCATTGTTGGATTACTAATCTATCCCTGTATGGCGGCCATTTTGCAATTTTCCTTCTTCTTATGGTATTTATTTCCGCCCAAAGATGCGTAAAAATTAGTGTTGAAATATGGAACTTTCGACGCTCATAACTTTCAAATATATTATTTTTTTACATTTTTGTTTTCGTACAGGACTAGATAATGATGAGACAAATTGATATCATTTTTTATTTTGAACGTACATCGTCAAACAGTGGAGTAATCCCTAGACTACGTTTGTATGGAAGAATTTTCGACTAGTGTAACCTTAACGCAAGAACTATTGATACTCCTTATGATAAATAGACTGAGATAATCAGTTTTGTTTTTCTATAAGGTGTTAAAGAAAAAGGATTTAATAGCTACAAAACGACATAAATACTATATTAGTGGATTTTGTTCAAACTAAACCAACAAACAAAAAAACTTTTTAACAAAAAATTTAACCGACGAAATAAGAAACAGAAAAGCAAAAAATTAAAAACTATTAGTTGTTGGCGCCAAACAAACAAACATGCAAATTAATTACCTAAACCGTAAAATGATTATAGCTAGGTTGATCTTCCTTGATGGTTTGTTTTGCGCCGCCTCAAAATGCTATACTAAAAGATTTTGCTTTTCAGGTCCTTATTTCGTCGTTTATTTTTTTTTCTTATAAAGTTGTTTTTCGCTTTTTTTTATTTATGATGGGTTTGCTCTTGACTCTAAGCTAGGTCAGAGGTGACAGAGACAGAGTCTACGATGGAGTGAGCTTACCCAGAAGAAGCCTGTTCACTCTAACTTTAAAGAGATTCGGGTTGAATGCGTTCGGAAAAACAGAATCGACTCACAATTGAAAATTCAGTAGAAAAATTATCAATAAATGCTTTTTCCCACCTTTAATTTAAATGAGACAAACTTCAAAACAGAATTTTTGAAATCGGACCATATTATATGGTCATACATATACAGCCTATACAGTATGGGCCCCTTCTTCTTTTTTTTTCGTTAAAAAACAAATGAAGAGTCGATCGTAGTACGAAACTATTTTAGGAGCCTACCTTATAAGATTATCTACCTAATAAGATTCTTTTTCGAATGCACCGAAAAAAAAATGGGCCTTGCGAACTTTTTTCTTACTAGAAACAAAACATAGTTTTGCTAATTGCAAATTAGTTTTGTTGCTAGTAAGAAAAAAGTTCGCAAGGCCCATTTTTTTAGTAATCAGAATCGGAATTCAGAAGAAGCTAGGAAGACCACCAGTCTGTATTTCCTGATAGCTACAACCTGGGAGTCTTAGGTCAATAGTGAATAGGTTACTTCTAGGCAAGCGTGCTGCATCGTCGACCACATCATCGCTTACCATCAGGCGAGATAGTGGTCAAGCGCGAGCCTATAGATAATAAAAATAAAATAAATAAATGGATGTTCTTCATAACGGGGTTGAAGGCAGAAAACTTAGATGTTTCGAAGACCTTTGTTTTTGTTTACGGTGGGAAACCTTCAAAAGGCGCCTGGACTTTTGGAGAAAAGACGTGTGGGATTTTTTCCTTACTAAAACCACCCCGGTGATCACAGATCAACAGCACATAGAAGGAGCCCCGTGACCTCTCAAAAGACCACCCTGGAGCCCGCTCTGTGCAACACCTGTCAGGGCACATCCCTGGGGGATATATCTCAAAGACCTAGCACAGAGTACTAGAAAAGTATGACAAAGACTGCTGACCTCAAATAATAGGCTAGACAAATATTTGAGAGTTACGTATACAAATGTGGATGGTTGAATTGTATGAAGAAGTATAATTATGAAAGTAAGGATGACAGCTGCTGCTACAGCGTGACGGTTGGGGATGTTGCGAAGACCTCAAGAAACACAGGACAAGGGCAGGAAGACGATGCTATACAAGTAGACAGACGCTATAAATTTCTGGTCTAGCAAAGCACAACCAAGCTAATTATTCGCCAGTTGAAGGTTCACTGATAAAAGTGTGTATTTTTCGATAGTATCATCTGGGTATAACCATTAAGCAAATGACTACATTAGAACCGAGACATTAATTGAGATACCCTCTTACCGCGATAATTAACAATGTTAATAAAAACATATAGCCAGACTTAATAAAACTATACTTTACTTTAATTACTTCTGCATATAAAAACCAAACCTGCACATAAACGAAGCTTCTACCTGCAGACAAATCCATTAAATGATCACTTGTATAGGCACCCGCATTAATTATGAGGGTAGTATAAAAGATTAATTGTTTTAACGTCATTACCGCATCGCAGACTTGCGCATGACCTGTTCAACTGCAGAAGGTATGCTAAACAGTGCGTATATATAATTAATGAGTACATTCTGTTATTGCAATCATAAATGAATTAGCTTAGAAAATACGATAGAACTGGAATATATCACAGACAATATCATACTTATTAGACAGTCAAAGGAAGGAGCATTGTAGTTTATTCCCTTACTCAATATCAGATAAGATTCGGCTTATTTGACAACGAAACGACATCAAATGGATATCTGCAGCCGGACGCCAACGAAAATCTATTGAGAATACTCAACGTCTATGTCAGACATTTCCGACTCCCAATTGATTCCAATAAGAGACGTAACAAGAACTACTTGTAAGACAACAATGTCATAATTGAACGAATGAATGAACGAACGAAAGTGGCGCCAACGAGACACGGACACAATACGAACATTGATGCGAACGAGTCAACAACACTATAATCGTATGCCCGGATCGACTACACGATTATATCGATTACAAAGTTCCGATTCACCCTTTTATTTTATCCACTTCCTTCGGATATTCCATATCTGGACAAAACATCCGGTGCTGTTAACCCTTCAGCTTGGCTTTGTTTGTAAATATAAAAACATTTAAAATGTTAAAACTTTACGTGAGTCACACGGCCGGGCATAAGGACGCAAATACACCGGTAGCTATACGACAGAAAGCGAAACGAATACTATTTTTAAAGCGCACGGTTTTATAAACATGGGGAAGTTTCGTCCCACACTCGTCGTAGGCGACTTTCTAACTCACGACACTGTTTTCAGAGCATCGAACTTTCGTTTGATGTTGCTAATATTAGACTGAGAAATTAACGTTTTTAAATGTACTGTGATTGGCTTTAGTGTCGTCGAGACTTCATAAATGATTCAAGTGCTCGTATTCTAAATTGAAATGAGTATATTTTTGCACAATGAGAATTCTTGCGATAAAAATGCGTCGACAATCGCTCCGCAAAACCTGTTACACCCCCAGGATGCTTCTATGCTGGGCGGAGCTAGGCTGGCTATGTTACTCAGAATCCCCACACACAATGGACCAAATGTGAGCCTAAAAGCTGAAAAGGGAATCCATCTATCTATGCGTCAAGAATCGATCTAATTCTAAAACGTCCTCTGCCTCAACACTTAATGATTATAATTCAAAAGAAGGTAGTTCTAAAAAAGGTATATCTTGAGCTACCCTCAAATATAAATCTATTATTTCAAGTTTACCTACAATTTTATTACAGACCACAGAAGCTATAAAAAAACCAAATCACAGCGTAACATTGTGTCCCGATCTTAACCCGACGCACGGGTCATAATGTCCCAAAAAAAAAACAAATAAAACTAATAAATTAAGCACTTTGTATTCTCATAATACGGTAGAAATGTGGCACTTGTAAGATGGTAGATAATATAGTTTTTTAGCAGTTCATAAAGTACGTGAGAGTTATGAATTATTTATCGTGCACACCGAATATATTATTCAAAGTATTTAAAAACCTAGTTTAGTATGGGATTGCGGGGTAGTTTTACTACTGTTTTATTGCTACGAAATATAAATATGTAGATTATTGTAGCTGATAGTCATCAGTCGACAGAAGCCCGAAGTTTGCAACCAGTCTTACTTACTAAAGGGTACCGTCCGTGTTACCCAGTAACTGACTGGATGTCTACTCCGACATAGTTGGAACAAGGATAGGCCGATAATGATGGTCATCAGGTCACCTACTCTTATTAGAAAAAGATCTAGTTAGGCACGTAATATTACATCTCCTAGTAAAATAAATATAAATTACGTAAGAAGCAACGGAAAACCTAGAAGCATCTAAACACCGTTGCGAATGTTAAAACCCTAGGACCTTCATTTTCCAGAAAGCTATTGCGTAAGCTTATACATAATATGCAAATCATACAATCAACGTTTCACGAAATCAAAGTATTGCGGGTAGATAGAATGCGCTGACATATCGACATATTCTTAGAACAATGCGTAAATGTGACGCATTCAATTTAATTAATTCTAAACTAAAGAATGCAGTGTCCTCATGACTTTCTGCGCAGGAAACGTGCTACAGGCTTCCACCATGCCTGAATGTATTAGTACGTACACGTAGGTGTCATTTTCATAGAATGGCGGTATTTATGCGAACTAGATGTCTACCAAGGAAGCCGGCCCTCAAGCAGAAAGTATCTAGGTACCCACACTAATATTATAAAGAGATAAGAGGTAGTCAGAAGCAGTTCGTCCGATTTCGAAGATTTTTTTCACTGTTTGAAAGGTAACGCTATCGCTAAGTATCATAGGAATGTGTTTTTTTATCGCGGGCAAGACGCTTGTTATTGAAAATAACGCGCATGTACCGTAATATATTGGAATCGATTTACCGACATTTAGCCATACAATCATGGAAATCGGAGATTATGAACAGTCACATTTTATATTCTACCCCCCGAGTATAAAGGATTCGCACATCCGATCAAGCTGTACCTATAGACTTTATATGCTAAGGTAAGACGATAAGTAAGTACCTATTTAATAACCAAATATTTAATCACGATGCACGATCCTAAAACTAGCTCCACAAATTTTAATTATTTATGATAATGAAGAAACTTCTCGTAAAACACCGCGTTAATGGTTAACTATCAATAATTATGGACGTAATTAATTTAATACATGAATATACTTAGGAACGAGAAGAATTAAAAATAGTTAGTACTGGCGGTCGGTTACTATGCCAGTCAACGGTGTCGCCGAGAAATATATTCAAATTCGAGAAAGGAATACTAAACAGCGATGCGTTGTACCTCAATGGAAGCCGGAGGCATTCAAATTACTTTTCCGAAAGCCGAATTCCAAGTAGCTAGTTTCGTCTAGGTACGTTAGTGAGGTTCAAGGCTGGTTTATTCAAATTTCGAATTGGAATTGCATAACCTGTTATTTCACAACATTTCACACGGCTGTGAGCTAGACAGTCCTTGACCGTTGAAAGTGTTTAAGGCAGATTAACGCACGTCAAATGGGACGCTTCTTTAGGTCCGCCATGTTTGTATTGTTTGATGGTGTTTTAAGGTATTTTGGGCATGAATATGTATACGATTTCTGAATTGAATTAATTATATGGCGTTAAGAAAGTGTACAAAAACGTATTAGTGCCAAATACTAAGTTTTTTTGACAAATACTCTAGATGTCTTAATTCAGAAATCGGTGGTAATTGTTGTTCCACTGCTGGGCAAAGGCCTCCCCTTTATCCTGCCAAACCTCTCTGTATTACGCAATGTGATCACTTGATCATTTATGAAATTATATCGATTGAATTTTAAAAATTAGACCCTGGTTCCTTTTTACGACATAGTCGCCTTGGCATTTTAAGCTAAGTCCTAGTTCAAATAAGAAGAAAAACAAAATCTTAGCATTCTATAAATCGATTTTTTTTCGAAACTGTAGGTAGGTGTATAATAAAGTACCCAAATTTTTCAAAAATTCTATTAAAATCTTCAAAATTATTCTGAAGAATTAGTATTTACAAATAAATGTGATGTTTCTTTTCTTCAAGCTTAGTTAAGTATTTCATTATTATACTTTCATATAATTTACTTACAAGTAGATACTGTCAAGTATCACCATTCACTAAGTTGGATTAATTTCATTTGATCCAAGTAGCGCCATCTACATGTTTACGTAACTAAATTGATTCTCGCTACTCGCTACTAGATGGCGCTGAGGTGTAAGCGGAGCGCCATCTAGTGGCAATGTTAATTTTACAAAACAATGTTGAAACTTACCAATCACGCCATCTAGCGTGGAGTGGCCGAACAAGTATCTCACTTGCTCAGCAACAATCCGAACAGCGCCATCTAGCGAAGAACACTGCATCCAAATCCAATGTGCACTTTTTAAACACACAATTCGGAACTGTTGAACTCACATTTTTTAAAAATTATAATTTTTCACGTAATATTTTGGTCGTTTGCACATTTCCTCTTACAATTCACTATAAAATTACTTTTAGCACATATTTTACACTGCCACATGTGGTTATTTTTTGGGTTATTTATCTGAAACAAAAAGAAAGAAATGTTTATTATTTGTACATACAGATTTATTGAAAGAATTAAAATACCCAGCTTATTATGATCAGCATATTTATTGATATATGGGTGAATTATCATTTACCAGACTCTGAATGAAAAAATATTATAATGTAAATGGATATTTTCTAGCTGGATTTAATATTTTAAAACATGCAAAGATATATAAATGGCAATATAATGGGCACTTTGTGAACAATGATCTTGGCAAAACTGATGTTATGACTTCATTTGTCTGATGCAACATAGACACCATCATCTCGGAAATTGTGAAGCTACCTAGTTACAAGAATCTATTGGTTGCGTAGTCTAGTTAATAGTATTGTAATCCAGTAATATCTATTTATAACTAAAATAAGTAGCCTAGTTGATACCTATACCCTTTTTAGTATACTTAAATTTAAGAATTAAGTTTGTTTATGTCTCCAATTTATGGATTAATAGTAGTCCTTATTCTTAAAAATTATATTAGACACATGTGTCACATTTTGATTAGTAAATTTACTCATAAAGTGTTTTGTTACATAATGCACTTTTGCTGCATAATAAAAAATAATGCTAAGATACTTAATGGAACGCTTTTTGGTGAATTTTCGACTACTATATAAAGAAATGAGATTGATATACGAAATAAGCTTGCACAGCTACTACAAAAAGTAATTTTCATCTGAACATGTGACTGACTGAATTTGAATAATGCATTTAGAAGTTGACAATGGGAAGATTGCCTATGTGGCATTTGCACATGTCTGAAAAAATCTTTTACTTGAGATTGATATTATTACATTGTAGGACACAGTTTTTAGCTTACAATTCTAATTTGATTGCAATGAACACAAATAAAAATAAATAATAAAATTAATGTTTGTAATATTTATTTGCACATACTTCTACTGAATTTATGAGCCTTCAGGGTATCGTCATGTAAGGTGGTATAATGACTACAGGTGGAATATTTATAGAAAAAAAAATAAAAACATTATGACCTTTCTAGAATGTCCTTCATATGCAACTTGTTTTTTTCTCATGTTTAGTAATCAAAATAACCCATTATTTTGTAATACATACCACAGACACTTCATCCAACGAAATGCTAATCCAGGATGTAGGATTCATGATGACACTGGTTAGTAATAAAACGACCAAAGTATTTTCCAACCTAAGATTTCAAACTTATTTTAACACTGTTGAACACACGTTTTTTAATGGATAGACTGAAAAACTGGGCTCAAGCGGAGATGGTTGCGTTAATAAGACAGCTCTTATGAATCTAAGGTCACCTTGCAGCTCACTTATAAACTGAAACTTTATTAGCCTGAAAAATGCAAGCACGTGCACATAGAAGTGCAGCTAATATGCACCACGTATTTTAGTATCAAAATTTTATATATTCACACACTAGACACGCCTAATGAGCGTCAATATAGCACAACGAGCCAATTATCGAGGGTTTAGAGCCTGTATAACACGTGAACTTTATAACCAATTCGAATTACAGCGGCTGAAAAAACTACACAAAGAAAACATATGATCGATCGAAATTGAAGTGCACATGGAGTTGTCTATGGTTCGTCTCCTGTCATCTGTGAGGAACGGGAAATGCAAACGAATTAAGAGCCATAGAGAACCCTTCCCAAGATGGAAATAAAAATGAATTATTTTATTTTATTCTTTAAAATATTTCTTATATCGTGTTAGTGATAACTGTACAAATAATCATTCATGTTGTAGAGGTCTACACGCTCTAATATAGACATTGAAAAAACGAACGAATTGAGTGAATGATACAGAGGGAAACTCCCTGTAAATATTGTCATTAAATAAATAAATACCACACTCACCGTAATAGCGTTTTTAATTGTGCAGTGTTTTTAATTTGATCATCATGTCGTCGTCATTAATGCCTGCAAAAGGATTAATTATTTTTAGTATGAAAAATTCCTTAAAAAACAAGTAAATGGTTAAATAAACAAAAGTTACCGGTTCATTTTCCACCCATATACTTTCAAATTCCGTTTCGAACTTGCCAACTATATTATGATTTGATGTAACTATAACACTTTCGAGATTTGTAATCATAGCCTGAGTAGACCAGTTTAATGAACCAGACATAACGAATCCTTTGATCGACTTGTTCTTCGATGCTTGTTTAATATTTTTGGTAAACTGTGCATGAACGTTCAGCATTTCCGCGTGTGATTTTAATAAATTCTTCCGTTTTATGGCTTGTGGCCCGTCAATTATACAAAACTTGTGGTGCATCAAAATAGATTTTTTGTTTGTCTGTACTTGGATGAAACCTGGAAAATACAAAGCATTAAGTTTATTTTGCTGAATTGGGCTTTACTTTACTACATACTCAATTAATAATTATACTCACTATATTCTTGTAACTTTTTAATTTGCGATGGTGGTGAGAATGCCATTTCATTGTCAACAATTATTCTCACTAAAACATGTTTCTGACCCAGTCGTATAATTTGTTCTGCAATTTCACTGCTGGTTATCAAATACATACACACATCCAGGGTCTCACGTGCTGATTTTATGTATTTAATTAATTTGAAGCAGTTCAGCTCTCTACTTTCACAACTAGTAATGTCTTTGTTAGGTGATACTTTTATCGTATGTCGGACTATGTTGTCTGAGAACAGTATGACATCGTTTATCTCACGGTTTTTAATACTCAAAACTTTACATGTGTCGTCACTGGGACCCTCTTCTTGAATAGTATGAGTAGTCTTTCTTGAGTCGATGAAATACTTATAAACTTTTTTCACTATTTGTGCTGCGACAACCATCGTTGCGGTAGATGCGAACAGAATCTTTGCATTTTTCCAACCCATCGTTATCATTTTGCTGCATTAGTTACTTATTTAAAACTATGAAATTAAAAAGAAACTTTTAGATATCATTAATCCACCATGTTGTCCACGCATCTGCTTAATTTCTTAGCAAATCTTAGGTTACTCAGACTTAATTTTTGAATACCCGCAACTTTCAAAATATAAAATAAAATGAGTATAATATGAATATTGTGCTTTTTAAAGGCTTTTTACTTAAGTTGGCAAGTAAGTCTAGAAATTTTCAAATTCATTTTATTTTTATTTGATGATAAATTTTTACAAATCAATTTATTTTATTTTCACAGACTATTTTTCTTTCAAAATTGAATGAACTAAAAACCAAGGCAGAATGAGTTTTGACTTTAGGCTGACATCAAATCTTTGACTTTAAAAAAATACCAACAACAACAAACGGAAAAGATAACGAATTGTGATAAAATTTTGATAAATAGCGCCTTTGTTTTAGCAATTCAAATTACCTATTATGAAAAATATAAGTGAATTCACCCTTCAGCCATAATTAGAAAGTGTAATTGTCTTTTAGTTTGAAAGGTTCTAAAATTAGGTTCATGGATTCTGTGCGTCGCATTTAGAAGAAAGAAAAATGCCAAAGATACCGTATAAATCACCTGAATTATTGCATGAAGATGATGAGGATTACGAGATTGTGTCTTTTGAAGACTTTTGCGACAAGTCTCCTGGTTCTAAAACGGATTTGTTGACTTTAAATGACAACATAAACTATCGCCTTTGTTACGAGGGCGATAAGAATTCTAAATTAGCTGAAACAGAAGGTGAAAGTTCAAGAAGTGCTGATAGACAAACGGAGACTTCACTAAATGGACCGAAGGGTGTTACTTTTAAGAGAAGATTGTCTAATTCGTTCGCTCCTTTTGGGCGATACAACAATGCTAAGGCGGGCAAGGCTCCACTATTTAGTGGCGTCATCCCTAAACCGAGGAATGAGGGAGAATCTGGTTCCAGAGAGCATAGGTAAGCTATAAGGATTATTATAAGACCAAATGAACATAGCTACAGACCAACACTAAACATATTTTAAGGTAATAATTGTAGTCTTAACCAGGCTTATAATTTACCGACTGCTGGGACACAGGCCCCCTCTCTGTGAGAGGAATGGACCTTAATCTACCATGAGCGCCCAGTGCGGGTTGGTGGATGTCAAATGTCTTCGAATTTTTGGTTCCTGGACATGCTGGTTTACTCGCAGTGTTTTCCTTTACTGGTTTGAGAGCAGTGGTGATGAAAAAAATTACACAAAGTAAAGTGCCTGCCTGGGTTCACTCCTACAACTTGTAAGATGTGACCGTTACCACTGGGCCACCAATGCTCTCAATAATTGTAATAATGGTTCAATAAACTTACTATAATCCTTCAACACAATAGCTGTCCATTCAATAGCTGAATTTAGCCAGTCAACTCACAAATACAGTATTAAACACCCTTAAATTACTCTCATTGGATTGACACAAGAAGAGAGAGGTTATGCTCAGTAGTGGGCTATGGATGAAGAACAGTAGAAGTATAGGACTGTTCTATACTTTCAGTAATAAGACATCACCTCAACGCTCATTGCACTGGTCTTGCTTATCTTTAATTCTATCATGTTTGCTGCCACCACAGACATAAATCTCCTTCTGTATGAAAACCTAGTGTGCCACTTTTTCACAAACAATTTGAAAACAAATTTACTTACCAATGAAAGAAAACATTTCTAATGCCTCGGCCAACTTTTTCTATACATTCTTTACAGCTCAATATGGCATAAAAAGGCATTTTCTAGATTTTCCAGTGCCGATAATGCTAAATGAAAAGCTCAGTACAATCATTGATCATAACTTTAATCCGTTTTTTCGCACGCGAAGTACATACAATCGCGTCATCTAGTTAGATTTATGTCTGTGGCTACCACCTACAAATTTCAAAGGTCAATCCGCAGGCAAAAACAACATTTATTTTTTTCAACATTTCCAGTGCCAGCACTGAACTGATTGTATGAACTTTACTTAGCGCGAACATGCACCGGTGCGTGGTCAGCCCCCCACTTGGGCAGCGCTCCAAGCACCGGTGCATGGGTGACAGTGAACCTGTATCTCTTGTAGTCAACAGTCTACATTTTGTAAAACCCGAATTATCCTAAATGATAATTGCTGTCTATAATTATATTCATAAAGTCATGCCTGTATTTGAGAGCTATACTTTGATGGTTTAGCTTACTTCGTAAATCTGAGGTAATTTTTCACATGTACACAGTTGAGTTTACAAAGTTAACGGGCTAAAAACAAGTATGAATAATTCAGTTTTCGGTTCAACACCAGTTTTAAAATATTTAAGCAAGACAGTAATATTTATTTATTGAATGACAATAATTATGTTAAAAAAAAATCTTGCTAAAACCTAAGTTATATCTTAGGTATTTCATAAGAAATTAACTATTATCTCTATTCAACTGCTTATCACCTAATGCCAATACAAACACAATAGTTAAACATTTTCCTTGAAATAAAATTTATGTAATAATGGAACACACAGAAATCGTTAAGTAATAATACAAAGTAATAACTCCATCAAAATTAAGCCTTATTTAAAGATGATATACCTAATAAGCATAATCAGTCTATAACATTACTGCTGGGACACAGGCCTCCTGTGAATGGAAGTGGTCAGTAATCCACCATGCAGGCCCAGTCAAAATGTGTGTATGTCACATGCCTTCGAAATTTTGGTTCAAGGACATGACAGTTTCCTTTCAAAACAACGCAGAAAAATAATTAATAATAAAATTATATTTTCAAAAGTAGAACAAAAAGATTACTCACACTTAATAACTTAATAGTACATAGTTACAAGGCTCAAAGAGAAACAACAATAACTACACTCATAGGTATCCATTTGGTTTGCTCAGTAAACATGAACTTTGATTGAACAATAAATTGTCCAATATCAAAATGATATAAATAGCAGCACAGTCTCTTTATTAAACCAAATACTGCGTGTGAATATACTTGTGTTCGAATCCTTTGTGTGACAGTGAAGCGTGAATTATGGAAAAGTGAGTATTGCTTTCCTAAAAATTATTGAGAATGTTTTATATTTTACTGGCGTCCTGCCCAGCTTCGTATGGCACAAATATTCCACAAACCAAATCAATATCTGTTGCATGGTTAAGAAAATCTAAGCAGAGACTTGGTTTTATAATTATAATAATACAATAAGCAAGATGGCATTGAAGTAGTGTAATAAATTTTTTATTCTTATTTTTTCTTCCAAAGCTTGAGTGCCGTAAAACTTTCTAAAGCAAATTCCTTAGTAACGGCAAGGTAAAAGGGTTTGAAAAAAAAGTAAAAAAAAAAACCGGCCAAGTGCGAGTCGGACTCGCGCACGAAGGGTTCCGTACAATAAATAATTAATGAACACTTTACGAGGAAATTCATGCTACCAATACCTAATTCTTTCTCATTTTTATGTTTTCTTTTGGAAGGAAATTAGTGAAATATATACAACATTAAAAAAAACGAAATCTACCATTTTAGAATCTATATTATGTAGAAATTTAATGTATTTTTATTAATTGATATTTATTTTTAAATACGGAGTAGATAGCTCCTAAAAACAGTACGAAAAACCGGCCAAGTGCGAGTCGGACTCGCGCACGAAGGGCGGAACCCTTCCCCCAAAATTTATTGTTTTTTGTCTATTTTTGTGTGAAAATCTTATTGCGGTTCACAGAATACATCTACTTATCAAGTTTCAACAGCATAGTTCTTATAGTTTCGGAGAAAAGTGGCTGTGACATACGGACGGACAGACAGACAGACAGACATGACGAATCTATAAGGGTTCCGTATTTAACATACACAAATAAGTAAAATTGAAATATCTGTATGAAATATCAAAATAACAACGTTTTATTGTAAGCATGTGAAAGTATATACGGTACTAACAACAAATACGCAATTTTTTCAGTCTGTGTGTCTGTCTGTTCCGGGTAGTCTCCAATAAGGCTGGACCGATTTTGACGGGACTTTCAGAATCAGAATCAGAATCAGAATGCTTTATTTGTTCACTAGTAGATGGCTGATAATATAGGCTCCTTTTTATCCGAAAAAAAATCACAGTTTTCGCGCACAAAGGTTTCCGTACCACTATCGCAAAAAACGGCAAAAAACACGTTTTTTGTATAAAAAATATTTATTTATACCCCACATAAATATTTATTTTATTCTGGTTTTAGTATTTGTTGTTATAGCGGCAACAGAAATACATCATCTGCGAAAATTTTAACTGCCTAGCTATCACGGTTCATGAGATACAGCCTGGTGACAGACGGACCGCGGAGTCTTAGTAATAGGGTCCCGTTTTTAACGTTTGGGTACAGAAACCTAAAAATTTAAAAAAAAAATACGAGTTTGATGCGGACGAAGTCACGGTCATCAGTAAGTAGCGAAAACATATTGTGTCAGCAAAACTATTAGTTACACGTAAAAACATTGTTTCAAAAATAAACATAAATCAATATTTTTAGGGTTCCGTAGCCAAATGGCAAAAAACGGAACCCTTATAGATTCGTCATGTCTGTCTGTCTGTCTGTCCGTCCGTATGTCACAGCCACTTTTTTCCGAAACTATAAGAACTATGCTGTTGAAACTTGGTAAGTAGATGTATTCTGTGAACCGCATTAAGATTTTCACACAAAAATTGAAAAAAGCAATAAATTTTGGGGGTTCCCATACTTGAAACTGAAACTAAAAAAAAAAAAAAACATCAAACCCATACGTGTATGGATAGGTCTTTAAAAATGATATTGAGGTTTCTAATATCATTTTTTTCTAAACTGAATAGTTTGCGCGAGAGACACTTCCAAAGTGGTAAAATATGCCCCTCTCCCCCTGTAACTTCTAAAATAAGAGAATGATAAAACTACAAAAAATATATGATGTACATTACCATATAAACTTCCACCGAAAATTGGTTTGAACGAGATCTAGTAAGTTTTTTTTTTTAATAAGTCATAAATCGTAAACCGCAATTTACTAAGTACGGAACCCTTCGTGCGCGAGTCCGACTCGCACTTGGCCGGTTTTTCGTACTGTTTTTAGGAGCTATCTACTCGTTATTTAAAAATAAATATCAATTAATAAAAATACATTAAATTTCTACATAATATAGATTCTAAAATGGTAGATTTCGTTTTTTTTAATGTTGTATATATTTCACTAATTTCCTTCCAAAAGAAAACATAAAAATGAGATAGAATTAGGTATTGGTAGCATGAATTTCCTCGTAAAGTGTTCATTAATTATTTATTGTACTAACACTAATGGATAGACAATTTAATAACAAACATTTTTATAGTATTTTTTTTTCAAAAGACCAAAATTCAATTTTATAAAGATTTTATTCTAAAATCTGGTTGTATTCACTACTGTAATTCATGCGCCACCAGTGCCGCTAGACCAATAGGAATGCTCATATGTCATGCCGATTTTTTGGTCAGGGTACCGTCTTGCCGTCGTTTCTGCCTACCCCCATGGGAAAAAGGCGTGAGTTTATGTATATATGTATGTATGGTACCGTCTTAAAACCCGTTTTAGTTAGAACTCGTTTTCTCTAGTTAAAACTAGTTTTTACTAAGTGCCTTTGTTAAAACTAGAAATACCTAGTCAAAACTAGAATTTAACACTGATATATTTGATTTTCAGATAAAACTAGTTGGCACTCCGAGCTTTAGTAATCGGGCAATGTAATAAATACTGATTTAAACTTCTAGTTATATTTGTCACATTTTCTAGTCATTATGTATATTGCTACGTAACGGTTGGGCAATTTGATAATTATGGTCAATGAATTAGTCCATTGAATTAGGATCTTAGGACACCCCGACACGGATAGGTTAGTTTCGAAGGAGATGACGGGAGCTGAAGTGGACGAGCATAGCGAGCGAAGTCAGCTCCCGTCATCACCTTCATGTTTGGTTACTTTAGACCCTGCAGACAGAAATAGGAGCCCCGCAGCGGGGCTCCGACGACTTTGTTGCTTTAATAGTAATAGTATGTAGTGACAAAGAGCTAGTCACAATAATTATCGTACCTCCATAACCGTTACCAGAACACTGTTACCAGAAATAGAAACAGGATGTGGTGACGCGCGGTTGTTATCAATATCATAATAACACTGCGCACACCAGTTCGCTACGAAAGGAACGGTTTGTTGTCAAGAGCAACGCACACGTAAAGATTCACAGCGGCATTCAAGATTCTTCGAAAACAGCAGTTTCGCGACCGTTGGGCCGTGTGCGAAGTGCGAACACAGCGTTCCGCTCCCGCGCCCCGCGCATGGCCCGTGTCCTCTGGCGAATGCCTATTGGTTATTACATTTTGGAAATAGGTTAGCATTGTTAGAACTTCCTTATGAAATACATAGATGTTAGAGAATAATAAATTCAGTAATAACCGACAGTCGTTCGAACAAGCAACATTGTTTCATTCTACCGAAGACCTCTCCAGTTCCACTTAGTGCCTGAGACCACTAAACGTAGGTACTTACCTATTCTATATTAAAACCAATGCTATTCATACTGGGCATTTAACTGATATTAAATTTTGAGCATTAAATAATTCTAGTTTTAACAAAGGCATTTAGTAAAACTAGTTCTAACTAGGGAAAACGCGTTCTATCTAAAAACTGGTTTGAACTGTAAAATATAATAAATTGATATTTATCTGCAGTCACGCTAAACTTATCTCTGTCGGTCGCGAATTTAGTAATATCCTAAAATAACTAATAAAAACCGGCCAAGTGCGAGCCGGACTCGCGCACGAAGGGTTCCGTACTTGGTAAATTGCGGTTTACGATTTATGACGTATTCAATAAAAACTACTTACTAGATCTCGTTCAAACCAATTTTCGGTGGTAGTTTACATGGTAATGTACATCATATATTTTTTTTAGTTTTATCATTCTCTTATTTTAGAAGTTACAGGGGGGGGACACACATTTTACCACTTTGGAAGTGTCTCTCAAACCTCAATATCATTTTTGAAGACCTATCCATAGATACCCCACACGTATGGGTTTGAAGAAAAAAAATTTTTTACTTTCAGTTTCAAGAATGGGGACCCCCAAAATTTATTGTTTATTTTTGTGTGAAAATCTTAATGCGGTTCACAGAATATATCTACTTACCAAGTTTCAACAGCATAGTTCTTATAGTTTCGGAAAAAAGTGGCTGTGACATACGGACGGACAGACAGACAGACATGACGAATCTATAAGGGTTCCGTTTTTTGCCATTTGGCTACGGAACCCTAATAAAACCAGATTAAAAGTATCCGGCGTCCTCTCCCCCATCTGTATGCCAAGAACAAAATCAATTTTGCCAATTAAGCATCATTTAGTAACAGGATCTTAATATCTTTTCTCCTTTTCAGGTACCAGCGCTTTTCGGAGCGCCGCAATATATTCCAGCGCGCCTGGGAACACTTGCCCGGGCTAGGGTCAGGCATGTTGGGCGTGGCGCTGGTGTGTGCGCTGTGTGTTGGCGCCTGGTGGGCCGTAGGTGGCGCTGTCGGTGGCACCTGGGGCGAGGAGCATTACAGGTAGATACTAGAGCTAGGATTGGTAACATATTCCCGCGCCTTGGAACATTTTCCCGGGCTAGGGCTGGGCATGTTGGCCGTGGCGCTAGTATGTGCGCTGTGAGTGGGCGCCTGGTGGGCAGTAGGGGGCGTTGTTGGCGGCACCTGGGGCGAGGAGCAGTACAAGTAGAGTAACATATTCCCGCGCCTTGTAACATTTTCCCGGGCTAGGGCTGGGCATGTTGGCCGTGGCGCTAGTATGTGCGCTGTGAGTGGGCGCCTGGTGGGCAGTAGGGGGCGTTGTTGGCGGCACCTGGGGCGAGGAGCAGTACAAGTAGAGTAACATATTCCCGCGCCTTGTAACATTTTCCCGGGCTAGGGTTGGGCATGTTGGCCGTGGCGCTAGTATGTGCGCTGTGAGTGGGCGCCTGGTGGGCAGTAGGGGGCGTTGTTGGCGGCACCTGGGGCGAGGAGTAGTACAAGTAGAGTAACATATTCCCGCGCCTTGGAACATTTTCCTGGGCTAGGGCTGGGCATGTCGGCCGTGGCGCTAGTATGTGCGCTGTGAGTGGGCGCCTGGTGGGCCGTAGGGGGCGTTGTTGGCGGCACCTGGGGCGAGGAGCAGTACAGGTAGATACTAGAGCTAGGAGTGGTAACATATTCCCGCGCCTTGGAAAATTTTCCGGGCTAGGGCCGGGTATGTTGGGCATGGCGCTGGTGTGGGCGCCTGGTGGGCCGTAGAGGGCGCTGTCGGCGGCACTTGGGGCGAGAAGCATTACAGGTAGATGCTAGAGCTTCTAAGAGCATCGCAACATATTCCAGCGTTTGGGAACCTTCAGATCACCATAAATCAAAACCTGAATAGAAGATTATCTATTTAGTGCTGTTATAGTCATAAGACACACAATCTGTAAGATTCACCTTCTGAAAAGCTTTATTGGTGCTGGTAGATGAGCATCTTAATACTTCATAGCCGTCGTAAAATATTTATTTTTCTTATTCCAGGAAACTATGGGAAAAGACTCATCCTGACACCATCAAGAAACCACTTTCTCCAATGCCATACGAGAAGGTAAATGTTTTTCTTCATCTTTCATGCATAAATCTGTATGCATCTTATCTTCTCTTTTGGAGGGGCCGAGAAATAACTCGGACACTTCGACCCATTGGGTTCTATTGTGTTCAATATAATCTGTATGCATGGTTTATACTTACAGGAAAAAAACATACAATTAATTTGCAGTTTTATTATCAGCACACAAATCAAACATTTTCCTTCATGCTCCCTAACTGCGTACCTAACTCGCTTTATATTGAAAAGCTATTATTTCCTAACATAAAACACTGCAGACTCCATAGTAGTTCTACAAAAAGGCATTTAACAAGCTGAGGAGTTGTTGGAGTTTGGATGGTTGGACGTATGGATGTATGTTTGTTATTCAATCACGCCAGAATGGCTAAGTGGATCTGGATGAAATTTTACACAGAGATAGATTAAATCTCTAGCATAGTCTTATTTCATCCCGGTATATTGATCCCTTGGGATAAAAAAAAAACACTTTTCATGCAGGCGAAGCCGCTGGCAGATGCTAGTAATATAATATTATATAAAGACTAGCTGACCCGGCAAACTTTGTTTTGCCATAAAAAGACCAAACATTTATCTACCCTACCCTACCCTACCCTACCGTACACTACCCTACCCTACCCTACCCTACGTACCCTACCCTACCTACCCTGCCCTACCCTACCCTACCTACCCTACCATACCCTACCCTACCCTACATACCTACCCTACCCATTAAAAAAAAAATGTATGTTGACCTATTCTCAGACCTACTAAATATACATATAAAATTTCATCAAAATCGGTCAAGCCGTTTCGGAGGAGTTTGGCAACGAAAACTGTGACACGAGAATTTTATATATTAGATTGTCTCCCATCTACGAACCGACCGCGGCAAATGATGCTTACTCTTGAAGATCTACCTATGCACCTGTAATAAATTACTGGCCACGAGCTCTTCCACGAGAGCAGTGGTGGCCCAGTAGTATCGGCCGCGACTTACAAGTTGTAGGTCGTGGGTTCGAGCCCAGGCAGGCGCTTTACTTTGTGTAAATTATTTCTTCACCTCGAAACGGTGAAGGAAAACATCGTGAGGAAACCGGCATGTCCTAGAACCAAAAAATCGAAGACATGTGACTTCCACCAACCCGCACTGGGCCCGCGTGGTGGAATACGCCCCATTTCCTCTCACAGAGAGGAGGCATGTGTCCCAGCAGTGGGAACATTAATAAGCTGATGATGTGATGTGAAATCAGAACATTTATGTCTTTATTTATTTTTTCAGTTCCCAATCCAGCAAGCTCCAGAATACCGCTACCACGACCACAACAACCTCAGCACAAAGAACAAGAGTAACGCCACAGAACGGAAGAAGACAGAGTTGAACAAGAAGAGCGTGTACCCTGAGAGGACGGTGGAAGTACAGCAGGATATGTGTTCGAAGGTCGAGGAGATTATGAAGTTTGACTGTTACCCGCAAGGAGCTGCTAATGAGAAGGATTGTGTTAAACGAGGTAGGTTGAATTTACTTTTTACCCGACTGCCGAAGGAGGGTTAAAGTGTTTATCAGTCTATGTATGTACCTATGTGGCGTTCTAGAGACGAAACGCATTGGCCGATTTTGATGATTCTTGCGTCAATCGATTCGTCTTAACCTTGCGAGTGTCACTGGTTACATTAAAATTGAAAAATAGAAATATGGCGGATTTTGGGCACCATATTGTGGTGGCCCTTTTTTTTTCCTACGAACCCTTCGTGCGGGGTATAAAAATAAAGGGTTTTAAGAGTTGATTTCTATAATATATAATACTTATATGTTTAAACGTACCTAATTCAAAAAAAAAACTAATAAATTATAAATAAAAAAAGTTAATTCAACAAAATCAAAAACCCGACTGCTTAAGAAGCGAACATCTGGTTTTGGTCAGCCAGCTCGCGAATATGTATCCTCCGACTGCACAGCTTGATTTTCTTCTTGTTTACGTCTTTTTAGTTCGATTCTTAATTAACAGTTTAAGGCGACTAACAAAAGGCATTAAAGGTAGATGTAAGTGGAAACGTCCTGGAAGAAAGTTGTTGGTTGTTGTGGTGGTTGGTTGGTTGGTGAAGTTCTTCAGAAAGGCCTGGTGCGCAGTACCTATTCATAACTGGGGTGTATGTCTGACAAGGTTTATGAACGTAAATGAAAAATGGAGCATACTGGAGTGTGGTTACTTCTAGGTTAGCGTGCAGCACCTTCGACCACATCATCGCTTACCATCAGGTGAGATAGTGGTCAAGAGCGAGAGTGTAAAAAAAAAAAACTTAAGTTCGTAGCAGGTGGTGTTCTGTAGTTTTTTCCTACCCCCAAGGGGACACATCATGAGTTTATGTGTGTAGGTTTAATATGCACCTTGGACAACAAGAATATGTACTTCGAGAGGTGGAAGTTCAGCAAGATATGTGTTAGAAGGTTGTGGTCCGTCAGTGAGATTATCAAATAATATTGAATCCTTATTTTTTTCTTTATTTTGTAAATAAAAACTGACAAAGATAAAGAGCATCAAAGTTCAATAGTGACGTCACTTTTTTAGTATAAAGTGTAGCACACAGTGACGTCATAAGATATTTCAACGCACTGTCTCGTCGTAATTTTTTGTTTACGTGGCAATAGAAAAATAAATGTCCTACATTTTTAGGTTATCTAACTAACGGACTAATAGTATATAATGCAACTAGTGAATAAAAGACGGATTTAAAGCGAGGGCCATAGATGAATAACGAGCAAGTGATGGATTCTAACGACTGAATCACGACCGTAGGGAGTGATTCATGATGATTGAATCACGAGCATAGCGAGTGATTCAAGTGTTAGAATCATGAGCGACGCGAGTGATTCATGGCCCTCGATATAAATCCGTTTTATTCAAGAGTTGCATACTATATTTTATACCATGACTTCGAGAAAAAGAAAGATATAAGTGAAAAGCACAAGGAATATTACGAGTAATAAATAAATAAATAGTTTTTAATTAACTTCAAAATTTACATAAAATGTGAAACCCTGACCCCTGAGCTAGGTAACAGCACCTGTGTTTCAGGGGCCAGTGACCACCTCCGTTACGTTACATAATTATAATTAATTAAATACCATTGCAATTAATATTAGAATTAAAATCCTGTTTGAAGTATTCAATAAATATCTTAGACTAAAATCAAAATCATTATTAAAATCCTAAATAACAAACTCAAAATTAAAATCGAAGAATGAGTTTGTGTATCGAGTATTTTTTGTGCAAGGAGGAGCAAGGACGTTATATAGCATTGAGATGGACGTCTAATACATTGGTGTGTTCCAAATTAAAACACCAAAACAGTGATTAAAAGTGCTTTTTATTCGCTGTTTTCAGTGAATAAAATAAGCTTTTTAGAGGGGGAATGGTATAATAGTATATTATGCAACTAGTGAATAAAGGACGGATTTAAAGCGAGGGCCATAGTTGAATCACGAGCAAGTGAAGGATTCTAACGACTTGAATCACGACCGTAGGGAGTGTTTCATGATGATTGAATCACGAGCATAGCGAGTGATTCAAGTGTTAGAATCATGAGCGACGCGAGTGATTCATGGCCCTCGATATAAATCCGTTTTATTCAAGAGTTGCATACTATATTTTATACCATGACTTCGAGAAAAAGAAAGATTTAGCGAAAAGCACAAGGAATATTACGAGTAATAAATGAATCAATGGTTTATTACCTTCAAAATTTACATAAAATGTGAAACCCTGAGCCCTGAGCTAGGTAACAGCACCTGTGTTTCAGTAACCAGTGACCACCTCCGTTACGTTACATAATTATAATTAATTAAATATCATTGCAATTAATATTAGAATTACAATCCAAACAAGTATTCAATAAATATCTTAGACTAAAATCAAAATCATTATTAAAACCCTAAATAAAAACTCAAAATTAAAATCGAAGAAGGAGATCGTGTATCGAGTATTTTTTGCACAAGGAGGCGCAAGGAGGTTACATAGCATTGAGATGGACGTCTAATACATTGGTGTGTTCCAAATTCAAACACCAAAACAGTGATTAAAAGTGCTTTTTATTCGCTGTTTTCAGTGAATAAAATAAGCTTTTTAGAGGGGGAATGGTTTAATAGTATATTATGCAACTAGTGAATAAAGGACGGATTTAAAGCGAGGGCCATAGTTGAATCACGAGCAAGTGAAGGATTCTAACGACTTGAATCACGACCGTAGGGAGTGATTCATGATGATTGAATCACGAGCATAGCGAGTGATTCAAGTGTTAGAATCATGAGCGACGCGAGTGATTCATGGCCCTCGATATAAATCCGTTTTATTCAAGAGTTGCATACTATATTTTATACCATGACTACGAGAAAAAGAAAGATTTAAGCAAAAAGCATAAGGAATAATAATAAATAAATATATGGCTTCCCCATGGTTTAAATTGAAGCTGAGCTAGGTAACAGCACCTGTGTTTCAGGGGCCAGTAACCACCTCCGTTACGTTCATATTTTATTAAACACCAATGCAATTAATATTAGAATTACAATCCAAATAAGTATACACTAAACATCCTAGACTAAAATCAAAATCATTATTAAAAGCCTAAATATAAACAAACTCAAAATTAAAATCGAAGAAGGAGTTTGAAAGTCGAATATTCTTTGCTCAAGAAGTTTGTATGGGACATTTTTTGCGCAAGGAGGCGCAAGGAGGTTATATAGCATTGAGATGAAGGTGGGTTCGGATTGGTGTGTTCTAAATTCAAACTCCAAAACAGTGATTAAAAGTGCTTTTTATTCACTGTTTTCAGTGAATAAATAGTAGATTATTAACCAAAGGGATAAAGCAGTGTCTTCTGTCGCGGGTGACGATTTAAATCGCGAGCGTAACGAAGGACTCGAGGTTTACTCCCGAGCGTAGCGAGGGTGTTAAAAACTTAAATCACGAGCGAAGCGAGGGATTTAAGACGAGTTCTGAGTGTAGCGAGGGATTTAAGTTCAACCAAGACTAAGACAGCTTTATCACCGAGGAAAATACTCTACTTTTCGTACCATTTGCGAAAAAATTAACACAATAATAATATGAGTTAAGCATTTATTAAAAAATAATGACAATTAAAAGTAAAATAAACTTAACGTTTATCTATTTGAAGAAAACAAAAACGCGGCAAATTCCTAGACTAATATTTTTTTGTCGGAAAAGCAAAGGCAAGCATCATACGGCCTCGTCGGTTTTCGTAATTTTATTTAATAATCATAACTGCATAATAATTGCGTATTCCTTTTTCAAAAAGATGTATAATGCTTTATATACAAACTCAATGGTGTAAACACAGATGTAGTTCAGTATAAATTTCGGTAAGTATTCCAAATTTAAATCACATTCTCCCCCTAGAGGATGAATGAAATTCAGTACAATTTTCTTTCCCTGTTTTTAACAGATTAAAAATGACTATTGTTATGTTCGCTTTTTGTGGCATAGAATGTCACTTTTTTGAGCAAGTGGTACGAAAATAAGCTTTTTAGAGGGGGTATGGTATAAATAAATATATTTTTTGTCAACTACCCTATTATTTTAGTTTGAAGGTAATTGTTACCTTGCGCCATAATGCTTTTCATGTTTGACCTTAGTTATCAGAACGCTCAAATAGATTTCCACACTCATGTATTATGTAAAAGGGTAATATCTAATATCCTCTACAAATCAATCTTAATAATAATTATCTTCTTCGTATTCGTTCTGTTAACCGCAACATATCGCGTGTTTAATTGACCTTCTCGTTAAGATTACCTTGGCTTTTGCGGTTATGGTTAGGTACTTACCATGTACATCATCACGGCAGTATTCCCCGAAGGCTTAGGCAGAGGCCAAATTTCTAAAATGTTGATTACCATCTTTACTAGTTTTAAGGCTCCGTAATGACACAGAGCCCGCGAACTGGAAGACGTTGCGTTGGAAGGCATCCCACTAGGTGGAGCGAAGATCTGGTCAAGGCTGCGGGATTCCGGTGAATGAGGACCGCTCAGTGTGGCGACGCTTGGGGGAGGCCTATGTCCAGCAGTGGACGTCTTTTGGCTGAAATTATGATGATGATGAATGACACAGATGGTATCCTGTTTCAGCTCTGAATTGTGTTCAAGTTTACATGTCGAAATATGTCAAAGTGACTTAAAGAAATGCTTCCACATTTAAAATTATTGTCATCATCTACTCACCCTAAAGTCATAGGCTTGCCCAAGCATCACCATGAAGACCGATCCTGCGCAATTCACTCCAAGTGGATTCCCGTTCCGTCACTTATTAATAAATCATCTCGGTATTATGCTCGACAAACAGCTCTACTAAGTTTCACCACAACAAAGACTTAAATAATGACATGGAACCATCATCATCATCATTATTTGACCCGAAAGACGTCTACTGTTAGACAAGGTCCTCCCCCCAAGTGTCGCCAAATCGATCGGACCTGTGCGTCTCGCATCCAGCGGATTCCCGGAGACTTAATCAGGCCAACGGTCCACCCAGAGGGAGGCCTTCAAACGCAGCGTCTTCTGGTACGCGGTCGCCACTACAGATCTTTTGTGCCCCATCGAACATCCGTTCTACGAGCAATATTGCTCGCCCTATTTATTACGGCTATTTATAGCCGACTGCCTCTTAAGTTTGGCACATGCTGGACGAAGGCCTCACCCAAGGGTCGCCACATTGACCGGTCCCGTGCGTCTCATATCCAGCAGATCCCCGCAACCTTCACCAGGTTATCGGTCCACCTATAGTAAAAGGCCTTCAACACAATGTCTTCCGGTTCGATGTCGCCACTCCAGAACTTTTCGGCCCCATCGGCCATCCGTTCTGCAAGTATTGTGCCCTCCCCACTGGCACCAAAGTTTGGCAATTCTTCGGGCTATGTCGGTAACCCTGGTTCTCTCATTTCTGATTCGATCACGCAAGGAAACTCCGAGCATAGCCCTCTCCATCTAATACCAAAACTATTACTCAATTTGACCTGTTTTGTTTACGGCTTACAATCATCAATACTTCACTATTCCAGGCTGCTGCTGGAAATCCTCCGAAACCCAGGGAGTTCCGTACTGCTACTACCCTTCGCACTTCGACTCGTTCCGCTTCCTCAATATGACGGAGGACAAGCACGGAATGAATGTGTACATGGAGAAGCTGCGACCTTCCGGCTATCCGGGCGATTTCGAGGTCGTGAGGATGGACTTCAAGTATCTTTCGAATGATGCGCTGCAGATTAAGGTGAGTTATTCTGACCGTAGTAGTCTCAAAATCTTATTATCATTATTTCGTCGACTTTCATTAACAATCAAAATTAATGGTAATTTCGAAAAGAGCATTGGAATATTTAAGGTTGAACTAGTCGACGGCACGAACTATTTTGAGCGCGGGGTTAAAATGCATGCTTTCGTATCCGACAACACGTGCGAAAGAAATAGATCCTGTGATGAGCAGTAAGAAGCTCGTTCGCGTACGAATTAGCACTTTTGCAAATTTGTATCGAAATGGATGATGATTTAGGACGATAAACGAGCGCGCGAAATTTTATAAACAGACCTTGGGAGCCTAGATATCATGAAAAAACAACTAAATGTATATTTATAAAATAACATTATTTGCATTGTTGAATTACCAACCTACCCCTGTATGGAGGCCCTTCTGCAATTTTCCGTCAACTTATGGTATTTATTTCCGCCCAAAGATGCGTTAAAATTAGTGTTGAAATATGGAACTTTCGACGCTCATAACTTTCAAATACATATATTTTTTACACATTTGTTTCTTACAGGACCAGATAATTATGAGACAAATTGATATCATTTTTTATTTTGAATGTACATCGTCAAACAGTGGAGTAATCTCTACAGACTACGTTTGTATGGAAGAATTTTCGACTAGTGTAACCTTAAGCTAGTCGATAAAAAACAAATATAACGGATCCTAAACCCAGCCATGTTCAAAATTTATGTGTTTGTGTTAACAGGTGACTGAAGGTGACGGCTTAATCCTGGTTTTAATTGTTTTCATAGATATGCGATAATGTTAGCCCTTGCTACGGATGAATGACTTGTTAAACAAGAACAGAACAGTTAAACTTGTGAAGTTTCGGGCTGAAACGACTTTCCAACTTTATTTTTAAGGCAATGGCATCATATTATCTCCGAAAATTACAGATATATGATGCAGAACACAAGAGGTTCGAGCCGATACAGCCAGAAATTGCGATGGTGTCTAAACCTCTGTCAAAGAAGAAATACAGGGTCCAAGTAGATGGTTCACTCATCGGGTTCAAAATCATCAGGAATTCGGATAATGTTACTATGTAAGTTATTCTACTAGCATTTTTTTTTTTGCAAACTTGGGATAAGACCCTATCCAATGCCAAAAAAAAAAAAAAAAATTTACTGCTTGCTATGAGAACACAGTATTTACAATATCGCCAAAGGATGTATGGTGAAGCTTTTCTAGGCAACGAAAGTTTTCAACTAAAATATTACAGCATAACAGTTTGACCATTCCATGTGCTGCGACTTCGAATTTGACGACACTGATGGGACCTTATAAATATGTATGTGTAAATCTCGACCCTATTTAGCTATTGCTTAGCACATCTACAAAACAAGTGCGAGTCGGACTTGCGCACGAAGGGTTCCGTACTTGGTAAATTGCGGTTTACGATTTATGACGTATTAAAAAAAACTACTTACTAGATCTCGTTCAAACCAATTTTCGGTGGAAGTTTATATAGTAATGTACATCATATATTTTTTTTAGTTTTATCATTCTCTTATTTTAGAAGTTACAGGGGGAGGGGGGACACATTTTACCATTTTGGAAGTGTCTCTCGCGCAAACTATTCAGTTTAGAAAAAAAATATATTAGAAACCTCAATATCATTTTTGATGACCTATCCATAGATACCCCACACGTATGGGTTTGATAGAAAAAAAAATATTTTCAGTTTCAAGTATGGGGACCCCCAAAATTTATTGTCTTTTTTCTATTTTTGAATGAAAATCTTAATGCGGTTCACAGAATACATCTACCTACCAAGTTTCGACAGCATAGTTCTTATAGTTTCTGAAAAAAGTGGCTGTGACATACGGACGGACAGACAGACAGACAGACATGACGAATCTATAAGGGTTCCGTTTTTTGCCATTTGGCTACGGAACCCTAAAAAGGGTTCCGTACCATTATCGCAAAAAAACTGCAAAAAAATCACGTTTGCTGTATGGGAGCCCCACTTAAATACTTATTTTATTCTGTTTTTAGTATTTGTTGTCATAGCTGCAACAGAAATATGTTCTCTGTGAAAATTTCAAATGTCTAGCTATCACGGTTCATGAGATGCAGCCTGGTGACAGACGGACCGCGGAGTAGTTTTGTACCCTTTGGGTACGGAACCCTAAAAATGAATTTAGAATCTTGTAATCAGTTACTAAAAACCGTCGAGTTTTTTTTTATAAATAATGCCCCTGATATATTTTATCATAAAGTTTAAAAACGGAAATGAATAAAATCCCTTATACATATTTTTATACTAATTTCCTTTTTTTTTTTTAATATAGGATTAGTTTTTATTAACATATATACAATTGAGAATTCTAAAAACAAAAACAAACCTATATACAAATACAAAAGGGAGACGTAAAAGATCTCATTGTGCATCAAAAAATTCGTCCACATCGATGTCAATGGGAAACGTGCCCAGAACGCTGGCAGCATTGCCACGTTGAATGGCAATGCTGATTCTCTGGCCGAAGAAAAGGCCAGCCCTCTGGTCACTAATTTCCTTGAATGTCTCATTTCCAGAGTAAACACCCAAGACATAGGCGGCCTGATCCTCTCAGACAAGTTCCTCCAGATATCAGCCGTGCTACCGACCAGCCACCTGTTCGGGCTGGGCGAGAAGAGAGCCCGGTTCATGAACAACGTCAACTGGAATACTTTCGCTTTATTTAATAAAGATCGGGCGCCTGATGAAGGGGTGAGTGGATAGTAGGAGATAGAATAGTGCTGGTGTCCTCTACTGCACATCCAAGCGCGGATATAGACTAACTTGCTTGGTTTCTACCCACAACAGAACGGAGACGGTATATGCGTTTGGGGTGAGAGAATGTTTGTGCAAAGCCATGTTGGCATTTTCCTCCAAAACTAATAGTCCGATTTTGATGCAGTTTTCAGTTCTGGGTTCGGGTTTGATTGGTGCATGTTGTTAGATAGGTGTTACGGTGACAACTCACCAGGGGGCGCTGCAGCAAACATTGTTTGTGCAATTAATCCATGTTGCCATTTTTCTCCAAAACTACTGGTCCGATTTTATATAAATCCGATTTATATATCTATGCTCTCTAAAAAGTTCAAAACAAAAAGCAAACCTAAAATTTTGAAAAATCCCACGTCGGTTAAAAAAAAATTAAAAAGGATAAAATAATTTAAAAACCCAAGAATATCCATTGGGGGCTGCCATCAATATTTTAAATTTCATCGTAAATACCAATAAGTATCATCATCAAGTTATAAAGGTCCCCACTGTAGGGGCAAGACCTTCCCATTAAGGGTCAATCAATATTTATTCGTGAAAATAGGTATTACCACGGAACAGAAAAAACAGTGGAAGTGCAATGCAGCAAAATTACTATGGGAACCGTTGTCGCCAAACTCACACATATAAACTGATAATTATATAATGCACTACAAATAAGCCGGTCGTTTGATTTGTCGTTACAATTTTAGTTAAAACTAGCATAAGTCAGAGATCCTACATCTGGAAAACAATCTTCATTCTCGTTAAATTGGATTTATTTTGCGTGAGTGTAGAAAGTATTTACGACGTTTTGTAATCTAAAGTCAAACTAGATTCGATTGCCAAGTTAATTCCGCTTCCCACCCATAGAGGGCAGTATTCTCAGTGGTTGCAATTATAAACTTTATTTCGTTTAACGTAAGGTTGACATTCGTGTGATAGATCGATATCAACTGCTACTCAATCAAGGAAGAAACATTACATTTTTAATTACATTATCGATATCGATAGATACCCGATATCTTAATTCGAAAAAAAATAACTATTTTGTAGATCAGTAAAACTGTAGGATGAATGACGTAGTATTATTTAAAAATAAAATAATATATGTATAAAAATTAATTACTGTTCGCCTACCCTAGTGGGTAGGTAGGTAGGTAGGTAGTAGAGTAGATATGGTAGGTAAGCAGCCGGTATAATCATTGCAATAATAATTATGTATGCAATACAACATACTGCCAATTATTTTGGAAATATTTAATCCACCTAATATAAAAGAAAATATAGGTTCCTATCCTATCGATATCTATCTATAAAATCAATACCCGACACGACTACATCCCTAATTAAGTAGCGAAGAACTTTCGAGAACGAAATAGTGAATACGTTCAATCCAAAATAAACTATATGTTGATCGTGTAAGGTTGATTTTAACTAACATTCTATTAAATTATTAGTAAATTAAAATTTACTAATATTTTATTAGAAAACAAATAAAATCGTTCTAACCGATGATACGAAACCCCTCCATTTTTAAGTTTATTTCGCCCACTATCATTTTTGCACTCCAAAATGGAACGAAACGGCATAGTTACGAAAATATAAATTTGTCGCGAGACTAGCAACTCGACGCGATGTTAGAACACGACTGGAATCAATTTGGCGTGGAAGCGCCTATTAGTGATACGCGTGCCACGCCTACTTTGCATTTCCACTGTTTTTTCTGTTCCGTGGGTATTACAATAAAGGTCTTATGTGTACATTTCAGTCAGGGTGTTTACATTACAGGGTGTAAATATAGCGCAAAAAAATCTCCAATTATTCACGTTACTATAAAACTGCAAAACTAGTTCATTTAATGGCAGCCCCCGATGGATTTTCTTGTGTTTTTTAATTTAAAAAATGGCTACTGCTGTATCTTGGTACTTGCTTGTTACCTACACAAACCTAGTATTGCACTTACGGTTATCATATCATATAATTACTATGAAAAAAGCTGTATCTTATCTAAGGAAAACTGAGACAAATGTTGGACTAACTGACCACATAATCACGGGATTTTCAATAGAATGCACTAATGTCCTTTCTACCTAATCATTTATGAATACTATCCTACCCCTAGGTGAATCTATACGGCACGCAGCCTTTCTACCTGGCCGTGGAACACGACGGCAAGAGCCACGGGATGCTTCTTCTCAATTCTAACGCTATGGGTATGGTTATACCGCAGATATAAATCTAGCTAGATAACGCAAGTCCCTCCATCTGTATGAAAACCAAGCGTGCCACTGTTTGACACACAATTTAAAAACAAATTTACTTTAAAAATTAAATAAAACATTTCCAATGCCTCCGCCAACTTTTTCTATGCATTCTTTACAGCTCAATCTATACCAATATATAGAATACAATATTAAGTGGAAAGATTTTTTTGTTTGTTTGTACCGAATAGGTTCCGAAACTACTGAACCGATTTTAAAAATAAATTGGTCGAAAATGGGTCCTGTGGAGTGGTCCACGGGAGCGAAACCGCGGGGAACAGCTAGTAATAATTAAGCATTTTTTAAGATTTCCGATGCCGATAATGCTAAATGAAAAGCTCAAAGAAGCATTTTTTAAGATTTCCGATGCCGATAATGCTAAATGAAAAGCTCAAAGAAGCATTTTTTAAGATTTCCGATGCCGATAATGCTAAATGAAAAGCTCAAAGAAGCATTTTTTAAGATTTCCGATGCCGATAATGCTAAATGAAAAGCTCAAAGAACGATCATTGATCGTAACTTTACTCCGTTTTTTGACACGCTAAGTACATAAAATCGCGTCATCTAGTTAGATTTATATCTGTGGGTTATCACTCTTGTAAATATACTATACACCTTGTTTGTATTTTGGTAGTTGTATTTTATAATGTGTTGCATGATCTAATTCCGCCTAGCCCGTTTCATCATCGGACTACAAGACGTACGTCGATGCGTCATCGGTACATGGTGGACATCCCACCCATACGCACTAAACGTTTTAGGAATACTTTCATTATGCGTACTTTCTAGAAGCCTTCTAAGTCAATAGTGAATAGTTTACTTCTAGGCAAGCGTACTTCACCGTCGACCACATCATCACTTACCATCAGGTGAGAAAGTGGTCAAGCGCGAGCCTATAATAAAAAATAAATAAATAACATTGTGGCATTTGTACAGTTTAATCTTTCCGTGTGTCGTTACTTTTGTACGAAAAACTAATTTCACGTTAGGTTGCTTTCCTAAGGCGCGGGAAATACTTTTGTCGCTGAAAACTCGCCAGTCAAACGCAGACTGGCTGTGGTCACTTAACAAAAATCAGCGTTTAAAATTGCTTTTAATAATTTTGAATAACTGCTTAGCTCTCCAAAGTTTATTTATTACTGGTCCAGTAAAGTAGCTCGTGTAATTGGTAATATTAGTGTTAAAATATGTAGAACTTCCTAAACTGTTTTCTCTTTCAAAGACCTTTTTATTAATATTTCTTATCGATATCTTACAGACATCGTCCTACAACCGACGCCCGGCATTACGTACAGAACAATAGGAGGCATACTGAATCTGTTCGTGTTCCTGGGCCCGTCTCCTAAGGACGTGGTAGCTCAGTACACTGAGCTGGTCGGCAGACCCTTCATGCCGCCGTATTGGTCGCTGGGATTCCATCTGTGCAGGTAAGAGTCTGTGCGTCTGTGCAGATGCCTCATCCCATACAAAGAAACCGTGCCGAAGTAACTAGCGTTTTTCGTCTGATTAAACTGATAATTTTTGTACATCGATCGCGTACGGTTCCGTTCCACGGCGCTAGATAGATGGTGTTAGCAGCGACTTGAAAGTAAAAGGATTTACTCGGTTGGTGAATATTTTATCTACAGTGACGATTTGTTTACCATTTGTATAGTATATTTTTCACGTTTTTACAGTTTCATTGCACTAAAATATCTCAGAAATTTAAAACTGCGCCATCTATTGGCATCAATTTGAAACGATCCGTTCAAATAATCTTTGAAATTTGAACTAAGATTCCAATATTCCACAATTTTGTTCTTAGGCGATTAATCAACTTAAACAAAAACATAACATTTTTATGTTTATTTCCGGAAAACGTAATTTTACACACAATTCAATAACAAATCGATGCATATCGCGCCATCTGATGACACTTATTTGAACTAAATTTTCTTTCTTAGCGCTGGAACCCTGTGGCAGTGGTTATGCCACAGATAGCAGACTGGAGGTTGATTTCTGGCCGAAGCCGAGATTTATTGGCTATCACCATTACTACTTGAGCGTTGTACTTGAGAGTTGATTAATTTTATGTTCAGTTCAAGTAAATGTTAATTTTACACACAACTCTATTGAATTGTGTGTACATGTCGCGCCATCTCGTGAGATTTATTTGAACCAAATTTTCTTTCTTAGCAATGAGACCCCGTGCTATAGGTAGCTTCAAAGCCTAAAATTTTGACGATATTTAAGTCCAAAAGCAAAACTTTTTACTTTAGCCACAGATAATATAATACTAGCATACAGATGCCTCATCCCATACAAAATAACCGTGCCGACGTAACTAGCGTTTTTCATCTGCTTAATCTTGTTATTTTTGTGAGTACATCAATCGCGTTTGATCCCGTTTCACGGCAATAGATGGTGTTAGTAACGCCTTTCAAGTAAAAGGGTTTACGAGGTTCGTGAATATTTTTTTCTTTAAATACAGTGAAGGTTCGTTTTATAGTATTTTTTTGCTCGTTGTTACAGTTTTTTTGCACCAATATGTGTTAAAATGCAAATTTTAACAATCGATTTGAATGCCTCAGAAATTTAAAAATGCGCCATCTATGGCATCAATTTTAAATGATCCGTTCAAATAATCTTTGAAATGTGAATTAAGAGCCCAATATTCCATAATTTTGTACTTAGGAGAGTTAATTAAACGAGAACATACAATGTTTATGTTCAATTCCAGATAATGTTAATTTTTAACACAATTCTATTGAATTGTGTGTACATGTCGCGTCATCTAGTGAGATTTATTTGAACCAAATATTCTTTCTTAGCAATGAGACCCCGTGCTTTAGCTCTCAAACAAAGGCCTTTTGGTAGCCTTTTAATAAGAGGAAATTCATTAAAAGTTGATTTTTATTTCAGGTTCAACTACAACACGTTGAATGCTACCAGAGCTGTGTGGAAGTCAAATAGGGATGCTGGCATACCATTTGTAAGTGTCTGATGATACTCAAAAGTTCAGTAATTTAGGAGCAATTTGGCTGTGACAGACAAACACGCAGGTGATCAAATAAGGGTTCCGCTTTTCCTTTTAAGGTTCGGAACACTAGTTTTGTTTTTAAATGTTTGTGAGATATAATCTCCAATCTAGTATTTGTGCCAAAGGATATCTTTCTTCCACGCTCACAAAAATAGTCTTCATAATATTTATTATTTTCTTCTTTTCGTATTGATGAACTCAAATTTTGTCTAGCCAGTATGTGGACTACCACCACCTGGACAGCTTTGTCATTTGCCACGTTCAGATCCTGATAGGTGCTGGTGGCTGGGCACGGAGGGCACACAAAGACGTGGGGCTTATCCTGCAAGGAGGCTCCACAGCACTGTGTTTGAGATCACAGACCTGACTCTATTTAGCCAAATTTTTTGTATATTTATTTGTCTCCTTCTGCCTCTCTTTGTGCTACATTTAACAAAATATTCACAATAAAACTTCCATTTCCTCAGGACGTACAATGGAACGACATAGACTACATGAAGGATCACAACGACTTCACAATTGACACGGAACGCTTCGCCGGCTTGTCCGAGTTTGTGAAGGAGCTGCATGCGGAAGGCATGCACTATATCATGATTATTGGTAAGTCAGTCTGCCTACCCTCTTATTTAAAGCATTATTTATTTTATTTATAGTACTTTATGCTCACTAAATCGATTTGATCGATTTTCAACTTTATTCTGAATGGCTGAAATATCAAACTCCATTGTGCTGCAACTGTGTAGGCTTCTAGTTTAGACCGTTTGCATACACGACACGATAAAATGTGGTCAAAATTCAAAGCTCCATATATTTATATGGACCGATTCACAAACGGCTTTACGGCTATGTCGTCGCGACTTTTTTGCGGTGACAATTTAGCGGCTGTACAACACAAGTATGAGCTTGTTGACGACACGACACACGGCACCGCACAGCTCACGCGTTGTTCATCACTGTCGCGCTTAAAAAAAAACGGCCAAGTGCGAGTCGGACTCGCGCACGAAGGGTTCCGTACTTGGTAAATTTCGGTTTACGATTTATGACGTATTAAAAAAAAACTACTTACTAGATCTCGTTCAAACCAATTTTCGCTGGTAGTTTACTTGGTAATGTACATCATATATTTTTTTTAGTTTTATCATTCTCTTATTTTAGAAGTTACAGGGGTGGGGACACACATTTTACCACTTTGGAAGTTTCACTCGCGCAAACTATTCAGTTTAGGAAAAAAAATATAATAGTTACCTCAATATCATTTTTGAAGACCTATCCATAGATTATTTATTATTATTTAATTATTATTATTTTCCATTTTTTTTTACCCCTTACACCCCCACACGTATGGGTTTGATGGAAAAAAAAAATAGTTTCAGTTTCACTTATGGGCACCACCAAAATTTATTGTTTTTTTTCTATTTTTGACTGAAAATCTTAATGCGGTTCACAGAATACATCTACTCACCAAGTTTCAACAGCATAGTTCTTATAGTTTCGGAAAAAAGTGGCTGTGACATACGGACGGACAGACAGACATGACGAATTTATAAGGGTTCCGTTTTTTTCCATTTGGCTACGGAACCCTAACAATACTAGTGCACTGCAGTGTCGAACTGTCGTTGTCAATCGTATCTAGTGAACAAACGGACGGACGACAGACCGTCTGCAGTGTGTCGTGTGTTAAAAATCGTGACCGCAATTTGTGTTGTGTACCAGTATTTGACATGAATTTGCTGATGTGTGTAGTCTTACTGCACGAAGGCACGCGGGCTCTTACTCCCGCGGCCATCTTTTTACTCGGCTGAAAAGAAACGGTAATGTTTGTCGCGCGTATCTTGTATGTATGTATGTTTGTATGTATGTAATATTCTTTATTAACTCGTATCTTTCAAACCACTTGGCGGATTTTTATAAATTAGACATCGTTAGATAGGTCTAGGCCGCCCAAGTGTTCTTAGATAAGTGCCGTTAAGAAAAAAGAAACATGGCGGATTTTGGGCGCCATATTGTAGAGGTTGCAATTTTTATTTCTTCGCAACCCATCGAGTTGGGTATCAAAATGAAGGGTTTTTAGAGGTGATTACAAACCAATTATATGTTTAAAAGTATTTATAAAAAAACAAAACACTAAAAAGTTGTAAATAAAAAAAGCTAATTTAAAAATCAAAAACCCGACTGCTTAAGAAGCAAACTAAAAAGCTGTAAACAAGTTAAAATCATGCTGTGCAGTCGGAGGATATACATTCGCGAACTGACTGATCCTCCGACTGCACAGCATGATTTTTTCTTGTTTACAGCTTTTTAGTTCGCTTCTTAAGCAGTCGGGGTTTTTGATTTTTAAATTAGCTTTTTTGCCATAAATCTCCTGACAGACGGTTGTATATAATAATTTAATTGTGCTCCCTCATGCTCCATCACTTCAAGTAACACGATACCAGATGCCAAGGTTAGCTTTCAGACTTTCTGGCTTCTGTCTAGGGTTGTAACAGAGGCCTTCTTTGCGAAGGCGGTGGCGGGGCGGGAGGGAGGTCACCGAAGGCGGAGATGAAATAGAAAATGGAAAAATATACGAAATCATGATTCAATTCATGCACAGCTTTTGTATTTTGCAAATTACTCATCTTTATATAAAAATGTTTTCGCTGGCTTCATCGCGCGATTTAATCGGCTCAATTACAAATACGAGCGCGCGAACGAGTAATTCCACAAGTCGATTTGTCCAAAATTAATAAATCACCAAAAGGATTGCCAATGGCTTCGCTATATTCAACCTCCATCTTTATGTCAATAAAGTATTCTAGTGTAACAAAGTTCTAACACTGAAGATAACTTGTTTCAGATCCTGGTGTTGGTGCTTCAGAAAAACCCGGTACCTACCCACCGTACGATCGTGGGGTAGAAATGGACATATTCGTCAAAAACTCTACTAATCAAATACTTATTGGACAGGTATGAAATAAATCAATTAACACATCTATACAAATAGCTTTATATTACAGTGCCTGCGCATAAAACAATTCATTAAAATAGTTATTTATGCTACAAGTGCGGAAGGTAGGTGATTTCCGATGAGTGGCATTTTTATTCACGAGCGAGCGAAGCGAGTGAGTGGATAAATCGACACGAGTCGGAAATCATCTTACGTACGTGTATCATACAATATTTTACTATGCATTGTGCGAGGTAATAATAAAAATAATAAAATGAAATTACTAAAATGGCGGGCTTATTCAAGCGCGTTCAGCATATCCACAGATTAACTAATAGTTCCTCGGGCATATCTACTGCGCATGTGCAAATAGCTGTCACATCGTAACGCAATAAGGCACGAGCAAAATATACGTTCTGCCAAACATATTTAATTAATATTTAAAATTAATTTATTGATCAAAATCTAAATCTAGAATAATTAAAAACGCCTAAAATAAAGTATTAGTTTTATTTTACCTTTCATATGAATGATAATCTGTACATAACTATTTTTTTAAACTTTTCTCAAATAATAAAAACTCTATGCGTCGGGCTGACGTTGGAGTTAAAAATTAAAAAAGTACAGGAAAGTAAAAAGCACTAGTGAAAAAAAGTGACACTTTCCGCACAGTTTGGCTGCTTGGAAAACCGCTCTTTTCGAGGACATGCATTGTAAAATCTTTTTTAAAAGCAAGCCTTTTTCGTATTCTTCTCAGCAAACCCTTTCGTTTGATACCCTAGCTTGTCAGTGCACAAAAAATTGCTAGTCCATCATCTGGGGCCGTCCGCCATATTGGATTTAGAACGATGTCAGCTAACCATGCATTGTCATCAAAACTAAACGTGTATGCAAATTTCATTTTAATCGGTGGAGGATAACTGCTTCAAAATTCAGTTGCAAGATTTGAGCGGAAAACACTTACATATATTGCAAGTTAAATAAAAGTTTGTAAAAAAGATAATAAAAAAAGAGATCTTTTGTTAACCTGATTGACACAGGCAACGCTCTACAAAACCGATATTTTTATAAACTCGCTTCTAAATAGTGGAGACGTCGACCACATAGCCACTAGACGCCTAATGCTTGATCTATTACATCGAAACAATTCTGTCAACTAGCTGAGGTATGTAGAACGGGACGACTGCGCTCTGATTGGTCCGTTCCCAAGGTCATACGCCTCAAAAGGTTGGGATAGGTTTAAATAAAACCAGGAGGGTATCGATATTTTTATAATTAGTATTTGTACTTTTTTTTTATTAATATTACCTTTTTTATTATTAATTATACGGCGTTTTAACATTTCAGCAATAACATAAAATGTTAAAACTAAAAAAAAACATAATTCTAAAGGTAACATACTTTTTTCGGTTGTTGGTTCTTAAATATAGTAATATTAAATATTAGTAAAAAACGTAATCAAAAATCGTTTCACAATCAATAAACTATTCAATTTAATGACTTTATTTGTAAGGTTTCTAGTTCTATCGATAATAGATTTGGTCATAGGATATGGTGCATCACTAGTTTTGTTTAAGAAATCGTGAGCGTCAGAATCGCAGGTCAACAGTCTTATTTAGCTTTCAAATTGTGCCTAAAAATTACTTACCAATTGCTTATATTTGCTTACCATAATGAGAGAATTGCTTATTTCATCTATTAAAATAATTAAAACATTTAAGGTTGACCAGCCATTCTGATATCAGAATGGCTGGTCAATCTCTGTAGAGTAGTAACCATGTGGAATTACTGAAATTTTAATGTGCCAAAGATTGCTTATTAATTGCTTATTTCACAATTTAGAAGCCTAGACCCAGTATATCCTGTTATTCTATTTATATGCTAATCAAGAATTTAAAATCCCCTGTGCCTGTTAAATTTATGAGAGCAAAGTGACGTATGTCGAAAATTGCGTTTATATATCAAAAGGTTTTATTACTCGTTTCTTTATTTTCTGAAATAACCGAATGGGGCCTAGTTTCTACATTATTTTTAATCATGGCTGTATTTATTAACTTTGTATATCTTGCTGACATAGAATACTTATGTTTTTAATAGTGGCTTAACCGACATTTTTTTTTAAGTTGCCTGCCAATAAAGAGATGAAATTAATCTGCCGTACATTAATTTTTATAACTTACTGTCGTCGTGTTTTTATGTGCGTGTAGACTGAGGGACCAAACTGGTATGTCGCAAAATAAAAATCGTAGGATTTACTAGTAGACTTAAAACAATTGTAGAACAAATCTGGGAATTTCTAAACAAATTTATTTTTGAATCCTATGAAAATAGATAAGAGTAGTCTGACCACAAAATGCAGACAGTACTTTTATATTTTGTACTGTTAATTTTATGTTATATTACATGGCTTAAATGTATTTAATAAAACAATAGATTACAAAATTAACTTATCAATTATTGCAATACTAGTCAGCACTTACACTAATTTTGAAATATTGGTCATCATAGCTAAACGTTCGTTCATAAAACAGTGATATCAGTAGATAAAGGCAGATTATGTATTTCTTGTTTTTTATAGCATTTAAATTATATATTTTTTTTGCTACTCGTAATTATAAATAAATGAGCTGTTTCCGAACGCAATCTTGAAGTAACATTAAATTAATCTACTATAATTTTTATGTAGGTATGATATGGCTGTGTTTCCACCAGAGATGTGCTAGGATGCGTAGCAAGGGATGTGTTGTTAAGAACCATTACTTCAAACAAAATGATTCTATTGGTTCTTCTTCTTGGTTGATGTTGTTTTGTTGTGGCTGGGTAAACACCCAGGCTCTCTCAGCGTAGTTCTAGTGAAAGCTTTTTGTACATACAAAACAAAGGAAGGATGTGTGCGAGGAATGTGTTGCGAGATATGTGTGCTAGGGATGGGCGCGAGCAGTTTTGCCGTTCTAGCGACTTTGTCGCTAGTTCCAGCGGATTTTATGAGTGGCTAGGTTAGCATAGGGCAAACCTGGGCCATGGGGTCCCAGGGCTAAGAAAGAAAATTTGGTTCAAATAAATATCAAAGTTAAAAAACCGGCCAAGTGCCACTCGGACTCGTGCAAGAAGGGGTCTGTACCATTATCGCAAAAAAAAATAACGTTTGTTGTGTGGGAGCCCCACTTAAATATGTATTTCATTAAATTTTTGTTATAGCAGAAACAGAAATACATTATCTGTGAAAATATCAACTGTCTAGCTATCACGGTTCATGAGATACAGCCTGGTGACAGACAGACAGACGGACCGCAGTCTCAGTAATAGGGTCCTGTTTTTACCCTTTGGGTACGGAACCCTGAAAATGGTTCAAAAGTCGTTCAATTATTTTTTGTGGCTTACTCATATTTTTTGGTCGCCAACCACTCATGAACCCCGCTAGAACTAGCGACAAAGTTGCTGAAACGACAGCACTGGGCAACACGGGCACTCGGGCAATGGCGCGCACGCTCCGCTGCTTCCACACTTTATCTGAAACGAGCCCGCTACACATCCTCGCGCCGCCCATCTGTTCACCGATTCACAGCGTCGGTACGCATCCTCGCACCGCTCAGCTATCTCGCACATCTCTGGTGGAAACGCAGCCTAAATGTGTAGATTCTGTTTAATGCTACCTACCTACCTTAAAACTAATTCTCATACTATTATCGTGCCTTTTTATTAAATAGACTTTCCTTGAATACACACCTTTTTTCATTAAATTCACATACGCCATAAAAAATAAAATAAAATTAACCGTATAAAGTATAATAGTACTGTCTATATTTTGTTTTATTGTGTGATCACACTACTCTATTTTCATAGGATTCAAAAATAATATTATCTCAGCTAAGATGTAAGAAAAACACAATTTTAGATACCTAAAGAAACTTTTTACTGAAAGTTAAGTACACTAGTCTTTCTGATATTCTTCTCGTCAAGCAGCTAGTACATGCACATATGGCAGTGGATGTGAGGATTGAGGGACCAGTTTTAATAATTGCTATCTAAAAATTGCGGCGATATTTCTTTTCTATTTCTTTTTTACAAAATGTTTCAAGTCTTATTTTAAAAATGTATGTAGAAAAAGAGAGATTTTATTTATTTGATTCGATAAATTCACTAAAATATGTATCTTTCTTGTGTGGAATGAGGGACCACAGTTTAGTCGTTACATATATTTTATCTTTGAAGCTTTGTGGTCTGTTATTTAGTTAATTTTTTTACAAATTCTTTACTCAAAGTCTGTAGTCACGACACCTTAATTTTTAGGGTTCCGTACCCAAAGGGTAAAAAACAGACAGACAGACTGCGGAGTCTTAGTAATAGGGTCCCGCCCTATTACTAAGACTCCGCAGTCCGTCTGTCTGTCACCAGGCCAACCGTGATAGTTAGACAGTTGAAATTTTCACAGATGATGTATTTCTGTTGCCGCTATAACAACAAATACTAAAACCAGAATAAAATTAATATGATATTTAAGTGGGGCTGCTCCCATACAACAAACGTGATTTTTGTGCGGTTTTTTTCGATAATGGTACGGAACCCATCGTGCGCGAGTCCGACTCGCTCTTGGCCGGTTTTCAGATACTTTTCGAGATCTGGCTGATAATCTGTGAGGACTGAGGGACCACACTTTAAGTTTGCTGCAGCTGTAGTTTTTAATATATGTATTTTTTACAAATTCCCAGATTTGTTCTACAATAGTTTTAAGTCTAATAATAAATCCTACGATTTTTATTTTGCGATATACCAGTTTGGTCCCTCAGTCCACACGCACATAAAAACACGACGACAGTAAGTTATAAAAATTAATGTACGGCAGATTAATTTCATCTCTTTATTGGCAGGCAACTTAAAAAAAAGTCCGTTAAGCCACTATTAAAAACATAAGTATTCTATGTCAGCAAGATATACAAAGTTAATAAATACAGCCATGACTAAAAATAATATAGAAACTAGGCCCCATTCGGTTATTTCAGAAAATAAAGAAACGAGTAATAAAACCTTTTGATATATAAACGCAATTTTCGACATACGTCACTTTGCTCTCATAAATTTAACAGGCAGGGGATTTTAAATTATTGACTAGCTTATAGATAGAATAACAGGATATACTGGGTCTAGGCTTCTAAATTGTGAAATAAGCAATTAATAAGCAATCTTTGGCACATTAAAATTTCAGTAATTCCATATGGTTACTACTCTACAGAGATTGACCAGCCATTCTGATATCAGAATGGCTGGTCAACCTTAAATGTTTTAATTCTTTTAATAGATGAAATAAGCAATTCTCTCATTATGGTAAGCAAATATAAGCAATTGGTAAGTAATTTTTAGGCACAATTTGAAAGCTAAATAAGACTGTTGACCTGCGATTCTGACGCTCACAAGAAATCATAGAGGAGAAGAGATATCGAAAAAATTACTTTAAAAAGAAAGAGACGCAAACATGCGTTGGGCGTTTTCACCTACAAACTTGACCATTATAATATGAACTCTGATAAATAATATCAGAAAATAAATCTAATTATGTTTATGTTACTATTAACTTATCAATGAAATGGTATGGCATTTTTCCGGAAACTCGAAGTCTGGCTGTTATTACCATACCAACGTATTGAAAAAGAGTCCATTATAATATTTATTTCATCCTTTTTTTATTGACTGACGCGGCAGTGTTTACGGCTCACAGAAGTGGTAGCTACTAATTCGAAATTGTCGAGTGGGTACTGTATTACCTGTATATGATCTTTTAGTCATATCGGTTGACAGACATCGCTCGCCTGTTATTAGGCGTCTAGGGGCTGTGTGGTCGCTGAGTGGAGGAGACGTGGAAGATCGACCTTCACCCATCAGATAACTGGATGAGACATATTTTTTATCAAATTTAAATTTATTAACAACCATGCTTATGATAACTTGCCTATCGAAAAGTTTGCATAGCTATTTTTAATTGAATTAATTATAATCAATTTTTTTCATCACCTTTTGATAACTGAATGAATTTCATCTCAACTGATAGTTTTTAACACACAGAATATGCCTAGTTAGGCTTGCCTACTTATTTCTGTTCATGGCTACCTGGCAAGCAGATGTGAACAGGTAAGTCAATATAGGTAACTACACCGATCTGTTAACCAATCGAAATTGACATCATAAGTATAATATTTAAATAAATAAATAAATAAAATTAAAAATTAATATCTAAAGAAAAATTAAAAAGAAAAGAATAAAAAAAAAAATATAGAAAAAGTAAAGAAAATAAATTAAATTTGATAAAAAATATGTCTCATCCAGTTATCTGATGGGTGAAGGCCGATCTTCCACGTCTCTTAGACTATAAAGGTTTACACTGAAATGATAAACATTCATACGTTATCATCATCCTCCTGTGTTTATCCCAATTTATGCAGTATGTCTTCTACGCTGGTCTTGATAATGCCATTAAACATTTCAGGTATGGAACACTGGCTACACAGTATTCCCAGACTTCACTCATCCGAACTCTAGCAGCTACTGGCTGGAGATGATGACCAACTTCCATAAGCAAGTTCCTTATGATGGTGCCTGGATTGTAAGTAAACCATTTTTTTAAAGACAAATAGAGGTAGGGTAGAACAAGTAGCTTGCATGTTATTATGAATTTTACCAATCAGAAGTTATTCTGGCACAACAGTTCGGCCATCAGTCCCCTGGTGGTGGGAGCTCCGGTTTCCCTCTGGAACGCAGGCGGGGGCCCAGCCACGTAGGTGACGACGCTCTGAAGGTGTAGCCAGGTACCACAGTACCTGGCCCACAAAAATGGGCCCGTCGCTGGGTGGCATTAAGGGACCTCGCACGCGGCCACGATCACGAGCAGTGGCCGCAACGACCAGATTAACTAATGGTGAACGCGCACCTAGACGCACCGCACTCGCCGCACGCGCCGCAGTCATCGCATTTTATAAATCTTTATATGAAATCGTATGCAGCCTCGCGCACCTATCCGCGCCGCACGCGCCGCATTTCAGCAAAATGCTGTAGGTATACGGATTCCACCAGCGCGTGCGGATGACGTCATCAGACTCGGCGGGCGATGCGGGCGGCGCGGCAACATGATCCGTATCCGTATGAAAATATGGTTCAAGATGTACAGAAGTGGATACAATGCGTGCGGCGCGTTCGGCGCGGATAGCGCGGGGCCAAGAGAAAATGCGATGACTGCGGCGCGTGCGGCGAGTACGGCGCGTCTTGGTGCGTGTTCACCTTAAACAAACCAGGGACTTGAAACGTTACTCAAAATAGCGTTATAGGTAGTTCAAGTAACGATAATGTGTACCGTTCCACCAGGAACGTAACAAAATTAACTACTTGGCTATAACGTTACTTGAAAGAAACCATATGAACGTCGCACATTTGGCCGCAAATGGTTTGTTTAGTTAATCTGCTCGTTGCGGCCACTGGTCGTGGTCGTGGCCGCGTCCTGCGCGAGGTCCCTAAGTGGCGATTGTACTGCGCACGGCCTTATAAGCACAGCGTTAGTAGTGGAGCGAGCGGATAGAGGCAGTTGGACTTATAAGCACAGCGTTAGTAGTGGAGCGAGCGGATAGAGGCAGTTGGACTTATAAGCACAGCGTTAGTAGTGGAGCGAGCGGATAGAGGCAGTTGGACTTATAAGCACAGCGTTAGTAGTGGAGCGAGCGGATAGAGGCAGTTGGACTTATAAGCACAGCGTTAGTAGTGGAGCGAGCGGATAGAGGCAGTTGGACTTATAAGCACAGCGTTAGTAGTGGAGCGAGCGGATAGAGGCAGTTGGACTTATAAGCACAGCGTTAGTAGTGGAGCGAGCGGATAGAGGCAGTTGGACTTATAAGCACAGCGTTAGTAGTGGAGCGAGCGGATAGAGGCAGTTGGACTTATAAGCACAGCGTTAGTAGTGGAGCGAGCGGATAGAGGCAGTTGGACTTATAAGCACAGCGTTAGTAGTGGAGCGAGCGGATAGAGGCAGTTGGACTTATAAGCACAGCGTTAGTAGTGAAGCGAGCGGATAGAGGCAGTTGGACTTATAAGCACAGCGTTAGTAGTGGAGCGAGCGGATAGAGGCAGTTGGACTTATAAGCACAGCGTTAGTAGTGGAGCGAGCGGATAGAGGCAGTTGGACTTATAAGCACAGCGTTAGTAGTGGAGCGAGCGGATAGAGGCAGTTGGACTTATAAGCACAGCGTTAGTAGTGGAGCGAGCGGATAGAGGCAGTTGGACTTATAAGCACAGCGTTAGTAGTGGAGCGAGCGGATAGAGGCAGTTGGACTTATAAGCACAGCGTTAGTAGTGGAGCGAGCGGATAGAGGCAGTTGGACTTATAAGCACAGCGTTAGTAGTGGAGCGAGCGGATAGAGGCAGTTGGACTTATAAGCACAGCGTTAGTAGTGGAGCGAGCGGATAGAGGCAGTTGGACTTATAAGCACAGCGTTAGTAGTGGAGCGAGCGGATAGAGGCAGTTGGACTTATAAGCACAGCGTTAGTAGTGGAGCGAGCGGATAGAGGCAGTTGGACTTATAAGCACAGCGTTAGTAGTGGAGCGAGCGGATAGAGGCAGTTGGACTTATAAGCACAGCGTTAGTAGTGGAGCGAGCGGATAGAGGCAGTTGGACTTATAAGCACAGCGTTAGTAGTGGAGCGAGCGGATAGAGGCAGTTGGACTTATAAGCACAGCGTTAGTAGTGGAGCGAGCGGATAGAGGCAGTTGGACTTTTTCGATGCACGTGCGCCCTCAGGTGTGCTCTGCACGTTGTTGTTATTTTGATCTTTTTTTAATAATTATACACACACTGGCATAATTAGCGGAACAAGAATAAATAATCGCATAACTTTCTTATTTACCATTGCAGGGTGGCTTTTCATTTGTTTTATAATAAAACCAATTATGCCAAATTGATAAAAATAATTGGACATCACCTTTCATGCGATTGTTTTAACTTTATTCAAACTTACATCATTTTGAGAGAATTTGCTAGAAGTTGCTACTTTATGGATAGGTTTGAATATTTCGAAAAATGTTCATTAACATTTTAACGTTTTGACCGTTTTAGAAGTTAAGGACGCCATTGTAACGAGCTTAATCTAAAATGAGAGGACCAGGGCCTTTGAGATGAGGAGAAATGATTAAACCTACAGAAGACGTGCATAATTCATCGTTTGCTTGTTTCAACCATTTATTACAGTTTCCAATTATTCAGAGAGACTAATGTTTTTATGAGGAAATCAGGACAAGGTAGAAAACCCGTAATTGTAACAGGAATTATCGTTTCAAACAGCTTCGCGTTTGCAAAAACTTGCGATTAAAGGCCATTCAAGCCAGAAATGAGCTGGAAGAAGTTCGAAGTTCGAAAGAGATTGAAGGAAGCTGGTTTTGGTTCGTTCGTGCTCGTCAAAGGTCCATAACTTGTGGCACACTTCTTGGGAACAGAATAACTTTTGGTAGAAAACATCGACATTGGCCAACGGACTAATGGAGTAAAATATTGTTTAGGGATGTGTGTGGAAGTCATTTAATTGGCATTGACACACTGCATTAAATGTTTTACCATGCAAAAGAACAACATAATCTGTCATTTTTTTAAACTACTGTGGCATATGGTAAAGGAACAATATTGGATTCAGGTAGGATATGTTTTGGAGCTAGTACGGACTTGGTGGCAATCGATAGAGAAGATCTTATTAAAGATCACTTTAAGTTTTATTTAAGAATAAAATGTGATTTTTTGCCCTTTTATCAAGGGTCACTTCGTTTTGATCCAGGACAATGCTCGGCCACATACCACTTTTTTAACTTCAGTCTATGTTAAAAGTGTCAATATCGCAGTTTTGGAAAAGCCGGCGATGATACCAGTTATGCATCCTAAAGAAAACGTTTGGGACCTGCTAAAACGAAGGGCAAAATTTTTAATACCTACACCTTTCAATGTGGGTGAACTGCGAAGTGCCGTTGTACAGGAATGATTGATACAACCACACGAGACAATGGATACCATTATTCTCAACATGTCTAGGCGGGTGAAAACATTATTAAAAGAACGTGGAGAAAACACTCGATATTATGTGATATTAATTTTATTGTAGAATGTTTTTTTAATTAACTTTTTTAACTTCCCTTAGTAACCTTAAAAAATCAAAAAACGTGCAGTTTTCACAAAAAAAACATTTTACTCATACAAAATGTGTTAAATGCAAACTCATTTTTATTTTAAAAGGTGTATTTTTAAGTAAAGAATCCTGTCCTAATATACGTTTTAAAAAACCAAACCTATTTTAAAAAAAATCGACGTTTTTATTTTGTTCCGCTAATTTTGCCGGTGTGTGTAGATGCACCGATAGATATACGTAAAATGCAGCCTCGTCATACTGATATTGCGTTGATTCAGACTAATTTATTTTAAACTATTTCAGCTGCTTAATTAAACGAAACATCATATTATGAAATTTTTAACCAACCTTAAAATTTTCAGGATATGAACGAACCATCAAACTTCCGCGACGGCACAGCAGTAGGCACGTGCGGTCCTGAAGACCTCCCATACAAGCCTCACACCAGCGATGCGCTGCTCCGCACACACACGCTATGTATGGACGCCAAGCAATACGCGGGCTCGCACTACGACAACCACAACTTGTACTCGCTTACTGAGGCCGTCGCTACTTACTTGTGAGTACATATTATAGTAACATTATAGAGAAAATGTACGTTATCTCCCATACCATACCATACATGCCTCACACCAGCGATGCGCTGCTCCGCACACACACGCTATGTATGGACGCCAAGCAATACGCGGGCTCGCACTACGACAACCACAACTTGTACTCGCTTACTGAGGCCGTCGCTACTTACTTGTGAGTACATATTATAGTAACATTATAGAGAAAATGTACGTTATCTCCCATACCATACCATACATGCCTCACACCAGCGATGCGCTGCTCCGCACACACACGCTATGTATGGACGCCAAGCAATACGCGGGCTCGCACTACGACAACCACAACTTGTACTCGCTTACTGAGGCCGTCGCTACTTACTTGTGAGTACATATTATAGTAACATTATAGAGAAAATGTACGTTATCTCCCATACCATACCATACATGCCTCACACCAGCGATGCGCTGCTCCGCACACACACGCTATGTATGGACGCCAAGCAATACGCGGGCTCGCACTACGACAACCACAACTTGTACTCGCTTACTGAGGCCGTCGCTACTTACTTGTGAGTACATATTATAGTAACATTATAGAGAAAATGTACGTTATCTCCCATACCATACCATACATGCCTCACACCAGCGATGCGCTGCTCCGCACACACACGCTATGTATGGACGCCAAGCAATACGCGGGCTCGCACTACGACAACCACAACTTGTACTCGCTTACTGAGGCCGTCGCTACTTACTTGTGAGTACATATTATAGTAACATTATAGAGAAAATGTACGTTATCTCCCATACCATACCATACATGCCTCACACCAGCGATGCGCTGCTCCGCACACACACGCTATGTATGGACGCCAAGCAATACGCGGGCTCGCACTACGACAACCACAACTTGTACTCGCTTACTGAGGCCGTCGCTACTTACTTGTGAGTACATATTATAGTAACATTATAGAGAAAATGTACGTTATCTCCCATACCATACCATACATGCCTCACACCAGCGATGCGCTGCTCCGCACACACACGCTATGTATGGACGCCAAGCAATACGCGGGCTCGCACTACGACAACCACAACTTGTACTCGCTCACTGAGGCCGTCGCTACTTACTTGTGAGTACATAGTATAGTAACATTATAGAGTCAATGTACGTTACCTCCCATACCATACATGCCTCACACCAGCGATGCGCAGCTCCGCACACACACGCTATGTATGGACGCCAAGCAATACGCGGGCTCGCACTACGACAACCACAACTTGTACTCGCTCACTGAGGCCGTCGCTACTTACTTGTAAGTACATAGTATAGTAACATTATAGAGTCAATGTACGTTACCTCCCATACCATACATGCCTCACACCAGCGATGCGCAGCTCCGCACACACACGCTATGTATGGACGCCAAGCAATACGCGGGCTCGCACTACGACAACCACAACTTGTACTCGCTCACTGAGGCCGTCGCTACTTACTTGTAAGTACATAGTATAGTAACATTATAGAGTCAATGTACGTTACCTCCCATACCATACATGCCTCACACCAGCGATGCGCAGCTCCGCACACACACGCTATGTATGGACGCCAAGCAATACGCGGGCTCGCACTACGACAACCACAACTTGTACTCGCTCACTGGGGCCGTCGCTACATAATTATGAGTATATAGAATTATAGTGGAAAACTAGTAAAATGACATATTTCCTGATACTAGTTATTTTTTTATAGGACGTGTAGATTTTGATATAAATACGGGTTTGTTGAAAGCTGCAAGTTCCATTTTTTTGACCTGCATAGTCTAATAGTTGCTTCCTAAGGAAACTTTTGAGTGTCTAAACCAGTGTTGGGCAAACTTTTTTAATGGGGGGCTAGAAAGTTTAAGAAATTTCAGAGGAGGGCCAGAATTATACGATAAAAATCCATTTGTTTTGAAGCTTAGTAGACTTTTTATACTTCTGGACCGTCATAATATAATTATCGCGGGCCATATACTATTCATGTCGAAGGACCATCCGCGGGCCGGATTAAATGCTTTCGCGGGCCGGAGCCGGCCCGCGGGCCGTATTTTACCCATCACTGGTCTAAACACTCAGAGTAGAGTGATTTCAAAAGCCTGTTGATTTCAGCTAGATGTTTGTTCAAATCTAGGCGACTACTACCATTGGTTTCATTAATAACATGTTGAACAATCCACGACTAAGTGGAAAGGCTCTGAGCCTTATTTGGAGAAAATCTTGTAGCCCTAGTAAATAGATTTCTGTTATGTCGTCCCAACAACTTTTACCACTGTTGCAGACCAAGAGCTAAACTAGTTTAGTTCTTATGGCCGAGGTATCTTTTCATACTTCTTTCATAGTTTGCGGTATGCGAAAAAGTATGAAAAAAAAAATGTGTGGCACTCGGGGACTGCCGCGGTAAAGCTATTGCATAGCATTTTGTATCAACTTATGCAATTATATTTTTAATTATTTTTATTTATGCAGTATTGCTTTTTCTTTGGTATTAATTCAAGTTACACTTTTTGAGCGTGGTGACCGATAAGAAAACAATTTTTTTCTATTATTAAATAAATAAAAAATACCTATACACCTATATACTTTCTCATAAACAGCTGCTTATGTATTCGTCCGATTTCGGAGCAGCTCGTCTCGATTCGTGCGAGTTTCGTAGAGTCGTACAATACGTCTAATCGCACACAACGCCGTGTCGAAGACTGCCGAACTGAAACGACGTTAGACGATGCACGGCCTTCAAGCCACACCTCCTTGCCCGTCGGAGTGGGGAGCGTGAGGTTTTTTCGTTACGGAATTTCTGGATTCGGTCCCCGCGCTCAAGGCCCGCGATAGAAGATATGCAATAGCTTAAAAAAAAATAAAAAAACTACAGTGTAATGTTCAATATTTTTTTAGTTAACTAAAAAGTGAGTGGGCAAGTTCTATAGTAAGGTACTTATAATGCCAGAATAGATAACCCGAATATCATGAAACTTGAACATAACCGGTGATATGAGAGTGTACCAAGGTGAACTGTACACATCTGCGTACCTGTTTAGAGCGTACTGGCGTGATGTTATGTTATGAAATGGTATAAACAATAGACAGACATGCTATTGCAGCAATCTTGCTGTCATTTATTGAAGAGTTCTGTTGTATAGCTCCAAAGTTCTTCATCAAATTTAAATGGGACCAATTTGGGAACATACTCATTCAAACAAAAGAATTTACAAAATCGGTCCACTTTTGACGGGGAAATCGGTGAACAAAAACAAAAAAACATAAAATCGTATATAGAAACTCCTCCTTTTTGGAAAGTCGGTTAGAAAACTAACTCAGCTCTGCGAAAAAAGCTAAAACCAACTTTTTTTTGCACTTGGTCTGCAACTGACTTCACAGATCACACAAATGTTTTTTGCGTTCTGGTATCAAAACTACAATCGCAATGCATTCGCATTAATATTTTCACCAACAAAATTCCTTTTTATCCAACAGTTCGTTAGCAGAAATCCGAGGCAAACGTCCGTTCATAATAACCCGCTCTACGTTCGTGGGTAGTGGCAAGTACACGGGACACTGGAGCGGAGACATCGCCAGTGAATGGCATGACATGAAGATGACTGTGCCAGGTAAGACAGTATGTTTAGGATAGGATAGACGGACCCCTTTTCCGCACGTGACACTCCCATTTGGTCCATTGTGCGTGCAGGCCTCCTCTCTGTGAGAGGGAATAGGCCGTAATCCACTACGCGGGCCCAGTGCGGGTTGGTGGATGTCACATGTCTTTGAATTTTTGGTTCTAAGCACGGAACAGAAAAAACAGTGGAAGTGCAATGCAGCAAAATTACTATGGGAACCGTTGTCGCCAAACTCACACATAAACTGATAATCATATAATGCACTACAAATAAGCCGATCGTTTGATTTGTCGATATAATTTTAGTTAAAACTAGCATAAGTTAAAGATCCTACATCTGGAAAACAATTTTCACATCCTTTAAATAGGATTTATTTTGCGTGAGTGTAGAAAGTATTTACGACTTTTTGTAATCTAAAGTCAAACTAGATTCGATTGCCAAGTAAATTTCGTTACCCACCCATAGATGGCGGTATTCTCAGTGGTTACAATTATAAACTTTATTTCGTTTGATGTAAGGTTGACATTCGTGTGATAGATCGATATCAACTGCTACTCAATCAAGGAAGTTACATTGCATTTTTAATTACATTATCGATATCGATAGATACCGGATATCTTAATTCGAAAAAAATAAACTATTTTGTAGATCAGTAAAACTGTAGGATGAATGACGTAGTATTATTTAAAAATAAAATAATATATGTATAAAAATAAATTACTGTTCGCCTACCCTAGCGGGTAGGTAGGTAGGTAGTAGGGTAGATATGGTAGGTAAGTAGCCGGTATAATCATTGCAATAATAATTATGCATGCAATACAGCATACTTCCAATTTTTTTGGAAATATTTAGTCCACCTAATATAAAAGAAAATATAGGTTCCTATTTTCTTTTATCGATATCTATCTATAAAATCAATACCCGTAACGAATACATCCCTAATTGAGTAGCGAAGAACTTTCGAGAATAAAATAGTGAATACGTTCAATCCAAAATAAACTATATGTTAATCGTCTAAGGTTGATTTTAACTAACATTCTATTAAATTATTATTAAATTGAAATTTACTAATATTTTATTAGAAAACAAATAAAATCGTTCTAACCGATAATACGAAACACCTCCATTTTTAAGTTTCTTTCTCCTTCTATCATTTTTGCACTCCAAAATGGAACAAAAGGGCATAGTTGCGGAAATATAAATTTGTCGCGAGACTAGCAACTCGACGCGATGTTAGAACACGACTGGAATCAATTTGGCGTGGAAGCGCCTATTAGTGACACGCGTGTCACGCCTACTTTGCATTTCCACTGTTTTTCTGTTCCGTGGTTCTAAGACATGTCGGGTTCCTCACGGTGTTTTCCTTCACCGTTTTGAGAGCAGTGGTATTGAAATTATTTACACAAAGTAAAGCGCCTGCCTGGTTTTGGACCCATGACCTACAAATTGTAAGTCGCGGCCGTTACCACTCGGCCACCACTGCTCACAACAGTATGTTTATATAGTTATCGAATTATTTATTTCTTGGTACGCTAACAGCAGTACTTAAATGGCTATTTAAAAGACACAAATACAGAATATAAGTGCTGGTATGAAGATTCTTACATTTATTACCAGAACGAAGAAATTGCTGCCGTTGTTAGTGCTCAGCATGGCCACGGGCACACAAAGCGAAGAAAAAATTAGGTTCAAATAAATTGCCCTAGATGGCGTGATAAAGTTCGATTTGTTATTGAGTTTTGTGAAATATTAAGATTTTCTAGAGACAGTCATAAAAAAATTATGTTCTTGTTTAATTAATTCTCCTAAGCACAATATTATGGAATATTGGGCTCTTAATTCGAATATTTAAGATTATTTGAATCATCATCATCATATCAGCCGAAAGACGTCCACTGCTGGACATAGGCCATGAAAATGACAAAAATAAACCATGAACCTGAACCTGACATTATTCGAATGGATCATTTAAAATCGATTCCAATAGATGGCGCGGTTTTAATTTTCTAAGGCATCCAGTCGAAAATTTGTTTTATAACACATTTTGGTACAATGAAACTGTAAAAACGAGCAAAAAATACTATTAAACAAATCGTCGCATTATTAAAAAAAAAGTATTCACGAACCGAGTAAACCCTTTTACTTGCAAGTCGCTGCTAACACCATCTATATCCGTAAAACTGAACCGAACTCGATCGACGGTCTTAGAAAAATAATCAGTTAAATCAGACTAAAAACGCTAGTTACCTCGGCACGGTTTCTTTGTATGAGATGAGGCATCTGTACGCTAGTATTATATTATCTGTGGCATGGCTGAGATGATTTTATATTTAGGTAAACTCGCAAGTTCTCACTAAAGCTTTTATCGTATTTCATCAAAAGCTGAGGCAATCATCCTTCTAAATCAACCCCGAAGCCGTCCCACTCCAGGGCAAAAAGTCTTCCTTCTTTCTATTTCTATCGTCTTCCCAATCTATTAGTTCAACGCCTAGTATTATTACGTCATCGGTTCTCAATAAATCACACTACTATTAAATCCGTATATTTATTATTATTATCTCCTTTATTCATATTCTTTCTTATTGTCTACATTTTTAAATATTTTTATAAAACATACAAAAAAAAAAACATTTAAAAATATAAAAAATAGAGACCCACCGGTATCGGGAACAGGGTCCAAGCTACCGGCGGTCAGGGCTCCAGAGAGAGGAACCTCCTAACAATACGAGCCGTGTCCAGCAATACTGCTTTCTGGATCAGGCCCTTGACCCAGCCGCCTAACGAGAGCCTCCTAAGGTGTTGGTCGAGGCTCGTGGCTATTAAGCCATTGGCTGACACGACTATCGGTACAATGATCGCTGTGTCCACATCCCACATGTCGACAACCTCGCGAGCCAAGTCAAGATACTTGATTTGCTTATCTTTCTCGGCTTTCACGAGGTTCCCGTCATGCGGGACGGTAATGTCAACAATCATTGCACGCCTCTCGATTCGGTCCACCACCACTATATCAGGCTTATTAGCAATAATGGTCCTGTCAGTGATGATGGACCGATCCCAGTACAATGTGATATTGCCATTCTCGAGAACTGGGTCGGGCACATACCTGTAGTACGGCACCTCCGATGCCACAAGAGTGTATTTCAGAGCAAGTTGCTGATGGATAATCCTGGCTACAAGGTTGTGCCTATGCAAGTACTCTTCGTTAGCTAGACGAGAACAACCAGAGATAATGTGGCGGATCGATTCACCCGGATGGTGACATGCCCGACAGATGTCAACCGTGCCATCCTTCACAATAAATCTCCGGTAGTTATTCGTCATGATAACTTCGTCCATAATTGCACAGACAAAACCTTCGGTTTCCCCAAAGAGGTCACCGAAACGCAGCCAGGCTACGGACGCTGACTGATCTACATCGGACCCATGTAGGGCCCGGAAAAAGCGTCCGTGAAGCTCCTTACTCTGCCATACCTCCCTGCGGTCGTTAGTGTCAAGCACTACAGGCTTGCGCCAGTTCTCATTCGCCAAGGAGAGCGGGGTGAGTCCCTTGTCCACTGCTACTACATCTCGATGCATTCCCACGTCGGCGTGTAGAAAATATTCCCTGAGATTGCATATCTCGCGGTTGTGGAGGTTCTTGGCATTTAAAAAGCCTCGGCCTCCACACTTCCGCGGGATATACAATCTCATGACCGACGATCGTGGGTGATGCATTCGATATGCAGTCAGCAGTGTACGGACCCGCCTATCCAGGGCGTCGAGTTCCGTTTGAGTCCATTTGAGTATGCCGAAAGAGTACATCAATACCGGCATGACCCAACCGTTGAAGGCGCGCACCTTGTTTCCACCCGAAAGAAGGCTATTAAAAACCTTTTTCAGGCGGCCAAAGAAGCGTTCCTTCAACGATTGCTTCATGTCAGTAGTGCTGATACCTAACGCTTCCGACATACCCAAATACTTATAGGTTTCGTTTGGAGAGAGGGATCTCAGGTTTATGGAATCCGCGAGTTGAATTCCCACGGATTCCACAATCTCGCCTCGCTTTACATGCATGACCGCACATTTGTCCACGCCAAACTCCATCCTGATGGCGCTACTAAAAGTTTCAGTTACCTTCAGTAGCTCCATCAGCTGAAGATTGCGATTGATTTATTATTATTATTATTACTACTATTAATTTCCGGGCATTCGAGATGCCCTCAATAATCCATTGATATTTTACAGAACTGCTAAGCTTCAGTCTATTCGGCATCCCGATGATGGGCGCCGACATCTGCGGCTTCAGGGGCGACGCAACAGTAGAACTGTGCAAGCGGTGGATGCAGCTCGGAGCCTTCTATCCTTTCTCCAGGAACCATAACTCGGACAGTTCTAAGGTAAGATCTCATACTTGAAACAAGCAAAAGGTTAAAGAAAAACAGTAACCCGTCTACGGATTATTTTTCTTCTTTTTTTAGTCTATGTTACCCGGGCCATAATAAAGAATCGATTGATACCTTATTCACCAAAATCGGATGAATAGTTTAGGCACTACGGAGGTACATACGTAAATACAAATATACATACTTAGATAGACTGCTAAAATCATAACCTTTCCTTTAGGCTTCGCCGTAGTCGGGTGAAAAATTTGGAAATGACGTTTTTTGTGTTTTTTGTGTTTTTTGAAACTCCTGTAAGGGTAGGAAGTGTGGTTGCCACCTTCAAAACTTCTTTCGAAGTGAATGTAATTTTTCACTTTATAGTATTTTTTTAGCAAAACATTTTCATTTTTTGCCAGCCTTGTTCCATCCACGGCTGAGGATAATAAAATGCCTCCTTCTACATGTGCACTTCAATATTTTTATAATCCATTTCCCTTGCAGCCTCAAGACCCAGTATCCCTAGGCCCAGAGGTGGTGGAAGCCAGTCGCTCAGCACTGCGCCTGCGCTACACCCTCCTGCCATACTACTACACGCTGTTCTGGAGGGCGCATGTGTACGGAGAGACTGTCGTTAGACCGCTGTTCTTTGAGTAAGTAACTTTTGGGGGAGGCTTATATCCACTGCTGGATATAGGTCTCCCCCAAACGTGGTCCCATAGACCAGTCTCGTGCATCTTGCACCTAGCGAAATACCGCGAACTTCACCTGTTCATCTGTCAAACTTGTGGATGGTCGGGACTCCAGAACTATTCGGCTTTCGTCGTCCGTTTTGTGAACAATATTTTGCAAGTGCAGAAATATCTAAAAGTAGTCGTACGTAGCTTCTCTTCTATCATAGTTATTAAAAAAATATATATCTTAAGAAATTTAATTAAAAAAAACCCGACGGTTAAGCGAACAAAAAAGATGTAAACATGAAGAAAATCGTGCTCATACAAAATTCTACATACATTTTCTAGTTATAATGTGTATTTTGTTTTTTATTCCAGAGCCCCAGAACAGAACAACCTGCACGACATAGACACCCAATTCATGGTCGGCCCCTACGTCATGGTGTCTCCCATCCTGGACCAGGGCGCCGTGGTGGTCAGGGCAGAGTTCCCCGGGCCGCAGAGCTGGTACAACGTGCTGGACGGCCAGTTCATCGCCAGCGACAAGTCCTACGAGCTCACTGATAACGAGACTGTGTCGGTTAAGGTGAGTCTGGTGTCTTACATGGTACATACTAGGCCTAGGAGCCGTGGTGGTCAACGTGCTAGACGGCCAACAACAACAAATCTTCACTGTATTTAAAGAAAAAATTGTCACGACCCGAGAAAAACCCTTTTACTCGCAAGTCGCTGCTAACACCATCTATAGCTGTGGAACGGAAACAAACGCGATCGAAAAGCACTTATAAAAAAAACAGCTTCGTGGGCACGATTTCTTTGTATGGGATGAGGCATTTGTATGCTAGTATTATATTATCTGTGGCAATACTTACCCATAATGCATACTTATTTTCTCTCCACAGGGTGGAGGCATCATCCCCATGCAAGAGCCACCCCTGCAAGGGCCAGTAACAACGAGCAACACGCGCAGTTCACCGCTACAGCTGCTAGTAGTTCCTGATAGAGACAACCAGGCCAAGGGAGAGCTGTACTGGGATGATGGCGATAGTTTGAGTAAGTAAATTTTTACAAGCACTTATGTGTAACTTGTCTTATTAGTTAGTATTAGTGTGAATGTCAAATCTTGCACCTGAATTTTAAAACAGTTTTCCTCGACCCATTGTGCTCAAATTTTGCATATATGCGTGGTTTGGATGTCGATGACGGTTAGCTAAGTGACCTCATTATGAATATTGAATATCGCGGACTCCCAACAATGGCGGATCAATTATTTATATGCACCTTCGATCGCAATACTGCAAGCTTTGTCCTATATTCTATCAATTGATGGCGAAAAATTTGTGATTCTGACAGACTCTAAAAGTTCGCTGCAACACTTGGCTCGGCACACTTCTCACGTGCGAGGTATTCCGACAGCCTACGTTATATATGAATTGATTTTAAAACTTCAATCCAATTCAAAAACTGTATGGCTTCAATGGATTCCGTCGCATGTTCAGTTAAAGGAAAATGATAAGGTTGATCTGCTCGCCAAGCAAGCGTGTGTTGATGGAGTACCCATGAATATGACTCCATTATATTTAAACTACTTTGGAAAGGCGAAAAAACATTGTTTGGAACTTTGGCAGGAGTATTTTAACGAAAGGTCAAAAGAAAAGGGTATATGGTACCGAACTATCCAGCCAGGGATTTCTCGAGTTCCATGGATTGACTGTAACCTTAATAGAAATTTAATTACCATAGCTTTAAGACTCCGTTCTGGACATATTCCATCAAATAAATTTTATCACCTAATGAAGAAAGTTTTATCCCCGAATTGTGATGACTGTGGAGTAGTTGATGATGTTTTTCATATCCTGATGGAGTGTGTCCGGAATGAAAGTACAAGAATCAGTGTCTTTGGACGCTGTAAAAGTTACGATATGGGCATCTGTAATACAATCCTCGCTTCTCCAATGTCCGATAAAGCCAAGCAATTATATGAGCTAGTTTTAAGGTAGTTTGTAAATTTTTGTGTTTTCTGTTTTGGGCGATGTGGTCGCTAAGCGACAAAGCCCGTAAATAAATTTAAAAAATATATGCACCTTCATGATATCCCTTTGATACCTCCTGCATTACTCTGTCAGGGAGTAGAGGGAATTTAACCATAATTGGCAAAATGTAGATGTTCTCTGGGTTTAGTCATAGTTAAGTCCCATGTATTAGGAGAGGTTATTGTTAATAACTGAGCCGTAAATCAGACTCTGGGTTGGCTACTGTCTAATTCAAAATGGGAAAACACTGAACCTCGTGGTCATCAGTCGTGCTTGCAACTTCATAATTTTACTTAAGGCTCTTTTTTCAACGATCACTGCTGATTTGATAAGTCAACTCAAACAATTTTTGCGTACTTGTTATAATTTTACTAATTATCATAATTGTTACCTCTTTCAGACACCTACGAAGAACAAAAGTACAGCCACATAGAATTCTCGCTCAACAATACAGAAATACGCAGCAACGTGCAATGGTGGGGATACGGCGTACCGTCCCTCAACAAAATATCAGTACTGAACCAGCCATCGATCAAGATGGTCGCTATCAATGACCAACCTTGCGTCAAACCCTGCGAGTTTACCTACAACACACAATCCAAGGTACTCCAGATCACAGCCAATCTCTCCCTAGACAAACCTTTCAACGTTAAATGGTACCAAACCATGAAACCACCTAGCCCGAACTGGAGGAACTGGATGGGAAGCAAAAATAATCCCTGAACAATGTGGGTAGTTTGAAGTTTATTGTAATTTTTGACGATGGAGGTTTTAGTACTATGTGTACTCTGGTCCTGAAAAGTCCTGTTTGTCTATGAAACCATAGACTGTGTGTGGCCGTTTTGTGTACCCTAATTGTTGTAAGGAAACCCAATTTTTATAAATATAAGATGGGATAAGAGATGTAAAATTAAAAGATTTTTTCAAAACTTTGCATAATGCTGGTTCCAATGGAGGAATTTACTCTCCGTCCAGCCTGTTATTTTACATTTGACAGATGCACGCTTATGAAGTTTCATAATTATTAACAGGAAATCATAGACAATAAATTGCAAAACTTCATGGATGCTTAAAGTAGTGAACCAATGTGCTTGTTCGCTCTGATATTCCGATAAATTAAAATACACAGTGAAATCGAATTTACGTAGCAGTAAATATTGCAGTGTAAAGGTTTGAAGGTTGGAAGAAGTATTATTGGATATTATAAATATAGAAAAACAGCAAATAAAATCTAAAATATATTTTGAAGTTGCAACATAATAAATATGTTGTATGTGGATTTGGGATGCAATCAATTGTATTTGATTTAATTTCAAACAATACAAAATGTTTACCAAAAATAAAATAACAATGTGTTTAATCGATTAAAATTTCTTCATTGATAAAGTCGATTGTTATAAGAAATCGAATCGGTACCACATTAGTTCATCACTAAATGATTAGTTTTTGAGCTGTCAAATGTAAAATCACAGGCTGGACGGACAGTTGAGTGTCAGAAAGCTGCGTGTGGGTGACGATAAAAAGGCTTAAAATGCAAGATTATTGAGTAAAAATTAGATTTCACAATTTTAATATGAAGTGATTGTTAATTTTAATCATTTTCTTTTCATTTATTTTACTTTGCGTATGTATGTATAGCTATGCATATTTTAAAATGGCTTAGCAAGTAAAACATGAATTCATAAGTTCATGAAAATTCTTCTATACAATTGATGTAAGAATTTACTACCGTACAAATTTTAAAAGGAAACTGTACGTGAAGTCTTGAAATTTTTCAAAGTCGCCCCAGTTTGACTCATTGTTTATGAAAAATCTGGAAAAACTCACTCTTATTTAATACGAAACGCCACGAACGAAGCATTCGCCGTCCTACCTACACACACATTTTGTGACCGTAATCACCAAGAATCTTGACATCTTACTGCCGCACTCTGAAACATTTAACGGTTACTTAAACCGCTCCTTAATATAGATTTTGTACTAAAAATCAATATTAAGGATCGCCTAGGTAAGCGTTAATGGCTCTGAGTGTGGCAGTTAGTACACTATGGTACTCCATACTTCACAAAATAAATGTTTCCTTTATACATTATTCTATATTCTCAGGCTTTTTAACCAGACATATTCGTAGCTACTAAGATGTTACAATATAAGTATTAATTCTCGACATTTATATTTCTATTGACTACTGATAATATTTTAATTCATTGGGGACACAGTCCATCTAACGTTATTCTATGTCTATGATGTTAAACTATTGAAAACTATTCTAGATTACTCTATGGTAGTCGCCAAAGCTGTGTACAGAATGATGCATTTCAGGTTTGTGTGCGTTTCAAGCTGCGTATTCATTTTTCTTTAATTCTATATATCAACGTCATTTCTGTAGAAGTATAGATAGTATCAAACCAAATGGCGGCTCGGAACACTCCTCGAATCTGTAGCAAATTCATATGACAAACCTATTACAATCTCTAATAGTTAAAAGCCAAAGATCACTCTCTCTTATGGGTTACTCTTAATTAATTATCCTGTATACTAATGTATTATCCCACAGACTGCATCTTATTTCAAATGTACTGTATAGTCTCCCAAAATGGCATAGTTTTTTAAGATATTGATTAGTAATGCTTATTTTGCTATTGCAATTTGTATTAATCATTGGTATTTCTTACTTTTTGTATTATGAAGCTTTACAGAATTGAATTACATATGTATAATTGCTTTTTTTATGCTTCTCCGCCAATTATTATTATTAATGTATCGAAATCCAGATGAGATGTGGTCAAGTTCAATATGAAAAGCCATTTTGTTAGTCATTAAAATGGTCTTAAATTAGGAACAAATTGTCCTAGTTGTGAATGAAGGGTTGGTCTCCAGCAGCCGTATTGCGTAAGTGCGCAAAGAGTTTAAACTCTATCCAACCGACCAATCACATACGAGATGAATGACGCGATGTGGCTTTCCGTTTTGACTTCATTAGACTGTATGTTAGCTTAGCAAGGCTGTTCGGTATGTTATACCAGTGGCAGAGTTTCTAACTTGACCAACCTTGCAAAAATGTTCATAGATAAAATTTATGTAACCTCTAGTCATAAGGTATATATATATATAACGCTAATAAAGCTCAAATCGCATTGTATTTTGTGGTACAGTCACCGTCAGATATATTGTAGCAGGCAAGGTGACCAAATACTTCTGAACAACTTAAAATGTCAATAAGTACCATACACTACAAGTTACCATTAATATGTGAACATTCATTACTTCATCAATAACTGAGCAGATGCTTGTCTACAATTTCTATACACACAACTAACTAGTATATAATAGTAGTCTATAGGTCGTTTATCTAAGAGTCTATGCAACTAACCAAAAATATCTGAACACTTAAAACGTCAAGTGTATCTACACAGACAAACACACTGAGCTTACGTAAGGGCTCCCACACATAACTGCGATGCGATGCGATTTCTTTACATTTAATACTAGCGAGCTCGCAGATATTTGCGATGCGATGCGAATTCGCAGTTATGTGTGGGAGCCCTAATTCGTTACTGCGTGATATAAAGGACGAACCAAAAACAAACACTTACTATCTGTGGTCTAAATACGATGAGAAGGAATTAAGAATTGTATGGAAATTCATTTGTATAGGATATTAGGATACAACTGATATTATAGGCTCGGCGCAAACGGGCCACCGATATCTGCCACCGGTGGCCAGCGACAGCGACTTAACACACTTTTCCATACATTTTGTATAGACTCATCGCACTCGTGTGGACGGTGGCGGCCACTCGCTACAGCAGTGTCCGCGACTCGCCACTTGTGGTGAGTGTTGTGAGAGTTCGGATATTTTTGTTTACTTGTGTGTACTGAAACCGACTGATAGCTGCATTCCATATTTCAGAAATTTTAAACTGTTAACATTGCCCTGTATGTACATTTTTGAGACAGCAGTATTTGTCAAATCCAACTTCCATCTGTTTGAAACCTTGAGATCTAAACGTCGGAACAGAGAGATATGCACTAAGCCACATAACACTGCTCTTTATGCAAAAGGTTTTTTAGGAATGGCACCTAGGATCTATAATAAGATCCCTAGACGAATAAAAGAAATAAACAACATAGATGATTTTAAAAAGGCTTTTCTGAAAATATTATATGAAAAAACATACTATACGGTGAATGAATACCTAACTGACACATTATAATTAAAATTCTTTTAGTTTTTAGTTTTGACATTTTAATTGACAATTTACTAGAATTTATTATTACCTATTATATTTTATTGGAATGTTTTTATTTTTTATTTTTATTGTCAACTATTTAATTTGGAATTATTTAATAATGTGTGATAACTGTATGATAATTTATTATAATCAGCATGTTTGTACCAAATCAATATTTGTACGCCGATGACGGCTAGACATAGCGTTCTTTAATAATCACAACATCTGTACCTAACCTACCTATGTTCAACAAATAAAGATATTTGTATTTATATAAATTATTGATAAGCATCTGCTCATATGTTAATGTTATAATTGAATGTTCAGATATTAATGGTAACTTGTAGTGTATGGAACTAATTGACATTTTAAGTTGTTCAGAAGTATTTGGTCACCTTGCCTGCAACAATATATCTGACGGTGACTGTACCCAAAGTCCAAAACACAAGAATTACCTAAATGATGTTCATTATAAAATTAAAAACGTTTATCATAAATAATGTGTATGCATTTTTTAACTTAAATATACATTCACAAACATAATATTTGTGGTCTTTTCGAGATAGTTAATTATTAATTTTAATAATATACTAGCACCAATTTATTAAGATTTTACATAAATAGACATTACAGCATTTACCATAAATATAATAATATAATAGTTTAATGTGTTATAGTGAAATCTCGTACATTGGTGTAGTTTTAATTTAATGGAACTATTTCATAAGGTACATTAATTTCATCATATCTCCTGTACAATAATTTTTGTGATATATTTTGAAATATATGTGATAATTGATATTTTAGTTTTTGGGTACAAAAGAAATATTGTGATAAAATATTAATTCCACTAACTCTGGGTGTGATTGATGCCAAAGTAGTGATTTGTGTTAACCATTGATTTTTGTAGTTAAGAATGCACTAATAAAAATGATAACGCACAATACATCACTTGTTTTTGTTCATTATTTAGAATTATTTAAAATCATCTTGAGAAATTACTGTGATTTTGTCTCAATAAAAATAAAATCAAATAAATATAACAAACTTTATTATTCTCTATAACATCTAAATAAATAAAAACAATTCATTTTTAAAAGGGGCCTACTTATCTAATTCTTTCTCGTGTTTTTCCACATCCGTTTTAAGGAATGTCTCGTACTGTTCTTCAGTCATCAAAGTTTTCAACTCATCAGGTTTCGTCAACTTCAACTTAAATAACCAGCCTTTATCATAATAATTTGTGTTAATAAGGGCTGGTTTTTTCTCTACTTCTGTGTTTTTCTCCGTAACTATACCTGTGACAGGAGAATATATTTCACTGGCCGCCTTTACACTTTCTAAGGCTCCACATTCATCTCCTTCTTGGACTTGTGTTTTTGGTTCAGGTAGCTGTGCGAAGACCACGTCTCCTAGAGATTCTTGTGCATATTTGCTGATACCAACTGTGCCTATTTCTTTTTCCACCACAACCCATTCATGTCTGTCGGTGAACAGTCTTGATGCCTTACTGCTGTACTGATGGTGTAGCTCACAGTATGTCTGCTTGATATTTGATTGGAGAAGGCAACTCCTCGATACATACTGCTTTGAGAGTTGCAGGAAACATCGTTGGAATGCCATTATCTTCTGAAAATAATAATGTTGCATTAAAGGTTTGTTTTAGTTTAGTTGTAAACAGTTGGTCTGACTGCCTGGATATCTTGATGGGAGAAGGCATTTCCATCAGGTTATTATATTTCTTAACTAATTTTTTTTAAATTGCGTAGGCCTGTGTGTGCTTGACCACTATCTCACCTGATGGCAAAAGATGATATGGTCTACGGTGAAGCATGCTTGACCAGAAGTAACCTATTCTAATAATAAAAATCCAGCTTGTAGTTCAGCACTCAAAAATCACATACGGATACAAAATCTTGGAAAAATTATTATGTATCCTATATTATATGTGCATGTGTATATGGGCGCACGCTTGGCGCAGTGGTTGAGAGATTGACTGCTGCGCTGCGTGTTGCAGGTTCGATGCCCGCACGGAACAAATATTTGTATGACCTACAGATAGTTGTTCCGGCTCTAGGTGTTGTGTATGTGAGTTTATATGTTTGTAAACGCACCCAGGATACAGGAAGAAATTCCTAGTGTGGGGCAACGTTTTTTAAAATAAAACAAAACATGTACCTACTTAAAAAAAATATTCCATTAAAATTATGTAGTGCTAAACATAATGAAAATAGAATCCCTGAGCACTTGATTCTATAGTTACTCTGAGGTGTATTACTTGATAAATAAGTGTCAACAATGATAATATGCAGATAAATAATTTGTTTACATTGTATCTGGGGTCAACAAGACACAAGATTTATCTCTGAAATTAAATTAGATGAAAATTTAACTGCTCTCAATATTCATTTTGGTGGGACTAATAATGAAATGTTTGTATATAATAAATATACTAGGAATGAAGGGACATTGTTGCTTGTTGGGCTCTAAGATATGTCTGTAGTTATTGTATTTAGAAAATTTCATTTTTGTAGGCCGGCTTCGGCAGAAGTCGTATGATAGTGTTACTATTTATATTGAAACTACAGTGCAATACTTACGAATTCTAAATTCAATCAGCGACGATCTGATATTTCAAATCGAACTCACTTCACAACAAAACTAGATAATATAATATGAGGTTAGAAAATAGAAAATGAAATAATTTTGAGAAGTTTTAGAACAGATTGATCGATGTCAATTTTGACTTTTCTTTTGTCATTTCAATTTGACAAATTGTCTTTTATGGTAAAATAGTAACAAGATAGTAACAGTACCCAAAGTTAATTAATCTAATCTTGTCTTTTTTTAAAGAATTCAAGTAATAATACGAAAAAATCTTTCAAATATTACATAGAAGTCTATTTTAATTTCACTACAAATTAATGCTGTTTCTGAACGAAAGCAGTGCTGCCAATCTTAAAATTAATTCATTAATAAGTAATAAGATTATCTACCATTTGCTGATCTCTATAAACTCATTTTAGTCCTGGGTTGAATTCCGGGTCAGAAAACTATGATTGGATTATTCTATTTGAAATTTTTCAGAAGCTGTCTGGAATTCAGACTTGTGCTTTCTTTGGCTATAGTCGCGCCCCTCAATTACTCAGGACGTCGGGAGTCTTGGGAACCACTTCTCTCCAGCTAAACGTAACTGATGAATTTTCGGTATACTGCTAAAGGTATACCGAAACTTTAACTTCAGGGTGGCACAAAAGATTGGCGAGCATTCGCCATACTTCTGAGCCGCTCTGAAGTTGGTTTTCCGATGCACAAGGCATGAAACGGTGCTGTTTTTGTATGAGATTTACTACTGCGGTGCCATTATAGCCAACTTCAGTGCGGCCTAGAAGTTTGTACACCTTTGCCACCTCTGTCTTTTAGATCCTAGTTTTTTCCAATCAATAGTAGTATTATTCAGTTTATTTACGGTAACATTTAGTGGTCAAACTTGACAACACTATTTCAAAAACGTCACAACAAACGTCATTGTTCGCTTAGCCATGAGTGAAAGATGTCAAACGAAGCCTACAGAGAAATTTGATAATAAAAATTATATTATTTACTTCGGTATTCTATGCACGGCGATTGGAGTTTTATATTTTTACAGGTAGCATAAATAATTAACTACTTATCTGTATACTTTGTGAGTGGTATCTCTCTAAACAATTACGTTTTTTTTTCAGATTTCACTTTGCCACAATAGCATTTAGCTATGTGTTGGGATGTCTGGCTTGTTATTACGGGCTGAACTCGAATATTTTACACGATTATATTGATAAATTAAAGTGCCATTTCGTCGGTGAGACGTACAAAGATGAAAGAGACGCGCCTGTCCGAGTGAGTTGGCATACTTTCTTTGTTTACTGTTTACTTGTAATAGAAAACGTTATTTCGCGATTGAGGTCATGTACGCCTCCCTATTCATCATTTTTACCATTTGATAAGCAGTTATTGCTAGGGCAATTATAATTTCAAGGAAAAGTAATAAAGAGAATACCTAAGGAGTTGTTTTATTGTAATTTGCTGTGAGACTTCACTAATCATTTTTATGGTTTAATTAAACATCCGTGTTATCTTTCAAGTTCGTTTTCTAATGGATAGAGTACATGGAACAGGTTAAAATGCAACTTTCTGAGATAATCATGCACTCAGCTTATCATGTAAGTCGATCTTATCTAGTGTACCAATTTTACTAACAGTCACTTTAATAATATCTAAAAAGACACTGGTGTTTCTATGCCTCTTTCCTCGCACTTTATTTATGAAAGTGCTATTATATCTGGTGAAAATAAACTATTTTTCTTTATTTTCTACTATAATAAATTCATTAGCTAATTTGCATGTATCTGAAATTCTACTTACCGAGTAGTGATTCATAAAATAGACTTAATTATAATTAAACATTACTGTTAGTCTTTGGTCATAAGTTTGAGAGGTCTAAAACTTAAGTAAACAGTTAGTCATTATTAATACCTAATACCTGTTTAGTAATATTAAATAATAAATATAAAGTTATATGTCAACAACTCTATCACTATTTTTGTGTGTACAATTAAGGATGTCAATAAATTTTGTATTATTAATAATATTCTGGTTCACAACAATGAATTATAGTGATAATATAATCAGAGTAATTGATATTGTATTGAATTAAACAACTCCTGATGACCTGATTTCCTGATTTTCAAATATTATTATCAAACCTAAGATTAGATAATTTTTAATTACTTGAAATTGTTCTACTTGTGTCTTCTCAGCATGAGTTAATTAAATAAAAAGCCAATTGAGTTATCACTGAAATACTTTTCCAATAACACTGTCTATTAAAGGATGCTCAAATAGCTTTAGTTTGGCCATATGCAAAGGCAATAAGACTAGCTTTTTCCTAAGGCTTTTCTCCTGTGGTTTACCTCACAGGATCTAGGAATCGGCTTTCCATCAGTGCAAGAAGTTTCCAGATCAGTACTTTCATAGATTTCCTTTTGCAAACCTTTTTTTTTTTTTTTACCTATAAACAAATAAATTTACCTCTTAGTAATAATCTTTAGTATAGCATTGAGAATAGTTGTCTAAAAATAGGATGCCAAAATATATGAGTCATGGTTTGTCCCAAATCATTAAGGTTTAGTGATCTTCTCTCAGATTTGTTATTGAATGAGTAATATGCACAGACATAAATCTAACTAGATAATGCAAGTCCCTCCAACTGTATGAAAACCAAGCATGCTACTTTTTCACACACAATTTAAAAACAAATTTACTTACCAATAAAAGAATACATTTCCAATGCCTTGGCCAACTTTTCCTATAAAGTTTTACAGCTTAAAAAGGCATTTTTCTAGATTTCAGTGGATTTCCAGTGTCAATAATGCTAAATGCAAAGCTCAAATTAGTATCATCGTTCGTAAATTTACTTCGTTTTTTGACACGCGAAGTACATACAATCGCGTCATCTAGTTAGATTTATATCTGTGGTAATATGTTAATCAATCTGCTGGTTAAATAATAAAACAATAACACATATCTATAATGTTATTGTTTAGATTATTTAACAACATTGATTTTTAAAACTTTCTCAATTTTATAATCATAAATATGATTCATAGCTATTTTTTAACATTGAATTATTCTTAAAGTCTGTATGTTTGTTTGTTTATCAATCACACCTCAACAGCTAAACGGATGAAACTTGGCTCACATCTAGACCATGACCTAGACTAGGTCAGAAAATATTGTTTATGTCTGGTAGTGTTCCCTTTCATTAGAACAATAAACAGAATGAAGGAGCCTAAACCTCACAACACATGGAATCCTAGTGCGAGTTTTAGTCACAGTTAAACTTAAACATTAATAAGATACTTTAAAAAATCAAACACCGGCCAAGTGCGAGTCGGACTCGCGTACGAAGGATTCCTTACCACTATCGCAAAAAACAGCAAAAAATCACGTTTGTTGTATGGGAGCCCCACTTAAATATTTATTTTATTCTGTTTTTAGTATTTGTTGTTATAGCGACAACAGAAATACATCATCTGTGAAAATTTCAACTGTCTAGCTATCACGGTTCATGAGATACAGCCTGGTGACAGACAGACAGATAGACTGACAGACAGACAGACGGACCGCGGCGTCTTAGTAATAGGGTCCCGTTTTTATCCATTAGGTACGGAACCTTAAAAAAGGATACAGCCGCAGGCAGCAGCTAGTTTGTTCCAAAAAGCTGACAAAGTGACAATAAAAATGTCCCCTCCTTACTAATGTTTACTTATGATGATGTCTTGCATTTACAGGGTTGCGAGACCTGCGGGTCTAAGAGTTGCGAGAGACATGACTCGAGCATATCGGCGGAGCCCTGGGTGGGGCTCCAGATACACAAACAATTGGATCAGGCCATAGAGGATGTGAGTATTCCTTTTTTAACTGAGTTTTTAGTTACTAGGGCTCCATTGACTTGAGCTTGAATCTATCTAAAGTCGTCAAGACAAAGTTCAAATTCCGTTGCAACCCGTAATTTTTTGTTGGACTCTTAAATACTGGTCACTTAAAAAAGGGTGGTATTTAATACTTTAACTGTAATTCCCCTTTTTTCAATCAAAATATTCGAAATTACTACCAAAAATACTGAATTGCACACTAAATTTGCTCATCAAATAAATGAATTATACTATACTGCTAGATCTTTAAAGCTTAACTGTTTTACTGCATAACTATCTGTTAACTAAAAGTAAATCTAATAATTCTTCGAGTGCAACAAAATATTTAAGTTTTAAGGGAGGGGGAGAAACGAAACAAAGTCGACGGAGCCCCGCTGCGCAGGGCTCCTATTTCTGTCTGCAGGGTCTAAAGTAACCTAACGTGAAGGAGATGACGGGAGCTGAGTTCGCTCGCTTTGCTCGCTCACTTCAGCTCCCGTCATCTCCTTCGAACCTAACCTATCCGTGTCGGGGTGCCCTAAGCTCCCGAGCTCGCTTCGCTCGCTCTTGGACTAATTCACATTTATTTTATATTTAATTGAATAATTTGTGTGCAAATCAGTATTTTTGTTTTACGGTGAGTAATATTGTTTTGCAGTAGGTTATTAGTGGAGATATTTTGTTAGCTTAAATTTCTAAATAGAGGTGCAGTTAAAAATTCCCCCTTAAAAAACAGCTTAAAATACATACGTATACTAAATGCATACAATGTGACGCTAAAGTCGATACTTAAGTTGGTGGCGATGAATTCATATTATCTCGGATTATAAATTCAAGTATTGTATAAGTCAGCTGACTCCTTGACTTGCGACCAAAGTCACGTCTTGCGTCGGCGAGTTCAGCGCCGCGCCAGCCGGGCGACGTATATGCGAGATTTTCACAATCCAAATAAATGTTGTTTTTTTCTTGTTTAATTCTTTCAGTTCTAGAACTGGTCAAAGTTGTATTGTAGACGGAACGTAGATTAGATTACGAAGTTAATACTAAAAGATTTTTTTGTAGTTCAACGATAACCCTGTATGAAAGAAAACATTAACTTTGATTTTAATTCATTATAATTGTGTACTTACTTACATATAAAATCAACAATTGAAAATTAAATTACCTTTTTTCCTGGCATTGTTCTTCAGGTAAAAACATTGGTTTTAAAAAGTTGTGCAAATAGATTTTTCCTGTACAAATTCTACTAATAATGCGAATTGTTTGCAGTAATTAATTATTTGTGATTTTTCTAAACTTTTATTAGCTTTCTATCTATTAATTTGATAGACTTAGATACTTTCAGATTATCTCGTACAAACACAAGCATTTTTACCTCTTTACAATAAAATTAAATAATTAATTTAGTGAGACTACAAAAATAATATTAACAATAGTAATTTTAATCTACCAAGGTCGTTTAATATCTAAGCAAAAACATCGTAACAATGGGGACAGCGAAACAAAACAATAGATATTATGAGCATGTGAGATCACCTCTTATTCCAAATGGCATGACGCTTCATAAATTGGTTTAATATGTCTCTCATTCATTACGAATATTTGTTGATAAGGAAAGAACAGAAGGTTTACTCTTTAAAATCTTTGGTAGACTGATGCTGTTTATGATTGTCTAAAAATAGGCCTTCAACACTAGCGGATGCCTCGCGGTTTCAACCGGGTAGTTGCCGTTCCCGTGGGAATACAGGTTATGGAGGGTAATGTGTTTATTAAACACATTACCCTCTTTCGGCAGTCGGGTAAAAAGTAGCCTATGTCACCGGGGATAGTGTAGCTTCCCAACGGTGAAAGAATTTTTAAAATCGGTATAGTAGTTTTAAAATTTATTCGTTATATACAAAATTATAAATCTTTCCTCTTTATAATATTAGTATAGACTAGCAGACACCTCGTGGTTTCACCCGTGTAGTTTCCTTTCGTTCCCGTGGGAATACAGGGATAAAAAGTAGCCTATGTCACCCGGGGATCCAGTAGTTTTTAAGTTAATTCGTTACATACAAAAATACAAATCTTTCTTCTTTATTATATTAAGTATGGATATAGATATTTTAAAAAAAAACGAGATCCGTTTTTTTTTTAAATATCTATCACGTAGGGATAGAGTAACATAAACCATAATATAAAGGACCTTAATTATAAAAACCTCTAAAATGTTTAGCAACTGATTATATTATCGAAGTCTTAATTCAAATTCACTATAGATAATTTGGTATAAGCGTCTGCTAATAAGTTCTTAATTCTTTATTGTTTACCAAGATAATACATTTAAATACAGTGATAAAAAAAAACATGTACATAAGCGAGCCTAATTGCAAAATGGAGTTTCGTTATTGAGTTAGTCGCTAAACAACGTCGAATAGGCCTACAACACTGACCTAAACCACACAAAAGTAACTCATTACTCCACTGTAAATACCAAGTCCTAGTCATTCTTCTTCTTTAATCGGTCTCTCATTGCTGAGGATCGTGGTCACTGGTCTAGTCAACAGGAATTTGAAAAATAGGTATTTGATGAAACTATTGCCGTCGCGTCACCTCCAACCTCACCCCGTAAAGTGCGAAAGGGACAACTGCAGCTCAGGCTGATTTTACCTACAAAAACTTTGACTAAAAGACGTTTCGTATTCTGCTGTTTTCTTCATGAAAACTGGTCTGATCTAAAAAAATTATTATATCAAAATTTAGAGGAAAAGTATATCTATGCTCCTATCATTTCCTTTTTTGTTAAAAACTTATAAATTTTGTCTGAAAGTCTTCTGAACATGGCGGTAAAAACGGGCATTTTTTTCGGCTTTTTGGATTGTCATATTTCTTTTTGTGATTATGTTTTGGAAAAAAGGAAATGATACAGGCACGTATTAATTAGACCTAGATTTTATGGAAAAAAAAACATTGCTCTACAGGCATTATCCACGAAGAAAACAGCAGAATGTGTTTGTATGGAGAAAGTCTCACTAGAGTCCCCTCTTAAGCGGACAATCTGCCTCCATCGATTCCGGTCCAAAGTTCCATGTGTTGCCTGATCTGACACAATCACATGGTCGGTAGCACATTTCACACCACCATCCCAGGTTTTGGTGGCGCCGGGCTTCAGCCGGATCGCTCAACAGATCTACATCGCCATCCCTTAAATCCTTTGTGACTCTCGTGGGAACTAGTGCAGTGGTTTCCCGTTGCCTTCTGCACCAGAAATCTTAAGGGTTATTTAGACCTTAAGGCCGCTGCAGCTTCCTCTAACCCAGTTGACCGGATGGGTGTATAGTTATCCCGCTATTGCTCGGTCGCCATTGCCTCGTTCGTTATCTAGCAGGGAGCACCACGGCTGTCAGAAGATAGCCGCCGCCTTGCAGCGCGTGCAGGTGAAGATGACACTTGGGGCCGGAATGATGTTATGTCCTCTCTCCCCCTACTCCCTCACTCTCCTAGTCATTAGCAATGTTGTATACATTTTGTATCTAATACAAAAATATTAATCTTTATTTACACAAGAAAGTGGTTATTATAGGCATGTTTCCCGAGTAGAAAAATGATAATTCTATTTAGTCCGTCAGTGAGATTGTCAAATATTATTGGACCCGTTATTTTGCTTTATCAAATAAATAAAAAATGACAAAGATAAAGCGCATCAAAGTTCAGGAGTGTGGGCTTGTGACGTCACTTTGTCAGTTTAAAGTGTAGCACACCGTGACGTCACACGATATTTCAACGAACTGTATCGTCGTATTTTTTTGTTAAGGCGAAAAAAAGTGTCCAATATTTTAGGTTATCTAACTGACGGATTAAATAGACATTTTTTTGTCAACTACCCTATTCTTGTGCTTGAAGTCCCTGTCGGACTTGCTATACTTTATAAAAGATAGCTTGATCTCTGTGACATATGTCAAACTGACGTATACGTTATTGTTAGCCTGTCAAGCGCTATTGTTACTGTATTGATACTGACAGCTGTCGCAGATATCAAGGTATCTTTTATGAAGTATAGGTGATTAACTTGTATTACAAGAACTAGTCGGAGGATACATATTCGCGGGCGGGCTGACCAAAATCTGGTGTATCCTCCGCCTGCACAGCATGAATTTTTCCTTGTTTATGACTTTTTAGTTCGCTTTTGAAGCAGTCGGGTTTTTTGATTTTATGATTTAACTTTTTTTATTCATAACTTTTTAGTTAATTTTTTTCGGATTAGATACATTGAAACATATAAGTGTTATATATTTTTGAAATCACCTTTTAAAACCCTTTATTTTGATACAACACGATGGGTTTGGAAGAAAAAAAAAAATTTGGGCCCCCACAATATGGCGCCCAAAATCCGCCATTTTTCTAATGTCCAATTTTAATGTAGCCACTGACACTCGCAGGGTTAAGACGAATCGATTGTGCTATGAATCATCAAAATCGGCCAACGCGTTTGGTCTCTGGAACGCCATATAGGAACAAACATACATGTATGTATACATACATACATACATAGACTGATAAACACATTACCCTCCTTCGGCAGTCGGGTAAAAATGTACTCTACCGAAAAACTTTTAAGATTTTCAGTACTTAAAGGAGAATGCCCATTTTGTAAGGGAACTTGGGCCCCTTTAAAAAATGGTTGTATCTTGATGAATTTGGTTGTATATTGTAGAAAACCATGTTATTTTCATAAATAGAAAACATTTTTCATTTATTTTGCGGGGTTCACGAGATATAACGATTTTTCTGTTCTTGAAATGAACCCTTATTACAATGCAATAAGGTGCATACAAAGGTCCAAGTGAAGGAACCTGATCTGTTGTTGTCTGTACATATAAAATAAAGGAAACAGATGGAAAATAACACAAAATATAAATCCTATTTTTGTATAATATTGAAATCGCAGACACGATACCTCTTAAGGGGCCTGTGTATGGGCAATCTCCTTTTTCTGTCGTCTGTACTTTCAAACGGTGTCAATAACATTTAATCACTTCCCTATTACGCCCAGTTTGGGGATATGCGGAAACATTCGAGATAATTTTTGGGATGAGTAATATTTTTATCCTTATCAGTGAGGTTTTCCCTTTCACTGATAACACATTGTAAATATTTATTTAAATATACGAGTACACGTACTAAATAAAATATGTAGGATAACTATTTATAAAGTTTTACATTTTATTTTTCCGATTTGTTTTTTTTTTATCACAAATCTAAATACAGTTCTCTCAAAAAAGAACGATGTCAATTACCACCTTATGAGCGTCGCACGTCTCACAGTATTTTCAAAACGTTTTTGTTATATCATAACACACCAATTTTGTAATACACTTTCAATCACAATCCGAATGATTTTGAAAGAACTTCCTAATCTATAGATACAGTACCTACGTGCCAAGAAAGATGAGACTTGAATGCGCCTCCCGTGCTCTCCGTGACTCCCGGCCCCTTCCCGCACTCTAACCTCATACCGCTAAAGAGACCTATAATCGGCTACTGCGTAAGTCAAACCACGTGGTTTGTCAAGTCTCATCTTTCGTGGCACGCACTGTACATTTATTGAATAATTCGTCAGCTTATCAACGTGAATAACGTGGTTATAGTAACAAAATAAATGACATTGTCATTGTACGCATATACCCCGCAGTTAAACAGGAATACTGGCACTAGCTAAGTCTACGCGCCGGGGTTTTACCCTGACGTATCAAAACTATAATGATTCCACTATCAGAGCATACAGGACGAAGAGCGTGTTTTCACAATGAAATCACAATGGCATTGACACGTTATAATCGTCTGGACTGTACTACAACTGCTTTAACGCCAAGAAATTAGCCGCTCACGTTATCCTGGAATGCGAGGCCGTGGCTTCTACCCTTGTGTAGCTGATTTTAAAATGAGAATCACGTCTAAACGGCTAGCCATAATTTTTTGGAAAAATATATGTTACATTAGACCATTTTCTAAATAAGTTGATCTAAGACAATTTTGAGTTATATTCGGTGTAATTAATTTGTTAAGTTATGTCTGAAACTGACAAAAATACGACAATCGCACTTCACAATCTTTTAATGAAATCGACACCATCTCAAAGACACATTACACTACTACATTTTCATCTGAGGCTTGTTTTATAAGTCATAGAAAAATTAGGAAAGTACAAAAAACTACTAAATTTTGGGTCGCGCGGGTGTGAAACGAGTGCGCGTTTTGTTCCCTCAATGTCGTTGGCGTTAGTCGTCGTCTTAACGTGTAGAAATCCTCGGAATAGTGAGGACGCTTCGAGAAGCCTGTGAAGCCCCAAGGTAGCTTCTCTGCTTCTAGACTGAGCTAAGCTGGCTAGCTAGAACCCCACGGAAAACGGACCAAATGAGACTCTTAATGCGGAATAGGAAGTCCCATCATCATCTGTACTACAACCCACTTTACTAGCTATGATGATGGTATCAGATATTAAGAGAACAACACTGCATTTACTTAATTATATCTTTATTCACCTTGAAATGTCATCATTATGACTTTTTATAATAGACCAAACGAAACTTGTTTTGCCGCATTGTGATATGCAAACTACGGTTATTAAGTGCTTATAAATATGCAAATGATAAGTAGATTATGTCGAAATAAAATTCCAACATATTTTTGAGCCATCATTTACATAATGATTTTTGGACCTAAGACATAGAGGAAAATTGACATAGTAATCAATCGTTATTGTGACGTCACGGTGTGCTACACTTAATACTGACAAAGTGACGTCACAAGCCCCCACTCCTGAACTTTGATGCGCTTTATCTTTGTCAATTTTTATTTATTTGATAAAGCAAAAAAATACGGGTCCAATAATATTTGATAATCTCAATGATGGACTAAATAAATTTATAATTTTTCACCCAGGAAACAACCCTAATAATAATTAGTATCCAAACAATATCTTAACGGTTTTGCTTAGCTCTAGAACTCTAACAAATCGGTGACTTGCAAGTATTTTAATTGCAACTTTGGAACTAATAACCGTGCATAATATGGTAACCGGAATAATAAGTGTTTGAAATTCTTACGTTTGTGTATTTTTGGTTCATAATTTTTACTCTCTTGTAATTTTGAAATATGTTTTCTAAAAATCAAATACGTAAAATGTCTAACCCTCAGTTTCCCAGCTCAAAATTATCGGAGAATTAATGTGACAAATTGTCAAGCACGCGTTATCTGCTGTGATTGGTTGTTGAAAATTCATTCAACTAATCACAGCAGATAACGCGTGTTTGACAATTTGTCACATTAATTCTTCGATCATTTTAAGCTGGGAAACTGGGGGTTATGTTCCTATAAATTTATTATACTGGCGAAAGCATTATGGATATGGGTAAGGTTGTGTAAAATTGTACAATTGCTTTTAACAGACCTCTATCGAATATGCATCGTTGATAGCCCCGTCTGGGTAGGGCAGAGGTGGTATGTCATGGTATGTACACAAAAAACCGTAGGAGGCTGTTAGAAGTCTGCCAAAACCAATGTGTTACTAACGCCCGAAATTGATATCAGTCTCCAATCTTGATCTGCGGTCCTTGACAGCTACTTGTGACTCGCCCTCTCAAGATTAAAGATTACAAACTCGGCCATTGATCGGTTACCGGTAATGGTCGAACTCAAGATTGGGATTGAGATATGATTATTAATTCCGATCGTAAAACCACACTTCAGCATAAGCCAGGGGGTTCGCAACTCTGTAGGAACTATGCAGGGGTTCGCAATTCCGAAGGAATTATGCAGTGGTTCCAAACTCCGAAGGAACTATGCAGGGGTTCGCAACCACGAAAGAACTATTCAGGTGTTCGCAACTGCTAATGAACTATGGAGGGGTTCGCAACTTCGAAGGCACTAAGCAGGGGTTCGCAACTCCGAAGGCACTAAGCAGGGGTTTGCAACTAGGAAGGAACTACGCTATGTCTTCTTTACAAGCTTTTATTTACTCTCACCTGTCCTGGTGTCTGTAATCAGATCTTGCAAGTTTAATTTGACCCACTTCCAGGTATAAAAGTGAGCTGAAATTTTTCACTCACGTCTGTTTCTCGTGTAATTAGCTGGTTAAAATAGACAACCCTAAAGACGTTTACTTTTCTATTGCAGTTCTACAACACAATATTGGATCAGTTCATAAATTCCTGGTACAGTAAGGTGACGCTGCAGCCCTTCTTTGTGGATGAACTGCGCTACCAGCTTAGATACGCTTCTGCTTGCCTATTGCAGAGAGCTGTTAAGGTATGTATCCTTTGATAGTAGTCGATTGAGTTGAGTTTAATGTTTCGCAAAATGTTATTCTCCTTGACTGCAACTGATTTTATATATATATATATATATATTTTTAATTATGTATAGGCTTGCGCTTGACCACTATCTCACCTGATGGCAAGCGATGATGGTATATTATATATTTAATCGCACTTTTACGGCATTAGACATGATTTTAATTCAAACTTTGTTTCCGTGTGCTTTATAACAACGTTTAACAGCTATATTCATGGACCTTCGTCAACATTCCAAGTTTAAACTGACGTTAACCAGTTCATCCTCATTTCTTCAAGATTGTAGGGTTCTCTAGGAAAAATGGTACTCCTGAAATTTCGTTCGATCCGGCTATATAAAAAAAATAATTAATTAAAATCTGTTTGAGACAATGGGTCGTAATCCACCACACGGGCCCAGTGCGGGTTGGTGGATTTTTTGGTTCTAGGACATGCCGGTTTCCTCACGATGTTTTCCCTGAACACACACAAATAATGAGAATTATGTCTATTGAATTCTCTAGGAGCTCGTGGCTAAATAATAACAGCCGCACGGGTCGATTAGCAAGGTTAAGCAACGCTTGACGAGGTCGGTTCGTGGATGGGTGACCATTTTAACATACCGAGTTTCCTCCGTGCCTCGGAAAGCACGTTAAGCCGTTGGTCCCGGCTGTCATTTGAAGATCTTTGACAGTCGTTACGGGTAGTCAGAAGCTTGAGATCTGACACCAGTCTTGCCAAGAGGTACCGTGTTACACAGTTACTGGGTTGAGGAGGTCAGATAGGCAGTCGCTCCATGTAAAACACTGGTACTCAGCTGAATCCGGTAAGACTGGAAGCCGACCCCAATGTAGTTGGGAATAGGCTAGCCAGATTGATTGATATCTATTTAATTCTCTCTTTCAGATAAACTACGCCCGCTTTATAACGTCCCGCCTAGTACCGTGCGCGTTACGTCACTACTCTGTATGTGCATCACGTCCGGGGGTGTCACTCGACTCCAAGATGGCGCTACATCCGGCCGCCGCCAATAGGAACGCCGAGCTCAAGTACTTGAGATGTATCACTAATGCCATCATGCCGTATCTGTTGAAGAATAATGAGTTGCATAATCCGTGAGTATCCGTGAATTATGGAGGGTAGAGTAAATTAGGACGATCTCATATGGGGCGGAAGTTGAAAAAGTGTCCAGCTTTAGATACTAAATAATAGTTACAAAATGGCGCTGGCATCGGCAAAGGGTGTGGTATGAATTTAGCAGTTTGTTAACTTTTTAAAACATTTGAACAATAATGGGGTAAATTTGCGTAGTGAAAAGTTGTCCAATTAGGCGTAAACACCGGCCAAGTGCGAGTCGGACTCGCGCACGAAGGGTTCCGTACCATTATCGCAAAAAACGGCAAATAATACGTTGTATGGGAGCCCCCACTTAAATATTTATTTTATTCTGTTTTTAGTATTTGTTGTTATAGCGGCAACAGAAATGCATCATCTGAAAATTTCAACTGTCTAGCTATCACGGTTCATGAGATACAGCCTGGTGACAGACAGACAGTGGAGTCTTAGTAATAGAGTCCTGTTTTTACCCTTTGGGTACGAATAAACAAAATAATTCGCCTCATGTATAATATTTTTTCATGAAATATTTACTTTATGAGCAATTGTTTATTTACCCGGTAGCTACTGTAGCACCACCCTTATTTAGTACATTTTCACGGACACTTTTTCATACACAAGAGGTCGTTCTTCTTTACTCTACCCTCCATACCGTAAGTAACACATACAATCTCGCCTGCATTTCTCTAAGGGTTAGGCAGTGGTGCACCTGTACCCACATTTCTCCAGATATGTTTTAGCTCCATGTCATAAGAGACAAGCATATAGCCATAAACCGGGCCCAGGTCTAGGGCTCATCATCGTCATCTGCAGCCCGACTTTGACCACTGCTGAGCTTAGGCCTCTTTTTACCCGACTGCCGAAGGAGGGTAATGTGTTTATCAGTCTATGTATGTATGTAAGTATGTATGTATGTATGTATGTTTGTTCCTGTATGGCGTTCCAGAGACCAAACCCGTTGGCCGATTTTGATGATTCATACGTCAATCGATGCGTCTTAACCCTGCGAGTGTCATAGGCTACATTCAAATTGGATAATAGAAAAATGGCGGATTTTGGGTGCCATATTGTGGGTGCCCAAATTTTTTTTTCTTCCTTACCCATCGTGTGGGATATCAAAATAAAGGGTTTAAAGAGGTGATTTCAAAAATATATAACACTTATATGTTTAAATGTATCTAATTCGAAAAAAAAACAACTAAAAAGTTATAAATAAAAAACTTAATTAAAAAAATCAAAAAACCCGACTGCTTCAAAAGCGAACTAAAAAGTCGTAAACAAGGAAAAAATCATGCTGTGCAGGCGGAGGATACACCAGATTTTGTATCCTCCGACTGCACAGCATGATTTTTTCCTTGTTTACGACTTTTTAGTTCGCTTTTGAAGCAGTCGGGTTTTTTGATTTTTTTAATTAAGTTTTTTTTCTTGTGCTAATCCCCACGCTCCTTCACCAACCTCTCTTTTTAAACCCCGACGGTAAAAGTGTGGTGTTATAACTTTGATGTGTGTACCTGTGTGAATGTGTATCTGCCTGTGGTATCATAGCTCCTAAACGGATGAACCGCAGGCTTATTACGTATCTTTTGCAAGAGCAAAACGATAGCGATCAAACGCTTTATGTCATAAAAGTCGGCATTATCTGCAGTGTAGGTATGATAAGTCCTACACCAGAGATGGCAAACCTTTAGTAGAAAACGTGTCATTTAAATTATATATGTTTTTTATGTGACAATGAAGTGCCACCATTTTTTTTTTGATATTGTCATAATTGACAAAAAATAAAACACTAAATGCTATGAATTAATCAATTCTTTACTTGCACCCAGAAATTCTTACAGTTATCCTAATATTTATTTACAGTTTTATGCTGCATTTAAATAAAAGTAGGACTTGCTGTCATTTCTGCTGTTGCAAATTACCTAGATTCTAAATAACCACTTTTTAGCGTGCCCAAAGTATTTTGTCGTGTGCCACCACAGGCACGCGTGCCATAGGTTCGCCATCCCTGTCGTACACAATCGTTTGCTAATCGCTCGCCGTTTGTCAAATGCACTTATTTAAAATAAAAAAAAACGCCAAAAACTCTAAAACTTCTGTATTGAAGAGCAATTATTGCGCGAAAATCGCTATCGTTTTGCTCTTGTAAAAGATACGTAATAATCCTGCCGGTTTTGATTAAGTTTTTTTAAAGTTTGTTTGAAAGGTGACATTATTGGGAGTGTTCTTAGCTATGTTTGATCGGTGTAGCCGTTCAAAAGTTACGGGCGTTTTACTGTTTGAATCGGGGTGTTTTCGCAAGATAACGTATTTTAATTACGTGTTTGATAGATTGTTGATCGAAGCGTGTCTACTAGTAGATGAATCATGTAGTTTATAAAAAAAAAAGACAATTATATTGTAATTATATTTTTGGCAATTTTTACTTGTCATGTGCCAATCCGCTCCTACACCAACCTCACCCAGTTTCTGCCCGAGCTGCTATAGAGAAATTCCAAATGAACAATCACAATAAAACTTGCCCGACCTAGGAATCGATCCTGGAACTCAGAAAAGCTAAATTAGGCGTTTCTTAATACCTAACTTAGTTAACTAATGGCGTGAATTTAAATATGTTCGGAGCTAGACTTGACCAACTTTTTTGGTTTTTCTTAGTGTTGATATTTTTATTCTATGTTATGTTTCTATTGTTGTGCAAAGTCATTCTTTGTTAGCTTAACTAAGTGCAAAGGTTAGTGTACTGACACATACCTGACGACTTGTTAACACATGCATGATACCTTTACGAGATTTAAATTAGCACTATGTAACACCTTGATTTTAACATGCTAAGTGAATTGGGGATATGAAAACGCAGACGCTATTCTGAACATCATAATATGTATTTGGAATACGAAATTCAATAGTACATATACCATTCTGGAGTCATCCCCATCGACTCTCCAAATACTCTCTCTTTCTCTTTTAAACATACTAGTTGACTCCCGCGGCTTCGCGCCCGTCAACTGGCTACCTATGTACCTACCCTACCCTACTTACCCTACCCTACCTACCCTTCCCCATCTACCAATTTGTTAAACTATTTATTTGAATAAGAATAATAATTATTAATACTACAATACGAATGTAACCAACTCTTGTTTCTACCGGCGATCTAATTAAATTTTAGAACACATAAGCTGCTATTATGACGGTACAAATAAACAAACAAACAAAACAACTTTTCTCTTTATAATATTGGTGTAGATAATTATATCCTATCCTATACTATTAAACAAGCAATAAAATACTTGACTTAATGTCCTATGTCTCCTGGATGGGGCAGAGGGGGTCCATAGTAGTCCTCCATCACAATCGGTCCTGAGCTTCACGCTTCACCTCGCTCCACGTCATACCGATGCTTGTCGCTTCTGCGAACAGAAGCTTCTGCAGACGGGGACGGTCACGCTTCCGTTGGATTTGGAGATTCCAATCCAACCCTTGCTTGGGTATATGATCAGAACAGCGTGTGGCCAACTCAACTCCACTGGCGACGCTTGATCTGTTGGTCGATCGGGCTCTAAATCTAATTGTAAAAAGGGGGTTATAAACTTGTTCACAAAAAATAAACCGACTTCAAAAGCTAAACACTAAAACGTGCAAAATAACTTTCGTTTCGAAAGTTGGTTTGTTTTTTGTGATAATTTTTTTATTTCTCTCTTTTTAGTTTTAGTACGCCATCACAAAAAAAAAAAAAATTCTTTAGTACAATACCTAAAGGATTGACAAAATACCCATATAACTCAATTTACACATTCATGCTGTTTGTCGCTAAGGAGTTCGGTTGTATGCTCCATATCTTGAAAACTGCTTGACCGATTTTGAATGAAACTTGCAATATTCCCTAAGTTGAGAGATACTCAATCCAACACAAAAACAATTATCGATAAGTAGTTTCGGAGAAATGCATGGACAAACATACTTATGAGATTTGGCACACGTGTTTAGAAGACCAAATAGAATAACATATGTGAATATTGTGCAGTTCCAACAATTACATACATACGTGTCGAATTGAATACCTTCTTCTTTTTTTTATGTCGGTAATAAGACTACTTAAAAAGGGATAATATTTTTGTGTTCACCAAAAATCTAAAGGTACATCTAAAATACTGATCGTGCACCAAATATTAGTTGATCTACGAATAAATTATGGTCAAAGAATCAGTCCAAGAGCGAGCGATATATAGCGGTTACTTTTGACCCTGCAGACAGAAATAAGAGCCCCGCGCAGCGGGGCTACGTCGACTTATATGAACATACGTGGGACACTCAGAAAGTTTTGCGAAACTAAAAAAAATTTTTCTATACGTACATATATTTTTATTAAATCTTTTCAAAGTACTTTCCACCAGCCTCTATACAAAGATTCATGCGCCTAAACCAGTTTTCAAAACACTTTTTCCAGTCCGCCGCAGACACCTCGTTTACAGCCTGCTCGAACGCAGCCAGCGCATCTTCCGGCGACGAAAATTGTATCCCTTTGAGCTGATTTTTTATTTTTGGGAATAAAAAGAAGTCACACGGTGCTAGATCAGGGCTGTAAGGAGGGTGACCCAGGAGTTTGACTGGCGTGCTGTCCAGGAAGTCCCTCGTTTTGAGTGCGGTGTGCGCAGGTGCATTGTCGTGGTGGAGCAGTAGCCCGCGGAGCCCTGTGTTTGGTCGCTTGTTGCTTATAACAGAGAAAACTTCTGGCAAACATTTGGTAGTATACCATTCGGCATTAATGCTTCTTTGATCCCGTAAGGGAATTGATACCAAGTGGCCAGTCAAATTAAAAAAGCTAGCGATCAAAATCTTACCCCCGCTTCTAGATCGCTTCACTTTGGTAGGCGTTGGCTCATTTTGAAACACCCAAACAGTCGACTGGCGCTTGGTTTCTGGGTCGTATTGATAAATCCAGGACTCATCACCTGTAACGATGTCGTAAACACGCCGAGACGAGCCTGCTTCAAATTTGTTAAGCATATCACGGCACCATTCCACCCGGGCCTGCTTCTGAGCATCGGTGAGGTTGTGCGGCACCCAGCGTGATACTATCCTCCTCACGCGAAGATGGCTGTGTAGAATCTCGTGAACGCTTCCCGATCCAATCTTCAATATGTGTTGAATCTCCTGATATGTAATTCGCCTATTGTCTTGGATTAAATTTTTCACTGCTAGCACGTTTTCTTCGGTAACAGCCGTCAAAGGGCGACCGCTTCTTTCGTCATCCCCCAAAGTTGGTCGACCGCGCTTGAATTCGTTATACCAACGATACACGGTTGCCTTGGAAGGGCCTTCATCCATGAATGCCATTTGAAGTCTATCGTACGATTCATCCGGTTTCAGGCGACACTTGAAATCGTATAAAATCATAGCTCTAAAATGTTCCCGGCGCAGATCCATATTTCAGTGAGACACAATACTTTGAATTAACTCGCAAAAAATGTGGAGGGAAATTTTGAAATTGGAACTTACTTATTTTTACTTATAAATAATCATATTTTCGAAAAACATTATAACTGGCCAGTCTCCCATATATAAAAACTTTTTTTCGCAATACTTTCTGAGGGGCCTGGTATTTTGGTGCACATTCAGTATATTTGGTGGAACACAGGCAAAATTAGGTAAATGAAATAAGAATAAATTGAAGTACTTTTAAATACTATCCCTTAAAAAGGGGGCCATGGCCAAAATCGACATGACAATCTAATTTGTTCTTTAAATCTAGGTTAATAAGGTCCACTTTGCTTTCTTCCAGTGTATTCTGCGTATTAATAAGAGAGATATTCGCTGGCTGGGTGCTATTATCACTGACTGACGTGTTGGCTGACCCGTATATATTGAACACGCTCATCATACTGGCCACTGGGGATGAAACAATGGCGCAGTTGCCATCCACACCTAATTATAAGGTAAATTGTATGTGATTTTTGGAGTTAGATTCGCTTTTTATTTAGAAAGGTTATGCTTCGATAATACATGTCTATTCACTGGTATGGTACTTTCTGGATGAATGTCAGCGATAAGACCGGCATTGTCTCCATCAAATTAAAAGAGTTATGTTTCTATTTTGGCGTACAATCAAGTTATTCTATATACCAAAGCAAAAAACCTGTTTGATGCGTTTAAACATTATCACCAAACCCTGGAAAAAGTCCGAGAAGGTGCAGAAAATAGTCGTATTTGTTGCTATGCAAAAACTAACATTTCTGTGATGTATTTTTAATTAATATAATTTTGAGCTCATGCCGTTGCCATGTTTTGCTTTTTAACAGACACATATTTCGAGAGATTTTTCTTTACCTTTTAGGAAAAGTTTAATACACTAAATCTTTCTTCTTTTTACGAGCTTTTATTTAACTTGCAATGTATGTAAGTGTGTTCGGGTCAAAATTGCAACTGAATTTTAAAGCAGTTATTCTCCACTAAGATGAAATTTTGCATATATGTTTAGTTTGGATGACAATGCATGTTCCGTATGGTGCCGGACGTTAAGAATTTCACCATCCCATGTCTTCCCGTGGGTGTCGTAAAAGGCGACTAAGGGACAAACCAGAGAATGGGCAGCAGCGTTCTCTGTGCTCCTATAACAACCATACTGCGATCGCCAATCCGCCTGCCAAGCGTGGCGATTATGGCAAAACCCCCCCTATGAATAGCACAAATAAAAAATGGCCCCTAGTGCCCGGCAGCCCGCCTACCCTCGACTACGGTAGCGGTCGAGGTTACGGCATGGCAAGGGGTGCTAAGAATCTCCGGACGAGATCCGGCTACCCCAACAATCACCGACGACTGGACCTGGCAACGTACAACACGCGCACACTTCGGACCGACGAGAAGATCACCGAGCTCGAAGAGGAATTGAGCAGGTTGCGATGGAGCATTATAGGGTTATCTGAAGTCCGAAGAGAGGGGAAGGACTCGATAATCCTCAAATCCGGTAACCTGCTCTATTTCCGAGAGGGTGACCGGCAGTCCCAAGGTGGTGTCGGATTTATCGTCCACAGGTCCCTTGTGAACAACGTGGTGAAGATCGAGAGTGTGTCGACCAGGGTGGCGTACCTTATACTCAGAATATCCTCTAGATATTCGCTGAAGGTCATACAGGTCTACGCCCCAACCTCGGCACACCCCGACGACGAGGTAGAGACCATGTATGAGGATATCTCCAGAGCCATGCATGGTTTCAAAACTCACTTCACCGTTGTCATGGGGGACTTCAACGCTAAACTGGGCAAACGAGACGAGGATGAGCTGCAAGTGGGGCAATTTGGAGTTGGACGACGGAACCACCGGGGTCACCTACTGGCCAGTTTTATGGAGAAGGAGGGCCTCTATATGGTGAACTCCTTCTTCAAAAAGCGTGAACACCGGAAGTGGACCTGGCAGAGCCCCGATGGTGCAACAAAAAATGAGATCGACTTCATCATGTCAACCAAGAAGCAAATGTTCAATGATGTCTCTGTGATCAATTCGGTAAAAACCGGGAGCGATCACCGCATGGTAAGAGGCACATTGAACATTAATATTAAGCTTGAAAGGTCTCGACTGATGAAGTCCACGCTCCGTCCAGCACAGGTCCAGGTCCAAAACCCCGAGAGCTTTCAGCTCGAACTCCAGAATCGTTTCGAGTGCCTGGGGAGCTCCGTGGACGAATACAGCGACGGGTTCGTGGAAGCTGTCCATACGGTCGGGTCTAAGTTTTTCAAGACCCGTCGTACAGACAGAAACAAAAAGCTCTCTGATCATACCCTCAAGCTTATGAAGGAGAGGCGTGAGATGATCCTGCAGTCTTCAGATGAGGCGTACAAATACAGACAGATCTCTAAATCCTTGAAAAGAGACCTCCGCCGCTTTAATACCGAGCGTATTAAAGACGCGATTGAGCGAAATAAAGGCTCCAAGGTGTTTTCAAGGGATCTGTCTATTGGGCAGAGCCAGCTCACGAAACTGAAGACCGATGATGGCAGGATTGTATCCGCCAAACCGGAGCTTCTGAGGGAGATCGAGAGTTTCTATGGGCAGTTGTACACGTCAACCAGTAAACCCGTTGCGAAACTAGCAAACGACCCAAGAGCTAGATTGACCCGACACTATACCGAAGATATCCCGGACGTCAGCCTGTACGAGATTAGGATGTCTCTGAAACAGCTTAAAAACAACAAGGCGCCGGGTGATGACGGAATCACGGCTGAACTCCTGAAGGCGGGTGGAAAACCGGTCCTCAAGGCCCTTCAGAAGCTTTTTGATTCCGTCATACTCGAGGGCAAAACGCCACAGGCATGGTGCAGGGGTGTGGTGGTACTCTTCTTCAAGAAGGGCGACAATGCCCGGCTGAAGAACTATAGGCCCATCTTGCTTCTTAGCCATGTTTACAAGTTGTTTTCAAGAGTCATCACGAATCGTCTCGCGCGCGGGTTGACGATTTCCAGCCTCCCGAACAAGCCGGATTCCGAAAAGGCTTTAGCACCGTAGACCACATACATACGCTGCGGCAGGTTATACAGAAGACCGAAGAGTATAACCTGCCTCTCTGTTTAGCGTTTGTGGACTACGAGAAAGCCTTCGATTCGATCGAGACTTGGGCTGTACTACAGTCTCTCCAACGGTGCCAGATCGACTACCGGTACATTGAGGTGTTGAAGTGTCTGTACAAAAACGCCACTATGTCAGTCCGTCTTCAGGATCAGACCTCGAAACCTATCCTTCTCCAGCGCGGCGTAAGACAGGGAGACGTAATTTCTCCGAAACTGTTCACTGCTGCGCTGGAGGACGTCTTCAAGGTTCTGGACTGGAAGGGGCTTGGCATCAACGTTAATGGCGAGTACATCACTCACCTTCGGTTTGCCGACGACATAGTGATCATGGCTGAGACCATGGAGAGCCTCAGTAAAATGCTCGATGACCTTAGTAGAGCTTCCGAAAGAGTGGGTCTTAAAATGAACATGGACAAAACCAAGGTCATGGTGAACGCCCATGTAAAACCCACTCCTATCAAGATCGGAGACTCTACACTTGAAGTTGTAGACGATTATGTTTACCTGGGACAAACGGTCCAGTTGGGTAGGTCCAACTTCGAGAAAGAGGTCAACCGTCGAATCCGACTCGGCTGGGCGGCGTTCGGGAAGTTGCGTGGTATCTTCTCGTCCAATTTACCGCAGAGTCTCAAGACAAAAGTCTATGACCAGTGTGTGTTGCCAGTGATCACCTATGGGACCGAGACGTGGTCGCTCACAATGGGCCTTATCAGAAAGCTTAAAGTCACCCAAAGGGCAATGGAGAGGGCTATGCTCGGAATTTCCTTGCGTGATCACGTCAGAAATGATGATATCCGCAGGAGAACCAAAGTTACCGACATAGCCCGAAGAATTGCCAAACTTAAGTGGCAGTGGGCAGGGCACATTGCTCGCAGAACGGATGGCCGATGGGGCCGAAAAGTTCTGGAGTTGCGACCGCGAACTGGAAGACGATGCGTTGGAAGGCCTCCCACTAGGTGGACCGATGACCTGGTTAAGGTTGCGGGAAGGCGCTGGATGCGAGACGCACGGGATCGGTCAATGTGGCGACGCCTGGGGGAGGCCTATGTCCAGCAGTGGACGTCTTTCGGCTGAGATGATGATGATGATGATGATGCATGGTTAGCTGAGTGACGTCATTCTTAATCCAATATGGTGGATGGCCCAAGATAGCGGACTAGTTATTTTTTGTGCACTGCCTAAGATGGCGGACTAGTTATTTTTTATGCACTGCCATGATATGGGTATCAAATGAAATAGTTTGCTGAGAGGAATACGAAAAAAGATTTTTTAATGAATAATTTTATTTCTTCTAGGTAGAATTCCTAGAAACATTCGTCCGACAAACCGAGTCGATATACAGCCAACGTTGCAAGTTACTGCGAGTTGAACTGGACGTCGTCATAACTGAACAGGAACACTTGTACGCTTTCATGCAGTTCATGAAGACTACTAGCCACCTGCACTTGCTTAACTTCTATAATGATATCAGTGAGTATATAGTACATTTCGTGTCGAACATAAAAAGTCGAGATTTTAACACGAGCGATGTAGCCAATTTCGAAAGCTACGTGCGAGTTTTAAAATAAAGCCTTTTTGTGCGAAACACGAACGATTCTTTTTCCACTACCTGATGAGCTTACTTAATTAAATGCAAATAAGTTCCAACAACAATTTATTAGAGACGTTCGGACTAAAAACCACAGATTATATACACACAATCAACGCGCGCTTTTTCGAGAGGTAACAGGTTCAGTATCATTCTGCCAGTTACATAATTATCCATACAAAAGTCATTTCGTAACTTTTATTATATATTTTAGTTTTTTTTTTTTTTTTATAATCTTGTGTCTAAATGTTCATATTTCGAAACGAATTTCTTAGGCAATGTGTTACATAATAGACAAGGTGGTGGAAAATTAAATTAACATTTTGTTGATGCTAATAATGTTCCGTTTCAGTTTCTAGCCACCTCGTTTTGCACTGCCAAAACTGGCGTATTTTTTTTTACCATTGGCTTCTTTTCCTGCTCAGAATCAGTCAATATGAGTCTTTTAGTCTTTTGTTAAGTCTAATGGCTGGTTTCTGAATTAAGAATTGGTGGTTTTGTGTTTTTAGGGTTCCGTAGCCAAATGGCAAAAAACGGAACCCTTATAGATTCGTCATGTCTGTCTGTCTGTCTGTCTGTCTGTCTGTCCGTCCGTATGTCACAGCCACTTTATTCCGAAACTATAAGAACTATGCGGTTGAAACTTGGTAAGTAAATGTATTCTGTGAACCGCATTAAGATTTTCACACAAAAATAAAAATAAAACAATAAATTTTGGGGGTTCCCATACTTGAAACTAAAACTAATTTTTTTTTTTTCATCAGACCCATACGTGTGGGGTATCTATGGATAGGTCTTCAAAAATGATATTGAGGTTTCTAATATCATTTTTTTCTAAACTAAATAGTTTGCGCGAGAGACTCTGCCAAAGTGGTAAAATGTGTGTCCCCTCCCCCTGTAACTTATAAAATAAGAGAATGATAAAACTAAAAAAATATGTGATGTACATTACCCTGTAAACTACCAGCGAAAATTGGTTTGAACGAGATCTAGTAAGTAGTTTTTTTTTAATACGTCATTAATCGTAAACCGCAATTTACCAAGTACGGAACCCTTCGTGCGCGAGTCCGACTCGCACTTGGCCGGTTTTTAAGTGTACTTTAACCTGAAAACCAGTCAAGGTTTTGGCGTTAAAGTTGGGTTTAACACCTATTTGAATTCTCTGTTTAAATTCTGTATTCCGAAATCGGCCATAGCAACTTATCGTCAACGATTTTATTACCAAATACAATCCGAATTGTTTTAGCAACACCCTCGAAAATCAAAAAAACCAAAAGCTTCTGTTAGACTGATGAGTCTAACATCTCACTGCTAAAATCTGCAGGTATTTTTTATTTTAATAAAACTTAATATATGTATTTTTGTTGCAGAATCATTTCAAACAAAGATCCTGAACCCTGACATGAACAGTTCAGAAGAGGAGTCCCTCCTGCGCCAGGCGCGAGTGATGTACAGCACGTACTTGTCTGTGGGACACCCGCTGCCTATCTTCGGCGAGCTGGCGCAAGAGTTGCAGGCGCTGTTGCAGCACGACAACAGTATCAACAAGTAATGTAGCTTATTTGTACCACATTCTATACCGACTCTATACTCCATTTCAAATGGCATAAGAAAAATAAATCACTTTTTACAGTCCGTTTAACCGACTTTCTACATGTGTTTGATCACTTGGTTCCCTTCATGATAGTGGAGCTAAGTAGTGCCAATCCATGCGTCATGTTCGTGAACGGGCGCCATCAGTTAGGATGGGTCGTAACTTGGTTGCCTCGGCATGTTTTTAATTAATTATTGTATTTTGAGGTTGTTTACTTTACTCTAGACGCTTTTACGTGCTCGTCTTTTTACATCGTTCTCACATATATATGTAATTTTCCAACAAGAATGATGTAACTAAATATTGTTATTAAAACTTGTTTATGGAAAAAGGGTCCGTGGAGTTTCTTGCACATTCTTTTCATTATTGTATTTTTTTTATTCTAACAGTACCTTAATTGTTTAGTTGAAATAAAATATTTTGATGTTTGATTCCGTAAAGATAAGGATGACATAAAAAGCATAATCCTGTTATGAATACCAACTGTTTACTGCGGCTGCGATGTGTGTGCTTACGTAGCAATATAACTGCATTTACCTATTTAAAAACAAATACTTATTTATTTTATTAAAGCCTAGTTTTTGATCTATAGTTAAGCAATGGTTAAATGTGTGTATATGCTAGCGATTCCCCGCGGCTTCGCTCCAGTCAACTGGCAACCTACCCTCTACCAAAAACCAATATGTTTGTAGTACTTACGTATAACCGTAGCTACTACACCAACGCACGCGGATAAAGCAGTTTGATAGAGCTTTTTCTTCCGTCTTGACAAATATTAATATTTAAGGGTAACCAAGATATTTAGCGTAATGCTATATAGCATATAGTTCTCCTTATGAAAGTGGCTATGATATACAAAAATAATTTTCAGATCCGACTGGTAGTTCCATAAATTAACGCGTTCAAACAAACAAACAATCAAACTCTTCCGCTTTATTATATTATATATAATTATTGTACATAGATGCTGTTCGATTGTGGAATGAGTTGCCGATGTCAGTAAGACAAGCCCAGTCACTAGCATCTTTTAAAGATCTTGTTAAGAACCATTTCCTTTCTATTTAATGCTTTTCTGTTTCTTCCAATTTTTTTTCTATCATTGTTCAACCCTTCTTTGAATTTTTTTAACATGTAATATTATGTATGTATGTTTATTTGTAAGTTTGTGTATAGTATTTTATATAACTATATAATTTTTAGGTATTAATATTTTTTAATGTAGCAGTACACCCTATCCCCTGTTTTTATCTTAAGTTCTTTAGTCCATCCAAAGGTTGTCTGGTAGATATCGCTGTCAGCAATAAGACCGCCTTTGTACCCATAGTATTAAGTTGATGTAAAATATATATGTAATTATTTTTTTTGGTGTAATTACAATAAAGTATATTCTATTCTATTCTATAGATAAGTGGGAGAGTTAAATATTTGACCATTTGTTAGACTAACAACTGATGATAAAACGTGTTTAACCGAAATTTTAAACCATTCGTTACCATATTTAACCATTGGTTGAGTTATCTACAGAGTTAAAAACTGGGCCAGAATCTAGCTGAAAATATGGTGGTGTTTTCACGGCAGTTTACTAATAATAGTGGGTAATTTGGAAGGAGCAACCAGAACAACTCGTGTTAGTTTTTAAAAAGATCTGTTGCGTCGTTGATGGTAGATTTTATTCCTCAGGTTCCAAACCAGTCGAGCGCTGTACCAAGCTGCAAGACAATCACATGCTGTATTAGAAAAGCTATGGCTGCCTAAGTTTTTACATAGTGAAGAGGTAATTATTAACAAATATAACAAAGATTATTGTTAAAAAGTATGTTGTTATATTATCTTTATGATAAATAAAATTAAAGCTGGTTTTATTGTTCACAGTTTTACTTCTTACTGTTGGGAAGCAGGATACCTATAGGGTATCAGAAGCAGATGGTGAAAAAGTAAGTTTGAGTTTCTAAATACTGATTTTCGGGACGTTTCCTGGGTCGAAAAATGATAATTCTATTTAGTCAGTCAGTGAGATTATCACATAATATTGGACCCATATTTTATGCTTTATCAAAATAAGTAAAAATTGACAAAGATAAAGCGCATCAAAGTTCAGGAGTGGGGGCTTGTGACGTCACTTTGTGAGTATGAAGTGCAGCACACCGTGACGTCACACGATATTTCAACGCGCTGTATCGTCATAGTAAAAATTTACAAACAGGATGGAAACTACCTACAAACGCTCGAAACGGCACATTCACACAAACGTACGCACCGACGAGACCGCTCATGAGATCACGTATGTTTGTGTAAGTGTGCCGTTTCGAGTGTTTGTAAGTCGTTTCCATACTGTTTGTATATTTTTACTGTGGTATCGTCGTCACTTTATGTTTACGTGTCAAAAGAAAAATACATGTCCAATATTTTTTATTAATCTGCCTGACGGACAAAAAACTATATTAAAGTCAACTACCCTATTAAACATTATTTGTCTAAAATGTTAAACTTAAATCTGATGAACTTTTATATTTCGTGATAAAAGTTTGATATTATTCATACGGAAAAACTGTTTAGACTGGGGTTTTAGGATGAAAAAGGAAATTAAAGTCGACCCACAACACACCTTTGGAGGTATCACACAGGTTGTAAAGTCCCACAAACCTCCATAGAAAAGGGAGAATTCTCCGAAAAGACGGGTGTTGTGTCTGGTCTGGGCAACTGCCCAACGGTTGTTGTCGGACTGGTGGCGGCGTTGGTGCCGCTACACACCCATCTCCAAAATACGAAAAATAAATGGTTTTGCTTACCATTGAATACCTCTTGAATATTAAGAAAAAACTAACTAGAAAAAAAATCTAAAATTAGATATTCATTTATTTACCTCTCTTCCAGGTCACAAGATAAACTCTTAAACACAGCTCTAAAAATCGGCCATAGACTCAAAGGAGCACTAAAACCACAGACAGTAGACGGACAAGTGCTAGAGAGCTACACCAATTGTGAAGACTCGGAGGGTGATGGCGGCGACAATATGGACATATTGAAGTATTTAGATAATTTGGCGGTTGAAGATGCGGCTAGAGGACACGATTTGAGCACTTATAAGGTTGTGCTTACTAATGTTGAGACCAAGTTGGTGAGTTATTTTGTTTTTCTTCTTAAATATGCCGTACTTAATTCAATATTTTTCAATTATGGCAACTAATAGGGAAGTTTCACACAAAAAAAACAAAACAAAATAGGAAATTTAAAGATTATTTATTTAAATTAGGCTCAATATTTAGCAGTGGTGGCCCAGTGGTATCGGCCGCGACTTACAAGTTGTAAGTCGTGGGTTCGAGCCCAGGCAAGAGCTTTAATTTGTGTAAATTATTTCATCACCTTTCAAACCGGTGAAGGCAAACCGGCATTTCCTAGAACCAAAAAGTCGAAAACATGTGATATCCACCAACCCGTGCTGGGCCCGCGTGGTGGATTACGACCCATTCCCTCTCACAGAGAAGAGGCCTGTGTCCCAGCAGTGGGCACATTAATAGGCTAATGATGATGATGATAATGAATAATTTTTGTAAATCCAAAATTACGAAAATGGTCCTCCAAAATCGTCGCCACTTCTAGTGTTTTTTGCTGCCAAGAAGTAGTTGCGCAACGATCTCCTCGGTAGGCGGCAATCTATTATTCTGTCTGTTTATACAATAGTGTGCAAAGTTATATGGCATATGAAAAAATAACATAAACCTTCAACTGTCCATTCCAGACACAATAGAAATTACCATTGTTCTAATCCGATTCGGTCTGATGGACAGATGACCGGCTATTTTAACTATGTCTTCTGCTGATAATTTTAGGATAGACATGATTTGAACACTAATTCTACTCTCTGTCCAGCCTGTTATTTTACATTTGATAGATGCACGCATAAGAAGTTCCATAATTATTAACAGGCAACCGTAGACAACAAAATGAAATACTTCATGGACGCTTACAATAGTGAAGCGACGTGCTCTTAAACCACGATGTTCCGATGATTTAAAATTCATACATGAATCGAATTATGTATCAGCAAATAAAGCAGTAAAAATTAAATATTTTCATTTTATTATCATAAAACATAATAATTTATCAATAAGATATGTAAGTAAGGTTAAATATTGAAAAAAGTAATAATGGTTACATTATAATATACATTAAATTATACGTACATAAAACTTACCCTCAGTTTCCCAGCTTAAAATTATCGGAGAATTAATGTGACAAATTGTCAAACACGCGTTATCTGCTGTGATTGGTTGAATGAATTTTCAACAGCCAATCACAGCAGATAACGCGTGCTTGACAATTTGTCACATTAATTCTCCGATAATTTTGAGCTGGGAAACTGAGGGTAAGTCATTTAAACTCATGGGTATGTCTATAAAACAATACAAAATGTCTTCAATAAAAACGATTAAAATGTCTTCGTAAATAAAGTCGATTGTTGTATAATACTCACAGCGGATCTTTGTGTCTCTGAAGTTGGATCTGTCAACTATTACGCATGAAACAGATTTACTGCATAGAGTAAGCGAGATAGGATGATGCGACAAACGTATGCGAGTGAAAGAGACACAAAGATCCGTTGTGAGTATTATATGATATTGAATCGGTGACAAATTATGTCATCACTAAATGATAACTTTTTGAGCTGTCAAAGGTAAAATGACAGGCTGGAAGGAATATAGATAAAAAAAACATTATCAAATGAAAAACACAAAATATCTGTTTATATCTGGGCAGAAAGTACTCAAGTCTATCTGGGTTATCAATTATCACAGAAAATTATTGAAATATTTTATCTGGTGTGGTACGTTTCTATACCATGCCTGCATCATTTTCAGTGTTCATAGTTCAACTATTTTTATATTGCTGTCACCAGTTAACAAACATAGTTTAGTGTCAATGTATCAGAATGCTCCCTGGTCTTGGATGGAATACCAAATCTCTTATAAACGATTCCAATCTAGTCAGTTTAAATGCTGCTAAGACCCAGGCGTGTCTTTTTGCCGCAAAAAAGAGCCTATCCCACCCGGCTCCATCTTACCGTGGTGTAACCGTGCTGATAACGGACCATCTCGACCGTCTTGGTCTTACGTTAACATCGACCCTCAATTTTGGTCCATTCATTGAGGCAAAGGCTCAGTTGGCTGCAAAAAAGTTGGGGATCCTGGCAAAGGTGAGACGGTACTTCACGCCTGAACAGCTGCTCAAATTGTATAAAGCGCAAGTTCGGGCATGCATGGAGGACTACTCTCACCTCTGGGACGGATCTGAACTTGATGCACTTGATTCGATTGACAAACGGGCCAAGAGGCTTATCGGCAACGATGCACTGGTCGCCTCAAAGCTCCAGAGCCTTGATCATCGACGCCAAGTGGCCAGTCTGTCGGTTTTTTATCGTTTACATTTCGGGGAGTGTGCGATGGAACTGCACAATTTGTTTCCACCTAGCCCTTTCCATCACCGGACAACAAGACGTACGGCAATGTGCCACCGGTACATGGTGGACATCCCACCCATACGTACCAAGCGTTTTGCGAATACTTTCATTGTACGCACATCTAAGGAGTGAAATTCCCTGCCGGAGTCTTTGTTTCCTGATAGCTACAACCTTGGGGTCTTTAAGTCAAGAGTGAATAGGTTACTTCTCGGCAAGCGTGCTTCAGCGTCGACCACATCATCACTTACCATCAGGTCAGATAGTGGTCAAACGCGAGCCTATCGATAAATAAAAAAAAACAAACAAACATCTTAGGCTTAGCACGCATTGCGATTTTTAGACGCGCGGCTTTTATTCGTGCGAATTTTTATCCGCGTACTGAATGATAACTAATACGCACTGCGGATAAAATACCGCGCGGTTTTTGTCTCTTTTTCCTGGAAGCCTGGAACGCTTCTGTAATTTTTGGTCTCTTTCTCCTTGAACCTCCTGGAACGCTCCTGCAAGCCTGGGCGCCTGGAAGAAGAATCCCAAGCCTTACTATCAATTTTATTCTCTTTTCTTCCACTATAGCAAGCCCCACCCCGTCGCGGCACAGTCCGAGTGTTCACGCTCACAGTGCACCGCGTGGAGGCCGGCTCGGGCGCGTCGCTGTGGAGCGTGGAGAGAAGCGAACACGACTTCCATCTGTTGAGGAGCAAGCTGCACGAGTTCCACGGAGACAGGCTGCTGCTGGACCTCACGCTACCCTCCCGGAGGTAGGATATTCTTGACTATACAATACTCTTTGATATTACCACATTAACCTCCAATGATTAAACTGTGAAGATTAACAACTTAAGGTTCAGTTGAAAACCAGCGTCATGCAACTTCCAGTAGTCTGGCATTTTGCTGAACTGCACCTTTTTGGCGCAGCCGCGGGGCACACCATGTATGTAATTGTTTTAAAATTAAGTTCCCTTTTATTTGTACCTACATTGTGTGTATAGGTCTACCGGAATCTCATGGCAAATGTGGAAATAAAAATGTGTTGTCTGCAATACTGGAAAATTGGATTAAACGATCTTGATACTGTTTAATTTTTATTTATGTCTTTAGTATTAATGAACATGAGGTACCTATATTATACACACATCAACACGGTCTAGGGATATTTCATACTCAATTAAATAACTCGAAAAGTACTGGCCGCCTTGGAATCTTTTATACACCGATTTGTTTGTAATTTATCTCAGACTAATTCCAAATTCAAATTTTTGAAAATTCTTTTGTTTCGGTGGCATAAAAATGTCTTGATGTGTAGGAGAGGGAATTTTCATTTGTGCGAAATTTAGAAAACAGTTTTTTTTTCATTTTTAAACGAAAGATAAAGTTAAAATTGAGGTATTGTAGCCATGCAACGCCAACATTTGACGAGGGCGCAGATGTTACAAGCTGTGGGAATGCTGGAAGCTGGGTCTGTTCAGCGTAATGTTGCTGAGGCCATAGGGACCCACCAAAAAGTAATTTCAAGATTGTGGACACGCTATCGTGCCACAGGTGAAGTAGCGGAGAGGCACCAAGTCGCATCACTACCCCCAGACAAGACCGATTTTTGCAAATTACTGCGCGAGCTCAACCAAATGCAACGGCGACCCAATTGGTCCAAAGGCTGCGAGTGGAACACCAAGTGCTTGTGAGTGACCAAACTGTAAGAAGGCGACTGCATGAAAGCAATCTACGCTCTCGTAGACCACTCCGGGTCCCACCTTTACGGAGAGGCAATCGTGGACGACGATTAGAATAGGTTCGGAACCACGTGGACTGGGGCCGTGAGCAATGGTCCAATGTGCTGTTCACGGATGAATCCAGGTTCGGCTTCCATCCAGATTCACGAAGGACGCGTGTTTGGCGAGTTCCTGGACGATGGAGCCGTCTTCAGAACCCTCAGGAAGTTCACCCATACCAAGGAGGAACAATTATGGTTTGGGCAGGAATTCGTCTTGGAGGACGGACGGATCTCGTTTGGGTGCGGGGCAATATGACGGCAGAACGATACGTCCAACAGGTGCTGGGGCCCGTAATCTTGCCCCACAGAACACAAATGGGGCAAGATTTCCTGCTCATGCACGACAATGCCCGGGCACATACGGCGAGAACGGTAGCAGCTTGGTTACATACACTCAATGTTAGGGCCTTAGACTGGCCTGCTCAATCGCCAGATCGAAATCCCATTGAGCATGCGTGGGATATGCTGCAAAGAAGAGCTCTGAAGGAAGTTCCCAAATATCTGGCTACAGAAGATCAACTTTTTGCGCCCCTTAGAAGGACATGGGACAATATTCCGCAGCAAGACATTGACAACCTTGTTCTGAGCATGCCGAATCGTTGCCGATGTGTTATGAACATCATGGGCGCTTTCTCAGACTACTAACTTCAAGTTTATAAACACAAATTAAATGATTTTTCTGTTTTTACTCATAAATTAAAAGTTAATTCATGTACGGTTTCCGTCTATGCTTAATTTTTTTTTCCATAAAATAATGAATTTTTAATCGAAGTACCTTAACCATTATTAAAAAATGGTAGAATATTAAATAACGTAACTTTGAAATATATACATGTCATATAAATAATTAACACATTGATAGTAATTCGCTTTTTAAAAATATCCCTAGACCGTGTTAATGTGTTTAGTAGTCACAGCGGATCTTTGTGTCTTTGAACTTGGTCCTGCCAACCATTGCGTAACAAACAGTTTGTCATCGAGTATACTGCATAGAGTAAGCGAGATAGGACGATGTGACATACATAAGCGAGTGAAAGAGACAGTTATACAATGCTATCTTCACCTTCAACATTGACACAAAAATAGCTACTGCGCGGGGTCTTGCAACCAATTCAGAGACACAAAAATCCACTGTGAGTATTATAGGTAAGTGAAAGAATAATGTTGTTATACATCGGGTTCTTAAAATAGGAAAAATAAATCAATTGAATATTAATTTATGTACTAATTTATTATATATCATTTAAAATCATACTAATAACTTAAAACCTCATTCAGAACTAGAAAACTAGAATACGATTCCATGAACTCCACTGGCATTTCAAAAACTTGTATCTTTGTAGTTTTATGTCATCTCTCTCCATCAAAATGGTTCTTTTTCATTGGCATTTAACATAACATTCAAAACCAATATCTTTATGTATAAAGTCTGTAAAAAATAATAAAATTTATCATGTTACTTATAGTCATTCATCATCATCAGTCTATATATACTTTTTTTATGTAAGTTTTATGGCCTGGTTGCTAGGACCTTTTAGCCACGTCTTTGGAAAGAGTTTTGGATCTTATATTTATTCTTTAGTATACATTAGAATGCGGATGTAACAGATTCTCATGTTTTTTGGAGTATTTGGCAGCAAATTGTATCGAGTCAGTCATCCCAGTAATCTTTGCAGAGGCAGTCAATACTACAATAAAATACTCCGCTCCATTATCCCGAGATCACTTCTGTCAATGATTTTACAAATGGTCCAGTTGCGTAGGCAGTTGAGACACAAAACTACACCAATAATATATCACAATATCCACTAGGAATCAATTTGCAAATAATATTAACAGCCACTGAACTTCACTCGACAAAATCCCGCCAAAAACTCCCGTCTATATACACGTCCCACTGCAGGGCGCAGATTATTACTTAATATGTTTCTTACGTCAAAGATTCTCAATCTCCGTTAAAATCAATATCTTGTCGAAGAATTAGTAACAGTTACATTACTGTTGCCATTTCCTTCCGGCCATCATTCGATGTGCCCTGACCTACGATTTACCATATAATAGTAATGGAACGAAATAAAAATTAAGTAAGAAAAATATAAAATAAACTAAAAGTATCAAAACAAGTCAGTCCAACTTACCGGTCCATATTAAGACGCACTTTAAAATCAAAGATTGAGTTTGATTTACGCCTTCTTCTTCCCTTATTTTACGATACACATTGAAAACAATATGTCTCGCTTGAGATCGAAGTGGGATTTTCGACATTTTCACAAAAATAAAAAAATTTCAAGATAATATCAAAAAATTTCAGCAGCGGTTGACACATCAAGTACTTTGATTAGACAGGTGACAATTGACATTGCCATATGAAAATCACAATTTAAAAAAAATACAAAATGCCATGAGATTCTGGTAGACCTATATCTGTGTGTGCCAAATAAACTAGTTTTCTTTTTTTTCTTCTTTCTTTCTTTCTAATAAATAGTTTCGGAGAAATGCGTGGACAAACATACATACACTTATGCTATGAACATAGGCACACAGGTTTAGAAGCCCACATAAAGTACTTTATGTAAATTTTGTGCAATTCCAACAATATTACATACATACGTATCGAATTAATAACCTCGTTTTTTTTTAAGTTTGAAGTCGGTAATAAAGAACACAATACTGTATGGATCAAGTTATCCGAAATAAATGAATTTGAATAAGGGCGGTTACGCACTACATCCGTGATCCGTGAATTGAGTTCCGAGTTCGAAATGTTCTGAATTATGACGTATTATGACGGATATAGTTCGGTGCGTAAGCTTCCCTACAAGAAGTACTACAACTACTTCGGAACCGAAATTTCACGGATACGGATCGGATGTAGTGCGTAACCGCCCTAAGAAGTCTGTTCAGTAAATAAATTAAACATTAGGAAGAATTACCAAAAAAGTTAGTAAATTATTCTAAAAGATAAATTCTTGACCAGCAATCTCTTTTCCAATTCCAGAGACAACAGCCCCCTAGAAACTCTGCGCTACAAATACGAAGACTTTCTCCAGCGACTTCTACAGAAAAGCCTTCTCCAGACCAGTGAACTTCTCCGTATATTCCTTACCGAAGATGGCGATTTCTCCATCGTGGTCCAGGCTTCCACTATGAACGCTACCAGTAATGACCTGGGGAATATATACCAGAGTGTAGCTCATAAGTTACGGAAGGAAAAGGGACAGCATTTGGAAAGCTTCCTGAGAAATCTGTTGGTGTCTTCTGATATTGAGCGGTATCAGGCTTTGTGAGTATGTTTATCATGTCTTTATTGTACATTTTCCAGATTTTTTATTGTAACAATCCTAATTAAACCAAGAAAATTTTATTTCAAAATGATAAAAATAAACACACCAAAAATAAATAAAAATAAACAACCTGTTTTAATCAACAGAAAAAAATACCCGTTTAATTCCGTTGAAAGGATTTTCATGGAAGCCCATGCTAGCAGCTTATGTAGTTAACCTTATTTTTAAAGAGACGCGACATTAAATACAATTTGCATACAATTTCTTCTTAGTTTAAGGCTGAGTAACAAAATACGTCTGAGTGGCCTAAGAAAAGTTCTAACACACTCTTCTCTCCCCAGAAAACAAGGCACAGCCCGCGAGGTAGAAGAAGCACAAGAGATGAGCGAAGAAATCGCAGTAGAAGTACACACGAAGCGACAAAGACGCGTGCGCAACATTCACGCGAGCGTGTTCCAGAACAACTTCGACGTGACAGCGGTAGTGCGCAGTGTGGACACAGAGTACCAGAGCAGCGTGGTCGGCTTCACGCAGTGTCTTATGTATGCGTGTGAGTATTACTTACAATATGTTAGTGTGTGTGTTGTTAACAACTTCGACGTGACAGCGGTAGTGCGCAGTGTGGACACAGAGTACCAGAGCAGCGTGGTCGGCTTCACGCAGTGTCTTATGTATGCGTGTGAGTATTACTTACAATATGTTAGTGTGTGTGTTGTTAACAACTTCGACGTGACAGCGGTAGTGCGCAGTGTGGACACAGAGTACCAGAGCAGCGTGGTCGGCTTCACGCAGTGTCTTATGTATGCGTGTGAGTATTACTTACAATATGTTAGTGTGTGTGTTGTTAACAACTTCGACGTGACAGCGGTAGTGCGCAGTGTGGACACAGAGTACCAGAGCAGCGTGGTCGGCTTCACGCAGTGTCTTATGTATGCGTGTGAGTATTACTTACAATATGTTAGTGTGTGTGTTGTTAACAACTTCGACGTGACAGCGGTAGTGCGCAGTGTGGACACAGAGTACCAGAGCAGCGTGGTCGGCTTCACGCAGTGTCTTATGTATGCGTGTGAGTATTACTTACAATATGTTAGTGTGTGTGTTGTTAACAACTTCGACGTGACAGCGGTAGTGCGCAGTGTGGACACAGAGTACCAGAGCAGCGTGGTCGGCTTCACGCAGTGTCTTATGTATGCGTGTGAGTATTACTTACAATATGTTAGTGTGTGTGTTGTTAACAACTTCGACGTGACAGCGGTAGTGCGCAGTGTGGACACAGAGTACCAGAGCAGCGTGGTCGGCTTCACGCAGTGTCTTATGTATGCGTGTGAGTATTACTTACAATATGTTAGTGTGTGTGTGTTGTTAACAACTTCGACGTGACAGCGGTAGTGCGCAGTGTGGACACAGAGTACCAGAGCAGCGTGGTCGGCTTCACGCAGTGTCTTATGTATGCGTGTGAGTATTACTTACAATATGTTAGTGTGTGTGTTGTTAACAACTTCGACGTGACAGCGGTAGTGCGCAGTGTGGACACAGAGTACCAGAGCAGCGTGGTCGGCTTCACGCAGTGTCTTATGTATGCGTGTGAGTATTACTTACAATATGTTAGTGTGTGTGTTGTTAACAACTTCGACGTGACAGCGGTAGTGCGCAGTGTGGACACAGAGTACCAGAGCAGCGTGGTCGGCTTCACGCAGTGTCTTATGTATGCGTGTGAGTATTACTTACAATATGTTAGTGTGTGTGTTGTTAACAACTTCGACGTGACAGCGGTAGTGCGCAGTGTGGACACAGAGTACCAGAGCAGCGTGGTCGGCTTCACGCAGTGTCTTATGTATGCGTGTGAGTATTACTTACAATATGTTAGTGTGTGTGTTGTTAACAACTTCGACGTGACAGCGGTAGTGCGCAGTGTGGACACAGAGTACCAGAGCAGCGTGGTCGGCTTCACGCAGTGTCTTATGTATGCGTGTGAGTATTACTTACAATATGTTAGTGTGTGTGTTGTTAACAACTTCGACGTGACAGCGGTAGTGCGCAGTGTGGACACAGAGTACCAGAGCAGCGTGGTCGGCTTCACGCAGTGTCTTATGTATGCGTGTGAGTATTACTTACAATATGTTAGTGTGTGTGTTGTTAACAACTTCGACGTGACAGCGGTAGTGCGCAGTGTGGACACAGAGTACCAGAGCAGCGTGGTCGGCTTCACGCAGTGTCTTATGTATGCGTGTGAGTATTACTTACAATATGTTAGTGTGTGTGTTGTTAACAACTTCGACGTGACAGCGGTAGTGCGCAGTGTGGACACAGAGTACCAGAGCAGCGTGGTCGGCTTCACGCAGTGTCTTATGTATGCGTGTGAGTATTACTTACAATATGTTAGTGTGTGTGTTGTTAACAACTTCGACGTGACAGCGGTAGTGCGCAGTGTGGACACAGAGTACCAGAGCAGCGTGGTCGGCTTCACGCAGTGTCTTATGTATGCGTGTGAGTATTAAAATAACAGGAATACCAACCCTATATACTGCAAACCAAAGAGCTCTTCACAGGTGGTATGAGAATTGAACACATCGCTTGCTCAAGGCGGAGGGTACAAAGTATAAATTACATAACAAAGACATAAATTTGAAATTTCGATTAAAATCCTAAAAAAAAAAATGTCAAAGAATAAAAAACTCATTAAAAACAATGTAATGTACATATTGTTTTTCGCTATTTCAGCATTTATCCCAAAGTAAAAGTTGTTCACAATAATGAGTTCAAATAGCTCTTTTTGGATTCCCAGTTATTTTATTTACATCATCATAGAATACATATCGACCATGAAAAAGCAGCTTCCTAACCACAGACCACCACAACTAAATGCATACTTTTCTTTCTAATTCCAGTAATAAAAGTGATCCGTGTCCGCGGTGTCATCGCGCACATGGCGGGCTCGCTGCTGGCGCTGACCAGGGAGCTCATAGACGACGCCTTCAACTGTCTGCTCAACAGGACGCTGAGGAACCTGCTGCATGAGAGACGACTCGCGCATCTCATTAGGTTAGGGCATGGTGGGTAGCATCCAACACTATATCTTATCATCTGCCGGTTCCAGTTTACATGCAGCTGAATACTAGTATTCAACAAAGAGCGACTGCTTATCTGACCTCCACAACCCAGGATCGGGGTAACTTAATATATCTGAAAATACTTGTGTCATACTTTCTGGCTTCTAACTACCTAATAATCTAACTGGATATCAACGCCGGGGTCCCTCATGTGTCGGTACTCTCAGCAACATTGTTCTTGCTGCACATAAACGATCTGCTAAAACCCTTAAACATATGGGTATGCAGACGACATCACTGTTGCTGAGCGATAAATATCCGACGCGCGCACTACTGGCCCTCAGATCTTGTCTCCGGTAGGCCATGGTAGGGCGCTTGAAACTGTCCTTGAAGGCAGTCTCCGAATGGGGCGATGCCAATCTTGTCAGGTTCAAAGCTGTTAAGATCCAGGCGTGTCTTTTTTCCGCTATAAGGAGCCAATTCCAACTGGATCTTTCTTGCCGAGGTATGACCGTGCCGATAACGGACCATCTAGAGCTTATTGGCGTTACGTTGACATCGACCCTTGATGTTGGTACATTCATTGAGGCAAAAGCTCAACTGGCTGCCAAAAAGTTGGGGATCCTTGCCAAGGTGAGATGGTACTTCACGCCAGAACAGCTACTCAACATGTATCAAGCGCAATTTCGGTCATGCATGGAGTACTGCCACATGAGTAGATAAACGGAACAGAGACAAAGCTTCCAAAGAACGAGCAAAATTGTTACCTATTTTGGTAGGGTTGTCACAATAGGTGAAATCAAAAACAAAACATTTGTTAAATAGTTTTATTATTTACTAGCTGACCCGGCAAACTGTGTTTTGCCATAAAAACACCATTCATCTACCCTACATACCCTACCCTACTCTTCCTACTGTACCCTACCCTACTCTACCTACTGTACACTACCTACCCTACCCTAACCTACCTCCCCTACCCTACCTACCCTTTACTACTTAACCTACCCTACCTTACCTACTGTACCCTAACCTACCTACCCTACTATCCTATGTCCGTCTCCTGGTTCTAAGCTACCTCCGCCTCCCCACCAATTTTGAGCCAAATCGGTTCAGCCGTTCTTGAGTTATAAATAGTGTAACTAACACGACTTTATTTTATATGTCTCCTGGTTCTAAGCTACCTCCCCACCAATTTTCAGCCAAACAGGTTCAGCCGTTCTTGAGTTATAAATAGTGTAACTAACACGACTTTCTATTATATGTCTCCTGGTTCTAAGCTACCTCCCCACCAATTTTCAGCCAAACAGATTCAGCCGTTCTTGAGTTATAAATAGTGTAACTAACACGACTTTCTATTATATGTCTCCTGGTTCTAAGCTGCCACCCCACCAATTTTCAGCCAAACAGGTTCAGCCGTTCTTGAGTTATAAATAGTGTAACTAACACGACTTTCTATTATATGTCTCCTGGTTCTAAGCTGCCTCCCCACCAATTTTCAGCCAAACAGATTCAGCCGTTCTTGAGTTATAAATAGTGTAACTAACACGACTTTCTTTTATATGTCTCCTGGTTCTAAGCTACCTCCCCGCCAATTTTCATCCAAATCGATTCAATAGTTCTTGAGTTATAAATAGTGTAACTAACACGACTTTCTTTTATATATATTGATAGATTATGTATGATAGAATACTTTACAAATTACTTACTCAATTTTTTTTTTCATGTATTATTCATACACACAGTACAATAAACAACCATTATTAATAATAAAATACAACGTTTTTACATTTTACAATAAAATATTCAAACATGCAACTAACAAAACAAACAACGTGCGTTGCACAGACCCTGAGATTGTCCACTGGCTGTGCCAACGTAAACCGGTTTTTTCCAGTCTCGCCGCGTACGCGACAAGCGGCCAGTGGTCACGCACTCATGCGTCCGCGTGCTTGTAGTAGTGCAACCGATTCGCGCGGTTGTATGAAGCTTTATCTCTGTTCCGTTTATCTACTCATGTGGTACTGCTCTCATCTCCGGGACGGATCTGCCAAGTACCAGCTGGATGCACTTGAGTCGATCGAAAAACGGGCCAAGAGGCTCATCGGCAATGAGATACTGGTCGAATCTAAGATCCAGAGCCTTGTACATCGGCGCCGAGTTGCCAGCTTCGCGCCAGTACGAGCAAAGTCAAAGTCAAATATATTTATTCAATTAGACCAATAAACGGCACTTTTGAACGTCACATAAATTAAAACTAAAAATTAAAAGTAATAAAAAAAATATTTAAAAGTAATAAAAAAAAAAAAAAAAACAAGTTAAAAAAAAAAAAAAAAAATGATTCTACCGTGCATTCGGAAAGTAGATTGTTATGGAGAAGAACGCACAAGAAACTCCATACTTACACTTTTAAAAAAATTGGTGTTTTACAATATTAACATACGTACATCCATTAATATATGTGAGGACGATGCACCCAGAATAGCTCTACACACAGGTATGAAGTATTAAAAAGCATTAACAGGAAAATTAATTAATTTGATAAGTAGGAACATGGTTCTCACATACTTACAAATATTACAAACATAGGTAAAATACCTAATTCAACAACAACGGAACAGTGTGTGAGTCAACTTCAAAAAAAAAAAAAAAAAAAAAAAAAAAAAAAAAACAATGAATACAATAACTATGAATGGGAATATAAATTAACAAATTTGATTTTGTCTACACCAAAGATTGCCCTATGGAGCAGGACCAGCATGTTTCCAAGCATTCTTATCTTGAATATAATCATCTAATTTGTAATATGCTTGTTTACAAAGGGTGCTTTTAACTAAAGTTTTAAATTTACTTTCATTTAGTTTTAATATATCACAAGGTATTTTGTTATAGAATTTAACACAGTACCCCATGAAAAATGATTGTACTTTAGCTAGTCTGTAAGAAGGCTGATCTAACTTATCTTTATTTCTGGTATTACAATTGTGTCTATCACTGACTTTACTAAAGAGATGTATATTTTTCCTTACATACATAATATTTTCATAAATAAATTGGCAAGAAACTGTCATAATATTAATATTTTTAAACAGTTCCCTAAGAGATTCACGGTGACTTAACTTATATATGGCTCTGACAGCTCTCTTTTGCAATATAAATATGGATTCAATGTCAGCCGCTCGACCCCACAGTAAAATACCGTATGACATTATGCTGTGAAAGTAACTAAAATAGACCAAACGCGCGGTTTCTACATCCGTTAACTGTCTTATCTTTCTAACAGCATAAGCGGCTGAGCTTAGCCGACCCGCAAGAGATGTTATATGAGGACCCCATTGCAATTTGTCGTCTAGAGTGATTCCCAGGAAAACTGTTTGATTTACAAAGTCCAGCTTTTCGCCATTCAATATGATATCGCATTCGGTACTTCTAACATTCGGCAATGTGAATCTAATACATTTGGTTTTTTTTTCATTTAGTACTAAATTGTTTGCCGTGAACCAATTTTGGACCTGATAAATGGAGTTATTCACGTCATCAAGATTTCGTGACCGCCGATCTATTTTAAATATCAAAGATGTGTCATCAGCAAACAACACCATCTTCGGTTGATTTTGTAGTAATTGGGGTAAATCGTTAATATAAACTAAAAAGAGGAAAGGACCCAATATCGAGCCTTGAGGCACACCCATTGTCATTTCAGACCCTAGTGAGTTTACGCCGTTTACCTGAACTTTAACTTGTCTGGCTTTTAAATATGATCTAAGTAACTCAAGGGCTGTATGTCTAATTCCATAGTGCTCGAGCTTCAACAATAGTGTCTCATGGTTAACGCAATCGAACGCCTTCGAGAGGTCGCAAAAGATTCCAATGGCGTCCTGTGCTTCCTCCCAGGCCTTAAATATGTTCTTTATTAGGGTGACACCCGCGTCAGTTGTGCAACGCCCTTTGGTAAAACCGTATTGTTGATCATAAAAGATGGAATGTTTGTTAAAATGACGCAACAATTGGTTGAGCATTAACTTTTCGAAGACCTTACTGAGAACCGGCAGAATTGACACTGGCCTATAATTATTGGCTTCTTTGCTATCCCCAGATTTAAACAATGGAACTACCTTACTGTGTTTCATGAGGTCCGGAAAAACTCCTTGCTCGACACTAGTGTTAAATATGAAAGCTAAATAGGGTGCAACAGTTTCAATGATTGGTTTACACACTTTTACAGATAGTCCCCAAAGATCTTCTGTTGATTTAATTTTAAGATCTTTAAAAGCTTTTAAAATAGCCTGGGGGTTTGTATGTTGAAAATTGAACTCCGAAGAGCATACGGCGATACCCGCTACTGCGCCCAAAGCGGTGCTCGAGGTGGAACCTTCTGCCAGTCTTGTTTGGAAATCGCACAACGCAGGCGTGAGTCATCGTCAGCAATAGAGTACGACAAAATCGTTTTTTTTTTTTTTTGAAGGTAATTGTATGCTCAGCGCACCGCGTCTTCATAAACAACATCGTACATTGACATGTTTGTGTTTGCACGTGCGATGACGCGGGACACTGTTCGCGACGCGATACGCCCGGCATCTCCAGAAACAAAATCTTACGACGTTCTTTTCGAGGCACAAAGAACAACATAACTGTACCTACTTTTATAATGATGGTTGGATCCAACATTATGAAAGTAAAACCTTAATATTTCACCAAAACCCATGTATGGTAAACCCGCACATTTCGTAACATTCAGTAGATTAAGCATCATCAACGCGCTATCATTAAATAAACTGGCTAAGGAAAATAAATCAGTTATTTTACCACACTCAACACGGGCGGTTTAATTCATCATTTCCATCATCACAAGTATACAGAACAAACAAACCTTGGAAAAAGTGTACAGACTTCGTCGTACATTTTTTTGGTCCTTCGAGCCGGATTCGTCATACAGCCTAAAACAATTAGCCACAACATTTTTATAACAAGTTTTTCACTGAAAACACACCATTCTCAATTTTAGGATTGCAAAAAAAACGTCGAATTACCACCTTTATTTTTTCGGCTGATTTACGCCTGGTAAATCGGGGCCGTAACCACTGGGCTACCACTGCTCTCAAAACGGAATGAGTGTGGATGGATATCATCCGTCACTAATTCCTCCCCCTCTCATTCCAGAACTGTTGTTCGGTAGAAGAGCACTGTCCCCGCGCGCCGACGTCACCAAACAACGCGAACAAGCGCGCAGACAGCTGCTGGGAGCTGTGCCTGCTGCTGCGGGGCTGGTCGCAGGTCCTGGGCTACACGCCGCTATAAACACGGCCTTTGATATTATACAGACACCGCATCTTAATAAGCAGGTAACTAATACAAAAACTTTTACTTATATTTTTTACCTGATCCTGACTAGCCTTTCCCCGAAGTTCGAGACGGCTTCCACTTGACCAGGATCCAGTTGAGTACCAGCTGAGCCCAATACAAGGACTTCCTATCTCAGACTCAATTTTCATATTACAAAAGAGGGCAATCCGCGCGATCTATAAAATGGGTCCTCGCGAGACCCTCAGAGAAAAATTTAAAGAGATCGATATACTGACTCTACCTTCACTTTATATTTTAGAATGTATTTTGTATGTCCGCAAAAATCGAGGGCTTTTCAAAACTAGAAGCGACTTCCATAATTTAAATACACGCAGTAAACACGAAATTGTATTACCCAAATTCAGATTAACGAAAACTAGCAAGTCTTTTCTTATAAACAGTATACGCTTTTATAACAAGTTGCCAAAGTCAGTTATAGAACTGACCGACGGAAAGTTCAAAAATCACATCAAACATGTCCTTATTAAAAAAGCATATTATAAAATCAAGGACTACGTTGAAGATAAAAATATTTGGTTTTAGCTCCTTCTGCACATGCGGCTTCCCTGGTAACTCATAAACGGCACAAATATGTGGATGTCTCTAACTATTCTCAATCTAATTTTCCTTCATTTAATAAGACTTTTTACAATGGTTTTCAATTATCTTTATAGCCCTTTGCTAAGAATAGTTACAGCACTGATAACAACATTTGTGCCACATGTTAAATTTAGTCTTGTTATACTTTGTATAGATTATTTTACCGATTGGTTTGTAAATGTGTGAACATTGTAGGCCTTCTAGATTGTTAAAATTTTATCTCGTTTTACTTTTTTTTAATCTTTTGTTTATTTATTATATAATCACTTCTTGTTTAAGTTTCTTACGACTTATTATCGGGCCTGCGTTGTCCCCCCATCTAAGTACTGCTGTAACATGGAAATATTGTAAAACCAAACAATTTTTTAAAAGAGTAACCATGGAGTTTCTTGCCGGTTCTTCTCCATAGGAATCGACCAACCCGAACCGTGCACATTGTCGACGTTTTATAAGTGCCCATGTAGTCAAAGTCAAAGTCAAAACGTTTATTGCGAACTAAGTGTATCATATTGGTGTTATATTATGTTAGTACTTATGACTTAGCAGCCTTTTACAAGCATTGCAATTATCATTGTGCTGTGCTTATCATTCTAAATTAGCATGCATTAAACATTATCAACATTATCATTACTGAATTATAATATTTTACATTAATATAATTAAATTGATAAAAATATAGTTATGTCAAAATTCAATGTCAATAATAATGAATTTAATACAATTATAAAGCAATATCAATGTCATCCTTTTCAGGTAGGCCTATGTGAAATAAAAATTATTGATTTTGATTTTGATTTTATCTGGTCCTACAAACCGGCTACTGGATTACAATTACTGGAGTTAAAGATCTCTAAATGACAGTCGGGATCAAGGCCCGCAAGCGATTCTGAATTTCTGAATGGTAGTCAAAATCCCAACTACGTGTGCCCTGGATATATTATGGACCAAGTGATTGAAAAATGCCTAATATGAGTAGGCAATATGATAAAAACTATTGAAATACCTAATTGAATTGTCCGGGCTTTCTGAATAATGCCCATCACTTGTTGGACCGGGTAATAAAAAGATGTGTGCTTTTAAATACTTTTAATATTGACAATGACAAGTACGATTACTATTTAAGCAGCGACGCGGGGCTCCGGCGACTTTGTTAAATATTTTTTGTCTCCTTCGATTCTAACCTATCCGTGTCGGGGTACTATATAACTATCGAATTGCCCAACCGTTACGAAGCAATATGCATAATGACCAGACAATGTGATAAATATAGAAGTTTAGATCAGTATTCATTACATTGCCCGATTTGACTTGACTAGATTCATAATGGCCGGGCATTATACATAGTGTGATTAATCACTTGGACCAGCCACCAAGACAGGTACATGGAATAAATAATCTTTTAATTCACTTCCCGAATACCGTTTACAACGATGATTGACACTGTTTTTGTTTATACTCAATAAATATTATTATTGATAGCAAAATATGGTACCGGTACCAAGTTATTACCGGAACCAAGTGTTGAATACAGGCCTGCGGATCACAGCCAAGTGGCAAACACTGGGGCCCATTAGCAATGCTGCGACTCTTGGATCCTATAAGGTCTATAACCGCGAAACTGCGATACGCAGCAGCGGTAAACTAGGGGTTTGTTCTATGAGATACCGATTCATGTCAGACATGTGGAAAGTGCTAGAATGGTACAACATACAACTACTACTCACATTTGTTCCCGCGGTGTTCTCCTGGTCAATCACGGGCCAGGTCGGGGGTTATATGGGAAAATATATGTAATAAGGAAGGGACAACAGACGTGGTCTGGTGGTATTCCCGCCAGATGGCTAGACACGTTTCCGAAAAAATCACTTCGCTGCGCGTGAAATATACACAAAAACAAATGCACGGGTGGAGCACAATACCACTTGCGGATGGCGAACACAATTTCGAATAGCGATCGGTTGGTTATTGCGTGTATGTATGTATTACCGCTATCTTATTTCGTAAATCTTACGGGAAAATAACACGCAGTATGGGACAGGAAATAGCTTTTGATGCCTTTCTATGCTACCCATACTATCTGGCTACTGTTTTTTAATGTTAGCCACCTTTTTTTATATATAATTCACAAAACTGATGTACAATCACATGTGCAAAAAAAATAATTACTACACAAAAAATCTGATTGACATCTACTCGATGTGAATCTTACATGCACATACACTTACACTTACTATTAAATAAATTAAAACAAATCAAATCAAAACTAGATCAAAATAAAATTAAAATTAACCGACCATAAAATAAAATTAATCAAAATCAAATCATCATTAAAATAAAATAAAGTAAATTGAATTTAAATTTAAAAAAAAACAACCATAACGCCATTTAATCTCAAGGGTAGGAAAATCCGATGCATAAGTTCCGTATCAGATATTGACTTGTTGATAGGGCGATGAATCATAATAATTAATTCACAACTGATAAGGATATCAATGACTGATATTTGTTTTAGAATAGGAGGTGACACAGAAAGTAAAGCGTACAATACCACAGCTTACTCAATAGTTAATAACGTAAACAATACTATCTATAGTTCTCGCCAAACTTCTTGGCCGCCCTGAAGTTGGCTACAATGGCTGCGCAGTAGGAAATCTCATACAAAAACAGCATCATTTCGTGTCTTGCGTATCGGAAAACAACTTCAGGGCGGCGCAGAAGTTTGGCGAGAACTTTCTAATAACATCACACTTCACAAAATCAAACTAATATTATAAAGACGAAACTTTGTGAGTGTGTTAAAGTTTGTTACTTCTTTAACGCTCAAACGGCTAGACGGATCAGGGCTGGATCTGTGAAATTTGGCACAGAGATAGATTACACACAGGAATAACAAATAGGATACTTTTTAGCCCACGAATAGGTTCCCTCGGGATAATATTCGACTATCACGCGGGCGAAACCGCTGGCAGAAGGTAGTTTTACCTATAAAACTGCTAATTTCTGCTGACAAACATGTGTTGCTATTCCTAATGTCTTTACACAAATAGGTACGTAAAATAACTGTGCACTTGGCGCTGTCACGACACTGACGTTCGACTTTCGTATATTTTCTTACTATAGAATTTGCTCACTTTTTACCCGACTGCCGAAGGAGGGTAATGTGTTTATCAGTCTATGTATGTATGTATGTATGTTTGTTCCTATATGGCGTTCCAGAGACCAAACGCGTTGGCCGAATTTGATGATGCATACGTCAATCGATGCGTCTTAACCCTGCGAGTGTTATAGGCTACATTAAAATTGGACAATAGAAAAATGGCGGATTTTGGGTGCCATATTGTGGGGGCCCAAATTTTTTTTTCTTTCTAACCCATCGTGTGGGCTATCAAAATAAAGGGTTTTAAGAGGTGATTTCAAAAATATAAAACACTTATATGTTTAAATGTATCTAATTCAAAAAAAAAATAACTAAAAAGTTATAAATAAAAAAACTTAATTCAAAAAAGTCGTAAACAAGGAAAAAAATCATGCTGTGCAGTCGGAGGATACATATTCGCGAGCTGGCTGACCAAAATCTGGTGTGTCCTCCGCCTGCACAGCATGATTTTTTTCCTTGTTTACGACTTTTTAGTTCGCTTTTGAGCAGTCGGGTTTTTTGATTTTTTGAATTAAGTTTTTTTAGTTAAGTGGTACTGAAACTAAAAAGAGAGAACTAAAACATCTTCACAAAAATAAACCGACTTCTAAAGCAAATCACAAAAAAAAGTACACAAATAACTTTCGTTTCGGAATTCGGTATTGAAAAACGATAAAAACAATAGGTACCACAGACTCCGACTTCCGAAACGAAAGTTATTTTTTAGGTGGTGGAGACCACTTAGCAACATATGGGCCGCCTGATAGTTTGTGTGCTCCTAAAATTAAACCATTATTAATATTTTATTTGTTGTTTCAGCTGGTTTACAATCTATTGGATCTGTGCGTCATGGAGTTATTCCCAGAACTGGGTGCCGTAGACAACAGCCCATCCAAGGAACCAAAGAGTTGAGGATTGTATACACATCGGAGAGACACTATTTATTTTATAAATAAAAACTTCAGCTAGGCATTTTTTATTTTTGTAAATCACCAAAAACGCACGGTTGTTCGTCTTTAGTTTAATTTGTACGCAACTTATTATGTAATTGTAAATATTTGTATTGTATAATAATGAATCTATTTTTATAATATTAGTTAAATATTGAAGCAATATTCGTTCACTTGACCTTCCGAGGTTGTTATCGAAAAGACCACAGAGTATTTTGAAATGTTTTCAGTGTAGAAACAACACCAGAAATAAATTATTTTGATAATTTGAAAGTTTTATTGTGTTCTGTAGTTTTACGTTATTTTCCTGTAAGGGCGAAAATACGCATGCCCGTAATTTGCATGAAAGTATGCAAATAGCTTGCATGCCATTGTGCCCTATACTTCTTTTAAGATACTTCATCTCTGCGACATCTGTCAGTATCAATACTTAATGTAAAATAGCACTTGACAGGCTATTAATAACGTATACGTCAGTTTGACGTATGTCGCAGAGATCAAGCTATTAGGAATTATAATAACTTCTAATTGACATAACGGCATGTGTACTTTTACAGCAGAAAGCCTAACTGGTTGGATGCCGTAAGTACCGAAACAAAAAGCCATGGTGTCTCGCGTGGATCCATGTTTCAGGCACTCAACCTATTTATTAAAAATTAAATGCACATTAGTAAATGAAGAGGCCTGCCCTCATCTGTATCTGGGTCTTTTAGCAGCGGACTGCCAAAGGCTTCTCATGAGACGGTAAATATCGCGGCGGACGAGTCTTAGGACGCCATCTGCAGAGCAGAAACCAATCAGAATACCACAAAATAGTAAGTATACAGAAGGGCCACTCCCGCCGTTTAGAAAATTGACAGCTAAACTTGACAGATTCACTAGGGTTGCTACTATATTGATTCCGAATTAAAACCCATCCAATGCAACCAACCTCGTTACAGTACTTAATGTATGAATGACGTGACAAACGCCTGCACAAAGCAATCATGACAGCCGCGACTGAGCTCGGTCCAATATTGCCCAACATTCCCTGTAAAACCGAAATGTCAAAGTGAGAGTGGCCCCTCTGTCTGCGGCGCGCCGCCGCTTAAGTACTTTGTGAGAATACTCAGTACTTGCTTTATACATTCAATACAAACGACAAAGTTATGCCAGAGAGGGTCTTGTTGTCACATTAGTTATGAAATATCTTTGAAAAATCAGGCTTTTGGTGAAATTTCTTTTATTTCATAATTCATCCTAGTCACCAATTATTTTGAAAACGAATATTAAATAGAATAGACACCCAGTTTTTTAATACGAATGAATGGAGACATCGAGATCTAAAATGCGTTTGATTTGAATTTAAACATAATCACAAGTTATAATATTTTATGAAGTAGGAAAAATACTGGATAGTCAACAATTTACATTTTATAATTATAAAATTATTATGACTAGGCCTTTCTGAACGTAAAGCTTATCATCGATAATCTGTGTCATCGATAAGCGTAACTAGTTTCTGAACGCAATGCGTCAACAATTCAATGTTGCCAGCTCTTTGTTCACTACACTTCTGTGTGGAAAACACGGACATGAGCAATGCGGTGTCACTGAATTTAGTGACATCAACATAATTATTTTGCAGATAAAATTCTACCCTTTCCAATTATATGCTTTGTAATGCATAGATGTACTTTAATTAAATAAAAAAAAAACGTAAATTGGTTTGTGTGGTATGTATTGTGATGTGACGTCTTTCGGCTAAAATTATGATAATGATAATGTGGTGTAAATTCATTTCTTTATTAAAATAAAAACAAGGTAAACAAAAAATCTATCGTACCTCTGAAATGGTTTCCACACTAACAACACTCCACTTAAATTATAATCAGCGAATTCAAAGACTGAGATGGCAACACTGTGTTATGTTATGTCAATTTTAATTTACAGTGGAAAGTAAAAGGCGATGGGTGTGTTGCTTTGTGTTTATTTCTTGTTTTAGATAGAAACGAATGAATAAGTTAAAAACAAAATGAATTATTAGTAAATCAAACATTATTTAACTCATTCAGTTACTCGAAATTGTAAATATCTCATAACAAATCCTTGTTTTGATTTCATCAATGGTTGTGTTACTGATTGTAACAAAAACAAATTAGAAAAACAATTGAATAAATTAGTTAGTGTAATGTTTGTGTTAAGTGATGTCCTGTGTTTATGAGGTTCATAGTAAACACGCGTGTGCTTAATTAGTTTATAAAAGTTATCGATAATGGCTTTCGTAAATACTTATTGTGTACATAAACATGGAATTGGTTTTTGAACGTGCCAGTGTTCGTATTTCGAAATCGCGATGTCGTCGTCGCCGTGCCAAAAAGGCGGGATGCGCCTCAGTGAAGCTTTGGATAACATGCAACTTGCGTACAATCCAATTACGAAGCAGTTGCATTTCGTGAGTCCTAAAGTGGAGAAACAAGTAGAGGATACATCCGATGATATTGATAAGCTGTCTAAAAAGAGCAGTTTCAGTGATGAGGGTAACTTCTCTATATCAACTTGTGAGAAGAGTGATACAAGTGATTCTCCTAAGAGTACTTTGCAGTGGGGCAGTGTGAGTGGTCATCACCGAGGCAAGGATGGTGGTTCCTTCTCGAGCACTGTGTCAAGTTTATCGGAGTGTTCTCTTGGTTCTGCTGCCTCTAAGGATGATGAAGTTCCTGATGCAACTTCCCTTGATCAGGATCAGCATTCTAAGTTGAAGAAGAAGGGGCTTTCTGGATTTTTCAGCAGGTAAGACTTGATCTTATTAGGAAATAATTAATAAATAATTTATTTGTAACATTCAAATTAACAATTTTCTCATAACAATGACAATGAAGAGAGTATCTAATACTGATCATGCTTAAGAGATTACATTGACGACTGTACTAGTATAAACTATGTCACAGTCGAGAAAAATTCCTATATTATAAAATTGTTAGAAGTTATAAACTTATAACTATTGAAATGATTTAAAAACATGCTGCGGTCTGAGTTGCATTCTATTTTTATTTTAATTTATTATGTTTATCACATAAAAACATTCTCATGAATCATCCTATTTATTTAATAGTATTTACATTGTAAAAAAGATAACATTAACTGTCAAGCATAGGAAAATTGAAATACCAACAATGCCAGTTAGATAAAACAGCCACTACTTTTATTTATTTTCTTTTTTTAAACTACAATTAAGGTTTGACACCTTATTTTAAATATAGAACAACCAATTACTGGCCGCTTAACATTTAAAAATGTAAATGAGCGCTGAATGCACTGATCAGCATTCTTGAATGTTTCTGTTAAGTAATGTATTGACAAACTCTTTATGCAATACTATCTCATAATATTAGAAAGAATTTAGTACCCACTTACTTAATAACTAGGAGAATAAATTAAAAAGCTGACTAGTTAGAGATTAATAAAAAAAAAGGAAGATTGTTCAAATAATTTACTTGTTTCAATTAAAATGATCACCTACTACCCAGAAACAGATAAAAAAAATCTACTGTTGGGCCGTGCTGAAGCAGTGTCAAAGGACACTGCTTCAGCACGGCCCAACAGCAGATTGATTGACATTTACTACTGTTCATGAAAACAAGCATGCTGTTTAAATCCTAATAGGTACCTATTTAAATTAACAGGCAAGACCATTAATTATTTTTTGACTATTTTAATTTCCTACCTAACATAAAAACCTACACATCATTTTTCCTTATTTATCTACTTTACAAATTGTTAATAATATCAATATCCATAGATCGCTAACATCAATGTCAATTAAATATGCTAATATTATAATAAAAGAAGGAAAACATGAGATTTTTCCTTCTTCGGGATGCCTATTTTATCTATAATGCCAACACTGTGCATAAAACGCAGCTCACAAAACACTTACATTGTCCGTCCACTATTTTAGTAATAACAGGTTAAAGAAACCATCGGAATTTCCCTCCGTCAAAGTTTTACTACTTGGTATTCTTTTGTTTATTGTCCATTGTGTTTTCTGTGATAAAAATCTACTCGAGCATAAAAAAAAAAATATTCGGTATTGAGGTCTTTCAATGCACATAAATTACCAATTTGGGACAAAGGCGATTTATTCTATGTATTTATTGAGTTGTGTAATTTACCATGGACATAAGGATTAAAAATTAACATACAATTGTAATAAAACACACAGAATAGTAAGAAAATAATTTATTTGAAATTTTATTCAAAGTCAATCTTATAAAATTAAATATTATGCATCATAAAATAGTTTTTATTCTGTACTTAATGTCTAAAGTCTTTTTTATTGGAATAATTTCAGTTTAAGTAACTAAAATAATATATAGACTAGCTAAACTCATGCTTTACCAAAATTGGCTTTATCAACACCAGATAACTCACAAGAGATTTCAAACAGTCTTTCTTGATTATCTAATTTCTTAGAGAAACTGTTACTAATTCCTTCAATACAATTACTAATGTATAATCCCCCCCTTTTCTCCAAGTCTTTGTCAAAACATGCATGAAGTATCGAAACAGCTCCTTTCGCTGGGGTCTTGAAAAATAGTTTCATGGCCCAAGGAAAAGCTTTCTTGAACATGGTCTTTTCAAAGAGGTCTGTGTCCACAATTCCGGGGTGAACGGCATAGCATTTCACTGCGGAACCTTCTTCTTCCAACATTTTGTTGATGTATCTGGCACTCATTAACTGCAACAAATGAAAAGTATGTTTAAAAGATTTTACACAACATTCTTAGAATTAATTTGATTCAATAAACTGGTTTCTAGTTTGAATACAGTTGGTTGAAGAAAGTAGAACATTTCTTTACCTGTGCCAGTTTAGCCTGCGCGTACGCAGCCACGGAGTCGTAATGCTCCTTCATATTGATGTCTTCAAAGTATATCTTGCCAGGGTAGTGAGCGCATGACGTCACATTCACAACCCTTGCTGCCTCTCCGACAGCGCCGCCCTTTTTTAACGCTGGCAACAACAAGTGTGTCAAATAAAAGTGGCCCATGTGGTTTGTCGCTAACTGGCTCTCAAACCCATCCTCAGTGAGCTGATAGTCGCCATACATTATCCCAGCGTTGTTCACGAGAAGATGAATAACTGGGAACCTGTCCAATACATTCTCCGCAAATTCTTTGACAGATTTCATCGACTGTAGATCCAATGGGAAAGCCACAATGTTTTCCCCGTTCTCCATGTTATCGGCTAACTTCTTCATAGCTTCCGGTTTCCTCACACCGGCAATAACGAACATATTCGACTTCAGCAATCCTCGCACAACTTCGGCTCCGATTCCGCGAGCCCCGCCGGTGACGACCGCAATTTTCCTACTTGCGTCTGGCAACACAATTTTGTTTCTCCATACGTTCACCCAGTCATCGATGAGGCCGCCGGCGCCTGCGCCCTGCATGTCTAGCGCGTACCGTAGTTCACTGAGGATGTACTTCAAGGGCTTGTGTCTGTTGACGTACCAGTAAATGGCCGCAGCCCCGGTGAGAATTAACGCTGAGGCGATTGCGAGAGACATGTTGAGGTTATGTTATCGTCCGCTCGACGCGACGCTACGGTTGCACTGGCGACCGTTGCTTTCACTCCGCTGGAAATCCTCAACGCTTTCTCTCGATCCGGTGTTTGTTTGGTCTAGTACCGTTAGTCCTGAGGTCACGCTGCTCATTTACTTATTATCTGGCAGTGAGTTCAGTCAGAGTATCTGTAACAATACATAGAATCAAACGTAAACAAATAATGAATGCGACGCGAGCAGAGCGTTGCGAAGCGTGTTATCGATGCGTGGCCTCCAGCTGTACTGAAGTCTGAAAACGATGACGCAATGCTCTGTACTATATTGATAATACATAGACGGAAGTTTAGGTATCTTATTGATTGTTCTAACCTAGAGCTGAAAACTAAATACGAAATAGGTATCTGGCTATCTCGCGCACGGCACTGATTTCACAATAATATTTACGGAATGAAATAGCATCTGCCATCCGATATGCACGGTGCACCTGACGTTACTGACTTGTTTGTTTTGCAAATTGAATCGGGGCGCATGCGCCGTACGTGCCGGTATTTATCGGAGTACCGTCCGATTTCTAATTATGGCATTAACAGGTTGCGGTGCAGTGGTTATCGCGGTTTCGTTAATATTCTTTGTGCAGTTGTGCTAATTTTGGCAACTTGTTAAAGAATGATATCCGATCGACGTTTCCGATTTTCTATTGGAGTTGTTTTTCTGTGTTACTTTGTTAATGTTGTTCTTGTTCTAAGAATTTTAACAACCGGTTTAGCCTAGGCATGTTAAAAATGTGACTAACCCAAAACACCGTGATACGAGCGCAGCAAAGGCTCATTTGAATATTTTATGATTGCGCCCAGATGGCTTTACTAGGTACTTCTCGGTTTTCTTTTGACGGTACCGCAGAGCTATGGTCGATAATACGGCCTTTGATGAATCAGCTAGCTACCTATATTCCTAACCGCGCCATTGCTTGATATAGGCTACACGTCATTCAAAGCAATTAAAAATAAACCCACTTTTTCTAGTCAAATTCCTAGCGAGCGACACAGACAAATTCAACACATTTTTTCACATGAACGCACAACGAATCTCTTCAATAAATCGGGGTTAAGGATACGAAAAACGAGCTCTGTATAACATGCTCCCCTTATCCGACATAAATGTTTGACGCTGAGAAAGATGGCTATACATCTCCATCCCCTTCTAACATTCTAGCGGTACGGACTAGTTCCCGCTCCGAGATTTTAATTAAGGGTCTTTGAACTACTGAATGCTGATGGTGCGTGTCGTATCGTAGCTATGACGCAACGCTAACCGCTGTAAAAACGCTAATGCTTAGCGTCTATTTAGTCCGAGTGGACTGTGACGTCATTTTACCGTTAATGATGGATTAAACAATATAGATCGTGATAATGATTCGTATTTAGTAGAAATTGGGTAATTTGGAAGTGTCCGAAAAACTGTTACGAAACCGGTGTCTTTGTTGTATCTCTCGATATCTGGAAGACAATTGTGTATCTTCTGATAACTTTGAAGACGACTTTTTGTGAATTCAAGGAAACAAGAAAAAAATCTACCTCAAATGTTTAGTGAGCGATAAAAACAACCGCCATGCATTCTGGCTAACACAAAATGCCTATACAGCAAAATTCTGCTGGCGAGTGCATTCATATGAATAAACTTGACGTCATTCAAAATAAGCCAGCTCAAAAGAAAAGGTCCTGTATTAAAAGGTGCATAAGATAGTTTTTTAATCGACAGAACCTAAGTATAAACTTGCACGAGAATTTGTGATTTACGGTTAGTCTCGTAGGTACCTAAGTAAAATGCATTCCGGCCGAATATCAGGGCAACCGCAACACAAAGACTTTGAGGGCCTTTTGAGTAGCCCCACACAACACGTTGCGGTTACCTGTTCGGTTAGCACACGGTCCCCAAACCTATAACATAACATATACCCATTATTAAATAGCTCACAAAGTCTAAAATAAAGTAATATTTTATTCAGAAACAAAACGATGTTGTGTTATCTGAACATAAAACAAACAGTTCTGTTGATGCAATTAATAACGCATCTTATGCTGATGTCAGCGTCGCAGATAAAATCGATATATTAACAAAGTACGTAATAAAACACCGGCCGTTCAAACAACTTGCAAGAAAGCATAAAATAAATGAGAAAATAAACACAAGCCCTTCGAGATCCGGTTGGAGAAACAATACGGCATAAAGTTAAAGCGAAGTCGCTGCATACGTAATAATGTACAATGGCCAATTCCATCCGATACTTGACCGGGGAAACCTGTTTTCAAAGGCGCTGTGCCCCTGGACTCGGCTACTGCCACGACGCTTGACCTTGGATGCTTTAACACTAATCCTTTTTACCATCGCTGGCTTTCTGCATCGCATATCAAGAATACTCTTTCCCGAAGCTGCAATGGAAAGCGTGCACTTCAATATCAACGAAAGCGCTTCGCATTTGCTGTAACGGCTGTAGTTCAAACAGCAGTCTGCACTCAGCTCGGTCAAACGTTTGATAATAAAGATTGCCCAGAGAGTTTTAAAAGTGTTTTCGAATTAGCACTCGCTTGAAAGCATGGCTTAAGAGGAAATATGGGCAGAGAGCGCCGACTGAATTTCCTAAGTAAAAAGTCATAATTCGAGGTTCGGCTCTCGTCTATTTCCTCCTCCAATTTTGGACCACTTTAAAAGATATATTCCATAAACTGGTAAACTAAGATATATACTATGTCCCTATGTTTTCCTTTTTTCATTTATATTTGTCAAATTAGTACACTAAGCCTCTGTTGACAGCGCAATTTTGAGAATTTTTTGAGGGTTCTAGTGCTTCTAAATATAATGTATCATCAAAAAGAAAAACATAGAGACATAGAATATATCTTTCATTTTCAGTTTATGGAATATCTTTTAAATTGGTTCAATATTGGAGGAGAAAATAGACGAGAGCCAAACCTCGAATTATGACTTTTTACTTAGGAAATTCAGTCGGCGCTCTCTGCCCCCGTTTCCTCTTAATGGCTTTATCTTACACTTGTGCAAATTGGCCAAACGGATGCGCACGCTTAGCATATGGCAGGCGAGATGCTCGAGACACCTGATACGTGGGTCGAGGCTTGAGACGAATAAAGAAAAAAGAGCGTCAGGCTTTCTGGGCAGCTGAAATTTAAGACTAAGTATAAATAAGCACCTTACTCGAAAAGTGTTCTTGGAAAGAACATTAAAGATATAATAAAATTTAGAGCTTTTTGCTCGCCCGGAAACTTAAGTAAGATTGGCACTTGACAGAATCGCATGCCTGCTTTTATTTTAAGGACTACTTACAAAGAGCTTTGTCTCTATCATCATAGGCATCTATATGATAATAATAACTGTAAATATAATGTACAGCTGTCTCAAACCGGTAGTCCGGGTCATCTCTCGTAAGCTGCAAGGTCCTCAAATTAACGAACTGCTAAATACGGAGACCTGTTTATCGCCTGTCGTTACAGTATTGTCGTTTCGCCTTGGAGTTTAAATTGCAATGTCGCGCTAAAAAAGTTGTCATCAGCTGTTTAACCAAGGTTTCATTCATGAGTTTGTTTTTTACTTGTAACGACGCGTGACAATGTGTCTTGATGGTTTTCTTCGCTATTGGTGTTCAAGTGAGAGTAGATGAGACCAATTTAAGAGCAGAATTGCCTTATACGCAAGTTTTCTCTGCAAATACACCAGATAGGGCGAAGCTGGGAGAATCCAAATCCGGTTTCCACGCTATATGAACTATAATAGTAGTAGACGCATTGAAAATTCGTTTGTCTGAATACCACTTGGCTTGGTATTTTGTTGGCCATTAAATAATGCTGTTTTTCTGCCAATTATGCAAATGATTCTCTCGTCTTGAGCTGTTTTTCCCAGTGTTTTTTTGTTTTGTCATAATCGTGAGTTAAATATTTTTAGAAATCATTTGTTCTTGCTTCTTTTACTGTTTCGACGACATTGTGGCTTTCGAACGATTCTTTGAAATTTTTGGCATTATTAAACATTCTCGTGATTCTGTTTGCAATCATGAAACTTATTCAACATTCTGTGAAGCTTTTTTGACTCATTCTTTGTGAGTTAACGTGATATTAATTTCCAAAGGAATTCACATATTGGATGCCATATAAGAACCTGCTTTTAGTTAGTTCCTATTATAATAATAAGCAGCATGGTTCACTGATTCAAAAGATTATCACCCTGTTTTTTTTAAGGGACATTTTGACCCGGCTTCCTTTGACCACAGGTTTACTAGAAAGAAATTTCATGGTTGAGGTAACATTGACAATGTTCTATTACAAGCCGAGTCTATACTTTACGCCTGAGTCATTGACGTCAGTACAATTTTACCAAGCATTTTACTGGGACTTAATTACTGCTATTGTTGTTCTTGTAATGACTAATCAGTATTGGACTTTAGAATGCCGTCGGTCGTTCCATCTGCATGGCATAATTTTACCGACGACTCAATATTAGTTACGCCTTTGGTTACGTCATGCGTCAGTCTACTTACATTTTAATGAATACCTGATGAATCTGACTTCTGTGTCATCTTCCTGAAGCAAACCGGAACTGGATTATCGATGATAAATGTTAATGTAATTTTAAGTGTTGGCTTTTAGAACTGGGTTAATCTATTTGTTGAGCTGTGAAAGTAAACACTGATAATTTTCTAGACTAAACAAATAGTGTTATTGTAAAAAGGTCAAGCGATGACTTAAAAATGCGTAGATAAAATAAAACACCTACTCGTACCGCGAATTTAAGTGATGGAATTTAGGTACTGCGTATCGCTCACACTTCACTAATGGTCAGGGCGGTCCCCTCCTGTCTAGCCAGAGGGGAGCTGAGTCCCCTAAATTCAAAGCCAATATTACCGATTCCGAAAACAATACGAATGAAGATGCAGATATAAATATAGCTGTTGGCATCAAATTGCGTGATAACAAAGATAGAAAACATTTACCTCACGAATTATGTGAAGCAAGATATAACAAAGATGAAATCCCTTTCAGTTTATTTTCGTCATAGTAAAAACACAGTACCTTCTTATCTTAACGCAGCGAAAGATAAAATTAACCAAAACTATGCTTATGGAGTAAAGAATGATAAAAGCAAAGTGAACTTTCCTGGTGACTCAACAGCTATTTATTTTGCTGGTTTCACAGTGCAGTGTATCTTTGTATAATCTGATTACGGCATAGAGGAAATATTTAAAAACCATTATAAATGTGTGCAGTGTTGTTGGAATTCTAAAAGGTGCACTGTTTGAATTTCAAATTAGAAACTGAATAACTTTACAAAACTGTAGTGACTCATATATATGGCTTCTAAAATAAATTCATTTAGGGACACTTTTATAATTTTCATCAAACAAATGGAATTGAATAGATCGATTAGATAGAAATTCTGAAGATAAAAAGAGACTATAATAAATTATTGTATAAAATTAAACGTTTGTGGATGATATTCTTTTACTACCTTGTTATGAAAAACTGAAAACAAAATACAAACAATATTGTTTTTCTTCCTTACGCTAAGACGTCGAAGCTTTGCATAATATTTTGTTTGTAAATATCATATTCTTACCGGATTATGATGAAACGAGTTCTTTGCTATGCATTTAGTACGGTAGCGTTTTTGTCTTGCGCTAAAATCTTGCTTTAGAATTTTCTTTTTCTCTGAATCTTTCTTTTTAATCATTAAACTTATGTTCTTTATTAATAGCCTGTGAATCCGTCCCAATCTCAACGTTCTTTAGCTAGCAGATTTTAATTACTTAACAAAATCGTATCAACGCATCAAGATCGAGTAATATATTTTAATTTAAGTTCATATAGCTTGTTGAACTCGTCTTCACTTTTGAAGAAAACATATCCATTTCAGGTTAATGAACTGTTTTGTTCTGTGCTTTTATTAACTTTATTGCTGAATATTCCAATCATATTATGTTTTACAGTTCCACAAGATCCATTGTTATTAAGTCTGGTAGTGATCTAACCGAAATAAGAATATCCAAACACTCCAACAATCGATACTGGATTATTCGGTAAGAGCATTATCTCAAATTGAATTTTGGCAAACATTCACATTCGCATATTCCGCGTACCCGCATGATTCACTAACAATAATGCTTAGAGCAGAATGTGACTCTTGTACCATACAGACAAAGATGTTGTGACAAGTTGACAACGCACTAATGTTTTTGATTTAGTCAACTTAGTCACACCACAAAGTATACATAACAATGACTACTTAGAAGACACTGTAACGAGTGATAAATCGTTCAATGTTGAACTTTGTACGGCTAAATGAGGATATTTTATTTGAGCGCGTAGAAGAGGGTCTTATATTGTAATCTAAACACAATTATTTTGAAATGTACGTGTAAGCACCACGAAAATCATAAAAATGTTCCGATTGCGGCTCTTCGTCGATTTGGAGCTAATCTGTATTTGTGAGCATAAGACTTATCTTTATTTGAAGCAATTTCAATCATCACAATGAGTTTCTACTTCTATTCTTTGCTAAAAATTTTGTTGGAACCCTTTGTATCCATTAAGGACCAATGCTCTTGCAAAGATTTTGCCATTTCCATAATTAGCTACGATCTCATGTCAGTGCACTGGTATTTTTCAAGACCGCTAGCCTGCGTAGGAAGGCAAAGGCAAGCAAACTGACGTCATCGCCTTTCACGAACCTATGCCTATTTGAGGAGTGTCACCTTTAAGAAACTCGTTGATTGGTCAGGGTGGTGTGCAAAGGTCTTAATAATCACGTGTAGGTTTTATTACCTAACAAGGCAAAGGTTGCGACCTAAACCGGTATAAATAGCTTGGAGACATAAGATGAAGTTAGATGTGAGTTAATTGGGTCTCACCTGGTGGGCATATATACGGAGACGGTATGCATGTGTGCTTGTAGTATTAAAAAGCTAAAGGGCAAACGGTGTTAGCGTTGGAAAAAAAGTAGGTATCGAATTAATCGAACAAGATAAAAAGCCGAATATAGACCCCAATATTGCGTTGGCTTCTAATATTGAAGAACTAGAAATGCAAGAATATAAAGAAGAGGATAGGCATGAGTTTCGAAAGTAAAAACTTAGCGATGGAAATACTGTAACTGTTGAAATAATTGACAAAGACAAAAAGCCGAATATAGACCTGAATATTGCGTTGGTTTTAAATATGAACGAAATTAAAATTCATTATTACGAAAAAGAAGATAGTCACGCGTTTATGATTAAAACTGATACAAGAGCACCTGACTGGTTCGGGGTCGACGACTCTTTTTTATAAACACAGATTGTGTATCAAGATTTTTTCTCATAGAATAAGAATTATTTATAGAATTCATAGCGGTCGTCGTGGTTTTATACTTCTCAGTGTATAAAAAGCTTACCGGTGTAATCAATGGTATTATATCCCTCGCACCGAAATAATTGGGTTATGTCAGTAGGGGTAGTGATGAGGATAAAATTAGACACTTTATTTTAGCGAGCAGTAAGAGAGATTATTTGTAAACAGTGTGCTTTCATTTTGCGTACTATGTTAATTATCTTACTATTGCCATTTGGCATGGAGTTGAATTGTTTTGTTGTGCTCATTCTCCAATATGAAAACACCAACCTGTTCTCACCTAGCCAATGTTTCCATCGGTATTACCTCTTCCTTTGAAACATTCATTGCCGTGGTTTGTTTCAGAGGACAATTATGGAAGTATGAAGTAAGATACGACTAAAAGTCTGTTAATGTTCTTTGATGACTCAGTAACCAAAAAAAAACTTATCACTCAACTCATCACCTTCCAATTGGTAGCCACTTATCAGATCCTGTGACTAACTTCCATCTTATTCATAGCCAACATAATCTTTTCAACGCGGTCCACTAAAAGATATCACTTTCTTTATCTTTGTACTCAACTCTTATCTTTCATGGTTACGTAAAAGATAGTAACGATCATAGAATTACCAAACATCCTCTTCGAATCGCGTGAGAAGTGCATGTTATTGCTACACGATAACATTTTGGAGTCCATGTCGAAACTACTAAATCGTTTTTACCTGAAAATTGTACCGCGTTGTCTTGAATCGTAAATTTTCTGAAATTGCCCGAATGCTCGTTAATTTCTATGTGTCTGCGATCTGAGATCTCTCTACGAGTTTCGTTATCCGCGAGGTTAGATATATTTAGAGATGAGTGCAGCAATAGAACGTAATAATGCTCGACATTCGAGAAGGATACGAGTGCATAAATACTCTTTGCTATCTCAAAGGTGAAATAAAAACTTCTTTACGTAAATAAGATCATGGACATATAGCTAAATAATTTTCATATTGAAATATAGGCAGGAAAAGTCATTCCAATGTACCGCTACCGATATACCAATATCCAATGTCGGGTATGCCATTTGATTTGCCGATTCGTTCCGTAAAATGATGCCGTAAGCCGTAATGTGTTTATGTCAATAACTGCGTAATATTACATATCGCAAGCCTTCATACATACAACCTAGTTGTCATTCGTAGAAAACGTGTCATTAATGAAGATTACATTATACATATTGCAAAAAGTAATGGTGCCGTAACTATAAACTTGATATTAGGTGCGAGGGAAATTCGGTTCACGCTTGATGATGCCATAACAACAATGGAGTACCTGTCAGTGAAATTTAATAAATTCGCCCAGTGAAAGTACGACACGGACCAGAGTAGCGATTACATACTATACACCAGTTACTTAATAATTACGGAAGTCAGTCAGTCAGTTTATATGTACCTAAACTTTCTTGGAAAGCAGTTAAATTTGAGATTAATGTATTTCCTTTGAAGAGAATGACCACGAATTGTAAGACGTTGTTTTTATTGCGGGTCGATTTGCTTCACTGTTACGGTCTTGGTAATGTTTACGAGATTTTATAGCCCTGAAACTTCGTTAGTTAACTAATAATAATGTATATTGGCCTATTCGAGCAAACCCCGGTTGTTAAAAAAGTAAACCAATCCAATTACTACAATCTTTGAAAGCGGAAAAGGTATAAATGTTGGGTTAAATCTCCCAGGCAACCGAAATACGGACAGTACTAAATATTTTCCACTTTATGAAAGCAATCAAATGTGTATGAATAAGTATCTATTGACCTGGAGTCCCTCAAGGGGCCATCTAACAATTGAAGCCTACGTCAATAGAACGTCTGCGTCGATTCCTTCCAACGTAATGACTTTCTGAGGGTACACTATTTCTGGATTCGATAACCTTTTAGATATTTTGCTGGACGTTGATTAGTTTTCATATTTAGTGGAAGCAATAATGTTTTCTTGTATAGTGAATAGATTTCTTGGGTGGTCTTGACTACAAGTCATCTTCCCAAGTACTGCGGGGTCATAAAATTCTTATTAGATATTATTTCTGGATTCGATAACCTTTTCAATATTTTGCTGGACGTTGATTAGTTTTCCTATTGTGTGATAGCAATAACGTTCCGTTGAGTAGCGATTTCCTGAAAGGAATTCCTGGGCGGTATTGGCTACAAATCATCTTCCCAAATACCGATCACTGCTGTAAAATAGGAATTAAGCAGTCACAAAACAGCAGAGTCTAGGTACCTACATGTACTATCTTTCCTATGATATGCGTTGTAACTGCCGAAGCTGACGTTGTAACTGACGGACATGGTAACTACCATTTCCGTCCATATACTTTTACTAGCTGAGATGAAGTTGGTATGAAGCTGATGATAGATTAATGTTTTATATCAATCAACATAAGAAAGAAAGTTCAATTGCACATAATGATTGAACGTGAACGAACAGCTCCATCCGTATTTAATCTGCCAAGACTTAATCTTTTTATAGCCGACAGGAAATTGTTCCACCACGTAACCACTAGCGTTTTTATGGTTTTCTTTAAATATCAATAAATATGTTGTAAACTTAAAATAATTAGCGGCTGCGGTACGCAGCGAGTTGCCGACAAAAATAGGCCCTGATTTATATGATCTGTAGTCTATATTGGAAATCTGTCTGGCTTTTATGTCTGTTATTAAGTTCTGAATGCGTTTTCTGACATCTTTGAGTGGAGTACATGGAAATCTTGCCCATCTGAAATATCCAGATATGATTGTAATATATCTGTGTCAAATACTTGCTCCGCGAACTCAAATTTGGAAGAGAACATTCTCGAGAAGTCTTCAAACGGTTAAAGAGCATCTTGTATAGCCAAAAAGGAAGTGAAACTCGAATATGGGTCATCGTTAACATCATAGAATTCTCGTATTTAAATAACAAAGTACCCTTATGCTCCGTCGTGACAATTAAAGCATTCAATTGATAAGGCCACAAGAATGCACGAACTATGAATGAATGTCAACTATTTATAGAGATAGATTGGAACCATTAGTTTTTGTAATACTGATGTAATTGTGAATGTCGTTGAGGACATTTTTATTGAAGCAATTGTGACGATATTGGTAATTGATCTTTGATCAGACAGATCAGATCAATTGATTTGAAAGAGTTCATCTGAATAAAAGAAAATATAGGTAAGGTACAGGGCACTAAGATATAGTGCTTGGTCGAAATATATCATAAATATATATTATATTTGGGTCGTATTTTTTCAGACAGAAAAGAAATACCTTAAGAGTCTGAGTCCATTTAATCTCGAAGTGGTTGCTAGGGAGTTTTCATCCAAATGTAAGTTACGTGTGAATGAATAGATCGACCTCCTGACATTTACGAAGTATTTCGAACCGTACCGTATCGTATAGCTTTTCAAATTTATGCTGTGTGTATTCCAAACTGTGCCCTTATATTACCGGTAACACATATTTTATAGAAAACGTTAGTCATATTGACTAAATGCTTGACTCATATCCCTTTAAAGAGCCTACTGTCCTTAATATTGGTTAATCAACTGTAATGTCGTTCGCTTTCATGCATGACCCACAAAACAAAAAGCCAGACAAAGGCAGTATCGATTTGGTTATATGGTATGCAAACAATTGATAATAAATTACTTTGGACATTAAATTCTATTACTATCAATGAACTTAAGGCCACAGAACAAAACTTTGCAGATTTAATTGTGCTATAAGATTATTATATCTTAGAATTGAACACGTAATAAATTCACAAATCATTTTGTATTAAAACAGTTGCATGTACATTTGAAAAGGATTCTATTAATTTGAACAATAAAATGACAAAGACCATGTTTTTTCGTCGGCAAGAATTCAATAATTGAAAGAACACCGCCCAGGACTTTAAATTGGTCCGTAACATCAAAGGTCAAGCCGTAAAGTGATGTCATGACACCATTAATCCAACTCCGTCTGATCCAGACCACTCGAGACAACGAAACAGTTCAATAATAACGGAATTATTGAACGTACGACGTCACTCCGACCTCCTCAATATATAAATACTAACATTGACGAAAGCAACTACGTCACACGGCATTGACGACTTTTAGTTTAATACAGTTTCCAATCTGAAGAACTTGATCTGTAGAATCGAAGGCCGATATCAAGAGTACGAATGTTTTTGGATAGAGATCCGGTTTGAATGAATGTACCTATTAATGACATTTTTCCAATTAAAAAAAAACTTTTTGCTGACCGTGCATTGTCATCCAAACCAACCGTTTATGCAAATTGCATCTTAATCGGTTGAGGATAACTGCTTTAAAATTCAGTTGCAAGTTAATAAAAAGCTTGTAAAATAGTTCACATTCACATTGATATTATGCTATACATCGAATATATTATCAACACTTTTGAAACTAGAACAGCTTCCAAGCTCTCCGCTAAATCGATTGATCTTTATATAACGAGATCATCGTTTCTTTAGAGTCGAGTAAATTAATCGGATTCGTGCGACTCGCCTGGTCAGTAATGCACCTTTGAATAAGCATGATGTCATCAGACTGCACTCTGCAGCAATGACAGATTCGGTTCGAGTATGGCCGTAGTGTTTGTGTGCTAAGAATTTGTCAACTGTGGTCTGTAAGATTTTAAAAGAGGATTATAATAATGGCTACTTTTGGATTTAACTCGGTGGGTCTGTTTAAGTTATAATGAAAGAGTAGGGTTTCCTTAATACATTGTTAAACATGAATCAGGAAATAACTAATAACAAAGGCGATAGGTGTTAATTTTCTAAAACCAAAATTGTAGTTGGTGTTAACCCAACTCATAGTGGAAAAGAACTAAAAGAAAATGCACATATCGATTACGCCGTATAGATGCGTCACTCATTTCTAATACGAAGTGAAACCATTGCTAATTCCAATTGTGATGCTAAATGTGTCTCTAAATCTTGGCAATCAACACTGTTTAAAATTCCAATTCCAACAAATGCTAAAACGTTTCCCAAAACATTTGGAGTATAAAAATGAGTATTGCACTCATATGTGCATGAACCATGTAAAAGTCTATTGTCGGTCGAATTTTTGCGTGTATTACGTAAACGGGTTTCTCGTGTTCTTTCACAACTTTCATTCATTGCGACACACTATTTGCTATTGTGCGTGCTGCGGTGGTGTTTAAAAAACGCATTTCGATTGTTCGCGACCGCACGTGGTTGAAACGGAGTTACATCTTCGCTTTTTCATAGTGGATGTTGGTAAACAAAATTTTTAGGACTTCTATCTGTGGTTGGATTTGATAACAATAGTGTGTCTTGTAAATTCTTGTTACTGTCAAAATGTCCGGACTAAATCAACTTTTGGATACTACAGTACTTGCTGGTTGCAAAAGAGAGATTATGTATTGTAAATTCTTGTGGCTGCCAAAATATCCGGCCTATATCAACTTCTACAGTGCTTGTATGTTGCAAAAGAGAGACTTTACCTAGTTAAGCACTCTGTCATTCTTTGACGACAGCTTAGACCATCCCATCGTCTTGTAAGCTATGTTCCATAAAGGACCCCCTTTGTTAAAATTATATACTTAGTTCTTTAGTGGCTATAAGACGTCCTCCGTCGCTATTGTTCTGAAACCCTGTAAAAGCTTACCACCGGCAATTAAGCTTCAGTGTAAGGAACACTTTTTCAATTTCTAGGAAAGCGAACAAAACTTGTCTTTAGTTTGAGAGCTAAAATCTATTTTATTTTTATCATTTACTAGACGTTGGCGTCTCTAAGAATAACGTTCTTGAGTAGATAATATCAGCCAATAAGTAGGTGCTCGCCATTCGTTGGCTCGGGATAAGATCTTTTGAAGTTTCTTTCAGAACTGTTGACCTCAAAATTGATCTTGATTAGGAGTTGCCGTTACTATAAGAAGCTCTCTTTTTATAAGTTTATGATCATCTTATAACTGAGTTAATAATTCTTTATAATCTGGAAATCTTTGTTAGTTATTTTGTACTGATCCAAATGAAACGCTATTGCGTAAAATACCAGCTTGTTATGACTGAGTGTTATCTGTTGTTTAATCAACAATACATCTAGTACTCTCTAGTCTTGTAGCATTCGTTTTAAAATTTAATCATTTAGAAACTGTTTGCTATCGACTTTACCTTTCCTACCTTCGGCAAGAAAGTCGTGATGCATGGTATGCGACTCTAAGTTAGGAGCCAGTCACGATTATACCGTATCCAATCGCAATGTTTCATTGTAACTGGTTCCAACTTCCACTGCGGTATGTAACTTTATGTTGGCGATGCACGCATTGATATCGCTCTCAGTTCTGCTCATCCCGGAAGCGAAAACAAACTTGTAGATAAGCAAGAGCAACATTGTTCAAATAAAATATGTTTAAAATATAACTTTTGTTACTACGTATCGATAACCCGTCTGTTTTTCAGTCACTATGTCTGTCTGGAAACAGAGTGTCGTGTTGAATATTTTTATTTCCACTATTTACTTTTATTTGTTCTTGTTTAGCACGTTTTGTGTGCCTAGTGGACATGTGCGCTAAAGCTGTGTGAGTACTATTGTTTTTGACACGTCTTACGACAGGGTTTTCTATCTTCAGAGAGTCTTCGTCACGGTCGTCGTGGCATTTCAGTGTTGGTCATAAAGCTGTGGCTGTCGTTGAATAATAAATTTTAATAGTCTGGCAATTATTGAGCTCGAATTATGGACCTCGTGGCTAAATAATAACAGCCGCACGGGTCGATCTTCAAGGTTAAGCAACGATTGACGAGGTCGGTCCGTGGATGGGTGACCATTTCAACATACCGAGTTTCCTCCGTCCCTCGGAAAGCACGTTCAGCCGTTGATCCCGGCTGTCGTTTGAATATCTTTGACAGTCGTTACGGGTAGTCAGAAGCTTGAGATCTGACACCAGTCTTGCCAAGGGGTACCGTGTTACCCAGTTACTGGGTTGTGGAGGTCAGATAGGCAGTCGCTCCATGTAAAACACTGGCACTAAGCTGAATCCGGTAAGATTGAAAGCCGACCCCAACATAGGTGGGAAAAGGCTAGGCAGATAGATAGTCCGGAAATTATTGAGTGAGATCTTCGTTTCTTTACTTGTGCTAGTAGTACATTAGAATAATTGTTTCTATAGCTGTAATAATAACAATAAGCATCATAATGAAACACAAAACGAACCATCTTTTATTCACTTCTACAATACTTACTCAACTATTTATAAAATAGAAAACAAACAAGTCTATTCATTGCAAGATCATAGAATAATTATTTTATAAGACTAAAGAAATCTCAAGAATCGCTCGTCACTGCTCCACAAATTTATCAACAACTAGTTCCATAAACTATCACCCTTCATAGTAGTTACAGATGATCTGTTCTCTCCCTAGCCCCATTTAATTCAACGCCATATTTACTTATCCCCACAGAGAATGAGCGTGTGCACCATCATAACCCCATTCAAGAGAGCAAAATGTTAGTTATTTGCATTCCATTCCCGTGGCTCACACTCATCTCGCACTGCTTGGGGTCGCGGCACTGGCTAGAAAATGGATCTCGGCCATCTATCCTCGGAGTGCCAAGCCAAGGTTACTACGATAATGTATTGCCAAATTTTACGTTAATGCTCGTTTTACGACTGCTTTTTGTACTATGTGGGATAAGGATGTTTATATGGCATTTGTCAGTGACCCTCAAATTGAATCTAGTCTGTGTTGTTCTATCTAACATTGCTATGGGTTGTCTGATTTCAAAAGCTTCTGTTACTGTAATTTTTATGTTTTTAGTCTAGAAACGAGACTTTATTATTCATTAGTTGATTTATCATTTTCTTTGGCTATATCATATTTTAGCAACGATTTATTATCGTTTCAAAGGATGCTGTTCTTGATGGATGATACTGCGTTTAAAGATGGTCGCGTCTTAATCTATGGATCTATCTCACATTGCTTTGGTTTTTTCTGAGTTCAAAGCATCAGTTACTGTAACTTTTATGTTTTTGTCTTTGCCTTTGTAAAATATCATATTTTAGCGACGATGATCGTTTCAAAGGATGCTGTCCTTAACTACCTTGTCAAAGATGACCTCGTCTAAATCTTCATCTCCTCTTCGTTATTATATCTGGTTACACATATCATTATCAATTGAAGGAAATTAGTTGAGAACGAGTAGACTGCTACATCTGTCACTATTAATACACAGATGTGTCTTTATGACCGGCACGTTGTGTCTCCACGTGTGTCCAATTGGGGACCGTCGTCATTGTTTGAAGTTATCGTTTGTTGCTATTGTAGATTCTGGCTGGCGTATTCATTAGTATGTGCACTCTTTTTCTCTTTTTTTTTTTTTTTACTTGTAGTAATATAAGCCTTGTAGTAAAAGGCGGCCATCCCCTCGCATGAAATGGAAGGGCTAAATAAATAAGTACCTGTTTTCAATCGATGCCAGTACTTGGCCTTGCTTTACGCGTTCTGTTGTTCTTTTAGAGAACTTGTGAATTCCTTTTCTAGCGTTTCTTACTATATTCCTTTACTAGCACTTCTCCATATTATATTCTTTTTCTATAGTTATATTGAGATTAGCTTCTAGTTCAACTAGATGCAGTTGAATATCATTACATAATTATATGCCTTATAACACGCACATCTATACCTACTTCTTTAGTTAGTATTATGGCGCCATTGTTTACGACTCGTATGTATATTGCCTGTACTCTATGAAGAATATCTGTACGGAGACAAAAATGCTATTTTCCTTATCATCAATTCATTATTCGGAAGCCGAATGCGTCCATTGTAATAGAACTTTAACGACCCTACGGTCTATATTTCCTATAATATCATCATCTTCGTTAGTCAGTATCCGCCTTGTTTATTCAGCACTTTATTACTATATTTCCTTAGCCTTGGCCTTTGATATCAGTATAACCGTATTAAAATTGCCGTACAATTAAAAAAAAACAGCTTTTATATTCGTAAAAGATTTTATAGATGTTACGTGTTGGTGGCAAATTTTCGAGACTGCGGCAGAAATCCCCGGACTAACCTATTTACGCTATTAGCCAATAAAAGAAAACACGTTTGCCTTTTTTATTATTATTCCCCTAGATTTTAATACCAGACCTAGACTCGTGAATCGTGATATCGTAACACAGTAGGTAAAGATATGATCTGGTAATGAGAAGTTTCTATAGTGATAATGAATGTAATGGTGGCAGCATCATGCAATTGTGATACAACAATTAAGATAGACGTCATGACAGTCCATCATACAATAATGTAGCTCTAATCATAGATATCATCGGTATGATAGCGACCATGTTTGAAAATGCCAGTGAATTCGCCTCGCATTGCAATTTGTATATGTAAAAGTATTATAATTTATATGAGAAAAGGAAATTTTTCCGCTTACTTAATTATATTTGTCGCTTGCCCCGGAAAAGAACCACGTTTTGGTAACATGTATTGGATACACATGTAACTAAAACGTGGTTTTATTACGACAACAATGTATGACGTAGTTCTCAGATTTTAGCATTTAGCACAGCCAGTATATTTGTTGATATGCATCAACAAATATACGAAATATTAAAGATAACACTTACACAGTTATTTAGCCAATCTTATCTTAAGAGTAATCAACGGTCAATGATCAAATCTACGTCATTATCAGCAATGACGTTAAATTGCCTTTTATGACGACGATTAAGAATTTCTTCAAGCAATTGCTTCATTGCAGTTAAATTTTCAATTGCTTCTAATTATTCCCTAGAAAAACCAACTTGTCATTAGACTTATGGCATGAACGAATTAACTCTTCAATTAGTAATGAGACCTCATACATAATCCTGTGCTGTTTAATCAGAGGAAACTGTACCTTATTTGCTTACTTTAAGGGTGTTCACATCTATATTTGTAAGTTGGTTACAATCGTCACTCACGTCTTCTTGCAACAGACCTTGCCGTTTCTCACGGTTCACGTCGTGGTGTCGTCTTGATGGAAACCGGAGGTTGGGCAAAATGTTGCAAAACTGTTATGGTATGGCGAACGACTAAGTACATACTATGCGAGCTATGGGAACAGCTTGAAACATGCACTCAGAAATGTTGAACGTCATTAGAGATGTCATCGGAGAGTCATTATTTGAATGAGACATCCCTGAGTTAGATGATGTTGCCAGAGGTCAGGTGTATAATGTTGCTCATTTCACGGTTCTAATATTATAGCCAGTACATGTTTCGTCGAAATTTCATACATTATAAGGCCCATGACCTCTTACTTACTGATCATACGCAAGATTATCCTTTACAGAGAACTTACTAAAAAGTCTCCAAGTACGATCCAAGGAAAATCAGTAGGATGTTCAAACAAGTTATTCCCAAGATACTTATAGACGATAAGACAGTGTAAATGAATGAAATCGCGTAATCTGCTGTATCTAAAGCGGTACTAATCTGGCCGACACGATCTGTTGCGTACGATTCGTCTAGTCTAGATTACAAGGAGATTAGACATCTGTATGAAACTACTGCACGAAGTGTTAGGCCTTTCTAATTTTTGAGAAATTTTGTCATCTGTATCACAAATGGGCGAATACAAGAACTCGATTGGGTAGCCATATTATTTAGAAATCTTAGAATTCAGTGACTGATATCATTCCTAAGGCAAGCGATCTAATAGGAGGCGATGAAAAAAAATACGTTGATATTACTAAAATAAAAAAGGGACACGTGACGTTGAAAAGGTAAATAACTTTTCCTTGAAAAGTATTTTCCTCCTAAAACTGGTCTGTATGAACAAGCTGGTCCAATTATCAGCGGCGTAAAAAGAAACGTCATCGTCAACTTATTTTGCATTACGTAACGGTCCCAGCGTTGCTGAAGCAAATTAATGAAGCTAGTAGAATGCGCTTTAATTATGAACTTCAATTAAACTCTGCTTTCAACAGTATCAAAGAGAATGAAGTCTGCGTGAACTTTTTAATTATACCTTTAATTCATCCTCAACTATTAGGTTCTTTTCAACATTATGAGTACGAAAAGGTCATAATGTTGAAAGTAAAGCATGAAATAATGATGATGACGTAAGCATATAAAAGTAATTTGTGGTTACTACAATTGATGACGACTTTAATGCTAGTTTCGATGTGTGAGCAATACAAATGGAGGAAAAAGAAACAAACTTAAACAAAGAATAATAAAACAATAATAACGACATACAAAAAAACCTAGTTTGAGGTAAATAAATACGAACTTTAATACCAAAGGCGCCATTATTATAGTATAAGAAGCAGTAGAAGATACAATAATTAGATCTTTGACATGAAACCTGTCCAGGACCATGAAGGTTAACGCTCAGCGTGTGAACTTTGGGGCAATCCGCTTGTCCGCCATCTTGAATTCATGAATATTTAACAACCATAAACTAAATCGTCGACTTGATATAGAATTTCCTGCAGAAACAACTAATTGTTTACAAACATCTTTGAGCTTTGAGGTGATATCAAGTTTTAAAGATAATTATATCGAACCCAGCTTATTCATTTGTTTTCAAAAACTAAACCTGTTGGTGGAAATACATACATGTTTTGCCAGTCGCTGTTTTTCAATTGGTTGTTGATATTAATCGAAACAAAGGCGTAGTTAATAAGACTATACATAATATAGGTACATATATTATATTCAAACAGGCACTTGTCATTCCGATCGTTGCCTTTTCTATCCATCGACCTTCGTTTATTGTCTGAAGCACTTGAAATCATACGTAAACAATATTCTATTATAAGTGTTGGAAGTTATAAAACAATGATTAATACTTTATCTCTTATCAAGATTGCAAAATAATGATTGGACTTTCAATTAAATGAGATGAAATGTCATTGATAGAGGAGTCACATACACTAGAGAGTAAAAATATTGCATCTAAATATTGCAATACTGCATGTTGTAATGGTTACTAACCTATCATTTACGGCTTCTAAAGCAAATAGCTTCCTACATAACCTATGTTATTAAGCATTTAAAAAATCATAGGATGCTATGGCAACACGACTAGTAGCGGAGCAGACCACCACGTCGTCCATGTAAGTTGCATGCATGAATGTAAAATATTTCTAGTTAGAAGCCGATACTTAGCAAAATCACTCAGGAGATAGCGGAGCAAACGCTTCCGCAAAGATTCTTCCGTGATTGAACGAAGTCGATAAAGCTTAAGCTATAGTTTAGTCGTTTTCTGCTACCCCGCTGGGACATGATAATGGGCTCATTTTGCATGGATGTCAAGGAAAACATAATTACATACCATTTATTTTGTAAGTATTGACGTAAATAATATGTCGAGATCTTTAAACGTGAGAACACATGACATGGTACCACAAATTGCGGATGCAATTTCCCTTAATGATCTAATGATAGCTGATGGCGATATCATATTTAGCAATATTGAAGGCCAATCCGGTGATCGAATTCGTGCACACTGGAGCGTAACGTTTTGTTTTAAAACTATCGGGTTACCGAATGTGCTACCGAGACGGAATGTTAGAATAATAAAACCTATTCCATTTTCTTGAGCGAACACAAGTTTTGTGAAGACCTAAGCTCTTTTTACTTCGGTAAGAATCCAATTTTATTACTCCTCCTCTCTATTTTGATCTTTCGGTGCGGATTTCAAGACAATCTACGGTTCTGGGTCAGTCCGGTCGTTATTGCTTTGTTTTCTTTTAGGTTGTATTTGGCTTTACGTATATAAAGTTTTGTTTACCTATCCATTTTTCTTTAAAACTTCAAATGATCTTGAGAAGGTCAGGTCATTTAACTTTTAGTCTCGGTCTTTACGGAAAAATCCAATATTAATTAAGCCTATGACCTTCAAATGTTTAGATATTTTCATTACTTAATTACTCGAACACAAATAGTTGTTAGCCATAACACGTGCTTTTCGTGTTAATTAGAAAATTACGCACAGTTTCTAATCAAATTAGGAACGTATATGAATCTCGATGTTTGTAATATGAATAGTGTTTGCACGTGCAAATAAATTCTTGCCTGATGATGTGATCATAGGGGAGAAAACAAAGATTCTACAATCGTCAAAGAAAGAAAGAAGGAAGATGTATTTATTAGACACAAAACGACAAAGAAAGAAGACGAAGAAGAAGGCTTCTTGCTAAATATATAACAATTCAACCACAACTTACTTGCAAGCTTGCAATCCTTGCCATTCACAATTAACAGAGAATCCCACACAAAAACCGACTGAACATTGAACAGGTCCATCGCCGCCCACTGGCAGCCATTAATCTGACAAATAATTCTATGATGCGAAGGTCACGACCATACAATGGAATGTTGCGATCGCTACAATGGATGGGCTGGCCGCGACTCGAATAAATTAGCTTTGCGATACGCTATTGATATTGTGAACATTGTGCAGTTGCACGTGCCGTGAAGCCGAAATTGTGAATGTTTCGACATTTAATGATAGTAGGTGTAGATTACCAGGCATTGTTGTTTCCTGGATTGGAATGTGATCGTTTCGTGTTTCGTGTATAATTTATAGTTTAATACTATAGCACAAAAGTCACTTTGTAGTAGTTCTTGTATAATGTTTTTAAATTACCTTCTGTTTCCAATAGGCACTCAAAACGTTGTTAATTTGCTGCAAAAGCTAATTACTTTCGGATTGTTATTTAATTTCTATTTCAATGGTTACGACTTCCATTTCATATTGCTACTTATGTTCTGCGAATCTGCAATGCTATAAAATGTTTCTAACAATTATAAAATTCCTAATTTATTTTGCTTTCCAATCTTCTTTTATATAGTGATAATTTATTTCCATGTAAAGCTTTATATCGTTATTAAGTTTTTGGTGTTAAATTCTCAATATTTGTATGGGCTATAATTTCCTTTCCAAAACGATTTCAAAAAGAGATTTGTCTGTAACCTAAGAAAGTTTAATTTCGTCTACATCGCAATGACTACCTATAAGAATTCTGTTTACAATCTCACTCCGTTCAATGTTGAAATGTAATAAAAATTGTAAGGTTTATAGTTAAAACGAGAAGTACAAACACATTCTGCTGTTTTCTTCGTGGATAATGCCTCTAGAGCAATGATTTTTTTCCATAAAATCTTGGTCTAATTAATACGTGCCTGTATCATTTCCTTTTTTCCAAAACATAATCACAAAAAGAAATATGACAATCCAAAAATCCGAAAAAAATGCCCGTTTTTACCGCCATGTTCAGAAGACTTTCAGACAAAGTTTAAAGTTTTTAACAAAAAAGGAAATGGAAATGATAGGAGCATAGATATACTTTTCCTCTAAATTTTGATATAAGAATTTTTTAGATCAGACCAGTTTTCATGAAGAAAACAGCAGAATACGAAACGTCTTTTAGTCAAAGTTTTTGTAGGTAAAATCAGCCTGAGCTGCAGTTGTCCCTTTCGCACTTTACGGGGTGAGGTTGGAGGTGATGCGACGGCAAAAGTTTCTTCAAATACCTATTTTTCAAATTCCTGTTGACTGGAATCCGCTCTTAATACGAGTCTCTCGGTATCATAAGGGTCACATCGTGATCCCTGACCTCAAATAATTGTAGCCCGTACCTCGCGCCACATACCTCACAGTGATGTGAGATTCTTGCTTACACACGTCTAAGGAGGTTACATATTTCTTAGTTCTTTCTTACATTATATGGTCTGGATTGTTCGCAGACGCTCGCGTGTGGGAGTTTAAGATTGGCTCTAATTTATTAGTCCTGTTATTTGCAGTAGGTAAACCAATGAAAATGGATGTAATTAATTGCCATGGATGTAATTAATTGCCATATACTGTTTTATTTTTTACTCTCTCCCATACATGGTCTGGCACTTAGTTGTGATCTGGAGCCGTATAGTTTGTTTTTGTTTCGAGTCGGTTTCTAACGGGATTTCCAAGCCAACTGAATAAATCAGTAAGATGAAATGGGTTTCATTTTGCATTAACATTGCACGAAACTATTTCTTCTGATTCGCAACATCCCTATCTATCCGGCACAAAACTAAATTCCACGAAAGGATTTCTCGCTTTGTGTGCGTAGAAATACAGAAAGCAATTTAACCTAACTCACAATCAATTCTGCGTTCATAATCAGCAGCCTTGTGAACGTTCGCCTCAGTTTCAATTTAATAAGAAATTGGGAAGTTTCTGTAATTCGCTTTGGTATTTGCAATTTTACGAGTAACCTGTAGTTGCCATTTCACTGCTGGCTGACAACATTTCAAGTGTTAACGTTGGAAGCCATTACGACTGTCTTTTCTAAGAATTGCTTTAAATTTAGTTTTCTTGTTTGAATAAAGGGTTTACATATTCAGCGTTGGACTTGTAATCGTCTTAGTGGTTTCTTCTGAAAGCTTAATACTTACATAGGTTCATATGAAAGCATTATTTATATTATATGCCTCTTCTAAAGATCAATGTTTTGCTTAGTTGTCTTAAATATATTTGACGCAATACACACTGTTTTTATTCAACTCGCAGGTCAGTAAAGCAACGTATAATGAATGCCATTGTTTCCATATTTTCCATTGTCGCGTTGAAAAATAAATATGAATTTGAACAAGCCTTGCCGGCGCACAGCATGTTTGCTGAAGTTATCCGTACTGTTTGCGAGCACCTACGTCATTGTTACGTCGATGTTTCTATACAAGCATTCGGTACATATTAAATAAACAATATCTCTTGCGTGGACGATGCACTGGATTTCTCTAAACATACGATTCGCCAAATAACAGTGTATCCGATTGTGCAATGCACTTATTTTGTCCTTTCGGACATATTCATTGACTTTTTCTTGCCTGGCTTTGCTTAGTGACTTGCTTCCTGGTTTTAACTGCTGCTCCAATGCCAACTACATTGGCGGTTTACATAGTTTATTAACAAGCCTACGGCCTCTGACACCTAACAACTGGTACTTACCGGTGAAGATCACAAGGCATGCAGCATCGAACGAGATGCAATTAGTAAGAAAAACAAATTGAAAGTCTAACAGAAGGAAGTTCTCAATTCTTTCATTACTGCCTACTGCCGCTTTTTATATTCAATTGATTTACAAAATTACTCTTAGAAATCTGATAGTTAAAAGACCATGTTAATTGAAATTTGTACAATGTCTACTTCATTACAGTTCTCAAGAATTTTAATTGTGTCTTCTTTGTATTGTTTTAGCGATCTTCAAGATCAAAAATGTACTCGTTATAATATTATAAGCATTAATAATCACTGGTAGTGATTATGTAACGGAGGTTATATTAAATACAGGGTACTCGTGAGAACTTGTTCCTCTGATAATTGCTTGTTCTCTGCCGGGTTAGATAACTTGACTGCTTGAAACACATCATCCGTATTTACAGAATTGTCTCGGAATGTAGTGCCATTTCCGTTCAGCTCCTGCGACAGATGTGCGGTTCTATTTATGTCGTTTTATTTGATGTCATAACGAGCGGTTAGTGTAGCAAATTGCTACGTTTGTTGAATTGTGATCATCTCTTTGGGCGGGATGTAGTTAAACGATTTCGTTTTGGCTTCCATCAATTTGTTACTGCTAAAATTATGTGGGCTGTTTTTTGACTTTACTTATGACCTCATCATCATCATCATTCTCGTGTCCTTAATCTCAATTTGTTTGTGGTCAGTACAACACATCTTCTTTTTCCATTAGTCTCTTTTTGTCGTCATCTCAGTGGTTACATCCTTTCTAAACATATCCTGATGACCTCCTCACCATCTCATTTTTTTTTGACGGAAATAGGTATACCAATATGCAATCGCATTTATATCATCTAATACGATCTACAATTCGACTTCTAAGTATATGTTTCTTTTAGTATTCATTTCAGTTTGCTATTACAACTTAGCATGTATAAGCTAGGTCTCAATTCGTCGTAACAAGTGCGCCGGGTCGTCGCATCGTCGTCGTGATAATGTGCCGGCGCGCGCGCACGTTTCGTACCAAGGTGTACCAAGCGCCGCCCGGCACCGCGCACCACAGCTGTTTTTATTCCGCACAACTAACAGATTAGCTTTAAAACAATTGTAGGAAACTCGCATTTCTATGGTTGCGTAAAGCTTTTGTTGTGGCGTTATGATTTTAAGTACTTTTGTGTTGCTGGCTAAGTGCGTACGTACTCAAGGTTTGAGTTTCATGTTGTATATTTCGACTTTGATATTTCAACACTTCGCAAGTACTTAATATGCTGATGCGGTATTGGTTACATCAAACTTTAAATTAGAAACTACCTCGTGTTTCATATCAACGCTATTTGCGGAGGTTCTAAATTCGAAATTGCTGTTTGGTGAAAGGTTTCCAATTCGATGGAAACTCAAATTATCCGTTCTAAATATACTGCCCTTTATCCGGATTGGCTGTAAAATCTGTCTGTAGACTGTGATATCACTTTCTTAAGCGAGGTCATGTGTGTATGCGGTGATTCAATGTTTGCCCTGAATGGAGGGCGTAATCTCTTTGATGGTGTTTATTTTACGACGCCCCATTCTTTCTCACATGTCCAAGCGGATTTTTGTACCGATATAAAAGATGAGGGCTCTAACAAAAATTTCAAGACGCAGTAAAAAGCTTGTTGCTCAGCTCGTAAATTCACTGTTCTGTGATTTTATTATCCACGTCTTTACGATAACTTTTATTAAGGATGAAAAGTAAACAGACATCTTGATGACCCCTTCTGATGCTGTATGTGGCTCAGATATTAAACGAGCCATAATTCTGCGAATAGCAACTTCAAGAAATATCACCTTTATTGCCTGGCTATTAGGTCTAAATTCGTTTGTTTATACAATAAACAATTTGTTATTAATGTAGGTACTACGCAAATTGTACGAAGGCCGCATATGTTTGACGTTGATGCATGCTCATGCTTCGAATATAATTATTTTTTGTGCTCCATCAGTTTGGTTTCCTCATTTTGAACACTGATATAATAGTTAATTTGTTGTCGTATCACGAACACGGCCAAGCACAGGTTGTTTTTCTCGTTTATTTTTGGTTGTGTGTAATTAAGGATAACGAGCTCTGAAAATAAACTAATTGTTGTTCAGTTATAAATATATGGCAATTATTTGTTTGATTTGGCCTGTGATTTGACATACATTACATTTACATCGTTACTGTAGGATGCTCTATAACATGACGTTGATCTGTGTACTAGAAGTTTCTAGTTATCCAATTTGCAACATTTCCATTACTTAAGGACGTTAGGTAAGTAGTTTTACTAAACTACTCATAAACGTTTTCCGTTCCATAAGTTCTTAAGTATTCTATTAAATCACTTTTCTCTTTGGTACCGTTTCCGTCTAAGTTAAAAATGGCTTCGCCTAGTAGTTACTTCAAAACTTAGTAGAGAACTAAGTTTTGAAACTAACTACTTTGAACTACTTCTAGAAAATCAAGGCTATTTGTTAGAGTTACACTATCTGCTCTCACAATCACTTTAACTATACTTTTCTATCAATGTATCATTGCTCATTGTTATTGACAAAGAACAAACCTGGCTTCCGAAGAATTCTTCGGAAGACAACGACAACAAAGTTATAAAAGACTTTTTTTGTATCGATCAATACTAAAACCAATGCACTACTCATCTCATATAGCAGAACCATATAAATAAGCTGATCCAATACATGTTATAAGCCGAAACATCTTTTGGTGAAAACCAACCATCCCACGCGAGGGATTGAATTTAGAATTATATTATCAAAAAACAGAAAAACAAAGCCATTTGTTGGACTACCTTCCTAGACTATCTGCAGAATAAATCGATAGAATGATACATTCTCCATAAATGAAGTTGATATTGACAAAAAACAGACCTGTCTTGATACAGTAGACGAATCCGAAGTCCGCATAAAGCAAAACATTACAAAAAAAGTACAGGTAACCAAACACTTTTTGTAATAATCAATACAAAAACCAATGCACTCGACATCTCATATAGCAGACAATACAAACAAACCGACCCAATTCATGTTATATGCCATACCATCTATTGATAGAAACCAACCATCCCACGCGAGGTATACAACGCGAATTATCACACAATGACATTCCGTTCTGCATTTACGCAGGCACATTTGATGATTGATGTGTATTGTCACTTTATCAGTCTGTCCTGTATTTGTTGTTGGTACCGAGAAATGGGAAAGGTTGTAAGGTGGCACTGAGAACGGTGATGTTGATACGGCTAGTTGGTAACAGTTTCTTTATTTGTGATATCTGATGCACTGGTTTGGCGGTAGAAATACTTCTGGAATATGTTCATTTCATATATCTCTTTGAGTTACTATGGCAATAAATGCATTTGCTTTATATTTCCTTCTTTCTTTTCTTTTAAATAATGGTAATCTATGTAGCACTTGTATTAGAAGCCGAAATATCTTACTGCCTTTTTCCCAAGTTACTTGATGTCGGCGCAACACGTTTTCTTCTTCAATTATTGACTCTTTTTCTTTCATATTATATATATCCACACACAAACCATCCATCTTGTTTTGCTTCCTCTAGTATTAAAAGCCAAATACGAACTTAAAAAACTAGCATTGAGGGTTATTCAACTTCCAGACTGCCTAGTTTTAAATTCTGTGCACTTGGTCCTTTCATACGAGCAAAAAGGCGGTCCGCTTTGTATAAAGCCAATTCTCGTTAAAAAGGGGCATTGAATTCTCAAACATTCTCGTATATTTTGTTACTTTGTTTGGCGCTGTACGGTCTGTAAGAGCCAGAGTCCGGTACACATATAAATTCTTTAGACATTTGCCCTTTTTCGATTAATCTCTTAGGTGTATTTTGTTTTAAATAGAAAATATAATGAAAAAAATATTCGGGAAATTCCTACAACCGCAACTTGCTACGATTGAATTTCATATCGACTTCTTTTAGAATAACTCCATTACAATTTGTTAGCTTTTCTTTTAGGTACTTTTTATATGTTCACTGTCATTGCGAGATATATTAATTTTGCAAGTAATTCTAGTACTTACATTCTTCTTCATTTCTTGTATAATATTATAATTTTCGTCACATCACCGATGATGTATTTCTAATTATTCAACTGGTTATGCAACTATGTCATGTTTACCTGCTTCACTAATGACAACCTCATTTCTACTCATCTTTTATTTATATTATTACTTCTTATTTGTTATTCTCTTCAGGAGCTCGAGTAGTTTTCTATTTGCTTTGATTATCTTTATTGCTATCAACAAATATGCCACTTCTAGTAATTGCTTTATCATAGATTGTTGAGACCACAAAGAGATTATCAAAACCACTTCAAGGTTTAGGAAAACTTTTATTAACTGCGCAAACCTTGTTGAGGCATTGCTGTTTTTAAAGAAACTGCTAGTGACAACAGGTTCTCTCAACCTGGCTTGAGTAACTGCACAATGCACTGTGTAGTTGAAAAGAACTCATCCCACAGTCCTTTTGTACAGGCTAAACGAGCCATACATATAGGATAGTACTGGCACAGAGTCACGGTAATGTAGACTTTATATTAAAGTAACATCAGTGCATTTAGTAACATCATAATATTATGCTACACATACAGACATAAATAAACTCTAGTCTTTTCCCATGGGGGTAAGACGGAACCCCTGCAAAAACCGTTTGTCATAAACCCACGCGTCTGCCACCCGGTTATAAGTACTACACTACTACAGGACTTTAGAATATTATCCTTCGTCTTCTTTTTTCTATCACGATCCCACTTTAGGTGGGGTCAGCTCTCCTGATTTTATGGGTCCAGGACAATCTGACCTAGGTTGTCGTGTCGGGCAGTTCTTCTTTCATTAGGAACTTCTTCATGCTAGTCCACGACGTAGCAGGCGGTCTTGCTCTACCTCAATATTATCCTTCGTATACTAACTAATTGTTTTTCCTAATTGACAATCACAATTTACATTGATAAGCCGTTGATCTACTACTACTTCCTCTCTATCAATCTTCAACACAGCATGAAAACGTCCGCTTTTACTTTCCTAATTAATCTTGATTGAACCAAGAATACTGCAAAGGCGTAAAGTGTTTAATAAGCATAATTAATTAACATTAAAAATTCGTTTGGTCATCCCTCGTTAATTTTATAAAGAAAGTTTATGCATTATTTTGTCATCAGCATAAAAAGGCTTACTTTTGTCATTAAGTAAACGCAATTTCGTAATGGTTATAGTATAATACGATGTTATTATTATCATAACAATTTAAATAGGAAAGTACGCCTCGTTTAAGAGTTTTGCATAAGACTAGTCAAGATGGCAATCTACAAATTGCGGCATAGTAGTGAAACTTGCGGAAAGGAAAACCGAATACTAGAAACTGTTTAGCTACGTAAATTTCGAACATTTCACTTCCCGATACCGGATAAAATTAAATTACCGTTCTCCTTGTCCAAAGAGGCATCAATCTTTATTTCCTATCGATTATCGTTACTTTAAAATTTTCTTTATTATACCTTAGTATTATTTTGTTATAATTTAAAGATTATTCTGTAATACTTACCTGTCATAATGTAGTAATTAATACCTAAACTGAAATAAAGTGAACCTATCTATCGATTATCATTTGAAAGTACTGATCCACTACTTATCCCACACCTATGAAACTTAAGTTTAAAATATTTATTTAAATTAAACCATTAAAGGCACTTTTCTATTATCGAGGTCGGTCAGTCATAAAGATAATATTACTAGCGAATACGACTATACTAGTCTTGTCATGGAGTATCGTGTTACCCAGCTACTAGATTGTAGTGTTCAGATAAACACTTTCAGTCTTCATCTTCTGCCCTTATCCCATGTTACTTACGATCGGCGCAATATGTTTTCTTCTTCCTTACCGTCCTGTCCCCCACCACGCTATCACTGACTCCCTTTTCTCTCATATCACTCCTCACACAGTCTATGCATCTTTTCTTAGGCCTTTCCTTCCCTTTCCATACACTTTCATATTTATAACTCTTTCTTCCTTATTTCTCGTTCGTTCATCCCTCCTCATCACATGACCATACCAGGACAAACGGTTTCCTTTCAAATTTTCACTGGCGCCACTTTCAAACTTCCTCTATTATACTCATTTCTTACTTTATCCATTCTCGTCACTCCGCACATCAATGTCAATAATATAATCTCTGCTACAACTATTCCAATCTTGCCATGGAGTATCGTGTTTACCCAGTTACTGGTTAGTAGTGGTCAGATGAACACTTAGACAGTCGCTTCATGTAAAATATCTGCAGCCGATCCAAAGCCCAGAAACCGATTGATTAATGATCCAATATCGTAAAACCTTGCTACCACTGTTGCATAATATCCTCCCGCATATATCAACCTGCTTTCGGCAATATCCCGAATAGATAGTTCAAATAAGACTATTTTGTCACTATGACCAACAAGCAACCAATAAAATCGAAGGGGGTGTCCACCATTACATGATGGACTTCCTTTAGCTCACAAAGGAAATGAGTGTCTGCTCGCATTAATCACGAGATTTTAATGGAACTTTCAATGACATGCATCAGCTTTGTGATTCATAAAAGTGAAAGAGGGCTTGTTGAGTGACTGTACTATCTTTTTTTTTCCTTTTAAAGATACTATAAATAGTTCTTTAATTCTTCTGCATGTCTTCCCTTGTCCCATGTTACTTGGGGTTTGTGCGACACGTTTTTGACTTTTATTCTCTCTTGTTAGCTGTAACGTTATCATTCGCTGCTTTCTCATTTGTATCTCCCTCACACAATCCATTTATCTTTCCTTTAGTCTCTCTCTTGCCTGCCAACCCTCAACATTTTTACCCGACTGCCGAAGGAGGGTAATGTGTTTATCAGTCTATGTATGTATGTTTGTTCCTATATGGCGTTCCAGAGACCAAACGCGTTGGCTGATTTTGATGATTCATACGTCAATCGATTCGTCTTAACACGTCATAGGCTACATTAAAATTGGACAATAGAAAATGGCGGATTTTTGGTGCCGTATTGTGGGGGCCCTATTTTTTTTTCTTCTTCCAAACCCGTCGTGTGGGGTATCAAAATAAAGGGTTTTGAGAGGTGATTTCAAAAATATATAACACATATGTTAAGAGTATCTAATTCGAAAAAAAACTAACTAAAAAGTTATAAATAAAAAAACTTAAATCAAAAAATCAAAAAACCCGACTGCTTCAAAAGCGAACTAAAAAGTCGTAAACAAGGAAAAAATCGTGCTGTGCAGGCGGAGGATACACCAGATTTTGGTCAGCCAGCCCGCGAATATGTATCCTCCGACTGCACAGCATGATTTTTTCCTTGTTTACGACTTTTTAGTTCGCTTTTGAAGCAGTCGGGTTTTTTTATTTAAGTTTCTTTAATAGGTACTCACATCATATTATTCGTCACATGCTTATTATCCCCCGTTACAGTTGCCTAGTTATTAAAATATCCGTTACTAAAATATTTTCTTTTGTTTCAGAGGAGTATTTCCATGGAAGAGCAATTCCTCAAAGAACCACGACACTCCATCAACTGTAGTGTCATGGCGTCTCTTCGGCAGCAAATCCAGTGGGAACCTGGCTGCAAAGACCATCAACTCAGAAGCACAGAAGACTTTGACACCAGCGTCTTCTGGAGCCAATACTCCACATCATCATAAGAGGCAGGGCAGCTCAGCGAGTGAGAAGCAGTTTGAAGATCTGGTGGCCAGCTCCATAGCTCTTATTCAGCATGATCGGTGAGTTTCGCCAGCTTAGTAGTAATCTTATCTTTTAGTGCAACTTAGGAACGTCTTGATCCGATTTGAGAAAAGTAAGGTTAACTGTAGGAGAAATAACGATAAGTACGATTTTGTTTAAGTTTTGGCTCTGTAATAAGCCTCTTTTGAATAGAGTATTTGAACCGCACTGATCGATCATCAAGGTTAAGCAACGCTTGACGAGGTCGGTCCGTGTATGGGTGACCATTTCAACATACCGAGTTTCCTCCGTGCCTCGGAAAGCACGTTAAGACGGTACCCTGACCAAAAAACCGGCATGAGATATGAGCGTTCCTATTGGTCTAGCGGCACTGGTGGCGCTTGAATTACAGTAGTGAATACGCCCTGATTTTAGAATAAAATCTTTATAAAATCGAATTTTGGTCTTTTGAAAAAAATAATTCTACAAAAATGTTCGTTATTAAATTGTCTATCCATTAGTGTTAGTACAAAAAATAATCAATGAACACTTTACGAGGACATGCATAATATCAATAATTATTTCTCATTTTTATGTTTTTTTGGAAGTAGATTAGTGAAATATATACAACATTTAAAAAAAAACTAAATCTACCATTTTAGAATCAATATTATGTAGACATTTAATGTATTTTTATTAATTGATATTTCTTTTTAAATAACGAGTAGATAGCTCCTAAAAACAGCACAAAAAACGGCTTGCGCGGCGTTTTGCTCGGGGTACCGCCTTAAGCCTGTCATTTGAAGACCTTTGACAGTCGTTATGGGTAGTTAGAATCTTGAGGCCTGACACCAGTTTTGCCAAGGGGTACCGTGTTACAAGTTACTGGGTTGTGGAGGTCAGACAGGCAGTCGCTCCATGTAAAACACTGTTACTTAGATAAATTCGGTTAGACTGGAAGCCGATCCCAATATAGTTGGGAAAAGGCTAGGCAGATTGATTGATTGATTTGAACTATAATGTCTGTATCCTGATGGTTTAATTAAATCATTTCCCACATTTTCTTTAGTCTAATCTTGTTTGTGGACTAAACAAAAACAATACAAACGGTCTTATGAAAATATTCTCATTTAAACCACCGCTTAGATCTCAACAACATAGACAATAAAATACGAATTTGCTATCATAAACACTTTCAGGTTCAGGTGACCTGATAGCTCTTCCTTGCCTTCACAAATGTAGTACCTATTTATCCACGTCATTGATGACGTAGTCTAGTCGTAAATGTTATTGTTTTGTCCCAATTACGCGGCAACTTGTTTGCGCAGCCGTAGTATCGTATTCAAGCTTATTATCAGGAATATATTGCTTGTACATATAATGTCCATTAAAAAATCAAAATTAATCCATTAAATTAATTCAAAAATCAAAAAACCCGACTGCTTAAAAAGCTAACTAAAAAGACGTAAACAAGAAGAATATCATGCTGTGCAGTCGGCGGATACATAGTCGCGAGCTGGCTGATCAAAACCAGATGTATCCTCCGACTGCACAGCATGATTTTCTTCTTGTCTTTTTAGTTCGCTTTTTAAACAGTCGGGTTTTTTGATATTTTTTTATTTTATTTATAACTTCTTAGTTATTTTTTTTTAGAATTATGTACACTTAACCATATAAACTATATATATTTTTGAAATCACCTCTTGAAACCCTTTATTTCGATACTCCACACGATGGGTTTGGAAGAAAAAAAATTTGCTCCTCCACAATATGGCGCCCAAAATCAGCCATTTTTCTATTTTCCAATTTTAATGTAGCCAGTGACACTAGCAGGGTTAAGACGAATCGATTGACGTAAGAATCATCAAAATCGGCTAACGCGTTTGGTCTCTAAAACTCCACATAGGAACAATTACCCTCCTTCGGCAGTCGGGTAAGAAAGGTTACGCAGGCAGAGGTAAACCCAGATGTCGCCAGTTATAATAAATAAAATAAAATAAAAATTGTATATTTTCAGAGAACTTAATAGTCCATAGAAAAGTTAGTAACTATCCATACTAATATTATAAATGCGATAGTCTGTCGGTATGTCTTGTCTGTTTGTTACCTTCAGCGATGCGGCGGGCGGCGGAGATTTAGATGCAATTTGGCACACGGGTAGACTATGTCCTGAATTAGGTCAAAGGTTACTTTTCATCTCGGTATAATGTTCCTTGGGTTAACAAAAAAAAAACAACATAAAATGCTATACTAACTCTGTCCGATTGATACCTTTTCACTTGCGGATTTAGAAACTTGGCATACGGGTAGAATGTATACTGTATTAGGTCTTAGGAGACTTAGATCTAGCGAGTAGGATCCCTTGGGATGCTATTCTTTCGCTCAGGAGAAGCTAGTATTTGATATACTAGTCGAAATGTTTTGTTATCATCATTGCAGCCGAAACACGTCCATTGCTGGACATAGGCCTCCCCCAGGCGTCGCCATATTGACCGATCCCGTGCGTCTCGCATCCAGCGCCTCCCCGCAACCTTAACCAGGTCATCGGTCCACCTATTGGGAGGCCTTTCAACGCATCGTCTTCCGTTTCGCGGTCGCCATTCCAGAAGTTTACGGCCCATCGGTTTTTAACCGACTTCGCAATAAGGAGGCCGGTGGAGGAGGAGGTTATCAATTCGACTGTTTTTTTTTTATGTTTGTTACCTCAGAACTTGTTACTGGGTGAACCGATTTTGATGATTCTTTTTTTATTTGAAAGATGGTGCTTGTCATGTGGTCCCATTTAATTTTCATCAAGATCTGATGAAGAACTTCGGAGATGTACATCAGAACTCTTGAATAAATGACGGCAAATCTATCGGGATGGCTGCAATCGCATTTCTGTTTATAGTTTTCACCATTTCATAACATAACATCACACTGGTACGCTCTAAAGGGGTACGCAGGTGTAAAAGGTTCACCTTGGTACTCTTATTCCACCGGTTTTGTTTAAGTTTCATGTTATTGGGTTAATCTATTCTGGCTTCACTTTGGGCATTATTAGTACCTAGCCTATAGAACTGGTCCATTATGTACCACAACTAAATAGTTTTTTTTTTTTTTCAATAATTTATAAATAACTTCACCGAGCTTATAGAACTGGTCCATTATGTACCACAACTAAAAAGTGAAAAATAAAAAATAAACTTTTTACAAAAAATACAACCGACTTCCATAGAAGTGGTCCATTATGTACCACAACTAAATAGTTTTTTTTTTACAATAATATATAAATAACTTCACCGAGCCTATAGAACTGGTCCATTATGTACCACAACTAAAAAGTGAAAAATAAAAAAATAAACTTTTTACAAAAAATACAACCGACTTCCAAATAAAAACACTACAAAGTGAAAAATAACTTCAATTTCGGAAGTCGGTGTCAAAAAACGAAAACGAAAACAAGAACACCGACTTCCGAAATCGAAGTTATTTTTCACTTTGTAGTGTTTTTATTTGGAAGTCGGTTGTATTTTTTGTAAAAAGTTTATTTTTTTGTTATATGAAGAAACAAATTACAAACTCGTTTTGATATACCAGGCCCTTCAGAAAGTATTGCGAAAAAAAGTTTTTATATATGGGAGACTGGCCAGTTATAATGTTTTTCGAAAATATGATTATTTATAAGTAAAAATAAGTAAGTTCCAATTTCAAAATTTCCCTCCACATTTTTTGCGAGTTAATTCAAAGTATTGTGTCTCACTGAAATATGGATCTGCGCCGGGAACATTTTAGAGCTATGATTTTATACGATTTCAAGTGTCGCCTGAAACCGGATGAATCGTACGATAGACTTCAAATGGCATTCATGGATGAAGGCCCTTCCAAGGCAACCGTGTATCGTTGGTATAACAAATTCAAGCGCGGTCGACCAACTTTGGGGGATGACGAAAGAAGCGGTCGCTCTTTGACGGCTGTTACCGAAGAAAACGTGCTAGCAGTGAAAAATTTAATCCAAGACAATAGGCGAATTACATATCAGGAGATTCAACACATATTGAAGATTGGATCGGGAAGCGTTCACGAGATTCTACACAGCCATCTTCGCGTGAGGAGGATAGTATCACGCTGGGTGCCGCACAACCTCACCGATGCTCAGAAGCAGGCCCGGGTGGAATGGTGCCGTGATATGCTTAACAAATTTGAAGCAGGCTCGTCTCGGCGTGTTTACGACATCGTTACAGGTGATGAGTCCTGGATTTATCAATACGACCCTGGATTTATCAAGCGCCAGTCGACTGTTTGGGTGTTTCAAAATGAGCCAACGCCTACCAAAGTGAAGCGATCTAGAAGCGGGGGTAAGATTTTGATCGCTAGCTTTTTTAATTTGACTGGCCACTTGGTATCAATTCCCTTACGGGATCAAAGAAGCATTAATGCCGAATGGTATACTACCAAATGTTTGCCAGAAGTTTTCTCTGTTATAAGCAACAAGCGACCAAACACAGGGCTCCGCGGGCTACTGCTCCACCACGACAATGCACCTGCGCACACCGCACTCAAAACGAGGGACTTCCTGGACAGCACGCCAGTCAAACTCCTGGGTCACCCTCCTTACAGCCCTGATCTAGCACCGTGTGACTTCTTTTTATTCCCAAAAATAAAAAATCAGCTCAAAGGGATACAATTTTCGTCGCCGGAAGATGCGCTGGCTGCGTTCGAGCAGGCTGTAAACGAGGTGTCTGCGGCGGACTGGAAAAAGTGTTTTGAAAACTGGTTTAGGCGCATGAATCTTTGTATAGAGGCTGGTGGAAAGTACTTTGAAAAGATTTAATAAAAATATATGTACGTATAGAACAATTTTTTTTAGTTTCGCAAAACTTTCTGAGTGTCCCACGTATGTATAATCTTTCATTCGCTATGGAATGTAAAAGGGTCTAACACTTATTAATGATCTACAGTTCAAGAGGCACACGTACCGAGCCGTACTGACTTACCGAGTCATCAGCACGATGAACTCAAAGCTTTCTTCATAAAGTTCAAACCAATTTTTGAGTTCATCAACATCATGCTGCCTTATCAACTACCGGGTTACCGTCCCTTCACCTACTTGTTCTTTTAGGGTCAAATAAGACAAACGTAATGGTATTTTATAGTTCTTTAAAGGTATTTGTGTCAGTGGGTATTAGGTTATCATTAGTTTAGTTAAAATATCTAGATGGTTTGTAGTCACTGTCCTATTTAGTATGATAATCTCCTAGGTATAAGTAACCAAGTCATTGACTCTATGATTATCAAAGCTTTCTTCAAGAAGTTCATCAGTCTTGTGCGATTATATTTTTACAGATCAATGACCTTTCTTTTTTCTTCAGACATTGCTAAGTCTGATAAATAAGTTAAAAGGATTAACCACTTTTTCTTTCGTTCTGTAAATCCTCATGAATATTCTCCGGCCTGGGATGGGCGGGATGGGTCTGACAGACTCTTACTGAATAAAACCACCCCGTGTTCCCAACCAAAATAAATAGCCGTTGGTTAGGTACACTTCTGAGGTCGCCACTACACAACTTTTCAAACTGTAAAGAAAAACACCGTTCATCTTCAAAGGTTTAGTGGAAAAGTCCATGGTCCATTAATCAAGCCATCGACTCGCCAAACTAAAAAAACGTTCTTCGGTAAGATCATTAACACCGCCTAAAAGTTACCCCACTTAATCCACGCCATCGGCACGATAAAATTAAATACACTTTCCAAGTTCGTCAACTTCGATCAATCTATCCACTTTCGGATCGTGAAAAAGAGGACAAAAATTGGTCTACCGATTCATCAGTACACTACAATAGCTGTCGGTGACTCGGTGACATTTCCGAGGTCATATACAGGTGTTATCCGACTGACATTGCCTGCCCCAATAAACTGTTTTCACGTTTTCGTGTCACGCTTCGACGGAACTGTTGGCTAATTAACATTTGGACTGAATTGCTGAAACAAACCAACGTAGGCCTCGATTTTATGTAGAAAGTAGTTCGGCAAATTCTTGGGGGAAGTGTGTGGAATTGTTACTGCGAATTTGGGGTTTAGAGGTATCTTAGTCAGACTGTTTTCTTCTCCATCATCATCATTTCACCCGAAAGACGTCCACTGCTGGACATAGGCCTCCCCCAAGCGTTGCCACACTGATTGATCCTGTGCGTTTCACATCCACCGGACTCCCGCAGCCTTGACCAGGTCGTCGCTCCACCTAGAGGCCTTCCAACGCTGCGTCTTCCGGTACGCGGTCGCCACTCCAGAACTCCGGCCTCAACGGCCATCCGTTCTGCCAGTAATGTGCCCTGCCCATTGCCACTTAAGTTTGGCAATTTTTCGGGCTATGTCGGTAACCTTGCGGATTTCTTCATTTACCCTTTGGGTGACTTTAAGCCTTCTGATGAGGCCCATTGTGAGTGACGTCTCTGTCCCGTAAGTAATCACTGGCAACACACTCTCTTCTTCTTCCTATAGCCTTTTCCACTTAAGTTAGGGTTGGATCTCCTTATCTCACGGCACCAAGACGTTCTGTGGAGGGTGCTCGGGTCAGGTAGTTTCTCCTTCATAAGAAGCTTCGTCATACTGGTCCACCATGTTAATGGAGTTAGTCCTCGGTCTCTTTTGCCTATCTTTGTCAGACAGTTGAATTATATTAAAGAAATTATTGCTAGGCATGCGTCCGTGCAAAAGTCCATTGTAATTGGTCCTTTTGCCTCTGAATAATTTTTTGGGTATATAAACAATTCTTACACAGTTCAAGGTAGTGTTCTGCGTGTAGACTGTGCGTGTTTTCCTTTATTATCTACAACCCCTAATTTAGTTAGTGCTTTACTTCCAGTGCCAAAAAGAAACCTTTTTCGATTGTAATCGTGATTGACATTGTACATCTGAATATATAAAAAACCGGCCAAGTGCGAGTCGGACTCGCGCACGAAGGATTCCGTACTTGGTAAATTGTGGTTTACGATTTATGACGTATTAAAAAAAAACTACTTACTAGATCTCGTTCAAACCAATTTTCGGTGGTAGTTTACATGGTAATGTACATCATATATTTTTTTTAGTTTTATCATTCTCTTATTTTAGAAGTTACATGGGGGGGGGGACAGACATTTTACCACTTTGGAAGTGTCTCTCGCGCAATCTATGAAGTTTAGTAAAAAATGATATTAGAAACCTCAATATCATTTTTGAAGACCTATCCATAGATACCCCACACGTATGGGTTTGATGTAAAAATAAATTAGTTTCAGTTTCAAGTATGAGGACCCCCAAAGGTTATTGTTTTTTTTCTATTTTTGAGTGAAAATCTTAATGCGGTTCACAGAATACATCTACTCACCAAGTTTCAACAGCATAGTTCTTATAGTTTCGGAAAAAAGTGGCTGTGACATACGGACGGACAGACAGACAGACAGACATGACGAATCTATAAGGGTTCCGTTTTTTGCCATTTGGCTACGGAACCCTAAAAAGCCTTTAAAACCTTTTAGAAGTATGAGGGTGGGTCGACATGGCCCAGTAGTGTTGGTCGTTGCTCCAACGACATGATTCCATTTTCCGTGCGTGTCAGGATATACTTATCCTTTTAATTATGCTGGTGTGGCTTCTAACATACTGTCCCCAATACATTGTCGAGTATCATTTTGATATCATTAGTGTTTTCAGGCTGGTTTTACACACACACACAAGTTGAAGAAGCTTTTAAGAGGAAACGGGGGTGGTCTTTTCTCCATACAAACACTCTCGTCTGTTTTCTCTCTGGTTTATGAACTTAAAGCAATGATTTTTTACAGTAAAATAAATATCAACTTCTTCTATGTCCCTATGTTTTCCTTTTTGGTGATATATTATCCGTATAAGAACTAGAACCCTCTCAAAATGCTCAAAATTGTCTGTATTGAGTCGCTGTCTTCAGAGCCTTAGTGTACAAATTTGATAACTATTAATGAAAAAAAGAAAACATAGGGACATAGTAAATATCCTTCTTATTCAGATTATGAAATATCTTCTAAATCGGTCCAATATTGGAGGAGAAAACAGACGAGAGCCAAACCTCGAATTATGACTTTTTACTTAAGAAAATTTGTCGAATCTGCGGTTGTCCTTATCGCACGAATTTGTGGGCGGGGTTTGACGCAAGGGGTCTGCATAATACGTACACAGACGAAAAGGTGATGCGTAGTAGTTGAAAATAATATCGATATACTAGTGTTGTAAACAGTTATCGATAAACACATTTAAATTGTTTGCATGTGCTGTTTAGTGGGAATTACAAATAGAAGTATTAAAAAGTAATGGATACAAAATAAAATTAAGTGCATGTCTTTATTTATTTATTTATTTATATATATACACTTTATTGTACACCATAACAAACAAGAAAAAGAAACTTAATACTAAAAATATACAATGGGCGGCCTTATCGCATACCGCGAAATGTTTATTACAAAAAGTTTTCAATACAAAACAGTAAATTATATATCGGATAGGTATCCGCAGTCTCTAGATCGCCTACTAGGTACATCAGCGAAATTAAACTTATTTCAACGTCAGCCGCACGGGTCAATCCACAGAACAGATAAAAGAGGTTTTATCTGTTCTGTGGGTATGCTTGCCGTGGTTGTTCCGTGGATGGGTGACCATCTTTACATACCAAGACCCGTCCGTGTCTCGCCAAGCACGTTAAGCCGTTGGTCCCGGCTGTTATTTTCGGCTTTGACATCCTGAAAGTCTGACTCGTTTTACCAAGGGGTTTCATATTACCCAGTAACTGGTTGTGGAGGTCAGATAGGCAGTCGATCTATCAAAATACTGGTATTTTTACTGGTATTCAGCTGCATCTGACTCCAACGTAGATGGGAAAAGGCTAGGCAGACGTGCTTTCTCTCACTGGTTTATTCTTTGGTATCCGATCGTCAATGATTTCTGGTGAAAGGCTAATGCCTTAGGCTTGCCACTAATGTGGTAGAACTTTTCTATTAATGGTTCCATTTTTTGCCATAATGCATTGTCCCTCTTAATATTTTGAAAAATAAAAGCTTTTGGGACTCCATAAAATAAAATAACAGAAATTTCGACGAGTTATGTGTAGTTGGCCTTGTACTTAGTAGAAGTAATTTTGATTCTGTTTTAATTGTAACATTTTGCCTTTAAACGTACATAAATCTATAACATCATCATCATCGTCATCATATCAGCCGAAAGACGTCCACTGCTGGTCACAGGCCTCCCCTAAACGTCACCACATTGATCGGTCCCGTGCGTCTCGCATCCAGTGGATCCCCGGAACCTTCACCAAGTCATCGGTCCACCTGGTGGGAGGCCTTCCAACGCAACGTCTTCCGATTCGCGGTCGCCACTCCAGAACCTTTCTGCCCTATTGGTCATACGTTCTGCGAGCAATGTGCCTTGCCCACTGCTACTTAAGTTTGGCAATTCTTCGGGCTATGTCGGTAACCCTGGTTCTCTTGCGGATCTCTACATTTCTGATTCGACCACGCAAGGAAACTCCATGCATAGCCCTCTCCATTGCCCTTTGGGTGACTGTAAGCTTTCTGATGAGGCCCATTGTAAGCGACCATGTCTCAGAGCCATATGTCTGGCAACACACACTGGTCTGGTCACTGTGTCTCAAGTCTATACTTGTGACACTGTGGTAAGTTGGACGAGAATATACCGCAACTTCTCGAACACTGTCCAGCCAAGTCGAATTCGACGGTTGACCTCTTTCTCGAAGTTGGCCCTACCCAACTGGATCGTTTGTCCCAGGTAGACATAGTCGCCCACAACTTCGAGTGAAGAGTATCCGACTTTGATTGGAGTGAGTGTAAAATGGGCATTCAACATCACCTTGGTTTTGTCCATGTTCATCCTAAGACCCACTCTTTAGGTAGCTCTACTGAGGTCATCGAGCATTGTACTGAGGTCCTCCATGGTCTCCGCCATGACCACTATATCGTCGGCAAACTGAAGGTGATTGATGTATTCGCCATTGACATTTATGCCTAGCCCTTTCCAGTTCAGAAATCTGAAGACATCCTCCAGTGCAGCGGTGAACAGTTTCGGAGATATGACGTCTCCCTGTCTCACACCTCGCTGCAGAAGGACGGGTTCCGAGGTCTGATCCTGAAATCGAACTGACATGGTGGCCTTTTTATACACACTTTTCAACACTTCGATGTACTGGTAGTCAATTTGGTACCGTTGGAGAGACTGCAGTACAGCCCAAGTGTCGATCAAATCGAAGGCTTTCTGGTATTCCACAAACGCTAAACAGAGAGGCAGGTTGTACTCTTCGGTCTTCTGTATAACCTGCCGCAGCGTATGTACCTATGTGGTCTACGGAGACGATTAGTGATGATCCTTGAAAATAGTTCTAAATCTATTTATTTTTGTTCAATTCCGTCTTCAGGTGACATTCTTGCAATTTCGTAAGGACAGTTTACCTCTATTATCGAGTCTTGACCTATCAGACCATCCAGGCTTGCCGCGAAAAAGGGTTTCTTTTCATCGATAAACATTCCACACTCTAATACCTGTAGGCCCGTGTGCTTGATAAATTGATCGATCGCTTTAGATTCAGTTTCCTTGCCATAATTGGTAGCCACAGTTCCTTTAAATTTGTTATATAATAACGTTTCTCAAATTTTGCGAACCAATGTTTTCGGTCGCATCTTACATATTCGCCCAACATTCGATGCCGTAAGCCTCTTTAGTCTTTCAATTTCCCATAAGCTATTATCGCTTTGGCCCCCACTATTTTCCTTTGAACATCCTTAGTTGAGAGCAATCTTTCAAGAAATATTTTTTCTTTTAATTTATATAAATCCAAAGGCATATCTTCTTCTATCTTCTTCCAACTCTAAGCGACCGTAGTTTTTAACAGGTTCTGTAGTTCTTTTTATTTTGCTCGTGCCGTCTTTGGGATATGTCAGTTTTCTTTTTCGGAAAATCTCTGTGATTTTTTTCGAACAAGAAATATTTTTTCTTTTAATTTATATAAATCCAAAGGCATATCTTCTTCTATCTTCTTCCAACTCTAAGCGACCGTAGTTTTTAACAGGTTCTGTAGTTTTTTTTTATTTTGCTCGTTCCGTCTTTGGGATATGTCAGTTTTCTTTTTCGGAAAATCTCTGTGATTTTTTTCGAACGCTGCTTTTGATCTATTTTTTTTTTATTTGCCCGGACTGCAGCCCTGTATTATTTTTTGGATGCGTGAATGAATAGGCCTTCGATATTTCATGAAGTTACTGCTCCACTTGTCTGATATGATATGAGCCTGCAAAGTTAACTCTTTTTCCGCCAATAAATTTGGCAATTACATAATTAAATTGCTCCACAGTATTATTAGTCACGTCCAAAAAAAAAAGATTTTCTGCATTTGCTGTTAAGAATAACAGATATTCTTGGATATCAGTCCACAATCCACAACAACAAAAGTTACGAGTGACTGGGGCGATTACAAGAAATGCGCGAGCCGCGGCGGGGAGCGTTTCGGAGGCACGCACACACCGTCAACTTACACACACATGGATAGGGCGGCCGGGCGCCACGCGCTCGCAGTTCGCAGAGCGACAGCGATAGTTTTTTCAAATACCTATTTTTCAAAAGTCTCTCCGCCCGTATTTCCTCTTAAGTATAACAAAAAACAAATCTATCCTACTTCAACACAGTTTTTGTCTGTCTAACCATAAATATTATTTATAATGATCCCTTGTATCACGAGACCAGAAGACTATAGGCTCATATCTCCTAGTCTCGTTGTTAAACTCATGAAGAAAGTTTTCAACGAGATTGGAAAGGGGTAGTGTATCTAGGGGACCACAAAATATGCCAATGGGTCGAAGTGTCCGAGTTATTTCTCGGCCCCTCAACAAGATAAGATAAGATACCACTTGGCTGAAATTCATAGTTGATCTTTGTGCTTTGGATGGCATCACACGTCCCACGTAATATTAGAGAATCACTCCTTCTCGTATATAAGGTAAAGGTTAATATTAAAGACCGTTTTAAGGGTTTCTTTGGTGTGCATCCTGCTTTCCTGATTTATTTTAAACTATAAATGCCTTTACAGGTCTACATCCTACTTAAGTATAACCTGCACACCGGCAGTAACCAACCTAGCTAATTCTCTAATGTCCCCACTTAGGCTAGCGCTATTTTCATATAGCTGGTTTCCATACTTAAGTACCCATTTAGAAATAAGTCGTTGTATAATATTGTACATCAAGCCATTGTTGATTTGATGTCTACAACCCATTTACTGTAACACAATATCCATTGGTAAGACCGGTTGTCAGACTTGCGGGCTTCTGACAATCCGTATTGTTTAGAGGATATATGAATATCCCTTTTAAGCAATGTTCTCAGATAGCGTTTGTTTTGCTGCAATCGATTTTTGCAGTGGTGGGTTTTACCTAATGGCAACTTGGTAACACACGCAATTCCACAATGACTAACTTAACTTGACTTGTAAAGTGAGTGTCGGTTTAGGTTTTTCCTTGTGACTAAAAAATACCTAAAAAAGTTGAAAGAGTAACCAGTTTTTGTGAATGTTTGTTAACTTAGAGATGTTTTGCACTGAGATGAAAATCTAATGAGCACACTTGGTATTATTTATTTATTATAAGCATGTCCTGTCTTTTGACCTGCAGTAGGTCTCCTCCTACCTGATCTCCTTACAAATTCACCGGTCTTCTTCGATTTTGGGCCATTTCCTAAGAAGGAATTCAGCTCCAGATCCCGTCCTAGTCGTTTCCATGCCGTTATAGTACATATTACCAAAGCTACAAGAGTTTAACGCAAATAACGAATTGGCACCAGTAATGAGATTACTAGAGCTTGAAGGCTAAAACTGATCCTGATAATACTGTTTCAATGTGCCCAATTAATGTCACGCGTGAAACCTTTTCCGTTAATCGTATCAGTATCAGCATGTGTAGATGAACCTATATTTTGGTGTTTCTATACTTTTCTAATTCCTATTCCAAAGTCTGAATACATATTACAACCTTCATATTTGTATAATGTTTCTATTGCTGAGACTCAAACTGAAGCTGATCATAGCTATACCAGCTAGTACTATTCTATTCTGTTTTCAAATCTCCGTGCTGTGTTCCAATTTTGAAAGGGGTCCTACCGTTACTCACCACACGGGTCGTGGGGCTTTCGGGACCGGGACCGCGGTCCCAGATTCCCCTTTCAGATACAATATTATTTTTGAGTAGTACTTCGGGACCAGAAAAAAATAAAAAAAGTTATGTCTTGGCAAAGTACAGTCAACCAAAAATATTTAAACTATTTTTATAAAACGATAAAATATTTCTTTTATTTAAATTATGGTAGGCTTCTAGAAGTAAATCTAAACCTACCTAATCTTGTAACAAGATTAGGTACTCACTCAGCCGATGGCTACCAGTCTAGTACTTTGCACTGATAAGACTCTTTCAATGTGCCCAACATTAAGTCACGCGTAAGGCGAAGCCATTGTTTATAAATCGTATTAGCACGTGTAAGCAGAGCTTGTGAAATATCGTTTCCAATATAAATTATATGTAATATAACATCACGCCTACTGTATTCGCCGAAGTGTTTTTGCTCTCTCTAATATCTCTTTGATGGTGGTATATGTGTTGGATCGTTCGGTTCTTTTCATGATGGTTGAGCTGAGTGGTGCCGATCCATGCGTCATGTTCGTGGACGGGCGCCATCAGTTCCGATGATTCGAGCTTCTAGATATTCGAGATTTTGATGCACCGAAGTAGTGAATTGTCGCGCTCATAATTTATCGATTTCAAGTACTATCGAGTTTTCGAGCAAGTGTTATTCGATCTAACGTCATTCGATTTCAAGTAGGGAACCCGTTTTAAATAATATCGCATTTAATGGCCATGAGAAAATATTGCGGGCTATTTCTTCAGATTGATCTAGAAAAATGCATTTGGATGATACGGTGAATTTCATATAAAAGGTTATAAAGTTGCGAGGTATTGGTTATGCACGTGCGAGGTTAGCAGAGAGGGTTCCTGGGTGGTGTTTTGAGAGATTACGGAGTGTTCCATGTGCTGATGGTGATAACCGGGGTGATAGGGGTGGGTAGTTTTAGTGTGGCAAAAATCCCATGCTACCTGCGCTTTCTCAAATAGTCCAGGCGTCTTTTGAAGATTTCCTCCCGAAATTAAAAAGGTTAGGAATAGAACCAAAAGGAATAGAAGTAAAGAGTGAGAGAGACATATCCGCGGGCTGGCTGACCAAAATCTGGTGTATCCTCCGCCTGCACAGCATGATTTTTTCCTTGTTTACGACTTTTTAGTTCGCTTTTGAAGCAGTCGGGTTTTTTGATTTTTTTAATTAAGTTTTTTTATTTATAACTTTTTAGTTCGTTTTTTTTCTACGAATTAGATACATTTAAAAATATAAGTGTTATATATTTTTGAAATCACCTCTTAAAACCCTTTATTTTGATACCCCACACGATGGGTTTGGAAGAAAAAAAAAATTGGGCCCCCACAATATGGCACCCAAAATCCGCCATTTTTCTATTGTCCAATTTTAATGTAGCCTATGACACTCGCAGGGTTAAGACGAATCGATTGACGTATGAATCATCAAAATCAGCCAAAGCGTTTGGTCTCTGGAACGCCATATAGGAACAAACATACATACATACATACTTACATACATACATACTTACATACATACATACATACATAGACTGATAAACACATTACCCTCCTTCGGCAGTCGGGTAAAAATAAAGTTATTTTCACTTTGTAGTGCTTTTATTTGGAAATCGGTAGTATTTTTTTGTAAAAAAGTTTTTGTTTTTCAATTTTTAGTTGTAACTAATAGGCAACTTGCCTTTAGTAAGGTACCTATAATGCCAGAATAGATTACCCGAGTAGCATGAATCTTAAACATAACCGGTGAAATTAAAGTGTACCAAGGTGATCTGTACACATCTGCGTACCCCTTTAGAGCGTACTGGCTTGATGTTATGTTATGAAATGGTATAATCAATAAACAGACATGCGATTACAGCAATCCCGTGAGATTTGCCGTCATTTATTGAAGTTTTCTATTGTATATCTCCGAAGTTCTTCATCAGATCTTCAACAAATTAAAATGGGACCAATTTCGGAACAAACTCTTTCAAACAGAAAAAAGAATTTTCTAAATCGGTCCACAATTGACGGAGAAATCGGTATACATACAAAAAAAAAACAAAGTCGAACATAGAACTCCTCCTTTTTGGTAAGTCGGTTAAAAATGGACAAAGGACACACATTGGTACTGCACATAAATTAATCAACTAAAAGGCCTTCCGAATCCAAAACAATCGATACCTAAAATTAGAATAATCAATACCAAACAGAATAACAAATCGCGTTCCGAAGTACCCTCATACGGATAAACCCAAAAATAAAGCAATATTTAATCAACGTATTTGTACAGAAATTCCTTGCATTCTGTACGGTTGAAAAACAACTACAACTATGTATTGTGAACAACCAGGTGTTATTGTTGCGTCACAAATAATGGAGGGAAATACCCTAAGCATCTGATAATGTTAGATCAGATATGCACTTGGATGTTTCCATCACAAGAGTTGATTGGAGAAGTTGGTATTCCAGTGGAAGATGTAGCATTGTTTAGCAGTTGCGTTGTTTGCTTGGGAGATAGAGCATTCCTTATCATTGGAGGGATTTGTTGCCATTCAAAGGTTGCGATTGGAAAAATTCTCACACGATTTTTTATTGCAATCATCGTGATCTATAGTATGTCAATGAAGTTATTGGACTTTATTCCAATTTATTTAATACTAGCTGTCCTCCGCGATTTCGCTACCGTCAACTGGCTCTGGCTACCTACCTACTTACTTCTCTACCCTACCTATCTACCCTATTCTACCTACCTACCTATCTACCCTACCCAACCGCCATATTTATATACCTTCCCTACCTACTATTTTTTTTCCTTCTAATGAAATAGCCTTTGTCCTTCCTCAGGATGCCATCTATTTCCTTGCCTAATTTCATTAAATTCCGTTCAGTGGTTTAGGCGTGAAAAGATAACAGGCAGACAAACAGAGTTACTTTAGAATTTATAATATTAGTATGGATCAAAGTTACAAATCCAAAACCGCATTTAAATTTTCTTGGCCCGTTGATTTTCTTTTTACTAATAACTCCACCAGTTTCTGACGTCTCTTTGGAAATCAAGAAGCTTTCTTTGCAAGCGTAATCAGAATACAAAATGCCGAATTTAGATCAGCTTCAGAAAGACATGGGTGGTTTTCAAGTGCGTGATCAATGATCCTCCTTTTATGGCAAGAGGCTTGACATAATCCCATTATATCTAGTCGACCTCATTACGTGTCCGTGCTCACGAATTTAAATGGCCGAATTAATAATCGTTGTACGACGCGAAAATTACCGGATTCACGCAACATCACTGGCACTTGTGCTTAATTTTCATAATGTCCGGGGAAATTGGAGCGTTAGCCCCTTATAAATTAGTCATAAACAATATTATTTATGACCTGGCTTCCCCTATGGGTACGAGAGGGAATCGATCGGACTATGGCCATGTTCTGCTTCACTTTATAAGTTAACAAGCTTTTCCTGCGGCTTTGTTCCCGTGGCGTATGCCGCAGAAACAGTGGGTTTTATTGGGATAAGTAGCCTATGTCACTCAGAGATAGATTTGCTTTCAGTGAAATAATATTTGTAATCGGACCAGGATTTCGAAAGAATAACCTTTACAAACATATAAATATTGAACTTTTCATATTTCTAACTAGCGGCTTCGCCCGCATATAAAGGGTTTTATCATCCCAAGGGAATACAAACATCCTAGGTCTTTCCCAGGGTCGCAAACTATCTCCATGCCAAAGAACAATGGCGAAATCTTAGCTGACTTAAATTTGAGCGTCTGAAAGTGAGTTATATACGAAAGACATTCTGTTAATTGTCTACGTTTTTTAAAGTATCATTTGGGCTGGTTCAAAACGGATAACAAAAAATCATAATAAATAAAAAGTTATTTGACTATTTAGTTCATTTCTTTAGCTTAGGGTTGCTATTATATATTTTATCTGCTAAGTGACAAGTAGTAACTATATTAAGTAATAATATCATAATTGTATTTATTGCAGTAAATGAGTTAATACAGTTTATGTAGTGTGTGTAGATGTTCCTTGCAGGTAGCTAAGAATATTGTAGTGTAGTAGAAATAAATAAATTACTTTCAATCAATGATTGGCAAAAAGACTAGTAGGTATACAAGTCTAAAAAAATATAGGTTGGTTGTTGACGGCGACCTTTTGATACACGTCAAAGTCACTTAGTTTAAATAAATATTCTCTTTTCAAAGAGTATATTATACATTTCATGCTGAAATAACTACGTAAGGGAAATACTAATGCGAAATTCCCCTTTTACTTCCACGAAATTGAATAATATTACCTATTGAACACATTATTAAAAGTTACACAGACATAACCTACAAAAGTTTATGACTGAATATCTATTATTCTTGACATTCTCGAAAAAAAAATCTTGCATAAACTAATTCAGAACATCACCCTGAGTTAAACCAGATATTTTTAATTTAAAGACGTAGGAATTTAATCTCAGCTAAAACAATGTATGGGCAGCTGCCATTGTCCTTTTATCTATATCGTTTCAGTAGATCCAGAGATTAACCCCTATAATCACACAAACTTTACCTCTTTAAGGTGAACGCGCACCTAGACGCACCGCACTCGCCGCACGCGCCGCAGTCATCGCATTTTCTCTTGGCCCCGCGCTATCCGCGCCGAACGCGCCGCACGCATTGTATCCACTTCTGTACATCTTGAACTATATTTTCATACGGATACGGATCATGTTGCCGCGCCACCCGCATCGCCCGCCGAGTCTGATGACGTCATCCGCACGCGCTGGTGGAATCCGTATACCTACAGCATTTTGCTGAAATGCGGCGCGTGCGGCGCGTGCGGTGCGTCTAGGAGCGCGAGGCTGCATACGATTTCATATAAAGATTTATAAAATGCGATGACTGCGGCGCGTGCGGCGAGTGCGGTGCTTCTAGGTGCGCGTTCACCTTTACAATATTAGTATAGATTGACCAAGCGAGCGTCATCTCCGTTACAGCTTGAGCAAAAATTCTTCCGTATGTCCAGATGTCCAGTGTCTCTACAGGTCGCATTTCTCAATCGATCCTCCTGAAATTTTGTGAGCAGGTTCGAAAATTAGGATTTTTTGTAAAAAAAACTGAATAGTTCTTTAAAAATTTTCAAAGCATCAAAAAGTCAGACATGCAAGGTCTACTACAGCTCACAGAGCCACTAGTTGTAGTTTAGATGTAGGTTCTGTATTCATAATTTCAATGCTAATCTTTACCATGACTAACACGAATACACGAATGCTTATACCGTACCGTATCCTTAGTATCTAATTTCATTCCAAGTTAAGACGACGACTAACGCCAACGACCTTGAGGGAACAAAACGCGCACTCGTTTCACACCCGCCCGACCCAAAATTTAGTAGTTTTTGTACTTTTCTTATTATTCTATGACTTGAAAAAAAAAAGCTTCAGATCAAAATGTAGATAATTAAATTATCTTTGATATGGTGTCGATTTCATTAAAATACGCCCAGCGGTTTTGTTGTGATTGTCGTGTTTTTGTCCGTTTTAGACATAACTTTACAAATTAATTACACTATGTTATACGAATAAAACTCAAAATGTGCTCAGATGAAATTATTAAGAAAATGGTCTTATATAACATATATTTTTTCCAATAAATTATGACTATCCGTTTAGACGTGATTCTCATTTTAAAATCAGCTACTCAAGGGAATCGGCGCCTTAACAGCCAACAATAAAATTCTTACCCTTGAGTTCACCCAACATTATTATGGGAAAAATAGCAGTGAACAGTTATGGGAATCGTGCGCAAAGGTGGCTGTTTTACTTTTTCAAATAACAGCACAGAAGCGGAAATGCCAGCGTAATGACAGTCTGCCCTGCGCAATTTGCTCGTTCGTGACCGCTCTAGGGCTCGCTTTAATAGCGAACTTTATTCAATCTGTGCCACTCATCTCGCTCCGGTTCGCGTTTCCCGGAATATTTTCGAGAGCTCTCCATATATTCGCAGAGACATTTTTACATTTTCGATATTCCGCGACTGCTATTGAATTTACGTTCGCGGAATTATAGTACGAGATCCCACTGCAAAAATCTGCAATCATTATGCTTTTGATGAAACTTTTTTTGTAAGATACCATATAGCAGAACAGATTATAGCAGGTTTGGAAGTTCTCCTATACCGCGTGTACGTATGAACATCAGCCAGCTCTCAGTTAGCTGTAATTTATGGGTTGCTAGTTGTAAACAGGTAATCTGAAAACACATATATTGCGGCTAACTAAGAGCTGGTCACTTTTTATTTTTCTATTTTCTACATTACTTCAATCAAATTCACTTGAAAAACTTATATTATCAAACATAAAATATTATTTAATTAAAGCGATTGCGGGCATAGCGCATAGATATTGGCAGGTAGCCCTCTACTACCAAGAATCCTTGATGACAATTAAGTTTTATAAAAAAAACATACCCTGCAGATTTTAGCTGTGGGATCCTAGGCTATACAACTTACAACAAATTGCAATTTGTAATACTACCTACATGGGAATTTACTTGTGTATTGGCATGTGACTGCGCAAACTTTAGTAAAGATTTGCGTGCAATTTTCAATTATGATGATAATTTAGTGAATTGGTCATTAGTGTCCTAACAATGCCGTTGGATAACTAACCTAAATGCCTATTTAGCTGAGTCCTTCTTTAGTCTTTTGAGATCTTCTTTGTGTCGCTAGCACGACATTCGTTGGCACGAAACTTTGCCATTTCCACGACATCGTCGCATCGGTGGTGGCAGCGCAAAGATCACTTTGACAACTTGCATTTTGGGGCACAGAGGGAGGACAGGAGGTGGAGCATGGTTTGTGACTCAGCTCCACATGTTCACCCTGCTGTCGTTCCGTCGAGGTAGCTCCATTTTGCGAGATTGGTGTTACTGCTGCCTACATGGATGGGTTTTGAGGTTGTTCAGGGACTATATATATACTCAATTCATTAATAATTATGGATACACTCAAATAGTTTTCGCATACTCATGTAAATTTGTATAAGGATTAATCGCTGCGTGCGTTGCGCTTATAAACACTCCTAAAATTTTAAATGCATGCATAATGAAGCATACAACACATTCGTGCATTATAAAAGGTGCAAACGCTTTTAAAGGAATGCATTATAAATGAATTAAACATTTATTCGCAGTTCGCTTTCTTAATTCATTGTGAACATTTAAATAAATCATCTGGCATCTCTTTGGATTGAATTTATCGGCAGTAGATGTTGTAATTACGATTAAAAATTAGGAATACAAGGAGCGTGAAACACGCAACTTTGCAAATTTTTTTAGATTTTATTTTAATTGCGATTATTTAAGCTGATTAGTGATCGGTGTTAAGCGTGACCGTTGTTTAAAGGTCAATTAGGCTTAAAATTGCGTATTTTTCAAATGATGGGTCGTGTTCTTGTAAGATGTTAATGACTTCGACATTTTGGCTTGTAGCATGTTCTTCAATTTAAGTTTCGAACGGTGCATTTTGGGCCTTGTACTTTTTTGGGAGAGATACATTTGTTCCAGCTAAACTGTGAAGAGGGTTAGACAAAGAAAATAAGGTTATGGAGGTCTGATAGGCAGTTGTTTCATGTAAAATGCAGGTATCCGATTAGACTGGAAGGCAACCTGGTAAAAGGCTAAGCAGATGATGTTGATACAGAAGCATTTTACTACATTTTACTACATTTTACTTACTTATGCCTGTATGGGCATACGGTATACAGCTTTGGGGCTGTACAAAACGTACCAATGTTGAAATTATACAAAGATTTCAAAACAAGGTACTGCGGAGCATAGTAAACGCTCCCTGGTATATTAGAAACGAGGACATCCACCGGGACTTAGGAGTGGACCTCGTCGCCAAAGTTATAAAAAAATACGCCGAAGCTCATGAAGAGAGACTTCATAAACATGTGAATGTCGAGGCTATCCAGCTCCTTGACACCACGGACATAATAAGGAGACTGAAAAGGACTAAGCCTTTTGAGTTAGTTTAGAGTGAAATTAGTGTTACGGAGTGCAGTGAGTGCTACCTTTTAAGAACACATGAACTAAGTGTCTTCCCATCATAATAGAGACAATAAGAAAAGTGCCTATGGACACATTCTTTACCGTATAAATTATTAGCAAATTAGGTTAAATTTAAGTTACTTATTAGCCTCAAGGCTAGATTGTGACTGTTATGAAGTAACTATTCAGTTACATCGTAATAAAAAAAAAAATATAAAAAAAAAAACTACATTTTAGGCATATTTAGTCAACTTCATCAGCATTGCCTGCAACATTGCATATTTCAAAATTTTCAACTCAAATTCAATTATTGTTAACTTAAGTATCATTGATTGTAATAGAGGTCATAGCATAAACTTTTACGACTGAAGCAAGCGATGAATGTGCGAATTCAACTGACATTTTCCTCAGCAATAGTAATTTTGAGGAAAGGCCAAGGCTGAAGTTATTGTTAGGAATGTGAGTTGCTTTGTTTATGACGAGAAAAGGGCAAATCTAAATGCATCCTTGTTGGTGTTCTTAGAATTTGTGTCATTTTGAAAAAAGGTGTAGAATTTTGTTCTTCATGGATTGATTTCTAATGCTTCTTACTTAACCGAACCAAAAATATATATCTCTTTAATTCTGAAACCAAATAACAGTGAATAGAATTTTTATCACCACCTGCTACAACAAATTCTGTACATTTTTCATTGATTAAAACTGGTTGGTCGTTTAATGTTTTGATAAGAACAGTTGGTACGGACTACGGCAGATGTTTTCAATCATAACTACTTCATCTTAGCGTGTCGATGGCAAATATAACAAGTAAAATTTCACAATTTAAAAAACCCCCGACACATTTATCTTGCGACAAGTAAAATTTCACAATTTAAAAAACCCCCGACGCATTTATCTTGCGAAAACACCCCGATTCAAACAGTAAAATGCCCATAACTTTTGAACGGCTGAATCGATTTTATTCAAACATAGCTAAGAACACTCTCGACAAAATTACCTTTTAAACAAAAAAAACTAAATTGAAATCGGTTCATCCGTTTAGGCGCTATGATGCCACAGACAGACACACAGATACACAGCAACACACGTGAAACTTATAACACCCATTCTTTTTCCGACGGGGCCGGGGGTTAAAAAGTTAAATATTGTGTTTGGCGCAGAATTCAGCCACGGCAACACCATTCGGTGACGCAGTTATAATGTCTTCGCAAGTACAGGTGACAGGGCATGCTGCGCATTCCGTGAGATGGGCCATGGTCTGCGGAGAGATGCTGCACAAGCACTGAAGATTAGTGCCATCAGAGAACCACAACCTGTGGAGGTTGCTGTGGCCAACACGAGTGCGGCGTCAATTTAGGATGTTCCAGGTCGATCACGGCAGTGTGCCCAGGCGGAAGGCTCTCCGGTGGCCCGATAAAATTGTCAGGAGACTTGAGTTCAGAGATCATAACTAAGTTTCCGTAAACATATTTTAGTTTCTCAAATACTAAACTCAGATACTAAAATCATAAGCAAACAATGTAACTTGGCCTGTTCTAGATTCACAAGCTTGCTTGATGCGTTTCCATGCATTATGTATCGCACGCAAGCCCTGCACGATACCATTTTAATATTCAATCACTTTGTAACACACGATAGAGCCATCCTTTGTTATCTAATTGCATATAATGCTGCATAATAATTTAATTGTATAATTGTAAAGATAATAATTGGAATGAACCAGATTTCTTCTTGCAACGGCTTAGCTCGCGTGCGAATCGAAAATTATCCCAAAGGAATATACTCCCGGGATTAAAAGTATCCAATGTCCTAATCCAGGACATGGTCTACCCGTGTGCCGAGTTTCATCCAAATCCGTTTAGCCGTCAGGACGTGAAAAAATACCAGACAGACAGATAGACCTACAGAAACTGATTATGTTGTTTCGAAGATTTTATTGATTTTACAAGCTTTCATTTAACTTGCAATGTATGTATGTATGTTTAAGTGAGTTCGGGTCAAATCTTGCAACCGAATTTTAAAGCAGTTATCCTCCACCGATTGTGATGAAATTTTGCACACACGTTTAGTTTGGATGACAATGCATGGTTAGCTAAGTGACGTCATTCTAAATCCAATATGGCGGACGGCCCAAGATGGCGGACTAGTTATATTTTGTGCACTGGTATTATATGGGTATCAAATGAAAGGGTTTGCTGAAAAGAATACGAAAAAGCTTGTTTTAGCAAAAGATTTTTAATGAATAATTTATTTCCTGTGGTGTTACGGCAAAGTTACGAGCAAGATCATTAGAACTTAGCGTTGCAAATGCGCATAGTAATTATTACTTTATTGCTACAACATTGTAAACTGGTACAACTTTGTATAGAATTTTGAATCGGACTGCATACCAAACAGGTATATTAGAAATTAAGTAGTTGGGGTTTATAACTTATCTTAGATCAAAATATACTCGTTTGTGTTTATGATTCTAACTTTATTAATTAACTGTATGCTATTTTGTACCAACTAGTAAATATCTGACTTTGTCTACACCAATGTTGACCGGATGATCGGAGACGCAAAGTAGGAAGGCCTTCCTTCCGTATTATTATATTACTTTTTGGACCTCCCTCTAGGTAGACCGTAGACCTGCTGGCTGCAGCCTAATTGCGTAAGTGAAATCGACCAATCACATAGACGGAAATCCACATCGCGTCTATCATCTCGCATGTGATTGGTCGATTGATGGTGTCAAAACCCTTTGCCTTGCCGAATTCAAGGCATTAAGGCTGCGGGCATCCGATGGATACAAGACGCACAAGACCAACGTTTGGGGAAGGCCTATATCCAGCTGTGGATGTCTTTCGCTTGAAATGATAATGAAGATTTTGACCTCAATTTTGAACTTCCAATATGCATTACTAAAGCTAACTTTCCTCATTTCAGACCATCAAACCTACCCGCAAAATGCACAGAAGAGGCTCTGCGTCACAAAGCCGAACATGCACGAATGGTGGAGGCAGCGAGACGCAGAGTCGAACGCGAGGCGGCTACAAGACACGCAAGATTGCAAGAATCGCTGAGGTTGGAGGAGAGACTCGCCAGGCATGCTAAGGAGTGGACGCAGAATATACTGCCCGAGTGGAATAACACGTTAGTTCTCTTATTTCTAATGTATTTAGGGTGTGATGGTAAGAGTTGACAAAGAGGCAGTAGCAAGACAAGAGAGAGTACAAGAGTCAATGCGATGGCAGGAGCTACTCTCGAGGTTAAAATGAGCGTTCGACCGGATTTGAACCCTATTGCTTTCGGGGTATGAACAGATGCCTAGCTCATCTACATAGATAGCCAATCAAACGGGTTTAAACCCGATTACTGTGTTTGAATCTATTTCTAGACCATATATAATTGGCCATTCAACTAGGTTTAAACAACGAGATTTTAAGATTTTCAATAGAGACTTCATACTCATTATAAAGAAATAAAAACATGGCGATATTATGGAACTTGGACTTGACTCGTATGTCTATCACTGAGTAGGTTAAAAGATATAAATAGGACCCCGTTGTCAGAAAGAGATAAACATACTGTTCAAACGTACGTTCGTGTCACAGCCAGACGCAGGACGGACTGAGTTCACTAAAGCTGTTCAGCTTGTGTTTGTATTTCCGCGCAGATGTGGGTAAAACATATTTACCTCAGTATTTGTATAACATGATTGGGTTTAAACGCGAGTAAATTTAAAACCAGCTCTTGTCCATCTCTTCCTGCGAGGTATCAAAGGAGTAGACGCAAACATACTTTCGGCTTAGAATAATACGTGAACTATATATGTGTTTTGATGGTTCCAATATACTGGTTATATTGGTCAGTAACCGATGGTTTATAACGATCCAGTCTGTGAACGCCGGACGTAGGTACCTACTTAAGTATCTTCACTCACTTTAGACACAGTAAAAATATACAAAGCGTATGGAAACTACCTACAAACGCTCGAAACGGCACACTAACACAAACATACGTGACCACTCGACGCGACCCGGCATTTAGTACTGACATTACCTCTAAAGTGCCCGAGCGGTCTCGTAGGTGCGTACGTTTATTTCAGAGTGCCGTTTCGAGCGTTTGTAGGTAGTTTCCATACTGTTTGTATATTTTTACTGTGCTTTAGTGCCTCCAGACTAGACATTTAAATGATCCTCTTATGTAGTAATGAACAGATAATTTCTGGCTTTATTTAGAAAGTACGGTTATGGTTTTATTTTTCAACTTTTCACAGATATTTGATAATAATTTTGGTAATGAGATAGAATATTGTGCATAAAAATGCAACATAGCTCTCTTAACAATAAAATTTAATTACTCACCAAAACACGCATGCAATACTGATTAGTTTCAATGAATTACCTACCGATATGTCGCTATGCCTAATCACAGATAATGTCAATAATTAATTATTACAAAATCATTGTAGGTAAACACTTATCTTTATCCTTATCTAAATAATCGGTAGCCAACACAATTGGTATATTCAAACATATCCAGGTCAAATGCATTGTTTTCAAACAATACTATGCTATGTCGCTCTCTGACAATAACTTAGTAGATGGATCTTATGTTGGTTAAGGAATATTTGAAAGTTATGAGCGTCGAAAGTTCCATTTTTCAACACTGATTTTAACGCATCTTTGGGCGGAAATAAATACCATAAGAAGAAGGAAAATTGCACAACAGCCACCATACAGGGATATATTAGTAGTTCAACAATGCAAATAATTTTATTTTGAAAATATGACATTTAGTCGTTTTTTTATGATAACTAGACTCCCAAAGGTCTGTTTATAAAATTTCGCGCGCTCGTTTTCGTCCTAAATCATCATCCATTTCGCTACAAACTTGCAAAAGTATTCGTACGCGAACTAGCTTCTTACTACTCATCACAGCATCTTGCTCTTTCGCACGTGTTGACGGATGAGATAGCATGCATTTTAACTCCGCGCATAAAATAGTTCGTGCCGTCGACTAGGGGAACCTTAATCGATATGTCAAACGCACCGCTAATCACAAGATAATATTCAAATCAATCAGTTACATACATACACACATACATAAAATCACGACTTTTTCCGGGGGCAGGCAGTAACTACAGAACGCCACATGCAAACCAATCAGTTATTATTACACAAGTAAAATTTCAAAATTTCAAAAACCCCCGACACATTTATCTTGCGAAAACACCCCGATTCAAACAGTAAAACGACCATAACCTTTGATCAAACATAGCTAAGAACACTCTCGACAAAATCACCTTTCAAACAAAAAAAAACTAAATTAAAATCGGTTCATCCGTTTAGGCGCTATGGTGCCACAGACAGACACACAGATACACAGCAACACACGTCAAACTTATAACCCTTCTTTTTCCGGCGGGGGTTAATAACACCCTTCTTTTTCCGGCGGGGGTTAAAAATCATTGAAGGTAAACAATTATGTAGGTATCTCCGTATCAGAATACTCTGTAGCTTAGCTGACACTACTATACATATTTAGACTAAACGCATTGTTTTAAAAAAATATGCTATTTCGCTCTCTGACAATAACTTAGGAGATGGATCTTATCATGGTTGACTTATGACTTGTCTTATAGTGAAAACTAAGTCTTTGTAAGAACTATTGAATGTATAGTAACGTATAGGTTGTAAAGACAATGGTGATTGTTTGATTTTTAACTCTCTATTTCAATGTGGGCCATAAATTAGAGACTAACTCGTCAATAGTCATAAATATGCTTTTAAGCATGAAGCTTAGGTTCGTATAAGGTTTATATTTGTCTATATAATATATATGTAAATATTTTTATATAAGTAGTACACCAAAGACTACCTACAGTACTGTATTTCCTTTCATTTTAAAATCCATCCAAAGGTTGTCTTGAAAATATTGCTTTTAGCGATAAGGCTGCGCATTGTGTCACCCAGTGTAATGTTTTCTTCATCTATGTTGTCTGTAACTCTTATAGTATACATAATAAAGAGTATTTTATTCTATATTTATCGTTGCAAATGTCAAAAATTCAATTAGGTATAATGATGCATTAAAAATCCCCCAAAAATAAATCAAAATCTTATAACAGTCACAGGAAAATCAACCTTAATCAAACCAATTCTCATTACAGGAAAAACTCAAAACGCACGCTAGAACTTTGCACGTTTTGTTGGATGAGATAGCATGCATTTTAACCCCGCGCATAAAATAGTTCGTGCCGTCGTCTAGGGCAACCTTAATCGATATGTCGCACGCACCGCTAATCACAAGATAATATTCAAATCAATCAGTTACATACATACACACATACATAAACTCACGACTTTTTCCGTGGGTAGGCAGTAACTACAGAACGCCACATGCAAATCAATCAGTTATTATTACACAAGTAAAATTTCAAAATTTCAAAAACCCCCGACACATTTATCTTGCGAAAACACCCCGATTCAAACAGTAAAACGACCATAACCTTTGATCAAACATAGCTAAGAACACTCTCGACAAAATCACCTTTCAAACAAAAAAAAACTAAATTAAAATCGGTTCATCCGTTTAGGCGCTATGGTGCCACAGACAGACACACAGATACACAGCAACACACGTCAAACTTATAACCCTTCTTTTTCCGGCGGGGGTTAATAACACCCTTCTTTTTCCGGCGGGGGTTAAAAATCATTGAAGGTAAACAATTATGTAGGTATCTCCGTATCAGAATACTCTGTAGCTTAGCTGACACTACTATACATATTTAGACTAAACGCATTGTTTTAAAAAAATATGCTATTTCGCTCTCTGACAATAACTTAGGAGATGGATCTTATCATGGTTGACTTATGACTTGTCTTATAGTGAAAACTAAGTCTATGTAAGAACTATTGAATGTATAGTAACGTATAGGTTGTAAAGACAATGGTGATTGTTTGATTTTTAACTCTCTATTTCAATGTGGGCCATAAATTAGAGACTAACTCGTCAATAGTCATAAATATGCTTTTAAGCATGAAGCTTAGGTTCGTATAAGGTTTATATTTGTCTATATAATATATATGTAAATATTTTTATATAAGTAGTACACCAAAGACTACCTACAGTACTGTCTTTCCTTTCATTTTAAAATCCATCCAAAGTTTGTCTTGAAAATATTGCTTTTAGCGATAAGGCTGCCCATTGTGTCACCCAGTGTAAAGTTTTCTTCATCTATGTTTTCTGTAACTCTTATAGTGTACATAATAAAGAGTATTTTATTCTATATTTATCGTTGCAAATGTCAAAAATTCAATTAGGTATAATGATGCATTAAAAATCCCCCAAAAATAAATCAAAACCTTATAACAGTCACAGGAAAATCAAACTTAATCAAACCAATTCTCATTACAGGAAAAACTCAAAACGCACGCTAGAACTTTGGTGGAGCGGACTACCTCCGGCAGTTCGCGGCAAAGTGTGGCAACTGGCCATCGATAACAAACTCAAGATCACCCACGATATGTACCAAGATTACGTCGCACGAGCGAAGCAAAGGCTGCACGAAGCACAACTCAGAAGGAAACGGTTAAAAATCAACAGAAACGACAAATGCAGCTGTCAAAAAGAAAACAAAGAAGACCAAACAGAAAAACTGGCCAAACTAGACGATATACTCGCTAAAACTGAAGAAAGAGTCGAAAAACCAGAAGAGAAATCCCGCTTAGGAATTCCAAGGAACTTCAGCGAGCAAAATCTAAAGTCCCAAGCCACAGATGTAGAACCCAAAAAGTGTTGTTCGAAATCCAACCCTAATCTGCTAGACTATAGTGATGAATGTTCCATGGAGTTGATTCAGCTGGACATTGCGAGGACGTTCCCCCATCTGTGTATCTTCCAACCTGGTGGACCGTACTTTGATGTGTTACACGAGCTTTTGGCGGCGTACGTGTGCTATAGGCCGGATATTGGATATGTGCAGGTATGTCTGATTTTTTTTTCTCGCTGCGGGAGGGTAATATTTTTCGAGCGTATGTATGTATGTATATCTATTTCTATAGCAAGCTCTACAGCCCAAACGGCTTGATAGATTATGAAATATGAGGTGTCGTTAGATTCGTCTCAATTCTCAATTGTGGGAGTGACATAAGACATATATTTTTTTTAATTGCGTCCCTCCCCTAAAAAAAGCGGGGTGACACAATATTTCTTTTTCGTTATCCTAGCAACATGGGTATCAAATGAAAGCTACTAAATAGACTATTTCAAATATATGTATATGTGTATATATATTGTAACAAATTTATGTTCCTATTTTGGCAAAATTTCAAAATAAGCGTAACTTTGATAGCAAAATAAATATTTTTTTACCAAATAACTTATTTGGAGAACTCGTTCATTACTAAATATTATTATAAAAACAAAAAATTCAACTGCTAACAAGTAAAATTTCAAAAACCCCCGACACATTTATCTTGCGAAAACATCCCGATTCAAACATTAAAACGCTCATAATTTTTGAACGGCTGAACTGGGCTGAACCGATTCAGCCGATCAAAAATAAGCTAAGAACGCTCTCGACAAAATTACCTTTCAAACAAAAAAAAACTAAATCGAAATCGGTTCATCCGTTTAGGCGCTATGATGCCACAGACAGATACACAGATACACAGCAACACACGTGAAACTTATAACACCCCTCTTTTTCCGGCGGGGGTTAAAATGTATAACTCAAAAGAGAAAAACAAGTACAAAAATTATAGAAAAACCGAACCTGGGCTCGAACCCACGGCCTACAACTTGTTAGTCGCGGTCGATACCACTGGGCCACCACTGCTCTCAATAAATTATATTTTATAGTAGGTTTAATTTCAGTGACTACTTGTTTTCTTAGTACTTGAAATATCAAGTCTAATCTGAAGTTTCTAATAGTTTTCCCACTTGATATGCAAAATGCAAGGTTAATCACACATGTAATTATTTCCTTCTTAACGATTTTAAACGTTGAATTTCGTGGTCATGACCGGGATAAATATGTATAAGAGTTTTACAACTTCCTTGTAGCTACTTCATTAAATTAATCACGAGTCCACGAACTGTAAACCACATTGCCACAAAATTCAAACAGTGGTCGTGATGAGAACATTACCTATTTATTATTTTAAAACTAAATGTTTGTAAGAGTTCGCTCGTGTAAAGGGACACGATTCTCTAGTTTACCCTGCAATAAAAGCTTTTGAATCGGTTTAGCTACATCTTGCCTTCTCTTTTAATATAATTTTTGATAGGCTGGAAGTCGGTTCCAAAATAGTTTAGAAAAGGCTTGACAGATTGAGTAAGTGGTTAGGAAATTTCGGTGTTCCTGGATTCAAAAAATCTAAGGAGTGTTCAAGTTTAATGCGCTTCGCTTATGTATTGTCCTTAAGAGCGGCCAACCCGGCATAATTTTCATACAAAAGCTCGTACGTGATTAAAAAGAAAGAAAGAAAAATTTTTTACTTGCGCCAGGCACGACGATTATGCCGTTTAACACATCTATCTTTAAATTGTTTGTACTAAAAGGTATCTTGTGCTCCATATCTAGGTTTCTATAAAAGCAAATAATACAATTTGGCAGAAAAAATGCCTCCAAAAATCTACTGTTTTGCACAAATTTGACCTAAACTTTGGCCGTTCACAATGTACTCATAAATTGTAAAAATAAATAAAACATCTCCATAGAAACCTTGCTCATGTAATGGAGATTCTAAATGACAAATATATATTTCGCAAACTTGTAGGCTTATTCAAAAACACGTATTACCTGGATCAAGATTTATGAATTTTCGAACACTATTGTTTACTATCTCTCTCTTTTCGCTTTGTCTCTTTTTCAAACATTGCGCTGGATGAAACAACAAGCTTTTCGATCATGCTCGCGTTGATGTTAGACGGACCGGGGAAGGCCCTCTTAAAACAAACCCAAATTGCAGAATATGTAATTGTCTAATACTGGTTTTTCTCTAATCCTTACGAAAAAAATACATTTCATCAAGTTTAATACTAGAATGTCACAACGCACTGGAACAAATAACTGTATCTAGTCGTAACACGGTGACACTACAATGGATAAAGGGTCACAGCGGATCGCTGGGCAACGATGCGGCTGATGAGCTTGCGAGACGCGGATCCAGCTCAGCGGTCTATGGGCCTGAACCTGTTGTGCCCATCCCCTTCAACCAAATACGCAGGTGGCTACAGGAATTCACCCAGACACAGGCAGAGAACTGGTGGGCCTCGACACCGGGCTGCAGACAATCCAAAGAAGCTATGCCATCCTTGGACAGTAGGCTTACCAGGCGTCTTTTACGCCTGGATAGGAATGGCCTGCGCCTGGTGACGGGGACCATCACGGGACACTGCTCACTTAACAAACACTTCCACACAATAGGCATAACGGACAGTCCTCTGTGCAGGGCATGCATGGAGGCTGAAGAAACCGTTACGCACGTTCTCTTTGAATGCACAGTTGTTACCCAGATAAGAACACGAACCCTTAGGTCACCCAGATCTTACACTGATGTTTTGAGGAAACCAGGAGCTCTAGTCGACTTCTAGAGGGAGGTGGGCTGGTTGGAATGACCACCCAACGGCCACCATGGCCCACGTACAAAGGTCCATTTGAGGGACTAAGTGCGGAAACCAAACCCCCCTAACATAGAACATAGAACTGGTTTTTCTTTCCACAATCCATTTCGCGATGAGGTCCAAACAAAGGCCCAATCACCTCAGCATAATTACAAAGATAAAGATAAAGATAAAGATAAAGATATATTTATTTGCTCAAACACGTGTATACATGCAGGCATAAATAATACGTGCATGCAGGATAACATAAAAACGTACAAAATGTTCGGACATGTTTGCCACATTCTATGGCGTGCAAATATTTTCAAAGTATTAACTAAATAGTATTATGAACAATTACAAAAATAAACTTTAAACACAATAATTACAAAAATGTCAACAATACAGATCTGAAAATAAATAATAACTGTGTCAAAATATAAATGGAAATGTCAATTAATAATATTAACTCATAAAAATATGTAAAATATCAATAAAATATCAAATAAAATGTATGTCATTATCTGTGTCAAATAACAATCAAATGCTAATAATATCATACAAAATTAGAAAAATGAATTTAAACAAAATGTAAACAATCAAAAATTAAAATAAACAATTACAATGTCAAATATCAAGCAAATGTCATATGAAATTTATGTCAGATACCGTTCGTACAAGTACCGTTACAGTCCACTCGCTCATAGTATCACGCGTGCATTGTTATCACGTAACGATTATAAGCGGATAGCTGCATGCGGGGCTGGGGTCACGCTGCATACTGTTATGTATGGGATTCGGATATTTGCACTTATATACTTGAAGGTATGTGGGCGTCCAAGCAAAAATAGTCCTGGAGTGGGATATTGATTTAAGACTAGATTTGGTATTTAGAAAAGTTAATTGATAATAAGGATTATAATATTCAAAAACTGGCACATTTTTTTTATCAGACATTTGAAGTTAAAACTGTTCCTTGTGTTTGTATGAGGGAAACTTTACAAAACTGCGTATTTCTCGGCAACTAAATGCCGAGAACTGGATGCTTTTTGTTTGGACGCCCACATAATATGACCATAGAGTACTAGATCGAAAAAAACACTTTTTTTGTTTTGTAGTTTCAATGTTAAATACGAGTATTTTACTTGAAGCGACTCTTCTTCTTTTCGTGTGAGTATGTGACCACCTCTAGTGTCAGATTTAATTAAGTCGCCTCTGAGAACCCCACAGGCCTCTGACTTGGCTATTTCAAACTTACATCTATATACGTGGGACACTCAGAAAGTTTTGCGAAACTAAAAAAAATTGTTCTATACGTACATATATTTTTATTAAATCTTTTCAAAGTACTTTCCACCAGCCTCTATACAAAGATTCATGCGCCTAAACCAGTTTTCAAAACACTTTTTCCAGTCCGCCGCAGACACCTCGTTTACAGCCTGCTCGAACGCAGCCAGCGCATCTTCCGGCGACGAAAATTGTATCCCTTTGAGCTGATTTTTTATTTTTGGGAATAAAAAGAAGTCACACGGTGCTAGATCAGGGCTGTAAGGAGGGTGACCCAGGAGTTTGACTGGCGTGCTGTCCAGGAAGTCCCTCGTTTTGAGTGCGGTGTGCGCAGGTGCATTGTCGTGGTGGAGCAGTAGCCCGCGGAGCCCTGTGTTTGGTCGCTTGTTGCTTATAACAGAGAAAACTTCTGGCAAACATTTGGTAGTATACCATTCGGCATTAATGCTTCTTTGATCCCGTAAGGGAATTGATACCAAGTGGCCAGTCAAATTAAAAAAGCTAGCGATCAAAATCTTACCCCCGCTTCTAGATCGCTTCACTTTGGTAGGCGTTGGCTCATTTTGAAACACCCAAACAGTCGACTGGCGCTTGGTTTCTGGGTCGTATTGATAAATCCAGGACTCATCACCTGTAACGATGTCGTAAACACGCCGAGACGAGCCTGCTTCAAATTTGTTAAGCATATCACGGCACCATTCCACCCGGGCCTGCTTCTGAGCATCGGTGAGGTTGTGCGGCACCCAGCGTGATACTATCCTCCTCACGCGAAGATGGCTGTGTAGAATCTCGTGAACGCTTCCCGATCCAATCTTCAATATGTGTTGAATCTCCTGATATGTAATTCGCCTATTGTCTTGGATTAAATTTTTCACTGCTAGCACGTTTTCTTCGGTAACAGCCGTCAAAGGGCGACCGCTTCTTTCGTCATCCCCCAAAGTTGGTCGACCGCGCTTGAATTCGTTATACCAACGATACACGGTTGCCTTGGAAGGGCCTTCATCCATGAATGCCATTTGAAGTCTATCGTACGATTCATCCGGTTTCAGGCGACACTTGAAATCGTATAAAATCATAGCTCTAAAATGTTCCCGGCGCAGATCCATATTTCAGTGAGACACAATACTTTGAATTAACTCGCAAAAAATGTGGAGGGAAATTTTGAAATTGGAACTTACTTATTTTTACTTATAAATAATCATATTTTCGAAAAACATTATAACTGGCCAGTCTCCCATATATAAAAACTTTTTTTCGCAATACTTTCTGAGGGGCCTGGTATATAAAAGAAAGTCGTGTTAGTTACTTCACTTATAACTCAAGAACGGCTGAACCGATTTAGCTGAAAATTGGCAGGGAGGTAGTTTAGAGCCAGGAAAAGGACATAGGGTAGGGTAGGAAAGGGTAGGGTAGTGTAGGGTAGGGTAGTGTAGGGTAGGGTAGTGTAGAGTAGGATGGTGTAGGGTAGTGTAGGGTCGGGTAGGGTAGGGTAGGGTCGGGTAGGGTAGGGTTGGGTAGGGTAGGGTAGTGTAGGGTAGTGTAGGGTAGGGTAGGGTAGTGTAGGGTAGGGTAGTGTAGAGTAGGATAGTGTAGGGTAGTGTAGGGTCGGGTAGGGTAGGGTAGGGTAATGTAGGGTAGTGTAGGGTCGGGTAGGATAGGGTAGGGTAGGGTAATGTAGGGTAGTGTAGGGTCGGGTAGGGTAGGGTTGGGTAGAGTAGGGTAGTGTAGGGTAGTGTAGGGTAGTGTAGGGTAGTGTAGGGTAGTGTAGGGTAGGGTAGGGTAGGTAGTATAAGGTAGGGTAGGTAGGGTAGATAAATGTTTGGTCTTTTTATGGCAAAACAAAGTTTGCCGGGTCAGCTAGTTAACTATATAAGTCCAGGTTTCCTCACGATGTTTTCTTACACCGTTGCCTGTGATGTACAAGATAAACTTAAAAAGTACATATAATTTTTAAAAGTCACATTGGTACTTGCCCGGATTTGAACCCACGAACTCAAGCACGAGAGCAGATGTCTTACCCACTGGACTACCACGAGATGCTGACACCTACATCTACAAAATACTTGAAAGAAAGCATGAGACCCCCGTTTGTCAGACATATGGTTTCTGACTACTCGTAACGACTGTCAATGATTATTAAATTGTATAGTAATAGTGATACAATGAAGTCGGTTAAAAAGAAGACAGCATATCTAAACTTTGCTAACTACACCCAAGACACCTAAGTCAAAGGATAGTACTCTCCATTTTTAGGGTTCCGTACCCAAAGGGTAAAAACGGGACCCAATTACTAAGAATCCGCGGCCCGTCCGTCAGTCTGTCTGTCACCAGGCTGTATCTCATGAACCGTGACAGGTAGATAGTTGATATTTTCACAGATGATCTATTTCTTTTTGAATAAAATAAATATTTAAGTGGGGCTCCCATAGAACAAAAGTGATTTTTTTGGTGTTTTTTTGCGATAATGGTGCGGAATCCTTCGTGCGCTAGTCCGACTCGCACTTGGCCGGTTTTTTGTCTCACGATTTTTCTTTATTCATTATCTCGCAACTTCTGAACTTTCGAGGTTGATTTTTCAGATCTATTTCTTTCAACCATAACTCTTTTTACCTTTCAGTCATCATCATTATTGATGTCCACTGCTGGAAAAAGGCCTTCCAGTAAATTTCTAAACTTGTAACCATAATCTCTTATTAAAAATGATGTTTCTTTTCAGGGCATGTCATTCATAGCAGCAGTGTTAATCCTCAACATGGAAGCACCTCAAGCGTTCGTATGTTTCGCCAACTTGCTGGATGGACCAGTTCTAAGGGCTGCCTTCACCAGGGATGGAGCTACTATGCAGGTTTGTTCAATATTCATGGTTACTGGGGTCTTGGGCTCAAATTATTCAGAGGGAGTACAATTTTATGGTATGTAGTAATGTTATGGAAATAGGAATTTTCAAGTAAAATAAATTCTTGAGAATACATCTACAGCTCCTTGGGCGTAAATCTGCCACATCGTCCTTTGGTAAAAACCTACAAAATGACACTACAAAACCGTACCTTTTTTTTTTTTGGGTGGGAAATCATCCAATGACTTCTCCCGCTCTGGGTGAGGCGGGAGGGCGTGTCAGACTTTTACTGACTAAAACCCACCCGTGTTCCTTCAGTTGTTTGCGCCACGGCCGCGGTAACTCTTTTTCAAATTTATCCGCGACCCAGACAGGCATCGGCCCTGTCAGACCAAAAAAAAAAAAAAAAACCGTACCTTAATCTAAAACTTGAGGTGCCATGTTTACGGCCAGGTTCTATAAGTTTTGTTTGAAATTCTAAACATAAAATTGGTTATTTGCAAATCAATGCTAGTATCACTTCAACCCTGCCACTTCAAGGTCGTTATTTCATAGTTTTTATTTGAGTATTGAACCTTACGAACATTTAGGCCCCGCGTTTGGAGCACAGGGTGTGCGTAAAAGGGGTAAGAATCACATACAAATCAGAGTAATAGTTTCGCTAGAAATTAATTGTTTATCACATCTATTCAAAAAGAGCTAGTTTATTCTTTGTAAACAGGGACTAAAATAGCTCATTAATCCCTAGGGACTAAAAGTGATTTGAATTTGGAATGTGGATATTGTTAGTAAATGTTCCAACTAGCAAAGAGATTAATCACAAACAATGCGGTCCAAAATAGGATTCATCATCATCATCATATCAGCCGAAAGACGTCCACTGCTGGACATAGGCCTCCCCGAAGCGTCGCCACATTGACCGGTCCCGTGTATCTCGTAACCAACGGATCCCCGCAACCTTCACCAGGTCATCGGTCCACCTGGTGGGAGGCCTTCCAACGCAAAGTCTTCCGGTTCGCGGTCGCCATTCCAGAACCTTTCTGCCCCATCGTCCATCCGTTCTGAGAACGAAAAAAAATAAAAATAGGATTACTTCGCAAAAATCGATTGTGACGAATGTATGAGGTGAATGGCTAATGAGCGATTGTAATTCTATTTCGGACCGCACGGGAACATTGTATTGAACAAGTGACTGGCTGGAAAAACGCGCGCGAGCCATATTAAAAATAGGTCTACAACTGTAACGGATGATACTAATAAAATTGTTACGATGCTCTTCCATAATTGTTCAAATATAAACATTAGCCTCTAACTATTTCTATGTTATGTGATATGGTTCCTAATTGTATGTAAATACATAAACGTAACGTTCTTGTTCATAAGATGAATTACTTATTTTCTGATAGAGGGTGATAAAAAGTAGAGTGTCCACCTCCGGAGCAACACTATTTTAAACTCGGGTGACGTACTTTGAATCCCTTGCTGCACTCAAGCTTCTAATTTAGAATCCTTCGCTCCGCTCTGGATTAAAAAAAAGTCTCGCCTTTAAAATAGTTGTTTGCTCCCCAAATAAACAATCTACTATAAAAAAAATTAAAATACTTTGTTTAATTTTCCAGCGGCTATGGAAAGCCTACACAAGGTTACTGCGACACAACCTCCCAGCGCTAGCAGACACAGTGGCTCCAGAGTTATATCTGCTGGAGTGGCTGTACACGGCGTTCGCTAAGGCCATGCCTCTGGACGCGGCGTGTCGCGTGTGGGACGTGTTCCTACGAGACGGAGACACCTTCCTCTTCAACACTGCTCTGGGTAAGTTTAATATAGCTATTAGGATAACTTGGTTCAGGATTGCTCTTTAAAGAGATACTGGCAGCCACAGCAGCCAAAAATGAGCGCAGGTCTTGAGGTAAAGAAGAAGAATGGTCATTAAATGCATTATACGAATCAAATTAGGGCAGTCTGTGCTGACTTTGGTAGCAAAAATGACTTTTTTCTCAAAATTGAGATATATTTTTAGACACCTCAGGAATAAATAGTGCTGGCAACAGGATCTAAACTCTTTGTTTTCAAAGAGCCACATTAACAACTGCTGTCAAATCTGATGCTAGTTGTAATAATTCGACATTGATCGCTTTTATTTCGTAGCAGTAAGGAAGGTTTTCAAGTGTTTCCAACGATGAACGGTTAACTACAAAGATTGATTTAGAAATCTCTTTTGAGTCCCAATTTAAAATACTCCTTTCCTTTTACAGGCGTCCTCCACCTCTACCAAGAAGAGCTAAAAGACATGGACTTCATCTCGGCAGCCCAATTCCTCACCAAGCTTCCAGAAGATCTGGATCCCGAAGCTTTATTCAAAAGCATCTCCACCGTCTCTCTGACCCTGGACGGTATGTCCTTCGAAGAGCTGGCGTCTTGCTGTGAGGTCGACACCACCCTGGATGATGACGTCACAGTCAGGTTATGATATAAGAGGACTATCAATTTTGATGCCTTCTGGGATCTTGTTGATGCGTTGTCGTTTAGAGTTCGGATATAGTGTGATTGAAATCACCGTCGTTATACAAGGTAATATAAACGCCAATGTTAGTGTGGTCGCGGTCATAAAATGTGGGAGGGAGTCGACATGAGACTCAGTATAATTTTCATTCGGAACATTCACCGTCTTACTCGCACTTTTTATGACCACGTGTACGACTAATGTTGGCGTTTAGTTGAAAGATTTTTTTAACGCTAGCAAGTCATTATTTGGCATAGATAGTTGTATAAAAAATTCCAAGCTGACAACGTTAAAAAAAACCTATAACATTTTTGTGTGACGTTTTGGTACGACGAGTAATTTTGTAAGTGAGTGTAAAGTGGAGTCGTTTCTACTCCTCGATCAAAATAAGTGTACAGTTCGCTCGTATGCTCGGCCACTCCCAGGTGCCCGCGCTACTCCCGTGCGCTTATAGCTAGAGAGAACGTCAGAGTGACGTCATAGCGTCAGGTGCACACTTATTTTAACCGAGTAGTACAATGTTGGTCAGTAAGGTTTTGGGTGGTAATAGTTAAGCAGGATTTCCTTTAATTTTTATATCATTTCAAAGCGATTTAAAAAAAAAAAATGAATGCTTTGTATGATTGAAAGTTCGTTTTCTAGTGTGAGATCGTGTCCATTATTTATAAACTACTTAGGTTTATATAAGTTATTTCTAAATATCTTATATAATTTCGAAATGTAAATAAAATGAAATTAGATATTATTTTGATTGATAGTTATTAAGATTTTGTATTTTTAATTATTTTATTTCGATTTATACATATGATTCGAATTTATATGAAATTGAGAGGTCGTAGCGAGGTGTAAATAAATTAAATAAAAGTACTCAAAAAAGTTTATCAGCGATCGAGTATCGAGACTGCCTAGTACCTATCGTCTCCGAATTTATTCGTGGTTTTTAAATAAATTAGTTAAAATCTCTGTACATATAATTAATTGTTATTCGTGCATGTTACACACATATCATATACATTAGTTTTGAATTACTCATTTGAAGTTCTGAACATAAGCTGTGTTAGAAATTTGTCTGAGTTATTTCGTTATTAGACGCCATTATTTTGCTGGTGTTAACATTGCTATCTAGAGATAATATCTAGTCTGTCTAAAATGTTGTATCAACAAAATTTTGGGTTATTCTAAGATCTATTTTCATATTCGTGACAATCTCAAGTTGAATTACTAACACTGTCGATAAGGGTTTTAAGGCAAACTTACGCCACCAGTTGGCGCCACTGTGGCAAGAGGTCCTCCACTTTGAAAACGTAACTTATGAAGTCAATACGACGATGACGTCAATTTAACTAATGTCAGGCAAACTTAAGCACTTTGACAGGTGTCTGGACCTGAAATTTCGGTGCTGCCATCTGGTACATGCCATTTCAGAAAACCCTCATTGCGTAAAAAAAGGTATCCGACATCCTATGGGAATTGTTGCAAATATGAAAATGTTCTACCGCTGCGGCTATACATGCTCGTAACTGTTTATGCAACACACCCAATTAAACAAAATTTCAAGTAAATAATATTCGAATATTTTCTTTGCCATTTTCGTTGTATATTTTTTATCTGTAGCATGTAAAGCCACAGTCCCTCAAAACTATCCATCTTCGTACCTGTTTCTATAAAAATATTTAACAATACTATAAGGTTATTCTAGGATTATTAAATATCTTAATCATTAAACTAACTTTTTGTACTACAAGTTGAAATACTGCGAATCGAATTCGCGAGACTGCGATATTTGCAATATTTCTTATGTAAACCATCTTCTGCAGTTGATTTCTTAGTTTTAAATAATTTCATGTCCCTTTTTAAATTAATAATAACAGATTTTTCTGATAAAATTCGATCTATTTTAAAAACTCCGCTAAAATTAAAGTTGATAGAAAAGGATGCTATATTAAAACTTATATATATGTTTAGTAGTATGTAATGAAATTGTACATTATCCCACACGCGCGTTAAAGCAATACGATTTCATAGTGTATCATAGATAAATATAATAATTATATGTGTTTATTATATTTTAATAGTTGTAAATATGTAAAGCGGACCCTGATATAATTGTTATGCCAGGAAGAAACCCCAAGTGTTGGAAGATGTAATGGCAAAAATATTGTGGAAAGAACTCCCAAATATCTTTTATATACGCCCCAATGTTAACGCAGTACTGGCCGTGTGCCCGCTCGATGCCAAAATATCAATATTGAACCTCCTTTTTAACAGTTTTGTTTGCAAAATATTATTTAATTTACATATGCTATGTTAGTTATGAAGAAATTCCAGCCATGAATTTATCTGTTTAAAAATATTTTTAAACATCCAAGTCGTTTTGGAGGAGTTTCCAAAAGTTGCGAAAAAATATCGTGTTATTTAATTATTTTTTTAAAGCAAAACTATTATTTACACGAAAAATCCTTGTGTTCAAAATTATGTACATGAATCAATAATAAATATATATTTGTTTTCAAACGTTTTAACCTAGCCGTTACTAAGGAGTATGCTTTAGAAAGTTACCGTTTTACGGCACTAAAGGGTATGTAGGCCCTTAAGTCAATAGCAAATTGTAAAAAGAATATCAAAGTTTTGGTCACAAAGTATACCGATGTTTGTTTGTTAAGTTACAAAATTATCTGATTTATTAGATTATAATATACCTATTAAGTAGTACTCAACCATAAGAAGAGTGCTCTCATTTTTTCTAAACCTAGCTATGCAAAATAAACTGCAACAATGGCCGCCGTGACATCATCCAACACTTTATCTCAAAACATATTAATATCTAAAAGTATTATTACTAAAAACATCAACATCTTACCCTGCACTTTGGACCTTATTAAATTACATAATCCAGCGGTGTGAAAACATAGATTGTATATAATACGAAATAATTACTATAAAATAAAATCTATGTAAATTATATTATATCTTAATTATTAATTATGTAGTGGCGGGCGGAAAAACCTAAGTGGATTAATCAGTCAGTCATTTGGTAATGGAATTTTATTTAATAATTTTCCTACATCATTTGGTGAATGTTTCACGTTTTCAAAAGTCTTTGTCGCTTCAGTAGAACCTGAAGTGGCATGGACTTAAAATTGTGTGCTAGAAATACAAGTTTAGAATCAAATACACAAACCATCACGTATTCTTCTGTTTTGCCCTGTCAACTGTCACGCTATCACTGACTCCCTTTTCTTTCATATCACTTCTCACACAATTCATCCATCTTCTCTTTGCCCTACCTTGCCCTCTCCATCCACATCATACTCATACGAAGTCGAACATATAAATTGTTAGCTGACCCACGCGGCTTCGCTCCCGTCAACCTACCCATCAACCCTACCTACCCTACCCTACCTACCCCACATACGTTTACGCAGCGCACGCAACGGAAGCTCTCAAAAATAAATAATTTTGCCCGTTTTTGCAACATTTCAACAGCTCCGCTCCTATTGGTCGTAGCGTGATGTTATATAAACCTATAACCTTCCTCGATAAATGGACTATCCATCACAAAAATAATTTATCAATTCCAACCAGCAGTTCATGAGATTAGCGCGTTCAAACAAACTCTTCAGCTTTATAATATTATTGGTAAGGATTATAATTTGTGCTAATTTGATGATGCGCTAAATCTCTATTGCATACTTAAATAAAACTCAAAAGACGGTCAAGGCGTACATTCAAAACATACTAACATCAATATTAAAAATCTGTGTTAATTAATAAATCCCTAATAAATTAATTCTTTCTGCACGCCACTACTGTATCTATATGTATCTACTATTATGTAACTATATTATTATTATCTAATTTAATAAACGATCAACGAGTAGTAAACCGGCCTAATAGTTAATGACAAGTATCGAAAAGTTCGAGAAATAATTTATAAATAATAATAATTAAGTAAATAATATATTATTGTATTATGTCAAAACCGCATGCGCTAATAATGCATGTATAGTTATAATGAAAGGAGGGGAAAAGAGATCATATATGCACGCAATTTTCAGAGTTACACTAATGTGAATAAGCTTGGTTTTTCTTTTCAATATATTTTTTTGGTTCAGAGCAGGTGAGCCAAAAAAACGTTATTTTTTTGTATTAAATGCTTTTTCTTCTTATTTTCTTTTTGTCTATTCGTGCATTTCTGTATAGGCTTTAAAACTACGATATAGTTATATAAATAATCTTAAAATAAAACTGATTATAGAAAATGTTCACACTGGTATGATTGTATAAAATGCAGTTAAATTATTTTTTCTTTGACTTTTTATATTCAAACATTGTCTGAGCTGTATGTTGGGCAACATTTTTTTTTATCAAAAAGAGTTACTATGCAGATATTGGTGAAAATACAACGCAAAAAACTTGTAAATATATGTTTGAAGAAGCATGTATAGTATATATATAATAATATCGTGTAACTAGTATATAAAAGCTTTAAAATATAATATTGTCTTGCCACATTTACGTTGGTGATAAATTAAAGCTGTGTTTATATGTAATTAAAAATATTTACTTTTATTTTTAAACTTATTTTGGAAATTGTCATTTTGTATAAAGTTGAAAATATGTAGGTATTTTAGTTATATACAGCATGAAAAAAATGCAAATAATTTGCGAGATATTATACAGAAGATATTATTTTTCAAAATGTTAAGTTTATGTAAGAATATAAAATTATTTAATTTCTATTTTAATTTTGCATGTTTATAAAATTTATGAAATATAATAATTTTATTATAGTCTGTATTATAACCGACACATACTATTTAGCTATAAAATCTTTATTTGTATTTAGAAATAATAATATGACGTCCTTTTCTATCTATTTTAATTAAGAATCTCGCAGAAAATTATTTAAAAAAACATATAATAATGTCTCCTAATAAACATCCAATGAATCTTGAATAACTAGAATCAGATTTGATTAATTTGTAGGTAATTTAAAACAAAAATAAAATATCAATATAATTTTTAAATAAGTGTAGGTGCACACTAGACATTTGTACGTTATTTTTACAATATTGCTATGTCAAGATTTGCCAAAACAATTTTTACTAATCTATTTATAACACTATTTTCCTCTGTCTATAATAAAAGCTTATAAAATAAATTAATAAAAACGAACAAATGTTACTAGTGTGTGCCTATATTAATTGTAAGGGTGGATACTGGTTTGTTACAAGAGCGTTGACTTACATGTTACAGTTGTGTTGTGAGCGAACAAAATATTATGCGAATTGCACCTTTATGAGAAACAAAACTGAAGTAATTTTTCCATGAACTTGTCCATAACAACATCGCAATGTGTAGAATTACAGAGAAACCGTTTTAGTTCTGCCTAAAAAAATGTTAGTTCTAGGCTAGCATAGATTGTGGCTGTCAATCCGATCTGTGTCATAATCTAACAGTTCAAACGCAACTGATCTGCGAAAATCGAATCGACAGTATCACAGTATATTTAGTGTACACCATTCATGTTCGCTTACGCTCCAATCAGCACCCACCCTTATACAATTACAGTTGTGATGTGGACTGATATTACTAATTATAAATAATGCCATCTCAATAGATATAAAGTATTGTTATTCGCCGTGTAAATAAATTGTTAGCAAGTAAATAATTCGGCCCCAATACAGTACGAAAGTAATTATCATGTAATTTAATTAATTATTGTAAAATAAACATATATGAATCGAATTATCTGGTTTTTAATTTATTTAATACCTGGGGTTATCTGAGGTTTGAAGAGGAAGATAATTGAATCTTATTCAGTTGCTGGGTGGACCAATAAACTAGGTATGGTCAATAATTCTCAGTACAGCACGCATGAATCATCCGCTATGTTTTTAAAGATTCTCTATACCTGAGGTTATAAATGGTGTGAAAATAAAGGCATTAAATTTTATTCAGTTGTTGGGTGGACCAATAATTAGGTATAGTCAATCACACTTGAGAATATTAATTCTCAATGAATTGGTACATATTACACTAAGGTCGAAAAGCAAAATACAATTATAAATTATAGACCTTAGAGCCAAAAAATATTGAATGTTAAAAATTCCAAATTGTATGGGGCTTACTGCATGCGCTATGGAAATGTCACAAATCATCATTTCAGCCGAAAGACGTCCACTGCTGGGCTTAGGCCTCCCCCAGGCGTCGCCACATTGACCGATTAAATGGTCAATCCCAAATATTTTAGACTTTTGACAATCGTTTAAGCTGATTCAAAGTTACTTTGGCTGGGCCCCCCTGCCGTTTATTGACGTGCAAGAGTCATTCAATCGCAGGATGTTAAACCAATTACAAGGTCAACTAAATCTCATCAAGTAATCAGGGCTATCACGTTTGAATTTGCCGCTAGAGGCGCTGGTGTAGAGTGAGTTTATTTACCTATTTACCCGACTGCCGAAGGAGGGTAATGTGTTTATCAGTCTATGTATGTATGTTCCTTTAAGGCGTTCTAGAGTAAATTCAATCGATAATATATTTTTTTATTGTTGTATATTTTCCAAAGATGGTAGATTAAGATAGGTATGGGTTTTACCAACCACTTCTATAGTATAGTTTTATGTTTCGGAAAATGTCATACTTCTTATATTCAGAAAAAAAAAAGTACCTACCTACCTACTGCACGAAACTGTAGCATACTCAATTTTATATATATTTAATTGGACTTCTACGGCATTAGAAATGATTTTAATTCAAACATTGCTTCCGTGCGCGTATTAAGTAATAAAAACTTTTAACAGCTATTTCTAAAAGGACCTTACTCGCCAGTGGCGCCAACTGGTGAGCACGAAAACGGAAGTCCTCATTGGGGCATTGCAGCGCAATTTGGCTGTTATAGCACAGCACAACCTGTAAGTAAGTAAGTAAGTAATAATTTATTTCCTGTTTGGATATTATAGCTTAATTAAGCAAATGAATAATTATGACAATAAAATGGAATCATAATCTGCTTACAGTACATCGTCCTCGATATCCCACTTAAGTTTACCTAGGTATATTGTTATAATTATCTACCTATATCTATCTCGGACATTAGTCAGGCCTTTGATAGGTTTTGGCATGTTGGCCTCCTGTTCAAGTTAAAAAAATACCTACCTCACTCCTTCATCTCCATAATACAAAGCTACTTGGACAAACGCTGTTTCGAAGTCAAGCTTAATCATGTCAAATCAGACCTGCACCAAATGGTGTGGTGTACCTCAGGGGAGCATTTTGGGGCCCGTGTTGTACCTCATCTGTACTGCTGACATTCCTGCAGGTGACAATACCGTCATCGCCACGTATGCAGACGATACTGCTATAATGTCAGTACACACAAATCCAGATGTCTCATCAGCAAACCTGCAGAAACACATTGGTGATACCGAAAAGTGGCTTAAGACATGGAGAATAAAGGCAAACCAAAGCAAATCTGAACACGTCACTTTACTTTAAGAAAAGGTAACTTTTTCCCGATGACATTAAACGAAGAACAAATTCAGCATGATGACACTGTAAAATACCTCGGTGCACACCTAGATAGAAGACTGACTGGGTAAAAGCATATCTGGAAGAAACGAAAGACTCAAAGTTGAGATGCATGTACCTACTGGTTAATCGGTAAAAGGTCTCAGTTAAAAAATTAAGGCAAAATGGCAATTTACAAAACCATATTGAAGCCGGTTTGGACATATGGTATTGAACTCTGGGGAACAGCAAGTAACAGAAACATTGCCATCATGGAAAGGTTTCAGACCAAAGCTATTAGAACCATGTTCAACATCACTAAATGCATACACAATAAATACATTCTGCAAGATCTGAAGCACAAAACGGTGAAACAAGAAATCGCTGCCCGCAGTCAAAACTACCAGGAATTAACCAGTCATGTCTACTCCCTGGCTGCTGGTTTGGCAAGATCTGTAAGTATTTTATACACAAGACTGAGGAGGAACAGTGTTCCAACCCTAATAAAGAGGTTCCCAACAGATTAAGCCAGAGTAGTCGATTGACAATTCCTAACTGCTTTAAAGCCCTGTACAGAAATAACTTCAAACAACGGAGCATCTAAATGTCTTGAGATAGATTGATGCTTTGAGCAGGAAACAGAAGAAGGTAAGGTATCTGAAGTTTTTCAGTAGCATCCTGGAGCCTGGATTTATACGAGGTTGATAGCAATACTATTCGCCCCTTATTACATGGGCTTGAGCATAATTGGCGAACTATGTGGTAAGAATACTATACGTACAGCCTTACGCTTCCTCTAATACAGTCGATCTTCCACTGTGTTATTTTTCAAATGCTGTAGATAGTTTGGAGTCGTATCCAAAGCAGCGTAACCGCTGCGTTTAGGGGAAAATCTTATGGACAGCGATAACCAGAGAAGATCGTTGCAATTTTGGGAGCCTACGTAGGTATCTACATTATTAGATAAATAATTAGCTATTTGTAATAATGTTAACTAATAATATAAATGATTTATTTGTCAGTGTCTGTGTCGGTGAGGCGGCACTCGATAAAGATCCAGTGTCGCGAGGTTATCACTATTGGTTTGTCAAGCTCACGCAAAATAGATAGAACACAATAATGGCATGCGTTTAGGATTCCGTAAGACGTTTTACGACGAACAATTTTCAGTTACGATACATTATGTAGTTTATTTATTTGCAATAAATGAATTATGGTTGTAGTTAGATAGGTACTATTTAATTACATAAGCAAGAGTCGCATCGTGAGGTGCTGTCTTGTCAGTTCTTCTCCACGTAAGTATTTGCCGAACGGATGGTAGAATCACTTTATCTAGGGGGTAGCCCTCAGCGTGTTCATTAGGATTAGGTTTTTGTGCCTGGCTGAAGGCTATACTTTAGTCTCCACGGGATTGCCCGTTTAAGCAGTAACCAATCACTTGGATTGAACTGCGAGACGCCCCACAAAAAAATAAATATAATAATCGTTTCAGCGGTTATAGTTCCAATTCCAATCCTTAGATCAGTGAATCTACCTACTGTTAAATCTTTGGATAAAAGTCAAAGTCAAAGTCAAAGTCAAAGTCAAATATATTTATTCAATTAGGCCAATAAACGGCACTTTTGAACGTCACATAAATTAAAATTAAAAATTAAAAGTAATAAAAAATAAATTTAAAAGTAATAAAAAAAAAAAAAATATATAGATAAAAAAAAAAAAAAAAAAAAAAAAACAAAAAAAAAAATGATTCTACCGTGCATTCGGAAAGTAGATTGATATGGAGAAGAACGCACAAGAAACTCCATACTTACTCTTTTAAAAAAAAAAAAAAATTGGTGTTTTACAATATTAACATACGTACATACATTAATATATGTGAGGACGATGCACCCAGAATAGCTCTACACGCAGGTATAAAGTATTAAAAAGCATTAACAGGAAAATTAATTAATTTGATAAGTAGGAACATGGTTCTCACATACTTACAAATATTACAAACATAGGTAAAATACCTAATTCAACAACAACGGAACAGTGTGTGAGTCAATTTCCTAAAAAAAAAAAAAAAAAAAAAATACAATGAATACAATAACTATGAATGGGAATATAAATTAACAAATTTGATTTTGTCCACACCAAAGATTGCCCTATGGAGCAGGACCAGCATGTTTCCAAGCATTCTTATCTTGAATATAATCATCTAATTTGTAATATGCTTGTTTACAAAGGGTGCTTTTAACTAAAGTTTTAAATTTACTTTCATTTAGTTTTAATATATCACAAGGTATTTTGTTATAGAATTTAACACAGTACCCCATGAAAGATGATTGTACTTTAGCTAGTCTGTAAGAAGGCTGATCTAACTTATCTTTATTTCTGGTATTACAATTGTGTCTATCACTGACTTTACTAAAGAGATGTATATTTTTCCTTACATACATAATATTTTCATAAATAAATTGGCAAGAAACTGTCATAATATTAATATTTTTAAACAGTTCCCTAAGAGATTCACGGTGACTTAACTTATATATGGCTCTGACAGCTCTCTTTTGCAATATAAATATGGATTCAATGTCAGCCGCTCGACCCCACAGTAAAATACCGTATGACATTATGCTGTGAAAGTAACTAATATAGACCAAACGCGCGGTTTCTACATCCGTTAACTGTCTTATCTTTCTAACAGCATAAGCGGCTGAGCTTAGCCGACCCGCAAGAGATGTTATATGAGGACCCCATTGCAATTTGTCGTCTAGAGTGATTCCCAGGAAAACTGTTTGATTTACAAAGTCCAGCTTTTCGCCATTCAATATGATATCGCATTCGGTACTTCTAACATTCGGCAATGTGAATCTAATACATTTGGTTTTTTTTTCATTTAGTACTAAATTGTTTGCCGTGAACCAATTTTGGACCTGATAAATGGAGTTATTCACGTCATCAAGATTTCGTGACCGCCGATCTATTTTAAATATCAAAGATGTGTCATCAGCAAACAACACCATCTTCGGTTGATTTTGTAGTAATTGGGGTAAATCGTTAATATAAACTAAAAAGAGGAAAGGACCCAATATCGAGCCTTGAGGCACACCCATTGTCATTTCAGACCCTAGTGAGTTTACGCCGTTTACCTGAACTTTAACTTGTCTGGATTTTAAATATGATCTAAGTAACTCAAGGGCTGTGTGTCTAATTCCATAGTGCTCGAGCTTCAACAATAGAGTCTCATGGTTAACGCAATCGAACGCCTTCGAGAGGTCGCAAAAGATTCCAATGGCGTCCTGTGCTTCCTCCCAGGCCTTAAATATGTTCTTTATTAGGGTGACACCCGCGTCAGTTGTGCAACGCCCTTTGGTAAAACCGTATTGTTGATCATAAAAGATGGAATGTTTGTTAAAATGACGCAACAATTGGTTGAGCATTAACTTTTCGAAGACCTTACTGAGAACCGGCAGAATTGACACTGGCCTATAATTATTGGCTTCTTTGCTATCCCCAGATTTAAACAATGGAACTACCTTACTGTGTTTCATGAGGTCCGGAAAAACTCCTTGCTCGACACTAGTGTTAAATATGAAAGCCAAATAGGGTGCAACAGTTTCAATGATTGGTTTACACACTTTTACAGATAGTCCCCAAAGATCTTCTGTTGATTTAATTTTAAGATCTTTAAAAGCTTTTAAAATAGCCTGGGGGTTTGTATGTTGAAACTTGAACTCCGAAGGGCACGCATTTACGTTCTTTCTAAGTAAGGCAGCAGACAATGCAGGTGAGGAGTTTAAGGCTGCTGTAGTTTTAAGTGGAATATTAACAAAAAAGTTTTCAAATTCCTGAGCTACCTCTATATCTGAGTGTGTGGGGCCATGTGCAGTCGCTAAATTAAATTCTGTGTTACGCTGTTTTTTCCTACCTGTTTCATTATTTATTATTTTCCAGGTAGTTTTTATTTTATCATCTGCTGATTTTATTTTATTGCTAATATACAGCGCTTTAGCTATTTTGCATGCAATCTTAAAGGTTTTTGAATATTTTGAAACATATTTATCAAAACTTGTACTATTCATATGTTGCTTTAGGCCATAGAGTTCATAAAGTTTTTCCCTGCTTTTACGAATGCCTGGAGTCGCCCAATCGCTAAATATGAACTTGGTGTAAATACTTTTTGCTTTCAGTGGAAAAGTGTCATTGAATTGCGTGTTGAGTACTTTAAAAAACTCGGCATAGAACTCATTTGGGTCATCTATATTCATAAAGTTTTGAACACATAATTTACTAGTCAAGGTTTTATTAAATTTTTCTAAATTTTTACATGTAATTGGTCTAAATTTTATTTGCATTTTTTGCAAAGGTATGTAGGTGCTAAACGTTATTGTTTGTCCACTGTGATCAGATGTTAATTTATTTATAATTTCTTTATTTAGGTAATCACAATTACAAAAAACGTTATCTATGCAAGTCGCAGAAGAAGCTGTCATTCTAGTTGGCTCCATAAAAACATTTGCTAGATTAAATGATTTAAAAAGACCCAATAACCTGATAGTGTTAGAGTTATTTTCTAATATGTTAATGTTAAAATCGCCGCATATGACAATTGATTTACTACTAGTACAAACTTTTTTTAACACATCTTCCATTATAGAGTCAAACACAGATAGATTCTGGTAACTTGGAGGTCTGTAGACACAAACTACAATATGCTTATCAAGCTCAACACAGGACAATTCAATGGTGTGTTCAACCGACAGTCTAACAATGTCTTTTCTTTCTTTAGATTTAATAGAATTTTTAATTAGTATTAATGATCCGCCATGTATCATACGTTTTCTGCTGTAATGGCTAACTACACGATAATTTTCATAATTAATGGACCTTACTTGGTGATGTTTTAACCAATGTTCTGTTAGACAAATAATATCAAATTTGGTTTTTTCTAGAAATAGTTCAATTTCTAATAATTTGGAAGATAACTGGCAGAAAGTCTATCAAACCTCTTGACAAGTGATTTGGCAATGTAAGAAACCAACCAACCAACCTAATGGTGCTCTTAACGACTTATTCATCATTTTCATCATCCTGGCCTTTATCCCAATTTATTTTGGTTCGGCACAGCATGTATTTTTCTTCCATAAATCTATTCGATGTCATCTCAATACTCAATAATCAGCTCTCTTCTTACTACAGGCAAAGAATACCAACTTTCTTTCATTACTACGTAAAGAAGCGATACTCACCTGCCCTCGCCAATTTATCGTCGCCTGCGACGAAGCACTAGGTGACTAGGTACTAGGCCATCAACCAGGCAATAAAGTCGTGCTGCAAACACACATTTGCACGTGTACACACATTAGGCTTTTTATGTAGTAGTACGAGTAGTTATGAATATAAATGTGGATGGATGGAGAGGGAGGGAGGGGACCACAGAACAGATAAAAGTGTTCTGTGGAGGGGACAGCCAAAGAAAAGATGGATGGACTGTGTGAGGAGCGAAATGAAATAAAAGGGAGTCAGTGATGGCGTGACGGGAAACAGAACGGTATGGAAGAAGAAAACCTGTTGTGCCGACCCCAAGTAACATGGGACAAGAAGAGAAGAAGATTATGAGGCTATTCCACGCGTACGGTTGTATGGAGTGTCGGTGGTCTGCCATAGGTAGCTAATCGCATTTCAATCAAATATTATGAATGGAAAACAAACAAGTTAAAATCGTTTAACAGAATAAAATAACTGATCAAAAGCAATACTACGCCATAGAGGACGTGGTGATTAGTTACCACTTACCAGGCACTGCTAGTTCTAGCTTCTCGATTGCGTGGATAAACAGACCTAGATTCAACGATTCTACTTACTTTACACGCCAACCGACGAACGCCACGCCGCCACGAAACTTACTAAAGATGAATTATATTTCTAGGGAGCCGATTACCTATAGTAGATATTATACTTAGAATTAATATTTGTTTCGGGATATTTACCATGTATATTTAGATTTTGGTTGAGAGCTCGATATTACACATGGTAAATATCTCGAAACAAATATTAATTCTAATGGTTGTGACCATGTCAGCTTATAAACTGATATTAGGCTTAATCCCAAAGTCTCACCGGCTTTGACCTGCAGTGGTTGCTGCAGTGGTGGGTTGGCTTTGGTTTTGGGTGACTTTTTTTATCGTCTATAGGCTTGCGCTTGACAACTATCTCACCTGATGGTAAGCGATAATGTGGTCGACGGTGAAGCACGCTTGCCTAGAAAAAACCTATTCACTCTTCGAATTAAAGACTCCTAGATTGCAGCTATCGGGAAACACAGACTCCGGCAGGGAATTCCACTCCTGAGCTGTACGCATAATGAAAGTGTCCCAAAACCTACCACTACTCTTGTACTACTTATCTACTTTTGTACTCATTTTACGTTTACAATATTATTATTGCACAAAAAGACCGAAGTTATGGCTATGGGTGTAGAAGACTCTATACTAGTCCCAGACTTCTTAATCGGCAGCAGTAAGTTGAAGCAAGTTCGTTCAGATATCTTGGTAGCATAGTCACACGCGGCGGCTTTTGGCAAACTGAAGCCTAAAGTTTTCCGTTCTCACGATCTCAGGTTGGCTACAAAGATCTCTGTATACATGGCAATAGTTCTCCCAAACCATCAGAGTACATCTGTACTCTTCGGTAGCATGGTGCCTCTACCGTAAGCATATACGGACCTTAGACAAATTCCATCTGAAATGCCTCCGGAGCATATTGAACATCAGATGGTCAGACCGTGTAAGGAACACAGACGTCCTAAGAAGAGCAAAGGTCCTTGGTATAGAGGCCTACCTGATGAGACGTCAGCTTAGGTGGTGTGGGCATGTCTCCAGGATGCAGGAACAAAGGCTAGCTAAACGTATATTCTATTCTGAACTCCAGGAAGGGAAACGGAAGCGTGGTGGGCAGTTCCTGCGCTTCAAGGATGTTCAGAATAGACACATGAAGAGAGGCGACATTGACCCCACACTTTGGGAAAATCAGGCACAAAATCGGCCCGAGTGGAGACGTCGTGTGCAGCGGCAGGTGCAGGCATTCGCGGATAGAAGGAGGTCGGAGTTGGACCAGAAACGCGACGACCTCAAAGCTAGACCACCAACAGTTACTATTTATCACGAAGTCGACGGTGTTCTGACGTGTCCGCTTTGTGCTCGGAGTTTTTCGGCCAAGGGTGGATATGCAAGTCACATGAGAGCACATAACAGAGCAGCAAATCTGAGCTCTCAACCACATTGAGCAGCCAATGATTGCGGTCGCTGTGGCCGAAACCGGCTGGAAAGCATCATCATCATCATCATTATTATTATTTTTTTATGCACCTGCCATGCTACATCTCTTCACTGCCCTTGTTTGACTGGTAGACTGGCTTCTTCTCATACAGGGACGAGCATTTATCACCATGCTTGCTCAAAGTGGGTTGTGGATTTTACTGAAAGTCCAGCACCCTAATTGCGTATTTATTTATTTATTTAATACTTTAAGCACACAAATGTACAGAGGCGGACTTAATGCCTTAGGCATTTTCTACCAGTCAATCTTTACCTTTACCGTATCTGTTTTAACAGCACAAAAAACACTGCTTGACTTTCATTTTGATAACTCAACATATTCATTGCGTGTTTTACACTGCCGACTGTCGAGTAGAAGGATTTTTGAACATAATAATTATGAAGCAATCCGCAAGGGAAACAATCCGTACCCTGCTCTTTGAACTTACACAATTAGAGTGCAGGTATCCTCACGATGTTTTCCTTCACCGATGCCAGCGATGTTAAAGAAAAACTAAGAATGACCTAAATATGATTTGAAAAATTCGGTAGTACTTGCCCGGATTTGAACCCACAACACGACCTCAAGCTCGAGAGGTGTTCCACTGGAACACTACGACATCTTTATTACATACCTGTTTAGTTTCTCGTGATGAGCCAAGTTTTCACGTCCATATCACCAGTTGGAAAGCCATGGATGATGTCAACGACAGAACCAGCGAGCCCTGAAGATACCTGTTTAACGGGTTAAATATGGTAAGAAGCACAGATGCAGGCGGAGACTGCCACACTTTGATTGTGCTTAAAACAAATGTGGAGGATAAGCAGTAGTCGGGTCAACAACCCAGTATGAATGACCTAGCCTGCAGAACGTCTGGTAGTGTATTTATGTTTGCATAACTCGACAAAATGTACTGAACAGCTGCTTTTTTTTATCGTGATTTCATTTTTGGTCCCTGGTTGATCATAAAGATGAGTAGAATGACACCTTTTCAGGTTTTGCGTTTATTCTGTTACAAGTTGTAGCTATAGCTGAGAGTCAGAATTTTTTTTGCTTATTCGTTGTGATGCAGGTATCAAGAATTTATAATACTCACAACGGATCTTGGTGGCTCTGAAGTTGGTTCTGTCAACTTTTGCGCACGAAACAGATTAACTGCATAGAGTAAACGAGATAGGGTGATGCGACAAACGTATGCGAGTGAAAGAGACAGTTATACAATGCTATTTTCACTTTCAATATTGACAAAAATAGCTAGTGCGCAGCCTCTTGCAGCCAATTCAGAGCCACAAAGATCCGTTGTGAGTATTATACATAATTACTCAAATCAATCTGCTTAGTGTTGGGAGCAGACCGAATGCTGCTGAATATTATTCTAGATGTTGTTTTATCTAAGTAGGTATATGGAACGGATTTACACTCAGCGAGGTCGCTGGCAAGTCGTACCTATATTCGTGTATTTGCACTTAAAAAACAAAAAAAAACATCTAAGGGCTGGAGTTGGAAGTTTCTCAATCGAGTATTAGAAGTTAACAATGTGTCAAATCTTTGGTTATCAAGCTATACTCAGATATCGGGTCTTCTTATTTTTTCGTGCGAGGATGTATTCGAGTTAATTAAGCCACCTCTGGGGACCTCACAGGTTTCCGACATCGGGCGTAGGTAGGCCTCTAAAACAATGAATCAGTTTCAGAACCAGAAACTCGTTTCTATGGTAACAGTAGCTTTCACCATCATAAATTGTTTCTGATAAGCTACTGATACGAGTACTGTCTGTTATGCTCAGATTAACACATTATGAACTGTGTGGTGTCAAAGTTTTTTAGAATTCCTCATCAAACACACATAAACTGTTAACTGTAACATAGCCCCTATTACTAATTAATGATCAGTAATGATATAGGCATGAAGAAAGATTTTTAGCTAGATGTGTTAGTTGCTACCCATCCATCTGGGGGCACGGTAGTGCCTCCGCCAAGACGAGCCAAGCGAAGAGTAAGGGCACTACCTAAACTTTGGACGAAGCGCTTCGTCGTTTTTTTGAACCCTCACAACTTGGGTTTTGGGTTATACCAGATAAATAAAATTCTCGGGATATGATATCAATAGTGGACACGCCCTAACTCTACAAGCACTAAATGCACAAACTCTGCATCTTAGTCAAAATTTGTGGCGTGGCCGTTTCGCTACCCTCCCTGTCCATTTTTTCACCTTTCCAATACTATAAAACCAGAGAAATCCTCCGAGAGAGTAGAATTGATGAGAGCCAATCAGGATAGCGCGTATTCCCTAATTAAATTTGTCATTTCGAAACAATTGATCGCTATATTCTTATTCATTTTAAAGCGTATATAGTCTGACGACAAACTTTCATCATTTAGCTCACAAATTGCACACATTTACGTAATCGTCCAGGTACTTAAAGGATGATATAGATGATTCAACGCTCAGATTCGATTTAACGTTAAACTTTTTCACAGATGGTGAAATACTTCAATTATACCGGGAAAATCTTTACCCTACCCCGAGGCTTGAGGTAGTTCATAGCTGTACCACTACAGCATCTTAAAATCAGATTAAACCCATCGCAAGCGTGACGTATTCTTAGATGAATGAACGTACTATTAATACCTTACCCAGAAAAACTAAACAAAAAACGAACTCTATCCCGCAGTTAAAAAAGTATAAAATTGAGCGGAACCCGCGTACAACACGCGCCGTTGTCACTGACCACGCGAAATAGGGGTCCGGGAGCTAATCACTAGCGCGCATGCGTCAACTGTAGGGTAACTGACAGTCTCTGTTCTACCACGCGACCGGCAACCAAACATTCCCCGAAAGGAATCACGTATAAAATCTAACTTAATAATTTCCGTGTGACAAAACCACGAGAATGGCAGAAAATAAAAAAGTGACGGAACCAGGGGAAACCATCGGGCTACTGGAGAAAAAAGTAAGTGGTTTTTAAGTAATGTCAAGCTAAGGTCATTGGTTTTGGGGTGGTTGTGACGCAAGTTGTATTTAAGGTTGAATTTCTTCAGTTCAGTGACGTGTTATCACTGCGGTCCTCAAAGTTTGTGTTTTTAAACTGAAAAGGAAAACGAAAATTGACGAATCTTTGGTAATAACGTTGACTGGTACTTGAAAATGTTCGTACCTACACGCAGTTCACAAACAGATAGGAAATAGAATGCATTGCTCATTTAAATAAATTGTGTCAATTTTATGATGCTGTCAGCGTGTTCATTGCACGTGTGACGTGTTATGATAATTGATGTATAGAGCTATGTTTTAATGTCTATTTATTAGGCATATTATATCCCGAATTGCAGTTGCATAGATGATGAAAAGTCTTTAATCTAGCTAAATATAATATTAATTTGACAGAAAATTTACATCAATCATCAGCAGGTAAAAATGTGCTTACATCAATATTATGTTCAGAAGACGCCAAACATGAACAAATATTTGCAAATCATATTAACATACCTTTACAGATCTGCTGTAGGATTTTCCCACTAAAAATAGCAACTAGGTAAATAACATAATTTACATTCATTCAAAACAATTCATTTAATTAACATAGAGCGTGCGAATCTGGCTAGATCCGCTTTACAGGTAAACAATATAAATTAAAATATAATTTGACAATTAAATCACGCCTTTTCTCCATGATTTCCTAGGAATTGTATACAATTTCTGGTTTTCACTAATTGCCTATATCATATTATGTTGATTGAACCCTGCTGGTTTGTTTTTATTTTTTATTTTTATTCCTTATTTTAGATCTCTTGAATTTTTTAGTTTGAATAGTTTTCGACTTACTGGCACGTCGAGCCAATAGACATTCGATGCATAGAACTATCGTTGCAATGGCTTTTCGGTGAACGGACTCTCGATCTAATGGCTATTCGAAATTGTGATAAATCGATGCTATGGAATTTCGGCGATTCGGATGTTCGATCTGATGACTTCGGGGAATTAGCCATCGGGGATATGACATTCGGCAAAAAGCAGTAAACCCTAAGATCTGTAATACCCGTAATTAACTTTTAATATTCGCCTTTCATTCATCGTATCAACATGACCAAACCATCTTAGCATATTCTGTTAATTTTTATCTCTATATCTTTGAACCACATACGTAATACTCCGTAAACAATATTCAAAAAAAAAAAATACAATCTCTACCAAATCTATGGTTAAATACAAGCTAGGGTTACTGCCTGATTACTTTCTATCTAACATTTTATTGCTGCTATCAGCAACGTATCTCCCTGTATGCAAATCTAGCCTTTCTACAACTTCAAAGGCTGAAGACTTTTACGTTTTGCTAGATAATACTTATATGTACTTTATGTAGGAACTTATACCTAGGCATAATACATATAAATGCAATGAAATCCGGAGTAGAATTTTAATGACGGGCCTTGAAAAGGCAGAAAACTTAATTTCAGTATTTTCAGAATTCTAATAACTTTTTGGAGAGGTATAATTGCTCTATTTGGACGCTACTATGTTTCACGTCATAAATTTTAAAACATTTGTAGAGAAAGATTTAAGTTTAAAGCTCTACCTTGTTCGCAAAACACAACCCTGTAGGTTTAGGTACTTTGTAAAATTGCGTTTTATTAAGTACATCCTCCCAGACGCTACGTCTGCTCTTGCACTTTTTGGAGACTCAAAGTTTAATAAGTTGTGCAAACCGACGAATATTGAAGTTAACACAACCATAAACTAGGAATTACAGGTACATTGTAATGTAGTGGTGATTTTTTTAATGCTAGTTATGTATCAATAGCATTTTGACCGCTGGATTCCATATTTTTCTTAAAAAGTATACCTACGGCCAAAAAAAAACCACTGCCAATTTACTTGTTCTTTATGAGGGCTCAATAACGATCAAAACCATTTTATTGTTAGGGTTACCTAAGTGAATGCATGACCCTGTCCATACATTAATACAGAAACAAAAGGTATTAAGTATTAAAATTGATTATACTGCATAATTTTTATTATCTTTTGACGATTTTATCAAATAAATGTCAAATATAGTGCTCCGGCACTAATTGCGGACCAGAGATCATGGATTCATGATCATATAGCGCGATAAAAGCTTTTAATGTCTGTCGATTAATGTAACTAAGTACACATAAATAGGTAGATAGCAATAAGGTACGATTTGGCATGAACCAGCAAAAAATGTTTTCGGCCTTTGGTGAGCACAGGTCTCTCTTTTCCTGTGCTTATCTCCTCGTCCCGGTTCTAATCTCTTCCAGATTGGCTGACGACATTGTAGCCATTGCGGTAGCATGGATGGCAACTATGTCGTCAGCCTACCTTGCTGCCGAACGACCAGCCAAACACCATCATCTTATCTTAATGTACCTACTGCGTATGAATTTGCTTTTGCCGCTATAGGCGCTGGTGTGGCGTGAAGTCTCCGATGTGTCAAATTTCATAGTTTTTTTGGCTTTTAGCGCGAGTTTATATATTTTTTTTTATTGTTGTGAATATTTGTCGGGATTTACCAACCACTGCTTTAATAGAATTGTATGTTTCGGAAAATGTTATTCTCCTTTTTGTCTAAAAAAAGGTGCTGTGCAAAACTGATTTTATATTTAATCGCACTTTTACGGCATTAGAAATGGTATTAATTCAAACTTTGCTTCCGTGCGCGTTATAACTACGTAACAACAGCTATATTTATGGACCTTGTTCAATGTTCCAAGTTTAAAATGACGTTAATTAGTTCATCCTCATTTGTGTCAGTGTCTGTATTTCCATATTTCAATATTAACCCCTATATACCATATCATGACCCCCCAACTCGAATCCATCTCGAATCGTCTTTTTTAATTTTATTTGGCCATACATTTATTTACATAAAATACTTAGAAAGAAAGAAAGAAAAATATTTATTTGTGACCCGCACAGGAGACACGAGAAAATAAGCATACACTTAAACAATAATAAAATTAAAAACCCTGTGCGAGACCAAAAAGGCTCCTATCTCAGCATGTGCAGCGATATCCAAAAAAGGTAATAACGCTGCGCCGATATTCTGATAGGGCCTACTGTTGATGCCACGGACACACTTACGGAAACAGGACTTATATAATAAAATAAAATACAAGAAATTAAATAACTAAGACTACAAACATATTATACTCGTACACTTTAACCAAAAACTACTCACTAACTCAACCTAAAAATATACTAAAAATAAAATATGGCGTCGAAAACTCCTATCGTCAAATTGATATAAATTATTTACCGATGTTTTGTCAACGGGGTCTAGAGGTGAGAACTTTGAATATAAGCCTCAGTACAACGTGCATATCTGCACATACAAGAGCCCTTTAATCATACGATTAAACCAATCAATTTCAAGACCACGTCACCGTTTTCATCATGCGCAAGCGCAATTGACAAGTACCAAAAACGGTGTTACTGCGTTTTAAAACAACTTTCTGTCACGGAGGTGTGTCTAACCAGTTACGTATAATTCTGCGTAAAAGACGTCAGACCTCAGTCCACCTGCTTCAAACCTGTCTTGGACATTTCAGGTCATTGCAAGGAGTAGGTACCTGCCTTCATCTTAAAGCTTTTTAAACTTCATAATGACTTTGAGGAGCCAGTGGCTAAATAATAACAGCCTCAAGCCTCTTCGAGGTTAAGTAACGCATGCAAAGTCAGTCAGTGGACCATCCAGTGTATACCGTGACTCCGTCAAGCTTCGGAAAGTAAATTTTATTAAGCTATTGGTCCCGACTGTAACAGAATAATTATAAGAAAAGGTATAAATCCAAAATGTTACGCATATCAACGAGTGTTCCTCAAGGATCTATTTTAGGACCTATTTTGTTTTTATTGTATATTAATGACTTGATTAATTATCTAAATGAAATTTTATCGGACATTGAATTAGTAATTTTCGCTGGTGACACAAATATATATTGGTTGGCAGCCAATGACATGGTAAAGTTGCGGATAGCCAGAAGCCAAAAATTCTGGCACAAGTCTTGCCAAGGGTTACCGTAATACCCAGTTACTAACTTGTGGACGTCAGATAGATAATCAGTCGCTCCATGTACAATACTGGTATTCAGCTATCTCTGCTTATAAGCGGCACACATGGTACCTCAGGACTAGGAAAGCTAACCTCGAGTAACGAGAAGTGGCGAGATGGGAGAAGATGCTGCATCTGGCTAAACTGCAGAATTCATCATCATCATCATCAACGGCTTTTTAATGTTCCCACTGCTGGGACACAGGCCTCCTCTCGGTGAGATGGAATGAACCGTAACCCACCACACAGGCCCCGTGCGGGTAGGTTGATGTCACATACATGTCTTCAAATCTTTGGTTCAAGGGCATGCCGGTTTCCTCACGATGCTTTCTTACACCGTTTTGAGAGCAGTGGTGATGAAATAATTTACACAAAGCAAAGCGCCTGCCTGGGTTCGAACTCACGACCTACAACTTGTAAGTCGAGTCCGCTACCACTGGGCCACCACTGCTCTGCAGAATTAGCAGCAATAGATTGTCATAAGATTAGTGTCCATCCTTTTGTTGAACTCTAGGATAAGGGAAACAATAAAGGGCTAATAGTATAAAACATCATAACTTTGAGAGCATATCATTTTGCTAGTACAAACACATTCTTATCAGTTCCTAACCTATGAAGTACTGTTTTGACCGCGCCCCCGCCAGATTAGAGGAAGAGGGTCTCGCTATCTGTAATGCCGTTACAATGTTAGGTAATTTTGGACTTTAGCCTTCGAATGTTAAGGTTTATTTTGGATTGGTAGTGGTTTGGTGACGTCAGGAGATAACGTTGCTGTTTTTGTAGTACACCCACGTTGTATTTGGTGGGTGTACTCTGAAGGTCACACTCACACTACGTTTCAGACCACATTCTATTATGAATTTATGACGACGCTACTCACTCATATTCATGATGAAATTCATAGTAAAAGGGAAATTGAATTTCTATAACACGCAAATTACCTGCTTACTGCTTTTCGGAGTTATCCCCGGTTAGTCCCCCTATGCTCGAATAGAAAAATACCTAATAAAAAGTTTCGCTATGCACGGACTTAAAAAATAATATGGACATTTTAAATTTTATTATGTATTAATTTTAATCAATATAAACTATCTATATCAAATATACTTATTGTAATATAAAAACTTAACGAATAATTAATATTTAAGATTAATATTTAATTTGACATGCAAATAAAAAGATTTACGTATTAGTACATTAAAAAAAATAAAAACAAATAGAAAGGGAATAGATAACTAAAATGCTAATAGATTTTTCTTTTCATTTTTACTTGTAATAATATTGAGCGCTATTCCTCTCTCCTAGATACTGACTGTATCTAGAATGTTGCTGTGCTCGACAGGGTCCATAATTGTTTCTGTAACTTATATTTACCACCTCTATGTACATTATGGATGCAATAAATTTAATTTTAATTTTGAATTTGGAATTCTTCGGTTCTAAGTAAACATACAGAAGGGCCACTCCTGCTGTTTAGAAAATTGACAGCTAAACTTGACAGATTCACTAGGGTTGCTACTATATTGATTCCGAATTAAAAAAAAGAGTAGTTTGCCCAAGTTACAAACATAAATACATATATTCATCTAAACATACATCATATCATGCTTACATGCCTTAGAGGGTAGACAGGGCATCAAATATCCATTTAATATCACGAAACATTTAATATTACGCCACATACGATGAATATTGGAGAGTAAAAAGACGTAGTAATAGTGTAATAATGATCCCACTTAAAAAATTAAATTGTAAAAAGCTCCAAGCTCGACAAAAATATAAATGTGAAAAAACAGGTACCTAATAAAATCAAAAAACCAAAGATGATCTTAAAAAAGAAGAAAATTATGCTGTGCAGTCTGAGGAAACATATTTGTAAGCTGTATGACTTGAACCTTATTATTATGACAAGTTCCCTATTTCATCTATGGGCTTAAAATAATTTATTATTATCCTATGAATTTCTAATTAGTCATCTTGAAAGATTAATGACCTTTATAACTTAAAAATAATTAAAAACAAAAAAGTAAATTCGGTCTGTAACAAATAATAAAGGTAACCCATCCAATGCAACCAACCTCGTTACAGTACTTAATGTATGAATGACGTGACAAACGCATGCACAAAGCAATCATGACAGCCGCGACTGAGCTCGGTCCAATATTGCCCAATATTCCCTGTAAAACCGAAATGTCAAAGTGAGAGTGGCCCCTCTGTCTGCGGCGCGCCGCCGTTTACGTACTTTGTGATGGAAGGTACCTACAGTTGGAGAGAAAAGTGTTTGAATGTAATGAAATTGAGCAGATATCGAAATCTTATTTTAAAATATTGATGGGTTAAGTTTCTCTTTTAAGACGTTTCGTTTTTCACAGTTCTATGGAATGGATGAACACTTAGTTTTTAAAATGAATGACGCGACGTGTTGAGTGGCGGTGAGGCGAGTATTCGTTTATGATGAAACGGAACGTTTATTAACTTGTTTTGCGAAAGTAACTGAATTTACATACCAAGTTTTCTTAATTTACTTTTTAAATCGTTAAATAAAATATAACACTGTAACAGTTTACTTCATAACTGCCCACATAAGTGATTTCGTGCATAGCGAAACTTTTTAGTAGGTATTTTACGAGTCGAGCATAGCGGGACTAACCGGTATTCCCGAGGGTGAAAATTTTATTTGTCAATCTACAATGTGCAGACAATATCTTCACTGTTGAAGAATAATCTTGAGAAATAAATAAAGTAATGTAGGCAGAATAAAAACCAGCCAAGTGCGAGTCGGACTCGCGCACAAAAAAACACGTTTGTTGTATGGGAGCCTCACTTAAATATTTATTTTATTCTGTTTTTAATATTTGTTGTTCGACATCATCTATGAAAATTTCAACTGCAGAGCTATCACAGTTCATGAGATACAGCCTGGTGACAGACGGACAGATAGATAGACAGACAGACGGACCGCGGAGTCTTAGTAATAGGGTCCCGTTTTTACCCTAAATTTAAATTAGATCGGTTTCACCTAGTCGCTGTACCCGATTTGTATCTTAAGACGGTACCCTGACCAAAAAATTGGCATGAGATATGAGCATTTGGAGCATTCCTATTGGTCTAGCGGCACTGGTGGCGCATTAATTACAGTAGTGAATACGCCCAGATTTTAAATTAAAATCTTTATAAAATCGAATTTTGAACATTTGAAAAAAAAATACCTGCAAAAAAATGTTCGTTATTAAATTGTCTATCCATTAGCGTTATTACAAAAAATAATTAATGAACACTTTACGAGGAGATGCTTGCTATCAATAATTATTTCTCATTTTTATGTTTTTTTTTGGAAGGAGATTAGTGAAATATATACCACATTAAAAAAAAACTAAATATACCATTTTAGAATCAATATTATGTAGAAATTTAATGTATTTTTATTAATTGATATTTCTTTTTAAATAACGAGAAGATAGCTCCTAAAAACAGAACGAAAAACGGCTTGCGCGGCGTTTTGTTCGGGGTACCGCCTTAAGTAAACACAGATAAAGAAAGGTGCACTTGGCCCTTCTGCACATATCGTAAACCAACCTCCATTCTGGGAAAACCTGAATCCCCAAATATTTGCAACTGCACTCGTCAAGTCGTTATTTGTCAAGGAGCCGGTCTTGCAACGGATGATTGAAGGACCGGATTCCAAAAACATGCGATGTAGTTAAAATACCCCTTGCAATGAAATTTGTCCATATATATAACTTGTTGTATTCACAAGACTTCAGCTTTGTAAAGGATCGTAAGATGAATGAAGAAAGCGTTTTCATCAGAAGGTAGCAACAGCCACTGCTGATGATTGAGATCTATTTCAGGCTTTTTACCCGACTGCGTGACTCACAGGAGGGTAATATGTTCAGTCTATGTATGTATGTTTGGTTTGTTCCTATGTGGCGTTCTAGAGACCAAACGCGTAGGCCGATTTTGATGATTCATACGTCAATCGATTCGTCTTATCCTTGCGAGTGTCACTGGCTTCATTAAAATTGGAAAAGAAAAACGTTGAATTTTGGGCGCCACATTGTGGGATCCTAATTTTTTTCTTCAATACCCGTGAAGCCTGTGGGTATAAAAATGAAGGGTTTTAAGAGGTGATTACAAACATATAAAACACTAAATATGTTTAAAAGTAAGTCGTAAAAAATATTTACCTTAAAAATATTATAAAAAGTTAATTCACAAATTCAAAAACCCGTTTGCTTAAGAAGTGAACTAAAAAGACGTTAACAAGAAGAATGTCATGTGACTGACCAACACCATATGGATCCTCCGACTGCACAGGACTTTCTTCTTGTTAACGTCTTTTTAGTTCACTTCTTAGGCAAACGGGTTTTTGATTTTTTTTATTAACTTTTTTAATTTATATTTAAGCAGTGGGGTTTTTGATTTTTTGTTTAATTAACTTTCTTCTGATTAATCATTTATTCCTCCAACTGTTCTTAAATCTTGATCTCCCTAAGCCATCTAATCCAACCATCACAGCTCGGGCCGATCTCAGTTTTCCATCAATCCCATTTATACAGAAAACATTTTTATCATAATTATCTGCATTACCTAATATGGGTAGGTATATTAGGTAATGCAGACATGCTCCACCCTCTTCCCTGCCCATTCCACTTCAATTCATTCAAATTCAAATTCTTTTATTGTTTTTCATGCCCAACCAACCGCAATACGACCTGAAAGTGGTAAATAACAACGCTGTCCAAGTAGCCTTAGTATATGGCCGGACAAAAATAGAAAATTTGAGTACCAAGAAAAAAATAAGAATACAAATATTATCAAAAAGAACTGCAGTATCTTAACCTAAATATGTTGAAGCCAGATAAAAAGTAGATTTGCTGGAATTACCGTGACGTCTGTGTCTACGTCATAGCGTTTCTTTTGTTTTTATTAAATCATATAATGACTTTCATCTTCAAGATGGGACAAGGGAGCGTGTTATTGCTTTTTTTCTTTTATCAGATGAGAGGAAATGGATACATAGATCCGCAAATAGGTTATCTATTTATTTACCTCCTTATTGAAAACTATAATGGTATTGTGCTTTATGAGGAAAAGCTATTTATTTGTAAAAAGTCTTTCGTACCTACGCATTTTTCCATTTCTCGAATGTGAAACCTGCGGTGTAATTGCGTAAAATATATGTAAATTCATGCAATGAAATCGTTCGCAAACTTTTTTTTTTTTTTATGTCAGCAGTTTAAGGGCCTTCCACCGCTTTAGTGCCGTAAAACGGTTACTTTCTAAAACATACCTACTCCTTAATAACGGCTAGGTTAAAAGGTTTGAAAAAAATATATTTATTATTGATTCAAATACATTATTTTTGAAACAAGTTTTTTTCGTGTAACTAATAGTTTTGCTTTAAAAAAATAATTAACAACACGATATTTTTTCGCAACTTTTGGATACTCCTCCATAACGACTTGGATGTTTAATAGTTATTTGTTATACAAGAGTGCAAAGTTGCTTTTTAACCGCGTGTTCAATTTTGATGACCGAGCAAGCGAAGGATTCTAAAATTGAATCACGAGCGCAGCGAGTGATTCAAAATTAGAATCCTGAGCGTTAGCGAAGGAATCAAAAGAGCACGAGGTGAAAAAAAATTTGCACTCGAGTGCAACACGTAACTTTTCATTCCACCTCAGCGAGGAAATGATGACTAAATGCAAAAAAAAAACGTTTACAATCACAAGATAGGTACACTTTTATTTCAGTTTAGGTATTAATTACTACATTATGACAGGTAAGTATTACAGAATAATCTTTAAATTATAACAAAATAATACTAAGGTATAATTAAGAAAATTTTAAAGTAACGTTGCTACAGTTATTTAAATTGAGTGTAATATTTTTGTTTGGTACTGTAATATTGGTGTTAGTCACTTGTGTACTGTTTTTCGGTAAACTATCTGTCATACTTAATAGTTGTACCGATTCATCGGATTCCCTTGGCGTGAATGTTGGAGAGAGAGGAGGGGTTAGAACCGCGTACAAAGCAAATTTAAAAAAGAACACCAAGAAGGTTCCGAGTCTGAGTTTTTAACAAATTAAAAAAAAAGTTGTATGATATATTCGGCACCATAGAGGTAGCAGTAAATAGGTTTAATGTTTTTTTTAATTCACAAACTTAGTGCACACGATGTTCTAAATTCAATTTACTTTATCCTCTAGTGAATAAAAACGGCTTTTCCACTCAGATATTGAAGATTAAAAATACTCTTTTCGAGATGGTGGGATGAAAAAATTTTTTTACACAGACAAATTGATGGCTGGAATTTCTTCATAACTAAATCAAATAATATTTTGCAAACTGAACTGTTCAAAAGGAGGTTCAATATTGATATTTTGGCATCGAGCGGGCGCACGACCAGTACTGCGTTAACATTGGGGCGTCTTTTAGACGGATTTTTATAATATGAAGCCATGGATTTGGAACTCTTTTCGATTGTGAACTTGTGATGGAAACGTAGGTAATATTAAATTTATAATAATACAGTTATGCTGGGTTGACAAAAGCAGCTTGAAAGAGCAAATCCCTGCTTCATTTGCTAATCAAAGTCAAGAATTTATTAATTATTTCTAAGCAAAGGATTATTTACACAGAAGAAACTTAGGTACTATACATATTTATTTAAACACAATTAAAAATACATTATGTGCAGTAATTTCCCGATGACGGAACCAATAAAAATCAAAGCTAATGAAAACAAATTAATTACTGATTGAGATAATGCAATTATGATTAACGATTTGTTTAATAAATCATAAAATAAGCCGCGATTTAAAAGAAATGCGATAATACATTCTAACAGGCCGCTATGGCGTTATCATAACTTAAGGTTACACTAGTCGACAATTCTTCCATACAAATGTAGTCTAGAGATTGCTCCACTGTTTGACGATTTACGTCCAAAATAAAAAATGTATGTATCAATTTGTCTCATCATTATCTAGCCCTGTTAGAAACAGAAAAGTAAAAAAAAAACAATATTTGAAAGTTATGAGCGTCGAAAGTTCCATATTTCAACACTAATTTTAACGCAACTTTGGGCGAAAATAAATACCATAAGAAGAAGGAAAATTGCAAAACGGCCTCCATACAGGGTTAGATTAGTAATTCAACAATTCAAATAATTTTATTTTGAAAATATACATTAAGTAGTTTTTTCATGATATCTAGACTCCCAAAGGTCTGTTCATAAAATTTCGCGCGCTCGTTTTCGTCCTAAATCATCATCCATAGATATTTTATATTTCTATGTCATCATCCATTTCGCTACAAATTTACATAAGTGCTAAGTCGTACGAGAACTAGCTTCTTACCGCTCATCACAGCATCAATCTATTTCGCACGAGTTGTCGGATGAGACAGCATGCATTTTAAACCCGCGCACAAAATAGTTCGTGCGGTTGACTAGGGGAACCTTAAGGCTTTATAGGGTTCAGGTTATCAGTGATAAGAGAATATTTACCGATGATTAGTATCATCATTGACTCTCTAACGTTTGATCTTGAGGTTAAGTAATCAAGCCATCGCCCATCAATGTTTATAGAAGATTATGATAACAGGGACGGGGATAGTACCGTGTGCCGATCTGATAAGTAGCTGCATAACTAATTACTTATTACGAGTATGTACTCATTACCTACAAATAAAACAATATTTTGTTTACATAGATAAAAGTATATACAGTTTTTAAAATATTTGATTAACTTCTCATACATCTAGCATGGGTCCATATTGGCTCACCTAAAGTTCTTTACCCGAAATTGTTCTTCCTAACGATTTGTAATCCGAATGATCACTCTTCCTAAAAATTTTCATCCTAAAGTTTTCATTTATACTATTTGTAGTGCTACCGGCGATGTTCATAACACTCATGTTTCCGAAAGTTGTAATTAATAATATCATTAATGTAAATATATTTAAACTCCTACTGCTTTTTATCATAACGCTTTTATCCCTAAACATAATTACCATAATATTTTCACTCATACTCAGAAAGAAACATTTACCAAGTGTAATAAAAAATATATGTGTGTAGAAGATGATATTTATAGTTTTAATTTGAGGGATGATTATTATTTGGGGTATGCTTTACATAACGTACTGAGTTGTGTCTATTGTTAAGTTCATGTCGGTGTATTATCATTACGTGCATGTTTGTGTTAATGCTTTATTAATATAGAGAAAAATTATTTAAAATCATTTAAAACCAGTCGCGGAGGATTAAAATTAGACGTGCATGGATTTACATATGAAAAAAACCGATTATCAGTGGATAAACAATATTGGGCGTGTGAATTAAGAAGCAACAAAAAGTATAAGTGTAAGGTTAAAATTTCGATTATATGCCGTTGATTTTTGGCGCGGATAGGGTAGAGGGGGGATGGGGGGAGGTTTGGCTACCCCTCAGTACCACACCAACCACTCGGAGCCCTATAGTTATGGAGATATCCATGGTTAAAGTTTTCAGGTTAGAATAAAAAAATCCATAAATTTCCATCGATTTAAGGGGCGCGAAAGGGGGAAAGGAAAAGGAGGGTAGAGGGGCTACCTCACTGTACCATCCCAACCCCACGGAACCCCATGGTTATGGAAGATATCCATGGTTAAAGTTTAAGATTTAAGCAACTAAGTCGACGGAGCCCCGCTGCGCGGCGCTCCTATTTCTGTCTGCAGGGTCTAAAGTAACCTAACCTATCCGTGTCGGGGTGCCCTAAGTTCCCGAGCTCGCTTCGCTCGCTCTTGGACTAATTCTATTTTTTTTACCTCACGAAAAACTTACAAAAAAACATAACATTGCCGAGTCTTGAAATCTATATATATAAAAGAAAGTCGTGTTAGTTACACTATTTATAACTCAAGAACGGCTGAACAGATTTGGGTGAAAATTGGTGGGGAGGTAGCTTAGAACCAGGAGACGGACATAGGGTAGGTAGGGTAGGGTAGTTAGGGTAGGGAAGGTAGGGTAGGGAAGGTAGGGTAGGGAAGGAAGGGAAGGTAGGGTAGGGTAGTGAGGGTAGGGTAGGTAGGGTATGTAGGGTAGGGTAGGTAGGGTAGGGTAGGTAGGTTAGGTAGGGTAGGGTAGGATAGGTAGGGTAGGGTAGGTAGGGTAGGGTAGGGTAGGGTAGGTAGGGTAGGGTAGGTAGGGTAGGGTAGGGTAGGTAGGGTAGGGTAGGTAGGGTAGGGTAGGTAGGGTAAGGTAGGTAGGGTAAGGTAGGTAGGGTAGTGTAGGGTAGGGTAGGTAGGGTATTTTTTTTTTTTTTTTTTTTTTTTGGCAGGTGTGGAAAATCCTCTTTGGACGCCCCAAACTGCCTCGCTCAGAACGAGCCAGCCTGGGCAGTGTCGGACTCACTGATGGTGCCTACCGACTAAAAACCACACCTGCCTCTAAATTATATTACCGATATTAATTTCGGCATTTCAAAACTTCTATAAATATGAACTGTGAACTTGGCTCATTAGCGAGAGAGAATCATATCAGAGGTATCTGATCCAGTTCTCTCCCGCAGATGGGCCCGGTGTTTATTCTGAGTGTGTAAGTGGTGTTAGTTGTTAGTTTTTTTTTTTTTTTTTTTTATTTTTTTTTTTTTTTTTTTTTATATATATATATATATATATATATTTTTTTTTTTTTTTTTTTTTTTATTATTATTTTATTCTGCCCAACGAAGCTGTAGCGTTAACCTAAATTACTGACTATATTTATTGGCTAAATTAGGTTCATAATTAAAACTTAGACATGAATCTAAAACATATATGTACAAATATGAATATTCTATAAAACTAAAATGCTAATTAACCCAAAACTAATTGACTATACATTGTATATAAACTATTTTTATTAAACAAAACTATAATAAAATTATAATAGCATTGTCCATGCGATGCTGCAGTGTGGGTAATAAAGGTTTCTAAGGTAGGGTTGAGCCATTTGCCTTTGCCGCCCTGTACATAACACCCTCAGCAAAAGCCAAAAACAGGTCCCGGCAATCGTCGTCACCAACCAGTTCCCGGAAGTTCTCCAGCGAGCGACCCAGCCCCTGTTCGCAATCGAACCTTGCCCGCACAAATCGGGGGCAGTCACTTAGTATGTGTTTAATTGTCTCAATTGTCTCGCTATCGCAAACACACGCTGGGTCACCCGCCAGCTTAAATCTAAAAAGGTACTCTCGTACGCCCCCGTGTCCTGCGAGGAGTTGGGCTCTTAAGTTGTTAGGAGGCCCTATCCTTTCCAGCACCCTATAAGCTTGCCTTACGTCTTCGAAGAAGAGCCGGATACCTCTGCCGCGATGAGTGTCAGCAGTAAACCGATCCTGCCACTTGTCAAGTGTCGCCTCCCTGATGGAGCGCTTTGCGAAGGACAGGGGGAAATCGTCATAAACGGGGCTGGTCTTGCGGTGCAGAGCCGCTTCTTTGGCGAGCTCGTCTGCCCTTTCATTGCCCGGTATCCCAATGTGGGCTCTCACCCAAAACAGGTGAATGTGCCTGCCCTGAAGCTTCGCCGCCGCAATGGATCGCTGAATTCCCATAGCGATACCGTTTGGGGTTTTCGGGTCTGCTATGGACTCCAATGCTGACCGCGAGTCCGATATGATATTGGCGGAAATGGGCGGTTTTCTGTCATCGGTATATTTAATAGCCCTTTTAATTGCGACCATTTCCGCCTGAAACACGGAGCAGTGATTCCCCAGCTTGAGGCCCAATTTGGCCACCTCCTGATCCCGCTTCCAGCACGAAACTGAGGCCCCGACCTTGCCCTCTATTTTGCTTCCATCCGTGTAGAGGTGGAGGAAGTCATTTCCGACTTTGGACAGGTCCTCGGCCGAGTCGATGTAGCGGAACCCCAGACTCGACCGGAGAGCGGGGTGCGGCAGCTCCGAAGGATGTGTGCGCCTCTCCAGGGTTCTGCCCGGGAGCTCATCCAGGGGCTTTCCTCTTTTAATTTCATATATTTGAAGGCACTCGATCGCACGCATGTCCAGGGGGATAACTCTCGCGAGAACAGCCGCAGCAGTTAGTGAAGTTGTACGGTGGGCTTTTGAGATCTTGATCGCAAACATCCTGGTGATAGAATTCAGCTTTTTCTTGGCGTATACCTTATCGGCGACTTGCGCCCAGGAGCTAGCCGCGTAGGTAATGACCGGCTCGACAACGCCGATGTAGATAGTCCTCAGGATGCTTGCGTTCAAGCCCCATTGTGCCCCTGCTGCCCTCGCCACCATTTTAAAAATTCTGGCAGTTTTTTTCGTGATCTCGTCCAGGTGTGGGAGGAAGTTCATACCAGAGTCCAGGGTGAGTCCAAGTAACTTAATGCGGCTGGTGAGTGAGATTTGTGACTCGGAAAGGAAAAATTTTGGCTGGTCGTATTTTAATTTTTTGGTGCAGATCATTGCCTGGGTTTTGTGGGGGGCGAGTTTCATTTTGTACCCCTGTCCCCACCTCTCAACAACAGCTAAGGCCTCATTGACGATGACCTCAAGTTCCGTCCCAGTGTCAGCCTGAGCTAGGATTAAAATGTCGTCCGCGTAGGCCTGGACATGCGCTACGAGTTTTTCCGCCTCTGCCATAAGGGGGTCCAGTTGTACGTTCCAAAAAATGGGACCACATATTGACCCCTGGATGCAGCCTTTTGTAGTTGGCTTTGTTATAGTCGTTCCCAGGTACTCCAAGGTGATGTTCCTGTCCCTATGATAACTGTGCAGGAGACTTAGTGTCCGCCGATCTACTCCCTTTTTGTTCAGCTGCTGCAGGATCGCCGGCCACCAGGCGCTATCAAAAGCACCCTCAATGTCCAGCGACACCACAGCAACAATTTTCTTCTTCCGGACGCCATCACGGATGTATTGTACGGCGTCATAGAGAGCATCTTCAGTGCCGCACTGCGGGCGGAAGCCGTACTGCCTACGGCTCAATAGGTTTTCACTCTCGATCTTCCATGAGAGTCGGTTGGCGACTAACTTTTCGAGTATCTTGCCCAAAACTGGAAGAAGTCCTATGGGGCGATACGACTTTGCCGTCATGTAGTCCGCTTTGCCGGGCTTTGGGATCACGCGGATCCAGGCCCTTTTCCACTCGATGGGGAAGTAGCCGACTTCGAGGCATTTGTTGTAAAGTGCCAGCTGAAAATTTTGGTCACATTTGTATGCCTCGTGGCAAATGTCCGCCGTAAATCCATCGGCACCTGGAGCTTTCTTTGGGTGGGTACTAGAATACACATGCTGGAGTTCGGTGTGCGTGAACAAGGGGGCAACTCCTGTAACTTCTGTCGGGGAGCGTAGAGGTCGTGATAGATCCTGTGCAGTGAGTCGAACACTTTCTCTGATGGTACTGTGAGCGGGGGAGTCCGCACTTGGATCATCCAACGGGAAGAAGGTGTCGGCGAGGAGTTGAGCCGATTCGTCAGGTGATAATGTTGCACTGGTCGATGGATGTTTCAGCAGGCTCGCTTCTTTGCGATTGGTGCTGGAACAACGTGTAATAATGCGCTGCGCGCAGGTCCAGACGCCCTCCTGCTTCTGTCTGGTGCAGAACTCCTTCCAGCTAAGAGTGAGAGTCCGCTCAATATTTTTCCTAAAATCGTCTCTGGTTTTGACGTACTCAGCTACACAGTGGGGTCTTCTGCCGGGATTTGCAGAGTGAATTCTTCTACGAAGTGTTCTCACCGTTTTTCGCTGAGAATCCAGCTCGTCCGTCCACCACTGAGGCATCCGGCTTTTCCTGTGGCCCAGCTTTGGAATTGCCTCATCACTAGCCTTGGAGATAGCCAAGTGGTAATCACAGACAAGCTTCTCTAAAGATTCAGGGTCTTTAATTGAGTCAATTCTGATAGTCGTTAGGCCCATATGAGCCATTTCGGCTTTCAGGGTATCAGAAAATGTCGTCCATTTCGCCTTTGCAGTGTTGTATTTCCTGGTAGAAGGGTGCTTTAAGGGCGGGTCCCGACTACGCACCGATAGGAGAAACCGGATGGTGCGATGATCAGTTAGAATAGCTGTATCCGTGTCCACTGCCCAGTTCGTGATTCCCGCCAGCAACGAATCACTGCAGGCCGTAACGTCCACGATGCTCGAGAAAAGCCTTCCGCCTCTAAACGTGTGAAAGGTTGGAGCTGTTCCCGAATTCAAGACGTTCATGTTGTTATGGGCCAGCAGGTCCATTACCGATCTACCCCTACTGTCTTCCACATCGCAGCCCCACCAGGGGCTTGCAGCGTTAACGTCGCCAGCGAAAATAATGTCGCGTGTGTCGATTTGATTGACTACCTCCTGGATGTCGTTGAGGTAATCGTCGATTTCTCTATTGCCTTCAAGGTAGACGTTTATAAGGCCTATTTTAAGATGTCCAATAATTAACACAACCGAGCTTAAGTTCTTAGAGTTCAGAGTTTGGTTACAAATGGTTCTTATGTTGGGGTTGATGACGACGATCGCCGACTTTACCGGCGAGTCCTTGGAGCCGCAAGGGTCTTGAATGACCACGTGGGGCGCGGACAAAACACCCTTAATGCCCACATAGGGTTCCTGGACTAGCAAGACATCCGTACGGCTCCTAACTGCGTCTAACAATGACTCCCTGGTAGCAGCAAGGCCGCGACCGAGGTTGACCTGAGCGAACCTGACTTCCACCGGGGTGCCCTCAGCAATAAATAATGGCATCCCTTGATATACGGTCCCACTTAATCCATTCCGGGCAAACGCCGGAATAGGCTGCGTGATCGGAACCTCCTGCTCTCCTGCTCTTAGAGCAGTTAACGCAGTGAGGGTGCCCGGAGCGATTGGGGCATTCCCTCGTGTCATGCCCTTCGGCGCAGTAACCACATCTTGGGTCCGACAGACAGTCCCTAGCCATGTGCCCGTATCCCAGGCAATTGTAACATTGGACCACCGGGGACTGGTCCAAGGCGAGCACCACTTGGTATCCCAGTTTCAGGCGCTGGCCGTTGATACGCTGCCAAAGGCCAGCGCCCACCTCCAGGATAACGTTGGTGGTGGTAGAAGATCTGCCCTTCGTGCGCCTTATAGCCCTAACACGTGTTCCGTCGGGCGATAGGCCCTTAATGAGTTTGGCGTTCTGGTTGATAATGGCCCTTTCTATAGAGGCGTTGTCCAAGTCGTTCGCGACTCCCACCAGGCGGATCAATGGGTTCCTAGGAGGGGGGGTAGTGACAGCAAACCCTTGCGTTGCTCCCTTTATCGCATCCCCCAGGGCCACCCTGTCCCGATCAGAGACACAGCCGAAAGATACTTTCTGGTTGCGCAGCCTTCTGATGCTGCTGACTCCGACTCCGAGGGCAACGACGTCAACCTTCGATTTAACTGTCTTTATGACGTCGTCGCTGGTGTGGCGGGGGTCCACCGACTCCACAATGAGGCTATGGGTTTGGTTGCGGCCTAAGGCCTCCGCGTAGGTCTTCGGGGGCCCGCGGTGCTCGGTTCGCACCACTTGAGCTGGCGAGTTCTCCTGACGTGGTGTAGGCAACTCCCCGCCCTGTATGAGGCCCCGAACGTGCTCGAGAGATGTCCTAATAGGTGCTAAAGCCTCCACCGAGGTATCCTGGAGATCCCTAACTTCCCTACGCAGCTCTTCGAGCTTGGAGCCCAGGAGTTCCACGGTTTCTTTAGAGGGTAAATTTCCCCGTAGCTCCAACAGGCCACTATGAACGTTCGCGACCGTTTCGCACGTTTTCGAACACGTCTGGAGAATTCGACAAATATCCGGTGTGCTGGACGGGGGGGAAGAGGGAGTGACGAGGGAGGCCTCCCGAACCGCTGCGATAATGTCGTCGGTCGTCACATCGCCCAAGGGGCAGTCCTGTCGGCGCTTGTTCAGGGAGGTTAGTTCCTGGCGTATAAGCATAAGCTCAGTGTGGAGATCCGACATTTCGGGGCCGCTGGCGATCGCGAGGGGTGTTGAAATTTGGGCTTCTAGAGGTTGCGCCAAGTGTAGAGCCGCCCTGAGCGATCTGAGACCGGCGGACATATCCGCAACCTTCTCCATCACCGAGCTCACGAGCTCGGGCGACTCCCTCAGGGCAAGCTGGGTGCTCAACTTGAGCTCCTTAATAGGCTCGCACGCGTCAAAAAGTAAAATATGACGAACTGACTCGACGTCACTCGCCAGTTTCTCGACGTGTGCATCGAGTCTTTTGTACTCCGTCAGTGCCACCTCCAGTGTCCGAGCGTGTCTGTTCGTCTGACGTTCCCTTTCCCTGGCGACTCCCTCCCTTAGCCTGCACGCCTCCACCATGTGCAGGTTTCTGGAGTCTGAGAGTTTCAAGATCATCTCGTACATCAGGTGCAGTGCCGCGACTACGTTCTCCCGAATCTCTCTCTTCAAATTCCCTGATTTTTCTAGGTCTAGCTTAGCCTTCTGGAGGGTCGAGCCCGCATGACGGGGCATCTCATTCAGGACGATACGCCTGCCGTCGACCGTCCTGGTGGAGTCGCAGGAGTTGACCGACACATCTGAATCATACTCCTCCGTCTCCACAGGTCCGGCCGCCATCGCTTGTCTTATCTGTGTCTGAATCCTAAGGTCTGCTGTAGTAGGCTTAGGCCCAACTGTACCCGGTCTGATTCCCTCTCTCATCGGTATCGATGAAGGGGGGGAGCCCCCCAGATCCAAGGCATCCAAATAAGCGGGAGAAGCGCCAGCTTCCGGGAAGTCTGGCGACTGTGAATCAAGGTCTCGAACTGGGGTCGGTTCCGTGCAAGCAACGGGGGGCCTATCCCGACACGAGGGGTCCGAAGCCGCATCTCCCATCATTGCTACTGTCCGGGTTGCCTCCTCGCGCATATCCGAGCCCGTTTCAGGCACAATCACTTTACCGGCGGCCCTTGGCCTCGCGCGCTGTGAAACCGGAGGGATCTGCGCGTCTGCCCTAACCGAGCGCTTAGGTGGAGGAGGGATGTTCTTGGACATGGTGGGTTCTAGAGATCGAGAGAGAAGGCCCGAGGTTTCAGGGAGAGGGGCAATCTAAAATTTATAGGGAGGGGGTAATGGGCTAGTCTGCCGGGGCCAAACGAACGGGCTCTTCGGGCAGATTAGGGGGAACCCAAACTCGGGGAGTCTATCTTGCTCAAATGCAAAGATATCCCGAGGGGGGTGATAAAACTAGAGGAGGGTTGGGGGGTGTAAAATTAAACTCAGAGGGGGTGAAGGAGGGTGGGGGATAAAAATATGGGGGGAGGGGTTTGGGTATGGTATATATTATTTTTACGTTATGTCCATGCGGCCGCAAAATGGCTGGTCATACGTCCTAAAATCGGTACGTTAATAGCCCAAGATTGGCTTCGTGTATTTGGGTAAATAAAGCCCTGTCCCACTCACTTATTCTAACACATAGATATTAAATGTAAGTCACAACCAAGTTAAAACTAACAATTTCGGAATTTTGCAAATGTAATGCGCAGAAAATTTTACATTTACGATACCAACTTGAAATTTCACTTTTTTGTTTCAGCCTTTTTCAAATTATAAAGTTGTTACACTGCTAGTCTTAATGCTAAAAACGTTTAATCCGGTTTAAAACTTTGGCTAGGTCAAGTCTAGCCCGAGTTATAGCCTGGTGAAAATCTTTTAAAAAGTAAACAAAGAATTACCACGTTAATTCCGAGCGTGGGAACAGAATCTGGTTTTGGATTTTTACTGATTTTATGACGAGTAATGAGTTTAAATTCTTCGCAATTTTTTTGTTATTTAGGTTATTAGTTACTCCTTATGGATATTATTTAAAAATTTAATTTATACTTTAATTTGGGATAAAGAAAAAAACTTTTAAGAAAAGAAAAAGAAAATTTTGATAGCAATTACTTGGTTTCGGCACTTATGGTCCTAGGTTCTTCGTGAAAATCTTCAAGGCTGTTACTGGCCACTCCAGGTAGCTCGTCAGGTCTTCAGATTTCACAGCCCACACCTCCAAGTTGGCCTTCCGCGCGTTTTGACCACGCGGATTCTTCCTGGCGGCTGGAACTACTGGCAACCCCTTGGGACTTCACTGGAAAATTTCCAAAGTCTCCAGGATTGTCGGGGGCACTGGGACGCACTTTGTTACGCACCTGGAAGAAACCGAGTCCTCTCAGATTTCAGACAGGATAGAGTGTTTTTGATATCTTTTTTTTTTGTCACAAATTCTCTCCGAAATTAGAAAAGAAGTTGGAAGAAATCCAAATATTTGTCCAAAAAATCCAGTTTTTCCGGAGGATACGCGCACTGAGTGAATCTTTATTATATTTAATTAAAATTGGGGTGCCGCGCCGACCGATCTCACGTCGCAATCTTTTTTCCCCAGGATTGCGTTATTTTGCACTTTTTTCACTGTTTATTTTTGGAAAAGCCATGGAAACACCCTTTTAGTGGGCTCAAAAAATCCAAGATTTTCGTGGGGTGTAGGCATTGAGATTGCACTTCCTGGGTCACTAAAAAATTTGGGCGTCGTGGCGACTGATCATGAGCAGCACTCACTTTTCCAATTTTTGTGTCACTTTCTGAATTTCTATTTCACGTTTTCCTTCACAGATCTGGTGTCACTCGTCAGAATTTATTTATGAAAACACTATTTTGTAGCCCGCGCTAGCCCGCAACTTTTGGTGTGTGATTTGGGTTTTTTCGCTGTAAAAAACCTCTCACTTGTATTTTTAGTGCGCGGAGCTCGTAAAAACGTGTCAGATCAAGCGCGTTTGTCCACGTACACTCGGGTAGGTAGGGTAGGGTAGGGTAGGGTAGGGTAGGGTAGGGTAGGGTAGGTAGGGTAGGGTAGGTAGGGTAGGGTAGGTAGGGTAGGTAGGGTAGGTAGGGTAGGTAGGGTAGGTAGGGTAGGGTAGGTAGGGTAGGGTAGGTAGGGTAGGTAGGGTAGGGTAGGTAGGGTAGGGTGGGTAGGGTAGGTAGGGTAGGGTAGAGTAGGTAGGGTAGATGAATTTTTGGTATTTTTATGGCAAAACAAAGTTTGCCGGGTCAGCTAGTTTTTTATAAAGCTTTCTATTTATGAGTACTACCTACAAAAATAAAATGAACTTCCAAATCAACGGCAAATATGATACAATTTAATATATATTGAATTTTAAAGCAAAATACACCAATAAAAGTGATTATTTGAAAGCTTTAGCCGCTAATATTAAACTAATTTAATTGAAATGTGTATATGAAAACATGTATTTATTTGACTACTTGTACCATGGTACCTGTTATTCTTATATGTTATACATGATATGTGAAAATAAAGTTACGCAAAATTAATTTATATAATACTGATTATTATGAATAAAAATAAATCTAAACAAAAAAGATATGACTTTGAATAATAGTGTAAAAGATAGTTATGTTGAGAAAATATAGGAAAACAAATAAAAGTATAATAAATGTTTATTGCTACTGACATTATGAAGTTGAATGCTTCTGAATTATGAACATAGAGACAGAGTAGTTAGGAATTGTGATTGTTAGGATGAAAAATGTTAGGAAGAACATTTTCGGATTTCCAATTATCGGAGTTGAAAATTTAGGTGAACTTTGGCGCACCCATCTAGCATACACACACGCCGGTTATGAGTATTGCGCACCTGGCCTTTCTGAAGAACATCACCAATAAGGTCTATGTATCTCTTTCTAGGGCGTCCTCTCCCGGCGTTTCCATTCACGTCTGCCTTGTAAATACCTTTCGTAAGTCGCCTTTTATTCATCCTCTCAACATGGCCAAACCATCTTAACATAATCTTTTCAATTTTATGTCACTACATCTTCTTTTAAACCACAACGTTGTCTTATTACCTCATTCCTAAATCTATCATTTAAAGTTACACCACACATAATTCGCAAGGAGCGCATTTCTACTGCATTAATCCTACTTTCATGTCTTTTTTGCCATACCCAACCTTCACTTCCATACATAAGTGTAGGCACCAGCACCCTGTTGAGAACGGCGAGTGTGTATGACTAGATGTATGAATGTGAGTGAAGCAAAATAAGTATGTAAGGATCGTAGTAGATGGCGTTCTGTAGTTTTTGCCTATATCCATGGGAATAAGGCGTGAGTTTATGTATGTATGTACAAATACATTATACATGCACTTAAAACAAAAACTATTATCTTTATAACTAATCTCAGAATAAACTAGATATTCTAAAATATGGCTTTGAAAAACTTGCAATGTGCCCAAAAGACTGGCAGCATTGCTACGTTGTATGGCAAGGCTTATTCTCTGAGCAAGATAAAAGCCAGCCCTTGGGTCACGCGAAGTGTCAACTAGGCGTTTGGAAAGTTCTTTAAACAAAGCATAAGCACTCGGACCCCATGGACCAAGAGTTTCAACACCAAACGGCTCGAAAATATAACTACTGATGAGGTTAATATTACCGCCGCTTGAGGTTCTCTGCAGCCGCAGCGGCAGCGCCAGCACAGCACGTCGAGCTAGGAAGATGGGATGGCGCAAGACTATCGACACAAGTAGCGTCCCACAGTTACCCATCTTCCATGAAAACAATAGACATCCCGTCCAGTCTTTTGCCATCGACGCCTATCAGGCCATGGGGTTCTAATACGGCCGGAACGCCGACGGTGACGAGAGCACGTCGGATGATGTCGTTTATGTTTCCGTGCCACGCTACTTCGCCACAGTGGCAACGATGAGGAGAACAAGAGAGTGCGCCAATACGTAGGAAAGCACCAAGGTGGCAAGTAGTGTCGTCAAACAAGGTGCCATGTTCGACGATGGTAGTGCGTGAAGCCAGAGGCCCGACTCCTACTCACCCACAGCCAGCATGCGTACACGCGTGGCAAGAGTGGCAGAAGTGGCACTTTGGTGCTCCTGAACTGTACTGCAGAGCGGCACAAACCGCCGTTTCTGGGATGATGGGTTCTCGGGGGGATCAGTGTTCTGTCAAAATCAATTCAGCAAATATTTTCAATCATTAAAACTTCAAGATAGCTTGATCTTTGCGACTTAAATATGTCAAACTGACGTATACGTTGATTAAAATGTGTTATTGATAGCCTGTCAAGTGCATTTTTTTTATGGCAACTTGCCGAAGACAATTTCTGCCAATGCCGTGAAGTGAATCATGGGTATCATGGTTATTATTGCAGAATTTGCAAATTAATTTTTAATTAATATCTTTAGCTTTTTGTGGTGATCCTTTGAGGAATTTGCAGGATTTTGTATTTCAGTGCATAATATCATTCTTGAATTCTTTAGTATGCATTAGAATGCGGATGTAAAAGATTCTAATGTTTTTTTGGCGTATTAGGCAGCAAATTGTATCGAGTCAGCCTTACCAGTAAGCTTTGCGGAGGTAGTCAATACTACAATAAAATTCTGTACTCCACTGTCCTGAGATCACTTCTGTCAATGATTTCACATGTTGTCCATTTGAGTAGACAGTGGAGACACAAAACTACACCGATTTTCATCACAATAACCACTAGGAATCAATCTGCAAATAATATTAACAGCCGCTGGACTTCACTCGAAAAAAATCCGCCAAAAACCCTCGTCAAGCGCTATTGTTACTGTATTGATACTGATAGCTGTCGCAGAGATCAAACTATCTTTTATGAAGTATATGTAAAAAGTCTCTATTGGATGTTAACTTTAATGTAGGTCATGCCAAATTCCATTAAAATCAGTTCAACAGTTTAGATGCAAAAACGTGTCAAACAGATAGAATGAGGCACTTTCGTAGTATAACTAATGCCTAGGTCATTAATTCATCACTGATGGATGTAAAAAACAGTACCATAAGAATCCATGCAATGTTTTCCGCATAATATATGAAATATATACCTCTACATAAATACAACGCAACAACGCATACAATGAACGCATAACATCAATACCTATAAAGTTGTATTGATTTTTAATTACCTGTCACTACTGCTGCATGCACTAGGCTTGCTTCACTGTCAGTTGCTAGGGAATCTTAAGGGTTTCTGAGAAACCCGGTAAGGCCTTTAAACAAGTTTGATGACTGCCATTTGAGCCTTTGCATCAAGGTCATCATCTGCCTAGCCTTTTTCCCAATTATTGTTGGGGTCGGCATCCAGTCTTACCGGATTCAGCTGAGTACCAGTGTTTTACATGGAGCGACTGCCTATCTGACCTCCACAACCCAGTAACTGGGTAACACGATACCTCTTGGCAAGACTGGTGTCAGATCTCAGGCTTCTGACTACCCGTAACGACTGTCAAAGATCTTCAAATGACAGCCGGGACCAACGACTTAACGTGCTTTCCGACGCACGGAGGAAACTCGGTATGTTGAAATGGTCACCCATCCACGGACCGACCTCGTCAAGCGTTGCTTAACCTTAATGATCGACCCTTGTGGCTGTTATTATTTAGCCACGAGCTCCTCACGAGCCTTTGCATCAAGGTATGGGCCAAAATTGAGAGTCGATTGCCGTTATCGGCACGGTTATACCTCGGAAAGATGAAGCCGGATGAAATTGGCTCTTTCTAGCGTTGAAAAGACCAGATTGGCATCGCCCCATCTGGAGACTGCCTCCAAGGACAAGCTCAAACGCTCCACCATGGCCTCACGAAGTAGCCCGTGCGTTGGACAAGTATCTCTCAGCAACAGTGCTGTCGTCTGCTTACCCAAAGGTTTTAGCAGATCGTTAATGTGGAATGTGTTAAGTGAAGGCTGGGTATGGCAAAAAAGACATGAAAGTAGGATTAATGCAGTAGAAATGCGCTCCTTGCGGAGTATGTGTGGTGTAACTTTAACTGATAGATTGAGGAATGAGGTAATAAGACAACGTTGTGGTTTAAAAGAAGATGTAGTGACTAAAATTGAAAAGGGTATGTTAAGATGGTTTGGCCATGTTGAGAGGATGAATGAAAGTCGACTAACGAAAGGTATTTACAAGGCAGACGTGAATGGAAACGCCGGGAGGGGACGGCCTAGAAAGACATACATAGACCTTATAGGTGATGTTCTTCAGAAAGGCCAAGTGCGCAGTACCCATAACCGGCGTGTGTGTATGACTATATGTATGAATGTGTGTGAAGCAAAAGAAGTATGTAAGGATCGTAGCAGGTGGCGTTCTGTAGTTTCTGCCTACCCCCATGGGAAAAAGGCGTGAGTTTATGTATGTATGTATGTTATTGTGGAGCAAGAATAATGTTGCCGAGAGTACTAACTCCTGAGGGACCCCGGCATTAATATCCAATTGGTTCGATGAGCAGCCATCTATAACTACTCGAATAGACCGATCCCTCAGGAAGTCTGCAATCCAATCACACAGAGCACCGGGCAGACCGAATGAAGGAAGCTTACCAATAAAGCATTCGTGTCAGACCCTATCAAAAGCCTTCGAGATGTCGAGGGAGACGGCAACCGCTTCCCCGTGCATCTCGATGGCCCACTCCATTAGTGAATGGCAAACACTAGAAGATCCCCAGTAGACCGATTTCGGCGGAAGCCGTATTGGCGGTCACTGAGGATGTCGTTAGCTTCTAGGTATGCCAGAAGCTTACTTAAGCACGCGTTAATTAAGTTAACGACAATCGGAGAGTTTATAAAATAACTTTATTTAACTGACAAAGTGACAGTAAAGATAATAACGTCTTAATCCTAAAGATACAAGGTTCTTATAGCTAAATTATGCTAAGATGACAATTGTAGCGTGACGACAATGTCCTACATTATAATTACTTACTCACTAGATTTGGATGAAGCTGTACTGCTGACAAAGCTAATTGTAGTAGGGCTACCACACTTAACTCCTCCCTCCATAAGAGAGAAATTATCTAAGGGCAACTGTGTAGTCCTTAGAGAATTTCTTTTACAAATTTTATATAAGTTCCATCTATATATTATAAGACCTACAGCAGACACTATGATTATGACATAAGTACTTAGGGTCCATACACTGATATTGTCAGTTGTTACACGTATATATGACTCGAAATCACTGACACTTTCACTGTATTTTGCACGGTTCACTAAGTCCTTGATGTCACCTTAGTCCACCCCTCGAAGATCCATCTGCTTCGCTGGTGGGCTGACGTCACGACGAAGTTCGGGCATCTGTGCTGTTGGTAATCCGTGAAATTATGTTTTAGTAACATAAGTTGCTCGACGCATGTTTTCTCTGTGTACTGAAGTACGTCGTCTTCGGAGCAAAGGTATGTGAGGTCATCAATTGCCTCGCAGCTGTTGACTACGGGTCTGTATTTCGACTTTTTCACCAGAAGGTAAGGATATTTGGGAATAATGACAAAGGGTTTTTTTTGTGGTTGGGTTAAGATTTGCAACAGGGATAACTTTATAATAGATATATGTGTTACTGTCTACTAGTGGGACTTCTAATATAAAAACTATTTTACTACTATCTATAAACCCCTTAATTTGTATGCTCCCTTCTAACTCAACTACGTTATGAAGATCTAAAGGATAAACTAAACTTTGATGCGTTTTGATCCTAGTCATTGTTGACGGAACTTGTACGATCTGATTCATTGTTATTGAAATACGAAACGCTACACACACCAAGAAACTAATTACTTAGTGGCACAGTTTAATACAATTTTTTTTATCGTAATAAACTGGAATTAAACAATTATGCCTACCTAATAGTTTTATCACGAGATTGGTATCGTAATAAAATGTACTAAAGTTGTTATATCTATCTATTTATTTTATCACGAAAGTTCTATCGTAATAAAATATGTATGTTACCCAGGTATTGTCCGACCCCCAATAACACAAACACATATACCTAATCAAGGAGGAAAACGTAAAGGAAAACAGAAAGGATAGTGAAAAAGTTCTACTCACAGTCCCGAAGTTACTCCCGTCTCCTCCTTGGGTTATTATCACCACACTCAGCGTCAGCCTCTCGATGAAGTTGCTCAATAAATTTGTTTGTTCGGCGATCTCTGTTAAACTGTTGGAACAGACGTCACAACAGCTTGTAGAGTTTTATACTATACTGAGTGACCACAGAGATCCTACCGGCTGCGCCAATTAAGTTAACGACAATCGGAGAGTTTATAAAATAACTTTATTTAACTGACAAAGTGACAGTAAAGATAATAACGTCTTAATCCTAAAGATACAAGGTTCTTATAGCTAAATTATGCTAAGATGACAATTGTAGCGTGACGACAATGTCCTACATTATAATTACTTACTCACTAGATTTGGATGAAGCTGTACTGCTGACAAAGCTAATTGTAGTAGGGCTACCACACTTAACTCGTTCCATACGCTTACAGAGTATGGACGTTACAGAGATGGGTCTGTAGTTGGCCGGGTCAGCTCGACAGTCCTTCTTGGGCACGGGCTGTACGTTAGTTGCTTCCAAGCATTCGGCACTTTTCCAGTCTCATACGAAAGGCGAAACAGGCGTGTCGTGATCGGAGACAATTCAGGCGCACAGGTTCTGAGAAGAATTACTGGTATACCGTCGGGGCCGCGAATGTCCAACATACCCATCTCTCATCCGTCAGGAGAAGGAGGGGGGCGCGCGCCAGCAGGATTTAGACGCGAACATTCCGCAAAAAGAGAGGGAATCAAGTTTGCTTTCTCCTCAGCGGAGTGGGCCAGCGACGCAGCGACCCATTGCTTCGCCGTTAAACTCAGGTGCCGTTAAAACGGGTACCCGATGTTGAATACGTCACATTCAATGCAGTGCGAAAATATTACCTACTTGCTCGAATTTTGAATCCTCCTGACTTCTTTTTCTCTGAGTACCTAACATAACCGACCTTAACGGGTAAACTATTAGGTTCTGTTTTGCTATTTTTCAACCGACTTGAAGAAGGAGGAGGTTCTCAATTCGACTGTGTGTTTGTTACGCGATTACTCCGCCAATTATAAACCGATTTTGATGTTTTTTTTTTTAATTTGAAAGCTGGTGCTTCTCATGTGGTCCCATTTATATTGATCAAGATCTGATGAGTAGTTTTCAAGTTATTTACACTAGTAATATAAAGAGGGAAGATTTGTTTTTATGTGTCTTTGTAACTCAAAAACTAACTCAACAGAATTTGAAAATTCTTTCAAATGTAGAAATTAAATAAGCTACATTCTTCTTGAGAAAAAAAGGCTATTTTTACCCCGAAAACGGGTCCTTTGGGGTACGCCACGTGAGTGAAGCCGCGGGTAAAATCTAGTCCTCAATAATGCGTATTTTCTATATGATACCAAAATTAAAAGAGAATAAATAATAAATCACTTTTTAGGGTTCCGTACCCAAAGAGTAAAAACGGGACCCTATTACTAAGACTCCGCGGTACGTCTGTCTGTCTGTCTGTCTGTCTGTCACCAGGCTGTATCTCATTAACCGTGATAGCTAGACAGTTGAAATTTTCACAGATGATGTATTTCTGTTGCCGCTATAACAACAAATACTTGAAACAGAATAAAATTAATATTTAAGGGGGGCTCCCATACAACAAACGTGATGTTTGTGCCGTTTTCTGCGATAATGGTACGGAACCCTTCGTGCGCGAGTCCGATTCGCACTTGGCCGGTTTTTTAATGACATACAAATTATACCGACTTCCAAAACAAAACACTACAAAGCGAAAAATAACTTTATTACCTGATGTCGGTGTCAAAAACGAAAAACATAGGTACCAAAGACACCGACTGCCAAAAAAAAAGTTTCTTTTCGCTTTGTAGTGTTTTGTTTTTAAAGTTGTTTTAATTTTTTAGTGCAGGTTTGTTATTCATGGTACCAACAACAACAACAATGGATTCCAGGCAGTAGGCATAATAACAAGAACTAACCATCAGATCATGCAACAGCACATGTGTGAGTACTATGTTCCTACTGTAAATCTACTATTCACTGTTTCTATGTGTCGTTCGTTGATTTCTGTGTACCCTGGCAGTTGAGTGTGTCATGCTCTCTCTAATTTCTCTCTGATAGTGGCACATGTGTTGGATCATTCGGTTGCCTTAATGATGGTTGAGCTGAGTGGTGCCGATCCATGCGTCATGTTCGTGAGCGGGCGCCATCACATTTACGTGCACGTCTTTTTACATCATTCTCACATATAAATGTATTTTTTTTTCAACAAGAATGATGTAACAAAAATCTTGTAATTAAAACTGATGGAAAAGAGTGTCCGTGGAGTTTCTTGCAAATTAATCTTCTCCATTCTCCATTGAGATCTACTGAAGTACTGACGCTTGCGAATTTGCAACTAAAGGCATCTTTTTATTTTTTGTTTGTAAATTCAAAAGTACCTCTAAGGTTTATTTGAAATAAACTATTTTGATTTTGGTTTTTTGATCAATTCGATCCTTTGATTGGCTTATGAAGGACATGACTATTGAGATGATATCAAGTAGAGCAGTCATGGATGACGAAGACTTACTGAGGGATGACCTAAATGATGATGAACTTTGATTAGCGTTTGCTACTAATCTTACTATAATATAATCGCACTAATATTAGAAAGGCTAAAGTATGTGAGTGAGTGTGTGTGTTTGTATGTTTGTTACTTTTCACGCTCAAACCGCTGGACGGATCTGGATGAAAGGCACATAGATAGATTATAGTATAATGGACACTATTTGTCCCGGAAATATGTTTCCTCGGGATAATTTAAGACTTTCACGCGGCCGAAGCCGCGGGCAGAAGCTATAGTTATATTATAAGGAGGCTCTAGTGTGTACCTACAAGGGCTTTGTGGATACAATCGCCAAACCATACAATACCGCTTCAAATACCAGGCCCCTCAGAAAGTATTGCGAAAAAAAGTTTTTATATATGGGAGACTGGCCAGTTATAATGTTTTTCGAAAATATGATTATTTATAAGTAAAAATAAGTAAGTTCCAATTTCAAAATTTCCCTCCACATTTTTTGCGAGTTAATTCAAAGTATTGTGTCTCACTGAAATATGGATCTGCGCCGGGAACATTTTAGAGCTATGATTTTATACGATTTCAAGTGTCGCCTGAAACCGGATGAATCGTACGATAGACTTCAAATGGCATTCATGGATGAAGGCCCTTCCAAGGCAACCGTGTATCGTTGGTATAACGAATTCAAGCGCGGTCGACCAACTTTGGGGGATGACGAAAGAAGCGGTCGCCCTTTGACGGCTGTTACCGAAGAAAACGTGCTAGCAGTGAAAAATTTAATCCAAGACAATAGGCGAATTACATATCAGGAGATTCAACACATATTGAAGATTGGATCGGGAAGCGTTCACGAGATTCTACACAGCCATCTTCGCGTGAGGAGGATAGTATCACGCTGGGTGCCGCACAACCTCACCGATGCTCAGAAGCAGGCCCGGGTGGAATGGTGCCGTGATATGCTTAACAAATTTGAAGCAGGCTCGTCTCGGCGTGTTTACGACATCGTTACAGGTGATGAGTCCTGGATTTATCAATACGACCCAGAAACCAAGCGCCAGTCGACTGTTTGGGTGTTTCAAAATGAGCCAACGCCTACCAAAGTGAAGCGATCTAGAAGCGGGGGTAAGATTTTGATCGCTAGCTTTTTTAATTTGACTGGCCACTTGGTATCAATTCCCTTACGGGATCAAAGAAGCATTAATGCCGAATGGTATACTACCAAATGTTTGCCAGAAGTTTTCTCTGTTATAAGCAACAAGCGACCAAACACAGGGCTCCGCGGTCTACTGCTCCACCACGACAATGCACCTGCGCACACCGCACTCAAAACGAGGGACTTCCTGGACAGCACGCCAGTCAAACTCCTGGGTCACCCTCCTTACAGCCCTGATCTAGCACCGTGTGACTTCTTTTTATTCCCAAAAATAAAAAATCTGCTCAAAGGGATACAATTTTCGTCGCCGGAAGATGCGCTGGCTGCGTTCGAGCAGGCTGTAAACGAGGTGTCTGCGGCGGACTGGAAAAAGTGTTTTGAAAACTGGTTTAGGCGCATGAATCTTTGTATAGAGGCTGGTGGAAAGTACTTTGAAAAGATTTAATAAAAATATATGTACGTATAGAACAATTTTTTTTAGTTTCGCAAAACTTTCTGAGTGTCCCACGTATAATCATTCACATGATCGCAGAACAATGTGATAATCGTGTGACACAGTTCTATATTTAGAGTAACAATGCATCTTAACCAGAAGAATGAACAGCATCCGGCGATGCTAAGGTTGACAAGAAATCATTTGTGAACTTCACATAATTTTGGTAGCATAGAAAAGTGACTTTAAGTTTTTAAAGTATGGTCGACATTGGTACTGTTTAGATTGTGGAAAATAACTGTTATGTGGAGTAACTTTTAGAAATAACATTTATAGTAGATGAATGATGAGTAAGTCCGGTCTTGACGTAAAGGAAGCGTCGACCTTTGTACGCAAGTAGCTCGATAGTTCGGATATGATAAATTGAGGACAATGTTAGTTGAATCGAGTATTAGGGTCAAACGAGGAGTATTAAAACTGTATTCTACTGAAACAATGATATTGTTTTTGACCGATGTACACTGAAAAAAGAGATCAACGAACTGAAAATAAACTTTAATAAAATAGTACAAAACAAATTAGCAAATCACTGTTTTGTTGCCAGTAAGACAAAGTTGGCAAGGCCCAATAATTGTGACCAGCAATCAAAACAGAGATAACTGTGAGTAACAGCCCTAAAACCAATTACCGCGAATAAAGGTTGCATTACCAAGTTGCAAATTGCAGGTAGACTTAATGTTTTAAGGAAAATATCTGCACTCTCGAGCAGCTAGCGGCCAATGACCTCTTCACGGTAAATTACCCTATGCTTGAAAAACCCGAGAATTTAGGCCCGCATTACCCGCATAGAGCACTGCAATGACTTAATTCCATTTAAATATTTTATCCTGCCTTGTTGACGGAAAAGTCAAATGATAATTCTGTGATTTGCTAATTTGACATAGATTGGCCCAAGCGAAAGGTCGCTTGGTTTTATACTCTTAGTTTCTAAAAACGGGTTTAGTAGCAGCCCTATCATATTGTTTACAAGATAACAAAGAGAGGCATGAAGTCTATTATGTATTGCAGAATGTTGATCTGATAAACATCTCAAATAATTATTGTTTCTTGCGGTGTGCCCCTAGCCCCCTACACACGTGTACAGCGATTATACCTCCACAATAGATCCATATAAACGTATCTAAGACCTTTATGCTCATCTTGATCTTTGCTTAAACTGCTAGCAATCTGACAGAACACCAATATGACCAGGTTCTCGTGCTTACCAATTTGCTATACAAATCAAATCTCACCCAAAACTTTTAAGGTAATGTTGACCTTAGCCATGCCACGGCATAAAGACTTATTGGCAAATTATAGCAAGAGTCAGAACCACTTCATATCCTTATGGTTGATAATCCAGTATGCCAATATTTTTTATCATTTTACACGAGATAAAGCTGACTTAAACTCAAGGAGGTGATACATTAAACCTCCGATGAATAATTACTTACAAGAGGAGCTCGTGGCTAAATAATAACAGCCGCATTGGCTTGACGAAGTCGGTCCGTGGCTGGGTGACCATTCAAACATACCGAGTTTCCTCCGTGCGTCGGAAAGCACTTTATGCCGTTGGTCCCGGCTGCCATTTGAAGATCTTTGACAATCGTTACGAGTAGTCAGAAGCTTGAGATCTGACACCAGTCTTGCCAAGGGGTACCGTGATACTCATTTACTGGGTTGTGGAGGTCAGATAGGCAGTCGCTTTATGTAAAACACTGTTACTCAGCTGAATCCGGTTAGACTGGAAGCCGACCCCAATATAGTTGGGAAAAGGCTAGCCAGATTGATTGAATAATTACTTACAACCATGATGTCCATTCACGAAATATTATGCAAATACAATAGAAAACTAAATTAATAAACACTACATCAACTTGCATTTGTAAAAAGCGTGCCATAAAACGATCTATCTGGATGCAAATCCCATAGCACAAGAGTAAGCTTTTATGAATGCATTTTATATGGGTTCATTTCATCGGCTTTAGATTTATTGTGTTTGATTACTGAGCTCTTGGAATAGTTCAATGTTATTGGATTATGTCTATTGTGTACAGAAATGAATGGAGAGATGGAATTCTTTGTTCTTTATTGAATGTGAAATGCCAATTTGTTGAATCAGCTTGCATAGTGCATATCTACTGAATTCTAATTAAGTATGGGAAATTATATGTGCGGCAACAAAAGTTTTCTTTAGCACCTGCAACCTAGCGTCTTTTTTTATATGTGGGCGACGAGTTAATAGAACAGCTTCAATTATATTAATTCATCATCTTTACTACTCCAACAGAATATCAAAAAACCAGCGTCAATTTACGAGCGTAAATTAATATGACTCCGAGCTACCGATAAATATATTTACTTCTGATTTGATAACTCAGCGACTAATGTTGTAAGTGAGCTACTTTATATATTTTAGAGATTCAACATCTGTCTGCTAATAAAATCAAATTCCAGCCTCAAAATTAGCAATCAAAGTTTTTCATTCAACAACTAAATTAATAAATCATATTCTTTTTTCGTGAAAGTTTGCAACACACAAATTATTCAATTAAATATAAAATAAATGTGAATTAGTCCAAGAGCGAGCGAAGCGAGCTCGGGAGCTTAGGGCACCCCGACACGGATAGGTTAGGTTCGAAGGAGATGACGGGAGCTGAAGTGAGCGAGCAAAGCGAGCGAACTCAGCTCCCGTCATCTCCTTCATGTTAGGTTACTTTAGACCCTGCAGACAGAAATAGGAGCCCTGCGCAGCGGGGCTCCGTCGACTTTGTTTCGTTTCCCCCCCTCCCTTAAAACTTAAATATTTTGTTGCACTCGAAGAATTATTAGATTTACTTTTAGTTAACAGATAGTTATTCAGTAAAACAGTTAAGCTTTAAAGATCTAGCAGTATAGTATAATTCATTTATTTGATGAGCAAATTTAGTGTGCAATTCAGTATTTTTGGTAGTAATTTCGAATATTTTGATTGAAAAAAGGGGAATTACAGTTAAAGTATTAAATACCACCCTATTTTTTGTATGTTCATTTGGGTAGGTATAATAGTCAATTACTTATGGTAACATTATAAATAGATAGGCGAATACATGAAATTATAGCTTTTATTGACCATTATTTGATGACAATAATAAGGAAATTTTATGTTCAAATATAGTAGATTCACTCATCAATTACTTATGCTAAAGTATAAAAATAAAGGTGACTCTATGAAATTAGAGTACGTTGATATTATTTTATAGATGAAGTTGATACACTTATTAGAAGCTAGCAATGAGTAGACATATCACAAATTTAGTTGCTTAAGAATTATCACCATGTTGCGTCATATTAACAGTAGCTTGTTTTACAATATATGGTCGCTTATAAACCATTTATTAGACGCTAAAAGTTTGTCGCTGACCTATTAATTAATTAGACAACTAAATATATTTGCAGACGAGAATGACATTTTAAAGAAGCTGCCTTAATTAGCACCCATTAAGTATCTATCATAAATCTTAGGGTAAACTATCGCTAGCACCAAGGATAACTAAAAAGTTGTAAATAAAAAAAGTTAATTTATAAAAATCAAAAGACCCGACTGCTTAAGAAGCGTACTAAAAAGACTTAAACAAGAAGAAAATCATGCTGTGCAGTCGGATTTAAATTTTTTGAATTGACTTTTTTATCAATTTAAACAGCGGTTAAGTCTACTTGAAAAGTTTATTTGAATCTCGGGCTTTATATTTATTCCTCGTTAAAGGTTCAATTGAATACGGTGAACCAGATATTTTATGGAATTATGCAACACCGTTATTATCCATTAAAATGAGACATTTTACGACGATACCCCGCGGAACGCGTTTGCATGAAAAATGCTAACCTTGCAACCCGTTCCATGTTTATGACAGGGGCGGACTCGGCCCGCTTATATTTCTTTTTAATATTTTTTTGAAAGTAATTGCTAGTTGTTTACATAATAAATTGGAATGAATCAGTTGAAAACCGAGAGTCCGAGTTGTGCAAAGGCATATTATTATTTAATTGGGTTATTTAATATAGACTTGACTTGTCGATCGAGACTTGAGCTGTACTGCAGTCTCTCCAACGGTGCCAAACGAACTACCGGTACATCGAGGTGCCCGTCTTCAGGATCAGACTTCGGAACCTATCCTTCTGCAGCAAGGTGTAAGACAGGGAAACGTCATATCTCCGAAAATGTTCTCTGCTGCACTGGAGGATGTCTTCAAGATTCTGGCCTGGAGAGGGCTAGGCATCAACGTCAATGGCGAGTACTACGATGTACATCACTCACCTTCGGTTTTCCGACGATATAGTGGTCATTGCTGAGACCATGGAGGACCTCAGTACAATGCTCGATGACCTCAGTGGAGCTTACGAAAGAGTAGGTCTAAAAATGAACATGGGCCAAACCAAAGTGATGTTGAATGCCCATGTTGCACCCACTCCTATCAAAGTCGGAGACTCTACACTCGATGTTGCGGACGATTATGTATACCTGGGACAAACGGTCCAGTTAGGCAGGTCCAACTTCGAGAAAGAGGTCTACCTTCGAATCCGACTCAGCTGGGCAGCGTTCGGGAAGTTGCGCGGTATCTTCTCGTCTAAATTATCACAGTGTCTCAAGACGAAAGTCTATGACCAGTTAGTGTTGCCAGTGATTACTTACGGGACAGAGACGTGGTCGCTCATATTGGGCTAATCAGAAAGCTTAAAGTCACCCAAAGGGCAATGGAGAGGGCTATGCTCGGCGTTTCCTTGTGACCGAATCAGAAATGAAGACATCCGCAAGAGAACCAAGGTTACCGATATAGCTCGAAGAATTGCCAAACTTTAGTGGCAGTGGGCAGGGCACATTGCTCGCCGAATGGATGGTCCTTGGGGCCGAAAAGTTCTAGAGTGGCGACCGCGTACCGGAAGACGCAGCGTTGGAAGGCTTCCCTCTAGGTGGAGCGACGACCTGGTCAAGGGAGGCCTATGTTCAGCCGTGGACGTCTTTCGGCTCAAAAGATAATGATGATTGAATTAAGGATGTCTATTTATTCATAGCAGAGATGTTGTCGATTGAGTTTATGTAATATTATTTTCTCAAAATGACATTATAATTCATTAATTCATTTCCGACTCCTATCCTAAGTCATAGGAATATAGTTTAGGAGTCAGAGTATCTAAAAATACCTATTGTCTTAATAAGCCATTTATAATTTTGATCCATGAATGTTTGTAAGATAGGCTTTTGGAGAAATATTTTTTTTAAATCTTTTTCTCCATATTTTTATAGGCCGACGAAGACTAGCTAAGGAAGAATCATTTGGGTTAGGCAAAGGATTGATGTTCCTAATAAAATGGAAACACACTTGCTATGCATTTGAAATTATCATGCGGTAATTCAAAATCAAAATGCGATTAAAATGGAGGAGAACTATGTCCAGCTTTGGACATATTTTGACTGTAACGAGATTGATGGTTATCTTTAAATGACTACATATTTTAAATTAATTGTAACAGACTCTATTTTCTACTTAAGTAGGTATGTATAAGTATTTTCATCAAGGATTTTATAAGGAAAACAAACAACTAAAAACTAAGATCAGAAAAAATATTACCTAGTTAATCATTAATCATGATTCATTGCCCATTGATATTATTTTGTAATAGCAGGTTAACTTTTCCTCAAGCATGATTTAGACCAGTTACTTTAAGATCTACGCTGGAAACAAAAGTAGGATAGAGTTAATGCTAATTTATTGTAATCTAAACTCCTAAACTAATATATGGTGTTTCAGAATGTTTGTCGTTTTTGATACTTATAAAAGAAACATTAGAATTAGTTCAAACTCATTTTATTTATTTTTCAAAGTAAAGAGCTGTTTTGTATTTCTATACCATACCATTACCAATATAATAAAGAAGAAACTTTTTTTTGTTTGTTTGTTTGTACCAAATAGGCTCCGAAACTACTAGACCGATATTAAAAGTTCTTTCACCTATGGAAAGCACATTATTTCTGAGTAACATAGGCTATAATTTTGATGGGAGGGAAGCCGTGGAGGTCAGCTAGTTAATTATAAAAGCCTGTAACTAAAATCTTCAATCTGTCGCTGGAGCAAGCCGATAAATCCATGACTTGATACTCGTATGCCATCCCTAATAGGGGGTTATACATGGGGTCGTCTGGCACCCATGAACTGGTTTGGTCCCTGGGATGGTCACGGCGTACAGTGTGTTCTGATGCACCGGTAATGGGGAGTATTCCCCATAGGAGGGTCCGGTTACGGACATCCGCGGTGAGTGCTGCTAACGCGTGCCCGTGTTCCTGCTATAAGTAGCACAGGAGCACACCGTGCAGTTTTAGTGGGTTGGCGTCACACATAACTGCACTTATCTCCCCGTGGTAGTGCAGTATGTTTGAGCATACATCCAAGCAAAAAAGAAATAAAAATAACCCTAATAGCCCGGATTCCGGCTGATGTTTTCCTAGTAATTGTAAATTTTAGTTCGAAGCTAAAAGAGTGTCAGGAAGTGGAGAGTGCGCATTTACTAACTATTGTTTTTCATGATCAAAATTCAAAACTAATTTTAACAGTACCTGTGCGCATTTACTATTGTTTTCCAAGATCAAAATTCAAAAACTGGTCTTTATTTTAGCAGTACCTAAGTAAAACAAGTTTGAACTAATTCAAATGTTTTTTTATTTTAACTATCAAAAACCTAAAACATTCTGAGACACCTTATAATATAAAGATGTACAATTGTTTGTTTATGTTTTTAAAAGATAATCCCTGGAAGTTCAGAACCGATTACACAAAGTAGATAAAGCTATAGTAACTGATAAATGAAAAAAACAGCTTTCTTTTCCAATTTCTGCATTGACTGTGTTGATAGTCCTATCACATAGAGCGAATTCTTTATGCAAACATTTTCTTAACATTCTTATTTTGAGGACACGTCTACTGTCTAGTCTATTGTCTACTTTTAAATTCTGTTATAGAAGGCTAGGTTTTACAGTTTTTTAATCCGTTATTAGCTTTCTTTTATCGCAAAAATCAGGTCCAGTTGAAAACCAGCGTCAGGCACTAGTTGTCTGGCATTTCTGCTGAACTGGGCCTTTTTGGCGCAGCCGTGAGGCACACTGCTGCTGATTTCTTACTTCAGTCTTTTAAGTTTTTCTTTATTTGTATTTTTATCTGTTGTATTAATTAATATATTGTGTGTCTTTCTGTTCTGTGCTAAATAAATATATTTTCTTTCTTTCTTTCTTTCAGTTACTAATAGCTATACGCCTTAGGTCAATACTTATTATTCTTATGCTTGTTTGGATAAAAAATATGTTTGCTTTCGCAAAGAGAGACATTAATTTACGCTGTGAGTCTGTGGGTAGCTAATATGAATGAACGATGATTAGTATGTTAAGCCTATGTTTGAAATGGTAATTTATTATTTTGTTACACCTACATAGAGTTTAGTGTACTTAACTGTAAATAAAAGTGGCTCATCTATTATATTTTTTTTTGTTTCGGATATGGCCAGACTTTTTATGGGCTGAAACTTCGATCGAGAAGGTTTTTGATTAGAATAGGTATATAATAGTTTTTCTCTTCATAATAGAATCCATAAATTTTACCTGCCTGGGCACCACCCTGAGTCCACCCCTGGAATAATCACAGTTCATTGACCACACTACAGTTCTGCCACGTAGTTTAATCCTACTTTCCCGAGCAATGCACTCGACCACTTGACCGGTTGCAAACCAGTGCTAGCATGCCCTGCTCGATTCCATTTCTATATTTAACCGACTTACCAAAAAGGAGGAGGTTCTATGTTCGACTTTATGTTTTTTATTTGTTGTTTTTTTATGTTCACCGATATCTCTGTCAATTGAGGACTGATTTTGAAAATTATTTTTTTGTTTGAAAGAGTATGTTTCGAAATTGGTCCCATTTTAATTTGGTGAAGGTCTGATGAAGAACTTCGGAGATATACAACAGAACTCTTCAATAAATAACGGCAAAACTCTCGGGATTTCTGCAATCGCATGTCAGTTATTGTTTATACCATTTCATAACATAACATCACGCCAGTACGCTCTAAAGGTGTACGCAGATCTCTCATTTCACCGGTTATGTTCAAGTTTCATGTTATTCGGGTAATCTATTCGGGCGTTATAAAACTAAAAAGGGAAAAAAAAAAAAATTGCAAATAAATACTACCGACTTCCAAATAAAAAACTACAAAGTGAACAATAACTAAATTTTTGGAAGTCGGTGTCCATATCGCAAAAAAATGGTACCTACGAAAGACACCGAGTTCCAAAAATTAAGTTACACTTAATTTTATATTAAAGTTTTTTTTTATAACTTAAATTGTTAGAAGTCAAAACCCCTAGATAAAAACGGATAACGGATATACCGGCGGTCTTACCCCATCAGAAATTACTAGAAAACTACTGCTATTACAACAAAAGCGCTACAATACCTATCCCTTAAAATTACTGCCTAGTCAATTAGCCTCGGCAAGCACATGATTAAAAAAAAGACTTTTTTGCAAAAAATACTACCGACTTCCAGATGAAAAACTACAAAGTGAAAAATTACTTAATTTTTGGAAGTCGCGGTGTCTTTCGTAGGTACGCGATGCGATTTTCATCAATGTTTCCAATTTCAGAACATAAGCGCATAAAAAAAAACTTGTTTCTAGTTTGCTCTTACTTGACTCTACAACTTTTTACAGATGCCAAAGGAATTATTGTCTTTCATAACTTAGAGATTACTTACTTGAATTTGATGATTAATAAAAATTTCGTAACCCTTCAATGTTGATGTGCTGCGAGCTCCCGGACTCGTACCTAGCTAGTACGTTAGTAGGTTGTACGTTACCTACAAAAAATACAAATGTACTGTCAAACTTAGGTGTGTTAAGGCCATCTAAGTCAATGTTATTTATAATGTTTGGGTTTTTTACTAGTGCAGTACTTACTTACCTATTGTGCAAGACGCTACCTAAATGTTAACTTTCATTTTTAGTTGCATCTGGGGAATTCCCAATATCAAAACTAATTGAAGCTACTTGGCTAATGTCAAGTGTTTTTTTTTTTCGAATGACAGTTCAGGGATCTTGATTGTGTTTTCAGCCAGTGCCTTCTGTTCAAATCCGAAAGGAGTATTTTTCCAGACCGTAAGTAATATGTATTTCAAATATAAAAAAATAAAACCGGCCAAGTGCGAGTAGGACTCGCGCACAAAGGGTTTCGTACCATTTTTGCAAAAAAACGGCAAGTAAATCACGTTTGTTGTATGGGAACCCGACTTAAATATTTATTTTATTCGGTTTTTAGTATTTGTTGTTATAGCGGCAACAGAAATACATCATCTGTGAAAATTTCTACAGTCTAGCTATCACGGTTCATGAAATACAGCCTGGTGACAGACAGATAGACAGACAGACAGACAGACGGACCGCGGAGTCCCGTTTTTACCCTTTGGGTACGGAACCCTAAAAAGTATAATTAGGTTTTTGATTTATAGTATTTCGGTATTTCATTAACCAAAATGTACGATTTTACTACTCGATGTTATTTCCAAAAGCACTCATCATCAGCCTATTAATGTTCCCACTGCTGGGACACAGGCCTCCTCTCTCTGAGAGGGAATGGGCCGTAATCCACCACGTGGACCCAGTGCAGGATGGTTAATGTCACATGTGTTCGAATTTTTGTTTCCTCAAGATGATTTCCTTCACCGTTATAAGAGCAGTGGTGATGAAATAATTTACACAAAGTAACGTGCCTGCTTGGGTTTAACTTTTAGCTCGTGGCTAAATAATAACAGCCGCACGGGTCGATCTTTAAGGTTAAGCAACGCTTGTCGAGGTCGGTCCATGGATGGGTGACCATTTCAACATACCGAGTTTCCTCCGTGCCTCGGAAAGCACGTTAAGCCGTTGGTCCCGGCTGTCATTTGAAGATCTTTGACAGTCGTTACGAATAGTCAGACGCTTGAGATCTGACACCAGTCTAGCCAAAGGGTACCGTGTTACCCATTTACTGGGTTGTGGAGGTCAGATAGGCAGTCGCTCCATGTCAAACACTGGTACTCAGCTGAATCCGGTTAGACTGGAAGCCGAACCCAACGTAGTTGGGAAAAAGGCTAGGCAGATGATGAACGTGCCTGCTTGGGTTCGAACACTTCGAACCCACGACCTACAACTTGTAAGTCGTAGCCTTTACCACTGGACCACCACTGCCAAAAGGCACTAATCAAACGGATTCAAGGCCAAGTGAGAACAGTGATCAATTGTATGAGATGACGTAACGCGATAACAAATCGGTCATTATTGCATTCTGTGTGTTCCATTGTCAATGTAAACATTAGAAGCGTATCATCGGATTTGGCTGTGGTTTATTAACCGACTTTAAAAAAAAGAGGGTTCTCTTTTTTTAATTTTGTTACCCTAGAACTCCGCCGACTGCATTCAAGTTCATTCAAATCCTTCGAATGGAGTTTCTGTCTAGGTTTTGTATTGCAAATATTAATACTTAGAGCAGTAAGATCCGCTTAGAAAGTAGGACGGTTTGGATAACTTTACTTTAAATTTAATATTTATTCACTAGACACAATAAATCTAATAAATAAAATCAGTCAAGTGACATAACTTTGATTTTTTATCATTGTGTCATAAAATTAAAATTGGCATTTGTTATTGTCTACAACTTGTCAAATGTCAACAAACGCTTATAGGTAAGAATTTAGGGGAAACAGATTCATAAAATGACCCTTAAATCGTTTTATAACATTTACTCGTCGGAAAATTTAATTTTAATACGCATTAATGATATTATGTAAACTATAGTTCGCTTCAACAGAAATCCGACTTGTGCATTTTTCCATTTATTAGGCTGTACGTTTCAGCGCCGCGGTCAGTTTACCTCGAGTCGGTTTCCCGCGCAGTGATCTGTCTTCTGTCAACCAGTTTGACAGCGGTTTTGGTGGGAAAGCATTTCTTAACCCTCCGCGTGTCGAATAGATGCATTTGCGCTTGTCAGTAGTGGTGGGTCGTCGACGTTTTTACAGTCGACGAAACGAGACTGGTTTACTGTCTACGATAAACTAGTTCATAAAACAGTTTAATTTTCGACTAGTTTACATCATAGACTGAACAGCAGCGTTTAGTGAACGAACAGATTAGGTCGTTTTGTTAAAAACTGGTTTACTAGTCGATTAGTACTTTATACAGTCATACACAATCCACTATTTACAATTAGTTATTTTTGTTTATTTATTAAGTACTTTTTACACTTTTAGCAAAAAAAAAAGTAGGTAATGACAAAGTTTATTATTTCACCTTGACCGACACGAAATGCATATTTCAAATCAGGACTAAAAACATAACGTACATAAACGAAATCCAAAAAAAAAAAAAAAACAAATAAAGATAAACGAGATTTACATACTGCTTCGGTTCGGCAGTCTTCGTAATCATCACTCGTTCCGTTCCGTCGTGCGTCGACTACGCAAAATCAAGTCGATGCTTAAAAATACTTAAAATCTCGTTCATGAGTAAACTAGTTTATCCGTGAACTGTAAACCAAAACCAGTCTTCGTAATCATCACTCGTTCCGTTCCGTCGTGCGTCGACTTTGCGAAATCAAGTCGATGCTTAAAATCTCGTTCATGAGTAAACTATTTTATCCGTGAACTGTAAACCAAAACCAGTCTTCGTAATCATCACTCGTTCCGTTCCGTCGTGCGTCGACTACGCGAAATCAAGTCGATGCTTAAAATCTCGTTCATGAGTAAACTAGTTTATCCGTGAACTGTAAACCAGTCGAACAGTTGACGACAAGTAAACAGTCTAAAAAAACAGTTCGTTCATTCAACGCCCACCGCTACTTGTCAGTTACTCTCTTACTTGCACCGCGTTCAAGGTTTTTAACACACGTGTAATCGGTTATTTTCATTTAATTCTCAGTAAGGTGTGAAACTGATTTTAAGTAAATGTCATTTGAAAGTGGAAAAATGGACAAGGAAAAGTGTTGTTATGATAATTCGGCGTTTGTGTTGACTGAGAAAAATGTTTGGATGCAAAATGAGGTACAGTAATTTATGTTTTTTTAATATTTTTTCATGACATTTAGCAAAACATTTGAAAAATGATTTAAATATCTATGAAAATTGCTTAATTTTAAGTGAAATAGTGAGCAGTGCTGAGAAAATATTTTAAAAGAAAGACGTTTAGAATTTTCGAAACAAATTCATTAAACTAAAAATAAACAATAGTCTATAAACATCTCGGCTGACCATAAATAATGCAGCAACTATTTTAATTAAAATTTTAGCAACGCAAGGATCTTCTATGATTAAATTCTTTCAACCTTGTGAGTAACCGAGTTACCGAGGCGTAACCACGTTTACCAAAATGAATAAAATCTTATACCTAAGTGCATGTAAATTAAAACTGCTAATTTTCTTCATAGTTTATGATATAATGTTGCACTTTGTTGGAAAAATGAACCTTTTTGTTGCCATTATCGCCATCTAAGAACGTCATAATCATAAAATCCGTTTTTATTATGATTGCTGGTTCAACTGGTATTTTTTTGCACAATGTGATGATAAGAGAATCTGTAACTACAATTTAACTACAGTAGGTTAAACTGTGCCTAGGTTTTCATTGGTTCTTAGGGTTCCGTACCCCCAGGCTGTTTCTCATGAACCGTGATAGCTAGACAGTTGACATTTTCACAGATGATGTATTTCTGTAGCCGCTATAACAACAAATACTAAAAACAGAATAAAATTAATATCTAAGTGGGGCTCCCATACAACAAACGTGATTTTTTTGCCGTTTTTTGCGATAATGGTACCTACGGAACCCTTCGTGCGCGAGTCCGACTCGCAGTTGGCCGGTTTTTATTATTGATCGAAGAATACGGTCAATGACATCTTGGTAAACAGATTCGATTAATTTTTATAAATAAGCAGACAATGATACCTAAGTGTTAGAAAACTTGTTGGAATCATAAATTAATTGTTTGTTGTTGTGTTCTATGGAAATTACCCAGGTAATTATATTTTTGTACTTAACTAATACCTACCTACCTATTAAGCGATTAACACACGGCACCGCGCACCGCCGCGGTAGGCGGTGAAGCGGATCTCATGTCGCATTAGCCTCTAATAAATCCGTTGATCGACCGCGCGGGTCGAGTACGTGTGTTAGGACACGTACTCGACCCGCGCGGTCGAGCGGTGCTCTTCTCTTCCGCGTCCGCGGCGGTGCGCGGTGCCGTGTGTTAATCGCCTTAGTTATCGAGACAAGTTTTCCAATGTGACGAAAACAAATTAGCTAGATCTGGTAGTTTAATGAAATAGTAGGTACCTGGGCGACCGAGCTCTGCTTGGGTGAAAATAGAGAAAACGACGTTTTCTAAAAATAAAGCTAGATCGATTTATCGCCCCCTGCATACTAAATTGCCTGAAAATCGTTAGAGCGGTTTCCGAGATTCAGTTTTTTTTTTTAGTTATGATTATTGTTTTTTTTTTATAAACAAAATATCGCACCCCCCCGGTGCGACACTGTCACTTATGCAAAAATGTAGTTTTTCAGGAGAAGCATTTAAAACTTTGAACCCTCACAAAACAATGACATAAGAATATATAGATGAGATGAACAGCTTATACTACAACGTACTACAAAAGTAACGTTATCGCACCAAGTAAAGGGGTGCTTTAGGATCATTTTTAGATATTTAACTCATTTTTGCATTTTTTGCAAAAGTGACAGTGTCGCACCGGGGGTGCGATATATATTGCTCGTTTAAAGGTATTAGATAGGTAATGACATCAAGGCAAGAGCCTAAAATTTAGAACAAATTTCCCACTGAAAACGGCATATTTCTCTTGTAGTGTAGGACATATTTTGTCATTACGCTTGTTTTTACCCGACTGCCGAAGGAGGGTAATGTGTTTATCAGTCTATGTATGTATGTATGTTTGTTCCTATATGGCGTTCCAGAGACCAAACGCGTTGGCCGATTTTTATGATTCATACGTCAATCGATTCGTCTTAACCCTGTGAGTGGCATAGGCTACATTAAAATTAGACAATAGAAAAATGCCGTATTTTGGGTGCCTTAATGTGGGGGCACAATATTTTTTTTCTTCCAAACCCATCGTGTGGGGTATCAAAATAAAGGGTTTTAAGAGGTGATAACAAAAATATATAACTAAATGCATCTAATTCGAAAAAAAATACTAAAAAGTTATAAATAAAAAAAACTTAATTGAAAAATTAAAAATCCCGACTGCTTCAAAAGCGAACTAAAAAGTCGTAAACAAGGAAAAAATCATGCTATGCAGGCGGAGGATACACCAGATTTTGGTCAGCCAGCCCGCGAATATGTATCCTCCGACTGCACAGCATGATTTTTTCCTTGTTTAGGTACGACTTTTTAGTTCGCTTTTGAAGCAGTCGGGTTTTTTGATTTTTGTGATTTAACTTTTTTATTGTATTTGGTTTGCAACTCGAGTAAGGGCTCAGAATCACCGTGAGGGTTGAAACCACTACTCCAAATAATACACATTGAAACAAAAAATTAGAGTTCAATAAAACAGTTTAAAATACGTAAATAACACAATTTTTACCGCTACGGTTGAGTAAATTTTTACATTGCCAACTTTGTTTATTTCTTAAGATAATTTCATACTGTTTGTACCTACAATGATCGAGTTTCTCCTTTTGATTGAAAACTGCATTGTTCATCAGTCTCGTTAGTATCAAATTGTGCTAGATTGTGACCCCGATTCGCTCGTTAATAACTCCCATGGGAGAAACGCGATAGATAGGTAAAAAGAAAATATTCTGGTTGATCATTAAACTGTTTTCTAAATTAATTAACCGTGTGGATTAGGTAACGATACTGTTAATATGTAGTCTTCTTAATCTATCATAATCACGGAACAGCATAATAGTCGAAGTGTAACCCTTTTCAAAAATAATAATACCAAGAAATTATAAAAAAAAAATCAAAAAAAAAATTATAACGTAAAAATGTGTAGCTAAGTTTTTAATTTCATTTTAATATCACTACTCATTTTATAAATAATATTCTGTTACATTATCTCATCACATCGACACAATATAAATCGGTTAGTCCCGCTATGCTCTGGTCCCACTATGCTCGCCTCGCAAAATACCTACTAAAAAGTTCCGTTATGCACAAAATCACATTCACGGGCAGTGCTGAAGAAAAGTGTTACAGTTTAATATTTTATTTAATCATTTACAAAGTAAATTAACAAAACCTAGTACGTTAATTCCGTTACATTCGTGAAAAAGTTAATAAACGTTCCGTTTCATCATACTAACGTGCACTCGCCTCGCAGCCAATCAACACGTCGTGTTATTCATTTTTTTTTAAAAGTGTCTATCCATTCCATAGAAATGTGAAAAACGCAACGTCTTTCCGTAAAAGTTTCGAACTAAGATTTCGATGGCTTAGTTTATTTTTTTAATTTTCAGCTTCCTGTTGTAATTGAATTCAAACACTTTTCTTTCCAACTGTACCTTCCATTGTTTACGTAGAATCGAAAAATTTCGTGCATAGCGGCACTTTTTAGTAGTTATTTTTTGAGACGAGCATAGCGGGACTAACCGATATAAATTATATTCTCTTTATATTAACGAAAATTCGAACGATCTTATTCGAATTTGGGAATCAAATAACACCTAAAGCACGGAGAGGGTTAAATGCAACGGGCGTTTATAAATCAATTTTATTTATGGTAAAACTTTTTTTTTTTATATTTCGATCTAGAGTTCATTTTATATACTGCAGTGCCAGTGTAACCTAGACAGTGTAGTGTAGGCTAACTCCTAATAGCATCATAATAATTAATAGATATTCTAGTTACCGTAAATAATAGTCTTGTAAACATGGGTTGCTTGAGTTTACTATTGGGTAGATAATAATTTATCCACATTATCATTTTTCAATCTCTGACATTGAATAGACAAAGCCAGTGTCAGCTGCCTAAGTGCTACAGAAAACTAAGAATACTTACTAGAAAAAGTTATGACTGGTTTTTACAAGGCATTGTTCTAAATGAAAACATACTTTCAGGCAATGTCGCCGGATAATGGCAATACCTTAAGTTTATAATAAACCGCGTGTTATTGTAAACTCTTTCTTCTCAATAAGGCATGGGTATATTTTAAACTTTCAAACATCCTTTGAATGGGATTTCATCATCATCTTCCTGTCCTTATCCCATGTTATTTGGGGTCGGCGCAACACGTTTTCTTCTTCCATACCGTCCTGTCCTCCGTCACGCTATCACTGACTCCCTTTTTACCCGACTGCCGAAGGAGGGTAATGTGTTTATCAGTCTATGTAAGTATGTATGTATGTATGGGTGTTCCTATATGGCGTTCTAGAGACCAAACGCGTTGGCCGATTTTGATGATTCTTACGTAAATCGATTCGTCGTAAGCCTGTGAGTGTCACTGGCTACATTAAAATTGCAAAATAGAAAATGGCGGATTTTGGGCGCCATATTGTGGGGACCATCGTGTGGAGTAATGAAGGGTTTTAAGAGGTATTTACAACAATATATCATACTTATATGTTTAAATGTACCTAATTCTAAAAAAAAAAACTTAAAAGTTGTATAAAAAAAAAAACAAAAAAACCCGACTGCTTAAAAAGTCAACTACAAAGACGTAAACAAGAAGAAAATCATGCTGTGCAGTCGGAGGTTACCTCTGGTTTTGGTCAGCCAGCTCGCTCTTATGTACATTACGACAGGTCTAATCACGGACTTGTAAAGAACAATGGCGAAATCTTAGCTGACTTAAATTTGAGCGTCTGAAAGTGAGTTATATACGAAAGACATTCTATTAATTGTCTACGTTTATTAAAGTATCATTGGGCTGGTTCAAAACGGATAAAAAAACATAGTAAATAAAAAGTTATTTGATTTTTGGTTAATTTATTTAGCTTAGTTTTGCCATTATATATTTTATCTGCTAAGTGGCAAGTAGTAACTATATTAAGTATCAATATCATTATTGTATTTATTGCAGTAAATGTGTTAACAATACAGTTTATGTCTAAGTGCAGATGTTCCTTGCAGGTAGGTAAGAACATTGTAGTGTAGTAGAAAAAAATAATGACTTTCAATTAATGATTGACAAAAAGACAAGTATCAAAGTCAAAAAAAAAAAGCTTGGTTGTTGACACAACGTTTTGATACACGTCAAAGTTGCTTAGTTTAAATAAATATGATCTTTCCTAAGAGTATTACTAGTAGAAATAACTACGAAAAGGAAATACTTATGCGATATTCCCGTTTTACTTCCACGAAATTGAATAATATTACCTATTAAACACATTATTAAAAGTTACCCAGACATAACCTAGTTTATGACTGAATAACTATTATTCTCGACATTCACGAACAAAAATTCTTGCACAAACTAATTCAGAACATCACCCTGAGTTAAACCAGATATTATTCATTTAATGACGTAGGCATTTAATCTCAGCTAAAACAATGTATGGGCACCTGCCATTGTTCTTTTCCCCTTTAACTTGAGGTTTATTGTATTTGAAATGATCAGTTCATAATATATCGAGATTTTATAATATTGCAATGTTAATTACAAACTTACGGTTTTTGCAATTATCCGGCGACAAATACAATTGCCCACTAAAACAATCGATCGTAAAACTTTAATCTGTTGTAATTGATATTATCGTTATCTGAAAATCAAAACTGTGTAGATCTTTCGATTAAGTCACTCTTGACCAACGAAAAATGTAAACATTCTTACATAATCAAAATATACAATAAGAAATTAATTAAAATAAATTTACGTCATCGCAACCATATAGAAATAAATATTTCTGGTCGTTTTGTACACCACCAACTAACTATCCCACGGGAACATCTGAGATCCCTGTTATTATCGTCCGGTCTTGTTCTTGTTTCAAATTGAATGCGCATGCGACGCAGTCTCGTCAGCGAACGTCTTACATGCGGGCACGATAAAAAAGAGGATGCACAGGATGTACTCGTTTGTAAGCAGTTTAAGACGTCATTCGAGATTTCATAATAAAATTCGACTTGTTTTATTTGTAGAAAAAAAAACAAGTAGCTCTTTGAAAAAAATAATTGTCATTATCTTCCTTCCTTTGTCGTATCAACTGTCTTGCTATCACTGACACCCTGCTTTCATAGTACTACTCACAATCCATCCAACTTTTCATACATCCACATTACAATACTTTTTTTGGAGTGAAAATATGTTTTGTTTTTGGATAATCAGTAAAAAATATTTGGTTTTACATTGACAAGAAATAAACACATTACCCTCCTTCGGCAGTCGGGTAAAAAGAACAACACACACCAGCCAAAATTACAAAAAAAAGTACAATGAGAAATTGCGCTGAGTTTTTATGTTAAGTACGTAGGTACCAAGTTATTAATACGGCATTACTCATAATGCCCAGACATTTTGAAAACTGCCCAATAAGAGTAGGCAATTTGCTAAAAACTATTTAAATAATTAAGGACGCTATTACATTTTTCTACAAATAACAGTACTTTTGAGGTACCATTTTAATGTATAAGCAATCACCGATGTGTAGATATCATGGTCTTAATTTAAAGATAATATTATATTCAGCTCCAGATAGGCATCAGAAAAATTGTATGACATCATACAAAATTTTCGCACAAATACGTTTTGCCCATCACAATAATCGCAAAAAATTAAAAAAGTAGGGTCCGAATAGGTTCCAGTTTAGGTAAATTTACAGCATATTTTATCTTCAAAATTATAACAAATTGCGGTATATATAGTCCTTTACAGGTTCGGCTAATTATTTTTCACCCAATCACCTAAATAATTATATTTATAAATTATTAGCTAAAATAAAATCACTTGCTAGTTGCTGACTTTTTCATACATTCTGTACCCGCAGCTCCTCATTCCGCGCTCAGAAGCGCTCATGGAAGGACGGGCGTATCGCTTTCTCGCAGGAAATAAATACGATAAAAGTAATAGAAAGATTGTAGTGTGCATGCGTGCGAGTACCGTCCTCGTCCGTGATCGAAAGGAATTGATATTTTATCGGACGTACCTATGCCGTATTTTTGAGTTTCCTATTATTATTAGAATGTGATTTAGAAATTATTTTGGGTAAGATCGGGATTTGAATGGTTGGTGTTAAGCAGTTGTTGACAAGGTTGAGAAATGGATGGGTGGGTTTAAGCAGCTCTGAGTAAAGTTAGGATTTGGATGGGTAAGGTTAAGCTGCCGACGGGGAAGTTTAGAAGTGGATGGGTGGGAGGAGATTTATGATTCTAACCGGTTTGTTGAATTGAATGGGCTTTCTGAATAATGCCCATCACTTATTGGGGCGGGTAATAAAAAGATGTGTTTTTTTTTATATTTTTTTATGTTGACATTCATTTTATAAAAGAATAGATAAGTAGTATTTAAGCAATAAAGTCGACGGAGCTTGCTCGTTCACTTCATCTCCCGTCCTCCCCTTCGAACCTATTAACCTATCCGTGTCGGGGTGCCAAAACCTCCTCCATAGCTCCTAAACGGATGAACCGATTTTGATTTCGATAAAAGGTGTTCATCCGTTGAAAGGTGACTTCATCAAGCTAAGGCGTAATTTAGTTGTAGGTGAGTGCGTGTAATGGTGTATTTGTACGGCAAGGCATAGTTTGAACCGGCGCGGCGGCGTCACTTTGTTGTTTGCAACGTTCCATCTTGACTTTTTATTTGATCTGAGGTAAAGACGCGAATGAAGGTCTCAATTTTCAAAAAAGTAGCTTAAATTTAAACTTAATCGAATTAATTATTACACTCTTCTGCTTAAAACTCAATTAGTTTCTGTTAAAATGTAATAGCATCTGCAATGTTTAAGGGGAAAATATAATTAGAAATCTCACGTTCAATTACCCGTAGATAGTTAATAGGTACTAGGATCCAATTAGTTGTAGAGATTGCTTCGAGGTAGCAGCTGATCGTAAAAGGTTGTAAATGAGATGAGCTTGTTTAGTTCCACCGACGAGAGCTAGACATACCTAGCTTTAACTATGGCCTACCCACTGCTAACTTCGTCTATTTCATGCTGCTTTTTGATCAAGTATGATATTGATTGAATTATTTATGTATTTTATTAGTTAGATAGTTTAATCCAATTTTAATTATTGTTCATTTTTTATTTTTATTTTGGACTCCTACCACTGTTGTGTTCTTTTTAACTCAAAGGTTGACTGGTAGAGAATGCCTTGCTGCATTAGTCCGCATATGTATCACCATTGTACATGAAGTTTAAATAAATAAATATTAATTTCACAAAGGCCTACTGTCTGTTCATTTTGTAGGTTGGGTAAAATAAACAAAACTTACAAATAAAAAGGATTTGACCATAGAATAGTGATAATTTACAAAACTTTTTAACAAAAAATTAAATCGACTTCCAAAACAAAACAATACAAACATCACAAAAAAATGCAGGCCCAAAACGAGCGAGAGGTACTTACACGCCTGAAGTTTTTAAAAAAAATTACAGACCCAAAGGTCTCTAGTTTTGATAGTATGTATTACCACGAGGTCCCAGCGCTAAGAAATACAATTTGGTTCAAATAAATCTCACTAGGTGGCGTGACATGCACCGCGTTGTTATTGAATTGTGTGTTAAATTAACATTTTCTGGAATTAAACATAAAAATTGTATGTTCTTGCTTGATCAACTCTCCTAAGCACAAAATTATGGAATACTAACGGATGCCTTGCGGTTTCACCAGCGTAGTTCCCGTTCCCGTGGGAATACAGGGATAAAAAGTAGCCTATGTCACTCGGGGATAGTGTAGCTTCCCAACGGTGAAATAGTTTTTGAAACCGGTCCAGTAGTTTTTAAGTTTATTCGTTACTTACAAAAATAAAATAAAAAATCCTCTTTATAATAATAGTATAGAAGTATAGATCTATATAGTATAGAGTATAGATTGGACTCAAAATCAAAATCAAAATCAAAATCAAAATATTTATTTGCCAGAAAATACATTGTTTAACAAGGAAAGATCTTAAAGCCTAAAAGTTATTGTATTCTGCCTGCAAGCAAGCGTGCAAATTACTTCCAATAATAATCAGTTTCTCGACATCATACCCAAAACACAATTGTAAACATTATATTAAAAAAAACCAGACCAAACCAAAACAACATTGATGCTTCATTTATACCTTTAATGGTCAGATTATAAAAATTTAAAATTAGATAAATCAAAATGTTAATAATTAAAATTAAAAATGCCAATAATAAACATTACATGTCAATCCCATATTTAAATGTCAATAACTAATATGCCAATACTTACAATTGTCGGATCATAAACTCGACAATAATTAAATAGTAAAATAAAAATGTCAATAAAATAAATTAACATGTCAATAATTAAAATTAAAAATGTCAATCAAATAAATTAAAATGTCAACAATTAAAATTAAAAATGTCAATCAAATAAAAATGATTGTTTACAATGTTGATTTAACAATTAATCCATATATATTTTTGTATTACAATTATCATTTCAATTACATTATTTATACTCTTAACAATAATTATGTCTATGCTCTATAAATTCCTTTAGGCTATAGAAGCAACTATTTTGTAGCCAATCTGTCAATTTGATTTTAAAAACATTACCCTGCAATAATTTTAATTCATTTGGTATGTTATTATAAATTAATATACACATATTATACACATTTTTCTTGTAAATATCTTTGTGACCAGATGGATGATATAATAGATTGCGAAACTTAACCCTTTTTTGTCTTGGCACAACTTCGCTATGTTGCATAAAATATTGCATGTGTTTCTTTGTAAAGATGCAGATGTCTCGTATGTACATACAGGGCAGTGGAAGAATTTTATTTTTTTTAAAGAGAGGTTTACAGCTATCTAAAAACCATGCCTTGTTAATGACCCGGATGCAACGTTTCTGGAGCTTAAAAACTCTGTCGGTATCAGTCGAGTTACCCCACATGATAAGACCATAGCTTAGAATAGATGACACATAGCCATGGTAAGCTGAAAGAGCAGCTTCTACAGAAACATTTTGTCGTAGCTTTTTTAAAGCAAACACAAACCTATCAAGTTTCTGACATATATGTTCCACATGGCTTTTCCAATTGAGATTCTTGTCTATATTAATACCTAAAAATTTTATTTCATCCACTTGTTGTACTTTTTCATCTTTATATCTAATATCCAAAGCTAATTGTTTAGTATTATACGAATTAAATTCTATTAATTTGGTCTTACTAACATTTATATTTAAGTCATTATCTGCCATCCAGCTAATTATATCTGATAGGGTCTTTTCAGTAACAGATTTGTAATTTATTTTATCCTGACACTTTAATATAACTGTCGTGTCATCTGCAAAAAGAATACATTTGTGCTTAGTGGCCTCCGGAAGATCATTTATGTAGATTAAGAAAAGCAAAGGACCAAGAATACTACCCTGAGGCACACCAGACTTATTTGTTATTGCTACTGATTTAAATTTCTCTTTAGAATATATTCTGTCACCTTTCTTTACAACTTTGGATATCTCTGTATATTGCTTCCTATTACTTAAATAGCTAGATATCCATTCATAAGCCTTGCCCCTTATGCCGTAGAAATCTAATTTGTTTAATAGTTTAGCATGATTAACAAAATCAAAGGCCTTACTCATATCTAAGAATAATGACACTGCTGGATTGCCATTATTAATAGCTTCTGTTACAAATTTAATCAAGTTGAAGATGGCAAGAGCAGTTGAACAACCTTTACGGAAACCAAACTGCTCCTTGCATAATATGTCGTGTCTACTGAGAAAATTATTCAACCTAATATGCATAGCCTTCTCAAAAATTTTAGATATGATGGGTACTATCGTAATAGGCCGGTAGTTATTTGGGTCTGACTTATTTCCCCTTTTAAATAGTGGTTTTACGATAGACATTTTGAGCTGATCAGGAAAAACACCTTCCATAAAAGATAGGTTTATAACATGTGCTAGTGGATGACATATAGAGCTAGCACAAGCCTTCAAAACCTGTGTGGCGACGCCGTCATATCCGCTAGTTTTGCTATTATTTAGGGACATTATAATTTTATACACTTCTTCTGCATCTATAGGATTTAGAAAAATAGTGTTAAGATTTTTGTTTTTTTGATTAAGCTTAATATTATTAGAATTAAATGGTTGATTAGATGTCAAATTAATAAAATAGTCATTAAATATATTGCAAATGTCAGATGGATTATTATATGTCACATTATTAGAATTTATTTCATCAATGTCATTTTTATACAAATTATTATTATTTATCGTTGAGGAGATTGCATTCCAAGTGGCTTTACATTTATTCTTATGTTTTTGTATACGTCTTGTGTTCATCAATTTCTGAGCTTTCTGTGCACATCGTTTAAACATATGATTATAAAGTTTGTAGATATTCTCATTATGCTTTTTATTCGTTTTACAAGTTCTAAATTTTAAATAAAGTTGTCTTTTCGTTTTGCTGGATTTTTTAAAGCCTTTCGTTATCCAGTTTTGAGTAACTGGTTTATTATTAACTTTAACCTTAATAACTGGAAAGCACAGGTCGTAATATAATGTGAATGTTTCATAAAATAAATTGAAGGCTTCTGTTAGAATACCGGAGCTTAATGTTTCCGAAAATGAGAGAGGAGACATACATTCGCAAAATTTCCTAAGATTTTCCGCACAGTAGTCACGTTTTAATTCAGACCAACAAGTTATTGTTTTGAGTTTTTTCATCTTTATAGTAACAGTTTGTGCTGTTTCGTGATCTGACAAGTTTAGGTGAAGAACTTCTGACTGAACACTTTGTACGTTACTGGCAATTTGGTCAATGCACGAGTTCGCCCGAGTTGGTGATTTTATGTGTGTTTCAAAATTGTAGTTACTGAGTATACTTAAAAGTTCCTTTGATACGGAATTATCCTTTAAAATATCTATATTCCAATCACCACAAATAATTATTTTTTTCCTCTTGTATTGGTCAGTCAAGTAATTTAGCAAATGGTCTAGTTTATGAAGAAATACACCGGTTTGCGCCTTTCTTTGATCGGGTATCCTGTAGATATTTACAACTATCAAGCTCAAACCTATTACCTCTACGCCGCAGCATTCAAAATAGAATTCCGTAGCTATACCTGAAGGCATAATTATTGTTTTTGTGTCAAATGCCTTATTGGTCATAATACACGTACCCCCTCGACATTTGTCTCGACTAAATACTGCAGCCAATTTAAAATTATCGAGTTTGATGTTAGCTTCCGTACCTTTCTTAACAAACGTTTCACTAAAACATAGAATATCCACCTCCTTGTTTTTTCCTATTAATTCAGATAAAGTTACTTCTATCATGTCTAGTTTATTGCAGAGGCCGGCTATATTTTGGTGTAGGATTCGTAGATTACTATGTCGGCAATCCAGTTTTGATGTATCATAATTAATGACGGGAACGGAAATCTTACTAACGTGGGACTTAGGAACGAAAAAAATTATTATTATTTTTACCATTGCCATGAAGTGAAATTCGTGCAGCTAAAGCTAGTTTTGTAGTCTTTTCATATTGCATATAATCAATCTCTATATTAAGTTTGTAAGTAATTAATTCTAATTCTGAGAGCCTTTTATAGTAATTTATATCTAACTGATTTACTTCAATAAACTTACAATTCTTAAAACTTTTTGTGAACTGTTTTAGTTCATAATTAAGTTTTTTAACATTAAGATACCTATTTTCAGTAACATTCAATATCAATATTGTACAATTGCTTAAACTACACAAAGTACTACACAAATTAGATAACAATAAGTATGGATTTTTGTCATGTTTACCAACTGAGAGTATAACAATGTCATTGTCCGATATGGTGCGTGATAGATTCTCTGGATTCCGTAGGATCTCGCATGAAGAAGCATATGGCTGAACTTTACCCTGGATGTTGTAATTGTCATTCCATTTACCAGCCTTGGTGTGTATAAGTTGTGCTGTTAGACCTCTTACTTTTTCATCTCCAATTATGTAAACATTTCTTTTTGTGTTGGGCTTTAATTGGGTTTCATACTGTAACTTTCCATGTCGTTGTTCATTTGGAGTGTCCACGGATATCTTTTTATTGAAGTCATTGTTGATTTTTTGTTTTGTACCTTGTAGACTCTGCACGTCGTCCCTTGTTTGTGAGCATTGAGCGATTGGACTAATTATTTGCTCTGAGAAATCTAATTTAACTTGGATGGGATCTTTATTCCTTTTTTTCTGTGATGCTCTTTTGGGCGTCGATTTACAGATATCTTTTAGCTGGTTAATTTGAGTACCATACACAGACATTTGTTTTTTAAGATAACAGTTTTCTGACAGTAAATTTGCAATTTCATTTTCAGCAATTTCCAAGTTTTTCGCCAGCACAGAAACTTTCTTTTCCAATTCTTCAATTATATCAAAGTTGTTGGATCTTAGATTTGGGCAGCTTCTAAATAATTCTGGATTTCTTTTTAATGTATGAGAAAAAACATCAATATCTTCATCCACTGGCAAAGATTCGAAGGAATTCTCCGTAAATATATTTGCCTCACATTTTGCTGGGGTAGCTGTTAAATTTTGTATGGAAATCATCGGTTGTTGAGGCGAAGACGGTTTATTTGAGGAATGTGGTTTTTTTCTGAGAGTGATATTTGAAGTAGCAACATCAGTGTCTGTTTTGTTTTTGATGCATATTTTGCATTTCCATTTTTTTCTCTCTTCGATGTCCTTTAGGCGATAAGTTGCTTCTGGATAACCCACACAATCAAATTCGTATCTTTTTTTACAAATTGAACATAATGCAGTGTTTTTTATGTTAACATATTTCTTACACATATTACACGTGACTTGTGCTGATGTCTTGCGGTCACTGCTTACTACCTTGTTCAAATTGGATGACATTTTGCAATTTGCAAATTTTTATAAATCTCAAAAAGAACTTGATGTTTGGCTTGGGCTCGAACTTGCGACACTTGCCACAACTTTCAACCTGGTGTTGATACCGCTCGACCAATCAGGCTATGAGATATGTAGTGAAATTGGTTATCTCAAAGTATACTTCCTTGATCGACACGATACGTCGGTCGCCGTTACAATCGATTTTGATATTTTTACTGCAACCCTCACACATAAAGTTAAAGATATTTCTTTTCTTGTTCACTATTATTAATTTAAATTCACTTATTTTATAGTTTATTTACACTTATTAGGTTAGGTTTACGTTTGAAACATTTAATGATTCTTGATAAACAATTTACACTATTTAAGTTTATAATTCACAGTTGAAGTTTTTGTGCACTGTTAGCTATTTATTGTAATATTTTCACTCATCTCTTAAATAATGCTGAGATAACATTCGTAATAGTTTATTGGGCTATTTTATGAACACTTTTTGGTTGTTTATGGATTAAGAAGTGCGTTTAATATTTTTAAAGAATTATTACACACGGAACTAATGTTGACAAGGTGACTTACATCTACCGTCCAGAATCAGTGTCCTAATACACTTATTACACTTAATACACTTATTACACTTATTACAATTATACACTCTTAAGACGGTACCCTGAGCAAAAAATCGGCGTGCGATATGAGCATTCCTATTGGTCTAGCGGCACTGGCGGCGCATGAATTACAGTAGTGAATACGCCCAGATTTTAGAATAAAATCTTTATAAAATCGAATTTTGGTCTTTTGAAAAAAATAATTCTACAAAAATGTTCGTTATTAAAATTGTCTATCCATTAGTGTTAGTACAAAAAATAATTAATGAACACTTTACGAGGAGATGCATTATATCAATAATTATTTCTCATTTTTATGTTTTTTTGAAAGGAGATTAGTGAAATATATACAACATTTAAAAAAAAACTAAATCTACCATTTTAGAATCAATATTATGTAGAAATTTAATGTATTTTTATTAATTGATATTTCTTTTTAAATAACGAGTAGATAGCTCCTAAAAACAGCACAAAAAATGGCTTGCGCGGCGTTTTGCTCGGGGAACCGCCTTAATACACTTGTCAAAGATTATTTTGACGGATCATTTAAAATTGATGCCAATAGATGGGCGCGGCATGGATCGGGTCTCATTGCTAAGGCAGAAAATTTGGTTCAAATAAATCTCACTAGATGGCGCGACATGTACACACAATTCAATAGAATTGTGTTTAAAATTAACATTTTCTGGAATTGAACATAAAAATGTATGTTCTTGTTCAATCAACGCTCCTAAGTACAAAATTATAGAATATTGGGCTCCTAATTCACATTTCAAAGATTATTTGAACGGATCATTTAACATTGATGCCAATAAATGGCGCTTTTTTAAATTTCTGAGGCATTCCACTCGATTGTTAAAATTTGCATTGTAACGCATTTTGGTGCAAAAAAAACTGTAAAAACGTGCAAAAAAATACTATAAAGTAAACCTTCACTGTATTTAAAGAAAAAAAAAATCACGAACCTAGTAAACCCTTTTACTTGCAAATCGCTGCTAACACCATCTATTGCCGTGAAACGGGATCGAACGCGATTGATGTACGTACAAAAATAACAAGATTAATCAGATAAAAAACGCTAGTTACGTCGGCACGGTTTCTTTGTATGGGATGAGGTATCTACTGCTAGTATTATATTATCTGTGGTATTACAGTACCACACTTATACACGACATTGTGTTTATATTGTTAGTACTTAATAATTATAAGCTATGGTAATAATAAATCAATGAGTTCATAGGTATTATCTGTTGCGGTCACTGACGCACCGGGCACATGCACGTGTGCGTAATTTAATGACGGATTTTTTACGTTTTAATATATCATATTAAAACGTAAAAAATCCGCCATAAAATTATGAAGTTACAATGATATGGGTAGAAAAACTGAGGAATTATTAGATACTTGAAGATTAACGTGAGAAGTGACTCAGCCAGATGACTCCATTATAATTGTTCTGAAAAGGAAACAATAATTTATTTAATGATCTACAATTACTGTCACTACTAATTATTATTACAGCGATGAGTTTTCCTGAGAAACCGACACTTACAAAACTTAAACAATTTTCTCTACCATTGATTATGTTTTTACTTCGTCCGCTCTCCGACACTTTAGATTCGGGCAAGTTTCAAAAATATTATTGACCATTATCATATTAAAATAATTCATTCGATTACATCGTGACGACCGTGTTAAAGTATCAGCCGTGTAAATCTAACTGTAGGCACGGGGTCTCATTGTTAAGAAAGAAAATTTGGTTCAAATAAATCTCACTAGATTGCGCGACATGCACACACAATTCAATACAATTGTGTAAAATTAACATTTTCTTCTCTTCTAACTACAAAATTATGGAATATTGGGCTCTTCATTCACATTTCTAAGATTATTTGAACGGATCATTTAAAATTGCTGTCGCAATAGATGGCGCATTTATAAATTTCTGAGGCATTCCACTCGATTGTTAAAATTTGAACGTCGGCACGGTTTCTTTGTATGGAATGAGGCATCTGTATGCTAGTATATATTATCTGTGCTGTAGGTATTATTATAATAGGTACAGATAGATTTACTGAATCATCATCACTGAATCATTATGGTTAGGGTTGATCCTTAACCTACGTGCAAGATTATTTTATAAGTATTTATAGTCAGAAATACCTATAAAATAATCTTGCACTTGCACTGTCTTACAAAATACAAAAAAAAAACTAGAGGCAGACATGATAACTGTGCTTATAAGAGTTGCCGCGAATAGTGTTTATAGCGAATAGTCGAATACCGATTAATCACCATTCTTTTGGCGAATAGTCGAATAACTCGACATTACTATTCGACATAAAAAAAAACATTAAACACATTAAAAATATTTCTAATTTCTTCTAAGGTTGTGAGAAGAAACGAAACCGACTTGCTCCAAAACATGCAGATAAAATTGTTTTTGCACCACAATCTGCCTCTGTTGGATTTTAAATATTAATTAAAAAGCCTTACTAATAAAATTTCATGAATATGATAGGCACAGGCACATATTACAGATAATAACTGATATTGTGTATTGTTTTATTAAGGAAAATAATTATTTTTAACTCATTAGTTCTTTTGTTCGTTAAAAGTTTATTTTCGACGACTATTCAAAAAAATTACGAGTAATGCCGAATAACGAATAATAGCGAGTATTCGCGGCAACTCTACTTATAATATTGTACTATTTTGCTACCAGTGACAATCTCAAAAAATAACTACAAATAGGGCCATAAAATTATACCTCTTCTTAAAACACTTAAGTCGATTATTAAAATTTTCCTTACATAAGTAATCATCTTAAAGCAATTACTTAAAACGGTTTACATAGTTGTACTCTGTTTCTAACATACTTATACAAATTATACGTCTTTGTATCAATACTAATAATACTATAAATACGAAAGTGTGTATCTGTCTGTTACGTTTTCACGTCTAAACTGATGAACGGGTTTGGATGAAACTTGGCAAGTTTCCACATGGAAAGACTTTGACCTGAAATAAGTCGTAGGATACTGTTCATCCCGTTATTAAGTTCTCTTGGTACAATAAAAAACTTTTCCGGTAGAAAAATTACAAAGGTAAAATTTAAATTTGTATGTTTTTTTGTAATGGGTAATCTCTGAAAGTACCTACTAATCCGATTACATTTTTTTTTTAACTGGTGAGAGAGCTGGAGCAGTGGTGGTGGTGGCCCAGTGGTATTGGCCGCGACTTACAATTTGTAGGTCATGGGTTCGAAACTTCGAACCCAGGCAGGCGCTTTACTTTGTGTACATGATTTCATCACCACTGCTCTCAAAAACGATGAAGGAAAACATCGTAAGGAAACCAGTCCATGTCCTAGAACAAATATGAGACATCCACCAAACCGCACTGGGCCCGCGTGGTGGATTACGGCCCATTCCATCTCACAGAGAGGAGACCTGCCCGCACAATGGACCAAATGGGATTCTAAGTGCGGAAAAGGGGTCAATCAGTAGCTAGTCAATCAATCTGCCTAGACTTTTCCCAACTATATTGGGGTCGGCTTCCAGTCTAACCGGATTAAGCTGAGTACCAGTGTTTTACATCGAACGACTGCCTATCTGACCTCCACAACCCAGTAACTGGGTAACACGATACCTCTTGGCTAGACTCGACGATCTCAGGAGATCTGACACCAGTCTAGCCAAGAGGTAAAAGAACCCTGCTTCTGACTACCCGTAACGACTGTCAAAGATCTTCATCTGGCTGGTTCTTTCCTCAAAAGACCATTTCAGACATCAGTCTACATGGTCTTCACATGATCGAACCAAGATTTTGTCAGGACTTTAAAAGAGACTGTGACCTCTGAGTTTGTTTCGGCCTTTCTTCTCAGAGTAGTCAGATAGGAAACGCCGACCTCATCTAGTTTAAAAAAAATAATATGTTAGACATGTAAAAGCGTTTGTACAAACCAACTTACAGAAATAAAATCATTTATCATTTATCATTCAAACGACAGCCGGGACCAACGGCTTGGGCGAGGCCCCATTAGTGCGTTGCGCTGCGTTGCGTTGTCGCTGCGTCGATTTCCATATATTTTTTATGACATGCCCCATTAGACCGTTGCGTCTTTGCGTGCGACGTTTCGACGGATCGACGGACAAGAGACAAAGCGGGAGGGAGGGCGATGCGCTGCGTTGTCGGAGCTCCGCTGCGACGACGTACAGTGATCCACTGCAAGAGGAGAATGCTTTTGCTTTTTTTAGGTTTTAACCAAAGTAAAGCTGGCCACACCCATTCTTAAAAAAAAAAAAAATTGTTTTTATCTAACAACAACTCTCAATATACCTGCATAAATAATAATAATAAATAAATTAAAAAAAATCTTCTATGTTTTCTACGTTTATTTCGGCGGTCGCGTAATAAAAGCAACAAAAAAACACGTTTGTATCTATCCATTGCGAAGGCTGAACTGAGACTCAGCTGCGACGGCGTGCATACCCTCTTGCGTTGCGTTGTCGCAGCGTCAACGAAACGCAGGTGTGGCATACAATGCGTTGTTCCGTTGCGACGACGCAACGCAACGCAGCGCAACGCACTAATAGGGCCTCGCCCTTAACGTACTTGCCGAGGCACGGCCAGCTAGTGTTAGTATAAATATGTAGATTCACTTATCTACATGATCACCGCTAAACCGGTAGTTTTCCGTTTATTATTTACTTTTATGTTTATGTAAAACTCTATTGTTTAGGTTACTGTGAATGGAAGTCTATTAGTCAGTCTACATCATGGGTCTACCTACATACAACATGTTTTATATATATATTTGTATTATACATACACATAATTATACGTACTTTAACCCACCTTCTGTGTTTATTCTATTTTGTTTGTTATTTATATATTCTATATTATTTTAATATTTAAGTATTTTCCGTTTCCGTAAGATTGATATCGGAAGTCGGTTTAATTTTTTTGCTATAAAGTTTTTTGGTTCTTATGATAACATGAATGTTGGGCCAAAAACAAATATTTTTGGTGCCTTTCAGGTCAAAATTTGGTTCTACTTTGGAAATGAAGTAAAAATATTAATGTATGTTCTCCTTAGTATTTCCTACAGCGGAATTCATGGCTGATTTGACATTGATAACGATTTTAGTAGCGTCAAATTAAAGTCTTACCTTACCCTCTAACTAATAAACGCGGAATAAAGTTATACCAAGTATAAACCTAAGAAAATGTATGGTTATACCTTTGCTTTACCTGGTATAACTTTATTCCGTGTTTATTAATAATTAAGAGGGTTATTATATTTCACCACCATCAGAGACTATGAAGTAATGCCATCGTGATTCCAGTCCTAAAAAGGATAGAGCCATGTATATCTGCCTCTCTCGCACCAAAATCTAAAACGTCCCAATAGGCGCCAAAACTTCGATTTCATATTGGTAAACAAATGGCTACAGTAATTTGCCAGCGCCGGTTCCCAAATATAGCTTAAATATTTAACCTATTTAGTAAATCCTCTGTTCATACATAGACGTACGTTTTTTTATATGTTTTTCCAATTACCAAGTTTAACAATAACTAGAGTTTTGTTAGCGGGGTTGTGTGAACGGTGTCATTTTGCTGCCATCGTTCACACAGTGGTCGACAGTGGTCTGGGTCTAATTGACGGAAAATTGTCGCTGAAATAATTCATGTTTAGCGTCGAACACACTCGTACGATTATACATGGGTCAACTTTATTGAATTGCAAAATTTAATGATAACTTTAATGATTTTCATTTGTGTATGAAAATTTATATTTTTTTCAACTAAATGATTGTTCAGATTCAAGAACACCAAGAAATAACATTTTTGTTTTGTTATTATATTCGCATCAAACCAATAAACCCCCTTGTACATATCAAAAACTTATGTTTCTCGTTCTGAGCACGGCGTTTTCTTAGTGCAAACCGTAAACTGCCATGAAGGCTCCTCAGACTTTTTGGGAATTGGTTCAATGATGCTGTTTTCTCTATGTTTCGGGCAGTCTCTGCATGACGTACAAATGTATAAATAAAAAATATATATTAAATTTAAAGAAGCCTGTTTGGCCAATTCTTTTTTTGTTGTATTTGTAATTGTCAGGTCAAGGTTTGTATTAAAGAAAAAAAGTTTAATTTTCTTCATTAGATACCCGTGCAAACCCGGCAGCTAGTACCTAAGCAATATAATAAGTTTCCCCATTATAAGCTTCTTCAACGTCACGACGAGGAAACTGCACTGGCTGGAGGCTCCAGTTTAGTCTCCACTCCAGCCAATCACTTTGATTGAACTGCGAGACACCACACACAAAAAAGGGATATTATTAACCAGGCGAAAAATATACTGAATGGTCAACTATTATACTAGGTAAGTACCAAAGTCAAAGTCAAATGTGTTTATTTTAAGTAGGCCATTATGCGGCACTTTTGAACGTTAAAATTTACAAGTAATAAAAATTGATTCTACCGTGCATTCGGAAATGTAGCTTGTTATGGAGAAGAACGCACAAGAAACTCCATACTCACTCTATTAAAAAAAAAGTTTTTTACAATATTTACATAAGTACTTACATAAATTAATAAATTCAGGTCGATGTACCCTGCACTACTGTACTACATATAGGTATGAGAGAATTACAAGCACTAACAGGTAAATTATTTTACTTGATAAATAGGAACATGGTTCTCACGTACTTACAAATATTGCAAACATAGGTACATTACCTAACTAAACAACAACAGAACAGTGTGCGAGTCAATTTTTAAACAAAAAGAGAAGAAAAATAATAATAAAATAAAGCGTTACTATAATTATGAATATAATACAAATTAACCATTTTGATTTTGTCCACACCAAAGATAGGCTTATGGAGCAGGACCAGCATGTTTCCAAGCATTCTTATCTTGAACTAGCTGACCCGGCAAACTTTGTTTTACCATAAAAACACCAAACATTTATCTACCCTACCTACCCTACCTTACACTACCTACCCTACACTACCCTACCCTACCCGACCATACACTACCCTACACTACCCTACACTATCCTACACTACCCTACACTACCCTACACTACCCTACACTACCCTACACTACCCTACACTACCCTACACTACCCTACACTACCCTACACTACCCTATACTACCCTATACTACCCTACATTACCCTACACTACCCTACACTACCCTACACTACCCTACACTACCCTACACTACCCTACACTACCCTACACTACCCTACACTACCCTACACTACCCTACACTACCCTACACTACCCTACACTACCCTACACTACCCTACACTACCCTACACTACCCTACACTACCCTACACTACCCTACACTACCCTACACTACCCTACACTACCCTACACTACCCTACACTACCCTACACTACCCTACACTACCCTACACTACCCTACACTACCCTACACAACACTACCTTCCCTACCCTACGCTTCACTACACTACCCTACACTACCCTACCCTATCCTACACTACCCAACCCTACACTACCCTACCCTATACTACCCTACCCTACACTACCCTACGCTACGCTACCCTACCCTACACTACCCTACCCTACACCAAGCAAAAATAGCTTATACAATAGCAATAAAGCTCAAATTTACTCTACGTTTTAGTTAGAAAACTTTTGTATTGGAAAAAGAAAAGGGCTGTTTTTATTTTTTTCCCGGCAATTATTAGAATTTTTCTCCCCGTAAAAACCATCTTTGAACTTCAACGAACATTTAAAAAAAAGAATTGGCCAAATTGGTCCAGGCGTTGTTGAGTTATGCGCTTACCAACACATTTTGCGATTCATTTTTATATTATAGATATAATCATCTAATTTGTAATATGCTTGTTTACAAAGTGTGATTTTAACTATTGTTTTAAATTTTCTTTCTTTTAACTTTAATATCGCACAAGATATTTTGTAGAATTTAACACAGTACCCCATGCTGACACATAATTAGATCAAGACAGATGGGTGCGTACGTAATATGTGCAACTAACACATATCTTGCTTATATTAGATATCTATTATGCCTCATTCTTCGATCGATATCATTAATGTAAGCGTTTTCATGTCTTTATCTATAACTTTTGTATGTTAACATGATGTGAACTATTTACAATGTTATTCAATGATTTAAAATGACAGTCGTACTAACTTTTGCCAGCAGTTTGCCCTTAATTTCGCTTTTTGAAAGCTACCCACGGGTGCTTACTCCAGTTTTTTTCTTAACTCCAGATAAACAATTCGGGAGATCGGCCCGTAGCCAGCGACAAAATAATATTAATACCAGCCTGTCAGTCCAACTGCTTGGCAACGGCTTCGTCTCATACAGAGAAGGCACGAGACTGACTTGTTGGGGGCACGGTAGAGCAGATAATAAACACAAGCTGACCAGCTTGAGTGAACTCCGAACCGCGACACGAAATAACGTTTGAACAGTATATTTATCTCTTTCTGACAACGAGGTCCTGTTTATATCTCGTGATCTTTTAACCAACTCAGTGTTAGAAATAAAGTTCCATGTTCCATTAGGTAGCTAAAGTAAAATATTGCCATGTTTTTATTTGTTTGTAATGAGTATGACGTATTTATTGGTGAAATCTCACTGATCATACTAGTGCTTCGTGGCAAGAAAACTCCTCAGCCTGAGTAGAAATAACCTCAAAATAATTATAGGGACAATAACGGGTCACACCCTTCTTAACAAACATTTATTCAACATAGGCGCCATGGACAGCCCGCTTTACAGGGGCTGTTTTAATGCCGAAGAATCAGCCGCCCACGTAATCCTGGAATGCGAGGCCGTGGCATCTCAACGCGAAGATATCCTCGGCAAAGTGAGGTCGCTCCGTGTAGCCTGTCAAATGTCAGCCTGTGAAGCTCCCAGGAAGCTTCTGTGCATTTGGGCGGAGCTGGGCTGGCTATGTTAGCCTCTAGCCAGTACCCCCACGCACAACGGACCAAATGGGAGTCTGAGTGCGGAAAAGGGAGTCCCTACTACTACTACTACTTCGTGGCAAGAAAACATAGATGGCGCGATGTGGGATACTATTGTTCTCGGGGTACGGTAGTGCCGATTTTTTGGGCATCCCTTTGTTGAACAATAGTTGCAGTTTCATAAGGTCGTTAGCAGGTACCTTTCGCCATGGCGTTTTGGTATTTATTCTTCTTAGTCCAAAGTACTTGGTATAGTTCAATTTGGTTTGCACAATGTCACCAACTATGTTGGTGATGTTTGGGATATGATAGAGAAGATTCTAGAGAGTCTCAATTTCGAACCCCGCAGATTGCAAATGATTTAGAGTTTTATAAAACTAAAAGGTCGCAATTTTTGAGACTGAGATTATACCATACCACCACCAACTTTCAACGTAGCTGTCCTATCTTTTATCTTCTGGTACTGAATTTCTGATACAGGACTTGGCTCAGTGAGTTAATTTGGTTTACATAATGTCTCTACAAATTACACAGTGTTGTTTAACAGACGATAGAGACGAAACTATGAGTCTCAAGTTCGAGCCCCTGAGATGGCAAATGTTTTTATGTTTTAAAAATTTGCATATATTGCAATTTTACACGACTTTAATCAAGTCAGAGAGTCTATGTCTATTTCTAGAATTATAACTAACTTCTTACTTATTTACTTGTCAAATCAAAGTAAATTAAGTTGAAAAATGTTTTCGACGTTTGTTTATGTAATAAAGACATATGTATTCCAAAAGATATAAGCCGAAACTATATACGTACAACATAATCTCTTGAAAACTGTCACCTTTAGTTTTTATAAATCAAGAAAACATTTGCCATATCTGGGGCTCGAACGTGAGCCTCCTAGCATCGTCGTTATCATCTCCCAAACCAAACCAAATTATACCCAAGTACTGAAGAATAAACGCCAAAAAAGGCATGCCGAAAAGGTACTTTCTAACGACCTTTGGAAACTGCAACAATTGCTTAACAAAGGCACAGATAATATAATACTAACAAAGGGATGTCCAAAAAAAACGGCCCTTCTGTACTCCGAGACGAGAACAATAGTAGCCTGCATCGCGCTATTAAAGTTTTCTTGCCACGAAACACCAGTAAGATATTCCGCTTGTCTCGTGTGGGAGTCCGTGTCTACTCAGTAAGACAGTGCTAGGGGGTGGCGCAGTTCTAAACCACCCCTACTTAGAAGAGCGGCAAACGAGGCAAAGGTTACCAATAGTACCTAGTTTAATTCTCTATGTCTAGCAAGCATCATGTTGACATAGGAATGCACCCACTGTAGTAGACGATTTGACTCCTTTTTATCCGACTGCCGAAGGAGGGTAATGTGTTTATCAGTATTTGTATGTATGTTTGTGTGTTCCTATATGGCGTTCTAGAGGCCAAACGCATAGGCTGATTTTGATGATTCTTACGTCAATCGATTCGTCTTAACCTTGCGAGTGTCACTGGCTACATTAAAATTGGAAAATAAAAAGATGGCGCGTTTTGGGCGCCATATTGTGGGGCACAAGAATTTTTGTCCATACCCATCGTGTGGGGTATCAAAATAAAGTGTTTCAAGAGTTGATTTCAAAAATATATAACACTTATATATTTAAATGTACTATAAGGGTCAAAAGTGAAGTCACACTCTACCAAAACAGAAAAGGCATTTTTTTTGTAGGCAGCAGAATTTCAACATTTCGCGGTTAGTAGGAAATGTTGGAAAAGTTATTAATCTATGCTTCAATTTCTACACAAAATATTAATTCAGTTGTAGATAATTTAACGTCTTCTACAAAAACAAGCCATTTGAGTTTTGGGAGATTATGACTGCACTTTTGGGCCTTGACTGTACCTAATTCTAATAAAAAAATACTAAGTAGTTATAAATAAAACAAGTTATTTAAAAAAATCAAAAACTCGACTGCTTAGAAAGCGAACTAAAAAGACGCAAACAAGAAGTAAATCATGCTGTGCAGTCGGAGGATACATTTGGTTTTGGTCAGCCAGCTCGCGAACATGTATCCTCCGACTGCACAGACACAATTTAGTTCCTTTCTAAGCAGACGGGTTTTTGTTTTTTTTTTTATTGACTTCATCATCATCAGCCTATCTGGACAGAGCAGTCCATTGCTGGACATAGGCCTCTCCAATTACACGCCATTTGCTTCGATTTTCGGCAACGCTGGTCCAGCTGCTACCAGCCACACCGCGAAGATCGTCACTCCACCTAGCCTGAGGGCGTCCTACCTAACGTTTACCAGTTCGCGGTCTCCAATCAAGATCACGTCTACCCCATCGGTCATCAGTCCTACGGCTTATATGGCCGGACCATTGCCACTTCAGCTTGCTTATTCTGTGAGCTATGTCGAGAACTTTGGTTCTCTTTTTTGAAAATATTAACATTTAAGGTTGCTCTAGTCGGCGGAACTATTTTGTGGCCGGAGTTAAAATGCATGCTATCTCATCTGACAACACGTACGAAAGGGATAGACGCTGTGTTGAGCAGTAAGAAGGTAGTGCGCGTACGAATACACAACATATTATTATTCTAGAGTCCAGTAAATTATTGCATGCTTCTCAAAAACCATAGCTGAAAGGAGGGGGGGAGGGCTTTCGCTTACTCTACCCGAGGTCGTAAAATCTACCGGAAAACAAAAGGTTATTACTCCGATCTGAAATACAAATACTGCGGTTTGTTTTCAATTAAGATGGTACCCTGACCAAAAAATCGGCATGAGATATGAGCATTCCTATTGGTCTAGCGGCACTGATGGCGCATGAATTACAGTAGTGAATATGCCCAGATTTAAGAATAAAATCTTTATAAAATCGAATATTGGTCTATTGAAAAAAAAAATCTACAAAAATGTTTGTTATTAAATTGTCTATCCATTAGTGTTAGTACAAACAATAATTAATGAACACTTTACGAGGAGATGCATAATATCAATAATTATTTCTCATTTTTATGTTTTTTTGGAAGGAGATTTGTGAAATATATACAACATTTAACAAAAAAACTAAATCTACCATTTTAGAATCAATATTATGTAGAAATTTAATGTATTTTTATTAATTGATATTTCTTTCTAAATAACGAGTAGATAGCTCCTACCGCGTTAACCTCTCTCTCCTGAAATTCATTTGAACATGAACAACAATCCTGACATACACAACAACAACCAAACCAACCAACCAACAAACTAATATACTTTATGTTCAACATTGAACATGCCTTACCACGCAATACTTTGACAAGAGTACATTGCACATTAGTATGACGTCACTATGCGCGCACACCTCTGCCACGGTAAAAATATGCCTCTGCGCACGCGTTGACCTTGACATAGACACTGCGGCAGGACTGGTTCATGGACGTGTGTGACAATGAAAGGATTGTATGTTGATATATTGTGGGGACAAGTTGAAGGATATATAATTCGGAAGTGAAGTCTGAAAGCTTTTGCCTGTAATTTTCAATAATTTTCCTGTCAAGTGGATATTTTATGACGAAAAAAATAAGATTTATACCACAAGATTTTTTATTGAATGCGGAATTCTTGCGTCTCATTTTATGATATCACGTAACTTAAATAAAAAACAGCCAAGTGAGAGTCGGAATCGAGCACTAAGGGTTCCGTACCAGTATCACAAAAATCGGCAAAAAAATCACGTTTGTTGTATGGGAGCCCCACTTAAATATTTATTTTATTTTGTTTTTAGTATTTTTTTTTATAGCGGCAACAGAAATACATCATCTGTGCACTGCCTAGCTATCACGGAGCATGAGATACAGCCTGGTGAAAGACAGACGGACCGCGGAGTCTTAGTAATAGGGTCCCGATTTTACACTTTGGGTACGGTACCCTAAAAACGTGAGGTGGTACCAATGTTATACCTCAAGCTTTTTTTATAGAGGGCGGCATTCTTGCGTCTCATTTTATGATAGCACGTAACGTAAATAAAAACAACAATTTAGGTAAAAAATCTATATCTCTAACATAAATCGTCCGACCGGAAGCTGTTTGTCAACACAAAACAGATTTCCGTTACTTCCTAGTTTTTGTGTAGATAACTGTATCAACTGCAGTTATAAGTTTTTAAATCTGGGCGTAAAATGATTAAAAAAAACATTTGGGTTTTTATTTAGAACTGAACAAAAAAACTTTTTCACAAAAAATAAACCGACTTCAAAAGCAAAAACACTAATAGGTACTAATAAATCTGTGAATATTATAGTTTGAAAAAATGCCATAAATCGTATTTTATTCAATTATTTGACTATCTATTTTTTTGAAAACATAAACGGTTCCAAGATGGCGCCATTCTATCCTGAGAATAAAGTTCTACAGGTTGTCAACTTTTTTTGATATGTGTTTTAGGTAGTGAATCATTCATAATCTGCAGTGAACGGAAAGTTCACTGATAATCTGCCAGAAAAATAAGAAAATGATCAAAAAAACATCGTTTTAGAGTCCTTTTCAGTTTTTTTTTTGATCGAGCGAAGTTTTCGATATCATGTTTTGAATCTCAGAAATGAAAAGTACATGTAGTAAACTACTTTTTGTTTGCATTTAATCTATCACAATTTGTTTGTTTTATAATGAATCAAAGAGATGTATCTAAAAGTGAGACTACCTGCCCGCCCTTAAGAATAGCAATGCGTTATTTATTTTTTCTAAATATCGCAGCATAAGAATTTTGAGATACGAGTCTTTTTGGCCTGTTTTTAGTACAGGGTCTATTGCTGTAACTCCCGTGTCTGTTTGTCCGTCATCGGACACACGTGTCACACAAAAATACATAACTATTTTGCAAAAATATACTACCGACATCCAAATAAAAACACTACAAAGTGAAAAATTACTTTCGTTTTGGCAGTCGGTGTCCATAACGAAAAAAATTGTACCTACCTAAAACACCGAATTCCAAAAAGAAAGGTATTTTTTTGCAATTTTTTTTTTATTTACTTAGGTATACCTAGATAACAAATAGATACCTGGATCTCGGAAATGTGTAAGTAAACAAATTAAATACCTACCTAGTTTGTTGACTACATGGCATGAGTAACACGCTAAATGAACAGCGACGCAAAACTGATTTCAAAACAATATACTCGTTATTACTCGTTTTTTCCAAGAATTAAAATACAATACACAACAAAAATAATGATGTTATCGAGGTTCAAATTCATTGATTAAATTGTTGTTTTTATGTAGGTATCTTTCAAGGATAAAATGGTGGAAACTTTCTCAGACGTCTCCTTAAGGTTCCCCTAGTCGACGGCACGAACTATTTTGTGCGAGACTTTAAAATTAATGCTATCTCATCCGACAACACGTGCGAAAGAGATAGATGATGTGATGAACAGTAAGAAGCTAGTTCGCGTACGAATTAGCACTTTTGCAAATATGTATCGAAATGGATGATGATTTAGGACTAAAACAAGCGCGCGAAATTTTTTATACAGACCTTTGGGAGTCTAGATATCATGAAAAAACCGGCCAAGTGCGAGTCAGATTCGCGCACGAAGGGTTCCGTACCATTATCGCAAAAAAACGGCACAAAAATCACGTTTGTAGTATGGGAGCCCCACTTAAATATTTATTTTATTCTGTTTTTAGTATTTGTTGTTATAGCGGCAACAGAAATACATCATCTGTGAAAATTTCAACTGTCTAGCTATCACAGTTCTTGAGATACAGTCTGGTGACAGACAGACAGACAGACGGACCGCGGAGTCTCAGTAATAGGGTCCCGTTTTACCCTTTGGGTACGGAACCCTAAAAACGACTAAATGTATATTTTCAAAATAAAATTATTTGCATAATCTACTCGTATCCCTGTATGGAGGCCGTTTTGCGATTTTTCTTCTTCTTATGGTATTTATTTCCGCCCAAAGATGCGTTAAAATTAGTGTTGAAATATGGAAATTTCGACGCTGTAACTATCAAATTTTTAATTTTTTTGTTTCCATACAGGGCTAATTAATGATGAGACAAATTGATATCAATTTTTAATTTTGCACGTACATCGTCAAACAGTGGAGTAGTCGCCAGACTACGTTTGTATGGAAGAAAAATCGACTAGTGTAACCTTAAATACTTATTTAACAGTTTGGCTGCCAGAGAACGAGACACAATAGAAAATGTATTGTTTGTCAGGCATCTGGCAGTTAAGGTGTTAAGAAAAGTACCTAAAGAATTTTCATTTACATAAAGCTGAAATCAATCCTTTTAAAGTTGATTGCATATCATTATTTGCTTAGCAATTTTCAAAGAAATTCCTAGAATCTATCTACATATTTACACGATATATTCATTGTTTTTTTATTTCCTTAGATTCGATAAACCATTGTTCAAGATTCGATCAATTAAAGAAAGTGAATAGGTACGTAGGGTCTCATCCTATTCAACAATGGCCTGCCTTGGACCATAAACAAATCAAATTAATATATTCCAAGGCTGGACAGGTTTTCCTTCGCCATAAATAGAAAATACGAAAAAAAAATACATGGCGAAGTCCGAGCTCTCGCGACAAGCGTTCTATTGATCGAAATTCAAATATGTTTTTATTTTGGCTGCGCTATTGATCGTTATGCGATTACTTTTCTCGATTTAAATAAGAGTAGGTATGATAGGTAAAATTATTTGGGTTTTCAGTTTGAATTCTAAAATCTACCTCTTTGTTCATGCAAGCATATCTAAAGCTTGTACTATTATTTATTCTGTGTCTAAAGGTCCTTTCCTCTCAGAGAATCACAGCAGTAGGAATCTTTTGCCCCACGCCCCAGAGCAGTCACGTTGCATTGCATCCAACAGTTTATAACAACGCAATACACATAATTATGCATAACTAGTGACAGATTACTGTAACAAGTTTCCGCCATTTATTTTATGTCACTGTTGCGATGTGCATTCATTTATAATTGATATGTTAATTGTGTGTGTGCACTCAGAATTAATTGTTAATTATTTTTTTGTTTCATTCGTGACTAGCTGTGCCCGCGATTTCGTTCGTGTGGTTGTCGAAAACTAAAATTTACCCAAAACTTTTGCTATGTCGTGAATCCTGGGTGATCCTACACAGCTAATATCTTCACGACGTACCTACAGAACCCATTGTGCGTGAGTCCGACTCGCACTTGGCCGGTTTTTAATTCCCTGAAACTGCCTGACCTATATAACGATTACTTTTTATTATTTACAATCTACCTTATTTATATTTTTCTCATGTAATGAATTTACCTTCTTAATAAGACGTGAATGACAGTTTGTTTCTTCAAAGGTCTTATGTCACTGTCTGAGTCGACTATGATTAATCAAGGATTAATCGGTCTAACCAAAGTGCATCAGTCATAGCGAACGTTTATGTTTTTTTACCAGGCGTGCATGAAGTTTTATTACACCACAAATCATCATCATACGACTGAAACATATCTGGCGAAATGTGGTGAATGAATTTAACTGTTGAATCACGCAATGAAATTAATCAGAAAAGAATAACGGAGGAATAGGAGAACAACATAATTTCCACTTCCCTCCATATCAAGCAGGAGAATGCCAATAGGCACAAAGGGCATTTCCTATCAACATGACGCTTAAGTATGTATTTATAAATGTAAGATTTTAGTTATGAATTATATTGTAATATAGTATGTATTATGTTTACATGTATCTGTTTAGTTTATTTAGTATGTAAGAATTTTAAATATTCAATGTTTTAACTTGGAATTTGGTTGTGCACTTGGATGCACTGTCCTCATACGCAAATTTGCTATAACAACTGAGGTTTGCTGTTAGAGAACCCAATTATGGGTTAAGCTCGCCTTTGTACATAAGCTGTCCATTGTATTTGTATCTTCATTTTATGTTTTGTGTGCAATAAAGAATAAGAATAAGAAAAGGGTCATTTGTTCTCCGGGACTTCGTCGAGCTTCATTGCCTCGACGCTTTTCTAGTGATCGCCACTGTTTATTCTGGCTTTCAGGAGTTGCAGTGGGATTGTTGGTGAAATGTGGGTGCATCTATGTCTTTACCCTAAGAGAAATGCACGCGTTTTGTTATATTTATGTTATCATTATCAAGCCCTTCCGTATGGTAATTTATTTGGGAGCATCCGCTACATGTCTTCTTCATAATCGTCAATATCTTCCTGCCCTTGTCCCATGTTCCTGTGGGTCAGCAACTCGTTTCCTTCTACCTTTCCATCCTAACCACTGACTCCCTTTTCTTTTATTCCTTAAGTACTTTTCTATTATTCGTCATCTCATGAAAAAGAAGGGTGATATAAGTTTGACGTGTGTTTGTGTATTTATCTGTGGCATCATAGCTCATTTTGAATGCAACAAAAGCCATATCTTTAACTTCCATTTGAAATAAGAACAATAACAACGAATCCTGGCAGGTTACCAGGGGGGTGACCACAAGCTCTTAGAGTAAGGTTATTTTGAGATCGAGTAAGGGACAGATGTATCTGACTTGTATACATCTGTCACTTACTCGATCTCAAAATAACCTTACTCTAAGAGCTTGTGGTTACCCCCCTGTTCTGTATTTGAAAACTGGATTTTAAAATGTGCAAAAGCAAACGTGTTTGGCAAAATGTTTCCATATTTAAATTAAATACCTACAGAAAATGTCCCAAGACATAAATGATGTCATTACGAATAATAATAGTTTGTTACTACTCGTAAGGTCGATTTTTTTTGCAGCTCGACATAAATTTATCTATAATTTTGAGATTATTAAATACCGTCTTTACATTCTAATATTAGCTATACTTACCTACTATCTATTTCGAATTTACTTTTTAGTTTTATCCTCAAATAAAAACTTGTTTTCAAATAACGGTTCAAGTATGTAGTTAAATGAGGCTGGGATCTCCAGGAAACCAAAACAAATGCGTAATATCGTATTTTCCTTTACAATCTGCGTAATCTACAAGGAAAAATCGATGATATGCCAGGCGCGTACGCTCAGTCACCAAAATACGAATCATGGTTGGAATCACGTAGCATTGGCGGTTTGGTATGGCAGTTCCGTTTCCTAGTTTGAAGATAATGTAAGATTCTTTTTAGCTATTTTACAATAAGTATTAATATAACAAAAAGCTGGTAGGCGTAAGCGAGATTGAGCTAGGCATGCCTGTTGCAATTCTAATGATGAGAAATGGTAAAATGAATAAATACCCTAATAAACGCCGGACAACCTTTAAAACCGCCAAAAATTTTACCAAAGGCACCGGCCCACACTAGCAGATTGTATGATAAGGGGAGAGACAGGGTTCAATCTGCAGTGACACAATATAGAGAGCTATTTGCATCTGTTGTTGCTGGAATCATCAACATCATCAGCCTTTTTAATGTTCCCACTGCTGGGACACAGACCTCCTCTCCGTGAGAGGGAATGCTTTGTGATATTTATTATAAGTTTATAACTACCGCTATACAACATTCAGATAATACTCCACTTTACTAAGCCATGTAAAGTCAGGCCAGACCTTCAGGTTTCAAGCAACATGTTGCTGCAGGTCTTACCTATGGTCTTACCACCCTGCAACACTTCGATATCCCTCTTTATCACTGAGCCCTCACCATCACCTTCCTGCCCTTATCCCATGTTACTTGGGGACGGCGCACTACGTTTTCCTCTTCCATACCGTCCTGTCCCCTGTCACTCCATCACTGACTCCCTTTTCTTTCCTATCACTCCTCACACAGTTCATCCATCTTTTCTTTGGCCTTCCTCTTCCTCTCCATCCATCCACATTTATATTCTTAACTCTTTTAGTAACATGCGTTTCATCCCTCCTCATCACATGACCATACCAGGACAAACGGTTTCCCTTAAACTTTTCTGTCACGTGCGCCACTTTCAAACTGCCTCTAATATACTCATTTCTCACTTGATAAGAAGTCCTACAAATAGAACATAATACAAATAATCTTTATTGACATATAATATAGAGTAGATACCGTATAAATCAGTTGCATCAAAAATAGTAAGAAATAATAAAAAGGATTTTGAGCGTTCTTCCTCAATTGATTTCAAATTTATCCTTATTTTTGTTTAGCCTACCTAACTAAACGTTGGACATTTATGCAAACATTATTTTTTTATAGTTTTAATAACTGCAAGGGTATTGAAACAATAAAAAACCGGCCAAGTGCGAGTCGGACTCGTGCACGAAGGGTTCCGTACTTGGTAAATTGCCGTTTACGATTTATGACGTATTAAAAAAAAACTACTTACTAGATCTTGTTCAAACCAATTTTCGGTGGAAATTTACATGGTAATGTACATCATATATTTTTTTAGTTTTATCATTCTCTTATTTTAGAAGTTACAGGGGGGGGACACACAATTTACCACTTTGTGTGTTGTGTCTCTCGCGCAAACTATTCAGTTTAGAAAAAAAATATATTAGAAACCTCAATATCATTTTTAAAGACCTATCCATAAATACCCCACACGTATGGGTTTGATGAAAAAATATATTTTTGTTTCAGTTTCAAGTATGGGAACCCCCAAAATTTACTGTTTTTTTTTCCATTTTTGTGTAAAAATCTTAATGCGGTTCACAGAATACATCTACTTACCAAGTTTCAACAGCATAGTTCTTATAGTTTCGGAAAAAACTGGCTGTGACATACGGACGGACAGACAGACAGACAGACATGACGAATCTATAAGGGTTCCGTTTTTTGCCATTTGGCTACGGAACCCTAAAAAGATATTAATAATAATTTTAAGTCCAGCACCAACTGGGGATTGTCCTTGGGTGCACTTGCGTAGTGCATACAGAGATAATCGTCGGTTGGTGTCACATTTCCTGATATGCCTAACAAGGCTTCTGCGAGTTGGCTTCGGCCCCTCGCACGCCTTTCAAATGACCGGCACAGGCGACAGGTCACTGGAACAACTTGCGACCCACGGATGCCCCACAATTTACAAGTCCGTGATGGATCAGAATGTTGGGCTGTGAAAAAGATGGATGAAAAGAGGTTGCATGTAGCAGAGATGAGGATGTTGAGATGGATGTGCGTAGCGACGAGAATGGGTAAAGTGAGAAATAGAGTATATTAGAGACAGTTTGAATGTGGCGCCAGTGTCAGAAAAGTTGAAAGGAAACCGTTTGTCCTGCTATGGTCATCTGATGAGGAGGAGGGATGAAACGCATGTTACTAAGAGAGCTATGAATATAAATGTGGATGGATGGAGAGGGAGGGGACGGGCAAAGAAAAGATGGATGGACTGTGTGAAGAGTGATATGAAAGAAAAGGCAGTCAGTGATAGCGTGACGGGTCCCGAGATTGACAAAGCCATTTAAAATATAATTTTATTTTTCTTACGTCATCCTTGTGTGAGAGATATTTGATTTGCCCTCTTACGTAAAAGGTAAAACCACCGTTCTAAGTTATCTTCACTGCTCTTTCCTGCTTATACTAAGTTCACACTTAGATCATTTTATTACTTGCAACATTAAAAAGTCATAAATTGTATACTATTTACATAATAAAGTTTAAACTGACTTCATCTATGTAAGTACCTAAGTTAGTTTAATTAGTTTTTGGAATAAATATTAAACAAAATTTCATTTTTTATTTTTGATTGGGCAAACCCTTTGAAGCATAATTTAAATGTTGCTAATTGCATAATTTAACTTGTTGCGAAATTATGAAATCATAACATCTATTTTTTTTTAATTCAAAGATTATAATTTGGGTATTTGTTTTTTTGTATATGTTTACGTTAGGTAGTTGTAGTACCTAAATAGTAAATTGTTTTCAATATTTCAATAACATTACATAAAACTCAACTTATGTTACGTTTATTGGAAAAGGTGATGGTAGACTTTATACTACTACTACTACTACTTTTCTCTTTCTACTCTTTTTTCTTTTCTTTATTTAAAGTATATTTATCTATTGGTGTCTTCAATCTGGTGATGTGGAGTGAAAACCTCATATCTTTTCCTGGAGATTTTGTGTTGCTATCACGCCATAGAAAGATGCTACAGCCAATTCTCTAGACACAATCGCAAAAAAAAACTAGTATACCGAAAACAGTCAACCTGTTTTATAATTTTTAAATGACTAAGAGACACCTAAGAAAATCACTCTCATAAATAAATTATATTAAGAATAATTCGCGAATTTTAATACCTAACCAAACCAGCTTTGCTTCAACAACTGGGGTTAGACTTCGCTACGGATAAACTTGCTACTCAAGGAAAATGACGACGTATCCCTAAGAGGATATATACGACGAAAAATGCTTGAAGGAAATCAGTGCAACGCAGACAGCCTTCAAGAAAAGGAAGGACGGAATAACATTTTGAATTTCGAATTTTGGATTTTATAGTCTTGCAATTATTCGTCATTTAGTTTGTGTTCGATTAGTGCTTTGTGTTTTTGAATTCGAATTTGGAAAGTTGAACTGTTACATTTTAAACAAAAATGGTTGTGGACGGTGTTGTGTTGGTGTCTATGAAAAGACTTTCGTCTCGGTATTTAGGGGTATGTATCAACTGTTTATATCTACATTTTTAGCTTTCCCAGCGAATTATTAAATCCAACGGTGATAGTTTTTTTTTATGTTCCAAGGAGAAGCCGACCTGCATTTTGCCCCCTTACCTGATAACGTCGATTTTATGATGAAAGAAGCGAAAATTCTACAAGTTTCATGTTTTCCTCCAATTAGTGCCTAACAGAAAATTTTAAACCGGTTCCTTTGGAAATTAACTCAATTTTAAGTTGGAGATAAAAAGACGTAGTATGCTCTTAATTAATTTTGATGTTATTCCAGTTTTCTTTATTTTTCTTCACAATTGCTCTTTTGCATTTAAGGATAATGATTTATTATTTTTAGTCTTGACATTAAGGGACTTTACCACGTTATAAAAACAATGTAGGTAGGTAAGCGTTGTGTCCATTTAGATGGCGCAAGATATAGGAGACAAAGGCGGTAATAACAGGTATTACGTAGAAATCACGATAAGCACATATAACGACATGCATTCAACGACTTCCAAAGAGGAAGTCTTAAAGAAAGGAGATTAGTACTTACTAGTGCCACAGCAAATATCAGATAATTTGACCCAGTGTGGCCCAGTCGCTCAAGGCATGCCAAAAAAAGTAATTCCAACCAATAAACTAAATTCATCTTTGTTTTTGTGTCGTTTGATTCAGAGTAATATTTTTGGACGCAATATTTAGTAATCACCTCACCTCTAGTACACCTCTTAAACAGCTCTATCATGAAATGCATCTGAAATAATAATGTTGTTAGACAAAATTCAGTTCTCACAAAGACTATATTGAAGCTATTAAAATTTTAAAAAAGGGATTTTATTTTAAAAAAGATGGTGAGTATATAGTTACTTTACAACTCTTCAAGGTTTTCTTAGGCTAACCGACAACACAGGACCAAAAATGTAGGATAAACTATTTAATTGTGTAAAAATGCATTACCCTAATTTTGGGCAGGGTCGAAAAGTGAAAAACATTACAAATACCAAATCTCTAGCTACAAAACAGTTCGTCATTGAAACTGGTGAGTCAGGTAGTGAAATCTGAAACCACACCTGTAGCTTTTAGTACTTAGTAAATATTGGTCAGTCAATTGGTGGCAAATATTGGTCCCAAAATTGGGGCAGGACAATATCATTCGAGGACATTGTTGGTTCTATGAACCACTTGTTACAAGGTTTATTGTTGGGTCTGCATCGTGTTTTTTTTTTCTATTTTAGTTCGAATTGGGTTGCCAGTGTCATTTTTATTTGACGTGTGTTTTCTTTCATAGACAAACTGATTTTGAAAAATGAATGCAGATAATGTCTGTGTCATAAACAAGTTAGTTTTTCTTTTTATTTCATTGGCATCATCTTAAACATTTGAAGGTGATTCCTTTTTTGTTTTATTTGCGAAGCTTGTTTTCAAAATTAAATCTTTATCTATGCAAGACTATTAAAACTGCATATAAAATTAAAGCTTTGATAAAGAAAGTTAATTTATGTTCAAAGATTTATCTTTATTGTCATGTTTGATATGATACCGATGGAATGGTAGATAATAGAGAATTTTACTGAAACATTCACGCTTATCAAATTATAATACATATCTGGTGATTTTGCAGCAATCAACGGTTTGAAACAGTTTCTATTCGTAATCATCCAACATAAGATTACGAAAATATGGAAAATCATCATCATCATTTCAGCCGAAAGATGTTCACTGCTGGACATAGGCCTCCCCCAAGCGTCGCCCCACTGATCGGTCCTGTGCGTTGCGCATCTACCGGCTGCGCTAAACACGCTATGTCAAAATTAACAACAAACAATTTTCAAGAGCAATAATTTTCCATTAGGTTTGAATTTATCAATATGATGATTGCGATGAATACACAAATCCTAACTATAATCATTCAACGATTGTAATCAATAAAATCAATCTATGACTACAATTTTGGTCTTCCCGTAATATATTATGATATTCATGACGTCTAATGGAAAATCTACTGTCATTGTGATCCAATAAAGTTCCAGTTTCGCTATGTCAGTGACACTAAAACCACTGTGCTCGAAAATCTGCCTTTAGAATTACTATTAATAATAATTAATATTAATAAGTTCATTTATTTTCTCTCACAATGGTTTTAGAACTAATCAGTTTAAAAAAAAATAATAATAATAATATTGAACGCTATTCCTCTCTCCTAGACACTGACTGTATCTAGAATGTTGCTGAGCCCGACAGGGTCCAGAATTGTTTCTCTAGCTTATATTTACCACCTATGTGTACATTATGGATGCAATAAATTTAATTTGAATTTAAATGTATAAATTCACATTGTGAGAGCTGATGCCTGATGTAGGTTTAGTTAAAACCTGTGTTACAGGTCACCAGGCCCCACTTAGTGGCCTCATGCAAATTAACAGGCAGGTACCAAGTATTTCCACTAAAAATAAATAAAACAAAAAAAAAATATGAAAAAGAAAATAAAAGTAACAACAAAAGCAGTCAAAGGGTGTGTGGTGAATGGTGGTGACTGTGTATGTCAATTGTGGTAAATTTGTAGGTGAATTATGGTAAATGTGCAAGTGAAACGTGTAGCTGAATTGTGGCAATTCAGTGGATGTATTGTGGTTAAGAGCGGACTCTAGTCGGTAATATAGTCTATTGCCGTCGCGTCACCTCCAACCTCACCCCGTAAAGTGCGAAAGGGACAACTGCAGCTCAGGCTGATTTTACCTACAAAAACATTGACTAAAAGACGTTTCGTATTCTGCTGTTTTCTTCATGAAAACTGCTCTGATCTAAAAAATTCTCATATCAAAATTTAGAGGAAAAGTATATCTATGCTCCTATCATCCTTTTTTTGTTAAAAACTTGTAAATTTTGTCTGAAAGTCTTCTGAACATGGCGGTAAAAACGGGCATTTTTTTCGGATTTTTGGATTGTCATATTTCTTTTTGTGATTATGTTTTGGAAAAAAGGAAATGATAGGGGCACGTATTAATTAGACCCAGATTTTATGGGGAAAAATCATTGCTCTAGAGGCATTATCCACGAAGAAAACAGCAGAATGTTTTTGTATGGAGAAAGTTTCACTAGAGTCCCCTCTTAAGGTGGTGAATGTGTTGGTGTAGGTGAATGTGTTGGTGTAAGTGAATGTGTTGGTGAATGTGAATGTGTTGGTGTAGATGAATTGTGGTAAATGCGCTTAAAATTTAAATCAGGAATATGGAACCATAAGAGCATACAATATCGAATTTCGCAACAAGGATGTAGAGCGGTGATGGAATTTATTTAATTATCTGAAGCTGAATCTTTAAATACTATTTGAGATACTTGAAAATTCTATCGTCGCCGCATCAGTGTCGCTGCGTTAGTGAACCGCTTTACTCGGAAATCAACTTTTAGAGCAGGCCAAATTCTCTATTAAGGCGGTACCCCGAGCAAAACGCCGCGCAAGCCGTTTTTGTGCTGTTTTGAGGAGCTATCTACTCGTTATTTAAAAAGAAATATCAATTAATAAAAATACATTAAAATTCTACATAATATTGATTCTAAAATGGAAGATTTAGTTTTTTTTAAATGTTGTATATATTTCACTAATCTCCTTCAAAAAAAACATGAAAATGAGAAATAATTATTGATATTAAGCATCTCTTCGAAAAGTGTACATTTTTTTTTTTTGTACTAGCACTAATAGATAGACAATTTAATAACGAACAATTTTGTAGATTTTTTTTTTCAAAAGACCAAAATTCGATTTTATAAAGATTTTATTCTAAAATCTGGGCGTATTCACTACTGTAATTCATGCGCCACCAGTGCCGCTAGACCAATAGGAATGCTCATATCTCATGCCGATTTTTTGGTCAGGTTACCGTCTTAATGACTAATTAAAACTCATATCTATCTACTCATAAAATGAAGTCAGGACAACAAATCGTTACAACTTCATTAAAACAAAATAAGTGCAAATCTCAGTGTTGATGGTGTTACAATATATTAGCATGAAAAAACGATATGCATACAAAATTACTTACAAGCACGTGGCGACCCGCATATAGGCACATATATGATGTATATATAGGTATATAAATAAGTGCATTTGCACAATGCACTGCAGTATGTGCCGGAAGCAATTCTTGCATCAATCACTGTTAAGTGAGGTTTACATGAAAAACTGGTGTCTCAGATCATAAATTTTGCTTTTTTTTAATTGTTTTTGATAGGTTTACGTTTGACATTATCTGTGATCGACCATAGAGCATGCTTACCTAAAAGTAACCTTTTCAATTTTGCCTTATAGACGAAGAAGGTTATATTATAGCTATCAGGAAACTGAATTCTGATTCTGCCCCCAACACGACCCACTGATTCTGGCGGGGAATCCCACTACTTACGTGTACGCACAGTGAAAGTACCCACCTATGGAATTATCCGGCGTTGGATGGAAAGACCCGCAACCTCCATTGAAAAGGGAGGATCCCCCGACCAGACGGGTGAATTGTGTCTGAAGCTTAAGGGCCTAAAGTTGTTGTTGGACTAAAGTTGTTGTTGGACTGTTATTAATCGCGCGGAGAACGTTCTTTGCGCATATTGGATTTCAGTGACGTCATGTCTTTCTAGGGTTCCGCAGCCAAATGACAAAAAACGGAACCCTTATGGATTTGTCATGTCTGTCTTTCCGTCCGTATGTCACAGCCACTTTTTTCCGAAACTATAAGAACTATGCTGTTGAAACTTGGTAAGTAGATGTATTTTGTGAACCGCATTAAGATTTTCACACAAAAATAGAAAAAAAAACAATACATTTTGGGGGTTCCTCATACTTAGAACTGAAACTCAAAAATTTTATTTCATCAAACCCATACCTGTGGAGTCTATAGGTCTTCAAAATTGGTATTGAGGTTTCTAACATATTTTTTTCTAAACTGAATAGTTTAGAAAAAAATGATAGCGAGAGACACATCCAAAGTGGTAAAATGTGTGTGTCCTCCCCCCACCTGTAACTTCTAAAATAAGAGAATGATAATACTAAAAATATATGATGTCCATTACCATGTAAACTTTCACCGAAAATTCGTTTGAACGAGATCTAGTACGTAGTTTCTTTAATACGTCATAAATCGTAAACCGCGATGTTACTTGCTGCTACGGAACCCTTTATGGGCGAATCCGACTCGCACTTGGCCGCTTTCTTTGTAGTTCGTACGTGACGATATAGATGCCGATGCCGCTACAAAAATATGCCAAAACGTTTTGTGCGTATGGAATGATGATGACCGATGACGTATCTCCGTACGTCCTGGGTTTAAATGCTGTTTACACGCAAACTTATGGCTGACGTAAAGGTCAACCGGTCTTAACTCCAACGTGACTAAACCGTAGGTCAAATAAAACTGGTTTTCTTAATCTCGTCCAATAATTATCTGATACAGATACTTGACCCTTTAATAGTAGCACAATGTAGACTAGACAAATCGGAAGTAAATATTAATAGAGGTTGACAATGTCGGTCGTAATATTATATGCGAAGGGACTAATATGTTCCGGTAGCTGTTCCTTGCATATGTTATAGAATATATTATGACTAATATTTTAATGACTAGTTCATGATCTATTGTTTTAAATGCATCAGATAAATGGGACATGTGAGATCAGCGTTTTACATAATATTACGTGAGTGAGTTCAACAAATGCAAGGGTCTTCCCATGATTGCGGTAAAATGTAGAAATTCAGATACCTTTCTACTACTTAAGGTTCCCCTAGTCGACGGCACGAACTATTTTGTGCGTGAGGTTAAAATGCATGCTATCTCATCCGACAACACGTGCGAAAGAGATAGATGATGTGATGAGCAGTAAGAAGCTAGTTCGCGTAGAAATTAGCACTTTTGCAAATTTGTATCGAAATGAATGATGATTTAGGACGAAAACGAGCGCGCGAAATTTTATAAACAGACCTTTGGGAGTCTAGATATCATAAAAAAACGACTAAATGTATATTTTCAAAATAAAATTATTTGCATTGTTGAATTACTAATCTATCCCTGTATGGAGGCCGTTTTGCAATTTTCCTTCTTCTTGTGGTATTTATTTCCGCCCAAAGAAGCGTTAAAATTAGTGTTGAAATATGGAACTTTTGATGCTCATAACTTTCAAATATTATTATTTTTCACTTTTTTGTTTCCAGTATCTGAAATTCTCAGTATTACCTCTCTCAGATGTTTGAATGAAACTTTGAACCATGAACATAATTATATGAGCAAATCTCTACTAACTTTTCCAGATTGTTGGTGAATACAATGAGTGCTTCTTCTATATTGTTAATACCTTATCAGATTATACAGTTTACAACTTCTCCAATAGTTACCAGTAAACTTTTTGATAGGTTTTAGATTTCTTTTTACGGTAGAATCGGTAGGTAATCATAAAAATCCTTTTGTTTTAGTATCTTCGCTTTTGTTTGCAACAAAATAAGAAACAATTATGCAGAAGGAAAGACGTGGTCGTAAAATATTTACTATTTAAGTCACTTATTATTATTTGTAACGAATAAGTTCGCGACGATACCAAAGGAACAATTTTTTTTTTAATTTCTTAAACCGAAATATCTTGACTATACTTCTTATAAGATAGCTTGATCTTTGCGACATATATGTCAAACTGACGTATAACGAATACGTCAGTTTTTGTTAGCCTGTCAAGCGCTATTGTTACTTTGATTTGATTTGATACATTGATTTGTACTGGCAACTGTCGCAGAGATCAAGCTATCTTCTAAGAAGTATAGAGACATTACACCAAAGGGAAAATTGTTCGCATTTTTCCAGGATGACATAGACAATTATTTATATATTTTTATTCGGTATCAGTAATGTCATTGACCTTCTAGTCTACCTCGTGCTACTACGAACCAAAAGCAGATACTAGTTGAAGTATATCAGAAAGGGCGTGTCGACAATCAAATCTTTCATGAAATATATCAGCTATTGGGCAATTTTTCTTCAAGAGTAGGTTTATCTGCTCATGTGACACCGCATCGATGTTTTTTTTAAATTTTGATAAAACAACGTTGCCTTTTTGATGTGTAATGGAATGTTGATATTATGTTTACCGCGGATCTTAATTGTTATTTAGGCATTACGGTGACACAATAAAGAGCAAACATCTGTTTTTTTTTTGTTTTTTTCACTGTTTTTAGGATAAAACGGGATCCTATTGCTAAGACTCCATTGTCCGTCTATCTGTCTGTCACCAAGCTTTATCTCATGAACCGTGAAAGCTAGACAGTTAAAATTTTCACAGATGATATATTTCTGTTGCCGTAATAACAAAAAATACATACAACAGACGTGTTTTTTTGCCGTTTTTTTGCGATAATGGTACGGAACACTTCGTGCGCGAGTCCGACTCGCACTTGGCCAAGTGAAAGGGTCAAGAACGCCCCTTACCGCGATACGTTTGTTTTGATCGTGTTAGCGACACTGCTTTTACTTTTTTTTCGTATCGTTTCGAAATATTGGAATACATTGGTAAACAGGACGTGTTAACGACTTTATTTTTTTGTTGTTATGTGGCGGTGACTATAGCTACGCAACAGAGACACTAAACTAAAATCTATAACTAGAAAAGTTAAGTTTTTTTTATAATAAAATGTTGAATTCTGAATGTTAGGATGTTTATTAATCAATCACGATTCAACGACTGAAACGATTTGAGTGAAACTTGGCATATATATAGGTAGAAAGTAATTAAGTACTTGTTAACCTCTAATATTCTGGTTTTAGTAATAATATGCTCATCGTCCTCAATTAAAAATTGTATTCAGGAAGGAAAAGCCAAGCTTGTCCGGAAAATGCCATAAAAAACAACATAAAATCCTCTGCCGACTATAAAATTACAATTAATCGTTAATTAAACAAGTAAGCATGTTGATTTCTAATGATAAACACTTTTTGACATATCACTAACTGGGTAGAAACATGTCTTATCTTATAAATTATTCTTTTGTATCGATAAACGCGTGTCCATAGAGGAAATGTAGGCTGTGAACCGATATGACCTTAGTCATGCTGCGCTTACACTCGTAAAACTGCTCATAATTATCTCCTTTTTTTTCAATATAGAAAAAAGTGTGTTTGTATTTCAATGAAATGTATTATTTGCCGACTTTTTAGGGTTCCGTACCCAAAGGGTAAAAACGGGACCCTATTACTAAGAATCCGCGGTCCGTCTGTCTGTCTGTCTGTCACCAGGCTGTATCTCATGAACCGTACTAGCTAGACAGTTGAAATGAAATTTCACAGATGATGTATATCTGTTGCCGCTATAACAACAAATACAGAAAACAGAATAAAATTAATATTTAAGGGGGGCTCCCATACAACAAACGTGATTTTTTTGCCGTTTTTTGCGGCAACGAAACGTGTTACGGAACCCTTCGTGCTCGAGTCCAACTCGCACTTGACCGGTTTTTTTATTGATATTAAAAGAGTAAGTATGGAGTTTCTTGTGCGTTCTTTTCCATAACAAGCTACTTGCCGAATGCACGGTAGAATCAATTCTTATTACTTGTAAATTGCTGCTTGGCGGCCTAATTGAAATAAAGTATCTTTGTCTTGTCTTGTCGTACCTAAGAGGTGATCAACTTATAGTCAGAGAATCTTATATAGGAAGACAAAAGAAAGAGGGCCAGCCTGGGGTCTCCAAAAACCTCGCCTAGTCAGGAGCCAGCGCCAATCCCGAAGAAACTAAACAAAGCGAATATGTTTGACTTTATGGATCGTGGAAGATTGTTTCTAAGAAATGACATCGACAGCGAAAATGACATACAAACTAGGAAAACAACAAAACTAAACCGAACAACTAGAAAAACATTCTCAACCCGGCCAGTCACCGTGAGAATGGACGAATACTACCTTCCAAATGCCTCCAACCTTTAAAATAATCTGAAAATAATAATGTTCAGGTAGGCTCATTCAGTGTGGCCTACCTTAAGTGTACTGTGTGGGCTTACCTAGCACAGCCCTAGTTCCTAAACTAGAGCTGTGCAATGCCATGTTTAAAAAAAATATAACTGTTTGGAACAAGAGTTTCAAAGTGATATCAGACACCAGCAATCTGTATTTTGCAACCTCTGTAATAATGAGTTTGTCACTTAGATAGGCAAAGCAATTATAATTTATTTTCTTTGCTTACAACCAAATTTTAATTCGTGTTCCACATTGCCAGTACCCTGGAAAACCTACGGGTAACATTCAAACAATATGCCACTGAATTATTTTCGAATACCGACCAAATAAGGAATACCATATTTCGTGCTACCACATAACCATTTAAGGTCACTGTGACTGAAACCAGCCCGCTTCAGAGAATTCATACAAACACGCAATCAAATAAACTATTCGAATTTTTCATGTTTACGACCACCTATACCGTTTTCTAGTACACCAACCATAATATTATGAGAAATACCGACTATGCTTTGGATGTCGCGAAAGTAAACAAAAACTTCAGGCGAAACCGGCGGCTAAACCTCTCATACTGGTAGGACGCATGCGTCAGAATCGTACCTATAACATATTCGCATATTTCCTGTAAATGCAGCTTTGTGCGAGTCAGCCAGTCGAGTTGACGTGCTGAGTCCCCGCTCTAGCCGTCAGTGCTGTACTGATATTCAGAAATATAGGCCGTTGACAAGTTTACGCGTGCGTGAAAAAAAAGTAATCGAAAGTAATCTCTGTTATTAGTTCGATTAAAAAAAAAACGACGCGGAATTTTGGCGGTTTATTTTGAATTTGGAACTGGAAATATTGTGCCCGCAAGAGACGCTGTTTTGTTTTTTCTATACGATTAATTAGGTAAGTTTTATTTTATTATTATTAAAAACATTTTAAAATTTATTGACCGTTCAAAATATCAAAATATTAACAGAAACGAAAAATACTGAAACAAACCTATCGCGCGCGAATTTTCTTATTAATGGAAAGTACTTTCGGATCATTTTCTTTTCAACAATCAGTCGGTAAGCAGTATGCAGTTTTATGAATCAGATATCCACTATTGTTTTCTTAATGAACGTACATTCTTTCAGTAGATATTGAATAGGGTTTAATTGTTAAATAATAGAATTATCGTAAATACTTGTGGTCTGTAAATATAATCTTTGACAAATATTAGGATTACGATATAGTGTTATAGTGTTTTGATAAATGTTTTACGATGCCATGAATTCCTTTCAAGTAGGTACGTGTCACTCCTGAAATTTTATGAAAATTCTAGCATTTCGAAAAACAGAATTGCAATAACAAAACTGGCAAAATGTGGGCATGCACCTATAGGTAAATACACTTCTACCTAACCTTTTTGCGAATACTGGCGTGATGTCATGTTAAACTTACTTTTTAGGGTTCCGTACCCAAAGGGTAAAAACGAGATCCGTCTATCTGTCTGTCACCAGGCTGTATCTCAGGGACCGTAATAGCTAAACAGTTGACATTTTCACAGATGATGTATTTCTGTTGCCGTTTTAACAACAAATACTAAAATAAATATTTAAGTGGGGCTCCCATACAACAAACGTGTTTTTTTTTGCGATAGTGGTACTGAACCCCTCGTGCGCGATTCCGACTTGCACTTGGCCGGTTTTGTAAGATATAATATTATAAAGTCAGCAGAGAAAGAAATCGAATTTGTAATATATAATAATAATAAATATAATAATTTGAATAGAAGTTTAGATGAAAGTATTTTACAAGATCTTTGCAGAATCAAAATCTAAAGAAATTCGCTAAAACCAAGCAGGACTTAAGTAGATATTATATCCAATAGCCAAGTGACCGCATTTAGTTTAAGTATTTAATAATTAACAAGGGCTTAGCTAGATTACAACTAAGCTAAATATGGCTGATAACAAATTCGCGATAGCCTGTATTGACACATGGTGAGTCTGTCTTTTGTCATGACATATTAATCCAGTCCGTCCAAAGGTTTAATGGAATTTTTATTCTGTGGTTTATTGTTAGAAAATGGTAGTACCTACCTACATATTTGTGTAATTTATGAGCATGATGTTTCATGGAGAATCGTGGCTAAATAATAACAGCCGCACGGGTCGATCTTCAAGGTTAAGCAACGCTTGCCGAGGTCGGTGCGAGGATGGGTGACTATTTCAACATACCTAGTTTCCTCCGTGCCTCGGAAAGCACGCTAAGCCGTTGGTCCCGGCTGTCATTTGAAGATCTTTGACAGTCGTTACGGGTAGTCAGACGCTTGAGATCTGACACCAGTCTTGCCAACGCGTACCGTGTTACCCAGTTACTGGGTTGTGGAGGTCAGATAGGCAGTCGCTCCATGTAAAACACTGGTACTCAGCTAAATCCGGTAAGACTTGAAGCCGACCGCAATATAGTTGGGAAAAAGGCTAGGCAGATTGATTTTGTAATTCATGAGCATGATGTTTCAGTCTTCCCAAACTATTGCAAAATCATCAACGGGCTCCAGAAAACTGACAATCTATCAGCGATAACGGATGTCAAAAGTCCAAAATGAGAACCCGTACCTCGAGCATGGGCATTTTAGAATTTTTTAGCAACCGAATCAGCCCCGAATATCTTAATTTATTAGTGGTCTTTGCAGCACGTCCTTTTCTTCCAAACATCTGCGTTCTTTAAGCCATCTCAGTATTCACCAACTCCTTTCTAGCTTCTCTCTAGAAAGGAGTTGGTGAATACTGAGATGAACTCATTTCTTTTAAACCCTCGACGGAAAAACAGGGATGTTATAAGTTTGACGTGTGTAACTGTGTGTTTGTGTATCTGTCTGTCGCATCATAGCTCCTAAACGAATGAACAGCTATTTTGATTTCGTTTTTTTTATTATTTAAAGGTGACTTTATCGAGAGTGTTTTCGTGGTTCTTAGCTATATGTTAGATGAAAATCGGTTCAACCGTTCAAAGAGCATTTTACAAGCATGCAATCTTTAAAAATTTCAACATTTTGAGATAATAACACCTTGTGGTGGCAAAAGATGTTTCTTAGAATTGACTGAAAGTTAAATAAACCTCTTGTAAACCACTTGATCTGGCACACGGATTAAATGTTACGTTTATCTTCTTAACTGTAGATAAGGAATTTACGAGTTCTTTAGATAGATGTAATCTTTCAGTTGTTATGAAACTACCCACTTAGGTATGTAGGTACAAATTTAACATAAAAGTGATGAATGAGTGGAAAAACAAATCATAGTTGACTGTAAATACAATTGTATTTGTTACTACTCTAGACAACGTGCAGACGATCAGAGATAGCGGTTGTCAAACATCAGAAAAATTCGACCAGAATAATCCCATACTTGTTCGAAAGTCATTACCGTTAATAAAATGTCTCCCGAACACATCATCTTGGCCATTTCCTCTATATTTATTGTAGAAGACACTCCAATTTTCTGTCATCAATTCTATCTAAATACAATGATATATACAGAAGTTATATTTTGCACTTCATTTTGTTTTTCTTGTGAAAATGCGGCCATCTCTGGTACCAGAGATAATAGCCGACTCTGGGAACCCCACAAGCCTATGGCTTGTCTATTTCAGACTTACATTAACTATTAATATTGCACTATTGTCTAAGAAAGTCGTTTTAGCTGTTTAGTTAGTATTAAGTTCTTGTGTAACGACTTGTGAAGTAGTGACACGTTGTTAGCCCATGGCTAATTAGTCAATGTAACTAACACCTAGCATGTTGCAAAATATTGCTGGGTTAAGGGCTTATATTTCCCGTAACCTTTATAGAATCATTGAGCTGAGAATTGATAAATGCATCTTGCTCACTCCTTTCTAGCAATTTAGACTTTCTTTAAGTTTCCTGAACAACTATTAACTCTTTATAGTCAGTAAACTCTTCGTCATATCAATCATCTCTCTGTTCGTCTAGGTTTCATTCTTCTTCTTCGTGTCGATAATTCCTTCACTAAATTTTCTGCGACCAATATTCAGCCACGTCGATAGCCTTACCGCTGGCCTCACAAAGGTCTTGCATGGTGCAGGAGTTTTTACATAAGGAGGTGGGGCATCGTCTGTGGGGTGGTCCCGCAGTCACACTGTGGCTCAGTGGAGTATCCCCATCTGACTAAGTTATGCTTTTATCCTTTCTAAGACTATTTTCTATAAGTTTTAAGGCTAATTCGAGGACCTGTAGATAGTGTGTAATGGAGCATCTGTGCCGCAATGCAAAACAATACTGTTGTTATTTACAAATGTTTACAATAAACCGCACGTTTGGTCAACAGCGTCATCTCACTCCATCCGGACATCACGTCTAAAAATTTATGATCACTTTGTATCTATTTTGGTAAAGAAAAGTCCTTTGTTTGGACGCATAGATAAAGTTTTTCTTTGTCTATGCGTCTATGGTCGGTGTTTCACAGATATGCAGATTTATTAATCTAATCTGCTCTGTTAAGGTTGAACTAGTCGACGGCACGAACTATTTTGTGCGCGGGGTTAAAATGCATGCTATCTTATCCGACAACACGTGCGAAAGAAATATATGCTGTGATGAGCAGTAAGAAGCTAGTTCGCGTACGAATTAGCACTCTTGCAAATTTGGATCGTAATGGATGATGATTTAGGAAGAAAACGAGCGCGCGAAATTTTATAAAAGACCTTTGGGAGTCTAGATATCATAAAAAAACAACTAAATGTATATTTAAAAAACAACATTATTTGCATTGTTGAATTTCTAATTTATCCCTGTATGGAGGCCGTTTTTCAATTTTTCTTCTTCTTATGGTATTTATGTCCGCTTAAAGATGCGTTAAAATTTGTGTTAAAATATGGAACTTTCGACGCTCATAACTTTCAAATATAATACTTATTTACAATTCTCTTTTCATACAGGACTAGATAATGATGAGACAAATAGTTTATTTTAAACGTACATCGTCAAACAGTGGAGTAATCTCTAGACTACGTTTGTATCGAAGAATTTTCGACTAGTGTAACCTTAATGGTGCTTCTAGTTAGGGCTTGGTTTCAAATACATAAGTAGGTAAGGTAAACCAGATTCAGGCATAGTTGTGTAGCGATAAACTACTCGAAATAGCTAGTAATCAAAATGTGCCTACAAAAAAACCTTGGTTCGTGTTATTCGGATATTGAAGGAAAAAACTGCTTACATACAGCCTACCTACTCGTTTACAGTTTTTTAACCTTACAAAGGAAAGGTTAAGTTCATTACACTCTAGGTCGTGGATTAAAATTTTTGCTACATTTTTAAATGGTACTACTACATTATGTCCGAAATACTTATGAACATTCCCCTTTATAAAACGATATTATTTACCAGCATCTAATATTTTTCCAGAATTTCGCTACCAAACAAAATTCAAATTCTTAAAATATTAAAATATCAGCTGTTCAGTGCCTTTATCAACCCTCGCCGGAAAAAGAGGGGTGGTATAAGTTTCACGTGTGTTGCTGTGTATCTGTGTATCTGTGTGTCTGTCTGTGGCATCATAGCGCCTAAACGGATGAACCGATTTCGATTTAGTTTTTTTTGTTTGAAAGGTAATTTTGTCGAGAGTGTTCTTAGCTATGTTTGAATAAAATTGGATCAGCCGTTCAAAAGTTATGCGCATGTTACTCAGTTTTTTAAATTTTAAAATTTTACTTGTGTTCGCATAAGTCGACAAAATGTAGGAAACAAACAGCATTTTTTTTAAATCGTCTATATATGCAAGTACCTTATAATCGCCAGACTAAAATAGCGACCAGTCATTTCAATACAAACATTTTCTTTCTTCATTCCATTAATCCAAAAAACATTCATTATTCATAAAATATTTCATTATTCAGTAATCCCCACACAACTCTGAAAACGATTTCCTCTTACATAAAATAAGTACTAAATACATTTTATTGATATCGATTGGCGTCCGCATTCCTGAACAAATCGCTATAAATTACACATTTTACACGATGTTTTATTGTCAACTGTTAATTGAAAGTATCGTAGGAAACTTGGTAGAAACCGATAAAAGTTCATAGTTGTAGACGTTATAATAAAACTGTTCCCCGGACATCGACTAAGGAATTCAAGCAGATTGGTACCGCGTTGTACAATATTTTTCTTAACATCCCCCTTGCACAATCTTCTTAATTAATTATTCTCTGTTGACAAAAAATAGGTTCTACAGTAAGTTGTTCCCGATTAGTAAAGAAATGCATTTTGTCTAGATGTTAATTACAGAAAAGAAACGTTTGAATGAGGTTATCTAGACAATCCCATTAGTTATCAAAAGCAAGTGAAATCTGTGAGTATTCTTCTACATTTAAGTGTATATTGAAATAAGTTTTGTTGCTGTACAACGTCGGAATAGTAGTCACAGCGAATCTTTGTGTCTCTGAAATTGGCTCTGCGAACCATTGCGCAAGAAACAGTTTATAATCGAGAATACTGCATAGAGTAAGCGAGATAGAACGACGCAACAAACATAAGAGAGTGAAAGAGGTTGTTATACAATGCTATCTTCTACTTCAACATTGACACAAAAATAACAACTGCGCAGGATCTTGCGGCAAACTTCAGAGACACAAAGATCCGCTGTGACTGCTGTACAACGTCGGTCGGTACCAAAGCTCTTCAAAGAAAGTGGTTGATCACCTTTCAACAGGAAATTAGTAAGTCAGGCTTAGACGGTAAATACTAATACTTTATTTGGTCATATTTATAATGGTAATAAGGGTAGTACAAAACCAAAGACACGATGGAATAGTTCTGTGAAAGATGATATTACTTGAAATGACGATAATTAGAGAATTCAGAAGACACAACTTGCTGCATCGACCGCAAATAAATGGGGAGGAGGAGTGCATGTACAATATGACTTCATTGATATTATTTATGATGTTATTGTTATACTAATAACAATAAGAACCACGTTTATAAAAGAAACCATTCATCATATCGGTTAAAACGATAGCCCATATAAAGCAAAGTTATGTCTGTAGCCAGACGATTCAGTTTGACCCATTTCTCTTGACTTACTTTAAATGAGACGATAAACGCTTGATAGTCTGTTTTCTTCTATATCAAGGTTAGTATTTCATAGGTCAAGGGTGGGAATAAAGTTCAACTTTATCCTTTATTATCTACTATATGAATATGATGGATTGACAATTTGACATAACTGTCTGCATTTTATATGATGTTTCATAATATTTAAAGTTATATGTCATCATCATCTTCCTGCCCTTATCCCATGTTACTTGGGGTCGGCGCAACACGTTTTCTTCTTCCATACCGTTCTGTCCCCTGTTACGCTATTACTGACTCCCTTTTCCTTCATATCACTCATCACACAGTATATCCATCTTTTCTTTGGCCTTCCTCTTCCTCTCCATCCATCCACATTTATATTCATAACTCTTTTAGTAACATGCGCCTCAACCCTCCTCATCACATGACCATACCTACCCTTTAACTTTTCTGCCACTGGTGCCACTTTCAAACTGCCGCTAAAGTGATGTATTTTCTTGTATTCTTAATTGTTTCTTGTATTCTATTTAATATTGTTACAACATAATTATTTAGTTGTTGTTTATGGATTAATGACATTGCTATTATATTTACTATCTGTGTATTAATTTGATAACTTATCATAATTATGCCTGTTCTCAATGTTATATGTCAAAAGACAGATTATGTCAAGATACGGGTATTTTTCATACGTTTTTACATAGTTTTGGTTTCAGGTATCTGTGTAGGTAGTTCTATCCGGTATTTTTATCATCTGACTAACTTTTTCTTACGGCTACTCTCCCGTGGCGTTTCCCGCAGGAACTGTGCATTTTCTAGGGATAAAATGTTCAATAACAGTATAATAATATTAGTTTAGATTTCATATATTTCAGACCGACCACCGACTGTTAGACAATTCATATAGGCCTACCAGTAAATGCTTTAACTAATTAATATTAATGCTTTGTGTTTAAATTTGAAGAGATGCTAAAGGTATTTTTTTATAGACTACTAATAAGAATACAGGAATTAAGTTTTTTACAATGCATGTCCTCGAAAAGAGCGGTTTTCCAAGCATCCACACTGTGCGGAAAGTGTCACTTTTTTTCACTAGTGCTTTTTACTTTCCTGTACTTTTTTAATTTTTAACTCCAACGTCAGCCCGACGCATAGAGTTTTTATTATTTGAGAAAAGTTTTAAAAATTAGTTATGTACAGATTATCATTCATATAAAAGGTAAAATAAAACTAATATTTTATTTTAGGCGTTTTTAATTACTCTAGATTTTGATTTTGATCAATAAATTAATTTTAAATATTCATTAAATATGTTTGGCAGAACGTATATTTTGCTTGTGCCTTATTGCGTTACGATGTGACAGCTATTCGCACATGCGCAGTAGATATGTCCGAGGAACTATTAGTTAATCTGTGGGTATGCCGAACGCGCTTGAATAAGCCCGCCATTTTATTAATTTCATTTTATTAATTTATTTATTTCCTCGCACAATGCATAGTAAAATGTTGTATGATACACGTACGGAAGATGATACCTTCCGCACTTGTAGCATAAATAACTATTTTACTATTAGGTACTTATGTTTTGTACTATAATAAAAATAAAATAAAAATAAAAAAGCCTTTATTATTTCCCATCCTTAGAGTTAACAGATGTGTGTATATATAAATAATTTTAGTATATTACATTTTTTACTTTGTTTTGCACACACTTAAAATTTTCATTTTTCTAGTAGTACTATTTGTACATAAACTGTGTATCGAATCGTTTTCTTTATTGTAAGCACCTTTATTAGTAGACGTGTTTACGTCTACGACTCACACACAAAGGGCAATGAACGAACATACGGTACTTAGAAATAAATACCGACATACCTACATACATATATTTTATCTCTAAATGATATATATTATCTATATTATCATCATTTACGACGCATAGGATTATAAAGATAGTCTAGATAGGCGATAGGGGATATATTCGCGGGACTCTGGACTTATCATACGATATAGCATGTGATAAATTGTCCTATCGATATCTTGTAACAATCTTATTGTAATAATAACCTTAATATATATAATTAGGTAGCTGAATAACACGAATATTGGCTCAATGTTATGGCTATAATGACCCATGGACTCCTCGTAGGACTAATAAAATATATTTAGCAATGGCGTCTCCTAATACCAGCCACAATAATACTGTCCAAAACATGGCCCATTTGTTGCAGCTCTCCTACTGCTCCTTGTGCCGATGCACCTGCTCTATTGAGGACGTATTGTACACCAGTGATGCCGATATAAACGAGGCCACCTACTGGGCACAATCTGTCTTAGGGTTTATTCACCATAGACTCGAAAACAAGAAGAATACAGTCAGGAAACAAGTCCCACAATGTCGCTTCAATTTTGTTTCGTTTAGGTAGTGGTTTGAAATTAAACAATAAATGAGGGATGATAAAATTAATATTGCGTAGCAAATATTGCGTTTCACTTAACAATAGTACATTAATAATTTTAATACATATTATTTTCGTCAACGTCCTGTTATAATCGGCGGAACCACTTTCCTGCTGTTGTTTGTTGTAGTTTGTAGGTTTATTAAATTAGTTTGTTAAATTATTAACCTTAATGGATTAGTGCCTATGTTAATCAAAGCTTTAAACTAAGTACATTAGTTTATTTGAAGAGTTTTTATAGATCAACTTTGCTACATAGACTTATCTTTAGAACGTATATATTTTTATTATTTAGTTACCTATATATGCCTTCACATCACAAATAAGGTTTGTGGAAATGTAAATAAAAAACCGCTAAGTGCCCAATTTGCTTTTTTTCTGTCCCGAATTGCGTGTCAAACTTCTTATTATAGGTATAAGTACTGCGGAGCTTGTTCACCACCTTATTCGTAAAAAACATGATGATACAAAATTGCGGTCACTTTATGTGGGACATGCCCAAAAAAAACCAGTTGTGCCCGTCAGTGCAGACAAAGCCATCTTTAAAATCACCAAAGTTTGCCAAACAATCTTTCATTGGCACTTTTGGGGTAGGATTTTCACATGTGTCACCCAGTTAGCCGACTCCAACAAAATTGCGTTAACTCTAGGCAGATTGACTGGGATAAGATTATTGAATATCCTCATTGAAGCAAAATATAAATCAACAAGTAAAATTTTAAAAGCCCCCGACACATTTTTCCATCTAGTAGTAGACAAGCTTCTATCGACAATCTATCGAACACGTAATTAAGATTAAGACACAATATCTTGCGGGAGTAGCCCGATTCAAACAGTAAAACGCCCATAACTTTTGAACGGCTGAATCGATTTTCATCAAACATAGCTTAGAACACTCTCGATAAAGTCACCTTTCGTAAAAAAACAAAATCGGTTGATCCGTTTAGATGATTATTATGATGCCATAGACAGATACACAAATACACAAACACGTCGTACTTATAACACCCCTCTTTTCCCGTCGGGGATAAAAAAAAAAGTGTGTGCAATATGCATTTAAAAAACTAATTCATTGTTTTCTATGCCAAAGAAACTCCAAAAACAATACATGTAACGTACGATACGGACGTACTCTACATCCGTGCGGAAACGGACGTTGAGAAAGGTCGACTGCTACATATACGCTTCACAATACCACAAACTGCACATAAAATTCTTCAACTACCGTCATTTGACGAATATGCAAATGTGGATGTCACTTTTTTTATAGCGTGCAGATGACACTTCCTAATGTAATTAGCAAGTAGATATGTCGTCTTCATTGACTAGTTAGTATGTAGTTTTTCCTTGACAACCTTTCATTATTTTTTCTACAAGGTGAAGAGTAACGTGATATGCAAATGGTTAGTAAAATTCGAAACTCTGGAGAAAGTTCCTTTTGAGTGAATGAATATTTGAAAAGTTATCGAAGATTTTGCGATGCAGACTTATTGATACCTAGTTAACATACCGATATACATATAATAAAGAAAAAAGACATTAGGGTAAAAGTAGTTACAGGAAAAAAGAAGTAAAATCGTTTGACCCTTTTGCGGATCCTTATGATTCTAATTAGGTAGATATTTTACGTAGCACTTTGAAGAAGGCTAAAAACAGGAGCAAACGAATTATCGTTATTATTACAGGTGTATTTCAAACAATAAAACAGGAACAGAACATTATAATCAAAATTTAGAGCAGACAGACTGACAAGAATCTAACTATTAACAAAACGGAAGAAACGCTGTCTTCAGATCAATAGATGAAGGTGAATGCACAGACAACGCCGGGGGGCATCAAATATTCTAATAGTATTTTATATAACAAGCAATACATTTAACTATCTATATCAATATGAATGCCATGTGATTGGAAACGATGACATAAATGCAAATCCGAAAGCAATAAAAATGAATTTCTCGACAGGTTTTGAAAACGATGAGTGTTTATTTCCAAAGAAAGGCTTCAACATCACGGGCATTCTTGTGTCTTCAAATATGTCCTACTACAATGCTTTCAAATGTCCCACATCTCCATAGAGGACATTGCAAGCCTCCTTCCCAAAAGGATCACGTTGAAGATACTACTCAAAAAATTGTTTTGTTAAATTTAGACATTAAATGTAGCAATGTGCAAAGTCGCCTTTTCACTAAGTAGATTTAAAAAAAAATGAAGTAAGTAAACAAAGAAAACTTAGGTAAATCAGTGATTTTCAGGCATGCCGAGATTGATTTCATTATTCACTATCTTATGTATATTCTATTTCGGTTCTGTGACTTATCTAGTTATCTCATAGGAACCGGAATTCGGGCTAAAAGTAAACTATGACATTACGCGACAGTGTGACATCTTACAGTGAAAGATCCTGCTACAAATAATTCTTCATCTTCATCATATTTGTTTCTATGTTTTATCGAAAACATGACATCATTCCTAAATCCCTGTCCAAAACTATCTCCGACAGATCAAGTCTATTATTGATCTGAAATTCTGAAGATAAAGCACAATCACTATCTCAAAGATTTCTCTGCTCAAGATATATATTCGCTAAGACCCCACTCGAAAAACATGTCAAGATCGATTTGCACATGCAAAATACAGTTTATGTTTTAAATAATAGTTTTCTTTTAAATAAATAAAAATGTTTGGATCAGGCTTTGGATCAGGTTTTGGACTTGGGACCTTTACGTTGTTGAGTGTACCAGTTCTGGGACCAGCTGTGATAACGGGAGCCATTTTGACAAATACCGTGACGTCAGTTGCCAGTTCTGCCGGAAAATCTTCCGGTTATCGTTCCAGTTATCCTTCAGGATTTTCATATACGGTACCAACTACTTTATAATTTTCAATTTTTCTTTTGTCTTTGCTATACTTATTATTAATAGGTAAGCCATTGAAATCATTAACCAGGGTGCCCTTCGATCTATTTGGATGTTCACTTGCCATTTTTCAATTGCTGTGGACGTTGTTGAAGTCTTTTTCATTTCGTTCGAATAAAGACCAACTGGGGTTCATTCTATAAAGTTTTTCTGTATTTAATTCTTATAAAGACATTGTTTGTCTGTCCTTTTATTTAACTTTAGATTTACCTACTTTTAGCAGTTTGTTTTTGAAATACTTTTCAAGTAGTTTATCCCTGGCACGAATTTAATTTCGAAACACTGAGATTGTGTATTTGCTCAGTCTTATCTGCCAGCAAAGTCCAAATTCTTAAGTTTTATCTGTGAGTGACATTTGAGAGAACTATCAATGTTTTGAAATCGCTGAGATGTTGTGACAATGCATAGACTGACAATGAAGATAGGCATTTGTGTGACAGGCATTGTTCTCTTCCTAGAGATTGGTGAATTAATAGGACATATTTAGTTCTACCTATGATTCCTCTTACGGAAGAATTTGCTTCTAACTTTCTACTTGTACTTGAGAATCTATCTTGGGAGGACTAGGGAAATCGAATATACTATAACCCTCTTACTAATAAACGCGGAATAAAGTTATACCAAGTATAAACCTATGAAAATGTATGGGTATACCTTTGTTATACCTGGTATAACTTTATTCCGCGTTTATTTGTAAGAGGGTACGTGTATAGAGAAAACATTGTGCACCTGTTTAAGCATTATTGCATTTACTAAAGTTTATAATATTGGTGAATGAGCCAGAAAGCTAAAATTTATTTCACGAGGCATGACCGAATTTTGAACACTCTTCTATAATAAGTTAGGCAATTAAGGCGCTATATACGCCCCAATCTTAAACGCAGTACTGGCCGTGCGCCCGCTCGATGCTAAAATATCAATATTGAACCTTCTTTTGAAGAGTTTTGTTTGCAAAATATTATTTGATTTACATATGCTATGTATGTTATGAAGCAATTCCAGCCATAAATATTTCTGTGTAAAAATATTTTTAAACATCCAAGTCGTTTTGGAGGAGTTTTCAAAACTTGCGAAAAAATATCGTGTTGTTAATTATTTTTTTAAAGCAAAACTATTAGTAACACGAAAAAATTTTGTGTTCAAAATTATGTACATGAATCAATAATAAATATATATTTTTTCCAAACCTTTTAACCGAGCCGTTATTAAGGAGTATGCTTTAGTAAGTTACCGTTTGACGGGACTAAAGGGTATGTAGGCCCTTAATTGTTATTTTTACCATGCAGATTCGTTTCAAGGTGTTTGTCTGCGAGGTGTATGCCGCGAGTTTACATTATAGAGTTTACTTACTTCATTTTTGTTGCTTTCATCAACCTGCCTGCACTTATCTACATCTACATATCTTTATGTATGAGTCTAGATACCTGTCACTGCCTTTGTCACCGATACCGACCCATGTTATCATTATCACCAATAAATACTTTCGGAGATTAGCGAACGGACACAATTTCGCTCAATTCTCGCTATAAATAAAGAGGAATTTATCTCCAGTGCTGAATTAGTCCATCTTTTTTTTTTGCACACTTTAAACTGCAGATACTTCGCAAAACTAATCATAGTTATGTAGGCTATAGAAATAAGAATTGTCTTTCAATAGTGCCAAATTGTTATATGATCTTCTATAAGCTTAAGAGTACTTGTGTATTTAGGAAATCCGTTCATTTAAATAAATATATATATCACATGTGTTTAAATGCATATTTGCGAGCTGGCTGACCAAAACCAGATGTATCCTCCGACAGCACAGCATGATTTTCTTCCTGTTTACGTCTTTTTAGTCCGCTTCTTAAGCAGTCGGGTTTTTTGAATTTTTTAATTAACTTTTTTATTTGTAACATTTTATTTAACAATTTTTTTTCGAATTAGTTACATTTTAACATATGAGTGTCATATATTTTTGAAATCACCTCTTAAATCCCTTTACTTTGATACCCAGCACGATGGGTTTGAATCAGAAAAAAAAATAAGGACCCCACAATATGGCGCTCAAAATTCGCCATTTTGCTATTTTTTAATTTTAATGTAGTCAGTGACACTTGCAAGGTTAAGACGAATTGCTTGACGTAAGAATCATCAAAATCGGCCTACGCGTTCGGTCTCTAGAACCCCACATAGGAACTAAAATACATAGGTACATAGACTGATAAACACATTAGGTACCATCCTAAGGTAGTCGGGTAATAAAAAACTTTGGCCCACACTAGGAATTTCTTCTATATCGCGGGTACTTTTACAAACATTTAAGCTCACATACACAAGACACACAGATCCGGAATAAGTATCTGTAGGACATACAAATATTTGTTCCGTGCGGGAATCGAACCCGCCTGCTGCCTACAGCGCCAACCGTGTCGTCAATCACCTACTCGAATTCGATTCGTAATTTTACTAATTCATTTTTTTATCCATCAAAATAATCATGAATCAAATATTACTGAGTGCACTACCCTTAATTGCTCTTTTCAAATATAGTTTTAAGTATGTGTCATCGGCAGCCTAATTGTGTAAGTGAATTCGGCAAAGGAAACAATCTGTTTCTTTTCCAAAATCGACTTTTTGTATTTCGAAAAGTCGTTTTTGAGAAAGAAACAGATTGTTTCCTTTGCCGAATTCAATTACACAATTTGGCTGCGGGTCTGGATCGGACAGTCTGAGCTTAGTAGACACACAATATCATATTTGAAAAGACTTGAAAAATTTATTTAAATAAATAAACACAAGACTTGAAAATGGACCACAACGTGGAACGAATAGCAAAACAAAACAATAATGACCAATTGTTTTGCAAAAAAATTCGCTACCGTTGCGAATACAAAATAATACAGCACAGGTGTTTAGTTTCTAGCAAAAACACGTTAATAGGTGTAAAATTTTCAGCTGAAAAGTTAAACAAATTCTTTCTTCCTTAGTAAGGAATAGTTGACATAGCTGAGTGCTCTGAATTGGAAGTTGGATCCCGAATAGGCAGATAGCCTTTTATAATGGAAAAAAAACATTTTCACAAAAAAAAACTTAATTCAAAAAATCTAAAAACCCGACTGCTTCAAAAGCGAACTAAAAAGTCGTAAACAAGGAAAAAATCATGCTGTGCAGTCGGAGGATACATATTCGGGGGCTGGCTGACCAAAATCTGGTGTATCCTCCGCCTGCACAGCATGATTTTTTCCTTGTTTACGACTTTTTAGTTCGCTTTTGAAGCAGTCGGGTTTTTAGATTTTTTGAATTAAGTTTTTTTATTTATAACTTTTTAGTTCGTTTTTTTTAGAATTAAATACATTTAAACTTATAAGTGTTATATATTTTTGAAATCACCTCTTAAAACCCTTTATTTTGATACCCCACACGATGGGATTGGAAAAAAAAAAATTGGGCCCCCACAATATGGCACCCAAAATCCGCCATTTTCCTACTGTCCAATTGTAATGTAGCCTATGACACTCGCAGGGTTAAGACGCATCGATTGACGTATGAATCATCAAAATCGGTTAACGAGTTTGGTCTCTGGAACGCCATATAGGAACAAACATACATACATACTTACATACATACATAGACTGATAAACACATTACCCTCCTTCGGCAGTCGGGTAAAAAATAAACCGTCTTCAAAAGCAAAACACTGAAAAGTACAAAATACCTTTCGTTTCAGAAGTCGGTGTCTTTGGTACCTCTTGTTTTTATCATTTTTCAACAGTGACTGAGCAATTTCTATAATACGGTACCTAAAGAATTGTCAAAATACCCATAATAACTCAATTTACACAAACGTGCTGTATGTCGCTAAGGAGTTCGGTTGTATGCTCCATATCTTGAAAACTTCTGAACCGATTTTGATGCAACTTGCACTGTTCCCTAAGTTGAGAGATACTTAATCCAATAAAAAAAGAATGATCACGATCCGATAAGTAGTTTCGGCGAAATACGTGGACAAACCTACATACAAACATACACTTATGAAGCACACGAGTTTAGAAGTCCACATACCAGGCCCCTCAGAAAGTATTGCGAAAAAAAGTTTTTATATATGGGAGACTGGCCAGTTATAATGTTTTTCGAAAATATGATTATTTATAAGTAAAAATAAGTAAGTTCCAATTTCAAAATTTCCCTCCACATTTTTTGCGAGTTAATTCAAAGTATTGTGTCTCACTGAAATATGGATCTGCGCCGGGAACATTTTAGAGCTATGATTTTATACGATTTCAAGTGTCGCCTGAAACCGGAGGAATCGTACGATAGACTTCAAATGGCATTCATGGATGAAGGCCCTTCCAAGGCAACCGTGTATCGTTGGTATAACGAATTCAAGCGCGGTCGACCAACTTTGGGGGATGACGAAAGAAGCGGTCGCCCTTTGACGGCTGTTACCGAAGAAAACGTGCTAGCAGTGAAAAATTTAATCCAAGACAATAGGCGAATTACATATCAGGAGATTCAACACATATTGAAGATTGGATCGGGAAGCGTTCACGAGATTCTACACAGCCATCTTCGCGTGAGGAGGATAGTATCACGCTGGGTGCCGCACAACCTCACCGATGCTCAGAAGCAGGCCCGGGTGGAATGGTGCCGTGATATGCTTAACAAATTTGAAGCAAGCTCGTCTCGGCGTGTTTACGACATCGTTACAGGTGATGAGTCCTGGATTTATCAATACGACCCAGAAACCAAGCGCCAGTCGACTGTTTGGGTGTTTCAAAATGAGCCAACGCCTACCAAAGTGAAGCGATCTAGAAGCGGGGGTAAGATTTTGATCGCTAGCTTTTTTAATTTGACTGGCCACTTGGTATCAATTCCCTTACGGGATCAAAGAAGCATTAGTGCCGAATGGTATACTACCAAATGTTTGCCAGAAGTTTTCTCTGTTATAAGCAACAAGCGACCAAACACAGGGCTCCGCGGGCTACTGCTCCACCACGACAATGCACCTGCGCACACCGCACTCAAAACGAGGGACTTCCTGGACACCACGCCAGTCAAACTCCTGGGTCACCCTCCTTACAGCCCTGATCTAGCACCGTGTGACTTCTTTTTATTCCCAAAAATAAAAAATCAGCTCAAAGGGATACAATTTTCGTCGCCGGAAGATGCGCTGGCTGCGTTCGAGCAGGCTGTAAACGAGGTGTCTGCGGCGGACTGGAAAAAGTGTTTTGAAAACTGGTTTAGGCGCATGAATCTTTGTATAGAGGCTGGTGGAAAGTACTTTGAAAAGATTTAATAAAAATATATGTACGTATAGAACATTTTTTTTTAGTTTCGCAAAACTTTCTGAGTGTCCCACGTATGTGAATATAGTGCAGTTTCAACAATTTTACATTGCATAAATACGTGTAGAATTGATTACCTTCGTTTTTTAGAAGTCGGTAAAAATAGCTTCAACTTTCTGACTGTAAACGGTTTAGTTAACAAATGCCTTGAGTTTGAGTTGTTTTTCAGCTTTTTGGTGATTTTTACCCGACTGCCGAAGGAGGGTAATGTGTTTATCAGTCTATGTATGTATGTATGTATGTATGTAAGTATGTATGTATGTTTGTTCCTATATGGCGTTCCAGAGACTAAACGCGTTGGCCCATTTTGATGATTCATACGTCAATCGATGCGTCTTAACCCTGCGAGTGTCATAGGCTACATTAAAATTGGACAATAGAAAAATGCCTGATTTTGGGTGCCATATTGTGGGGGCCCAAATTTTTTTTCCTTCCAAACCCATCGTGTGGGGCACCAACATAAAGGGTTTTAAGAGGTGATTTCAAAAATATATAACACTTATATGTTTAAATGTATCTAATACGAAAAAAAACTAACAAAAAAGTTATAAATAAAAAAAAACTTAATTAAAAAAATCAAAAAACCCGACTGCTTCAAAAGCAAACTAAAAAGTCGTAAACAAGGTAAAATCATGCTGTGCAGGCGGAGGATGCACCAGATTTTGGTCAGCCAGCCCGTGAATATGTATCCACCGACTGCACAGCATGATTTTTCCTTGTTTACGACTTTTTAGTTTGCTTTTGAAGCAGTCGGGTTTTTTGATTTTTTTAATTAAGTTTTTTTTACAGTCGTTTATTGGCCTAGGGCCTAGATTATGTTCTGAAATTTTACCATATTCAGCGTGGTGCCTACCTAGGCTAACAGGTAAGATATCTAAAGAATAGCCACTTATCTCATGACGATCTCTATCTCTCAAGATTGAAATTCCACTTCAAATAACAAAAAGGTTGTACATGCACAATTGCAACGCAACATATACATAATCACCAAACATAGCACATTCACTCGTTCCAACGTATTCTGTATTTTCATAACAATATCGTGAAAACATCACATTGTTACATATCGTATTACTTATCTGCTTATATACATACCTATGTACATGCATATCTGGCATCCAGCGTGGCTATAAAATGATATAACTGATAAATAGAATAATTTATTTACAATACGGTAATATTAATTTGCTTTTATATAAATATTAATGAATTTATTTGCATATCTGTTATAAATGTTTTTTCGATTAGTTTTATTTTGCTTGATAGCAGCTTCGATTACGAATATACTAACACTTTATGAACGAGTAAAATTTCAACATTTAAAAAACCCCCGACACATTTATCTTGCGAAAACACCACGATTCAAACAGTAAAACGCCCATAATTTTTAAGCGGCTGAACCGATTTTATTCAAACATAGCTAAGACCACTCGACAAAATCACCTTTCAAACAAAAAAATAACTAAATCAAAATCGGTTCATCCGTTTAGGCGCTATGATGCCATAGACAGACACACAGATACACAGCAACACACGTGAAACTTATAACACCCCTCTTTTTCCGGCGGGGGTTAAAAGCGAAACAGACAGTGACAGATATCGACTTCATTTTATACTATTTAACTAGCGATCCGCCCCGGCTTCCCCCGTGACAAATTATATACAAAAACACTTCTCGTTTCTCCCTCTTTGTATTGGTGAAAACCGCATGAAAATCCGTTCAGTAGTTTTTGAGTTTATCGCGAACAGACCCGGCGACAAGTGACAAGACAAGAAATAATAATATATAGGTACTTAAAGAAGATTGGCACGTCTTCTAAAGATAATCAGTTCCAGTTATAAAGTTATGAAGGTCAACTTGAAACCACATTTTCGCCTTTTTGCCATTTGCATGTTGACAACAGAATAATCTGCTAAAACACGATTCGTCATCCTGTTATTATTCTAGTCATAACTGCTAACATCGATACAAAGTCACATAAGTGGTGGTTATTGTCACGAAATTGCTCTATGCCTAGTTAACTACGTACACTGGAGTTAAGGTTTTAGCAGACAGGTGCGGTAATTTGACAACGAGGTGACATCCACTTTTCGTAGGATTATAGTCGATCGAAAAGCGGGCCAAGAGGCTCATCGGCGTAAGGCGGTACCCCGAGCACTCGTTATTTAAAAAGAAATATCATCTAATAAAAAATTAAAAAACTACATATTAATGATTCTAAAATGGTAGTCGTACTTTTTTTTTAAAGAGGTACATGTTTCACTAATCGCCTTCCAACAAAACCATAAAAATGAGAAATAATTATTGATAGCATGCATCACCTCGTAAAGTGTTCATTAATTATTTTTTGTACTAACACTAATGGATAGACAATTTAATAACGGACATTTTTGTAGTAATTTTTTTATCAAAAGACTAAAATTCGATTTTATTAAGATTTTATTCTAAAATCTGGGCGTATTCACTACTGTAATTCATGCGCCAGCAGTGCCGCTAGGCCAATAGGAATGCTCATATCTCATGCTGATTTTTTGGTCCGTCATCAAAGCGCCAGAGCCTTGAACATCGTCGCCGAGTTACCGGCTTGTCGGTTTTTTATCGGTGACATTTCGGGGAGAGTGCGATGGCATTGCATGATATAATTCCGCCCAGCCCGTTTCATCATGGGACTACCAGACGTACGGCGATGGGCCATCGGAACATGGTGGACATCCCACCCATACGCAACTAAACGTTTTGAGAATACTTTTATTATGCGTACAGCTATGGAGTGGAATTCCCTGCCGGAGTCTGTGTTTCCCGATAGCTACAATCTAGTCAAGAGTGAATAGGTTATTTCTAGGCAAGCGTGCTTCACCGTCGACCACATCATCGCTTACCATCAGGTGAGATAGTGGTCCAGCGCGAGCCTATATTAAATAAAAAAAAAAGGATTATTTATATCCTTATAACAAATTCTTTAAAAAAAACCCGACTGCTTCAAAAGCGAACTAAAAAGTCGTAAACAAGGAAACAATCATGCTGTGCAGGCGGAGGATACATATTCGCGGGCTGGCTGACCAAAATCTGGTGTATCCTCCGCCTGCACAGCATGATTTTTTCCTTGTTTACGACTTTTTAGTTCGCTTTTGAAGCAGTCGGGTTTTTTGATTTTTTGAATTAAGTGTTTTTATTTATAACTTTTTAGTTAGTTTTTTTCGAATTAGATACATTTAAACATATAAGTGTAATATATTTTTCAAATCACCTCTTAAAACCCTTTATTTTGATACGCCACACGATGGGTTTGGAAGAAAAAAAAAATTTGGGCCCCCACAATAGGCACCCAAAATCCGCCATTTTTCTATTATCCAATTTTAATGTAGCCTTTGACACTCGCAGGGTTAAGACGCATCGATTGACGTATGAATCATCAAAATCGGCTAACGCGTTTGGTCTCTGGAACGCCATATAGGAACAAACATACATACATACATACATAGACTGATAAACACATTACCCTCCTTCGGCAGTCGGGTAAAAATGGTTGTCGCTTCGCTATTTCACTGTCGAATCGCTGTCACACTGTCGCATGGCTGTCGTACTGCGGCTGCCGCATGCCGCATCGCTGTCGCATCTGATCTGCCTATGTATGATTCTAAACTTACAATTAGTATCACAAAATCACACGGTCTGATGAATAAACCTACTAACATTTTCAAAAATGTCACAATATGCATAATTTTATTGAACATCTGGCATTTTCAATACTTTGTACGATGCAAGTCGCAGATGGGTCTAGCAGCCGTATTAGCATTCGCCATAAACTACACTACTGAAAACTAGAATAATGTGAAAGTGTTTTTCTAGACTTCTAGGTTGAAACAAGTTATTAGAAACCAGAAAGTTTGATGTTATGACTTGCTACTTGTCTACAATTAAGTTTTTTTATTTTAGTGTATCAGGGAAAATGTCGGGATTTGCCGCTATGATTATCAGTAGCAGGTGTCCGGATTAGGGGTCTGGATTTGTGGTCAGTAATTTTTTTAGGGTGGGTGTGGTTAATTTATGGCAATAGACTCGCCCCCTACATGAATCATAGACAAACTAGCAAAATTACTCACATTCACAGAGTACCTTTTTTATAGGAAGAAGGAAAGTACAGGAACTAAACACCACTGCCTAATACTTTCGTACATATGCGTGAAGATATATTATGTTAAACAGCACCTACGTGTTCTAAAATTATACCATTCGCATGCAAGTGTCGTAATTTTTCCGGTAGATTATTCTAACTGACCAAGATTCAAGGGCGGATTGCAGTGCCAATGTCAAGAACGGTCGTGGACCTGTCATTCGCGGTAATTTATTTATGTAGGTACGAATCGAATTGCCTTTGGTCAGTTAATATTTTTGACCATCAAATTGTGTAGGTGTGAGGATTGGTTAGTTTTATTAACATTTAGCTGTATTGAAGTAGTAAATAAATATAAGTAGATCCTTAGTTATTTCCTTCCTACTGGAGGCACACATATTTTTATGAGATGTATTTGTTTTCATTAGGATAGCGTCCAAAACTAATAACCTGCCTTTCAGCATTCTTATGCTCATTGAATTAAAGCAGCGTCAAACAAAGGATCGATAAGATGTACGAAAAACATGTGCAGAAATAAACATCCGACACACCTAGAAATAAATAAATTGCTTGTTATTATAAGCACTTGATTGAATGTCTTGTGTGGGTTGTGGAGGTCAGATAGGCAGTCGCTCCATGTAAAACACTGGTACTCAGCTGAATCCGGTAAGACTGGAAGCCGACCTCAACATAATTGGGAAAAGGCTAGGCAGATGATGATGATGATTAAATGTCTTGTAAAAGCATTCATTAGTCGTTAAGTTATATGATAGATTATGATTATCGAGCTGTATTAGTATATTGGTCATTACTAAGTAAATTAATTTGCTTACACTTTCCATTAGATTGCACTAGAAAATTATAGAACGCCTGCAATTTTGCTCAGAGCAAATTTTCTCATAGTACACTTTGCCTTGCTACTTCATTTAGGAGCCAAACTTTATATTTTCGCAAGAATATTTATTGGGGCGATCAAACCGTTTGATATACCTACAGGATACGAATATGAATAAACAGAAAAATATTTTGATAAATTGAATCTCGCACGAATAAATAAGTAAATTTTATCTGTGATCATTAATCTTGCAACACTGATATCAAGTGTCAGTTCGGCTGTCAACATGATACGACAGCTGTTTGGTTGGTTGAGCGTTTCCGTAAATTCTGTAAACAAACACAATCATTATTTGTGAAAAGTCTTGATACGTGGTAGTGTACGTGTTTATTATAAACAAACTCCGTCCAAGATGAGGTCTTCGTTGTATAGACGTAGAGGGAGTGATCCGGAGAGGGAACCATTGTTGGCAGCGATTCCCGCCTCTGGATTGAATAGCAGCTTTCGAGCTGAGGTGATTTGTGTTTTTTAATTGGTTTTGGTCACGGTTTTCTCTACGGCCTCTGCCGTAGTTTCGTTCGCTCGCCAAGCATTCTACTGTTTATAGTTATGGCCTTTGTATTAATAAATATTTTTGTTTAGCCACCTTCATTTTTAAATCGTAACTATCCGGTCATCTGTCCACTTTGCCTGTTTTCTACAATTATGGCTAAATGTAATAGCATAATTGTTTGTATACAAGGTTATGCGCAGTTATACAGGTGATTTATTATTTGCATATTTAATTTCTACTTTTTACCTTCGCTTGCTGAGGCTATAAACAATTTTAATTACGTTTTAATGACATCTTATCAATGTTTTTTTTGTTTGCGTCTTTTAATACCTACAGATTATCATGACAACCAAGTTTGTCTGTTTACGTAGATTCGAACTTTAAAAAAATACAAACTGCATAACATACTTTTAAAAAAAAGCAGAATTGAAAGACAAAAAACCACAAATAAGTTGAAACATCTATATCTATACTAATATTATAAAGAGGATAGATTTGTATTTTTGTATGTAACTAATAAACTTAAAAACTACTGGACTGATTAAAAAAAATATTTCACCGTTGGGAAGCTACACTATCCCCGGGTGACATAGGCTACTTTTTATCCCTGTATTCCCACGGGAAAGGGAACTACACGGTTGAAACCGCAAGGCGTCCGCTAGTCTCAAATAAGTTGAGAAAGCTAACTTTTCCCGTGTTCATGAAAGAAAGAATGAAAGACAACCAGTTTATTTGGCACACACAGATACACACAATGTAGGTACAAATAAAAGGAAACGTAATTTAAAAAAAACAATTACATGAAATGTAAAATGTGAAATGTTACTCATGAAATGATATGAATAATAAAGGAGTAAATGTGGTGGCTCAATCCATACTAATAATATTACAAATGCGAAAGTAACTCTTCCTGTCACCATTTCAAGCTTAAACCGCTGAACCGATTTAGGAACTGACAAAGTCACAGTAAATAATAGAATAATAAAGAAGAAACTCTGTTGCACCTCCAATATAATTAAAAAGGTGACCTTTGCCTTTGTTCTTACTTGCTAGTCATGAATACTGAGTTAATGATAGTGCCATAGTTAAAATATAATAAAAAAGAATGAAATGTGTTGTGCCAACACAGCAGCAAGATGACTCAACTGATGATATAAAAATATGTCACAAGACAAGATTCAAATCTTAACTCTGTTATCTGCAAGTGCAGTATTTTCACCTGATTCTTGAAATGTATGATAAGAAATACATAGGTAACATAAAACTTTTAAAAGACTTAATAAATTACCTACACAATTTAAAACAATATATGTGACGTAACTAGTCTTGCCAAGGGGTATAGTGTTACCCAGTTACTGGGTTGTGGAGGTCAGATTGGCAGTCGCTTCATGTAAAACACTGGTACTCAGCTGAATCCGGTAAGACTGGAAGCCGACCCCAACAACAATTGGGAAAAGGCTAGGCAGATGATGATATGTGACGTAACTGTGGGCCTAGTATGATGGTGTAGTAATTATAATTGAAAATTGTTACAACAAACTTATATTTAACCCACTAACAAACTTTTAATACAAGGAAAAGATACAAAAAAAAAAGAACAGGAGTTCAACTTTAAAAATGACGCATGCAACTGTGTAGGTATTCAAATACACAACTTATAATAAACCAAACAACATAAACTTAACCATGACTTCTCTTTGTTTCCAGCGTCCAGAGGGCAACAACGGCACAATGGCAGACATGGGAGTATCACAAGCAGAGCTGGTGGAGCCACGGGGAGACTCCGGAAGGAAACTGCCCCAGTATCTTGCAGCTCTATCAGGTAAATACCATATGATACTATAGTTAAAAAAAATACTAGATTGACAAAATAATGAAGACCTTCACAATAGAAAGGAGAAAAATAAAATCAACTTATAACAAAGTAGATTAAAAAAAACCGTCACATTAATTCGCTAGACTAGAACAACCGCAGATTTTGCTATAAAGGAGACAATTTGCATAGAAACAACCTTGTACGAACAAGTTGCTGATGGATAATCCTGGCTGGATGATCCATCAGCAACTTGTTCTTAAATACAATCTTGTGGAATCGGAAGTACCGTACTATAGGTATTTGCCCGACCCAGTTCTTGAAAATGACAATGTCACGTTGTATTGGGATCGCGCGATCGGTCTATCATCACTGACAGGACTATTGTTGCCAATAAGCCTGACATAGTGCTGATAGACCGACTAGAGCGTCGCGCTATGATTGTTGATATAGCGGTCCCCCATGACGAGAACCTCGTGAAGGCTGAGAGAGGTAAGAAAAGCAAGTATCTTCATCTGGCTCGCGAGGTTGTCGACATGTGGGAACTCAATACAGCAGTCATTGTGTCGATAGTCATGACAGCCAATGGCTTATTAGCCAAGAGCTCAACGAACATCTGAGGAGGCTCTCGTTGGGCAGCTCGATCAAAGGCTTGATCCAGAAAGCGGTACTAATGGACACGGCGCGTATAATGTATTACGGCTGATTCTCTGTCACAGAGAGGAGGCCTGCACGCAAAACGGACCAAATAGGTGTCTTCAGTGCGGCAACCTAATGTTAAAAATATCAACTGTAGTAGCTCATCCTCATTTAGATTTTTCTTTCATCATGTGCCACAAATTTGTAGAAATCCATCAAAAAAGTTTGGAACCCCTGAAACTTTTTTGCCAGCTTTTTCTGTCATATTTGAAACTTTTTCTTGCAAAACTCCTCCTATTTTATGAAAAGTTATTTAAAACTACTTGAGGATCAAAATGCTGGGCCAATCTTGCGATTACAACACCACTGCTACTCAAGAAGACAAATTAGCTAGTCTCCCTTGTTCCTAACTTGAACATCCTTTGTGAGTTTATTGAAACTTTCTTTCAACTATATAGGTACTCTCTCACCCAAAAACTGTAACAGTAGCTCTAATGTCCATCCAAATATTTGTCCTGTGGACCTTCGCCTGGCCATATTAGATTAATGGAAGTGTCCTATCGTGAAGTAATGTCGGTTTTACATAAGTTTAGCGTGTGACCGATATCGCGATAATATTATAGAGTATTCGACATACAAAATATACCCAGACTAGCACATTTTTGGTCTCAACTTCCTTGTGTGCTAAAACTGGTTTTAACTAAACGGTATATCATCAAAAAATGTACCTTACAATTAGATAAGCTAGCTAGCTACTTCAAAAACATCATAAAAAGCAATTAGCTAAGTCAAAGAAATTTTCACAACAAAGTGGCTAGACTAACTCGGTCGTATTGAGTAGTTGAGTACCTACTGCGTCATTCTATATTTATAGCCCTCGCCAAACTTCTTGGCCGCCCTGAAGTTGGTTTACCGGTTGCGCGAGGCACGAAACGGTACTGTTTTTGTATGAGACTTCCTATTGCGCAGCCATTGTAGCCAACTTCAGGGCGGCCAAGAAGTTTGGCGTGAACTATACCAACACGTTAGCACTAGCAGCTATGCTAATCACCGGCAGATGTTATTATTTCACATACCTATGTGTGGGTGAGACTTTTAAAATGTATTTCTATCTGCATTTATACTTCTGCAACTTTAATGACTGCGCCTGAAAAGTATTCTTTTCGCATTGCATTTTGTCCTAGCTGCTGTCTCCTAGCGACCGTTAGGGTGGCAGGCTACACTACTGAGTGTGAAGTCTTGGGTTCGAAGCCCAGGTTAAGCAGTGTTTTTGTGCTCTTGGAGGAAGGCATTTCTCAATAGCAGACTGAAGTATGGACTTGCGAATTATTTAAGGTTTCACTAGTCGATTCATTTCGATACAAACGTAGTCTGGCGATTACTCCACTGTTTGACGATGTACGTTCAAAGTAAAAAATGATATCAATTTGTCTTATCATTATCTAGCCCTGTATGGAAACTAAAAGTAAAAAAATACAATATTTGAAAGTTATGAGCGTCGAAAGTCCCATATTTCAACACTAATTTTAACGCATCTTTGGGCGGCAATAAATACCATAAGAAGAAGGAAAATTGCAAAACGGCCTCCACATTGCATTGCATTGTTGAATTACTAATCTATCCCTAGATTAGTAATTCAACAATGCAAATAATTTTATTTTGAAATATACATTTAGTCGTTTTTTCATGATAATATCTAGACTCCCAAAGGTCTGTTTATAAAATTTCGCGCGCTCGTTTTCGTCCTAAATTATCATCCATTTCGATACAAAATTGAAAAAGTGCTAATTTCTACGCGAACTATATAGCTTCTTACTGCTCATCACAGCATCCATCTCTTTCACACGTGTTGTCGGATGAGATAGATAGCATGCAATTTAACCTCGCGCACAAACTATGGTTTTATATAGAACTACTACTTAAATATAAATGGTCGACACCGATATTACAGGCGTAATATTTCCAATACTAATAAGTATGTTTCTTTCTATTCCAGCTACATTGGGAGCGTTAGCTGCCGGTTCTATGCTGGGATGGTCAGCCCCAGTGATGGTGAAGCTACTTGATGGGGACACCACAAGTGGCTACGACTTCCCTGTAACCAAGGCCCAGGGCGACTGGATCGCCTCCATCATCAACCTCGGAGCTGCCTTCGTATGCTTCCCTATCGGCTTGGTCATGGATATCATAGGACGTAAGAAGACCATGTTACTTCTGGTCATACCGTTCACTCTCGGGTGGTTGCTGATTACCTTCGGAACCAGTGTTGGTATGCTCATAGCTGGTAGATTCATCACCGGTATCGCCGGAGGAGCCTTCTGCGTCACAGCCCCAGCTTACACCAGCGAAATAGCACAGGATTCCATCAGAGGAACTTTGGGAAGCTACTTCCAACTTATGATAACTGTTGGTATCCTCTTCGCCTACATTGTAGGAGGTTACGCCTCAGTGTTCGTCTTCAACATCCTCTGTACCTGCATTCCTATCGTCTTCGGAATCATTTTCTTCTTCATGCCCGAAAGTCCTAGCTTCTTGGTCGTCAAGGGCAGAAACGATGAAGCCAGAGAAGCTCTGGTCAAACTCCGCGGCCAGAGTTACGATGTCGACACCGAATTGAACAACTTGAAATTCAAAAATGATGAATCTAAGAGGAACAAGGTATCTTACATTGCCGCCATTAAGAAGAAGACCGCTCTGAAAGCCATCCTTATCTGCTACGCTCTGATGTTGTTCCAACAGCTGTCTGGTATCAATGCTGTCATCTTCAACGCTTCGCAGATCTTCACTGACGCTGGTGCTGACATCCCCTCGACTATTTCGACCATCATTATCGGAGTTATCCAAGTCATTGCGACTTTCATCTCCAGTTTGGTTGTTGACAAACTTGGCAGGCGTATCCTGTTGCTGCTGTCTGCGTTGGTCATGTGCGTGTGCTCCACTGCTCTGGGAGTGTACTTCTTCCTGCAGCAGACTCATGGAAGTGAGGCGGCCATCGTCCAGGCTATCACCTGGCTGCCCCTCGTGTCCCTCTCTGTCTTCATCGTCGCGTTCTCTCTGGGTTTCGGTCCCATTCCGTGGATGATGGCTGGCGAGCTCTGCAATATTGACATCAAGGCCTTCGTTGGGTCTACCGCCGGCACATTGAACTGGCTCCTCAGTTTCACCGTCACCAGTACCTTCAACTCTCTGAACGCCGCGATAGGTGCTGGTCAGGTGTTCTGGCTGTTCGCTGGCGTCATGCTTGTCGGCTTCGTGTTCATCTTCTTCGTCGTCCCCGAAACGAAAGGCAAGAGCGTCGACGAGATCCAAGTGATGTTAGGAGCTGAACCTCTACAGAGACCCGAAGAGAAAAAATAGAGCACACAAATAGACTGACAGACATCACATAGTATTTTTGTACTGAGACTTAAACAGTTTCTTTGGTGTCACAGTGCTTCGGTATAAGCAATATTATAATTTTATAGAACCAAAGAATTATCATCTAGATGTACCGTTATAGGTTTTACGCTGCGCTGTAAACTATTTATTTAAATTTGTTATGAATTTATGAAGATATGAAGTCACTCGGGCAGCTTGTACGATTTTTTATAGGTGCATATTATTATGAATTCAGTTGTAGATAGAACGAATTGCCCAGATGGAATTTTATCGCGATTTAACATGGTAACAATAATAGTTTTAATGTTTAGGCTGAATAGTTAAGTGGTTTTAAAATATGTATCTATTTTTAGGGTTCCGTACCCCAAAGGTCCACTGCGTATCTTCGTCCCTATAAAAAAGAAAGTCATACATACACTATTACACTAAAATCCAGTTTTGTAACTATTTATATACTGTAACATGGTGTTTTCGTTATATTGTTGTTATATCTAGATGACTTAGGCAATGGTGGATTGGCAATTCCTCAGAAGCAAGATAGTGAGATAGTGGTCAAGCGCAAGCCTATTGACGATAAAAAAAAAAAAAAAAGCAATGATCGGAACTCTGAGGTTACAAACTTTCTACGTTCTCATGTTGAGTAACATAAGTATCTTTCATGTTGAGTAACATAAGTATCTTGCATGTTGATTTGTAGTTGTTCTACTATGCATAAGATAATTTTGCTATTCTTTTTAACACTTGAGAAATAACTAGAACTTTGAATCGATTTATTTTGAGGGTAACTTTATATTTACTTTAAGAAATAATGGATGATCTGAGTTTTTGATTCTAGATTTGTTTACATGCTTAGCAAAATTATCTTGTGTAGAATAGATGTTAAAATATATATTTATCAAAGACCTAGTTGCCTGTATATTGAAAGGGACTTTATCTATGTAAATCTACAAAATTATGTAGTTGAAATAATATTAGTGAATTTGCTACGGAACCTTTGGATCGAACCTACACGACGGCTTGACGCCATTACAAACGTCTCTCATATCTAAAAGCCATAATGTTGATATTATTAAATAAACTTTTATATAAAATGCATGTTTTTGCTGTATAAAATATTATATACTTATCTTTAATAATACAATTTTATTGTGAAATTAGCGCAAGTTTTGCGAGATTATATAAACTTACTGTAAAAATATTTAATTTTTATAATTTATTTTATTTAATTAAGAAATAGGAATGAACAATTTTTGACAGTTTTTGCTCAAAAGTCATCAGAAAAGTTTACAAATTCCTTTCAAATTCAGAAAATTATTTAAGTACTTATCAGATTTAATTAATTGTAAGTGAATTTATTGAATGCATTTATTTATTGGTTTATATTTTGTTGTTATAATTACTTACTTAAATCTTTTTTAAATAATAAATTATATAAAGTGCACTTTTGCCTACGCCAATGCGATTGCCATAATGCAGGCCAGTAATTGTGCACAAAAATGTACTAATTATATTTTTTTAATAATGGATTATTATTTAGAAATGTTCCTAAAATAAAACCTACTTAAGTTTTCAAAATGTCTATAAATTCAGAAAGTTGCGTTAACACCTAATCTGTGTCTCGCATATTGTAAGAATAGTGTGGTTGTATATATTGTTATTAGAAATAAGTTTTATAGTGATAATAAATGTGAAAAATATTTACTTTTTTCTTTAATCCTGATTCCCATTTCCATGAATTTCACTGGATTACCTACATGTGGAGATATGACCAAGACGAGTGCATTTTGAAAGAAGATCAGTTTTTAGGGTTCCGTACCCAAAGGGTAAAAACGGCCAAGTGCGAGTCGGACTCGCGCACGAAGGGTTCCATACCATTATCGCAAAAAAACGGCAAAAAATCACGTTTCTTGTATGGGACCCCCACCCAAATATTTACTTTATTCTGTTTTTAGTATTTGTTGTTATAGCGGCGGTGAAAATTTGTCCCGTTTTTACTCTTTGGGTACGGAACCCTGTTACTAAGACTCCGCGGTCCGTCTGTCTGTCACCAGACTGTATCTCATGAACCGTGATAGCTAGACAGTTGAAATTTACACAGATGATGACATGTATTTATGTTGCCGCTATAACAACAAATACTAAAAACAGAACAATATAATTTTTTTAATGGGGCTCCCAAACAACAAAAGTGTTTTTTTTGCCGGTTTTTGCGATAATGGTACGGAACCCTTCGTGCGCGAGACCGACTCGCACTTGGCCGGGTTTTTTATCTAAGATGGGTTTGCTCTTGACTCTAGTCTCTGGTCAGAGGTGACTGAGACAAAGTCTACGATGGAGTGAGCTTACTCTGAAGAAGCCTGGTCACTCTAACTTTGTAGAGACACGGGTTGTATGCGTTCGGAAACACAGACGCAGGCAGTGACTTCCACTGTTTTGCTGTGCGAATTATGAAGGATGTTTGGAAGCGCTTGGTGGAATAGCAACTAGGTGAGGATGGTAACTTGCAGTGCGTCTAGATGTCCGATGGTAGAAGGGGGCTGGTGGGATGAGGATAAGGCGTTTTTATGAGACATGCCCGCTTCACTACCAAATCTCTGCAATTCCTCAAAGCCTGAGAAAGATGAAGAAGGAAAATGAACCTCGGCGAGTCCCAGAGAAGCGGTTGGATGCCGAAACGAATTTAATCAGTAAAGAACAGAGGTAAGCCATTAGACACAATGAGCCTATTTCTAAACGCCTACTTTAATGTGAATGCTTGACAGTTTTCAGGATAAAGTAGACATACATACCTACATCATAAACTCGCCTTTTCCCCATGGGGGTAGGCGGAAACTACAGAACGCCACCCGCTACGATCCTTACCTACATAGGTACTTCTTTTGCTCCACTCACGTTCATACAGTTATACACGCACGCCGGCTATGAATAGGTACCTACTGCGCACCAGGCCATAAAGAGAGAATATAAAAGGCCCAAAGTAGAATTTGAAAAATATACTTATCTACTCAACTTCAAACTTCAAATTCAGAATTCGGGATAGAACATGCAACTGTTTTTTAGTTCAGTGACTTAAAAAGTTATAACTAGGTATACCTAAGTTCTATAAACGGACCTGTAGGTAACTTTATCTACCTGTAGTTGGATTTGCTGACCTTCACAAACATAAATGAATTCAAGGTAAAAGTAAATGTAACAAACAGGAAAATTAATATTATCTTGATAAAGATTCGAGGAAAATGAAAAAATATCTGCTGTCGGTAAAGTCCTATGTGTGTGAGGTAACTACAAGTTGAAATAAGGTAACCTTGCTAAAAGAACCTAACGCTTGAATGCCGAATATAAGCGAATTTATTCTTAATATTATTATTTATTTTTTAACCGACTTTCCAAAAAAGAGTAGGTTATTTTGTTAAAACTTTGCTCCACACTAGGAATTTCTTCCTGTATCGTGGGTGCGTTTACAAATATTATACAACACCCATAGCCGGCACAAAAATGTAGATCACACAAATATTTGTTCCATGAGGGAATCGAACCCGCGACACGCAGCGCAGCAGTCAATCGCTCAACCACTGCGCCAATCGTGCGCCCAAAATTATGGCTCAACTGCATGAAAAGAATTTATGTTATTGATTACATTGTCTTGTTGACGTAAAGATAAAAACAGGCATGATTACACACTGCGGAGAAACGCCCACAAAATACCTAAGTACCAGCCGTACCTAATTCTACATACGTAAAACTATATAAGTATCTACTTTAGTACACCTAGAGGTCGCAGTCCATTATGATGGTCAGACCACAGATTACATATTAGTTACTACGTAAGTCAGACCAAGTCCGCACATCGTTGAACACCAAACTGCACGATGCTCTCCACGACGCAAAAGACAGGTATAGATTGCGCAAATTAGTGAAGGAATTATCCACGAAGCGAGGAGGGCCTACTCTAGTATACCTACTAGGCAAGCAATTTTGCGGTACAGTAATTTCTCATGTGACATGTCGCATTGCATCATTCGGCTGCCTTACAAACAGCTAGCAAAACATTTTAATTAATAGTTTCTGATAGTGGCTTCTAAACTTCATTAAAAAAATTGGTTACTGGGACAGATTAACCTCAAGGTGAACAATGATGTTTAAATTTATACCATAATGAGGGTAGCTCAACCGCCAGCATATTTGAGAGATATATAATTATTATGGTTAGTCCCATTTGGAGTGTTTGTTGCTATTAATTTTGAGTAGGCGTGCTTCCGTCGCCTTTTGGCCTGAAATGGCACCCCAAATGGCCGGCCACGCAATGAAATGGCCATTTTTATGGGCCGCCACGAAAGAGCACCCACGGCCGCCACGGCTAATTACAGCACAACTCGCCACGCCAAGGGGGCGTCGTGACTTCGAAGATGGAGATTGCTATAATTGTTTTGTTAGGCGTTATCAGAAGAGACAATCTTTTAAGCTCATAGCGTTGACGGATGACAAAAATTTAATTTAATCTACGAAACATTTGAATAGTGGCTATTTGTGGGAGAGGATAAATGTATGTAGGAGTATTATCTACCTAGATAATCAGTCTGGTCACGTGGCATTACAGTTTGCACTACGCAGTAGGTACCTACTGTGCAAAACGTAGCTCTAGCTACCTACCTACAATCAATGTGTAGGTAGGTAGTAGAAATACAATGAACATCTGTTGTGATAAGACTTTAATATTATGTACTTTGACACCAAAGTATCTCCACTGAAATGGGTACCTACCTATCTGCCTAGAAAAGCAAAAAAAACATTAAAATGTTATGACTAATAAAGTTTCTTAGTAACTTGTGCCATGAAGTCAACCAAACTTGCTATGGAGTGATAATTTGATTATCTGCATCACTGCTCGTTTTCCTCTATGACCTATTCACTGTTAACTTTATAAGCGAGTAATGTATTGCGAGTTTGTTTCTTCGTAGCTCCGTGCGATATGATACTCGGCTATCTGAGAACAGGCGCATGTGGCCTCGAAATGGATACCTATTGCAAATAAGTCAGTGCAATACTATTACAGCAATGCAGCCCAGATTGCGGTGAAATATGATCAAAACAACAACTTGTAATAAAAATAATGTATTAGTTACATTTATACACACGAGTACTAAAATATACATAATTATTCACACAAAAGGTGATATTTAAGGTACACATTTGCGACTAAAACTACGAGTATTAACATTGCCGTAACTTAAGACCAAAATTTATTTATAACTGGGCAATGTGAATACTTTACAGGCCTCATGCACTCAGCTACATTTTTTTTTAATTTTTATTCTATTCTTTTTTCAAATAGAATAAGTTTTGGTGAATATCTCTTTGGTGAGTTAGGTAACAAGGGGGTTAAATCTACAACATGATTACTCTTGTATACAGACAAAACGTGTTAATTATTTAAACATAATTTTATTAGTTCTCTCATAAATTCATGGATGCATTTACAAAAAACATTTAAGTTAGTAGCCTTACAATGGCATAGATCACCTTATCCATTCCTATTGTGAATTTGTGCATAAGGAATTAATTCTAGTTTTTTTTTATCTCATAGTGCCTTTTTATTATCTATGCAAAATTTTCACAGATTTCATAGGATAGAATGGTCAAAGATTTTTAAATGGCAAATAATAATTTAAGTTTATACAATAATGGTTGTCTTTTGTAAATATAGAAACCCTGCTGCCCATTACCTTGATGGCAGATGTCCCTGAGAAAAATAGGACACATACAATCAAATCTGGTAACACCCATGATTCTACTGTTAAAAATAACATACAATAATAAATTCTAATATTCTGTTAATAAAGCCTATGCTGCTTTAACTTAGCTGCCTATCACTATTATGCAACAGATAAAATATAATTTATCTAACACTCTAATGATAATGATGAGCTGATTAAATATTTACAGCATGGTATGTTTTCACCATTAAATCAACAAATGAGTCTTACAAGTTTAAGCTTGAACTTCCGCCACCTATTTTAGAATATGCACTTCTGTAGAAATTACAACAGAACAGAGAATTCATCATTGCATTCAGGGATGATGAACTGTGGGTTCTGTAGAGCCCTGAGGAAACCTCCTCAATATTTGCCTCACCTATGAACTGATGCAGGTCACTCTTAGGGAACCCATCCTTATAATACTGCTTAATTGTATCATAAGCGTCCATGATTACTGATATAAACAAACTCAGCACTACGTAAATGTACAAACTTATGAACGAATATAAGTACACTCGGCTAAACCACCAAAGCATTGGTGATTTCTTCGACATTATAGAGAACGTCGCGAACATGTCATCTCCGTTTATCAAAGAGAAGAGACATTCGGAGGTCGTCGCCAAAGATCTAAACTTCATGTGGTATGGACCTAAGATTAACCAACCACAGAACATAAAGCCTGCATAAATGAGCAAAGCACAGATCGAGAACCTGAAGATCTTAGGAGCTGCTTTCTTCAGTGTCAGTATCACTACGTTATACGTCTTGAAGAATCCAAGATATCTCAGAACTCCAAACCACACTAGTAAGTTTCCAGTGCCCAAAAAGAGGGAACACACATTCCACTGGTCGTTCGTAAACTGGTTTCGTTCAATCTGTTCCTTTATTGCTGATCCCATGATAATTAGTATGTCATTGACTATTATCATAATGTACCAGATATTAAGGAATTCTAGTCTGCCATCCATGCTCAGGTCCTTGTCGTAAGCTTGTCTGAAGAACTGTACCGTAAGCTCTTTCAATAACTGAGCTCTGTAAATGGCTCTACTGCACAAAATAAAAGATACAGTACATATCAGGATTACAAGAATATTTAGAATACTTCTTAGAACTTGGTCTATTTTGTTATCCGTGATGTATGCGGTGTCTCCTTTGCAAGTCAATTTGTATGGTTCTGCCTCTAGATAAAGAGACATTTGTCCATCATGGTCCTCATTATCGAAGATGACTTCTATGTCGAACCGGTAGCAGTCCGGTGGGGTAATCGGCCCTGCGGCTCTAAAGTTTATTGTTTTTAGGGAGAACATTAGTTTTGCTCGCACCAATGATGCAAAAGTAACATTTAAACCAGCGTCTTTAATGAATGATTGAGAGTGGAACACTTCGTCACTTTTCTTTGTAAAGTTGACGCAGGTCTCAACTATTTCCGAGTTGAATTCATAACTTTCGTTGAATCCATTAATTATGCCCTGTTTGTAATTAAATTGACAAAACACTGGGGGAGGTTTGTTATTATTCTCATCATTGTATGAGTATGGTCCGATTGCACTAGTTAGGACATTTGAGTATCCTTCATATGCATAGTCTAGTGTGTTATAAAATTCTTCTATTTTGTATACTGCAAGAGGTCCGGCACCAGGCGGATAAGCATTGATCTCTCTGGTAGAGTCCCAACCAAGGAGGAAAAGGTGAGAAAACGTGATGCGATTGTCCCACGTGTAGTTGACGTGATTATATCTGTTATGTGCAAACAAACACAGTTGGAACGTAACTAGAACAATCTTTATCACCTGAACTACGAATTTGTATGGAAACTTCCGTTTCGCCTTCCACTTCTCGATCGGATTCATAAAGAAAAACTGTAGCTTACGTCGCATCTTCTCTTCCATCTGAGTGAGCTCGTTGAAGGATGCGGGTCGCTGGGGGGAAGTACCTTGATGATTTTGATTTCCGTGGTTCATCTCACTGGTTGTCGCCATTCTTGGTTCTTCCTCCCCTTCAGAGCACGTAGTCTCCTCCGGGGACGTGATACTCTCCATTGTTATTGATTCTACAATAATTTTCGTTGATAAACAAAGGTCAGGTGATTTAAAGACATTTACTTTTGATCTGTACGACTTTACCTTCGTTTATGTAGATGCAGTTTCTTTATATTTATACAGCAACAATAAGAGTTGAAATCACGCCAGTAAATATTGCACATTAATAAAGCTAAAAATTCTTTGTTCGAAGATATTTTTTTTTCGATGACACAAAACCACCTCCACAGCCACAAACTCGACTATTAAAAAAAAATTGTCAATGTCATCCCTGACTTTGACATTCCTAGCCCTCTGATTCCTCTGATTTCCCCACAGACTGAAAATGAAGGAAACAAATGGCAACATGGAAGCAACAAGATAGGAATGTCTATGCATGGAAGCCATGGAAGCAATGGAAGCTACCGCATATGAATTCACCGCTAGAGGCACTGGTGTAGCGTAAGGTCTGCGATATGTCAAACTACTGTTTATGTTGTGAGTGGGCGGGTATTTTCCTAAATAAATTATTGTTGTGAATATTTTGCGATATCTCAGATAAATTATGACAAATATGAGTTAGGGGTCAATGAATGTCAGTGCTTTAAGACAATGATTTAAAGAACAATGGCAGAATAATAGTTCACAAAAATTAAAGCGTCTAGAAAATCTTATAATATAGAAAGAATTTAATGATTTTTCTATGATTTTTCATATAAAAATGTATTTCAATAAAACCACAGAAAAATACAAACATATATGGGAATGTCAAATAATTAAAATAATGATCAGAACCATTTTACACTTTCAAGTGTTGCCATTTACTAAAATCATACTATTTTCGTAAATATTTGTAAGACAACTTAAAGGTTCAATATATTTTTCATAGGAAGTTATTATTACTTATAACTATACAATCAGTAAAAAATCAAAAATAAAAGTATTATGGTTGAAAAAAGGTTTCATAAGAAATACTTCATGCAATTATTCAATACCTCAAACATAATAATAGTAACAATTACATTTAATGTTATGGCAACTCTAAATGAAACACTAAAAATGAAATGTCACTGTCACGAAAAAAGTGGTCCGGTCTGTCACATGCTCCCGTGCTTTTCGTATCGGTTGTGTTCGTTTTGTACCTATTGTTGCTATTTCTCTTATTTCTATTTGACTTGGCTTGCTTACGGACTGATATTCGTTTCGCTTTGTGTGACTTGACTTGTGCTTGCCTAAAGGATTCTGATCTTGCCCTGTGTGACTGTGCTATCGCCCCTTTGGACTACGATTTTGCCCCATCGTTTGGATTGTTGAAGTGCGTTTTATTTGAACCACTATGGGAGATCGTAGCAGATTAACGCGAATCCTATGTGTTAATTGCAACGTTTGGTTGGTCGGCGGACTTTAGGGTGTTGCGCCCATGTTATGACTCTGGTGTGGTATTTAGGATGGGCCAGACATCAAGATAATATCACAGCGCCAGCAGAATTATTAGATTCAATAATTATAAGAGAAGATGATGAGGAGGAATAAAAATGTAAAAAATGTAGAATTGTTTCATTTTTTATTCATTACAAGTACTTATGATAAATGCTGTATACATATCGGCAAGTCACGCCTTTTCTCCGTAGATGCAGGCAGAGAAATCATCCTTCCTCTTGGTACCTACGATCCTGTCTAACCTCTTTCGCTTAACCTTTAAGGCAACTATTGAGTGTTAAAGAAACCATACACGCGTACTTTTGACCCAACGATGTAAGTACGCATAAATATTTTCCTAGAAGGTACACACTAAAGGTTGACTGACTGTTACAATTAAGCTAAAAAGGTAGGTACTTACATATATTATATAAAAACCTTACAAAGCTGTATTATGTAATTACATTAAGTACAGAATTTAATAAACAACAACAGCATGCAGTACTTTATCCAAGTGACATAAGGCATAACCTAAAAAAGTTGAAAATGTTCAAGTCCAAATATCTTTTTTTCTAGGCCCTCTCAGGACAAAATTCTTTGACTAAGTTACTCAGGGACTGACGCAGCGCATTTTAAGATTTTTTTTACGTCTAGACGCTACCATTTCTGTTCAACTAATTTTATTTATGAAAGGCTGCCATTGTTCTTTAACTTGTTTACGTTTATACTACGTCCGTAGTGGGTACGTAACAAACTTTGAGGGCTACACTTACCTTAGTCAACGTTCCAAGTTTAAACTGACGTTAAATAGTTCATCCTCATTATTACTGCAGTAGTTTATACACTGAATACACTACACTTGCACTACACGTGTGTACAATACACTGTTTTGTACAAACGGACACGACACGACTGTTTGATTTACTAAGAAATTGACTCACACACTATTCCGATGTTGTTGAATTAGGTATTTTACCTATGTTTGCAATATTTGTAAGTATGTGAGAACCATGTTCCTATTTATCAAATTAATTAATTTACCTGTTAATGCTTTTAATACTTTGTACCTTTATGTATTATAGTATGAAGTGCTATTCTGGGTGCATCGTCCTCACTTATATTTTTAAATACTAATTATGGACTTTTTTATCAATTCTTCTCCATAACAAGCTACTTTTCCGAATTTACGTTGAAATAAATATTTTTGACTTTGACAATTTGATATAGAAAAGATGCCCCCTCCCACGCGTCGGTCGTATTGCTCATTACTACGGGTCGTGATCGGCCGTCGCGTCGTGGAAACAACTTTTCCTTTATATAGATTCCTGTATGACCTCTTTTCTTGTGTGTCCTCTACACATTACACAATTATTTATTTTATTTAAATGTAGGCACTCGACCACTCGTGTCTCTGCGAGCTGTCGGCAGCAAATTTGATTCACATCATCAGCCTATTAATAATGTTCCCACTGCTGGGACACAGGCCTCCTCTCTGTGAGAGGGAATGGGCCGTAATCCACCACGCGGGCCCAGTGCGGGTTAGTGGATGTTACATGTCTTCGAATTTTTGGTTCGGACATGCCGGTTTCCTCACGATGTTTTCTTTTACCGTTTTGAGAGCAGTGGTGAAGAAATAATGTACACAAAGTAAAGCGCCTGCCTGGGCTCGAACCCACGACCTAAAAATTGTATGCGGTGGCCGATACCACTGGGCCACCACTGCTCACAAGTTTGATTAAAGAAATATATTCCAAAGGTCGCGAAAACGAAGGTTTTACGTTAATCAGGTGCTCTCAACTATCTCTCGCGGAACTACTTGTTTTTGTTGTAGAGTAAGCGATGTCATACTGAAATTAAACGAACCCTCTGTTGAACATAACAGGATTACAGGAATGAATAGGTACTTGGCCCGGGTTGAAGAATAGGTATGGCTACATTAGCGGTAGTCTATGGGTTGACAGTCCTTTGATTGAACCTGAGCTCAGAGCTGAGCTGTCAAATTTTTCTGAGTAGTCTATGGTCAATGTCGTAGACACATCACGGTATTGGAGAAAAGTTCGAAATTTTTAATTTTATGCAGTCAAAAATAGCACAGGAAGCATTGTAGAAGTTTGTTTTCACTACATAAACAACTATGGCTTTAACAGTGGACAAATTGATAAACGACGAAAGGTATAATGTGCATTTTATTATCGCATACCTACGTGTTTGCTAATTTTTCAAGGGAAAGTTTGCTTTATACTTTTTATGTATTACATACAATTTCCAATGAGATTTTATTGTGATCCCAGTGAGCATGTGAAGCTAAATCGTGACGTAACTGATTAATGTCGCTCGCGTAAAGTTGATAGTCGCTATTTGAGGAAATTGAAAGTCAAATGTTAATGTAAACTTTTGCAATGTTTACACATTCAATCTTTAACCAAGTGCATAGTGTAGGCAAGCGCCTGGATTATGTGGTAACTGAATGTTTTGTAACACCTGAACTGGTTTCCTGTCAAGATTGGAAGCATAATTGTCAGGGAGGGAATAGACTATAAATTTGACCATGACCTGAGAATTTATTGGAATATTGATAAAGTCTGCATCAAGCATAGAAAATGCGATAGTTTTGCATATATATGTCACTGCACCAATGCACTACATTGTTTTATTTCAATTTAAAACAGTCATCTGGAAATGTTTCTGAATTTCCTTGTTATGATGGCAATTCATTCTAAAAATAATATCAAAGGTTACAAATAATAATAACAAAATATAAATTATTCTGCAATTCAGAACCAGTTCTATGTCAATCAAATCCAGCAATCCATTTTCAAGTAATTTGCTTATCATCGTTATAAATTTTAAACAAACTTAATAATTTTAATTACTGAACATGACTTTCATTCAGTATCATATTAATGAATAAGTGTTTATCAGAAGAAAAATAAAATAAAAAATGTTAAGTAGGTATTATCTTACACATCAAATCAACATCTATTGTTATTCTAGACACATATCATTCATATAAATAATCTTTAAAAAATGGAGATATAAAAATAAAACAACATGCAAAGATAACATACCAGTGGTAAACACTGGTATTTCCTGTCTTCTACTCTCGTACCATAAACAAAATAAATATAAAAAAAGCTAAAATTCTGCATGATGACATCCATTTTTTTTATTTTATGAGAGACTAGCTTGTGCCAACGGCTACACCTGCTTGAAAAGTTTTTTATCATCCCAAGGGAACATTATATTGGGATAAAAAGAAGCCTATATGCTATTCCAGACAATCTATCTCTGTGCCAAATTTCAACCAGACTCGTTCAGCCGTTCTGGCGTGATTTAGTAACAAACACATCCATCCAAACATTCACATTTATAATATTAGTATGATTCGAGCTGACTTTTCATTTATTTAGAAATGACACAATTACATTTCACACTTAAAACTAGTAAATTGTTTAATTTTCCCAAAATTTGCCAATTTGAAACAAACAAAACTGACTATTCCATTACATTCCATAGTGATTTTTTATAGAATTTATTATCAGTGGTGCTATCAAATAGCTTAGAAAAAAATTGTGATAAAGAATCCACTTTAGCATATGATTTACTCCATTTATCACAAATTATCTTCATGTTTCTTAAGCCAAAATAAGAGAAGAATGTGGTTTGTGGTAGAATCGCCATATAACTCAACAAACAACTTTTTGTTTCAGATTTAGTGGTGACAATGTCCTACAGTTCCTCCTATATCTGCCGTTTGGTATATTACTGTTGATATTCAGAGTATTCCTGGCATTGATATTATGGATTGCATCAATTATACTGCCGAACAAATCAGCTGTACGGCAAATGCTATCAACACTAGCTTGCTGGACATTTGGTAAGAAAGTTACCAGTTCAAACTGGTTTTTACAAGCTTGTATTTAGTTAAACCTGTTCCGGTGTTGTTATCAAATCTTGCAAGGTAAATTTGACCTACATCTGGCCTAATTGCATATATGAATTCGGCAAGGCAAATGTTTGACCCCATGGAAGATGGAAATCCACATTGCATCTTTCAACACGCATGTGATTGGTCAATTGTTCATACTATTTCATGCAGTCAAACCCTTAGCCTTGCCAAATTCACTTACGCAATCAAGCTGTATTGGAATGAGCTTAAATTTTGTAAACATGTTTGTTTCTTGTGACAATTAAAGGATAACGGCAGGCTTGTATGGGAGTTTCGTACCGCTAATAGAAATTTCGTGTTTTGGGATATTTTTTGTTTTATTTGGTACTTAATATGATAGATAATCCCTTTTTATATTCTTAGATTTTTTAAACTTGGGACGTAAATGTTATAACCAGTTTTATTTTTTAAGGTTATGTACTAGTGTACCAATGTAGATTGTTACATAGATAGGTAAATGTTGCATTATGTGTTATGTAAATTATTTGTTGCTATGTTTGTAGTGTTTTACTTACCATTAAGTAGGTAGATTGAGGTGCGGATCGTACCTACTCAGGGCATTAGGCGATACCTATATCCAGCAGCCGACTGCAACAGTTTGACAATGATGAGTTTGATTATATTTAATGTTATTTCTATTTCTAAGTAATTAATTATCAATTCAATATTTGTGTTATTTTACGTAAGGCAATTTCTAATAACATAACTGCGTTTAGCATACGATTTTATAACGTTTATATATTAAAATCTTTAGATTGATGTTATTAATTAATCCGAAGTTTTAAAAATAGTAAACTTACATGCAAATAAATGGCTTAGTTGATATAATTATTACAAATTCTAAAACCGAACAACAGAAAAAGTATGCGGTACAAAATCTGCCATTCACCTTTTTGTTTAAAAACTTGTTTTAAAAACCTTTTATTATTAATATGTATATAATATATACATATATGTATGATACATAGCTTGTTGTATTGTATTGTTATAAAAGAATGAATGTATTGGAACAATGGATGGAATGTGTGAAAGATGATGTGTCTAGAAATGTGGCGACTACATATGATGAGTAACAGAGGAGTAGGAGGATCTGGGAGACCTTTAGTGAGACATAAGGCAAGGTGTAAACAATACAGGTACAAACAAGTAAAATTACATTTTATTTCATGATTTTTCATCATCGGCCTATCCTTTACCCAACTCTGTTGGGGGCGAGTTCCAATCTAACTGGATTCGAGCGACTGCCTATCTGACTTCCACAACCCTGTAACTAGGTAACACAATACCTCCTGGCAAGACTGGTGTCAGATCTCAGGCTTCTGACTACCCGTAACAAACAATCGTTACGGGTAGTCAGAAGCCTGAAAAAGTTTGAAATCCCGGCTGTCATTTGATGATCTTTGACAACAAAGATTATCAAATGACAACCGGGATTTCAAACTTTTTAAACTGTATAATATATCTGGTGGTAGACACGCTTCGATCGATAATCTATCGAATACGAAATTATCTATGACACGTTATCCTGCGGCAATATCCTGATTAAAACAGTAAAAAGTCCATAACTTTTGAATGGCTGAACTGATATTCATCAAACATATTAGTTATGTTTGATGAAAATCGGTTTATCCGTTTAGGAGCTATTATGCCACAGACAGATGCACAAATACATCACGTCAAATTAAATCACCCATCTTTTTCCGTACGGGGTCAAAAATAAACAAACAGTGAATTCATCATCATCATTTCAGCTGAAAGACGTCCATTGCTGGACATAGGCCGCCCCCAGGCGTCGCACACTGTAAGAAAATCGCAATCTAGCGGTATTTAATTCAAAATCCGAACAATGTTTTATCTACCAATTATTGGTGTCTTTTTATTCCTTACCCTCTAATAAAAACGACACCATATTTTTTTTAATGTGGGTATGTCAACATAAATATTAGAAATGTTCATATCAGAAACAAAACTGAGTCACACTCACTACGTGTTTTGCAGTGTTAATTTGTGCCAATTACGCTTACGATTACGAAGTGATTATTGGGTCAATAGTGTTATTTACTTTATTTGTCGTAGTGTTGGTATTTCATATGTAAGTACATACATATTTTGTTCGATTTATAATAGTAATTATATACTAAAATCAACCATTTCTGTTAGGACACGAAATATACTTCGATTATTTACATTTTAAATTCATTAGTCCCGAAAACATATTATATAGCATTATATAGTAAAGTATATACCAACACAGTACAGCTGATAGTTTTAACTAACAGATGCAACTCATAAATTTTGCGCTTTTTTGCGGCACCCATACATTTTTTTTTCAGCATGGCTACCGAAATAACCAGCAAAACCACACAAAACATACACAAAAAATAGAAACACAAAAACAAAGCATACCACGAAAAAATAGAAGTATATTGGAGCCAGAAGTTTTGTCATTGCTTTCCCTGCCCACAACGAATGAGTAATATGTTTATTTGCTGTATTTTTCAGTTTTTTAAATTTCAAAAATACACGCAACAATACAAAATTATTTTATAAAACTAAAAAAACATTTAATTATAACTTATATCAATCAAATTAATTAGTTCCGTATCATAAGAATAAAATCCCGTCAGATTGCGATTTTCTTACAGTGTGCGTCGCCACATTGACCGATCCCGTGCGTCTCGCATTCAGCACCTTCCCGCAAACTTAACCAGGTCATCGGTCCACCTAGTGGGAGGCCTTCCAACGCAACGTCTTCCAGTTCGCGGTCGCCATTCCTGAACTTTTCGGCCCCATCGGCCATCCGTTCTGTGAGTAATGTGCCCTGCCCACTGCTTGTTCCTATGTGGCGTTCTAGAGACCAAACGCGTTGGCCGATTTTGATGATTCTTACGTCAATCGATTCGTCTTAACCTTGCGAGTGTCACTGGCTACATTAAAATTGGAAAATAAAAAAAATGGCAGATTTTGGGCGATATAATTTGGGGCACCAAATTTTTTTTTGTTCCAATCCCATCATGTGGAGTATCAAAATAAAGGGTTTTAGAGGTGATTTCAAAAATATATAACACTTATATGTTTAAATGTACCTAATACAAAAAAAATAAAATAAAAAAAAGAAGTATGTAAGAATCGTAGCAGGTGGCGTTCTGTAATTTCTGCCTACCTCCATTCGAGAAAGGCGTGAGTTTATGTATGTATGTATAAAAAAAAAAGTTAATTAAAAAAAACAAAAAACCCGACTGCTTAAAAATCTAAAAAAAATATGTAAACATGAAGAAAATCATGCTCTGCAGTCGGAGGATAAATCTGGTCTTGGTCAGCCAGCTCGCGAACATGTATCCTCCTACTGCACAGCATGATTTTCTTCTTGTTTACGTCTTTTTAGTTCGCTTTTTAAGCAGTCGGGTTCTTTTTTTTTTTTAGTATTCAATGTGATTTGACTTAACCTTATGTAAATTTGGATTGTATTGCATCTTTTGATTTAAATTTGTGGCATTAGTTTGTTCACATGTTTTACACATTTATACCAGGTACACAGGGAAACCTATAATTGGCCATACAAATTGTAATACGCATATTTTGTAAAACTATTTGCTGTTGGTTACCTAAATAAATAAAATAAAATAAAAATTGTGCTGATCCCGAGTAACTTGGGGCAGGTAGCAAGACGATGGTTACAGTATGTTTAAATAAGTTACTGTGTATAGGTTTTTTACCTGTTTCATGCAAATCAATTAATTTATTACAAACACAATTCTGCATAGTAGGTATTGGTATTGGTATTTTCCTCAAACCAGCCGTTTTTATTTTAGTTAACATTGATTATCTCTGGTTTATCCTTGCATTATCATGATATTAAAATGAATTTTATTATATTAATTGCCAATTGTTAAGTATTCAGATCTTGATTTTTGTTTAGATAAATGCCATTTAATTATTTAAATAACTAATTATTGTTTGTCTAAATTATTTGCTATGTGAGAATCATAATATTTTAAAATTGTAATACAGTAATTCCATTTTTAACCCCCGCCGGAAAAAGAGTGGTGTTATAAGTTTCACGTGTGTTGCTGTGTATCTGTGTGTCTGTCTGTGGCATCATAGCGCCTAAATGGATGGACCGATTTTGATTTAGATTTTTTTGTTTAAAAGGTGATTTTGTCGAGAGTGTTCTTAGCTATGTTTGAATAAAATCGGTTTTGCCGTTCAAAAGTTATGGGCGTTATACTATTTGAATCGGGGTGTTTTCGCTAGATAAACGTGTCGGGGGTTTTTGAAATTTTACTTGTTCATATAAAAGTAGTTTCTACCATTGTTAGAATTAATCTATAATTAGCTTATCATCTTCCCACTGCCAGGAATTTCCGGGGTCAGGGACAATAATTCAGTAACCTGAAATCTGTACCAACTAAGGAAGGCTATTTTTATTTAACTTGCAATGTATGTATGTAAGTGTGTTCGTGTCAAATCTTGCATTTGAATTTTATAGCAGTTATCCTCAACCGATTAAAATGAAGTTTTGCATACACGTTTAGTTTGGATGACAATCCATGGTTAGCTAAGTGACGTTATTATAAATCCAATATGGCGGACGGCCCAAAATGGCGGACTAATTATTTTTTGTGCATTGCCATGAATGAAACCCTTTCATTTGATACACATTCAACTGAAAGGGTTTGCTGAAAGGATTCCAAAAAAGCTTGTCTTAAAAAAAAAAATATATATATTAATAATTATGTATGGCTTTTTCTGCTTTTCTTGAGAATGAGGTCTGGGGCGTTACCACGACGTATCATGGTGCGACGCGACGGTGAAAAAGAGACAGATGTATACGTGTGTATGTACATATGCATCTGTCTCTTACGCATATTGGAAATAACCTTGCTCTAAGAGGTTATGGTAGCCCCCCTGAGTTCGACAACAGGGTTGCCCAAAGTGTAATTGAATTTATCCATTTGGTCATCAACTATTCGGTAACATCCTGAAGTCTGTGCATTTAACCCCCGGCGGAAAAATAGGGGTATAATAAGTTTGACATATTGTAGCGTTACGTATAGCGCCGGAGAGCTATACGTAAGCTGTCCGAGCTGCTGCCTGGTTAGCTGCCCACGACGTGCGAAGCCGACCCATAGTTCTGTTCTCTATATCCTTTTTAATTTCATAGCTTTAATTTAATTTTTATCTTAACTTTATTAACGTGGCTTACGTATAGCTCTCCGGCGCTATACGTAACGCTACAATATGTACCTGTGTGTTTGTGTATTTGTGAATCTTTCTGTGGCATCATAACTCCTAAACGGATGAACCGATTGTGGTTTCATTTTAAAGTTAGATTTTTTTGTTTGAAAGGTGACTTTATCGAGAGTGTTCTTAGTTACGTTTGATGCCGTTCAGCTAAAGTTATGGGCGTTTTACTGTTTGTATCGAGCTGTTTTCGCAAGATATCGTGTCATAATTACGTATTCAATAGATTGCCGATCGAAGCGTATCTACTATGTACTAGATAAATTATGTAGCATGAAATAAAAATGTGTCGGGGGTTTTTAAAATTTTACTTGTTTGTCGGTTTGATATAAGTTTCGCCCCATATTAGACAGAACATTAAAAAACCCGACTGCTTAAGAAGCAAACTTAAAAGGCTGTAAACAAGAAAAATCTTGTTTTGAAGGCGGATGATCAGGCTGTTCGCGAATATGTATCCTCCGACTGCACAGCATGATTTTTTCTTGTTTACAGCTTTTTAGTTCGCTTCTTAAGCAGTCGGGTTTTTGATTATATATTAGCTTTTTTTTTTTTACAACTTTTTAATGAACATTATTTTTTAATAAATTCTTTTAAACATATAAGTGGTATATATTTTTGTAATCACTTTAAAAACCCTTCATTTTGTTACCTCACACAATGGGTTGCGAAGAAAAAAAAATTGCAAACTCTACCAAATAGCGCCCAAAATCCGCCATGTTTCTTTTTTTTTAACGGCACTTATCTGAGAACACTTGGGCGGCCAAGATCTATCTTATAAAAATCCGTCAAATGGTGATGCATGAAAGATACGAGGTAACAAAGAATATTATATACATACATACAAAAATACTTACATACAAGATATGCGAGGAAAACATAACCCTTTCCTGGCAGCCGGGTAAAAATTAGTGGGCAATTTTTCTTATTTTTTTTCGTACTTTTGGTACATCTCTGCCTAAAGCTTCAGGGTGAACAGTCGTGATGATAATGATATGTTTTGTTATTTCCAGGTGTGTATGTGAAACTAAAGGGTACGCGGGACCCGCGCTGTAGCGTCATGGTGGCGAACTATGTGTCGTGTTTAGACTCGCTCGCTGCCTCCCATGTGCTTGGTACTATCAGTGTAAGTATACAACATTATTTTACAATCGTTGAAGAAGAGAAAATATAACAGTAAAGTGAATTAATTGCGTGTACATTCGCGAAACGAAACGATATCAGTGACCGTACAGGTAGATTCAAACTTAATGGCTGCTTGTAACACTCCGAGAGTCGAGTGAAGCGACCAGCAGCAACAGCGGGCGTGCGGAGTAGCAAACTTCAAAATCACCATTAAGTTTGAATCAAACTTTATCATTTTGCTTGATGTTTTCGCTAGATGCATTGGTGTTTCAACAGGTTCTGGGTCCTACATGAATAACATGATTAACAAATGATTAATGACCAGATGGCTGCAGTCTGTTCTGCACTTCAGATAATAAAAAAACAATATGATAGAAAATATAAGTAGATATCTAATTGAAAGATGAATTTACCAACTTATCTGTAATGGAATAAATAAAAATAAAAAAAGGCTTTTATTTCTTGCTCATTCAATTATAAAATTTCAATAACAATGTGCATGCAAAATTATTCTCAGTTTTAAATGAATTTGATTAAAAATATATAAATAAGATTTATAATACAATCATAGTATAATTAGGTAAATAATTGTTATATTTGGTATTAATGTTATATTGGATAAAATGATAATATACGTGGGACACTCAGAAAGTTTTGCGAAACTAAAAAAAATTGTTCTATACGTACATATATTTTTATTAAATCTTTTCAAAGTACTTTCCACCAGCCTCTATACAAAGATTCATGCGCCTAAACCAGTTTTCAAAACACTTTTTCCAGTCCGCCGCAGACACCTCGTTTACAGCCTGCTCGAACGCAGCCAGCGCATCTTCCGGCGACGAAAATTGTATCCCTTTGAGCTGATTTTTTATTTTTGGGAATAAAAAGAAGTCACACGGTGCTAGATCAGGGCTGTAAGGAGGGTGACCCAGGAGTTTGACTGGCGTGCTGTCCAGGAAGTCCCTCGTTTTGAGTGCGGTGTGCGCAGGTGCATTGTCGTGGTGGAGCAGTAGCCCGCGGAGCCCTGTGTTTGGTCGCTTGTTGCTTATAACAGAGAAAACTTCTGGCAAACATTTGGTAGTATACCATTCGGCATTAATGCTTCTTTGATCCCGTAAGGGAATTGATACCAAGTGGCCAGTCAAATTAAAAAAGCTAGCGATCAAAATCTTACCCCCGCTTCTAGATCGCTTCACTTTGGTAGGCGTTGGCTCATTTTGAAACACCCAAACAGTCGACTGGCGCTTGGTTTCTGGGTCGTATTGATAAATCCAGGACTCATCACCTGTAACGATGTCGTAAACACGCCGAGACGAGCCTGCTTCAAATTTGTTAAGCATATCACGGCACCATTCCACCCGGGCCTGCTTCTGAGCATCGGTGAGGTTGTGCGGCACCCAGCGTGATACTATCCTCCTCACGCGAAGATGGCTGTGTAGAATCTCGTGAACGCTTCCCGATCCAATCTTCAATATGTGTTGAATCTCCTGATATGTAATTCGCCTATTGTCTTGGATTAAATTTTTCACTGCTAGCACGTTTTCTTCGGTAACAGCCGTCAAAGGGCGACCGCTTCTTTCGTCATCCCCCAAAGTTGGTCGACCGCGCTTGAATTCGTTATACCAACGATACACGGTTGCCTTGGAAGAGCCTTCATCCATGAATGCCATTTGAAGTCTATCGTACGATTCATCCGGTTTCAGGCGACACTTGAAATCGTATAAAATCATAGCTCTAAAATGTTCCCGGCGCAGATCCATATTTCAGTGAGACACAATACTTTGAATTAACTCGCAAAAAATGTGGAGGGAAATTTTGAAATTGGAACTTACTTATTTTTACTTATAAATAATCATATTTTCGAAAAACATTATAACTGGCCAGTCTCCCATATATAAAAACTTTTTTTCGCAATACTTTCTGAGGGGCCTGGTACATACATACATACATAAACTCATGCCTTTTTCCCATGGGGGTAGGCAGAAATTACAGAACGCCACCTGCTACAAAGAAAAAAAAAGAAGAATAAAAACAAAAAAGATTAAATAAATGATTAAAATAAAATAAAAAAATGAATAATTAAATTAATTAGATATAGTCAGGGTTTGTATTGCGTTAGCAAGAACCCTCTCAATGAAAGGTAAAGGCCTCCTCCAGAGATGACCAGTTCTCTCTATTCTCTGCCGCTCGCGGCCATTGAATACCTGCTATTTTTACCCGACTGCCGAAGGAGGGTAATGTGTTTATCAGTCTATGTATGTATGTATGTTTGTTCCTATATGGCGTTCCAGAGACCAAACGCGTTGGCCGATTTTGATGATTCATACGTCAGTCGATTCGTCGAGGCTACATAAAAATTTGTCAATTTAAAAATTGCGGCTGTTGGGCGCCATATTGTGGGGGCTCAAATATTTTTTTTTTGCTTCCAAACCCATCGTGTGTAGTATCAAAATAAAGGGTTTTAAGAGGTGATTTCAAAAATATATAACACTTATGTGTTTAAATGTATCTAATTCGAAAAAAAAATAACTAAAAAGTTATAAATAAAAAAAGTTAAATAAAAAAACCCGACTGCTTCAAAAGCGAACTAAAAAGTCGTAAACAAGGAAAACATCATGCTGTGCAGGCGGAGGATACACCAGATTTTGGTCAACCAGCCCGCGAATATGTATCCTCCGACTGCACAGCATGATTTTTTCCTTGTTTACGACTTTTTAGTTCGCTTTTGAAGCAGTCGGGTTTTTTTATTTAACTTTTTTATGATATCGTATTATATATAATGGACTTACTAAAACCTTAATGAGCTCATACCATTGTCTGAATGTGCGTACAATCGTATTCTGTCAAAAATCTCCACACTAACTCCTAATCTACAAATAAACGAGTCATCGCAATAAAAAGAAATGCCCAAACATGACATCATATCTATAGCTGTCATATAAAAAAAGAAAACAAAATATAAATATGATAAGAATCCTTTTCACCGCACTTGATAATATTGTAGCCATATTTACTATTATCGCGTGTTTATTATTGCTCGTTCTAATACGTATGTATAATAATCTGAGGTCAATAAACTTATGTACATAGGTAATTATAATATGTAGGTATTTTTATAAGTGCAGATGTTCTATTGTAAATAATACTGAATAAACTTCTGCTTTCTGAGGATTGTCTCGTTGGTATAGTGGTTGGAAGTGCTACATCCGAGAATGAGGTCCAAGATTCGATTCTTTGAACGGGCCTAGTGTTATTGGGTTTTTCCGTCGGAAATTTCTGAGGCCAAAGTCTGGATATGTGTACGGTTGATCGCAAAATCGCAGTAACATACATATATGAACTTACGCCATTTTCCCATAGGATTAGGCAAAAATTACTGATCGCCACCTGCTACGATCCTTACATACTTCTTTTGCTTCACTCACATTCAAACATCTAGTCATACACACACGCCGGTTATGAGTACTGCGCTCCTGGCCTGTCTGAAGAGGCAATAAGGTCTATGTATGTCTTTCTAGGGCGTCCGCTCCCGGCGTTTCCATTCACGTCTGCCTTGTAAATATCTTTCGTTCGTTCTTTCGTCGCCCTTCATTCATCCTCTCAATATGGCCAAACCATCTTAAGAGGGGACTCTAGTGAGACTTTCTCCATACAAACACATTCTGCTGTTTTCTTCGTGGACATTATCCACGAAGAAAACAGCAGAATGTGTTTTATTGCTCTAGAGGCATTACCTCTAGAGCAATGATTTTTTTCCATAAAATCTAGGTCTAATTAATACGTGCCTGTATCATTTCCTTTTTTCCAAAACCTAATCACAAAATGAAATATGACAATCCAAAAATCCGAAAAAAATGCCCGTTTTTACCGCCATGTTCAGAAGACTTTCAGACAAAATTTATAAGTTTTTAACAAAAAAAGAAATGATAGGAGCATAGATATACTTTTCCTCTAAATTTTGATATAAGAATTTTTTAGATCAGACCAGTTTTTATGAAGAAAACAGCAGAATACGAAACGTCTTTTAGTCAAAGTTTTTGTAGGTAAAATCAGCCTGAGCTGCAGTTGTCCCTTTCGCACTTTACGGGGTGAGGTTGGAGGTGACGCGACGGCAATAGTTTCTTCAAATACCTATTTTCAAATTCCTGTTGACTAGAGTCCGCTCTTAACATACTCATTTTCAATTTTAGTCACTACATCTGCTTTTAAACCACAACGTTGTCTTATTACCTCATTCCTTAATCTATCATTTAAAGTTACACCACACATACTTCGCAAGGAACGCATTTCTACTGCATTAATCCTACTTTCATATCCTCGCCCCCTATTATATGGGGCGTGGTTGTGCTCGGCAGGCTTATTTCGTATCTTTTGCAAGAGCAAAACGGTAGCGATCAAACGCTTTATGTCATAAAAGTCGGCATTACCTGAAGTGTAGGTATGGTAGGTCCTACACAATCGTTTGCTAATCCCTCGCTGTTTGTCAAAAGCAATTATTAAAAAAAAAAACCGCCAGCAACTCTAAAACCTTTGTATTGAAGAGCAGCAGCAAAAAGCTAGGCTTATTAGCCTGTTGGTTATACCCCTGCCTAAATCTTCTGCGATTGCAGACGAGATAATCACAAAATATACTTCATCATCTTCCTGCCCTTATCCTATGCTACTTGGGGTCGGCGCAACACGTTTTCTTCCATACCGTCCTGTCCCCCGCTACACTAGCCCTGACTCCCTTTTCTTTCATATCACTCCTCACACAATCCGTCCATCTTTTCTTTGGCCGTCCCCTCCCTCTCCATCCACATTTATATTCATATCACATGACCATACCAAGACAAACTGCGCCAAAGTCACGGGCGCCACTTTCAAACTTCCTCTAATATAATCATTTCTCACTTTATCCATTCTCGTCACTCCGCACATCCATCTCAACATTTCCATCTCAGGTACATGTAATCTCTTTTCATCCATCTTATTTACAGCCCAACATTCTGGTCCATACTGTATGACTGGTCTAATCACGAACTTGTAGATTTTCCCCCTTTAACTTGAGGGACATCCGTAGGTTGATATTTTGTGTTTATTAACAACTGGCGACTGGCATGCTATGACCTCAGGTTTTGAAAACAGCCTTGTCATTTACATAAGGAAAACGTCTGTGGTTCTGGTTATTAACCTTGTTTGTGATAGTGAGTCATTGTCATTGAATTACCAGATTTTTTTAAAGACATCACTGCTACGTATGCACTGATGGCGGCTTGTTTAGCGTCTAGAGCCAAGCGAGTCACCTGACCAGTAGCGAAGTGAAACGAACATACTAAAATTTTCGTAACCAGCCGAACTGGGTATTGAATGCCTGTCTAGTTGGCTAGCGTATCTTCTTAATTTGTTGATGTTTTTTTAGAAATCTCATTGGAAATATACTGATGATAATTTTTTTGTTTACAGCTCAGAAAATGGAAAGTCCCACCATTTTTTGCATCAACTCTCGGTATAAGGAATGCAGCACAATTTATAAGAAAGTAAGTTAGAATTAGTTTAAACTTGAATTTTTCACAGATTACATGCACCTACATTGTATTCAAATTCTTTCACTAAAATTCGTTAAATGGTCATTCACCTAGTGTATATTTACATTATAAAAAAGGTACCCAGAATATTTGCTATACTTTTGTGGTGACTAAACCAATGGTATCATAAAACCTCATAACCATTCATCTTATCTCTACGCCACTTTAAACATCTTCGCCGCTTGTGATACAAGACTATTATTTTGTTACAGGCAACACTTCGCCGAGTGCCCCAGCAAGCCAGTGTTGCTACAGCCTGAAGGAGGTCCCACCAATGGCAAGGGGCTGCTCAAGTTCACAGACTGGCCCTTCCAGCTCGGCAATAGGGTGCAACCCATCGCTATTAGTGAGTTTTTCTTGCCCCATAACTTTTAAATGTATATTTTAAGTGGCCCAATACGCCAACGAAAAAGAAACTATAAAAATATCTCCATTCTCAGGATTTATTTATAATTGAAAATTAAATCACCATTTTTAAGTGGCCATCCGTTATATACCCATAAAATTAAGAGGGGACTCTAGTGAAACTTTCTCCATACAAAAACATTCTGCTGTTTTCTTCGTGGATAATGCCTCTAGAGCAATGATTTTGCCCCATAAAATCTGGGTCCAATTAATACGTGCCCCTATCATTTCCTTTTTTCCAAAACATAATCACAAAAAGAAATATGACAATCCAAAAATCCGAAAAAAATGCCCGTTTTTACCGGCATGTTCAGAAGACTTTCAGACAAAATTTATAAGTTTTTAACAAAAAAGGAAATGATAGGAGCATAGATATACTTTTCCTCTAAATTTTGATATAAGAATTTTTTAGATCAGACCAGTTTTCATGAAGAAAACAGCAGAATACGAAACGTCTTTTAGTCAAAGTTTTTGTAGGTAAAATCAGCCTGAGCTGCAGTTGTCCCTTTCGCACTTTACGGGGTGAGGTTGGAGGTGACGCGACGGCAATAGACTATATTACTATACTATATTACCGACTAGAGTCCGCTCTTAACCAAATAAAAATCGAATTATCGGGTAGTTCTTAAATCTACCATAAATTTGTAATATATTTTTCTGTTCAACTCCTTGTGTTGATGGCGCCATCTATGGCCCTCGTTCCATACCTATCAAACTAGCTTTAGAGCGATATCTACACCAATTTACTTTATGTTTTGTGATGAAAATAATTTGTATAATATTGTTTGTCCTTCTACTCCAGGTGTAGAGCGAATGTTCACCCACGTAACAGTCCACCGTGCCGGCGACTCCCGATCACAGTTCCCGTGGTCCGATGCTCTATGGTTCCTATGGACACCTGTCACCGTGTTCACTCTGCGGCTGTTGCCGGCCATCGAGAGACACGACGACGACGATGTGTTGCTAGCTCAACATGTCACTGACAGCATAGCTGACGCACTGCAGGTAACATAAAGCATGACTCTATAGTTTATATAGACACTGTGTCCACTCTGTAACTGTTACCATAGAGAGACATGACGATGACGAATTTTCATCTTGTTACCTATTTTACTCACAGTTTTTTTTTTGTCTTTTTCCCAGATTGAGAAGACAGAGTTCAAATATGAAGAGCTTCGGCCAGGTCGTCGAACACCGACACGTCGCCGCGACGTGCCCGCTGACGTCACGCGCCTCGCGCAGCAGGTCAAGGAGGTGCTGCCCAGAGTACCTTACAGTGACATACTCAGGGACTTGGGTGAGTTGTGTTCTACTATACTATACGTCGCCGCGACGTGCTGCCCAGAGTACCTTACAGTGACATACTCAGGGACTTGGGTGAGTTGTGTTCTACTATACTATACGTCGCCGCGACGTGCTGCCCAGAGTACCTTACAGTGACATACTCAGGGACTTGGGTGAGTTGTGTTCTACTATACTATACGTCGCCGCGACGTGCTGCCCAGAGTACCTTACAGTGACATACTCAGGGACTTGGGTGAGTTGTGTTCTACTATACTATACGTCGCCGCGACGTGCTGCCCAGAGTACCTTACAGTGACATACTCAGGGACTTGGGTGAGTTGTGTTCTACTATACTATACGTCGCCGCGACGTGCTGCCCAGAGTACCTTACAGTGACATACTCAGGGACTTGGGTGAGTTGTGTTCTACTATACTATACGTCGCCGCGACGTGCTGCCCAGAGTACCTTACAGTGACATACTCAGGGACTTGGGTGAGTTGTGTTCTACTATACTATACGTCGCCGCGACGTGCTGCCCAGAGTACCTTACAGTGACATACTCAGGGACTTGGGTGAGTTGTGTTCTACTATACTATACGTCGCCGCGACGTGCTGCCCAGAGTACCTTACAGTGACATACTCAGGGACTTGGGTGAGTTGTGTTCTACTATACTATACGTCGCCGCGACGTGCTGCCCAGAGTACCTTACAGTGACATACTCAGGGACTTGGGTGAGTTGTGTTCTACTATACTATACGTCGCCGCGACGTGCTGCCCAGAGTACCTTACAGTGACATACTCAGGGACTTGGGTGAGTTGTGTTCTACTATACTATACGTCGCCGCGACGTGCTGCCCAGAGTACCTTACAGTGACATACTCAGGGACTTGGGTGAGTTGTGTTCTACTATACTATACGTCGCCGCGACGTGCTGCCCAGAGTACCTTACAGTGACATACTCAGGGACTTGGGTGAGTTGTGTTCTACTATACTATACGTCGCCGCGACGTGCTGCCCAGAGTACCTTACAGTGACATACTCAGGGACTTGGGTGAGTTGTGTTCTACTATACTATACGTCGCCGCGACGTGCTGCCCAGAGTACCTTACAGTGACATACTCAGGGACTTGGGTGAGTTGTGTTCTACTATACTATACGTCGCCGCGACGTGCTGCCCAGAGTACCTTACAGTGACATACTCAGGGACTTGGGTGAGTTGTGTTCTACTATACTATACGTCGCCGCGACGTGCTGCCCAGAGTACCTTACAGTGACATACTCAGGGACTTGGGTGAGTTGTGTTCTACTATACTATACGTCGCCGCGACGTGCTGCCCAGAGTACCTTACAGTGACATACTCAGGGACTTGGGTGAGTTGTGTTCTACTATACTATACGTCGCCGCGACGTGCTGCCCAGAGTACCTTACAGTGACATACTCAGGGACTTGGGTGAGTTGTGTTCTACTATACTATACGTCGCCGCGACGTGCTGCCCAGAGTACCTTACAGTGACATACTCAGGGACTTGGGTGAGTTGTGTTCTACTATACTATACGTCGCCGCGACGTGCTGCCCAGAGTACCTTACAGTGACATACTCAGGGACTTGGGTGAGTTGTGTTCTACTATACTATACGTCGCCGCGACGTGCTGCCCAGAGTACCTTACAGTGACATACTCAGGGACTTGGGTGAGTTGTGTTCTACTATACTATACGTCGCCGCGACGTGCTGCCCAGAGTACCTTACAGTGACATACTCAGGGACTTGGGTGAGTTGTGTTCTACTATACTATACGTCGCCGCGACGTGCTGCCCAGAGTACCTTACAGTGACATACTCAGGGACTTGGGTGAGTTGTGTTCTACTATACTATACGTCGCCGCGACGTGCTGCCCAGAGTACCTTACAGTGACATACTCAGGGACTTGGGTGAGTTGTGTTCTACTATACTATACGTCGCCGCGACGTGCTGCCCAGAGTACCTTACAGTGACATACTCAGGGACTTGGGTGAGTTGTGTTCTACTATACTATACGTCGCCGCGACGTGCTGCCCAGAGTACCTTACAGTGACATATTCAGGGACTTGGGTGAGTTGTGTTTTACTATACTATACGTCGCCGCGACGTGCTGCCCAGAGTACCTTACAGTGACATACTCAGGGACTTGGGTGAGTTGTGTTCTACTATACTATACGTCGCCGCGACGTGCTGCCCAGAGTACCTTACAGTGACATACTCAGGGACTTGGGTGAGTTGTGTTCTACTATACTATACGTCGCCGCGACGTGCTGCCCAGAGTACCTTACAGTGACATACTCAGGGACTTGGGTGAGTTGTGTTCTACTATACTATACGTCGCCGCGACGTGCTGCCCAGAGTACCTTACAGTGACATACTCAGGGACTTGGGTGAGTTGTGTTTTACTATACTATACGTCGCCGCGACGTGCTGCCCAGAGTACCTTACAGTGACATACTCAGGGACTTGGGTGAGTTGTGTTCTACTATACTATACGTCGCCGCGACGTGCTGCCCAGAGTACCTTACAGTGACATACTCAGGGACTTGGGTGAGTTGTGTTCTACTATACTATACGTCGCCGCGACGTGCTGCCCAGAGTACCTTACAGTGACATACTCAGGGACTTGGGTGAGTTGTGTTCTACTATACTATACGTCGCCGCGACGTGCTGCCCAGAGTACCTTACAGTGACATACTCAGGGACTTGGGTGAGTTGTGTTCTACTATACTATACGTCGCCGCGACGTGCTGCCCAGAGTACCTTACAGTGACATACTCAGGGACTTGGGTGAGTTGTGTTCTACTATACTATACGTCGCCGCGACGTGCTGCCCAGAGTACCTTACAGTGACATACTCAGGGACTTGGGTGAGTTGTGTTTTACTATACTATACGTCGCCGCGACGTGCTGCCCAGAGTACCTTACAGTGACATACTCAGGGACTTGGGTGAGTTGTGTTCTACTATACTATACGTCGCCGCGACGTGCTGCCCAGAGTACCTTACAGTGACATACTCAGGGACTTGGGTGAGTTGTGTTCTACTATACTATACGTCGCCGCGACGTGCTGCCCAGAGTACCTTACAGTGACATACTCAGGGACTTGGGTGAGTTGTGTTTTACTATACTATACGTCGCCGCGACGTGCTGCCCAGAGTACCTTACAGTGACATACTCAGGGACTTGGGTGAGTTGTGTTCTACTATACTATACGTCGCCGCGACGTGCTGCCCAGAGTACCTTACAGTGACATACTCAGGGACTTGGGTGAGTTGTGTTCTACTATACTATACGTCGCCGCGACGTGCTGCCCAGAGTACCTTACAGTGACATACTCAGGGACTTGGGTGAGTTGTGTTCTACTATACTATACGTCGCCGCGACGTGCTGCCCAGAGTACCTTACAGTGACATACTCAGGGACTTGGGTGAGTTGTGTTCTACTATACTATACGTCGCCGCGACGTGCCCGCTGACGTCACGCGCCTCGCGCAACAGGTCAAAGATGATGAATATACCTCATTTAGAAGGCATTCATTATATGCCTTCTTCGACAACTCCAGATATGCACTTCTCATTTAGCAATCTTGTTCTGTGAAATTAGGTAGAACAAGCGTAAGAGGTACTGATTTATGTTTTTCTCTCCTGCAGCGATAACCCGCAGCGTAGACGTAACAATAACGAACTTCCTGGAGGGAGTGATCGCCTACACGCCGGAGGCCGAGGCCCCCGCAGAGCCGCGCGCGTCCACGTCGTCGCCCGGGCCGTCCGCCCCCTCCCCCGCCCCCGCCCCCTCCCCAGCCCCGCGCTACGTGACGCCCGCCCCCACCGGAGTGTTCCCCAAGAGTGCGAAGGAGCGACAGCTCAGCTTCCAAGAGAAAAAAGCTCAAATGATCGCCGAAGCGAGGAAAAGGTATATTGAGAAGAATGGACTCAATGTGGCGCTGAATAATTGTTGAATATGTTTGAGGGTAGTTCCGTTGTTTATCATGGAAGGGTCATGACGGTTTGATACTTTCGCGAATAGTTTGAATAATTCTCGGTGTAAAATGTGCTCAAAAAGCTGACCGAAAGCACGTAAATAGTGCTTCGAATGCTGCTCGCATTGAAATGTCAGCAAATGCTAGATTTGAACCTGCCTATTGACTGCTCAGAGCCGACTTTGTCAAAGTTCTATATTTAAATTGATCTTTGGACTTGACGTCCTTTAAAGAGGTCGCAATTGAAAATGAATGAATATAAAAAGTAAACACCAAGTTATTTTTATAACGGTTTTAATACACATAAAGATCTATATTTTCAAATCTAGTCATGGTTTCACCATAAACCAATAGCAATTAGTCCACTGCTAAAATAGGCCTTCTACACTTTGCAAACAATAATCCTGACTATCGAGTTGCCATGCTAAATACGCGAATTGGTGATAGCAAAAAATGCCATTCCTCTTGCCTGTTTCTACTTTTGTTAGAAAGTAATACTAAAATTTATGGACAGTATAAGTCTAATGTTTGACTGCATTTGGCCCTTTTAACACTAGGGTACAAAATTAGAAGAAAAAAAACGTAAAAACTTCATAATAACTCCTAAAGTATCAAAAAAGAATTTTTTTAAACATTTTATTTAAAATAACACATCGAATAGTACTGTTTTATTAAAAATCTCTTCTTCTGTTGCCATTAACTTGGGGTATGCGAAACAGGGAGTAATGTCCCGCAATCTCCATCGAAAATGGGGTGATCCTTCAACCAGACTTTGCTTTGCTGGCGTCCAATTGTACTTCTTTCGGGAATTTTTCAACCCCTCACTTATAAAAAATCTGTCAACTTATTTTTCACACTTGTTACATAATTTACTAATTTAGACAAGGCCTGCATAGCATAATCAGACTTTTAATCCCAATGCTGGGACACAGGCCTCCTCTCTGTGAGAGAAAAATGGGCCTTAATCCACCACGCGAGCCCAGTGCGGGTTGGTGGATATCACTTGTCTTCGAATGAAAAGGCCTGGATCAGGACTAAAATAAATTAAGTATTTGTTTGACTAGATTTCATAATAAACAACAGAATTACACAAAGGATTGCGGGATGGTCACATGATGATAAATCAAAGGGATAAAGTAATATAGTTAGTGCCTAACTAGATCGATTACTTAGTTAAACTTAAATTGATCTAACTGTGCGTCTACATTACATTTATAAGTTAAAAACTACAATTATACTAAACGTCAAAGTTCATGGTAGATGCGGTCTTAAAATGTGGGAGAGAGCCGGCATAAGACTCAGTATAGACTAAATATTCAACGTCCTTCTCCCACTTTTTATAACCACAACGACCATGAGTCTTGTCGTTTGTTAACCGAAAATATATTTTTAGTTTAAATATTAACTCAGAATAAATGTAATGTGGATGACGTAATAGTTGTGACGTCATAAATACGAATCCTTCCAAAGTGATGACGTACCTACTTGAAGTTTAGTTTTATATTAAAATGTACGGTAGTCGCTACAGTAATCATATTATTTTTTAAATAAACAACTATTGACAATTGTATGGAAATTATTTTATATTTTTTAGTGATTAAACATTGAAGGTTGTTCGATATTTTTCTTTTTTTTTTCTGGCTACCCTAGCCGGGTTTTTATTGTTAAGAAACTGTCTACTTATTTACTTAGACTAGGTAACTCGTCCACGCCATTGCTTTCACTCCGTTTTTTTTTGTTATAACATTTTAATAATAATTATTTTCGAACGCGCCTAGTTTAAATAAATCTAGTAAAATATTATTTTTTGTCATTAACTAGGTGTGTTAAAAGTTATTTCTATTTTGAGTCGGTGTCAGTCGGAGATATTTTCAGAAACACCAAGATATTCATTGTTCTGTGTGATCAGTGATCATCTTTTAAATCAATATCACTGAACTATCAATGTCCGCCTATGGATCGATTATTGATATTAAATTATTTTTTCGTTACAGTCGATCCACAAACATAAAAAAACAGAAAATCATAACCTACCTTTTGGTTTCACCATAGTCGGGTAAAAAAATCTGCCATCAAATTTCTTCCAAGTATTTTTCAAAAGAGGGCCACCAAGTGTTAACAATTCTACCATATTAGTAATTTTACTCCGACTGACGCCATATTTTAGGACATTGGAATTGAATATTTTGCGAAATATATATAGAAAATCAAAGATTATTTTTCTTATAATATTCGTATTAGAATTCCGTGTGTATATAATTCTTTATTATAGTATAAATATAAATGGTATAAATTATAAAATCACGCCTGAATGTATGTTCAAACGTTATAGAACTGATTTTGATTGTGTTCCGTTAGAATAAAATACATTAAATAAAACACAGATAATATCTTTTATTACTAATAATAATTATAGTATGTTGCATACAGTTAAATGACACACACACATACACATCGACTGAAGTTACCGATAGTGTCAAAAAGTAAAAAAAAAAAGATGACAGAAATTATGAATCGATGGTTTGCCTTTTTAGGAATGTAGGCAAATTAAATCTTACTCTGCAGATATAAATAAATATTGTAACCTTTCGGTTAATCGCACAAATTAATAAAATTATTGCATAATTATATTTCACACTTTATCAATGCGGGTTTCGTTGAAGAATGTCTTATGTGTGCATAGATATTCGCAAAAATCAAACAGTTCTAAAAAACCTTTAAGCAAGTATTTTTAATATATGCTCAATTATGAATCCCGTATGCATCATATGCATCAAAATCAAAATAGTTTACTTCAATTAAAACTTAGAGGTACTTTTGAATTGTCAAACAAAAAAAAATAAAAAAAGATGACGCATCCGTTTCTGAATTGTTTAGTATGAACACATGTAAAACTTTAATATTACCTACTTGCAAATTACAAATCAGAAAGCGTTTGGTAAACTGAGGCCTTACTGCGAGTTTTTACTCACGCTCATTCGCGTTAAAATATACGTCAGTTTGTATTGAAATTGGAAATGCGCCGTCTGGGGACGGTAAGGAAAATCCTCTTTTTTTGTATACATTTTGACTTAAGAGATCGCATACGTTATCACGATTGAGCGTGAGTAAAAACTCGCACTAAGGCCTCTGAACGGTTTGATATTCACTGATTGAGCATCCTTCTAGATAACGAGCTATAGACCGGTACCGTAATATCGGTCTTAATCACAGATATAAATCTAACTAGATCACGCGATTGTATGTAGGTACTTCGAGGGTCAAAAATCGGAGTAAAATTACGATCAATGATCGTAATTTGAGCGTTTCATTTGGAATTATCGGCATCGGAAAGCCACCGAAATCTAGAAAAATGCCTTTGTGCCATATTAAGCTGTAAAGACTGTATAGAAAAAGTAGGCCGAGGCATTGGAAATGTTTTCTTTTATTGGTAAGTTTTGTTTTTAAATAGAAAACAAGAATAGAATAGAAAACATTTATTCGACATAGAAACAACACAACAACAACAATCACAAAGTAGCAGAAAAATAGTAAAAAACAAAAGTACAAACAAGGTTTAACAGTGATTGCGCCGAGCGTGCCCATACCGAAAGGGTTACCAACTCAGCATTTGCTGGGCGTCAGACACCCAGCGCTGATTTTCAGTTGGCACCCCGCTAGTGATACACGGACGTAGGTAAATAAATAGATACTTAAAATAATGTCATACAGTGGATACGTGTGCTTAACTTATAAATTGAAAGAATATGTAATAGATAGTATAAAGTAATGTAAATAAAAAATATATAATGTAATTGTTTAAAATTGACTCAAAAACCCCAAAAGACAGTGTGGTAAGACGCAACCGGCCTATCACATTTATCCAATCTCTGCCCGACTCATAACCTATAAATAGGCACACTACTTGATGGATTAAACTTAATTCCATATTAACGCAGAAATTATTCATATTAAATAATAAATATTAGATTGAATTAAATTAAAATAAGATAAGATAAAAATTAGATAAACGATTTGTCAATATTAATGTCATTAAATTTAATTTCAATTTAAATTGTGTATGAAAAAGTGATACGCTTGGTTTTCATACAGATGGACGGACTTGCGTTATCAAGTTAGATTTATGTCTGTGGTCTTAATCCTAGTTGCATTATTAGATCTCATTTTAGAAAACACCAACTAACAAATTGTATATCGGCGATAGTATTGTGAAAACATTTTCAACATCGAACGAACAAGTGAATCAATTTTGTAGTTTTGAGAAAAAAGAAAAGAGGTAAAAGAGGATATGGAGAAAATAGCATTATTTCTCCTGTTGAAGTCATTCTTTCCCAGATCATCAACGCAGTGCTTGAACTGCTGGTTTCAGAAGGTGAATTATCTTTGTTTAAGAGTTCATTCTATCGAAGGTCAGGACCAAGGAAAGGTTTTTGAAAATTTACCCACTCATGGAGTTAAAGAGAGGATTGAAGTTAGTATGAAAGTCCGACATTTTTGATGATGTGAAATTCCATTGGCCATGGTTTTGATCTCCAGTAAAATATGACTGCTTGAAAAGCGGCATGCAATAAAGACATAGAAGGATAAATAATGAGCATTGCTTTGTTCATTCCATCGGTAATAAGGGTTAGTTTTAATATGCTGCCAAACTGCGTATTAGGGCAAGCAAGCTTCAATGCGGAGCGAATCCGCAAAGCATTATCTATGGTGCATACACAATCAGTCACGTTAGGCTTTGACCTCTTGATCGGTACGCACAACGTTGCGGTATGCGGTGCTTGTCCAGCACCGCATACCGCAACGTTGTGCGTAATCCTCCACCGCGCTGCCGCATATTGCAACGAAACAAAATTCTATTCGCACACCGCATACCGCAGGGCTGTGCGTTGCGATTACCAAAACTTTTCGTTTCTAAGGTGGAACCACACTTACGTGGCGTGGCGCGGGAGCCACCAATCAAACGACTCAGTTTCAGCCTACGTCATAACACAACGAGTTTTGTAGCCAATGAACTGCGTCAGAAGGCGCCACGCCACGACACGTAAGTGTGTTTCCGTCTTTACTATGACGTCTCTGATCGGTGACGGAGTTATATAAACTTTTAACCTTCATAAAATAAGTAAACTACGCTGTGTGACGCGGATACGCACCGAATTGATGTGTACTCGCCCTTACATTATAGTTATCCTGATTATTAAGTTTGTAAACAAATGAAGACGATGATTATTGAATAAAGATTTGTTTCAAAAATCGTTGTTTTTTTTTTTTACCCAATAATAAATGGAGGAGCTCGTGTCGATCGATCGATGTTCAAGGTTAAGCCACGCTTGCCGAGGTTGGTCTGTAGATGGGTGAGTATCCATTACTTTCGTGCCTCGAATGCACGATAATAAAGCCGTTGGTCCCGTCTCTCTTGAATCGTGGGGTAGTCGCTCCTTGTAAAATCATCATCATCATCATTTCAGCCGAAAGACGCTGCTGGTCATAGGCCTCCCCCAAGTGTCGCCACATTGATCAGTCCTTTGCGTTTCGCATCCACCGTATTCCCGCGGTCTTGTCCAGGTCATCGCGCCACCTAGAGAAAGGCCTTCCAACGGTGCGTCTTCCGGTACGCGGTCGCCACTCCAAAACTCCTCGTCCCCAACGGCCATCCGTTCTGCGAGCAATGTGCCCTGTCCACTGCCACTTAAGTTTTGCAATTCTTCGGGCTATGTCGGTAGCCCTGGTTCTCTTGCGGATGTCTCCATTTCTGATTCGATCACGCAGGGAACCTCCGAGCATAACTCTCCCCATTGCCCTTTGGGTAACCTACTTTAGATGATACGGTTGGCGCAGTGATTGAGCGATCGGCTGCTGCGCTGCGTGTCGCGGGTTCGATTCCCGCAAGGAACAAATATTTGTATGGTCTACAGATAGTTGATCCGCAGCCTAAGTAAATTCGGCAACGGAAACAATCTGTTTCTTTCCCAAAAACACACACATACACAAAAAAGTTGAATAAAGCACTTACACAATTAGGCTGCAGGATCTGAGTGCCTTGTATAAGTGAGTTTAAATGTTTGTAAACGCACCCTGTATCGTACAGGACGAAATTCCTAATGTGGGGCAAAGTTTAAAATAAAAAAGACTTCTTCTGAGGCCCATTGTGAGCGACCACGTCTCTGCTTGCCATGAAAAATGCTGGTACTCAACTGTAACCGGTTAATCTGGAAGCAACCCTTGTGTGGAAAAGGCTAGGCAAATTGATTGAATGTATTTCTTTAGTTGTACATATTACATTGTACTACTCCATGAAGATCGCTGATGTTGCATATGAACCCTTAGTGACTAATGTCTCCGTCACGACAAGTTATACATTTTGTAAATAAAAAACTTATACTAAGTTACGCGTTCCAGTACTACCACAAAACATTAAAACATTAGACGATAGCGCTTTCGACTTTCACGCGCGCGAAGCCGCTGGCAGAAATTAGCTATATAACACAAATATGTAAGTCAACAAGTATGTATTATCGCTAAAATGTAATACGACCAAGTGAAATTGCTCGTTAGTTTCGTATTACACGAATGTTACTTTGAATTTAGCATTATTTGATGTTGATTGAATTGTCGCTACGTAACATAGTAGAAGTTCTTTATTTACAAATTTTATAGCTTCTCGTGACGGGGACTATAGGTATATCAAATTGCTGATGCATCATGACGTCAGCCGAAGTCGCAAGTAGTTATTCGTTCGATATTTCGCAAAAGCAAGAGGTTATTATTCCATATTCCTTCAAGCACATGGAAGTGAAATGATTATTCATTCGGGTTATTTTACTAAAAAATATATATGTCTAAAATCATCCTTCGTTGTAGCTAATGTAATTGGCGCAATCGGTAGGATACGAGTCACCCAGGAGGTTATCAAGCATCATTCTTGCTATCCTGAGGCTACGGACCTGCTGCACACCGGTATATCTGAAAACCTATTCACGGAGGAAACCAGAAATGGAGTATTATGTAAGTACACTTGAATCATTCTCGTGTTGTTCCCTTTAAATCTTTACGATCCCAGAAACCTTACGATTTACCATCCCAGTTTGCCTGAATCGCGTCAGGGCCTATACGGTGGCATAGTAGATATACATAGAGATATTATTTTAGATAATATGACTTAGCACAATCCAGGCACTATCTACCAAGCACTTAGCCTTGTCCCGGAGTTCAAATGAAATCTAAACATCCTAATTCGATTTATTAAAATTGCCAGTATCGGGCTCTGCATAGGACAGCAGACGAAACACCAGTGACAGCATCCGTGAGTCCATCAAAATAAAAAGTAGTACCTAGGTAGGTATATAAAAATAACACATAGGTGATAAATAACACATACCTTTTTGGAATAGGTTTCAAGTAAAATAAATTTGTGGTGTGATGTCTCGTCCGTCACGTTTAGCACATAGTTTAAGATAAGGTAGATAAGGTATTTTCATAGTTTTATTATGTTAAATATCACGCACGCACTATGTATTTTTTTTTATTTTTTTTATTATTTTTTTTGGTTTTAAGTACCGCGACAGTAACACAAGAGCAGATATCCACCATCAACGCGATGCTGTTGTTTATCGCCGTGTGTTTGGCGGTTGTCATCATTGGCGTGGCAGTCCGGCTGTACAGGAGGTGTCATCAGAATTGGATCGAAGAGAAGATCAATCAGCGTGAGGTGCAGCGAGCTGTGCAGATGGCCTGACCGGGAGCTGGCGGAGCGACAAGAGGAGTAAGTGATGTGATTTGAACTTAAGGTTCCCCTAGTCAACGGCACGAACTATTTTGTGTGCGGGGTTAAAATGCATGCTGTCTCATCCGACAATACATGCGAAAGTGATTGATGCTGTGATGAGCAGTAAGAAGCTAGTTCGCGTACGAATTAGCACTTTTGCAAATTTGTAGCGAAATGGATTATGATTTAGGACGAAAACGAGCGCGCGAAATTTTATGAATAGACCTTTGGGAGTCTAGATATCATGAAAAAACGACTAAATGTATATTTTGAAAATAAAATTGTTTGCATTGTTGAATTACTAATCTATCCCTGTATGGAGGCCGTTTTGCAATTTGCCTTCTTCTTAAGGTATTTATTTCCGCCCAAATATGCGTTAAAATTAGTGTTAAAATGTGGAACTTTCGACGCTCATAACTGTCCAATATTGTATTTTTTTACTTTTTCTGTTTCCATACAGCTAGATAATGATGAGACAAATTGATATCATTTTTTATTTCGAACTTACAGTGGAGTAATTGGGAGTAATCAATAGACTACGTTTGTATGGACGAATTTTCGACTAGTGTAACCTTAAGTGTAGTGAGTTACAAAGGGCTCAAAATGATGCAAAAGATAATTTGGTATCAAGTAAGTTATCAAGGAAACATTGTTATGATAAGAATCTTAATTCTATAACTTATAAGGAAGGTGACTTGATTTTGGTAAGAAACGAAGTAGGCAATAAGTTGGAGTGTATTTATAATGGACCATTTGTAGTTGTAAAGGACGAGTCACCAAATGTAATAGTTAAATATAAAAATAAGATAGATGTAATACATAAAAGTAGGACAAAGTTATACTGTAAGACTTAGAATGTAAGTTTAAAAATGTAAAGAGATGAGGAAAAAAAAAAAAAAACAATGTAACTTAGTTTTTTTTTTTTACTTTTGGAAGGGTGATGTGGTGTGTCACGTACGTCACGTTTAGATCTTAGTTTAAGTTAAGGTAGATAAGCTATGTCCATAGTTATATTATAATATATGTCACGCACGGACTAGGTATATATTACACTAATAAAGGGAGTCTTGGGTCTTCAGTCTCCAGTTGACTCATGGACAAGTAGGTACACGACATGGTATTTACTTAACCCCTCCTTCCCTCCACATCGCACTATGTATATTTATATACCGCAGGTTAATTAATAAAGGGAGTCTTTATTCTTGAGTCTGAGTCTCCAGTTGACTCATGGAGAAGTACTCTCACGGTGTTTATTTAACCTCTCCTTCCCTCCACATCGCAAGTTAATATTAAACTAAGGTAATCACCTCTCCTCTAAAGTAATAAACACACAAAATATCCTCCAAGTCATCCAAGCAGTTCACTACTTCCCGTAAAACAAGTAAAATTTCAAAATTTAAAAAACCCCCGACACATTTATCTTGTGAAAACACCCCGATTCTAACAGCAAAACGCCCATAACTTTTGAACGGCTGAACCGATTTTATTCAAACATAGCTAAGAACAATCTCGACAAAATTACCTTTCAAACAAAAAAAAAATCGAAATCGGTTCATCCGTTTAGGCGCTATGATGCCATAGACAGACACACAGATACACAGCAAAACACGTGAAACTTATAACACCCCTCTTTTTCCGGCGGGGGTTAATGACCACGGAGGTAGCAAAAGCCCCCTTTAGGAAAAAAGTGTAAAAAATACGGCAAAGTCAATTGGTTCGGAGAAGGCGCGTGCATCGCAGATGCCACAGGTGACAAAGAAGGTTATAGAATCCGCCACAAGCCGGAGAATTGGCGAATTACGACGACTCATATTATAGCTGTTGTTACGAACCGGAGTACAATTATTACACCGCGTGTGTGACTTTGATATCGGAGCTACCCGTGAATAGGCCTATTCTAGAATGAATTGCCAATTTTTTTTTTTATAAATAATGAATAATAATTTCAAAGTGGATGTAGCAACATACTTACACAGATAGTAAAAATCAGGTTAACATTAATACTATTTTATTAAATACTAGCTGACCCCCGCGGCTTCGCTCCCGTCAAAATTATTGCCGTTACTCGGGCATAATAGCTTGCCATAGGTGAAAGAATTTTTAAAATAGGTCCAGTAGTTTCGGAGCCTATTCGGTACAAACAATCAAACAAACAAAAAATCTTTCCTCTTTATAATATTGTTATTGACATTGTAGAAGACTTAATTCAAGCATTAATTACGATAGAAAATAGTTTAGCATTCATTCATGCCGTCATGCGTCTAAAAACCATCATTCTATGAAAGATAGGTTCCTATAAAATCAATGGGCAAGAAACTTCAAGAAGACACTTACGGCGTATGTGTTAAGACTAGCAAATTTTTGATTTAGAACTCCGAGAATATTACGATATTTTAAAGCCAGAATCATTCTACATATTAAGTGCGTAAGCAAATAGTTTTTAAATTAAGCAATATTTTATTTTCTAAGACTAGAAGACTTTCAGTCGTAGGTACCTAAAAACATGCACCAGTGCAGCCTCAGCCGCCAAAAACGAGTTAAAGCAGCCATCGTTGTTTTCGGTAACAAACTGGAGGTCAACCGCGACCCCAGCTTGTGAACGAAAACAATGCTGCTGCCTTGCCTGGGGGGTCAGCTCAGCTTTGGGATGCTAATGAGTTATCGACCAATTACATAGACGGAAAGCCACGTCGCGTCTTTCATCTCGCATGTGATTGGTCGATTGATGAGGTTTAAACCCTTTGCCTTGATGAATTCACTTACGCAATTAGGGTGCAGCATATCGAACCCTATCTATACGAAAACACACGAACTGCACACAAATAACATCCTGGTGGGAGGAGACGACAACACCAGAAGCCAGTGGTGGGGAAGTGTTTTCGAAAACCATTGCGGGGCAGCTTACAGTTCATTCCTCAATGAGCGGGTTCTCCACATCCTAAATACGGGCCAAACACCGACCTTCGAGATATACAGTGGCGGGTAGAAAGAAGTCTAACAACGTCCAACCTTCTCCATGCGCTTAGAAAAGGCCTTGGAACTCATTAAGGCCAATCTCGACGCGCATCTACAACACTAAGAAGGCAAAGTGGTCCGACTTCAGCACCCACTTCAAGACTAGCCTGGCGGACAGTGACATCACCCAAGTCAGAGTCTCGGACGGATCTGTAGACAATCTTCACAACATACACCCAGAACAACCACCGCTCATGCGAGGAAGCGATCACAAGACTGGGGCCTAAACACGACCCAAGCCCTTATGGTGGACCCCTTCTCTAGACCGTCTCAAAAAAGACGCTATGACGAAGAAGAGAAGGATCCGGAACGCAGCCGCAAGCTGGACACACTTCAATCATCCAGGAGTACATGCTGGCAAAACAAACTTACACAACAGCAGCTACAGAAGTAGTCACAGCCAACTGGATGGAGTCGTGCACGAAGCAGGACCGAGAGTGCATGTGGGCTATCTACAGGATACTAAGGCAGACAGCCAGCAGACACGACGACACGCTCCTGAGAAATACCGCAGGCGAGACGCTCAGCACAGAGCAATCCGCGGATCTTCTGGCAAAAACCTTCTACCCCAACGACTCAACGGATGCCCAACAGCCATACCATACAGAGCTAAGGAGGCTAGCGGAGGAGAAGAACCCCCAAGGTCTGTCTGCCGAAGATCCGCCCTTTATGACCGCGGAGCTGGAAATGGTATTCCAGAACCAAAATCCGAAAAAGGCTCTCAGTCCCGACGGATTAATAGCAGACATCTGCACAGCGGCAATATACTGTCCCCGCCAGATACCCCTCCATTTACCCCTCCCCCTCTCCCCGCCTTCACCCCTCAAAACTTGTCTTCCCCCCAACCCCCTCACCCCCCTCACGCCCCTCGGGATATCTCGGCCAACTTCCAACTTGACCAGCTCGAGGAGCAGTATCGATTGGCCCCGCCAGATACCCCGCCCAACCCCGCCCATTTTTACCAACCCCCGCGTTCAACCGCCTCAAAAATTTGAACCACCCTCCCCGTATCCCACTGATAAATCTCCCTCCCCTCGGATTATCTCGGCCACGGACTGAGATAGACCCCTCGAGTTTCGGCTTGCCGTAACCAGCGTGAGAAGCTCTATCAAACGGTCCCGGCAGTAATCGTCTATATCGTCACCATCAAGAGCCCATCCGGTGAATCCACCAGGGATAATCGCAGCACCACAACACTCAGCACAAGGCATACTCTGCTACCTGCAGAGCGTCACACTGCAGATCTGTGCAGAACAACAGCGGCGGAACCAAAATTAATCAACACAGAAGTAAGTCCATCACCTGACATAAGTCAATATGTTTAACTCTAGTAATTATTCTTCTCTTTGTCAATTTCATTGTAATTTAACATACTTTAGTTATTAAGTAATTTCTAGTAAGTAACAAACCAAACAATGTCAGCTTCAACGTCATCATCCGTTCCCGCCAAGGTATCTGCAAAAGTCACCAAGTCGGCACGATCGCTTCGGGAAAAGGTAATTGCAAAGACTGAGTCAGTTGCAACAGGCAATCTGACTCAGTCTCAGCCGATTGTGGTACCACCGAGTCCGAAGGCAGCATTGTCTGATGTGACGGAACTCACGCGCGCTACAAACCCACACACTCCAGCCACAGCGTACAGCTCTGCGTGTCTATGTAAAAAAACCTTATCGGAAACGATTCTGCGGTGGGAAGGATGTGACATATCTCCTCCAAACCATTGACAGACGACAAGACCTCAAACGCTTCCAGCCGAACCAGCGAACCACCTAGCCGCAGGGCCAGTATCCTGTACAGAACGCCGAAGAAAGGCCCAGGTGTACATATGGACATGGCCACGGTGGAAGCCAACATCATGCTCCAACAGGGCTAGGAGGCACTCGAAGCCGCTGGAAATATGAAGCGGGAATGTAAGCAGTCAGCTCACGAGAGTCTGCAGGGTCTTTACGAGACCGTCCTGTCCTTGTCAGATTCCCGAGCACGCCACAAGTATAACCTCGAGAAGGAGAGGTCATGCCATGCCCAAGAGCTCGTACGTGTTGAGAGAGCTCCCACAAGAGAGATAGACGCAACAAAGAAGACCTTGGCGTTAGAACTGCAGGCTACAAAGCAGATCAGAGAATGGTTGGGAGCCGAGACCCTTCAGGCGTTCAAGGAAAACGCCGAAATCAAAAAAGGGGTCCTGGCCTTGGAAGAAGCGGTCAAGAAGGAACACGAGAAGACACGCAGGGAGGCCAGGACTAGCTCAGGATCGCCCTGACGAGAATCCACCAACCCGGTACTTATGCGCCTCGAACTCAACATTGTCAGCATTACGAACCAGCTGGACATGTTGAGGAAGCAGGTCGAGCGCCTTAAGACATACCTTCCGGCGTTCCCAGCCGCTGCTCTAGACCACCAATGCCACTTTCCCGACGATCTACTAAAGGCGGCCTCCACAACGGCAAGGATGGAGGCAGAGATAAAAAAACTTCCACAGGCCGTACAAAACCACACCAACAGACCACCCCTTCCCCCCCCCAGTACATCTCAAAGCACCTAAAGCCCGTCAAAGAAAAGTTGGAGCTTGTGTCGGACATCAGGGTCCCGACAGACAGGCCCCAGCCACAAGCTCTTCCAGCACCGAACCTCGGCACCGAACCTGCGGCGGTAGAGGTGAAGAAGACGCTGGCGGAGATCGTAAAGGGCATGGATGGCTTGATTGAAAGACCAGTGACCTCACGGACCCCAAGCAGACTAGTGGCTTACACACCACAGCCGAAGCTAACCCATCCGAGGCCAGCCCAGTCCAACCACACCCTTATCGTCTCCTCGATGGACCCCAAACACACGTGAGATAACGTCTTGGAGACGGAAGGGCGGCGTTGAACCTAAAAATAACGGGACTCAGCTGAATAAGGTCTGGAAGACAAGGAACCAGAAGGTCATCCTGAACTACGCATCCAAACGAGATTTGGATCTTGTAAAGAAGCAGTTGGACAAGAAGGATGACCTGAGGATCCAGGAGCCGAAACCAGCGAACCCCTTGATCTGTGTCAGAGGAGTCCAGGCTCTCTACACCGATGAGGAGATGGTGGATCTGCTCAAAGCGCAGGACCAGGGCCTCTTCAGCGGTGTTGACATGGGCAGCCAGACTTTGAAGATCAGGTTCTGTAAAAAGGCACGGCATGCATTGGTTTGCCACCCCGTCTTCGACCTCTCCTCAGAGCTGTGGAAGCGACTCACGCAGGGAAAGGCCAAATTCTTCATATTCCTAGAACGGCTACCTGTGGAGAGCCAGTCTCCCCTACTACAATGCAGCAAATGTCTTTCGTACGGACATACAAGAACGGTGTGTAAAGAAACAGCGCAGACATGCAGTTACTGCTCCGGTGAGCATACCGGGAGGGACTGTCCCGTAGAAGGTAAAACCTGCGTGAACTGCGTAAGGGCGAATAGGGAGAGCGCAGACACGGCGCATATACCACCTACAGCGAAAGCTGCCAAGAGTACCAGAAATGGGACGGCATAGCCAGGTCACGGGTCTCGTACTGCTGAGGAGGAGGGCAGCCAAACAAACACTACCACGGTCACAACTCGCAGTGGCCCGACTAAAGGACTGCAGTTCATCCAAGCAAACCTTCAACTCTCCAAGCTTGCGACAGCGGAGTTCCATCTTGCGGCTCAGGAAAAGGGGATAAAAGTGTGTTCAGGACTTTACGTTGGAAGAACGGGGATCATGAAACAAAACCAAGGCTCTCAAGTCATCCATTGCACCCTGAAACGCCGAAAACCAGTTAAGGCCTTAGACAGTAGTTCGGGGATGAGCTGGAGGTGATTCACGACCCTCAGCTCGTCACCGAAAACATTCCCTCGGCGGTAACAAAGGTGGGTGACGTCAAGATTGGAGTAATGTCGGTCTACTTCGAGGGCGACCAAGCACTCACACCATACATTAACACTGTCAAAAACATACTCACACACACCTAACACAATCATCGGTGGCAACTTTAATGCTTGGAGTCAGTGGTGGGGAAGCAAAGGACAGGTGCCGACCTTCGAGACTTATAGGGGGGACAGGCTGTATGCTAGCATAGTCGATGTCATGGTATGCAGCTTGTCGCTTCTTGACAGGAGGCTTAGTGGACAGAGGCCTCACCTCATCTGACCACAACGTGGTAACCTTCACAATGTGTCTGGGGAGTCCTTCGAACCGTTGAGACCAATCTCGACGCGCATTTACAACACCAAGAAGGCGAAATGGTCAGAATTCAAGGAGCACTTCAGAGCCTGTCTAGAAGGGGAAGACATCACACCCGGAAGAATAACCGAAACCACGATACGCGGAGAATTGGAGAACCTAATTGGCGAGTATACTTCTGCAATACACCAAGCATGAGAAACGTCCATACCGAAACTTGGCACCAGGAAAATAGATTCCAAGCCTCCTTGGTGGTCCCCTTCTCTAGAACAACTCAAACGAGACGTTCTCAGAAAAAAGAGCAGGATAAGAAATGCGCCACCATCAAGGAAAGCTGTCACAATTCAGGAATACACCTCCAAACAACACTACACTGCACAAGCTACTGAAGCCGCCACGGCAAGCTGGAAAGAGTTCAGGAAACAGAAAGTATGTGGGACGGAATCTATAGAGCCATAAGGAAAACCGCAAGAAGGGAAAACCATGCACTCCACAGGAACCCAGCGGGAGAAACCCTGAGTCCCTAGCATTCGGCCAAACTTCTTGCGAACACCCAGAAGATTCAACTCTAGTGGAAACATTAACCACGCCCAGCTTAGAGACCGTTTAAGAGAGGGATCGGACGATCTCCGAGGATAGTCGGCCGATGACCCACCTTTCACACCTGTGGAGCTTCAAATGGTTTTACAAAGTTAAAACCTAAATAAAACCCCAGGACCGAATGGGCTTACAGCCGAAATATGCGTGGCCGCTATCAACTGCAACAGGGAGGTATTTCTTGCCTTGGTAAACAGATGCCTGGCGCTATCGTGCTTCTCTGGGCAGTGGAAAGTGGCCCATGTATGCATCCTACAGAAACCTGGAAAAGACGACTACACTCATCCAAAGTCCTACAGACCTATTGGACTTCTGTCCGTCTTGGGTAAGATCGTCGAAAAAGTCATCATAAACAGGCTTCAGTGGCATTTAATGCCTACACTCAACACACACCAATATGGTTTCATGCCGCAGCGTGGCACAGAGGACGCCCTCGACGCCCTAATGACACACGTACGTGCTGAAATAGAAGCAAAAAAGATCGTGCTTCTGGTATCAGTGGACTTAGACAACGCATGGTGGCCGGCCATAAAACACGATTTACTAAACAGTAGGTATCCAAAAATTCTTTACCACATACTAACATCATACCTGGAGAATCGGAGGGTACAGCTAAACTACGCCCGAGCGAAAAGCGAGAAGAAGACCACCAAGGGATGCGTCCAAGGTTCCATTACGGGCCCGTCACTTTGGCGTTTTATCCTAGACTCGCTTCTATCTAAAATTAACAGCTTGGGTGAATCTTGCCAAGCCTACGCGGACGAAGACTACACGGATGTGGTCCTGTTGTTGTTCGACCTCGAGGTCAGCACCCTGGAGCGAACGGCAGAAAGGACGCTAACATTGTGTTAAAATGGGGTAGTTAGAACAAGCTTCGCTTCGCCGCGCACAAAACAAACGCGATGGTGGTGACAAGAAAGCTTAAGTATGATGCTCTGGTTGTTCACATGTCCGGTGTCCGGCTATGTCTCGGGCTGACCATAGACAACAAACTCACTTTCAACGCATATGTTTCCGCCACCCGCAAGAAAGCTGCGGACATATATAAACAGCTTGCATGTGCCGCGAGAGTGACTTGGGGTCTCGATTGGGAGATTTTCGGGACCATATATGTCAGTGGTGGAGCCAATAGTGCTATACGCCGCAAGCGCATGGGCGCCTGCAGCTGGGAAACTGATGGTGAGAAATCAGTTAGACTCACTGCAGAGAGGCTTTGTGCAGAAGATATGTAAGGCGCACCGCACTGTATTTCTAGTATCGGCTCTCGTCCTGTCGGGGCAGCTGCCTCTTGACCTCCGGGTTATGGAAGCCTCTACCTTATTTCTAGTAAAGAAAGGTCGCTCCCACGATACCCTTCGTACCTCCAGGTAGCGAAGTGGATCGAAAATAGGGATACCTACAAAAACCACACCCATCGAAACTCGTAATCACGAAATACCAACAACTGGAAAATTTCGATCCCGAAACCATAGAAACCCACCACATAACCGATCCCCAGATCTATACTGATGGTAGCAAAATCGAAGGGAGGGTAGGAGCTGCCATAACGTGGTGGAATGAAGGTAGGGAATCGAAACACAGAACCTTCCGGCTGGCACCGCACAACACTGTCTTCCAATCGGAACTCCAAGCGCTGTTCAGAGGCACACAATTGGTGAAAGAAAGCAAAGCGGACACAGCCAGCATCCTCAGCGACTCGAGATCATCCCAAGATCTGCTGAGGTGTCCGATGGCAACACACCAATTGGCCTTCGATCTCAAGGAACTCGTGCGTGGAATCCGAGGGGAGGCTAGAGATGTATGCTTTTCTGGTTGAGAGCACTGGGAATGAAAGGGCGGACGAACTGGCAAAGAAAGCGGCGCTCACTAAAAAGAAGGCGCCAGACTACGACAAAGTGCCAAAGCGCATACGAGAAGAAACAGTCAAGAAGTGGCAACAGAGATACGAATCCTCCAGCACAGGATCTGTGACCAAGGTATTCTTCCCAAGCGTCTTGGCCGCGAAAAGAATTACCAGAGACACAGTCCTCCCACCAGCTTTAGTCCAGATATTCACGGAACATGGAGGATTCTCTTTTCTGCATACTAACACCGCTGCCATCTTAAATACAGCCCCACTTGCGTATGTGATCCATTCACAGAGGAATCAGTCTGGCACCTTCTGTTCGAATGTCCGACATTTAGCCAAGATAGGATGAGGCTGGCGAGTGAGCTGGATCGCACCCTAAGCTTATCGACTCTCAGCTCCATCGTAGAGGAAAAGGCTACTAGTCCACGTTTTTTTGGAATTCGCTCAGAGAATTGTCTCAGTCGCTGCAAGGGCCAAATTATCGACCGCCATTCATTCGACACAGACAGTAACCAACACACACATTGACGACACAAACATCAACTCTGACCACAATAACGACAAATACCTAAACAGAACATTAACACAAACGTCGAAAAACACACAAACGACTACAACATTAACACTGACACTAATTTCAGCACTGACACAACAACACATTCCAACAACAACATAAAGACCAACTGTAACACTGACACAATCTCGCAACCCAATAACAGTAAACATTATAACGACTAACGCACGAATTACCACAACATCAACGTCCAACATCATCACTGACACAACAACTACAAAAAACAAACACAACGAACGTGACGCAACCCCGACCACAAACACTGAACACACCCAGTCCAAATAATGTGCATAACTCCAGCTTCCTCATAAGTGTTAGAATAATTCTATCTATGTCAATATTTCAGGCATAATAGCAGCAATCAAAGTTCCAAGTCTTTATTTAGCTGCCACAAAAACTTCGCTAATATGTGTCGTTTAGTATGAGTCAGCTGGAGTGACGTCACCCCAGCTTCCTCATTCAATACAGGCAAACTAGTGATGTTAGGGTTTTGGACTATAGTAAAAAAAATAAGGCATAATAGCTGCACATGGAAGGAAAGAACTGAACGATAATACTTAAAAAGTGTTGAAACTATGATAAAAAAACGTGTGTGTAAGCTGATGTGACGTCACCCCAGCTGCCATGTCATATCTTCTGAACAAAAGAAGATACGATTATGTATTATAGCTCAAAAATTAAGGAATAATAGCTGCCATTGGCAGCAAAATTTTCAAATCTGTAGTCAAAATACTCCATCAGTTATTAAACCGACAGATATCTGTAAGCCTGAGTGACGGCACCCCAGCTGCTCATATCATATCTTCCAAACAAAAGAAGATATGATTATACATTATAGCTTAAAACATAAGAAATAATAGCTGCCATAGGCAGCAAAAATTTCAAATCTCTAGTCCTTGTAGTTTCCACGTAGTAAACAAAAGAATGGTTGCCGCGCCAAAAAGATCAAATTATTACTTCGGAGGAGGTACGGAGCGGCGCAGCCGTTCTGTGCGCTACAACAGCGCTATGCTATAAGTAAAACCGTAACATATTATACATATCTACATATTGTTACAGAATTATATTTAGTTATGCTGCTTTGCTATTGAAGAGGCGCCTTTTACACAGCACTTTACAAGTCAAGCACGATTGTCTGGCCGTAAATATGACTATAAAAACCTGAATACTTACATAGTACCTACGATTCAAGTGTGTATTCGACTCCCAGTCTATAACCTAGTTTAAACTACTTCAAACTGATAATATAGCGCACAGAACGGCAGCACCGCTCCGTACCTCCTCCGAAGTAATAATTTGATCTTTTTGGCGCGGAAACCATTCTTTTGTTTACTACGTGGAAACTACAAGGACTAGAGATTTGAAATTTTTGCTGCCTATGGCAGCTATTATTTGTTATGTTTTAAGCTATAATGCATAATCATATCTTCTTTTGTTCGAAAGATATGATATGAGCAGCTGGGGTGCCGTCACTCCAGCTTACACATATCTGTCGGTTTAATAACTTATGGAGTATTTTGACTACAGATTTGAAAATTTTGCTGCCAATGGCAGCTATTATTCCTTAATTTTTGAGCTATAATACATAATCGTATCTTCTTTTGTTCAGAAGATATGACATGGCAGCTGGGGTGACGTCACATCAGCTTACACACACGTTTTTTTATCATAGTTTCAACACTTTTTAAGTATTATCGTTCAGTTCTTTCCTTCCATGTGCTGCTATTATGCCTTATTTTTTTGACTGTAGTCCAAAACCCTAACATCACTAGTTTGCCTGTATTGAATGAGGAAGCTGGGGTGACGTCACTCCAGCTGACTCATACTAAACGACACATATTAGCGAAGTTTTCGTGGCAGCTAAATAAAGACTTGGTACTTTGATTGCTGCTATTATGCCTGAAATATTGGCATAGATAGAATTATTTTAACACTTATGAGGAGGCTGGAGTTATGCACATGTCCAAATATGACACAAGACCAGTCGAAAGCAGCAACTAGCATTGTGTCAAGTAATACCATAACAACATCAACTGACGAAGCATCTACCGACAGCACAAACGCCACACTGCAAACGGATCCCAAACTCAGCTCCATACCGTGCTTTTTGGCATGGGGAGCAGCCGGTGATCCCGGCATAAGACTACGAGGAGTAGCCCTGTTTATGAACGGGCCGCAAGAGAGCTTGGGAGTCAGCTTCTGTAGAGTAAGACCGAGTAAACCAAAGTAGCCATACCACCTCGCGGCCTCGCGGCCTTGATCAATGGAAGTACCACTAAGACGAGCATTAAAGGCAAAAGATACAGCGATTTGCCAATAATGGAGATCATCAGCATCCGATGCCGAGTAATGCAATTCAAAGACAAAATAATTGTACTGCTCGAGTGGAGAGAGGAGACTCCATATGCTCAAGCAAGCTCGTTACTCCAAAGATTTGGACTGGCCGTTGGACACTCGGCTTGTGCTATCAGTGTAGACGCCATGGTCATAGATGGCGAGAGGGGCAAAGTTGCAGACCGTCTTGGATGCATAAAAGCTGCAGAGGCGCATGAGGTGATCGTGTACGAGGACAGTGAGGAGACTTTGAGTTACCCAAAGAAGTCGAACACGGTATCGCCTCCAGTTACGCCTAGCGGCTCAGCGCGGAGGCAACGGAAAATCGCCGAAGACAGGGAAAGAGAAACACTGAACAGAAGCACTCCAACGTGACGAGAACAGGACTCAAGCCGACTTGCCGGGATCAAGACCTTCCTAAAGACCATCTTCATAGACCGACGCAGTGGGCCAACCCTCTCTGACACATCCGGACCGTCACAGGGATACACAGGAAGAACAGGAATCTCTCTCTAGCTTCCTAAGAAAATCGCCGAGGGAGGCGGGAGAGCCGTCCTCGAAAAAGACCTCAAAGAGAGCCGACAAGGGACAGGTCAGGCCTCCAAATTACACCTCGGTGTCACGACCTTCTGACCATATATAAAACGCGTTCCTCGAATTATTGGCGATTGTACGAGCGACAAAACAGTTCAACACCTTGACCTGTAAAAAGATCTTGCAATCGTTCAACTTACAGTCTGACAGACATTTAAAATTTAAAGTAAAACGAGCGCGGACCAAGAGTCTGCAGTAGATTCATTTGTAAAAAAAAACCACACAGGCGGCTGAGGGTTTCACCTACGAAAGTGTCATCATCATCAACACCAAGTCCTGGCCAATGGGGTGACCATAAGCTCTTAGAGCAAGGTTATTTTGAGTGTGCGTAAGTTGTGAGAGTTGTGTTGTTGTTGAGAGTGTGTTTCACAGTCGGACTATGATAGTTTTGACATGACATGGTACGGGGGCAGGCCCACGACAGTACCTATCACCCACGTGGTAGTGGCGGTGACAGACATACCTGCAGTCAGTAGCGTCTATTACTCTGACGACGCCGATGACGCCACAGGCCGCTTTGCAAAGAGGGCGATGGATGCGCCGATTAAACGGTCCATCTAAACTCAAACCCAAAACAAACCAAATAACACAAACTAACTATCACCTTGTCCAAACCGAGTAAAAAAAAAATAGTTAATACTAAGTAAAACTGCATGGCGGAGCGATTCTGTGATAGGTATTCACGTAAATGTTGAGCAAAAAACCACAACAAATAGGTACTTGTAATGCCTACGTATTAATTAAAAAAAAAACTGGAGTATTTTTATATATTTATGGATGAACTCACGTAGACTTAGGATAAGGTAGGTAGGTAGGTTTAAGTTTGTTGTGTAGGCTATAATTGAACCCTAATAAAAACCTTTAAACAATAAAACATAATAAAAAAAGGCGCGGGCAACCATGTCCGCAGTAGGAGACTCATAAAAAAAGTACAAGCACTTCACATCTTATCCTATCCTTTCCGTTCCTAGCAACTAACGAGATGTCAAATGTGTACATAGAGGCTGAATGCCCGAAGTTAAAAAACTGGTGCTTCTGTGACAAAAGAAATTACCCATCAGGTTCGCATCAACGCTGACTGCATCCAGGAGTTGATTATCAATGAAGTTGTACAGGAAGCCTGCCAGTTCACGACATTAAACTTGATGAAAAAAGACATGGCAATATGGATGACCAGCACGTATGCTATCCATTCCTCAGCAAGCGAAGGGATAACTACTTAGTCTGCAAACAGGAAGACTACACATTTCTCCAGGGCATCTTTTCACGATTCCCGTTGCATGTCACCTGATATCTGAAGAATTCACCATCGTAAATGACTACGATGATATTAAAGATCAACCTCTAAGATTAGTGAAAATACCCTACGAAATGCCTTCTTAAAAGAGGCTTAGAAAAGTGTCCCAGAAGTGGAAATATTAAGATGATTTTGCCCTATGACGCATCGAAGACATGTGCCATCGACCAACACGCACTTGGCCCGCTTGGTGGATTATGGCCTCTCATAGAGAGGAGGCCTGTGTCCCAGCAGTAGGAACATTAAAACACGGCTGATCATGATGATGATGCAGAGAAACACGACTACCAGCAGCTACCCACATAAATTTGAACTCTATTGATCTCCAAGGACAACACAGAAACCAGGAAAAACTTATGACACACTACAATACCGTTCTACGGAGTTCTATTTTGAGTGGCATACTCAGGTACTTATTGTTTGTACATACTTTTCGTTGAATAAGATACTTCTTTTGAATATTTTTCGCTGAATTTTTGTATTTCACTTCTCTATGATTTTGTTTTTAATTCTCTTTAAATTAAATTAAATTGTATTCTAACTACTTTAAACTTAAATTTCGATATTGTAAAGAGTACAACAAACTATTTAAATGTAAAATGGGTGATCTGTAACACAGAGCCTTCTATCTCAGACACCCTTAAGTTTACTATTATGATAGTCACTGTATTTAGATGTCGAGATAAATAAATAATTTTTATTTTATTAATTATTCCAGATGGAACATGTTAATAGAAGGAAGTGTATAGCAGCAAATTTAACAATGCTATGAATAAGGATCAGCAGGCGGCAGATACAAACCTGGAAAGAGCTCGAAGTCCTGACGACATTCCAGTAACATTTTCACTCAACGTGCTTAAATAGTCGTCTTTCTAGAGAAGGAATACATCGTGATACTCTTTGAAGATCGCTGATGTTGCACATGACTTAATTGACTACTAGGTATATTATCAAATCACTGATGCTTCTATAACTCCAATCAATTTCGCAAGCTGTTATTCCTTCAATATTTTGTAAGAGTATTTCATATTCCTACTTAGAAGTGGAATGATTATTCATTAGGGTTAATTAGTGTGATTTTATTTTATCAATTAAATATTTCGTAATACAATTATTTCGTATTTTTTCGATCCTTCGAATGCAGCTAATGTAAGTACTCGTAATTGTTTGTTGTTTGCTTCGTGCTTAGAAAAACCTATTTCTAATAAGGGTAAGTATAATTATACAGAAGCTACTTAACTAGCCATTTAGAGTTTCTTATTCTTCAGACAACTGCCAGCATTCCCAACTTAAGCCTAGTCTTCTCTTTTATATCCTTTTTTTTGTGTAAGAAGTGCTCATGGATACTGCACTACCAAGGGGAGATAATGCAGTTATGTGGGACTCCAACCCTAAACCGACTAAAACCGTGGATGGTGTCCTCCTGTGCCGCTTATGCTGGGCAAACGAGCACGCCAAACCCCCCTCTGGGGGGTACGCCGATGATGAGGGCATCACCGGCGCAACTGAACACTTTGTACGCCGTGACCACCCCAGGGACCAAACCAGCACATGGGCGCCAGACGACCCCGTGTATGGCACCCTTGGTCCCCTTGTGACGGGCCCCGCCATCTACCACTTTTCGGTCGCAGGGTATGGGGAGAGCGGCCAACGCTATACCGACACTCCTCCTCCCCTGCGGCCCGACCTCGTCCGCCATCAGACGGAGGAGACCCCGTCTAGGTCCTATCCCAGCCTACAGCCACCTTAGATGAGCAAGTACGATTAGTTAGCTAAATTCTCCATTGCGCGGGCCAACTTTTTTATTACAAACACTTCTCCATTATTCACCATGACTAACTACTGCAGGTCCGTGTTCCCTGTCTTCTCCATTGCACACCTTAAGTTATCCATTCCACCCCAATTCTTCCAGACTTCTCTATACAACCTAGAGGAGTCTTTAATTAGTTTATAATGTTCCCACTGCTTCCCAGCAAAAGGAAGAATGTATTATATGCAGTGGGAACTAATAATAATTCACCACGCGGATCCAGTGTGAAGTGGTAGATGTCATGTCTTTGAATTTTGCGTACTAGGACTTTTTCCTCACTATAATTTTCTATCACCGTTTTGTGAGCAGTGGTAATAAAAAACCGGCCAAGTCCGAGTCGGACTCACGCACCAAGGGTTCCGTACCATTATCGCAAAAAACGGCAAAATAATCACGTTGGTTGTATGGGAGCCCCACTTAAATATTTATTTTAGTATTTGTTGTTATAGCGGCAACAGAAACACAACATCTGTGAAAATTTCAACTGCCTAGCTATCACGGTTCATGAGATACAGCCTGGTGACAGACGGACAGACAGACAGACGGACCGCGGAGTATTAGTAATAGGGTCCCGTTTTTGTCCTTTGGGTATGAAACCGTAAAAATAGAGGACACAAAACTACTTGCTTGCCTGGGTTCGGACCCACGTCCTACAACTCAGGGCCGTTGACCACTGGACCACCAGTACCGTCAAAATACTAAATAAAACATATGAATTTATTACAAAAATCCTTTATTTATTGATTCAAAAATACACAGTTAATACATTATTAATCGTCACAGCCCCAGTCTATGTGGGGTCCTACGCGGTGTGTTCAACCCTGGAGTGGCGACTTCTTGCTTGACTGGAACATCTTCTTCTTTCCTCTTCCGCTCTTCTGCCATCTTCTGTTCGGCTTGCTTCATCTCTTCTTCCATTCGCTGTAGGTGGACGGCTGCTTCTTTGCGTTTGTCACGGTTAGATCTGTGGGAAGAAAGGAGCGGATAAGATTATTAGATTAGGTAACACATATATACATAAACTTACGCCTTGTTCCCATGGGGTTAGGCAGAAACTACAGGATGCCTCCTGCTACGATTCTTACATACTCCTTTTGCTTCGTGTATGTTACACACACACACACACGCGTTGCATACACGCATGCTGGTTTAAGAGCAGGTATGGCCAGTTATGGTAAGATCTCAGAGTTTTTGAAACAATAGGGTAGTTGACAAAAAAATCTATTTAGTCCGTCAGTTAAATAATCTAAAAATATTGGGCACGTATTTTTTCTATTGCCACGTAAACAAAAAATAACAACGATACAGTGCGTTGAAATATCGTGTGACGTCACGGTGTGCTGCACTTTATACTGACAAAGTGACGTCACAAGCCCCCACTCCTGAACTTTGATGCGCTTTATCTTTTACAGTATTTATTTATTTGTTATAGTAAAAAATACGTGTCCAATATTATTTGATAATGTTACTGACGGACTAAATATAATTATCATTTTTCTACCCAGAAAACATCCCTTTACCCCCAAACATGTTACAATTTGTGCAATGCTAATTTGGCCATTTTTGGGCAAGGGAAGTACCAAACAATTCCAAAAACTAACAATAGCAGCGATACGCTGACTGCTACAAATAAATCCATTGCTTGCTTATTTAATAAGATACTTATTTTGTCGAGACATTGCAAGTCTTACAAAGACTGCAATATCATAAACATGTATCTATGATTTTGCAAGTTTTTAGTTCTGTTATTTCAAGTGAGCCTATCAAATCAATTAAATCATATGTCGATATTAATAACACGCAAACAAAACGCACTGTTATTTAGCAGAGATTAAAATAAATTGTCCTACAGCAGATTAATCTCTAACACACAATATACAAAACCCAGTGGCGTATAGCTCGTCCTATAGGGGCCCGGTTTCAAAATTATTTGGGGGCTCTTTCTATAGGAACGCAGAAAAGTCTAAAAGTTAATGTTTCTTACAAAATAAATATAATTGGAGACTGAATTCTTCACTTGGATAACTTAAACGGTTTAGAATAAAGATGATGAAGCACAAGTTATACGAGCTTAAAAACGAGAGAAGCCTGACTGGGATCGATAAGTTTTCATGCTTCAGTTTACTAAATTGGAGCATTAGGATGCTATGAAGGCATGGGATAGATTATGGTAACAAATAAAGTTTATTAAAACAAAATTAAAAAAATAGAACTCGTTATCAAAGAGACTGTGATCTTGATTTGATGAACTTTTCTTTCCATTCGTCGGGGCCTCTGTAGCTCGGGGGCCCCGTATCATTGAAAGGGCTGATACGGCGGTAACTGCAGGTAACTGTATATCGTAGCCCACTGCAGGCAGCAGCTGCAATCAACGTGTCGCTACGACCCTACTTGGTACGGAATGAATATCACAGAAATACATAGAAACCAGTAGTGTACTAAATATGTATTGTATACCTAATTATTGAATCTGTAAGATAAATTAGACTCACTTGCCCGTCTCCTTGACGGAGAAGAACATGGGCCCCAGCTCCGCCAGCCAGCGCCCGTCCACCGCGGTGACGCAGTGCATGTACTCCTTGGTGGTCATCATGAGCTCGTAGTACACCACGTAGTCCGGAGAGTTGCCCAGCCCGAACAGCGCCGACGTCGGGTGCAGGTGGCACGGCATGCCCGTGCGGCAGTTCACGTACTCGCCGATGCCCTTCAGGCGCGCGGCTTGCTGGAAGTACGCTGGGGGAGAAGGGAACTTATGGTTAGGATTATGAAGCAGATTCTAGCCATCTGCAACTCCACCTGGAAGACTAGGGGATGCCCTGAAGAGAAGAGAGAGTCCGTGTTTGTTCCACTTCATAAAAAACCGGCCAAGTGCGAGTCAGACTCGCGCACGAAGGGTTCCGTACTTGGTAAATTGCGGTTTACGATTTATGACGTATTAAAAGAAAACTACTGACTAGATCTCGTTCAAACCAATTTTCGCTGGCAGTTTACATAGTAATGTACATCACATATTTTTTTTAGTTTTATCATTCTCTTATTTTAGAAGTTACAGGGCGGGGGGAAACACTTTATCAATTTGGAAGAGTCTCTCGCGCAAACTATTCAGTTGAGAAAAAAATGATATTAGAAACCTCAATATCATTTTTGAAGAACTATCCATAGATACCCCACACGTATGGGTATGATGAAAATAAATATTTTTGGTTTTAGTTTCAAGTATGGGAACCCCCAAAATTTATTGTTTTATTTTTATTTTTGTGTGAAAATCTTAATGCGGTTCACAGAATACATCTACTTACCAAGTTTCAACAGCATAGTTCTTATAGTTTCGGAAAAAAGTGGCTGTGACATACGGACGGACAGACAGACAGACAGACATGACGAATCTATGAGGGTTCCGTTTTTTGCCATTTGGCTACGGAACCCTAAAAATGCCTCTACCAAAGCCTGCGGCAACTACATGACCTTATCCCACATGTCAGCAAGATACTCTTATAATCATTAACAACAGGCTCACACACACACACTTTCTCGATCTACTAATGCCAGAGGATCCAGTAGGTTTTGTCATCGCCAAATCGTTCGTCTTTCATACGAGACTGGAAAAGAGCCGAATGCTTGGAAACAAGCAAAAGTACAGCCCGTCGATCGATGGCTGCTCGTCGGATCAATTGGATATTAATGCCGGGGTCCCTTCCGAAAGAACTGTTGCTGAGAGGTACTTGTCTAGCGCACGGGCTACTGGGCCTCACGTCCGGTCTCTCCGTGAGGCTATGGTGGAGCGCTTGAAAAGTTGGGGGTTAAGCTGTGAAAGTTTCTAAAAGACATGGGTACACCTCAACACCTTATTGGCCTAGTCCGATGTCTCTACATCAACAACCACTCTTTCGTCAAAATAGACTCCTACTTTTCAAATGTGTTCTCCATCAAGAAAGGTATTGGACTGGGTTACTTCCTCTCACCTCTGCTCTTTAATGTATACGGAGACTTTATAATCGAGAAAACTTTTGAGGGCTGGGAAAAGAAGTTTGCTATTGGTGAAAAGCGTATTTACAATCTGCGATACGCTGACGACACCGTTCACCTTGAAGCCTTGAAAAGCTGGTAATTAATGGCAATACGGCCCACGCACGCACGGCACGGTTGGCACAGTGGTTAAGCGATTGTCTGCTGTGCTGCGTGTCGCGGGTTCGATTCCCGCACGGAACAAATATTTGTATGACCTACAAATAGTTGTTCAGGCTCTGGGTGTTGTGTATGTGAGTTTATATGTTTGTTAGCGCACCCACGATACAGGAAGAAATTCCTAGTGTGGGGCAAAGTTTTTTAAAAGAGAAGAGAAGAGAGAGAGAATACCGAAGAAAATAATGCATGAGGCCGGTCGCCAACACGATGGTCGGCTACGGCCTCAAGCAAATTTTAGCAGGTGGTGATGGCCACTTTGGACCGGAGTCCAGAGACCGTAGGACCGAACGAAGAAGATAAGCTACACTACTAAAGCAGATTTAACAGTTGGATTCAAAATGCGCCACGCAGTTATTGACTGCCTTGCCCGACTAGTCAGAATATGAGCTGCTCGAATTTAAGATTGGATTTTGCCAATGTACATGTTTCCGCAGGTTTAGTTATTCTAGGCAGGGTTACGCCTTTACAAAAATAGTGATAAATAGTACATTGTTCACCGAGAGGAGAAAGTGACCGATTACCGTCGAGGGTGTCGTTTAAAACACCCGAGATCGGGAATCGTACTTTCTCTCGAGTGATACATAGTGCTTTATACTACACCTACGAGGAAAATAAAAAACTTTGATAGTTTTATTTTACTTTTCTACGAAAACTGAATCCTCAAACAACACACAAATTGAAAATGGCGCCAATGGCTTCTGCAATTTTCACATGTTCTTTTTTCAAATTGTTTGACACCATCCAACACACAGCTAGTGGCCAGTGTCATTTTGCGAACTTGGAGATAAAAACTCACTGTAAAAACTTTTTGGCTTTTGATATTTAGGTTACCAGCGCATAGTCTTACCCAAAATTAAAAAAGAAAAACCACGTAAGAAATGGATTTTCATACACTTTTCTCTCCCGCTCAGATGCGTTTGTTCGATATGCAATGACGTACTTTCTACCGTAAATTTGATAAAGTATCAAGGTACTTTCCGAGCAGGTGTAGTATAAAGCATATAAACGACGTACCTGAACAGATACACTTCCTCACAGTGTCCCAGTCAGTGCCGCACGACACGAGAGGTAACCTCTGCGCCTGCATGATGTCCTTCAGCTGTTGTCGTACTTCGCGCACTTTGCGCATCGCCTTGCCGTGCACGAAGTGCTCGGTGCACCACTGGCCGGAGTAGCTGGAAATATGAGAAATAAGATAAAAGGGGGAAAATAACTTGGAGTACATCAGAATGCGAGATCTGGAGCCAGAACAGACGGAAATCCACATCGCGTCATTCATCTTGCATGTGATTGTAAGGTTGCCAGATGGTCGCGAATCGTCTGGATTCTCCCGACATTTTAAAGGATCTCCAGACTCCCGACAAAACTCAAAATCTCCAGATAATTTAAACATGGTCTTGGAAAGTTCTTTCTTTCCGATCATTTGTGTTATCTATTCCTGTAAGCATAACTGTAAAAAGATTTAAGTTTGCTAAATAACTTATATACCAAAGAAAGAAATAGTAAAAAAAAACATAACTGTTGATATAATAAACGCTGATTTATTAAAATTACTGAAATTTGAAGTAAATTGTTTGAATTTAAAATCTTTTCCTGAATTGGTGGACTCAGTAAAGTTTAATGCCAAATACATGTGGCAACCTTAAAATTAAGTGTAGTTAGTATTAGTTATGTTTCATCAATATTTAGCCAGTTAATATAATTTTTATTTTTAATATATTTTTTCCGACAAAAACCTTAAAATCCCGATATTTTCAAATTTTGTCCAGATATTTTAGTGAGAGTCTTCCGCAGGCTTATTACGTATGAAACAGCAATTAACAATATTTGCGCAGAGATTGTACAATCATCGCGCGAATATCGCTTTACGTCAAAAAATTGGAAGGCTTATTTTTGCGAAATAATTGCTCTTCAATCGCGAATCCGCATTATATATGAGCACACCACCACACCACACCATAATAATTTTACTACAGCACTGCTAACAATATAAATCTGTTAACTGAAATGTGCATTTATCGCAAGGTGATCGCGATAATTTCGTATTACGTATGGTTTTTGACAGCAGAGCGACAGCGATCGGCGAGCAAATGTGGCTGTCAAATTGCGATTACTTTTTCCCTCGTTGTTGGTCGATTTTTTTTTTTATGGCATCACCGATGTCGACTATTCTGCCAGTGTCTAAATTAAATTGAGATAATGTAGTCTATTAAGTGATGTTCTAATGCGTTATCGATTAGATTTCTTAAAACAATCGACAATTCGAAGAAATTTTAATGGATTTTACACATTGACATTTATGTAAATAAAATGCAAATATCAAATTTTCACTGCCATATTTACTTTACACAAATACTTTACATCTGCGAATATTAATTTATCGGAATATTGGAGCTAAATAGTAATTAAATTGACTATTGTAAAATAACAGCCTGCCAGCCAGTGTTGCTCTTTCATAAGCTGGTTAATTCATCAAACGATACATTTTATAAATCATCGGACAGTTAAAATAGCTTCTGTTAAAAGTGACTGTAAAAAAAAAAAGACTTGACTTAAAGGCCTCAGTAGGCAGGTCACTAAATTGATCGCGCAATAATTGTACAATTATTGCTACTTGCTGTTCCTTACGTAATAAGCCCGCCGGTCTGGCAATCCTATGTGATTGGTCGATTGGATAGCGATCAAAGTATTTGCGTTACCGTATTCACTTACGCAATGCGGCTGCTGGGCACACAAACTTTGGAAGACAAAGACATTGAACAGCCCTTACGTTAAAGTTTGTAACCCTCATTCCGTCCCGATTTTTTTAAAGTCTTAATTTTTTTTCTGGCCGAGATCACGCAAGGTTCTCACTGGTTCCGTCAGTTTGTTGTAGCTGTCGTGTGTGGTGCGTAGAAATAACACAAATCAGGGAATGGCTGCGTTCAACCGGCGACAGCTTCTTCTTCTGCTTTTGTATGTTCAAAGGCGTAGGCGATGCAAAGAATTTACACAGGAGTGTTTTATGTACGATATATATATGTATGTATGATAGATTGAGGAATGAGGTAATAAGACAACGTTGTGGTTTAAAAGAAGATGCAGTGACTAAAATTGAAAAGAGTATGTTAAGATGGTTTGGCCATGTTGAGAGCATGAATGAAAGGCGACTAACGAAAGGTATTTACAAGGCAGACGTGAATGGAAACGCCGGGCGGGGACGCCCTAGAAAGACATACATAGACCTTATAGGTGATGTTCTTCAGAAAGGCCAAGTGCGCAGTACCCATAACCGGCGTGTGTGTATGACTAGATGTTTGAATGTGTGTGAAGCAAAAGAAGTATGTAAGGATCGTAGCAGGTGGCGTTCTGTAGTTTCTGCCTACCCCCATGGGAAAAAGGTGTGAGTTTATATAAGTATGTTTTATGTACTTCACGACAAGTTGCGGCATCATGATGAGAAGTTTTGTAACTACTATATGATACCACAATTACGTTCAATTATAGCACAGAAGATTAACCAAGAAAGAGAAGAGCATTAACCATAATTATTCGTAGTAATTGACTATCATTTTAATTTATTTTTATTATTGAATAGGGCATAACGTTCCATTTCACGCTGCATGTTGTTTATCAGTAACCTGGCCGAATATATTAAACTCTCCCTCTTCTTAACAAACAAAATAATGTTTAATATTGTACATGATATGTATACAGATATTTTCGCCTTAATTTCACAAGTAATAAGCAAATACATTTCGTGTCGAGCATAAAAGTCGAGATTTTAACACGAGCGATGTAGCCAATTTCAAGAACTTTCGAAAGCTACATGCGAGTGTTAAAATAAAGCCTTTTTATGCGAAGTGTGAAAGATTATTTTTCCACTACCTGATGAGCTTACTTAATTAAATGCAAATAAGTTCCAAAAACAATTTATTAGAAACATTTAGGTTTTACGTTCAGACTAAAAACCACAGACTATATACACACAATCAACGCGCGGTTTTTCGAGAGGTCACAGGTTCAGTATCATTCTGCCAGTTAAATAATGATATCAAAATTCCATAGAAGAGAAGAGATCGCAGAATGCGATAAGACCGTCCATTGTATATATTTTTAGTTTTATGTTTCAATTGCTCCTGTATTTTCTGGTGTACAATAAAGTGTATATAAATATAAATAAAAGTAATTTCGTAACTGTTATTGTGTATTTTTTTTTTATATTTATTTTATAATCTTGTGTCTAAATGTTCATTTTTCGAAACGAATTTCTTAGGCAATGTGTTACATATTAGACAAGGTAGTGTAAAAAGGTCATAAAAGGGACATATATGGCAACAGCCATACGTGCTGTTAAAAAGGTAGTTTAGAATTAAAAATAGAATAAGGTCACATACTTGTTAGACTTCCACTGGTTATAAAGATGCAGTAGCGTGAGGTGATCAGACTCGGGCACCTGGAACTTTTCCTTGACGGAGTCGGCTTCCTCCTCGCGACCTTGAGGCCGGTAGAATACTGACGGTACCGACAGCATTGATACTGAAAGTAGACACGAAATTATGACTAGCCAAATATTTTAAGAAAAACTGGAACAATTTTGTAATTTTTTTTTAAAACAATTTTTTTTTTGTATTCTTTTCAGCAAACCCTTTAATAAGATACCCATATCATGGCAGTGCACAAAAATAACTAGTCCGCCATCTTGGGCCGTCCGCCATATTGTATTTAGAATGACGTCACTAAGCCAAGCTAACCTTGCATTGTCATCCAAACTAAACGTGTATGCAAAGGGCAATGCCCATTTTTGGCCACGAAACGCCCAACAATGTGTTTTAGTTAAAAAAAACGATTTTGTTTTATATTTATTAATCGCGGTATTCATTTAACGAAACAAGATTGCAACATTTTTGCAAAAAATAAAAGTACCGAAAATATTAAATGAAATTATGTACATCCGGAATTCATTCGTTTGTGGATAAAATAAAAAGTGTTGCCAATTATTAATTTCATTCAAAATATAATGGATTATCTTTTATTCAATAGATTTTTATGGTGTAATTATTATAATGCCAATATTATTAGTTTTTTTTATTATTATTACGATGTTATGATAATTAAACAAGCGAATTGCTAGTTAATATACCATAAATTCTTTAGATCATAACAAAAACGCTACTGCACAATTTAACTGTCATTCTTTTATTTTTTCAGAATTATAAAAAAAATAAACATAATAATAATCTTAAGGGCGCTTTCATTACTTCGTTCGTTGATTAATTCGTGTATTACAAAAAATCGATATCGATTCATGGATTTTTATGTCTGTTAAGTGGCAACATCGAATCTGACATTATGACAGCACGGTTATCTGTCATATGTGTAAATCAGTAAATAACTAAATAATCACAACCCGTTTGCATTTGAATTATTTTGTTTGTTTTGTTTGTTGCTGGTAGAAGTGCAATTAAAAAGTATTGCTGCAATTGTATTCTCGGCCGTCGAACGGTAGGATGCGGTGCCCATATTATGACAGTAATATGGTATTTGGGTTGGGCACGGCATCAGGCTGATATTTTCCCTCCTGCTCAATTTCTGGATGATGTACTAATTGTTTATGATGCAAATGATGTATAAGATCATTAAATACATAATAGATCTAAAAAAACTGGATAGTATATGTATGTATTATAGAAAAATGATTGTTAAAAAACAGTATTTGTGAAATAAAAGACCATTTAATATCTTAGCAATCCGGACTTTTTTCTAAACCAATTCCTATACCATTTAATTCTTTAAATAGCATATTATCATTTACATCTGCTTTTATATGTGGGCACCCAGGGCCAAAGTGTCTATGGACTGTGGGCATTCCCCTTTCAACTTAATCGGTGGATGATAACTGCTTTAAAATTCAGTTGCAAGATTTGACCCACACACTTACATAAATACAAACATACATATATACATTGCAAGTTAAATAAAAGCTTGTAAAAAAGGAAACCCAATCTTCCATTTTCTTGTACCAGAACTTATTAAGAGCTCGGAGTACACAAGACAATACGTAAAACTTCATTTGCACAGCTGTAATGATGAAATGGCATCATTAGGATTACTTCGAAATTTCAATAGTCTTATTAGGTGTTGGAACAGAGGCTACACAAAAAAACTGGCCAAGTGCGAGTCGGACTCGCGCAAGAAGGGTCCCGTGCCACTATCGCAAAAACGGCCAAAAGATCACGTTTGTTGTATGGGGGCCCCACTTAAATATTTATTTTATTTTGTTTTTAGTATTTGTTGTAATAGCGGCAACAGAAATACATCATCTGTGAAAATTTCAACTATCTAGCTATCCAAGTTCATGAGTTTCAGCCTGGTGACAGACAGATGGACCGTGGAGTCTTAGTAATAGGGTCCCGTTTTTACCCTTTGGGTACGGAACCGTAAAAAATCAAACGAACAAGTACAACAGTACGCTTCAAAATTTTTGAAAGGTACAAATAAGTTTGATAAGGAGGAGAAAGTTTCAACCAATACTTTAAAATTCTACTTCTGTAACAGTAACTAAAGTCTTTCATGGAGAAACCTTGAAAACTTAGCTCAAGTAGCGCAGAAATATTCTGTCTCAGACAAACATTTCATCTTCTTTTATTGAACCAGAAGATTGGGTATTTTAGCCTCCACTCACCAATGATGAGCACTTCCACACTGCAGCCCATCTCCGCACTGACGATGAGCATGTGGCACTGCGGAGGGTCCAGCGGGAACTCTGCCATCTGTCTGCCCAGCGATGTGAGGGCTCCTGTGCCGTCTAGTGCGCCTAGGATCCAGAGCTGGTACATGGAGTTGAGGATTGTGTCCTGGAAGGAAAGAAGTCGGATTAATAAGTCGTATATAACGTGTCAAGGCAACAAGAGTGTCTGAGCCAAAAGTCTCCATACTATGTAGTCTCTAAAATCTAACGTCGCATCTCGCATACATATTTCAACGTTACAGCAGGGATACACTTAGTTTTGGGAAATGGCTATAACTTGCTAATCAGAGAGGCAAAAGTTTAAAATGTTGCCCAAAAGTTAGTGAAGAACTAAAAACCAAACAGTCTTGTGCGTCATTTCGCAACGCTGCCCTTGTTCTAAATCACTTGGTCTAACCTGGGGTGGTGGTTCCATAAAGTAGAAAGCCAGCAGAGCCTCGAATCCCTGACTCAGACTTCAGCAGCAGTAAAGTGGCCAAGTAACCTGGCCAAGGTTGGTCCTCTGCATCTAAACCACGGTGAAGGACAGCAGCTTATGTTAGTACGTCTTACCTGGGGTGGTGTATCCATAAAGTCGTGGCAAGCCAGCAGATCTTCAACGCACAGACTCTTCAGCAGTAGCACAGTGTTGGCCAGGTTGGTCCTCTGCATCTCGGGCACGGTGGATGGCAGCAGCTCATGCTAGTATGTCTTACCTGGGGCGGTGGGTCCATAAAGTGGAAAGCCAGCAGATCCTCAACGCCCAGACTCTTCAGCAACAGCACAGTGTTGGCCAGGTTGGTCCTCTGTATCTCGGGCACGGTGGAGGACAGTAGCTCGTGCTGGTACTGTCTCTGAGTGTACAGACAGAAGGCCTTGCCGGGACCTGTTCGACCGGCACGACCAGCTCGCTGGCGGGCGTTCGCTTGACTTACTGGGTAGATCTGAAATTTGCGAAAAATTGGTAAGGTTTTTGATATTGTTTCTAACATAAGAATGAGCGGTGGTGCCGTTGAATTACAAGTCGTCATGTATAGTCAGAGATAATATAATGCTAGCATACAGATTCAGGCCATCCCACACAAGGAAACCGTGCAGGTCGTGCAGGCCGGTTTTTTATGGTGCGGAGATGGGTCTGAAGACAGGTTGTTCCTCCTTAAAATAAATTATATTTTCTTTATTTTTTTTGTAATCAGTAGGCTCGCGCTTGAACAATTTCTCACCTGATGGTAAGCGATGATGTGCCATGTCCCGTTTCTCACGGGACATGGTAACTTTAAAAGTAAATTATTTTCTTTCAAGCTCGTTGCCTCGCCTTTATGTGTATTCTTTGGCAGAATGAACGTAATATTATGTTGAATAATGTACAGGCTGCATCAGGAGTTGTTTACTATACGGACCTTGTGGAAACTAGAACAAATTTCCGTGCGTTCAAGCGTTTTTGCCATACCTATTATTGGAACCAAATATAACAACCTATTATTGGAACCAAATATAACAGCTCACAATGTTAGGACCCATTAATATGTATTAATACAAATTTTTTATCCGTGGTGCTAGGCAACTGGGCTTATCCCAGTTGTATATGACCCTTTGTGCCTATTGGCCTTGTTTGTTCTGTCTCCTGCTTGGTATGGAGGGAAGTGGAAATTTACATTTTTTCTACTCCTCCGTTATTCTTTTCTGATTAATTTCGTTGCGGGATCCAAGACAGTTAAGTTCATTCTCCGGGACTTCGTCGAGCTTCATTGCCTCGACGCTTTTCTGGTGGTCGCCACTGTTGATTCTGGCTTCCAGGAGTTGCAGTGGTTTGGGAATAGTGCGGAGGGATTGTTCCAAAAAAAAAAAAAATAAGCGATGATGTGGTCGACGGTTAAGCATGCTTGCCTAGAAAAAACCCATTCACTCTTGACTTAAAGACTCCTAGATTGTAGCTATCGGGCAATACAGACTCCGGCAGGGAATTCCACTCCTTAGCTGTACGCACTATAAAAGTGTCCCCGAGACGTTTAGTGCGTACTTACCTGTAGGGCGTCCATACCGATCCTGGGATTGTACACCTTGAGCTTGCAGTAGCCGCAGTCTATCACGTACATTATACCGTCCACTGTCAGTGAAGTCTCTGAAAAGATTATGGCAATATATTAATTAGTAAATAAAATTTATCATTAAAAATATTTTTTTAAAACAAGCCTTTTTTCGATTCTTCTCAGCAAACCCTTTCATTTGATACCCATATTATGGCAGTGAACAAAAAATAACTAGTCCGCCATCTTGGACCGTCCGCCATATTGGATATAACATGACGTCACTTAGCTAATGCCATGCTAATTTTGCATACAAGTTTAGTTTTGATTTGTCATCCAAACTAAACGTGTATGTATTAAAAAGTTAATTAAAAAAATCAAAAAACCCGACTGCTTCAAAAGCGAACTAAAAAGTCGTAAACAAGGAAAAAATAATACTGTGCAGGCGGAGGATACATATTCGCGGGCTGGCTGACCAAAATCTGGTGTATCCTCCGCCTGCACAGCATTATTTTTTCCTTGTTTACGACTTTTTAGTTCGCTTTTAAAGCAGTCGGGTTATTTGATTTTTTGAATTAAGTTTTTTTTATTTATAACTTTTTAGTTAGTTTTTTTTTCGAATTAGATACATTTAAACATATAAGTGTTATATATTTTTGAAATCACCTCTTAAAACCCTTTATTTTTATACTCCACACGAAGGAATTGGAAGAAAAAAAAATTTGGGTCCCCACAATATGGCACCCAAAAGCCGCCTTTTTCTATTGTCCAATTTTAATGTAGGCTATGACACTCGCAGGGTTAAGACGAATCGATTGACGTATGAATAATCATAATCGGCCAACGCGTTTGGTCTCTGGAATGCCATATAGGAACAAACATACATACATACTTACATACATACATACATAGACTGATAAACACATTACCCTCCTTCGGCAGTCGGGTAAAAAAGGCATACACATCAGAATCACTACGTCGAAATCGTAGCATCACTCAATCAAGTTGATCATCCATAGCATTACGTACTGAGCTGGTGATATTGATTATGTCTGTAAACAACAAAGAGGTAAACCACTCTCCAAACGAATGGTCCGTCCTCGTATTCCTGTCATTTAAATTATCAAATATATAGCTGTGTAGCGTGAGCCAGTTCATGCCTGAGCTGAGCCTTATCCTTCACTGTAAAATTAATTATATAAAATAAAGTTTATTATATTCTATTCCCAATGCAGAATTGCGACATAGTCGAATGCCGTTGACAAATGAATTTGTGCCCGACCACATACATCTGTGGCCACAGGATCAATACATCGTGATTAGTTGTAAGTGAGTAGTTTGCGGTCATCATGACTGAATTACTGTGTCATTGATTGTGGGATGGGCGTTCGGTAATGTGTCAATAGGCTTTGGACTGAAATTGGTTTGACGATCGATTTTCAATTACTTTATCAGGTAGCGACCCAACCCGGCTTCGCTCGTGACAAATTAGACACAAAAATCTTCATCGTGTCTCACTCTTTCTATTGGTGACAACCGCATGAAAACTTGTTCAGTAGTTTTTGAGTTTGTCGCGTACAGACGCGGCGGGGGTCTTTATTTTTACAAGTTCTATTTAACTTGCAATATATGTATGTATGTAAGTGTGTTCGGGTCAAATCTTGCAACTGAATTTTAAAAGAGTTATCCTCCACCGATTAAGATAAAAAAATGCATACATTTTTAGTTTTGATGACAATGCATGGTGAGCTAAGTGACGTCATTCTAAATTCAATATGGTGGACGGCCCAAGATGGCGGACTAGTTATTTTTCGTGCACTGCCATGATATGGGTATCAAATGACCCTTTAATTTGCTGAGAAGAATACGAAAAAAGCTTGTTTTTAAAAGAGTTTTTTAGTTAATGATTTTATTTCATAATATTAGTGATTATTCAACTTGAAGCCATATATTTCAGTACCCTGTGATGGCTTGTGTGGTATAGTACGATGTAGTTTTCAGACTTTGGTGTAGGAACCTAATCAGTTCGATAATTTTACCAAGACCGTGGGCCGTATCAATTGAAGAAAACCTCCTTTAGTAGTTGAATTTAGATTTTTGTGACTGTCTGTTCCTTCTTGGCTGAAGTCTCAATCTTTTTTACGTGTCTCTCCTGAGGAGTTCTTAAGGCGGTACCCCGAGCAAAACGCCGCGCAAGCCGTTTTTTGTACTGTTTTTAGGAGCTATCTACTCGTTATTTAAAAAGAAATATCAAGTAATAAAAATACATTAAAATTCTACATATTATTGATTCTAAAATGGTAGATTTAGTTTTTTTTTTTATGTTGTATATATTTCACTAATCTCCTTCCAAAAAAACATAAAAATGCGAAATAATTATTGATATTATGCATCTCCTCGTAAAGTGTTCATTAATTATTTTTTGTACTAAGACTAATGGATAGACAATTTAATAACGAACATTTTTGTAGATTTTTTTTTTTCAAAAGACCCAAATTCGATTTTATAAAGATTTTATTCTAAAATCTGGGCGTATTCACTACTGTAATTCATGCGCCACCAGTGCCGCTAGACCAATAGGAACGCTCATATCTCATGCCGATTTTTTGGTCAGGGTACCGTCTTAACCAGAAAATTGACTTTCTGCGCTATATCCCATATTCCTGGATTTAAAATATACTATATATCTTAAGCAAAGGCTACTTACTCTTCCATCCCTTTATATATTTGAAATGTGCAAGTTTGTAAGGACCAACCACTCACTATTTGAAAGGGACGAAAATGCCTTACTCAAAAGGAAAGTTGTTCAAAAACCACTTGTGAAACAAGCTCAAAATTTGTGATAAAAATGGTTTTAATATGGCAGTACGAATTTATAACAAATTACCTAAAGAACTCAGAGAACACACAAAGGATTATAATTCCAAACTTTATAACTGGCTCTGTTATAAATGTGTTTACTCCATCAGTGAATATTTTAAATGACGTTGTGTTTTGACATTCGTTTTGACTAACTTTTACATGGATCTGACATAAATTATTATTTTCTATATTTTATTTTGACTCTTGATTGAAATTTTGTACAGATTTAACACACATTGTTTATTTTCGTGACATTTTATTAATTTGACATACCTACATTATTGCTATTTGACAATTGATTGATATAATGTTTCTTTTCTTTTTTACATGGATTGATTGGACATAAATTATTGTTAATTGTCGCTATTTGATATTTCGACATTTGCTTATTATTATTTTGTTTTTATTGTTATTTTATATCTTTTACATTTTTGGCATTTAATTTTCACTGTTTTACTTTGTTTGTTTTGTTGAAATTAATTGTGATAATTACTTTTAGATGAATTTCATTTATTATTTTTATTGTATTAATTAATTAATTCAAGATTTGCACGCCGCAGTATGTGGCAAACATGTTTGAGCCATTTCTGTTATTGTGATCCTGCATGCACTTATTATTATTTGGTGTATGTATACACATGTTTATGCAAATGAATATGTCTGAATCTGAAAATTCAGAGTTCTACTAACCGTATGCAGAATGGAACAGAGAAAACCTAATGTTTTTTACCACCACCACCACCGTATTTTATACCACTGTAAGTTTCACCACCTACCAGCAATATTAGTAGCAACGATGCATTTCCTCTGTCCTGGCGGGGCCCTCTGGAAGATTTTGGCTTGTAAGTCAGCTGGGAGTTGTGAGTATATGGGAAGCACGGTGAGCGGCGGCGCGCTGTCCAAGTCTCCTAGACGCTCTGTTAGTACCTGGAAACGAGAGAAGTGGATTTTGTTACTTGCTATAATAATGTCTCTTTTAATAACCACGCTGCAAGGAAAAACCATTTAACATGCAAAGAAGAAAGGTACATTCATCACCGCACTAGAACATTGTAACGTAGTTAGGTTGTATTTCTCGCCAAAATTCTTGGCCGTGAGCACGGACTGTGTGTGATAAAAATGAGTGACACAAGTCTGTCACAGTAGGCCGTGCTCGCCCGGCTGGAGTTGGCATTCCGATGCGAAAGGCACGGGACTGGTGCTGTTTCTGTATGAAATTTACTACTGCGCAGTCATTTAACCAAATTAAGGGCGACCAAGAAGTTTGACAAGAACTATACTTCTAGGCAAGCATGCTTCACCGTCGACCACATCATCACTTACCATCAGGCGAGATAGTGGTCAAACGCGAGCTTATCGTAAAAAAAAGGTTTTGAACTACTGAGATAGGAGATACAGGGTGTTAAGTTCCTCAACTCCCATAGAAAAGGAAGATCGGACAGATCCAGACGGGTGTTGTGTCCGGTGGGTAACTGCCCAATTGTACATTTCGTGTCGAGCATAAAATGTCGAGATTTTAACATGAGCGATGTAGCCAGACACGAACGCTTATTTTTCGACTACCTGACCTGACGAGCTTACTTAATTAAATGCAAATAATTTCCAACAACAATTTATTAGAAACGTTCAGACTAAAAGCCACATAATATATAAACACAATCAACACGCGCTTTTTCGAGAGGGAACAGGTTCAGTATCATTATGCCGGATGGGGCGGTGGAGAAAGCGTGGGAGTAGCGGCAAAATGAGTATACCAACTGTAGCCTATTCAGCCAAAAAGAAAAATAATTAGTAGTGACATAATGATATCAAATTCAAAACTCCATACAAAAGTCATTTCGTAACTATTATTATGTATTTTTTATTTTATTTAATAATCTTGTGTCTAAATGTTCATATTTCGAAACGGATTTCTTAGGCAATGTGTTACATAATAGACAAGGTGTGGAAAAAGGTTGCTTTTAGAGATATCTTAGATTGAGGCTCGGTTTCTAAATTGAGAATTTAGAGTCAAGAAAGTGTTAAACCGTACTTTAATGTCAGAGTTTGACAAATACTTGTTTCAGAAAAATTTAAAAAGGCGACTTTTGTTAAACAAGAAAGTACAATTTTTTCAGGTTTCAACTCCCTGAGTACCTAAAACGTGGATCTACGCGAGACACAATTGCTTTTTAAATGTTTCGCTAATTACGGCGGCGATGTTTCATTCTTTGCCACCATTCCTTCTCATCCATTCGCTATAGCTAGCTTGTACCCAATTTTTCTAAAACCTATAGTATCGTTATACCCTTCACGAAAAGAAATATATTCATACCTCGCAAGTAACTTCAATATCTTCCTGACCCGGCATGAAAATCAGAATATCCCCTTCTTCAGGCTGCAAATGAATCTGAAGCGCCTGAAACAATCAAAATAAACCGTTAATAATAGACACATATTGGCAGCTAATTATAAACGACTGCAAAACATCTATTTCGGGATTGTAGGTCATTGAACTGGCTGACCGATAGGCACTTGACCCTTTTATTTCTAGAACGGTGGTAAAAAATAGAAATGGTAGTTAATGACTACTACAATAAATGTCGAGAACCAGTGAGAGAGAGTGTTTTTAGCCTTTATAGTTAAGTATCTGGGCGACAACGACGTTTGATAAAAATCAAACCTAGCTAGATCGATTTATCGCCCCCGACACCCCCAGCAGCGGTGGCCCAGTGGTATCGCCCGCGACTAACAAGTTGTAGGTCGTGGGTTCGAGCCCAGGCAGGCGCTTTACTTTGTGTAAATTTTTTCTTCACCACTGCTCTCAAAATGGTGAAGGAAAACATCGTGAGGAAACATCACAGGCATGTCCTAGAACCAAAAATTCGAAGACATGTGACATCCACCAACCCGCACTGGGCCCGCGTGGTGGATTACGGCCCATTCCCTCTTACAGAGAGGAGGCCTGTGTCCCAGCAGTGGGAACATTAATAGGCTGATGATGTGATGTGAAACCCCCAGCATATTAAATTTCATAAGAATCGTTGGAGCCGTTGCCGAGATTCAGATTAAATATATACACTAGCTATCCCACGCGGCTTTGCTCCCGTCTACTTACCCTACCCTACCTACCCTAAATGTTGCATAACTTTAACCGCTTACGCAGCGCACGCAACAGAAGCTCTCAAAAAGGAATAATTTTACCGTTGCGTTTTTGCAACATTTTTCATTTATGCTCTGCTCCTATTGGTCGTAGCGTGATGTTATATAGCCTATAACCTTACTCGATAAATGGGCTATCTAACACAAAAATAATTTTTCAATTCCAACCAGTAGTTCCTAAGATTAGCGCGTTCAAACAAACAAACAAACAAACTCTTCAGCTTTATAATATTAATTAATACTAGCTGTCCCACGCGGCTTCGCTCCCGTCAACTGGTTTCCTACCTACCAATCTACCCTACCTACCCTACCCTACCTACCCTATATACATGAATGTTGCGTAACTCTAACCGCTTACGCAGCGCACGCAACGGAAGCTCTCAAAAAGGAATAATGTTTGCCGTTATTGCAACATTTTTCATTTGTGCTCTGCTCCTATTGGTCGTAGCGTGATGGTATATAGCCTATAACCTTCCTCGATAAATGGGCTATCTAACACAAAAATATTTTTTCAATTCCAACCAGTAGTTCCTGAGATTAGCGCGTTCAAACAAACAAACTTTTCAGCAATATAATATTAGTAAAGATATATACAAGAATTGCTCGTTGAAAGGTATTAGATAGATTAGATTAAATAGTTAGGGGTACTAAGCATCTTCGACTTGGTTAGTCCGGTTATGTCATGGCGGACTTAGTGTCAAAATTTCACAGTCTCAATCGCTTAGCGATGGTCTGGTTAAAGTCTGTAATGTTGCAGGTCTAAGTTCCCAAAGAGAAGGATAACATTTGAGGTATTGTTTGTGGTGTGGGCTGTGTGCTCATCGCAGACCCCAACTGATAAATTATACCAACAGCAGCCCATCTCAGTCCGGAGTCGGTTTAGGGATTTCCATGGAGGCGATGGGTGCTTGTGCCCCTCTGGGAGCTTTTCTATAGGTTTAACATGTTGTAATTTTTGGTGCGTCACTAGTGCGACTGCCCCCTGGTTTCCTGGCAAGTACTGGTCATCTAATAGATATTCTTACTAGGTAAATACATAAGGAGTTGAGGTGTTACACCCAAGTGTTCCAAAGTCGAATCTATGGACTTCTAATATCGCCCCAAGCTATCAGTAAGTATACAAACGGATGCCCACGAATAAGCCTCGCATTCCTAAGCCTATACAATTATCTTATTCAAACATTACGAACAAATACACTGATACATTGTCTTACGTGTAATCTACGTCACGGTGACATCATTAGTATTTGCTCGTAGATTAGATACGCATAATTAATAGGTACTTACGTATAGAACGATGACCTAGTTGAGTGTGGGCTTTACCCATTATTTTTCATGCGACAGTAATTACAACTAGATCATCATTAAGCGTCATTTTATCGATTTCAGAAATTTCTTTGTCATCATTGATTGCACAATTAAACTGTGAATAACGGGATTCATATTAATTTAATGCAGGCTCATGGACATGTGCATTCTTCCCGTCCTGACTTGGCAGGACATGTCTGCCTTATGCCACACAATCTGTGGGCCAAAGTAACACAGAACCAGTGCACAGTGTCACAATGCCTCGAGACAGTGAGACAAGGTCGCGGCAGACCACGAAGGAGATGGAGAGACGAACTAGACAGATTTCACTAGAACTGGAAGGAGGAAGCACAGGCTCCTGAAAAGTTGATAAAGTGGAGAGAGGGTTTTTTCCGGAAGTCTGACAGAACAGGCCAGCAAAAATATAAAACTGACACGCTGTAAGTACGTGTGATGTTGTCATCTATGCTCATATCATACTATAAAAAAAGTTAATTCAAAAAATCTAAAAACCCGACTGCTTAGAGAGCGAACTAAAAAGATGTAAACAAGAAGAAAATCATGCTGTGCAGTCGGAGGATACGTATTCGCGAGCTGGCTGACCAAAACCAGATGTTTTGATGTAAAATGTTTGGATGAAAAAAAAAATTGGGTCCCCATAATATGGCGCCCAAAAGCCGCCATTTTTCCATTTTCCATTTTGAATGTAGCCAGTGACACTCGCAAGGTTAAGACGAATCGATTGGCGTAAGAATCATCAAATCGGCCAACGTGTTTATGTCTCTAAAACGCCATCTTTGATGTATGTATAAACATACATACATCAAAGACTGATAAACACATTACCCTCCTTCGGCAGTCAGGTAAAAAGAGGTCTTTGCATGGCTGATAAAATTTGTACGATTAAAATGCACAATTATATCGCAGCCAATTTTTATAACATAATCCTTTCATATAATTCCGGAAGTCTCCAATATTCCGTTTAAATCCAAACACGAAGTTGTTGCATGCATTCTGTCTCGTGACCTAACAAAACATACAATCAGATTATCACAAGGCGCTTTCTATAATCCGCAGCAGAGAGAGATAAATGATAAACCAGGTTTATTAAAGAGGAAGGAATATTAATCTTATTATGATAAAAAAAACTTTTTTGCAAAAAAATACTACCGACTTCCAAATGAAAAACTACAAAGTGAAAAATAACTTAACTTTTGGAAGTCGGCGTCTTTCGTAGGAACCATTTTTTTGCCATATGGACACCGACTTCCAAAAGTTAAGTTATTTTTCACTTTGTAGTTTTTCATTTGGAAGTCGGTAGTATTTTTTTGCAAAAAAGTTTTTTTATTTTTCCCTTTTTAGTTTACCTACCTAATAGCAAGTTGTTTATTAAGGTTCCTATAACTCCAGAATAACCGAATAACATGAAACTTGAACATAACCGGTGAAATGAGAGATCTGCGTACCCGTTTAGAGCGTACTGGCGTGATGTTATGTTATGAAATGGTATAAACAACAAACAGACATGCGATTGCAGCAATCCCGAGAGTTTTGCCGTTATTTATTCAAGAGTTCTGTTTGTATCTCCGAAGTTCTTCATCAGACCTTCACCAAATTAAAATGGGACCAATTTCGAAACATACTCTTTCAAACAAAAAAAGAATTTTCAAAAACGGTCCACAATTGACGGATATAGGTGAACATACATAAAAAAAAAAAAAAAAAAAAACATACAAGAAGTCGAACATAGAACCTCCTCCTTTTTGGTAAGTCGGTTAAAAAAAGAGCTGCAGTTAGGTTATAGATTAACCCTCTTACTAATAAACACGGAATAAAGTTATACCAGGTATAACAAAGGTATACCCATACATTTTCATAGGTTTATACCTGGTATAACTTTATTCTGCGTTTATTAGTAAGATAGAAGGAGTTTAAGGCGGTACCCCGAGCAAAACGCCGCGCTAGCCGTTTTTTTTTTAGCTGTTTTTAGGAGCTATCTACTTGTTATTTAAAAAGAAATATCAATTAATAAAAATACATTAAATTTCTATATAATATTGATTCAAAAATAGTAGATTTCGTTTTTTTTTTAATGTTATTATTTCACTAACCTCGTTCCAAAAAAACATAAAAATTAGAAAATAATTATTGATAGCATGCATCTCCTCGTAGTGTTCATTAATTATTTTTTGTACTAACACTAATGGATAGACAATTCAATAACGAACATTTTTGTAGATTTTTTTTTTTCAATAGACCAATATTCGATTTTACAAAGATTTTTTTCTAAAATCTGGGCGTATTTACTACTGTAATTCATGCGCCGCCAGTGCCGCTAGGCCAATAGGAATGCTCATATCTCATGCCGGGTTTTTGGTCAGGGTACCGTCTTACAAGTCTAAAAAATAAAAAACCGGCCAAGTGCGAGTCGGACTCACGCACGAAGGGTTCCTACTTGGTAAATTGCGGTTTACGATTTATGACGTATTAAAAAAAAACTACTTACTAGATCTCGTTCAAACCAATTTTCGCTGGTAGTTTACATAGTAATGTACATCATATATTTTTTTTAGTTTTATCATTCACTTATTTTAGAAGTTATAGGGGGGGGGGACACACATTTTACCACTTTGGCAGAGTCTCTCGCGCAAACTATTCAGTTTAGAAAAAAATGATATTAGAAACCTCAATATCATTTTTGAAGACCTATCCATAGATACCCCACACGTATGGGTCTGATGAAAAAAAAAAATTTTAGTTTTAGTTTCAAGTATGGGAACCCCCAAAATTTATTGTTTTACTTTTATTTTTGTGTGAAAATCTTAATGCGGTTCACAGAATACATCTACTTACCAAGTTTCAACAGCATAGTTCTTATAGTTTCGGAATAAAGTGGCTGTGACATACGGACGGACAGACAGACAGACAGACAGACAGACAGACAGACAGACAGACAGACAGACAGACATGACGAATCTATAAGGGTTCCGTTTTTTGCCATTTGGCTACGGAACCCTAAAAACGAGTGTTGCAGTAGTATCTGTCTATTTCTTATATCTTAACTAGCGATCCGCCCCGGCTTCGCCCGTGAGTCGTGACAAATTATATACAAAAAACTTCCTCGTTTCTCACTCTTGCTATTTGTGAAAATCGCATGATAATCCGTTCAGTAGTTTTTAGGGTTCCGTACCCAAGGGTAAAAACGGGACCCTATTACTAAGACTCCGCGGTCCGTCTGTCTGTCTGTCCGTCTATCACAAGACCGTATCTCATGAAAGCTAGGCAGCTGAAATTTTCACAGATGATGTATTTCTGTTGCCGCTATAACAACAAATACTAAAAACAGAATTAATTAAGTATTTAAGTGTGGCTCCCATACAACAAATGTGATTTTTATCCTGATTTTTGCGATAATGGTACGGAACCCTTCGTGCGCGAGTCCGACTCGCAATTGGCCGGTTTTTATTCTGAATTGTTACACTTTCGAACTGAGGTATCGAACAGATCTATCAATTGAAAGACCTTTTCTTTTCTTGATAGTAGTAAAGATAGTCTTGTAATTGCAATGGAAGGGGGGATTAGTCGCTGGCTTAGTTTCATCCGATAACTGATAAGGGAAAGTGTGACCTGTGCTCATAAGTAAATATATTATATTCAAGATAAGAATGCTTGGAAACATGCTGGTCCTGCTCCATAGGGCAATCTTTGGTGTAGACAAAATCAAATTTGTTAATTTATATTCCCATTCATAGTTATTGTATTCATTGTTTTGTTTTTTTTTTTTTTTTTAGAAATTGACTCACACACTGTTCCGTTGTTGTTGAATTAGGTATTTTACCTATGTTTGTAATATTTGTAAGTATGTGAGAACCATGTTCCTACTTATCAAATTAATTAATTTTCCTGTTAATGCTTTTTAATACTTTATACCTGTGTGTAGAGCTATTCTGGGTGCATCGTCCTCACATATATTAATGTATGTACGTATGTTAATATTGTAAAACACCATTTTTTTTTTTTTTTAAAAGAGTAAGTATGGAGTTTCTTGTGCGTTCTTCTCCATAACAATCTACTTTCCGAATGCACGAATTACGTGGGCTACAACCGGAGGATCAAAAAAAAAGCAAAGGTTATTTAATAGAATTTAATTATACTAAAAGTTACAAGTTAATTATTTCTAAAAGATTGACAATGATCGAAGTGTGAATCAAAAGTGAATCTGGGTCCGCGTTTCCGATATTGCGAAACCTCTGTTGTCGTCGTCGCGCGGCACGCTCCTGCTGATGCTGCACTGCGTGATCGAGCCGTGTGCAGTGTTGATTTGGGTCGATGCTGTCTCGGCGATCCTCATAGATTAGCACCGCGTAACACCTCCCCCCGAAGAGCAGCCACCACCGATGATTTTCGTAGTAAATTGAGGTGGGGGTTGGTTGCAGCTTATCCTCTCTTTAGGTTCTGGAAGAGCGTAAATTCTTTCTGGACGCTTTGGGTGACATTGTGGTTCCTCGTCTGGAGTCTTCTTGGCTTTTGACCAGTACCGTCGGTAGATAAAGTAACCCATGAGTGCACATGCACCGGTTAGTGCTATGTACATTGGAATCGTAGTGTGGTAGATTCCGTCGTCGTTCGTCGCTGGAATATGTGGCTGTTGTTGCATTATCTTCATATTGGCTGCATGTAGGTGGTCCAAGTTTATTGAGTTCAGTTTTAGTGTCGGGACTGGAGGCTGTTTGTCTACGTCTTCTACAGGTAGGTCCATAATCTTCAATACGTGACCCTTCAGACGATTTTTCTTATTGGCGATAGTGATCTGTGGTGTCTCTATGTAACAGTCCTGCGGTATGGTGAGTAAGTAACTTCCTTGAACTTCTTTGTACAGGTCTTGTCCACAAGAGAGATGAACCTTCGTGGGAACCGGGAAGCTGATGGTGTAGTGTCTGTCGTCAAGTTCCTCGTACGCTGGCTGGTCCAAGGTGATAGCGACAGGTTTGCATTTAGAACTTTTCTTTTGCGTGTTGATGAGTTCGTGTATGCAATCTTGTGAGAAATGGCTCTGTAGACTTCGTTTCTCCTCGCATATGAACCACTTGTTGGTCTTCGGGCATTCAGCCTCTATGTTCTTAGAATCTTTCTGGAAGGTGGCTAGGAAAGGAGAGGATGGAATGAGGACTTCGTGATATTTGTTAGGTATTATTGATAACTTATATAGATCGTATGTTTGCGGTAGAAATATTGGAAACTTATATACTATAACTATATTATTTCTCGTATAATATGAACCTAACTTAATTATATTATAATATTCTCTTATATCTATGTCTACTATTTCCTCCCTGCTATATAAACTTGTTAATTTATTTAGTATAGCGCGTATTTCGTCTATGCTGAGAATAGAATGATGCATTGTAGAGGTCTTTATAAATGCTAGAACATTCTGTAGCCGGTTTAGTTCCTGTGAAATTGCATCTACGTTGTCGCTGAGGATAATAAGTATTTGGGCTAAATGTGCGTACTTTATCAAATCATTATCTTTATCTGCGTTGCTTTCGTTAATTCTATTTAGTAGGGCTGCCATTTTTCCCTGGTTATCTGCAATATCGTCGATCATTGTAGAGTATTGAGCGGACATCTCTTTTGTTAGACTAACATGCTGGTTGAATTCAGTAACTAATTTGTGTTCATCGTTTTCGAGAGATTTTATAGCTTGATTATAATGTAATGCGTCAGTATAATCTAAATTTCCTGTAATGCTTTTCACAACACTACCGAGGCCATCTATGAGCCCTCTTTTTATACGAGTTATCTCGAAGGACTTTAATTGTTCGGATACGCTATTGAGTTTGGATCTTAGATAGTCTATATGAGGCTGGAATAATGATTTGGTTTGGTTATTAAGATTAGGGCTGCTGGTTAGTAGTTGGCTATCAATAGAGTTTATTTTATCTTGTAAAGTGTCTAAATTAACGTATTGTATGAAGGAATGGTGGTGTGATAAGATCTTAGCTGGGCCTAATTTAAAGGGTACAATTCCGGGTCCATCGTCCAGGCTCTCAAGTCTTATTTCTTGAGACAGAGATGTTCGCAGAAACAGGTGCAGGATCAGGAGCTTCCTGCAACAATCGGGCGGTTTTAGGAACCCTTTTTAGCCTGGACTTCGCAACAGGACCGCGTTTCTTCCTTGTATAGATGTGGATAGGGAGGTCCGCCATAACAACGTCATGAGTGTATCGAGGAGCTAATTTTTGCCTGGAAGCAAATGGATTCTTTACAAAAATCTGTTGTTCAGGTGGGTAGTCGACTTCTGGTTCGCGTTGAAGGTTACGACTATCAGTAGACTCCTTGCGGGTTTCGATACATAGCTCGTGAATTGCATTATATGCAGTAGTCATTTTCTCTTTATGACTAGTCATATACTGCTGTAGCAAATGAGCGGATAAATCTAAGTCGAAGGAATCGCGGGGATCAAAATGTCCGGTAATAACTTCGATAGGTTTACATTTTGTGAAACTATGGATACTGCTATTGTAAGCTAGGAGGGCGTAGGGCATGAGGTTAGTCACGGATTCACCTTTTTGACTAAATTTAAGGATGCGAAGGTGCTCTAATATGGTAGCGTGGAATCTCTCAACTATACCATTTTCATTCAGGGTATGTGGTGCTACCTTATGGTGTTGAATCTTGTGTAACCTTGTGAATTCTGCAATTAGTTGGTTAGTAAACTCTGTCCCGTTATCAGTAACGATGGTAGATGGTATTCCATGGTGAGTGCAGAAGCTAAGAAATGCTTGTACTACACTTATAGCTGTTCCATCTCTTAAGTAATAAGCCTGAGCATACTTTGAAAATGAGTCTACTAACGTTAGGAAGTTTTCGCTTTGAATAGTTAATAGATAGAGGTGTACTATTTCAAATGGTTTACTTGCTGGTGGAACTACTTTAAATTGTTGTTTGGTTGGATTGCGGTCGTACTTTGCCTGGCCGCAAATAGTACATTCATTAATAAATTTCGTTATATGTTCGCGCATTTTCGGCCAGTAGTACTTGTGAGATAGAGCTAAGTAAGTTTCGTTAATACCCCTGTGGTTAGTTTTCCCATCATGATGCTTGTTAATAATTTCCTGTTGCCTCAAGTACTCTCTAACGTTATCCAATTCCTTTTTGGTTAACGTTAAGTTCATTGATGAATTTTTAAAGTTCTTTTGAATAATGGGAATTATTGAGTACATGCCTAAAGTTGGATTTATTAATAGCCCTGTTTTAATTTTAGGATGGACGTATTCTTTTATCGCATTAACTACTTCCTCCTCTAGATTTGATTCTGACACCTGAATGTTAATTCGTGTGTGGGTGTCAAAGGGTTTAGTTACAATTGTTCGACCCTTTAAATCTCCTACTATATTAAAAATAATCTGTTTCGTAAACTTGTTTAATGGATCGTCAGAAATGCGAACCTCTAGGATGGGGTTCTCATTATCTGTGTGGACTGTAGCGGTACCCGAGTCATCCGCGGGTTCCGTAGCCGTAATGGTTCTAGAGTCATCAAGGGCAGGATTATTTTCTGTAGGGTTAGCTACAATAGACATTAGTTCTTCATTATTAATTTCAAGCCGTGATAAAGCATCCGCATTAGTATTGCATTTACCCTGTTTGTATTCTATTGAAAAATCAAATTCACTCAGTTTTAGCCGCCATCTTGTGAGTCTCGAATTGGGTTCCTTCAAGTTCATGATCCATTGAAGGGGCTTATGGTCGGTAATTATTTTGAATCTTCTACCGAATAAGTATGGCCTAAAATATTTGGTGGCCCAAACGATTGCTAACAATTCCTTTTCAATGGTACTGTAATTTAACTCGCTAGAGTTTAAAGTACGTGAAGCGTACGCTATAGGTTTATCTGAGCCTATTACTCCCTGGGATAGGACGGCGCCGATCGCAACGTTAGATGCGTCGGTTGTTAGAATGAACTCTTTATTGAAATCTGGATATTGCAGAATAGGGTCGTTAGTAAGGAGTTTTTTACAGTGCTCAAAGCAATTAATGTATTTTTGATCCAAAGTTATTTTGCTACCCTTTTTTAAACATTGAGTTAGTGGTTTAGTTAATTTAGCAAAATCCGGGATGAATTTCCTATAATAGCCGATCAGGCCGAGAAAACTATTGATGTCTGTTGCTGTTTTAGGAAGAGGGTAGTTTTCTATGGCTTTAATTTTGTCTGGATTTGGCTTGACACCTTCGTTGCAAATGATGTGGCTTAGAAAGCTAGTTTCTAACTTTAAAAATTCGGACTTATCCATTTGAATTTTAAAGTTAGATTCTCGCAATCTTTTAAATACTTTTTCCAGGTTATTAATATGCTCCTGCAGGGAGGTACTGAAAACTACAATGTCATCCAAATATACCAGACAGATGTGGTTTAGGTCTCTAAGGATATTATCCATAACCCTTTGAAATGTAGATGGAGAATTTTTTAGCCCCATCGGCATTCTAAGGAATTCATAATGGCCATTTTCCACATTGAACGCCGTTTTGTGTATATCTTCAGGGTTCATTTCGACTTGATAGAACCCGCTGGCCAAATCCAGGGTACTAAAATATTGGCATTTACCTAATTTGTCTAATACGTCTGTAATGTTAGGTATGGGATACTTGTCATCAATCGTTTTCTCGTTGACTTTTCGGAAATCCACGACAAGTCGCCATTTAACCTTGCCAGAAGCATCCGCCTTTTTGGGTACGATCCAAATAGGGGAACTCCAGGCCGAATCTGATGGTCGTATTATATTTTGATCAAGCATTTTACCTATTTGATCTCTGACTTCTTGTCTGTGGACATAGGGATATCTATAAGTTTTAGTGTGTACTGGAATTTCATCAGTTGTTCGGATGCTATGTTTTACTTTATTTGTGAATTTCAATGATTCGCCTTCGAGATAAAAGACGTCGGCATAGTTCGCACAGAGGTTTTTTAAGTTAGCAAGTTCCTCTGGGTTTAAATGTTCCGTTCTAAGACGAGAAAGTACGGCATTAACACGATCTGATGGAATTGCAGTATCTTCAACTTCAATGTTAAATAACTGGGCTTCTACGGGGCGGTCCATTGAAAAGATGATGTCGTTACACGTTGGGTTAGTGATCTCCACCCAGCCACGGTTATTTTTTACACTAGTTATGCAGTTTGAAATTAAGCAACTAGAGATGACCTGATCCTCGATCATTACTTCACCGTCCAACGTATTAATAGGTACTCTAACTAACTTGGATGAATTAGCTGATATTATATCCTCGTACAAATTGGCATTGCGTGAATCATACATCTGTATAGGTAGTTGTGCATTCTGGGTTATTAGTAATTTACGGTTAAGATCGATTTTACTTCCCCAATTTTCAAGCAAATCAAAGCCTAGGAGTCCGTCGAAGTAATCATGAAATTTGTAAACGAATAATGTAACATCTGAATGTTCGTTTAATTCTGAAAAGCATGGCAAAGTAATGGAATAGTCATTCTTAGACGTCCCGTGAACATTTGTTACTTCGAATGGCTCATAGTTTAGTGGCATATGGTTAAAATATTTGCTTACGGCTTCTGGGCTTATAAACGATTGATTAGCTCCCGTATCAATTAGTAACTTAAGTGGTGGATCCTGGATCTGAATAAACCCGAGTTGCCTCTGTATATGAAAGTTGAGCTCTATTTTGGTTTTTCTAATTTGGATACCTTCTGAAAATTTTCAGTAGGTTGGGTATCTTGGTCTACCTCTTTTACCGAAGGAGTGTCGTGGTAGGGATGTGAATCCTCATAATATCCAGGTTCGAGGTACTGTTCGTTGGTATAATAGCAATCTTGTTCGTAATCGGCATAGTACCAATTACTATAATCATAGTCGTAGTCTAAGTCGTTGAAATTAATCTCGCGTGTCCTGAAATGGTTGTTCGGAGGTGGATTACCATACTGTCTCCAATCGTGACCTGAGGGTGGCAAGGTTTTGGGCACAAAAGGACTGACGCCGCTCATTGGCTTAGGCGCGTTATTATAACTTGATTGTGGTTGTGACTGAGGTCTAGGAGGCATTTTAAAAACGTTACTTTGCGGGTGATAATTTGGCAAGGGGGCGCGCATCATTTGTTGTGTACGAGTTAAGCCACGGGGTTGCTGTTGCGTAGGCATGCTAGGTCTCCATCCTTGAACATAAGGCTGCATTGACTGCTGTCGCTGCGGGCCAGGCGTATTGAACGCAAATTGTCTCGATGGTCCAGGCATGACAGGAACGTTAAAAGGGTTTACTTTGGGGGTGAAATTGTTCAAGGGTAAATGATGATTTGGGTGCGGTTGAACCCAGTCCTTTCTACTGGGTCCTCCCTCATTGCGGTGTTGCAGGTAAAGCGTGTTTAGTTCATCTTGCACGTATTCCAATGCCTTTTCCATGGACTCTGGGCGCATGCAACGTATTCTAGAGCCTAGGGGGTCTTTTAGACCCCTCAGATAAGCTTGAAGGGTTAACTTTTTATATAGCAATCGTTTAGCCTCAATAGTGGTGTTAACTGTCTCGTGAAGCGAGATATAAGTCATTATGGTGCTAAATAAATTTTGACACCTTTCATAGAATTCTTGAGGGCTACTGGAACCCTGGGTTTGCAAGGATAAGTCGCTGTATAAAGCGGTCTCATCTCGATGGTCAGCAAAGTTATTGATCAGAGCGGATCGAATACCCTGCCAGGTATCCGGGATACCATTGGAATTAATATGCCTAGCAGCGGGTCCCGTAATCTTATTCAAAATTCCGTTAAGGAGGGCTAAATTCGTTAGTTCATAACCTTGTGCGGTTTTAAAATAAGTAACTACCAACTGGTCGCATATGCTAATGAAACGGGTTAGTACGTGCGGGTTTCCGTCGAACTCCGGCACTAATCTTAGGGATTTATAAATCGTGTCTACGTCGTCGCTCGACATCGCGCCTAAATTCCTGTTCTCGTCTGTAGCCGCGAGCCTACTCCTACTTCGGTCACTATTTTCTAACCTATCAGATCGATATTCCATAGGATGGAAAATCTTGAACGCTAAAACTTACACACACGCAAAAATTATAAGAAAAAAATAATAATATCATGAACATAGATTGGACAGGATATAAGAATATAGTAAGGATTAACTTAGGGCTTGAGATATTCAAGGAGACTTAAGAGTTAGGTAGGCAAGGACTTGAAAGATTCAAGGACTTACAGCATTGCTTCTTCTTGACGAATCGAGAGTCGGATTCTCCTCTGGACTGCAGCTCCCGTAGGTTCGGATACCCGTAGACTAATCGTTCGATACGACACTGACTCTACTTTACTGGTATCCTACCGACTGCGCCAATTACGTGGGCTACAACCGGAGGATCAAAAAAAAAGCAAAGGTTATTTAATAGAATTTAATTATACTAAAAGTTACAAGTTAATTATTTCTAAAAGATTGACAATGATCGAAGTGTGAATCAAAAGTGAATCTGGGTCCGCGTTTCCGATATTGCGAAACCTCTGTTGTCGTCGTCGCGCGGCACGCTCCTGCTGATGCTGCACTGCGTGATCGAGCCGTGTGCAGTGTTGATTTGGGTCGATGCTGTCTCGGCGATCCTCATAGATTAGCACCGCGTAACACACGGTAGAATCATATTTTTTTTTTTTTCAATTTTGACGTAAACAAGAAGAAAATAATGCTGTGCAGTCGGAGGATACCTTTTGAGTTCGGTTTTTAAGCAGTCGGGTTTTTTTAAGTTTTTAATTAACATTTTTTTTTTGACACGCGAAGTGCATACAATCGCTTCATCTAGTTTGATTTATATCTGTGATGATAACAGTTTCAACGCTTCTTTTAAGTCTATAAGAACTATCAATTTACTAACGCCAACAAGTTTGCTCAAAGATTAATATCAGGCGCATATGAATTCTACAAATCTTGTGTTACTGGTCGAATGGTGGCAATGTGCAGTGAAAAACAGCAAACGGTATAAATGAATGGAATGGAATATAAATGTAGGGATGGGCTACTAAGAGCATTTGAAAAACATTATGTAGGTACACACATTTTAAGGCCAACCTTCTAAAATAGATAACATAATAAAAGCCGGTATGTCCTAGAACCAATAATTCGAAGACACGTGACATCCACCTACCCGCACTGGGCCTGCGTGGTGGATTACGGCCCATTCCCTCTCACAGAGAGGAGGCCTGTGTCCCAGCAGTGGAAACATTAAAAGTCCGATGATGAACTCAGAAGGTAGGTAGTGTGTAACCTGTTAGTGGCTTTACCAGCACAGTATTTTCAAAAACCTGGTTTATTGGAGTTGTGTGTGTGGAGCTCATTTTAGAATAGAATATAATAGAAACATTTATTCGACATAGACACAATAAAACAACAACAATCACAAAGTACAGACAAGAAAAAGTACAAGCAAGGTTTAAGAATTATAGCGCAGGGCATGCCTCCACCGAAAGGGTTACCAACTACCAACTCAGTCGGGTACGTCAGACACCCAGCGCTGATTTTCAGTTGGCACCCCGCTAGTGACACACGGACGTGGGTAAATATCTATACTAATATTATGAAGCTGAAGAGTTTGTTTGTTTGAACGCGCTAATCTCAGGAACTACTGGTTGGAATTGAAAAATATTTTTTGTGTTGGATAGTCCATTTATCGAAGAAGATTATAGGCTATATAACATCACGCTACGACCAATAGGAGCGAAGCATAAATGAAAAATGTTGCAAAAACGGGAAAATTTTGAGAGTTTCCGTTGCGTGCGCTGCGTAAACGGTTTAAGTAACACAAAAATCGTGTATGTCGGGTAGATGGGTAGGTAGGTAGCCAGTTGACGGTAGCAAAGCTGTGTGGGAAAGCTAGTAATAGATCATTTCATAAAGTGAATATGTGTGCTAGTTCATTTTGCTGTCTACGCCTCACAAACACTACAATTACATACAGCCATCTGCAGATTGACAGCTTTCTACCTACGAGCAATACGACTAATGGCAAACAAACATAAGATTTTATGGCGCAGCTATGAACTTTGCCGTATTAGAAATAGCTTTTTAGGAAATTAGTGGGTGGTGGATATTTTCACACCAATTCCTTAAAAGGGTCAGCTGAGTGTCACCTACGGTCGTATTCAATTAGTTAATTGAATGTGTACTACGCATGTTTGCTTACCATCAAATGAATAGGTGAAAGGTATCGTTTTTCATCAAGAAAAACCAGCCAAGTGCGAGTCGGACTCGCGCACGAAGGGTTCCGTACCATTATCGCAAAAAACGGCAGAAAAATAACGTTTGTTGTATGGGAGCCACACTTACATATTTATTTTATTCTGTTTTTATTATGTGTTGTTATAGCGGCAACAGACATACATCATTTGTGAAAATTTCAACTGTCTAGCTATCACGGTTTATGAGATACAGCTTGGTGACAGACGGACAGACAGACGGACCGCGGCGTCTTAGTAATAGGGTCCCGTTTTTACCCTTTGGGTACGGAACCCTAAAAAGAAGGCATGAACCTAAAACATAACGCCTGGATTTTCTGAAGGATAAAGCAGACGTGAAGGTCTACCTATTAACCTATAGTGCACCAATAATTCACCAAGTTAAGTTCCATTAATGGGGAAAAGTATTTCCATCAGCAGGGCACAAGTTCAGACTTTGGTCTGCTACTGAAAATTAACAAAAACCCAATAACACTGGTAGATGAGTAGAGTGCATAAAGTCTAAAATAAATATTGTGTGAAATATCATACTTCTTCTGCGTCGTATAGATAATTCCAAATCCATATCTATACTAGTATTATATTATCTGTGACTATACTAATAATAATATTATACAGAGGAAAGATTTGTATTTTTACCCGACTGCCGAAGGATGGTAATGTGTTTATCAGTCTATGTCGTAAACAAGGAAAAAATCATGCTGTGCAGGCGGAGGATACAACAGATTTTGGTCCGCCAGCCCGCAAATATGTATCCTCCGACTGCACAGCATGATTTTTTTCTTGTTTACGACTTTTTAGTTCGCTTTTGAAGCAGTCGGGTTTTTTCAATTATTGAATTAAGTTTTTTTTTATGTTGTATTCCCACGGGAACGGGAAATACGCGTGTGAAACCGCGAGGCGTCCGCTAGTTAAATATATTTCGACCAGAACTCAACCACCTCGACAGCGCTAGAATAAGAAAGTTTCCTGAGCAGAAAAATTATAATAGGGATGTTTCCTAGGTAGAAAAATGATAATTCTATTTAGTCCGTCAGTGATATTATAAAATAATATTAGACACGTATTTTTTGCTTTACCAAATCAATAAAAATTTACAAAGTTAAAGCGCAAAGTTCAGGAGTGGGGGCTTGTGACGTCACTTTGTCAGTATAAAGTGTAGCACACCGTGACGTCACACGATATTTCCACGCACTGTATCGTAGTAATTTTTTGTTGCCGTGGCAAAAGATAAAATACGTGTCCAATATTTTTAGGTTCTCTTACTGTCAGAATTAAAAAATATTTTTTGTCAACATCCCTATTTGCCCCACAAAGGGCTTTCAGGGTAATCAAGCTCACTACATACGCTCAGCGCACGAATAGCAACCGCGTCGTAAACGCGTTGCGATCGCGTAGCACAAACAAAATTATAAATATTAGTCACCTTCTTCTAAGTAAATAAACTAGGTACCCACACAAAAGGTCATTAACATTTAAAACACTAAGAACTAATTGCGTAAATCGATTCCAGTTAACTCAAGGCTGAGTAAAAAACAAATACCTACCCAGACACGTATTTTGGCGCCGACCTGACTAACGACTAGTCGGTAATTATAACGATTAGTTAGTAGTAATTACGTAATCGGTAAGTTAGGTACGCGTGGCGGGTAGCGATTAGTTGAGGATGCCTGTAATCTCACGTGGATCTTTGACGAGGAATGTTGGTATGTGTAACCTATTAAGAGTTCATGGCTAAATAGTAAAGAAAGAAATCTGACAGCAGTCTTGCCAAGAGGTGTCGTGTTAGAGTGCGCGCGACGGGTAGCGTGCTTAATTTTGCCAGCATAAAGTCGGAACCACACTTACGTGTCGTGGCGTGGCGTGGCGCACGATCCACCAATCAAACGACTCTGTTCCAGCCTACTTCATAACGCAACGTGTTTTGTAGCCAATCAACTGCGTCAGAATGCGCCACGACACGCCACGCCACGTAAGTGTGGTTCCGTCTTAACTAATCTTTTTTCCTTCATTAATCACATAGTCATTTTTCATTACTCGAAACTAAAGTAATTTAAGTTAAGCATAATTAATTACTAGCTTTTTCTACTTGCATAGAATATGATGAAAAAGCTTCAAGAAATTATAGTAAATCTTTTTTTGAATACTTCGTAGTACTAGAACCTACTGTTAAATTTGGTATAAAATTGGTCCTGCAGTGGCTAATACCGTCCATTTCAATTTTAATTCTTTTTTAATTTCTTCTTCAACAATTTTTGAAGAAGCTGCTGCCACATAACCCTCTTGAGTTATTTGGGTGACGGTGAGTTCAGAAACGCCTAAAACAAAATAACAATGCATTCTACATTATATTACATGATGCCGGTCCTGTCCCGCTGGTAAAAACCAATACTGTCAGGCACCGGAAGAACGAAAATTTAGGGAAATTTTAGTATAATGGTATGGTATCCCTAAAAGTAACCTGTCAAATAAGCAACGCGGGCTCTATCTTTGTAAAACGGTACCTTAGGCCCGTTATTGTCTTATTCACTTCAATAAAACATCCCTGCAAGCACAATAATTTACTTTTGGCATAATGATGGCGATTATATTTACTTCGGAAACGAATAAAAACACGGAATACAACACACTCTCTTGACACCTGACATAAATGACAAACGATTAGTTCCGATTTTGGCCGCGCGCAAACTTATCTTTCACGCACTCTGCCTAGTTACTGGATTGTGGATGCCAGAGAGGCAGTCTTTCCCTGTAAAATACTTGTACTCAACTGCATCCGAATATAATTAAGACATCGTTAGATACGTCTTGATCGCCCAAGTGTTCTTAGATAAGTGACGTTCAAAAACCCAAACATGGCAGATTATTGTGGGTGATCAATTTTTTTTTTCTTTTAAAGAGGAACAAAGAACATCTGTTGAAGAAATTTTTGAGTACAAACGTGGATGGATGGCTGTACTGCAAGAGGGGACGACCAAAGAAACGATGGATAGGTTGTGTTAGAGATGATATGGCTACTGGGATGACAACTGATAGAGAACTTGGACGAAGACGTAAAGTCGACCCCCTCAAATAAATCTGGATACGAGTATATGGCATAATGTTTGAGAGCGCATAATTAAAGACCACTGCTACCTTGAAGGATGAATTATGCTAGACCGTAGCGGGCGCGACCCGAGCCCCGTGCGAGGCACGTATTCAAAACTTCACGAACCACACTGTGGAGCATGGACCACATCATAATATAAATTGTTCGTGAAGTTTAGAAGCCTTGCCTCGCACGGGGCTCGGCTTGCGCTCGCTACGGTCTAGCATAATTCATCCTTATCTCCACAACTTAGGATATCCTGAATATACGTATCTAACTACGAAGTATAAGCATGCTTTGGTATATTTATTTATTCGTTTACCCTCGCACTGGAACGCCTTACAGCAATTACACCAATGGAGTACAAAATTTTGGTAAACTAACTGTAATTCAGGCTGTGTCATTGTCAGTATGGGTCATTGGCGGTTTTTTGGTTAATGTAATTTAACTGTTAATCCTTAATGGTTAACAGGTTAAAAAACTGTTAAATTATTAACAGGTTTTGAATGTTCAACCGATAGAGTTTAGCGTCAATTTATGTCAACGTTTTCAATCCAAATTGTCATTGACAATTTGCTTTTAAATAATGTACCTATAAATAAGAATTAAAAAAATATAATCACATTCCCTTCGTATTCGTTTCATTTTGTATACATTCAAATCAAATAATATTTACATTAATTATATGTAAATTGTTTTTTTGTTGTTACATTCGATAAATAAAAAAAAAAAAACATTACTAACACAATTGAGTGTCTTGTCTCGCTCACACGTACGAGATACGAGTGAGGTCCAACAATTTTACGGTCCGATGCAATGACGCGACGATGATCGGCATCGTTCGGAATTATTCGTTTCGCAAACTAGTTGATTCTCAGAAATGAATAAAATAACAGTAAAATAATACATTGAGCCGTTGACGTAAATTAACTATTTTATATTTTCAACCGGTTCTTTTGGAACTGAGTAAAATAATGAGTATTGAACTAATGCGTTTTGTGCATTAACGTAAATTAACAGCTAATATTTTCAACCTGTTTTTTCATTGATGTTTAACTGTTACCTCGTTGACGAATGCAAAGTCGTTAAAAAAAACAGTTATTTGATTTAACGACCACCTCTAATTCCAGGTTTCCTTACGATGTTTTCCTTCACCGTTGTTAGCGATGCAATGCCCGATAAGCTTAAAAAGTACACATGAATTGAAAAAGTCACATTGGTACTTGCTCGGATTTAAACCCACGACCTCAAGTAGGAGAGGCGAGATCTTAGCCAATGGGCCACCACAACATATTATTAAGCCTTATCTAAATCAGTAATTAAGCTACAACATTGTCACGCCACCAGAGTTCAACGAACCAAACTGAAATACTAGTAAGTACCTTAGCTGTACAAATTCAATTAGCCAGACATTCGATACCGAGACAGCCGAGGCTAAAATGATTTCAAAATACCAGCCACTTTGTTTGAGGCCTCTAATAAATGGAACCTAATGAGTAGGTGCGGTTGTAATATTTTTTTAATTATCTTTTTAGGTGGCGTTTCGATAATATAATTGGACGAGAAATGAGTTAAAATTTCAGAGACGTGATAAGTTTAGACACTTTCCGTTACATGAGAGAGAAGAACGATATATCTCCTTATTCTTCAGTTTTTATACATAGCCCATATTTATTTTGTCTCTGATTTAGACGAGTTCGTTTTGGCCCCTGGCACGCCTTCCAAAGGTCCCGAACGCCCGAGATTGTCAAAGACATATGTAATAAAAATAAAACTAAGAATTGAAGAGAGGTGCCAAGGTGGTCAGGTTATATCTCACCTCCTTTACATGGATGACATGAAAGTCTTTGCCCCAGCAATCTTCAGCTGGTGGAACTACTGACGGTAACTGAAACTTTTAGTAGCGCTATCAGGATGGAGTTTAGTGTGGAAAAATGTGCGGCCATGTAAAGCGAGGGGAGATTGTGGAATCCGTAGGAATTCAACTTGCGGATTCCATAAACCTGAGACCGTACTGCAACCGCCGCATCATCCTCCATCACGACAATGCGAGTTCTCACACCGCGCACAGAACAAAAGAGTTTTTAGAGCAAGAAAACATAGAATTACTAGACCATCCGCCGTACAGCCCCGACCTAAGCCCTAATGATTTCTATACTTTCCCTAAAATAAAGAATAAATTGCGTGGTCAGAGATTTTCATCACCTGAAGAAGCTGTGGACGCCTACAAAACGGCCATTTTGGAGACCCCAGCTTCCGAAAGGAATGGTTGCTTCAATGATTGGTTCCATCGTATGGAAAAATGTGTCAAATTTCGCGGAGAATACTTCGAAAAGCAATAAATACATTTTTAAATAGTAATGTTGTGTCACTTCCTTGATTCCCGAAATTTTCAGTGCCACCCTCGTATCACCGCCCGGGTGAATCGATCTGCCACATTATCTCTGGTTGTTCTCGTCTAGCTAACGAAGAGTACTTGCATAGGCACAACCTTGTAGCCAGGATTATCCATCAGTAACTTGCTCTGAAATACACTCTTGTGGCATCGGAGGTGCCGTACTACAGGCATGTGCCCGACCCAGTTCTCGAGAATGGCAATATCACATTGTACTGGTATCGGTTCATAATCACTGACAGGACTATTGTAGCCAATAAGCCTGATAATGTGGTGGTGGACCGAATCGAGAGGCGTTCAATGATTGTTGACATTACCGTCCCACATGACAGGAACCTTGTGAAAGCCGAGAAAGATAAGCAAATCAAGTATCTTGATTTGGCTCGGGAGGATGTCGACATGTGGGATGTGGACACAGCGATCATTGTACCGATAGTCGTGTCAGCCAATGGCTTAATAGCCACGAGCCTCGACCAACACCTTAGGAGGCTCTTGTTAGGCGACTGGGTCAAGGGCCTGATCCAGAAAGAAGACCTGCTGGACACGGCTCGTATTGTTAGGAGGTTCCTCTCTCTGGAGCCCTGACCGCCGGTAGCTTGGACCCTGTTCCCGATACCTGTGGGCCTCTATTTTTTTTTTGTTTGTTTTATAAAAATATTTAAAAATGTATTAAAAAAAAAATAAGTTGAATAAAGGATAAAACTAATATACCGTTGGGTCTACACGTCTAGATAGGTCCATATCTGGTTCGTTTTGTGAACAATTGCATTTCTTATAGTAAACACCTACCAGCGTAATCACTTTCTCAAACACATCTTTTTTTTTTTTTTTATATATTATAGGCTCGCGTTTGACCACTATCTCAACTGATGGTAAGCGATGATGTGGTCGACGATGGAGCACGCTTGCCTAGAAGTAACCTATTCACTCTTGACTTAAAGACTCGTAGATTGTAGCTATCGGGAAACACAGACTCCGGTGACTCACAACTCTTCTTCAAATATATTATATGGTTGATATCAGTTTGTAATAAGTAGGTAGAGGTACTACATACATATCCATTTTGAAGCGCAGAAAGTTATAATACTAAATAAAATGTTATCAACAATAGGTATACTCGTATTAGCATTTCAAATACCTACCTATCCAGTACCTATAGATACGTAGCAAATAGCAATCGATTAGAAAACTATTTTACAATGGCTATGTGGGTCAGTGGGTCGACTTAGGGGTTGCTTTGCTACCTTCTTATACTTACAATTTTTTTTATAAACCACGAAACTAAATATTACCTGTGATATTAGGTACCTACTCATTGATATTAGATACTCATTATAAGATCGTTTAGAAGTCACTGTTCTTTTTAAAATTCAAAGTAATAATAACAATTATCGCGACGCGGCTAGCGTACGAGCCAAGCGACATACCAAATACCGATTGTCTGCGACTGCAATACATTTAAGGTGGTTACGTGGCACTCCCAAGAGCCGCGCGGGTGGGGGACTGCGGGGGACGTTACTACCTAATGACGTAACGCTGACAGCGCGATGACGCGTAGAAGTTCCCGTCAGGTGTCCCCCGCCCGCGCGCACGTGCCTCCACCCCCGCTGCCTTACGTCTAGGGTCCCCACTTTTTTTTAAAGGATTTAGTATTTTTTTCAAGCAGTGCCAAAAATATAGTGTTTTAGGAAAATTCAGGCAATTTATTACTTTATTTTTAAACTTTCATTTATTTTCCAGGTGTACTAGTTATTATTTTTGTGTTTAACCATCAATGTTTTTTTTTTAATTTTAAATATGTAATTAGAACTGAACAATTTGGTTTGATATTAAAATATATTTTTTATCAAATTAATTATAAACAAAAAAATAATTAAAACGAAACAATTAATTTGATAAAAAAAACGATTTTTGCTTTCTTTTTTACTATTTTGAATGTATTACTAAAAATATATTTTTAGTAAAAGCGGATGTAGCGTCAATGGATTTCATGATTTTAAACATATTTGGTAAGTAAATAAGTAAAATCTGAGCTCTTAAAAATCAAAATAATTGTAATTTATTTGCAGTATTTTTAGATTGGAAGCTATCTTTTGAAATAATATAAGTTACTTATTTCTGAATACAAACTATTTACAATAATTTATTCAAAGCATTCAATAGAGTCTCTAGTTTTTTAAATTCTATTTGGAAATTGGCATTGGTTAAGCCAGTTAGTTGGGTAAATTAGGTTTGATTAAAGATAAAAATATAGTATTTTCCTAACTATATTATTTTTTATATAATTTACTAGCGAACGCCTCGCAGTTTCACCCACGATCCCAAATGAATACAGGGATAAAAGTAGCCTATCACCCGGGGATAATGTAGTTTCCCAACGCTGAAAGAATTTTTGAAATCGGTCCAGTAGTTTTTAAGTTTATTCGTTACATACAAATCTTTATAAAGAGGAAATATTTTTTTGTTTGTTTGTACCGAATAGGCTCCGAAACTACTGAACCGATTTTAAAAATTCTTTCACCTATGGAAAGGTACACTATTCCTGAGTAATATAGGCTATAATTTTGACGAGAGCGAAGCCGCGGGGGTCAGCTAGTATATTAGTATATGATAAGTACAATTGACGAAAATATAGTACGATATTATTTAATTTTGTACGGGTGGCAACCCTACTTACGCCCCCCGCGCCCGCGGACCATGGGAGTGTCACGTACGAATTAAATGCTCTAAGCGTACGAAGCTATAGGCGCACCGCTGCCGGCGTACCTAAACTGCGGAATGAGACCGACAAAAAATCTGCAGGTCTCCCCGGGGCGGGGCGCGGGCTGCAGGGAGAGAGACGCGCGCAAACGAATGGGATCGACCGGCAGTCCGACGCTGGTCATTGACAGCGGTAAACGTGTTGAAGCAAGACCCACGCATGTTTGTGATTTACGTGACATCTTCGCACTCAACTGTGCGCTCGCCGTGTTAATCATAATGGATCACCAAGATTCTCAAAATGTTTTAACAGAATTTCGGATAAAAACTGAAATACCCGACGATCCCGTAGAAGAATGTCCGGTAAAAACTGAAGTTCCAGAAAATCCCCAAGAAGAATGTTCGGCAGATTCGTTACAAGAACTTGCCATAAAAACTGAAATATCGCCCAACTCAGATGAAGACTCGGTGGAATTTGAAATTTCAGAAAATCCTCTATATGAACCTTCAATAAAGACTGAAGTTGTGGAAGAACGATTTTTATCAGAAACTCCTCAAGATGAAGAAGATATGTTGCCGAAAGATCCACTTGAGCCGACGTTGTACAGAAGGAAATTGAATTCACAAGCGAGACTTATGCTTCTCAACGTCATTAGATATTTCCAAAAGTTTAGGTTAATTCGAGCAAAGGAAACAGGTACTTATAAATACTTACAAATTTCTTCCTTATACAGTACTTTAAGATCTAGAGAAAAGACCAGGGACGCATGGCACAAAGGGTCGAGGTTAATACCAACTCTGCAATGGACATAATAAGACTGCCAATGATAATAATATGAATTACTAGCGGACGCCTCGCGGTTTCACCCGCGTAGTTCCCGTTCCCGTGGGAATACAGAGATAAAAAGTAGCCTATGTCACCCGGGGACAGTGTAGCTTCCTAACGGTGAAAGAATTTTTGAAATCGGTCCAGTAGTTTTTAAGTTTATTCGTTACATACGAAAATATTAAAATACAAATCTTTTCTCTTTATAATATTACTAGCTGACCCACGCGGCTCCGCTCCCGTCAAAATTATAGCCTATATTACTCGGGAATAATGTAGCTTTTCATTGGTGAAAGAATGTTTAAAATCGGTCCAGTAGTTTAGGAGCCTATTCGGTACAAACAAACAAACAAAAAAATCTTTCCTCTTTATAATATTGGTATAGATTAAGTAAAGAAGTATAGATAAGTTTAATATTATTCTGACTGATTACAAATAACATTGTTCAATTAACATAAGTAATTTTGGATCTCTTAATTAAAATATATTGAATTAAGAGATAGATTATATTTTATAGATTTATTTTAATAAATTGGGGTGTTATAAGTTTGACGTGTGTGTTTGCGTATTTGTGTATCTGTCTGTGGCATCATAGCTACTAAACGGATGAACCGATTTTTATTTCGTTTTTGTTTGAAAGGTGACTTTATCGTTAGTATTCTTAGCTATGTTTGATGAAAATCGGTTTAGCCGTTCATCCGGGCGTTTTACTGTTTGTCTGATAAATTATGTAGCATGGAACCCAATTTTTTTTATTTATCGATAGGCTCGCGTTTGTAAATTTGTAATTTTTCAAAGATTACAAATTTCAAATATTCAGTTAGGTTACGTGGACCTAATCCAGAACCCAAAAACACCAAAAAAAAACAAACCATCCATCTAAAATTTTGCATGTCGTTTTTGTGGCCAAGAAACACTTTTTCTTTCTTTCTTCTTAATCCTACTAATAAATGCGAAAGGTTGGATGGATGATTTTAACTCAATCATGCCAGAGCGGCTGTACGGATCTAAGAGATAGTCTGGATTAGCACAAGGGCTGCTTTTTACCCGACTGCCGAAGGAGAGTAATGTGTTTATCAGTCTATGTATGTATGTAAGTATGTATGTATGTTTGTTCCTATATGGCGTTCCAGAGACCAAACGCGTTGGCCGATTTTGATGATTCATACGTCAATCGATGCGTCTCAACCCTGCGAGTGTCAAAGGATACATTAAAATTGGACAGTAGAAAAATGGCGGTTTTTGGGTGCCATATTGTGGGGGCCCAAATTTTTTTTTTCTTCCAAACCCATCGTGTGGGGTATCAAAAAAAAGGGTTTTAAAAGGTGATTTCAAAAATATACAACACTTATATGTTTAAATGTATCTAATTCGAAAAAAAAACTAACTGAAAAGTTATAAATAAAAAAACTTAATTCAAAAAATCAAAAAACCCGACTGTTTCAAAAGCGAACTAAAAAGTCGTAAACAAGGAAAAAATCATGCTGTGCAGTCGGAGGATACATATTCGCGGTCTGGCTGACTCAAATCTGGTGTATCCTCCGCCTGCACAGCATGATTTTTTCTTTGTTTAGGACTTTTTAGTTCGTAGTATTTTGCTTTTAATTTTTACGCGAAGGCAAAAACTAGTTTTAGAATATATTGTTTTCCTCAGGCGAAGACATGAACGTGACTAAAGCAGTGGCGGATGCTACCGGCGTCTCTGCATCCGCAGTGACAAAATTATTATCTGAATATCGAAACAAGGGCTTGGCAGGGGCCATAGCAACACCTTCTAAAAGGGCCAGGAAATCAAGAACTGACACCATAGCAGGTGAAGGTGATGAAGATACCTCTGCAACAGAAACTATAAAAAATAAACGAAAGAAAAAGTAATTTTTTTACGGGTCTTTATTTTATCTAAGTAAGCTGATTTGAAACGGTAAAGATAGGGTAGAAATTTGAGAGTACAATGATTCGATTGAAATATAGTAAAGATACGACATCGGACGTACGCTTTTACGTGTTCTCCATACAAGAAACACGGAATTACTAATGTTTCCCCCACACCAGTGCTGCCAACTCGTTTAAGCAAAAACGCGCTATTAGCTCTTTAAAAAAGCGCTAGAACGCGCTAAATGGTCGCTGTCAAAAAATTGCTCCAAAAATTCATCAAATTCAGCGCCAAATTCAAACAATACGCCCAATAATTTGAGACAAGAAATATTATAATATACGTAGTACTTGTTTAGTAATAATAAAATAAAGTAGTAATGTGTTTATGTAATTATTTTATAAAATAAAGGGATTAAATTAATTCATCATCGTCTGATTCTACCACAATTGCTTCTGAGGCTGAAATAAGGTTGGTCTTGATCAGTTTTCGACTTGAATTTATATTTATCTGTGGATGAAATTGTCCTCAACACGTCGTTGGGAAGTTGAAAGTTTGCGCAGTAACTCTTTTTTTAAAGAAAGTACAGAGTTTCAAAAAGCGCTAGATTTAGCGCTAGGCGCTAGTTCGCGCTATTGACCAAAAAAGCGCTAGATCTGGTGCTGAAAGCGCTAAGTTGGCAGCACTGCCCCACACGACCGCTCCCGAAGAAAGCCGACTACGTGGCAAGTTCGATTCGGTCTAGCATTCTGAACTATGTATGCCCAAATTGTGGCGTCAGAAAAAACGTGCGGTCTACCCTCTCTTTGATATAATATAATTCAATGGTTAAATGACAAAGAATACACAGTGATTCCAGCTCGTTGAATCATACAATTTGTTGATCCAGTAATTTGTGAAGCAAAGTTGTAAATTGTTTGTATAGTGTTGGACAAGTTATGAAAACGTTTTCAAAAGTATCTAAAAAATATTGTTGTAATATGTTAAACAACTTATGAGAACCCTGTTAAAACTATCAAAACAATATTGGTGTAATATTATGTTAGTCAAGTTATGAGAAACCTTCCAAAACTAACTCAAAATTATTGGTGTAAAATATTATAGATATACCACTTAAACACGTTCGTTGCATTACGAGATCTATCAGATCTCTTGCAGGACTTTTGTATTGTGCGTTGAACATAATCGTGTTGTTTCACTCCTTGCGGGAGGATCTAACGTGTAAAGTTCTTTAGGTATGAGTAGGACAAATATACATATTTGCTTCCTACTTAAAGCTGAATTCAAGGACATTAAAAAATAAATTAGAGATGGATTAGGTCCCTAACGCACAGTACTGTAATTATTTTCATTCCTTGTGTTAGGAGATATGTCGGTACTCGTGGAATCGTACGCCTCGTAGACGCAAGAGAGGGAAGGTGGGCTGCGCGGGCGCTGCGTGACTCGTTCAGTGCTGGCAACTTAGCGCTTTCAGCGCCAGATCTAGCGCTTTTTTTGTTCAATAGCGCGTTCTAGCGCCTAGCGCTAAATCTAGCGCGTTTTTTTAATATCTGTACTTTCTTTAAAAAAAAGTAAATGCGCAAACTTACAACTGAAAACTGTAAACTTTTACCAACGAAGTGTTGAGAAAAAATTCATCCACAGATAAATATAAATTCAAGTCCAAAACTGATCAAGACCAACCTTATTTCAGCCTCGGAAGCAATTGTAGTAGAATCAGATGATGATGAATTCATTTAATCCCTTTATTTTATAAAATAATTATATTAACACGTTACTAATTTAATTTATTATTTAAAGAGCTAACAGCGCGTTTTTGTTTAAACGAGTTGGCAGCACTGGACTCGTTTAAACTCGTTTTAGTGTTGTCCTTAGGCTTGTTCTTACTCGGACACTAAATGGAACGCTCCGAACTAGTGCAATTGTTGAAGTGAACTAGTTCGGTCTTCTAGTTCTATTAGTTCATTTTAGTTCACCGTTCATTAAGATATTCTTAAGCGACATGTCGGTCATCGAGATCGTACGTAGACCGAGCAAACTGTACTAGTACATTGTTCATCAGTCATCACGCTCGCGCGCACACTTCTCAAATCTCTCAACTCGTTCACTCGCTCAGGCTCGGACAATCGTAGTTCGTACTGTACTAAATCGTTCTGATTCAGCACTCGAGCGATCCGATGTCGCTTGGATCACTGTACTAGATGAACGATTTAAACGACCGAAACAGAATAGTTCGTTCTCGTTCACCTAAAGGAATTGCTTCCTAATAGTTCATAGTACATGTACTACACAAGCCTAGTTGTCCTAGCATCGACGTGGGAGGTCGCGCGCACGTATGCGAAATAACACTCGCGTATATACCTACGTGTTGATTATCATTTTTGTTATACAATGAGTGCTTTTAAAAGAAAAAAGTGTAAAAAATCTATTTATTTCGGTGAGATTTCTAACAAAAAATCAAAGCCGGATTTTTTAATTATGTAAGCATTATACTACACATGGGGGAGGGGGGGGGGTTCACATCGCTCTCTGGTAAGTTTCTGGTAGCCTAAATTTCGGTTATTAAAACAAAAACGTTGTTATAGTAAACTTACAAGAGACCTGTGACATCCAGCTTTTATTTAATACCTCCGTATATTTTTTTAAAGCAACAACAGCCTAAGAACAAAAATAAACATAAGTCACTCGAATAACAAAACTAATAAAATTAGATTCCATCGCATTTACTGCACTGACATAGTTGCATGCTGTTTATTTATACAATGCATTTTATTACAGAATTACCCGAAGGAAGATGACATGTACTGATCATGTTTTCCAACGTGGCGACAAAAAAAGACGTTGTGTGGGTTGTTACGAAAAATTACGACGCACATTAAACAGCACTGACGCTTCTAAAAAAACTAAACGAATTGTTACCATTTGCGCGCAATGCAAGCAATCAATGTGCTTACCATGTTTTAATGAAAAACACTTTGCATAATTAATAAAACTCTTTCAATCGACAACCTGAGATATTATTTTATTCCCATCACTACTTACTACACATATTGAACTATCTTCGGTTGTGGTACGAGATACAATCGATATATTTTTTTTTTTTTGGTATTTGTAGTTTATTCAAATGTCATAACTGCGTGACTGCGAACCTAGCAAAATATACAGCAATAGGCTATCTTTCACCCACAAAAACTTCAAAATATATTTGATTGTTTTTTTGGAAGATATAAATTATTTTCAAAACTGTATCTTTAGGAGACTGATTAGGTATCAAACGCACCAAAAGGTAAGTTAGTTTCGAGATCTTTTAGGTCTCCAAAGCACCAGCTGAAAGTTCTTTGAAAGTGATGGCGCAGGGAACGTGATGACAAAGAATACTCAGTGATTCCAGCTCGTTGAATCATACAATTTGTTGATCCAGTAATTTGTGAAGCAAAGTTGTAAATTGTTTGTAAAATGTTGGAAAAGTTATGAAAACGTTTTCAAAAGTATCTAAAAAATATTGTTGTAATGTGTTAAACAACTTATGTGAACCCTGTCAAAACTATCTAAAAATTATTGGTGTAATATTATGTTAGTCAAGTTATGAGAAACCTTCCAAAACTAACTCAAAATTATTGGTGTAAGATATTATAGATATACCACTTAGGGCCTCGTTCACCATCTGCATTTAAAGTGTCGAATACGGTAACCGCCAGTCAAAGTCACCCGTAACGTCATGTGCGAATTTCACGACGTTCGAGTAGCACTAATTATAAGATTAACTGACCCATATCTTACTTGCCATGACATCTGCCCATTAGCGAGTTTACCCATTACTTAAAAGTTGTCCGTTATCATTTTGTGTAGATTGCTTTACAATTTTTTAATAAAAATGGATTTATTTGACTTGATTGATCATCAATTGGATGAATTAGAACATTCTACAATGAGAACGAGTACCTAGGATTGGTGTATTTAAATGCTGTGTTGATTATTTTACGGGCCTAGTTGTCACAAATTTTTGCTAGAATTCGTCTATTGAATTATGCAGTAAACCAAGTGCTTAACCTTATACAACGTAAAATAATCCTTAGATCGCAAGATAATGGGTATTTTTATTTTTAAAGGTGTTTTACTAATAAACTATCAAATCTACTGAACTTGTGAACAATAGGTTATTATAAAATATTAAAACCACATGGATACCAAACCAGACAAAAAACACCATAAATATAAAAAAGATAGAAAAAGTGTATAAATGCGCCAGGCACGACGCATACCCTAAAAAAAAGTACAAATGACTATTGACATCTGGCAATGCCATTTGCCGAGTAACATTGACGTATTATTGAACGAATGTAACGCAAGATTTGTTAAGGCATTCACTTAACCAGTACGTTGTTACTCGAACCTATAATTTCGTTTGTGAAATTGACAAAAGATACTCGGAACTTTTACGTGCCACATAACGTTATCCTGGACATAACTAATCAAAGCTTTACTTGGAGATGGTGAACGAGGCCCTTAACGTGTTATACGTAAAAGTAGTTATAAGTAGTAAATAAAATAATGTATTACGAATTATACAATTTTATATTTATTCTTGTCTTTATTACCTATTTTTAACAAGCTTTTATTTAACCTGCAATGTATGTATGTAAGTGTGTCCGGATCAAATCTTGCAACTGAATCCTCCACCGATTGTGTTATTAACCAACTTCCCCGGTTTCTGGAAATAAATGACCAACGAGAAGGGTTACCATCTTTCCGGATTTGTCCGGATATTTGACGGCTTTTCCGGAGTTTATCCGGCCTTCTAATTTGTCCGGCTTTTTCACTTAGATGCCTAAGACTCCTAGTTTTGTTGCGATAAAAAACGAATTGATAGCAGTTATTTCATTAAAATGCTTAATATCAAAAAAATCACAAAACAATAAAACCGACTTCAAAAGAAAAATACTAAAAAGTGTAAAATAAAATCGAAAAAAGATGAAAAAAAAAACAAGTACCATAGATACCAGCAACCGAAAGTTATTTTGCACTTGTTAGTATTTTGCTTTTGTCGGTTTATTTTTTTGTGAAAAAGATTTATCACAAAAAAATAAACTGAAAAACATAACCAACAGCGACAATAGCATTGTATCTGTGTATGTCCTTATATGAAGTCACCTCCGATCGTGCGAATGTTACATCTTATTTAAATAAATTATCTCACACACAAGCCACAGTAAGATATTCGTATTAATTGCAAAAGCGAGTTTATCCGCGCATTCTTGCACCGAGCGGGAATCGAAGCTATAACGCGGTCGGGGCCCGCAGTTCATTGACACCTTTTGATAGGGTTACCATGTTTTCACCCGATTTGTTACGAATTTATTTGGGTCGAATTGTTTGAAAAATTGAAAGGTTTTGTTGCTAAATAATAACAGCAGCTTGGGTTGATTATCAAGGTTATGCTTACTGAATGCCGCTAGAGGCGCTGGTGTAGCGTAAAGTCTGCAATATGTCAAACTCCTCTTTAGGCGGTGGGTTTTTCCAAATTATATTATTTTTGTGAATATTTTGCGATACCACAGATTAGTTTATACGTACGTATACGTATAGTTTAGGTATACATACACACGTCACCATGCAGTATAAAATTGATTTACATCCGCCACCTCAAACATCAGGTCCAGTTGAAAACCAGCGTCAGGCACTAGTTGTCTGGCATTTTTGCTGAACTGGGCCTTTTTGGCGCAGCCGTGAGGCACACTTTCCTGCTGATTTCTTACGTCAGACTTTTCAGTTTTACTTTATTTGTATTTTTATCTGATGTATTAATATGTTGTGTGTCTTTCTGTGCTAAATAAATATATTTTCTTTCTTTCTAGTTATGGCAAATAATAATATGAGTTACGGGTCAATGAATGTCAGTGCTTTAAGGCGCAGATATCCCTCAGTAGCTGATTTTAAAATGAGAATCACGTCTAAACGGCTAGACCAAATTTTTTGGAAAAACTATATGTTACATTACACCATTTTCTTAATAATTTGATCTAAGAAAATGTTGAGTTTTATTCGTACAACATAGTGTAATTAATTTGTAAAGTTATGTCTAACACGGACAAAAAAACGACAATCGCATCAAAACCGCCGGGCATATTTCAATGATATTGTCACCACCTCAAAGTCAATTTAATTATCTACATTTTGATCTGAGGCTTTTCTCTAAAGTCATAGAATAATAAGGAAAGTACAAAAAAACTACTGAATTTTGAGTCTCGCGTTTTTTTATCGACTCAAGTGCATCAAGCTGGTATTAGGGCAGATCCATCCCAGAGATGAGAGCAGTACTCCATGCATGATCGAACTTGCGCTTGATATAAGTTAAGCATCTGTTATGGCGTGACGTACCGTCTAACCTTCGCAATTATCCCCAATTTTTGGTAGCCAGCTGAGCCTTTGCCTCAATGTATCGACCAAAATTGAGGGTCGATGATGTCAACGTAATGCCAAGAAGCTAAAGATGGTCCGTTATCGGAACGTTCAAATCCCGAAAAGAAGGAGTCGGGTGGAATCGGAAAAAAGACACGCCTGGATCTTAGCAGCATTGAACCTGAACAGATTGGCATCACCCCATTCGGCGACTGCCTTCAAGGACAGTTTCAAGCACTCAACCATAGCCTCATAGTCTCCCGGTGAGACCGGAGCTGAGGCCCAGTAGCCCGTGGGTCAGACACGTACCTCTCAGCAATAGTGCTGTCGTCTGCATACCCAAAGGTGCCGCCGGGTTTCAGCAGATCGTTTATGTGAAGCAAGAACAATGTTGCTGAGAACACCAACCCCTGAGGAACCCCAGCATTAATATCAAGTTGGCCAGACGAGCATCCATCTATGACTACTCGGTTGGACCGATCCCTCAGGAAGTCGACAATCCAAACATACAAACCAATGTTGAAACTGAATTAAGGAAGCATACTAATGAGGGTTTTGTGCTAGACCTTGTCAAAAGCCTTCGAGATGACGAGGGAGACGGCAAGCGCTTCTCCGTGCCTCTCTATAGCCTCACTTTAGAAGTTAATTGCATAAGCTAGAAGTTCCCCAGTTGATCGATTTTGGCGGAAGTCATTTTGGCAGTCACTGAGGATGTCGTTAGCTTCTAGGTATGCCAAGGGCTTACAGTTGAGCACCCGCTCCATACTCTTAAAGAGGATGGACGTTACTAAGATGGGTCTGTAGTTGGCCGGGTCAGCCCGACTGCCCTTCTTGGGCACAGGCTGAACGTTGGCTTGTGTAGGACTCTTTAGTGCACAATTAAACAATAAATAACATTTGCTCCTTAGCGATTTATATGGACTTTTCAGGCAACGTTACTGCTACCATAATGGATGTAATTCCGGTGAAAGTACGTAACTAGGTTTTTTTTTCCGCAGCAAATGTCTTAAATTCCTGGACTATAACGCGTATTTTGAATCGAAGTAATAATTTACCGAATTCGTTTTTTTAAAGAACTGGAGGAAACGGGTGTATTCCTTCCGGAACCGGTTCTGCGCATATCTTAAAAGTATCTGGTATACCCGGTTATTTCAGAACCGGGTAGAACCGGGTGCATGCCCTACATGATGGTGCCATGAGGTTGTGGAGTACGTCAGGTTGTCGCTATACGTAAATACTACTTGATACTCAGCAGTTGGGAAAACGCAAGGCAGATTGAATTGTGTTTGAAAGTTTGGTAATCATATTTTATAGTTCATTCGGTCATTGAAGCTTCTGTGCTCTCTATGCAGGTTAAATTTCTGCACGGAGTAAATATATGTATGACCTACACTTCTGTAGTGTTGGTATTTTTACAAATTATCCGGGTTTAGGTGTTTATTATATATGTCAGTTTGAAGAGATATTTTAGCTCGCTGAATAACATAACATAGCAGAAACAGAATATAATATTCCCATTGCTGGGACACAGGTCTCCTCTCTGTGAGAGGAAATGGGCCGAACTTGTAGTCCCACAGTACTACTCAAAAACAAATATTGCATCTAAAGGTAGAATTGGTCCCAAAAGCCCCACGACCCAATTAACCACGCAGGCAGAGCGCGGGTTGGCAGATGTCACATACCTTTTGAATGAATGATCGAAAGATACAAGAAAGTTTAAAGTTTAAATTGCGATATGACTTGATACAAAACGCCCAAATAAACGGTATTCACGGAATATTGTCCCAGCAATGTCAGTGAGGTCATGACCTGGTCACCTGTGACTTAGTTCACTGGTCGTTTAATATTGACAAAGACAAATATAAGTGGGTCAGCGTCGACCCTCGACCGGCAGGCGGTTATTTGAGCAGTTAGTTGACCTTCCCCTTGTCAAGAAGGTAAGATTTACACCGCACATATTAAATTCATAACACTCTGATTTATCCAATATTAGCAATATATTATTCTATGTATTATTTTCGCCAGGTTTATTTACACTTATTCATTTACACTATTTCATAACATTACTTACACACCATTTTTCTTTTGACAGCCGTCAATAGATTTCTTCCGTATTTAATAAGTCACTCTTTGGTACGCGCGCTCTGTCGTTTGTCTATGGTTTCGACAAATGATCATTGAGTATTGCCACGGTAAAGATGGTATTGCGGATGTCGGTTTCTAGGTCTACCTATATTTAATATGTTTTATTTATATATTTGTATTATACTTGCACATACTTTGACCCACCTTAAGTGTTTTTTTTCTATTTTGTTTGTTATTTATATATTCTTCTATTTTATTTTATATTATATATGTCCCGTTTCCGTAAGTGTGTCCGTGGCATCAACAGTGGGCCCTATCAGAATATCAGCGCAGCGATATTACCTTTTTTGGATATCGCTGCACATGCTGAGATAGGAGCCTTTTTGGTCTCGCACGGGTTTTTTATTTTATTATTGTTTTTGTATGCTTATTTCTCGTGTCTCCTGTGCGGGTCACAAATAAATATTTTTCTTTCTTTTCTTTCTTTCTGTATATCCATCGTGAGTTATTGGAAAATTATACCTAATTTCCTATGGTTTACTATTTTTTATCAACTAGCTTCTGCCAGCGGGTTCGCCCGCGTAAATGTCGAAAATTATCCCGAGGGAACATATTCCCGGGATAAAAGTATCATATGTGCTATACCTGAATATAATCTATCTCTATGCCAAATTTCACCCGGCAAAATAACTTTCCGGAACTCGGTGTCGAAAAACGATAAAAAAGAATTACCAAAGACACCGGCTTCTGAAACGAAAGTTATTTTGCACTTTTTTGCGTTTTGCTTTTGAAGTCGTTTTATTTTTTTGTGAAAAAGTTTTCTTTTTATAAATATTTAATTCTACATTTCCCTCGTCAAAGCATGGTAACACTACACGGCGCGGGCGCTGCAGTGAGCGGCATGAGCGGCACGCTAACAATTCGCAATGCTCGTGATAAGCTAGTTTGTGAACTATTTGCATCGAGAACGCTTTTATTTACGCCTAGGTTTCGTGACCGAGTTTTCTGTATGTTTTCTGTTTATTGTATTTTTATGCAGGTCGTATGGCTTTCGTTCTCCAAATTGCATTGTATTGCAATCATGCATGCACTAATTTTATTAGGGTAGTTGACAAAAAATAGGTATCTATTTAGTCCGTCAGTTAGATCTGATAACCTAAAATATTGGCCACATTCTTTTTCTTTTGCCACATAAACAAAACAATACGACGATAAAGTGCGTTGAAATATCGTGTGACGACACGATGTGCTACACTTTATAGTTTATACTGACAATGTGACGTCACAAGCCCCCATTCCTAAACTTCGATGCGCTTTATCTTTGTCAGTTTTTATTTATTTGATAATGTAATGATAATGTAACTAACGGACTAAATAGAATTATCATTTTTCTACCCAGGAAAATGCCCTATTATTGATAGTGTGATTTAAAATATACAGGAACATAGTTAGGGAGTCCCACAGTGAAGGAGAACCTCCTTGAGAAACCTGGAATTAATAGTCTCAAGTTGCACACAATAATGAACGGGAGCTGTGATCAATCTTCTATCTTTCTCTGTATGAGAAGGACATTTGGTCTGCTATAGGAGCCTGTATGAAACGAGGCGTCAACTAGTATGCTGTTTGAGTATTACGAGGTTGAACAGGGTAATATTAATGATTTGGAGGAACATGGGAATGACCAAGATGAGACTCGCTTAGACCAGGAAAGCATTACACGCAAGAGAGGAGGCCTTTAAAGCACTGACTGGAAAACGCTGCAAATTATGCGATACCATAATTACTATATAAGTCCACGTTGCACCTCATAAATCTATTTTGTTACAAAGTAAAGAACTGTCACAAAGAAAACACCGGAATCCGACCAAGCTAGGCAAAACATAGAATTATGGAATACATTACTAGCAACAACAAGAATTTCTATTTCCTTACAGTTGCATACTGCGATTGCAACTCTATTCCAATTATGGAGTCTGATTATTATTTTTTTGTTACAGTAAGCGTCAAGCTTAATGGCGAGTCTTCTTCTTTTCGTATCGATGGTGCGTTAACCCTTAAAACAGTTTGGGCCCTGTAGGCGTAGGCGGCCCAGTCGTGAGTTCGAACCCTGGCAGGTGCTTTACTTTGTGTTAATTATTTCAGCACCACTGCTCTTAAAACGGTGAATGAAAACATCGTGAAGTAACCGGCATGTCCTACAACCAAAATTCGAAGACATGTGACATCCACCAACCCGCACTGCGGTCGCGTGGTGAATTAAGGCCCACTACCTCTATCACAAAGAGGATGCCTGTGTCCCAGCAGTGGGAATTTTATAAGGCTGATGATGATGAGGTGGCCACGTTTGTAGCGGTGTCAGAGGCGTTCGTTAAATCCCTCAAGCTGTAGTTGCATGGGCTCTTGGAACACTCCAACAAGTTGGTCATGCTCTGGACAGGGAGCGGCTATTAAGTGTGCTACTCACTGTACAGTACAGCAGGCCTCAACTCCGCCGTCACATGAATTTGCTACTGCGTAGCGACTCGTCTCGTGTTCCGAGCCACCATTAAGTTTGAATCGTACTGTACTAGCAGTTTCATTTGAGGAAGCTAGCGTTACTCAAGCTTATGAATAATAATTGTAATTGGCTAAACGACGTGTAATTGCGATGCTTAGGTAGAGCTGTTGGTGTGAGACTGGTTGCGAGTAGTAAGTTGTGGTTTGAGTTATTAATGATGATTCAGAGAATGATCTGGAATAATTAGAATTATGTATAGCAATAGAGGTCTTCAGATTTTTGACAGGAAACAACTAGAGATTTGTATGAAATCCTTCAAATTATTAAAACCCTCACAATGTCTGACTTGCCCCCCAAGTTGAAGGAGGAAATTTACAAGTCCGTGATAAGACCTGTCGTATTGTATGGATCAGAATCTTGGGCTGTGAAAAAGATGGATGAAATGAGATTGCATGTAGCAGAGAATGTTGAGATGGATGTGTGGAGTGACGAGAATGGATAAAGTGAGAAATGAGTATATTAGAGGAAGTTTGAACGTGGCGCCAGTGACAGAAAAGTTGAAAAGAAACTGTTTGTCCCGGTATGGTCATGTGATGAGGAGGGTTATGATAATAAATGTGGATGAATGTAGAGGGAGGGGACGGCCAAAGAAAAGATGGATGGGCTGTGTGAGGAGTGAAAGAAAAGGGAGTTAGTGATGGCGTGACGGGGGACAGGACGGTATGGAAGAAGAAAACGTGTTGCGCCGACCCCAAGTAACATGGGATAAGGGCAGGCAGATGATGATGATGTATTTCTTAATAGAGATGGATGGAAGATGAAGACATGTTGCATCGGCTGATTTCAAAAATTGGGGTAAGAGCAGGATAATCATGATGGCTGTCTACAGGTTTGAGAAGAGTTTCAAGATTTCTGATGATATGGTAAGATACCTCTCCTAAAGATGAGGCATGTTTAGGAGAGAAGTTGAAGAATATCGAGGGATGATAACTGTAATTCCACGTCCACGTCGATAGGTAGGACTGCCACAGATCATAAAAAAAAATATGATCTGTGGTCACTGGATAAGTCAAGGGAATCCAAAGACACAATCACAACAAAAGAAAATGCAGATGAGCACATAAAGTTATTGAATATCTACGGGTTTATCTACTGGGTTCTGGTAACACACTACAATTTGAAATAAAAAAACTGCTCAATATAATACTTAGGTAAGACAATGACACCACTACACGGCAAAAAAACTGTCAAAGGAATTTCAAAAGTAATTTGCACATGTCAAATTAAATTATAATGGCTTGACAACAGACCACTTGGGCATAGCAACCTCGATAGCTGATTTATCAATCAATTTGATTTAACATATTGGATAGGTTAAAGAATATGACTTATGTCAGTGATTTTTTTTTTTTTTTGCAACTAGGTGGCTATGTCGGTATGTTTAGAGATATGGGTCAGATTCTAGAAGTAACCTTGAAGGTCGGCTCGAATTAATTTACTACACAGCTGTTAACTAAAGCAAGCTTATTATTGTTTTGCATAGACTCAAAAAACAATGGCAAGGCCTAAAACTTTCGTCCTTTTATTCGCCAGTGTGCGATAAAATTGCCTAAATTTAAGTACATATATGAGGCCATTAGAGACCTATATGACAAAAAATATGTTGAAAGTTCTGAATATCAAGAGCCTAATATTTTTGTGACGACTCTTGTTGTGTTTTAGAAAACCAAGATTTTAACGCCAGTGGCGTAGCTAGTCCTGTTTCACAATTTGCTGGGGACCCGTTTTACCCGGTTACAGGCAAAAACCAAAAGGAAGACAATGTTTCATACAAAATTAACAAAATAGGTAGTCTCGATTCGTGACGCGGATAACATGAACGGTCATCAAGAACGAACGAAACGGGCTTAAAAATTAGAGAATCTAAAGAGAAAGAGGGCTTCGCACCCGTCAATTGGCTACCTACCTACCTACCTACCCACCTATCCTACCCTACCTTAAGTACTCTACCTACCATACCCTACGTACCCTACCCTACCTAATCAAGTAGTACATATTTTTCTCAGCGCACGCCAATGAATAAATTTTATATTATGCAATATTTTGCTACTTTGGGTTACATTATTGCAATTTTCATAAGAATCTCAATTTTTTTTGGTCATAGTGGCTTCCACATAAAAGGTAGATATATGCTGTCAAGGAATTTTATTTAGAACTATTTAGGACAAACAATCCTACGGTACATTATATTTGTGTATCTCCAACGGTTTAGGCAACGCACGCGAAGATAGCTCTCAGAGGGCAGATTTTTTTTCCGATTTACTTGATATTTATCGTTATATTATGACCAAATTACAAAAAAACATTATAAATTGTAGCCTATGTGTTATTCTGATGTATAACCTCCATTAATGTAAAGTTTCATCCAAATCCGTTTAGTAGTTTTTGCGTGAAAGAGTAACAAACATACAAACATACCTACATACCAGGCCCCTCAGAAAGTATTGCGAAAAAAAGTTTTTATATATGGGAGACTGGCCAGTTATAATGTTTTTCGAAAATATGATTATTTATAAGTAAAAATAAGTAAGTTCCAATTTCAAAATTTCCCTCCACATTTTTTGCGAGTTAATTCAAAGTATTGTGTCTCACTGAAATATGGATCTGCGCCGGGAACATTTTAGAGCTATGATTTTATACGATTTCAAGTGTCGCCTGAAACCGGATGAATCGTACGATAGACTTCAAATGGCATTCATGGATGAAGGCCCTTCCAAGGCAACCGTGTATCGTTGGTATAACGAATTCAAGCGCGGTCGACCAACTTTGGGGGATGACGAAAGAAGCGGTCGCCCTTTGACGGCTGTTACCGAAGAAAACGTGCTAGCAGTGAAAAATTTAATCCAAGACAATAGGCGAATTACATATCAGGAGATTCAACACATATTGAAGATTGGATCGGGAAGCGTTCACGAGATTCTACACAGCCATCTTCGCGTGAGGAGGATAGTATCACGCTGGGTGCCGCACAACCTCACCGATGCTCAGAAGCAGGCCCGGGTGGAATGGTGCCGTGATATGCTTAACAAATTTGAAGCAGGCTCGTCTCGGCGTGTTTACGACATCGTTACAGGTGATGAGTCCTGGATTTATCAATACGACCCAGAAACCAAGCGCCAGTCGACTGTTTGGGTGTTTCAAAATGAGCCAACGCCTACCAAAGTGAAGCGATCTAGAAGCGGGGGTAAGATTTTGATCGCTAGCTTTTTTAATTTGACTGGCCACTTGGTATCAATTCCCTTACGGGATCAAAGAAGCATTAATGCCGAATGGTATACTACCAAATGTTTGCCAGAAGTTTTCTCTGTTATAAGCAACAAGCGACCAAACACAGGGCTCCGCGGGCTACTGCTCCACCACGACAATGCACCTGCGCACACCGCACTCAAAACGAGAGACTTCCTGGACAGCACGCCAGTCAAACTCCTGGGTCACCCTCCTTACAGCCCTGATCTAGCACCGTGTGACTTCTTTTTATTCCCAAAAATAAAAAATCAGCTCAAAGGGATACAATTTTCGTCGCCGGAAGATGCGCTGGCTGCGTTCGAGCAGGCTGTAAACGAGGTGTCTGCGGCGGACTGGAAAAAGTGTTTTGAAAACTGGTTTAGGCGCATGAATCTTTGTATAGAGGCTGGTGGAAAGTACTTTGAAAAGATTTAATAAAAATATATGTACGTATAGAACAATTTTTTTTAGTTTCGCAAAACTTTCTGAGTGTCCCACGTACATCCATCCTCACAAACTTTCGCATTTATAATATTAGTAAGAAGTAAGATAAGATAAGAAGACTAGAATAGGTTAAGTTTCCATTGTGATTTGACTGAGAGAATGTTATAATTCCTCAAAGACCTCTAATCAGGATGAATTTGAGATTTTGGGTAAAATTTTCCACAAATTGGGGCCCCTGTAGCTCAGGGGCCCCCTATCATTGATACGGCTGATACCGCGGTAGCTACGCCCCTGTTTAACGCGCTTAACTTAAGAATGTCGTAGCACTAAAGCTAATAAATTTAGGATGGTATTTAAAAGTACTTCAATTTACCAGGCCCCTCAGAAAGTATTGCGAAAAAAAGTTTTTATATATGGGAGACTGGCCAGTTATAATGTTTTTCGAAAATATGATTATTTATAAGTAAAAATAAGTAAGTTCCAATTTCAAAATTTCCCTCCACATTTTTTGCGAGTTAATTCAAAGTATTGTGTCTCACTGAAATATGGATCTGCGCCGGGAACATTTTAGAGCTATGATTTTATACGATTTCAAGTGTCGCCTGAAACCGGATGAATCGTACGATAGACTTCAAATGGCATTCATGGATGAAGGCCCTTCCAAGGCAACCGTGTATCGTTGGTATAACGAATTCAAGCGCGGTCGACCAACTTTGGGGGATGACGAAAGAAGCGGTCGCCCTTTGACGGCTGTTACCGAAGAAAACGTGCTAGCAGTGAAAAATTTAATCCAAGACAATAGGCGAATTACATATCAAGAGATTCAACACATATTGAAGATTGGATCGGGAAGCGTTCACGAGATTCTACACAGCCATCTTCGCGTGAGGAGGATAGTATCACGCTGGGTGCCGCACAACCTCACCGATGCTCAGAAGCAGGCCCGGGTGGAATGGTGCCGTGATATGCTTAACAAATTTGAAGCAGGCTAGTCTCGGCGTGTTTACGACATCGTTACAGGTGATGAGTCCTGGATTTATCAATACGACCCAGAAACCAAGCGCCAGTCGACTGTTTGGGTGTTTCAAAATGAGCCAACGCCTACCAAAGTGAAGCGATCTAGAAGCGGGGGTAAGATTTTGATCGCTAGCTTTTTTAATTTGACTGGCCACTTGGTATCAATTCCCTTACGGGATCAAAGAAGCATTAATGCCGAATGGTATACTACCAAATGTTTGCCAGAAGTTTTCTCTGTTATAAGCAACAAGCGACCAAACACAGGGCTCCGCGGGCTACTGCTCCACCACGACAATGCACCTGCGCACACCGCACTCAAAACGAGGGACTTCCTGGACAGCACGCCAGTCAAACTCCTGGGTCACCCTCCTTACAGCCCTGATCTAGCACCGTGTGACTTCTTTTTATTCCCAAAAATAAAAAATCAGCTCAAAGGGATACAATTTTCGTCGCCGGAAGATGCGCTGGCTGCGTTCGAGCAGGCTGTAAACGAGGTGTCTGCGGCGGACTGGAAAAAGTGTTTTGAAAACTGGTTTAGGCGCATGAATCTTTGTATAGAGGCTGGTGGAAAGTACTTTGAAAAGATTTAATAAAAATATATGTACGTATAGAACAATTTTTTTTAGTTTCGCAAAACTTTCTGAGTGTCCCACGTATTCCCATTTAATTTACCAAATTTTGCCTGTGTTCCACCAAATATACTGAATGTGCACCAAAATATGTTCATTAAAATATGTCATAACGAGCATCTATTTAACAATAAATATTCAACTCAAAATATCACTAAACACACTACAATTTATTTTCGCAGCGTACAGCGATTTTTCGAATAAGTCGACGTAGCCCCGCTGCGCGGGGCTCCTATTTCTGTCTGCAGGGTCAAAAGTAACCTAACACGAACGAGATGTGGTGCCCTAAGTTCCCGAGATCGCTTCGCTCGCTCTTGGACTGATTATTTGACCATAATTTATTCGTAGATCAACTTATTTCAGTGTTAAATAGATGCTCGTTATGACATATTTTAATGAACATATTTTGGTGCACATTCAGTATATTTGGTGAACACAAAAATATTATCCATAAATTTATACCTAAAATTTTCAGCTGAGCATTCACAAAAAAATAATATCCAAACCTTTTTACACATGGCTATAATTTCTCTACACTTTGCATAGTTCAAGGCGTGCGTGTATTTTTATTACTACATTTGAAGCACGATAAATAATTTGGTAAATACTCAAATGTTGATATGGAAAATGGCGTGACTATATTATGGTAACTAGCTGTCCCACGCGGCTTCGCTCCCTTCAACTGGCTAGTGGCTACCTACCCTTCTACCCTACCTAACCTACATACAAGATTGTTGCGTAACTTAAACCGTTTACGCAGCGCACGCAACGGCAGCTCTCAAAAAGAATAAATTTTGCCCGTTCTTAGAACATTTTTCATTTCTGCTCCGCTCCTATTGGTCGTAGCGTGATGTTACATAGCCTATAACCTTCCTCGATAAATGGACTATCTAACACAAACAAATTTTTTCAATTCCAACCAGTAGTTCCTGAGATTAGCGCGTTCAAACAAACAAACTCTTTAGCTTTAAAATATTAGTAGTATAGATTTGAAGCACGATACATAATTTGGAAAATGGCGTGACTACATAATGGTAATGGGTCTGGCTGACGATAATTTAACAAGTTGCCGTGTCAGTTGTCACCTGGTCACGCGATGTTACCTATGTTTGTGAAAGAACGAGGGAATTGAAGAGGTGACAGAGCGTGGTCTGATGGTAGATGGACTGTGTTATAGGTGTCCGCAGACAGTTTGACATGACATGTAAAGGACGCTTGTGAGCGACATTGCGATAAACTTTTATGAGAGTGCGTGGAGAATGGTGATGATCATCATCATCATCTGTCTAGCCTTTATCCCAATTATTGTTGGGGTCGGCTTCCAGTCTTACCGGATTCAGCTAAGTATCAGTGTTTTACATGGAGCGACTGCCTATCTGACCTCCACAACCCAGTAACTCGGTAACACGAAACCTCTAGGCAAGACTGGTGTCAGATCTCAGGCTTCTGACTACCCGTAACGACTGTCAAAGATCTTCAAATGACAGCCGGGACCAACGGCTTAACGTGCTTTCCGAGGCACGGAGGAAACTCGGTATGTTGAAATGGTCACCCATCCACGGCCCGACCTCGTCAAGCGTTGCTTAACCTTGAAGATCGACCAGTGCGGCTGTTATTATTTAGCCACGAGCTCCTCGAGGTGATGATATATTATTTATTTATTTAAAACTTCATGCACAAAGGTACAATGGCGTAATTAATTGCCTTGGGCATTCTCTACCAGTCAACAAAAATTATGCATGATATCCATGCATAATTATTTTTCAATATGAAAAAACCTTAGTACAAACACGTAAAACCTCTGCTGAGAAATTTATATCAGACTGTCGTCTGCCTATGGAAAAAACTTCAGGTTGGTATTTGGTGTAACATCTTAACTTGCACCAAGCCATTACTCAACACGATACCTGCTGTTTACTACTGACTTAAAAGCCACTATGATTTTTCTATACGTTAATGATTCCGCTGTGTGTGAAAAAGAATAGCGCTATTCGCCCTGACCGTCTCTCCGTCACAACGTAATCTTGATGGCATGCCATGTCCTGTTTACTACTGACTTAAAAGCCACTATGATTTTTCTAAACGTTCACGATTCCGCTGTGTGTGAAAAAGAATAGCGCTATTCGCCCTGACCGTCTCTCCGTCACAACGTAATCTTGATGGCATGCCATGACCTGTTTACTACTGACTTAAAAGCCACTATGATTTTTCTATACGTTCATGATTCCGCTGTGTGTGAAAAAGAATAGCGCTATTCGCCCTGACCGTCTCTCCGTCACAACGTAATCTTGATGGCATGCCATGTCATAGCAACCGGCTGTAACTGATTAAGGACGTCATTACGATTTCGTTTTTAAAAAGGGATAGTGTGTGCCCTGTATAGCACCGACTCTTTCCCACTCTTTCTTTTCAACAGAATTAAGATGCTGTAGCTGAAAAGAACACAGATTAAATAAACCTTAAAGCTAAACTTACCTGTTTAACAGCGCCATCTACATAGTCTTCACAAACGTTCTTGGCGAAGAAGGTCTCGACAGGGAAGGTTCGGCCAGGGATAGTGAACGTGGGCACGTTGCCGAAGAACGTGGAGAACTTGGTTGAGTCCATGGTCGCTGATGTCACGATCAGCTTCAAGTCGGAGCGACGGGCCACCACCTGTGGGAGAAACAATGGACTTTCAGTATTAGGAACAACAAATACGATGGCTAGTTTTAGCAAGATGTAGGGGTTCCTCGACAACTCTGACTTACTAGGATCGGATCGCCTTCTATCTCATGAGGGTGATTTAAAAGCAGTAGGGATTACTAGCTTACTAGCTACAGGAGGGATTCATCATCATCATCATCAGCTTCTTAATGTTCCCGCTGCTGGGACACAGGCCTCCTCTCTGTGAGAGTGGCGCAGTGCGGGTTGGTGGATGTCACGTGTCTTCGAATTTTTGGTTCTAGGACATGCCGGTTTCCTCACGATGTTTCCTTCACCGTTTTGAGAGCAGTGGTGAAGAAATAATTTACACAAAGTAAAGCGCCTGCCTGGGTTCGATCCCACGACCTACAACATGTAAGTCGCGGCCGTTACCTCTAGGCCACCATCGCTAGAGGAGGGATTAGTATAGACAATCCCTTTGACTATACCAGACAAATAGTGCCCATTAGGGCTTTTGATATTAAGCAGAAGGATTTGAAGTTTAGCCCAACAACCATCAGTGACGAGAAGCCCGATTAGGTAAGACAATATCTCATTACAATGCTTCTGGAAAGCATCTGCTGATTAGTTTAAGTTACAGCAGTGGTGTCTCATCCCATACAAAGAAACCGTGACGACGTTCTGTACTGATTATACTGATTATTTTTTGTACCACGTTCCACGGATATGGATGGTGATCTATCTATCGCTGTGGAACGGAACCGAACGCGATTGATATACAAAAAATAATCGGTATAATCAGATGAAATTTGGGGCGCACGGTTGGCGCAGTGGTTGAGCGATTGACTGCTGCGCTGCGTGTTGCGGGTTCGATTCCCGCACGGAATAAATATTTGTATGACCTACAGATAGTTGTTCCGGCTTTGGGTGTTAGTGAGAGTTAAAAAAAAACTCTAGTTACGTCGGCAAGTTTCTTTGTATGGGATGAGGCATCTATATGCTAGTATTATATTATCTGTGGTTACAGTTAAAGCTGCTTCTGGGTTTAACCAACAAAGGCATTTAGGAAGAAATGCAACATTGACTAATAAACGCAAGTGTCATTGACACGGTAAATAACTTATTGACTTGATCGACAGGTCGTTATTTACCGAATCAATTTCCTTCAGCGTTTTCAGCGTTCCAATGACTTAATTACAAACATAATTAAATTGTCAGTTACGAACATTAAATCATTATTAAAATCTATGCTTTAGGTAGATTGTTAAAATTGTTAATTTCATGAAGTGACCGTCCATTTTATAAAATATTTAACTATTAGATGGCCGTATCATCGAATGGCCTGGCCAAATCAATTACGAGATTGTTTGACGAAATATAAATATATGGATGATCGTTTATGTATCACGGCGGCAGTTAACAATTGTTTTGCAGTGAAAAATAAAAAATCTTTTTTACAAAAAAATACTACGACTAACGACTTCCAAATAAAAAGAAGAAACTACAAAGTGAAAAATAACATTAATTTTGAAAGTCGGTGTCTTTTGTAGGTACATTTTTTGCGTTATGGACACCGACTTCCAAAATTAAAGTTATTTTTCACTTTGTAGTTTCTTCTTTTTATTTAGAAGTCGGTAGTATTTTTTTGTATTTGCTTAGTTGCTACCTAATAGACAAGTTGTTAAGATACCTATAACGCTAGAATAGATTACCCGAATATCATGAAACTTGAACATAACCGGTGAAATGAGAGATCTCCGTAACCCTTAAGAGCGTACTGGCGTGATGTTATGTTATGAAATGGTATACACAACAAACAGACATGCAATTGCAGCAATCTCGAGAGATTTTCCGTTATTTATTGAAGAGTTCTGTTGTATATATCTTCGAAGTTCTTCATCAGATCTTCACCAAATTAAAATGGGACCAATTTCGGCACATACTTTATCAAACATAAAAAGAATTTCAAAATCGGTCCATAATTTACGGAGATATCGGTGAACATACTCAAAAAAAAAAACAAACAAAGTCGAACATAGAACCTCCTCCTTTTTGGAAAGTCGGTTAAAAAATAAAACAGTGCTAATAAATCAAGAATAATAGTGCATTGATATGTAGTAATGACAAAAATTCCCGAGCTTTACGTATTTTTTACATGTTCATTTGAATGGTATCCGTATAATAACGATTGGCAGTTATATTTAGTGAAATGGCCGGCCACTTAATAGAATGAATAAGTCTATGATCTGCTTACGACTTCTACATTGTATGAACCTAATAATGCAAGGAATTCTGAAAGTGACTAAAATATACCACTTGTAGTAATCGATTTAAAATTGGTGTTCGATCATTTCACGGTCTATTGCTTGCGCGTGAGTTCGCTTGCATAACACAAAGGAATTCAGGTAAAAAAAACTTTAAAATAGTTCAGACTGGCTATTTGTAGATATTTTAGTAACAATAGAAGTACCTAAACGAAAAAATTAAATGATTTGCGCGAAAGAAAAGAATTCTAAAGAGTTTTTTTTATTGTAGACAATGTCCTTGTGTTAGTAAAAGTTGGGAAAATCTGGCAGGACATAATAGATATTGCGGTTTAAATCTGAAAATAAATAATATTGCTTTGATTTCCAAGGCTAGACTTTTTATTACATACTTCTAGAAACTAGTGTTTCTAGAAGTATGTGAACAGTTTAACAACAAATATCCATCCACACTTATTATTCATACTACTATTATAAATTCGAAAGTAACTCTGTCTGTCTGTCATTCTGTTACCTTTTCAAGCCTTAACCAGTGAATGGAATTCCTTTAAATTTAGCAAGGAGATAGATGGCCTCCTGAGGCCTTCCTCCAAGCCCCCAGGCCTGTAGACCACCACCATTTGTATAAAAAAAGAAATTGTTAGGTTCCTCCCTACCCGGGTAAAGTAGGGAAAGGTAAGGTAGGGAAGATAGGCTATTAGGTAGGCGAAGCCGCGGGGGACAGCTAGTTTATTATAAATGCGAAAGTCTGTCTGTTTGTTACCTTTTCATGTTTCAACTATTAAACGGATTTACAAAACTTGGCACACGGGCCTTGGTTAACAATATTAAGGATACTTTTGACCCCGGGAGAATGGTCCTCTGGGCAAATTTTCGACGCCTACAGAAGCCATATACAGAAAATGATTTTGGTCAACAAATTCAGCATCAAAAGTAAAAAGGTTTCATAGGTCTACAGCAGTACCATCTCTCATATTCACACACCATTTACTCTCCATTTAATCCAATCGCTCAGAAAATGTAATTCCATATTATCTCAAAAAAAAATTTCTCACAAGTTGGCAGCAGCTTGCGAATATTGGATGCACTACTTTTTTCTTCATTCTCTAGGGATTTGGAATGACAATTTATTTATATCTTTCAAAGGACGCAAAGGATACCAGTGTCAATGCCCCTTACGTCCATTTTATGCCTTCTAGCAAAAATATTACGATGGAATTTGCTGAATTTATTTTTTACAGTTTATTTTAAGGTGGTATCATTTTCAGTATTTTATATCTGGCAAGGTGATAAAAAGAACTGTTTTGAATTGCAAATGGCATACCCTAAGTCATATCAGCCCGTATCACAGCAAGAATAGTAGATTAGTATCGAGCGCAAAGTGAGCTATTAATGCACGAGTGTTATGTTGGCACTAAATTAACACGAGTGCATTAATTACTCAATTTAGCAAGGTGCGTAATCTACTTTTCGTTCAACTACCAATCTACCTACCGTGATAAAATATAGTTACTCAAAATAAAAAAAAAACACAAGTTAATGAAAACAAAGATATCCCGCGATTTTTGCGGTAAAAGGTTATTAACAATTTCATTTGCAGCTGTTTTATACTTTCTGGAGTTTAATTCATCGCATCGGTATCGCTGTCTTTTTCAATTTGTTTAACTTTTCTTGCTAAATATGAAGTATCAAAGTTTTACAAGGGTACAAAATGCGCGCGATTTTTTTTTTTTCATCAAGTCGGTTTTATTCAGCCGATTTTAATTTTCAGCCAGTATCTTTTTGATCTACTGCATACATTTTATATTAAACTTAATGGGAGACCTTAAACCTATGTGGCAAATTTATATCTAAACTAGCTGACCCCGCGGCTTCGCTCCCGTCAGCTACCTATCTACCTACCACTACCCTGCATACCCTGCCTACCTTGCCTACCCTGCCTAGCCTATCCTGCCTGACCTGCCTCGCCTATCCTGCCTACCCTACCCTGCGTACCCTACCTAACCTACCAACTCTTCGGCTTTATAATATTAATATAGATAAAAAATACAAAACAGTGCATTAATTAAAAAAAAACAGTGCAACTATGAGATTTTATGTAACATTTCTGCACTGTTTTGGTTCTAAGCAAAAATTACGTCCTTAGTCATCGGTTTTGTAGTGATTAATGATAACATTAGGCTACGTAGTTGAAAGAAAAAAACATGTAATTTTCTTCGAGTTGGTTTCGTCAAGCAATCTTACCAAAGTGGACTTTGTTTACAAAACAAAACCAGTGACGTACCTACATCTCAACGAAAAAAACAAAAATATAGAACACACGCAACCAAACGTAAACGCATGTGCTAGACCCTCCCCAATTCATTTAGAACAGAACCTTCGGAGTTCGGAGACAAAGCGTTCCCATGGGTTCCGAAACACGTCACACGAGTGATGTAACCAAGGACAAAGTTAGGGATACGATAGGGGACTAAAAATAGCTCGCAGCGTGTCTAGACTATACGCAGTTAGGGGTGCTATTGTTTGCAACGGAATTGTATGGATGCTGTGCGAGATGACGATAAAACTTTATGTGTATAGACGATAGTTTGAATGGGATGTGTGTAGTCAGATTTTCTGTGAAGAGGGTGATAACATCATTAGGTTTAACAAACTAAAGAAAACTCGAATCGAAACCCTAACAACTAAAGTTTTAGTTGTTAAGAATTTTTTAACTTCCCATTGACTAAATTTAAACAAATACCAATATATTGATAATTCAGATTTTCTTTGGTAGGAAACCCTAAATGTGGAAAGCCGACACGAGCTTGACCGGTTTTATATTGATTGGATGAAATTGCATATTTCAATGGTCTTTTTTGTCATCTTGTGAGAAAACCTAGTCGATAATTCGGTAGCGCATGTCAATCTCATACTTTTCTTACTTTTTAACCGACTTAAAAAAAAGGAGGAGGTTCTCAATTCGTCGGAATCTTTTTTTTTTTTTGTATGTTCCCCGATTACTCAAAGACGCCTGGATCGATTTCAAAAATTCTTCTTTTGTTTGAAAGGGTATACTTCTTAGTGGGTCCCATAGTCATCAAGTCAGGATCTTATGATGGAATCCTAGAGAAATCAAGGGAACTCCTCGAATATTATAGACAAACATATTGCGATTTTGGTATTTTCATCAACAATGCAATCATTTGCACTCAAAAAGTATCATTTGGTGAAGTGGAACTGATGAAGAAGACCACAGATGGCCACTGGAACTCCTAAATGCTAAGTATGTCACGGGCATAAGATATCTCGACTATAATTAAACAAATACTTATAAATAAATGGTACTGATAAAAATGGCACCATCAAACTGATCTGATGATGAAGCCGGAAGGTAGGCACTGGAACTCTCAAATAAAACAAAGTATCCTAGTCGTATTTGGGCTTATTGGAATCGCCATGAGATGTACTTTGGCAATAAATGATAATCATGTTAATTGGTACCTACCAAAACTAAAAATAGAAAAATAAAAATCTTTTTGACAAAAAATCAAACCGACTTCCAGAACAAAAAACTACAAAGCAAAAAATAAAATTCTTTTCCGAAGTCGGTGTCGAAAAACGGAAAACAAGGGTAAAAAGACACCGACTTCGGTAAAGAATTTTATTTTTTGCTTTGTAGTTTTTTGTTCTGGAAGTCGGTTTGATTTTTTGTTAAAAAGTTTTTTGATATTCCTATCGCAGATGGAATGACACTTCTCTACAGCCTTATTGCATAATGAATTCGGAAAGAGCAAAATGCGAGTGTGAAAAATCTCGACCAATTACATGCGAGATGGAAGACAAGATTTGGCTTTCCGTCTAAGTGGTCTTTCCAAATTCGTGACGCAATAAGGCTGCTGGTCTAGAGACTCTTTATCTGCTATATCCACATTGCTTTAGGTTAATGAAAATAATCTTGAAAAAAAACACACAATTTTTATCTGAGGACTAGCTTTTGCCCGCGGCTTCGCACGCGTAGACTACATGCTTCTCATTACCATATTTTAACAGTATGTAGAGAAAAAGTAAAAATAAATATGATAAAAATAATGTTATATGAAAGTGTTTCTTAGGACAGACTTATACTTACCTACTTTAAATCAATACGCTCTATCCTTGTCCTGTCCCTATCCCTTCATTATTTCTGTGTTTATCCATGACTAATAATAAGTAATCATAATCATAAGTAAGTAATTAAATTATAGTATTTCCTTGTAAACAACATTTTAACCATTTTGGATGTCGGCGCCAATATCACCAGACTATTTGATGAGCTAACACGTGAACACGCTACATAGAACTGTCCATGGAAACAGCAATTCTCCCTCAAATCAACACCAGCATACTTCCAAACCCAAACAACAACAACAACACAAACAAACAAACATCCAAACTTTCATCCCCTATTTCACGCCCTTAGGGGTGGAATTTCCAAAAATCCTTTCTTAGTGCTCACCTACACTACCAAAGGAACCTACATGCCAAGTTTCATGATTAAAGCTTCAGCCGTTTGGGCTGTACGTTGATGGTCAGTGAGTGAGTCAGTCAGTCAGTCAGTCACTTTCTTCTTTTATATGTTTAGAAGATTAATCAAACTCTGGCTTAAAAGTTACCTATTGCCATTTATTGCATTGCCCACGATCGATATAATAAGCTTTTCGCAGTTTTGTTAAGACATACACTCACCGCTATTTCCGCCGCCCATTCAAGAATTCCCCATGATTCCGTGGTTTATTATCAATAAACAAACGTACACAATTTGCTTACGTTACACCTCGTGTTAATCTCTGACGGCATCGCATCACGAGTTTTTCGACCGTCAGAAAGGCATATGTTTGCCAAATAATTTAGCATATTTTGTTTCTTAATTTTCACTAATTTCATGCGTGATTCGACTCATTAGCTTTCTTTGGTTTAAAGTTTTGTTTACTTTTTTTTCTTTGGCGTTATGTGTTTTTAATTTTTTTTCCTAAAGCGGCGGTGAACAATTCATTTTGTTTTAATAACATCATCTGCCTAGCCTTTTCCCAATTGTTGTTGGGGTCGGCTTCCAGTCTTAGCGGATTCAGCTGAGTACTAGTGTTTTACATGGAGCGACTGACTATCATCTGACCTCCACAACCCAGTAACTGGGTAACACTATCGTGTCTAGCCAAGAGGTATCCATCTTGGCTAGACTGGTGTCAGATCTAAGGCTTCTGACTAACCGTAACGACTGTCAAAGATCTTCAAATGACAGCCGGGTCCAAAGGCTTAACGTGCTTTCCGAGGCACGGAGGGAACTCGGTATGTTGAAATGGTCACCCATCCACGGACCGACCTCGTCAAGCGTTGATTAACCTTGATTATCGACCAGTGCGGCTGTTATTATTTAGCCACGAGCTCCTTCTTTTCCTAAAGCTGTCATCAAAGATAATAAATTAGTTTTTGGATTTAACAATTTAGAGCTCTCTGTCAACATCTTTGTTTCCTATTACCTATGACACATCAGCCTTCATAGGAGGAGTAAACAGGCTTCTGCTGGGGTCGCTCGGTTCGTCGCTCGTAGACTTCATCTTTTGCTTACCACCAGGTGAGATAGTAGTCAGAGCAGGCTCATTAGGAATAACAAAACCGACCAAGTGCGTGTCGGACTTCGCACATTTAAGCTGGTTGTAATAGGAAATAATTAGGGTATTTCAAATAAAAAATCAGATTTATCAATATATTAGTAATTGTTAGTAAGATATACGTATAATAAACATTATTACCTAAGTTCAGAGGTCAATGGGGAGTTAGAAATTTCTTCGGAACAAAATTTTGTAAAGAAAAAGCTGACTTTGGTGACTTCTCATTTCTTTGTTTTGCTAAATCTTTTAAAAGAAAAACACAGTATTTGTCTACTCAACGTGCTCTAAATATCGATACCCCACTAACCCCACTCGATAAGGTAGGACATTTTTTTTTTTTCGCTTCGCCTGTTTAAAAATATTTTTTGACAATTTGTATGGCTTTGGGTCAACAAGAAACTTATACTGTGAAAATTTGAAGGCTGTAGCTCCAACCGTTTGTCTGTGAATCCGTGTGACAGATGACGGACAAACGGACACGTGAGTGACAGCTACGGGGTACGGAACCCTAACAAGTAAAATTTAAAAAACCCCCGACACATTTATCTTGCGAAAACACCCCGATTCGAACAGTAAAACGCCCAATACTTTTGAACGGCTGAACCGATTTTATTCAAACATAGCTAAGAACACTCTCGACAAAATTACCTTTCAAACAAAAAAAACTAAATCGAAATCGGTTCATCCGTTTAGGCGCTATGATGCCACAGACAGACACACAGATACACAGCAACACACGTGAAACTTATAACACCCCTTTTTTTCCGGCGGGGGTTAAAAAGACAAATATTGGTATTGGAATATCACTAAAATGTGAAATACTGACAAGTTCCTTTGCGTAACGGAAACAAGATAGAGAAAATAATATGTTTAGAAGCAAATAAATACCACGTATTTATCTACTCCCTATTATCGATATTACATAAATCAAATAAGAAATTGCTTTGCAAGAAAGTAACAGAAGATATTAGAATAGGTACACGACTGATTTATATGAAACTTATATATCCATCTCCACAACTTCCTTGACGTCATTATTTAGTATTTACTTCAAATAAATAATAGCTCAAAGTAAATAAGAGGGCTGAGGGAAAACGTACGAGTTCTACTGCACACATCAACAGACACATAGACAATCTATGTACTATAAATCTTTCAGAAATAGCTCCCAGCTTTCACTAGATAGAATAAAACCACTGAGATAGCGGTTTCAAATAGACTCGATACATCAAAGTAAGGGGCAGAAGTTCCATAGATAATACAGGGCTATGAAGCATTTTCGCCTGCTCTAGACAAAACTTCATACTATAAGCGATTGTTATGGTCAAGGCCAAAATGTAAATCATCAATGCATTAATCACGATTTTGATAATTCCATAATGCTGCAATTCCATAATTATTTTTTAACCCGATTTTATTAGCTTGGTATGTACCTATGTATCAATGTAACGGAATCTTTGAACGTGATTTTCACCCCCTTCAAAACGTCAGATTAATTTGCACACTTATTAAAGACCGATGACAATGAAATAATTTAAATAGTTTGTCCCATTATCCTTACCAGGATCTTTAGGATTAGAGATTGAACTAAGAAGTAAAAAAAAAACAAAAAAAGTACACCCCACATAGAAAACCAAACTTAAAGTAGAAAATGTTTTCAATGAATTTTAATTAAGTGGGATAATAAAAAAAAAATTAAAAACTTGGGGTGCTTTTAAAGATATTTTCAAAATTACTATACTTTTACCAATAAAATATTATAACAATTGACATCAAGCACTCCATGCTTTTTTTTTTTTATTGTTTTTCACACTGTTCTTAATAAAAAATTATTGAAAATTATTTCTACTTTTTAGTTTGGTTTTCTATTAAAGCGTGTTGTTTAGTTTTTTTTTAACTATTATTTATTCCAATCCGCTATCGCGGCGCATTCGTTGATAGAATGTTACTAGTCTAAAACTTCTGGGTTCCGTAATCCATCGAAGACCTTGTCCCGGACTTAGCATCAGGTGAGATCTAGGTCAAGAGCGGGCTCATCATGAATTTAAAAACAATATCCGAAGTACATTCTACGCTATAAGTGAAAATTAAGAAGCGAACAATGACAGACGCGATTGGCATTTGTTTTATTTTAATACATTTTGTTTGATCAGAAACTTCAACTACATAAAATCCATGGTACGTAGAAGTATTTCTGTATCTATCTTTCTTGTGACGCTAAACATTCGTATGGCCAAGCCCCCGACCACGTGACAAATTAAATTTAGAACGAGCGGCCGTTAAATTGAATACACGAATAGAGAACTCCCATTGGCTGGATTTGAATTTCGTGTTCGTGATTATTGTAACGTATGCCAGTTATTTTTGTTCAACGGCGGGAATCACTTGGATGCGACATGTATAGGACCGGTCTATGTTGCGACGGTTGGGGGAGGCCTATGTCCAGCTGTGGACATCTTTCGGCTGAAACGATGATGATGAACGGCACTGTTTGGTAGTTAATAGAGGAACTATTATGATTTTGATAAAATATATGTCGTTTCTAATTCAAAAGATATTTCAAGTAGGTCTTGATATAAGATAAATTTATTAGGACACTTTTCTTATTAACAATTGCAAAATGAAGTACTCAGAAATGCTGTTAATGCACCATGGTATATCAGAAATGACGACCTTCATCGCAACCTTAAAATGAAACACGTCTCCACCGTTATCCAAAACTTCGCTGAAGCCCACGAACACAGACTTCAACGACATGTGAATGTGAAAGCAATCCAGCTGCTAGATAACACGGACATAGTGCTTAGGCTAAAGAGAACTAAACCATTTGAGTCAGTGTAGTGTATAATTAGTGAAAAATTAATAGCAAACAATACTGTGCTATACATGTAACACGTGAACTAAGTATTTTAACGTATCAGACTCTAAGAAAGTGCTGCTGAACTGTATAAAAGTGCAAATTGACACTATTCTTAGTCATACAATATTATAATAAGTTAGAGTTAAATTGCTTATTAGTATATTAAGGCTAGATTGTGTAATTTATTAACCCCCGCCGGAAAAAGAAGGGGTGTTATAAGTTTCACGTGTGTTGCTGTGTATCTGTGTGTCTGTCTGTGGCATCATAGCGCCTTAATGGATGAACCGATTTCGATTTAGTTTTTTTTTGTTTGAAAGGTAATTTTGTCGAGAGTGTTCTTAGCTATGTTTCAATAAAATCGGTTCAGCCGTTCAAAAGTTATGGGCATTTTACTGTTTGAATCGGAGTGTTTTCGCAAGATAAATGCGTCGGGGGTTTTTTAAATTGTGAAATTTTACTTGTTATTAAGAACCTTAGTTTTATTAATATAGAAAAAAGGACACTTAGAAACATTAAGCACAGCAACAAAATAAAATAATAAAAATTATAGCATAGGTACACAAGAAAATATAAATGCTAAGTGCATTAAAGAAACCCTAGACCCCACACTAGATATTTACTGCAGAAGACATTACTGTCGCATAATAAAAGTCCTGCAACAAACCTTTTGGAGGGTGTTGTTTGTGTGTAAATGAGTATTCTTTCTTTCTTTATGAATATGAATGGTAATTCCACAATAAGAATTTCTTTCAATTTTAATAGTTATTACTATTCAAAAGATTAATTTATTATGCTCATTACTATGATACTATGAGGAGCAGTAGAACAGACTCCCTTTCTATTAGTGGCTATTTTTAGATACAGACTACATGTGTATCACATCTGTGTCTTTACTAAGCTTCTTCCTTACTGAGATATGACGTCACATACTCTTAATCAGCTTCGTTCCCAGGGTGTCCCTTTCCAATGTACATGCACCATCATCACGAATAATATCAACTCTCTCGTGGTAAGCAGAGTTATCAATCGCTGTATCTTGCAGTGAATGCTTGGAAGTTGATGTATTTACGGCTCCTCAGTCATCATAAGTGTCAGATGGTGCACCGAATCGACATATTAGATTACTGAATACATTAGCATAGTCAATATTTGTTTAAACTGCAATGTTTGATTGTATAGATTAACATTGAGTTTTTTGTAACTGGTTTCAATATTGACAACTGTCTGCGACTTGTTGTGTACCTTGCAAAGATATGAAATATGCACATTGCAAATCAGTAATTTAATAGTCATGATTTCGTAGGACTAGGCGTGTTGGGTTGTCAGCAAGTCAGTGAGGTGTCAACCATAATAAATTTTGATGACTTTTTTATATTTAGTAGTACCTTGATCAGCTTGTCTGTCAAGGTAACCTGAGCATGTCCCTGATATGATCTTACGCGTCATCTTATTTACCCTCAGTAGATAGGAGGAGAAGGATTGATAGTAACTACAGACCCTAATATTTGTTTCTCATCAAACATTAACGATCCAATTCTTCATTCATCAAATTAAATTCAAAATAAGCTGAAAATGAGAACTTTTGAATGTCAAAAATAAAAAAACCGGCCAAGTGCGAGTCGGACTCGCGCACGAAGGGTTCCGTTCTTGGTAAATTGCGGTTTACGATTTATGACGTATTAAAAAAAAACTACTTACTAGATCTCGTTCAAACCAATTTTCGCTGGTAGTTTACATAGTAATGTACATCTTATATTTTTTTTAGTTTTATCATTCTCTTATATTAGAAGTTACAGGGGGGGGGACACACATTTTACCACTTTGGCAGAGTCTCTCGCGCAAACTATTCAGTTTAGAAAAAAATGATATTAGAAACCTCAATATCATTTTTGAAGACCTATCCATAGATACCCCACACGTATGGGTCTGATGGAAAAAAATATTTTTAGTTTTAGTTTCAAGTAAGAGAACCCCCAAAATTTATTGTTTTATTTTTATTTTTGTGTGAAAATCTTAATGCGGTTCACAGAATACATCTACTTACCAAGTTTCAACACCATAGTTCTTATAGTTTCGGAATAAAGTGGCTGTGACATACGGACGGACAGACAGACAGACAGACAGACAGACAGACAGACAGACAGACAGACAGACAGACAGACATGACGAATCTATAAGGGTTCCGTTTTTTGCCGTTTGGCTACGGAACCCTAAAAAGACAGTCTTTCAAAATGGCTGCCTGTCATAACTTTCATTATAGTGTTGTACCTGGCAAGTACGTCATCATAACTACAAGCTGATTTTGCACTCCGGAACTGCTTTCAGATATAAATCTACACAACTTATCTTTTATCAAGATTAACATCCAATGAAATATTACCTACGTCAAAGATTCTACAAAAAGTTTCCTTAGCCCTGATATAAATCAGCAAGTTAACTTGACTCTCATAACATTTTGATGCATCGCTTCAAATGACGCATGGTACTCCATCGTACGTCAGTTTGCACAAATTGCGCTCAGATGGAGATAGTATAATCTTAGTTAGTTGTGCACACGTCAGAAATAAAGCGATGTAAAGTATGAGTCATTAGTGCCTAGTGTGTGCCACACCTACATAGGAGACACACACACACACTAAATAGGAGTAATGTTTTAAGAATTTAAGCTAGACATGAGTGTAGGTTTTTGTGATGCAATGAGTTACAATTAAGGTCGGTTTCGGAACATTTTTGGTTGGAACAACTTGGTTTATTGTATTATTATCTATGTCATGAAGTTTTAGGGTTTTTAAAGCGTAAGCGACATCTACATCTAAATAGAAATAATGTTTAAAGAATTTAAGCTAGCCATGAGTGTAGGTTTTTGTGATGCAATGACTTACAATGAAGGTCGGTTTAGGAACATTTTTGTACCGAATAACTTGGTTTGTTGTATTATTATCTATGTTGAATACAGGCCTGCGGATCACAAAGCCAAGAGCCAAACACTGGGGCCCATGAGCAAAATTGCGACTCCTGGATCCTACCCGCGAAACTGCGATACGCAGCAGCGGTCACTAAGGGTTTGTTCTTTGGGCTACGAAGTTGGAAAGTGAATATGGTACAGTTACAAATATACTCTTACCCTTGTCCTCGTGGTGGTCTTCTGGTCTTCGTCCAATCCCGTGTCAGGTCGGGAAATTAGGTAGAGAAATATAATTAAAATAAATATGAAAGGGAAAACAGACGTGATCTGGTGGTGTTCCCGTAGGAACATTTTTGTACCAAATAACTTGGTTTGTTGTATAATTATCTATGTCTTGGAGTTTTAGGAAAACATTTTTTATTAAATCTAAACTTCATTTCAAATATTTAGTCCACATATTAGTGTTTGATTAGAACTCAAAACGCCAGTCAGTGCCAATAATTGAATAAGATTTTTCCAAGCCTGTTTATTTGTATACATTTTTTAAGTCTGCTTTTAAAATTCTAAACTTCTGTTATAATATTTAAACTACATACCCGTGTTTGTTTAGTACTCAAAAATGTAGTCCATGTCAATGGTTGTATTATTTTTTAAAGCTCTTGGAAGTACATACTTATTTTGTTTGTTTTTGTATGTATTATAACTTCTACATTATATCTAAGTACTTATGTAAATATTGTAAAATACCTATTTTTATAAAAAAGAGTAATTATAGACTTTTTTGTGCGTTCTTCTTCATAACCATCTGCTTTCCGAATGCACGGTAGAATAAATTTTTATCACTTGTAAATTTTAATTTGTTTGACGTTCAAAAGTGCCGTTTATTGGCCTAGTTGAATAAATATATTTCTTTGACTTTATCGGTATTTAATTTGAACTTGAAGCTTCAGTCAGTGTCAACAAAACTGTATTTTACTGTTGAATAACTACACACAATGTGAAAACAAGCAAAAATAATCTATTCTATATATATAAAAATCAATGCCACTTTTCGTTGTTATTTTATAACTCAAGAACGGGCTCACCTATCCAAACCAAATGTTTAGGCTTTATTCGGACTATTTAGCAGATGGTTTACGTGAAGAAAAAAAAAATGAAATAAATGGAAACTTAGGGTAGGGTAGTGTAGGGTAGGGAAGTTTAGGGTAGGGTAGGGTAGTGTAGGTTAGGGTAGTGTAGAGTACGGTAGGGTAGTGTAGGGTAGTGTAGGGTAGGGTAGTGTAGGGTAGTGTAGCGTAGGGTAGGGTAGTGTAGGGTAGGTGGTGTAAGGTAGGGTAGGTAGGGTAGATAAATGTTTGGTGTTTTTATGGCAAAACAAAGTTTGCCGGGTCAGCTAGTTTCTTATTTATTTACACAACCCTAATTTCACAACCGAATTAATGAAAATAGTGTTACAATTCGCCTCTTTTCTTTGGAGGTCATTGTAAGATTTATTACTTTCCCGACTGTTGTTTTGCGTATGCGCACATTTTAGGGGCGTGTATATTCTGACGTATAACAATTAAACTGTCTGCCGCTATTTTGGGACAACAATAAAATCTTTTTCTTTCAACAAAAATGCAAAAAACAAGGTGATTAACGAAAACGAAAATTGTACAATTATTCAGATCACTTTTTGAATTTACCCAACGACATTGAAGCTGAGGAATCGTCGTGGTGAAAAGATCAGTGTGATTGCGGATCCAGAAGACCACTTGACTTGCTCTCTGAGTCTTTGTTCAACAGCACCTGCACCCTGAAAGACCTTGACGAGGCAAATGCTAACGTTGTCGACGAGGCTAAATTCTGGTTAAAACATATATTTAATTGGGAACAGTGGAAACGACGAACAAGAAGTGAGGCCGAAAGGATGGTTTATTAACCCCCGACGGTAAAAGAGGGGGGTTATGAGTTTGACGTGTGTTGCTGTGTATCATTGTGTCTGTCTGTGGCATCATAGCGTCTAAAAGGGTGAACCGAATTTATTTATTTTTATTTTTTTTGTTTGAAAGGTGATTTTGTCGAGAGTGTTCTCAGCTATGTTTGAATAAAATCGGTTCAGCCTTTCAAAAGTTATGGGCGTTTTACTGTTTGAATCGGGGTGTTTTCGCAAGATATCGTGTCATAATTACGTGTTCAGTAGATTGCCGATCGAAACGTATCTACTATGTACTAGATACATTATGTAGCATGAAATAAAAATGGGCCGGGGGTTTGAAATTTTACTTGTGTTAAAGAATTCTTATTCAAATTCTTTATTGCGATATAAGTGCGATGTTAACATAAGTTAGGTTCTTAGAAGTTGCCTTTTTAAACCCCGCCGGAAAAAGAGGGGTGTTCTGCATCTGTGTGTCTGTGTATCTGTGTGTATGTCTGTGGCATCATAGCGCCTAAACGGATGAACCGATTTTAATTTAGTTTTTTTTTTGTTTGAAAGGTGTATTTGTCGAGAGTGTTTTTAGCTATGTTTGAATAAAATCGGTTAAGCCGTTCAAAAGTTATGGTCGTTTTACTGTTTGAATCGGGGTGTTTTCGCAATATAAATGTGTCGGGGTTTTTTTTTAATTTTTACTTGTAAGGCATTGCAATTTAAATGGTTATAAAAATATACATACTCAATATTACAGTTTATATTATATTATATGAATTATCATTATTCATACATTTCAATCATACAATTACAGAATACGTATGTCTTTAATTTAATTTTTCCTGTCTTTTTGCAAGAACAATCGCAGAGTTCCAAGAATGGACATAAAAAATAACTAACTTGAGTTCGTACAAACACTGGTTTTATTTGTCTGACGTGTAACAATATACGTCAATAGGTTTTATTGCAGATCTTATCTATTTCCAGAAAAGCTTTAATATTCTATTAGATTTTATTGCAAGGCTTCTTTTATTACTATATACGCCTTTTATTACTATATACGCAATTTTATCTACTTACGTTTAAAAAATCACGTTTTGAATAGCAAATAAAAAGTCTGGGCTTTATTTCAAAGGCTTTAAAGACATTTATGGTTGAAAATACCACCTGATAATGGAATGGATGTTTCCTAGGTAGAAAAATGATAATTCTATTTAGTCCGTCAGTGATATTATCAAATAATATTGGACACGTATTTTTTTCTTCATAAAAAAACTGCCAAAGATAAAGCGCATCATAGTTTAGGAGTGGGAGCTTGTGACGTCACATGATATTTCAACGTACTGTATCGTCGTAGTTTTCTGTTTACGTGGCAAAACAAAAAATACGTGTCCAATATTCTATGTTATATGTTAGGATGTTTGGGTTTCCGCACTTAGTCCTTTAGGTGGACCATTGTGCATGGTGTGCCCAATATTTATAGGTTATCTAAGTGACGGACTAAATAGTTATTTTTTGTCAACTACCATATTTTAAGCAACGTCATCATCATTTCAGCTGGGAGACGTCCTGGTGAACATAGGTGCCACCTCACCGACCGGCCCTGTGCATCTCGCATCCAGCGGATTCCCGTAACCTTAACCAGATAATTGGCACACCAAGTGGGCGGCCTTCCAATGGGATAGAATTAGAATAATAGTGATGTTTCCTGGGTAGAATAATGATAATGATAGACCATCAGCGAGATTATCACATAATATTGGACACGTATTTTTTGCTTTACCAAATCAATAAAAAATTACAAGCGCATTAAAGTTCAGGAGTGGGGGCTTGTGACGTCACTAAGTCAGAATAAAGTGTACAAGCGGCGTGACGTTTCACGATATTTCAACGCATTTTATCTTCGTCACTTTATGTTTATGTGTCAAAAGAAAAAAATACGTGTTCTATATTTTTTATTAACCTACCTGACGGACATTAAATAAGTTTTCAGTAAACTACCCCACTCCAATGTTACTGTGTTAATCCTAATATTATAAATGTGAAAGTTTGGATAGATGTTTGTTTGTTTGTTACTCAATCACTCCAGAACGCCTGAACGAATCTCGATTAAATCTGGCACAGATATGGATTATAGTCTACAATAGCACATAGGCTACTTTTCATCCCGGTATAATGTTTCTTTGGGATTAGAAAACACTTTTCACGCGAGCGAAACCACTGGCAAAAGCTAGTGCTAAATAAAAACTGGATTAATATGGAGGCGTTCTTTGCCAAGTAGTAGACCAGCATAAGAGAAATAGTTCAAAATACTTAAAATAGTAGTGATCTTTTGAGGCTTATATTTTCTATAAACATTGTATGCAGCCCTGAAATCCGACAAAGTGACACAATCATCGACATGAATACATGACATTGCAGCCCGTAACATCTATTAAAAAGATCTATTTATAAACCAACCGCCGGTTTAAAAATATTTCGCTACGTACTTCCATTTATGTTCCATTTACGTGAGTTTCAAGTGTAAAGCTAACTTTAAAAACTGAATGTAGGTAGGTAGGTAGGTACCTATGTATTTTTATATCGGTACTTATGCGTTGCAATGCCGCTCGTGCATACTCGTGCACAGGGGGTACCGTATGAACAGCTACATTCACCAAAATAAATAAGTAACATTAATAAAGTTCATAAACAATTAAAGCACTGAACCTTGTTCTAACGAAAGGACACGTTCGAAAACTGTGGTCCCCATACATCAATATACAAAAACAAAAACTTTACAATGCATGTCCTCGAAAAGAGCGGTTTTCCAAGCAGCCAAACTGTGCGGAAAGTGTCACTTTTTTCACTAGTGCTTTTTACTTTCCTGTATTTTTTTAATTTTTAACTCCAACGTCAGCCCGACGCATAGAGTTTTTATTATTTGAGAAAAGTTTTAAACATTTGTTATGTATAGATTATCATTCATATAAAAGGTAAAATAAAACGAATACTTTATTTTAGGCGTTTTTAATTACTCTAGATTTAGATTTTGATCAATAAATTAATTTTAAATATTCATTAAATATGTTTGGCAGAACGTATATTTTGCTCGTGCGTTATTGCGTTACGATGTGACAGCTATTCGCACATGCGCATTAGATATGCCCGAGGAACTATTAGTTAATCTGTGGATATGCTGAACGCGCTTGGATAAGCCCGCCATTTTATTAATTTCATTTTATTCATTTATTAATTTATTTATTTCCTCGCACAATGCATAGTAAAATGTTGTATGATACACGTACGTAAGATGATTTCCGACTCGTGTCGATTTATCTACTCATCGGCAATCACCTACCTTCCGCACTTGTAGCATAAATAACTATTTCCACATTACATTTTATAAGTTGGTCGACTATTACTTGAAACTTGTAAAGCCTACTTTAGTTTTCCTTTCGTTATATATATTACTACCGTGTTTTTTTGCACATATCCAAAAGCAACCATTCAGCTGACAAAGAAAAAAAAAAGGTGGAGTGGGACACTTGGCTCTAACAACAGGTAAAATTTCAAAATTTAAAAAAACCCCGACACATTTATCTTGCGAAAACACCCCATTCAAACAGTAAAACGTTAATCCTAATATTATAAATATGAAAGTTTGGATGGATGTTTGTTTGTTACTCAATCACTCCAGAACGCCTGAACGAATCTTGATTAAATCTGGCACAGATATGGATTATAGTCTACAATAGCACATAGGCTACTTTTCATCCAGGTATATTGTTTCTTTGGGATAAGAAAACACTTTTCACGCGAGCGAAACCACTGGCAAAAGCTAGTGCTAAATAAAAACTGGATTAATTTGGAGGCGTTCTTTGCCAAGCTGTAGACCAGCATAAGAGAAATAGATCAAAATACTTAAAATAGTAGTGACCTTTTGAGAGTTATATTTTCTATAAACATTGTATGCAACCCTGAAATCCGACAAAGTGACACAATCATCGACATGAATACATGACATTGCAGCCTGAAAGATCTATTAAAAAGATCTATTTATTAACCAACCGCCGGTTTAAAAATATTTCGCCACGTACTTCTATTTATGTTCAACTCACGTGAGTTTCAAGTGTAAGGCTAACTTAAAAAAACCGGCCAAGTGCGAGTCGGACTCGCGCACGAAGGGTTCCGTACCATTATCGCAAAAACGGGCTAAAAAACACGTTTGTTGTATGGGAGCCCCACTTAAATATTTATTTTTTCTGTTTTTAGTATGTGTTGTTATAGCGGCAACAGAAATACATCATCTGTGAAAATTTCAACTGTCTAGCTGTCACGGTTCATGAGATACAGCCTGGTGACAGACAGACAGACCGCGGAGTCTTAGTAATAGGGTCCCGTTTTTACCCTTTGGGTACGGAACCCTAAAAACTGAATGTAGGTAGGTAGGTAGGTACCTATGTATTTTTATATCGGTACTTATGCGTTGCAATGCCGCTCGTGCATACTCGCGCACAGGGGGTACCGTATGAACAGCTACATTCACCAAAATAAATAAGTAACATTAATAAAGTTCATAAATAATTAAAGCACTGAACCTTGTTCTAACGAAAGGACACGTTCGAAAACTGTGGTCCCCATACATCAATATACAAAAACATAAAAAACTTTTTTGCAAAAAAATACTACCGACTTCCAAATGAAAAACTACAAAGTGAAAAATAACTTAATTTTTTAAGTCGGTGTCTTTCGTCGGTCCCATTTTTTGGGATATGGACACCGAATTAAAGTTATTTTTCACTTTGTAGTTTTTCATTTGGAAGTCGGTAGTATTTTTTTGCAAAAAAGATTTTATTTTTCCCTTTTTTTACCTACCTAATAGGCAAGTTGTTTAGTAAGGTCCGTATAACGGCACAATAGATTACCCGAATAACATCAAACTTAAACATAACCGGTGAAATGAGAGATCTGCGTACCCCTTGAGAGCGTACTGGCGTGATGTTATGTTATGAAATGGTATAAACAATAAACAGACATGCGATTGCAGCAATCCCGAGAGTTTTGCCGTTATTTATTGAAGATTTCTGTTGTATATCTCCGAAGTTCATCATCAGACCTTCACCAAATTAAAATGGGACCAATTTCGAAACATACTCTTTCAAACAAAAAAAGAATTTTTAAAATCGGTCCACAATTGAAGGAGATATCGGTGAACATACACAAAAAAAAAAAGAATCAAACATGAAGTCGAACATACTGTTCCAAGTACATTTTATAAGTTGGTCGACTATTACTTGAAACTTGTAAAACCTACTTTAGTTTGCCTTTTCATTTCGTTATAATTATATACTACTACCGTGGTTTTTTTGCACATATCCAAAAGCAACCATTCAGCTGGCAAAAAAAAAAGGTGGAGTGTGGGACACTTGACTCTAACAACAAGTAAAATTTCAAAATTTAAAAAACCTCCGACACATTTATCTTGCGAAAACACCCCATTCAAACAGTAAAACGCCCATAACTTTTGAACGGCTGAACTGATTTTATTCAAACATAGCTAAGAACACTCTCGACAAAACCACCTTTCAAACAAAAAAAACTAAATCAAAATCGGTTTATCCGTTTAGGCGCTATGATGCCATAGACAGACACACAGATACACAGCAACACACCTGAAACTTATAACACCCCTCTTTTTCCGGCGGGGGTTAAAAATTACCCTTAAGACCCGTTATATTTTTTAAATTGGCCTATCCAACGATACCCCACACCATGGGATAGACGTGATAAAAAAAAAAACATCCCCACTTTACGTGTGCAGGCAAAACCCATTTTTTTTTCTTTTTTATGTATATCCCTGCCAAATTATAGCTTTCTAGTACTAAGAGTCTATGAGTCTCTAAGTTGCGGAATTGCGAAACTGTAAGGGTTCCTTGTTCACTACGGAACCCTAATAAGTGTATTCATATAGATCCATCACAATCGGATCAATGGTTTTGGCACAACATACAAACATTAATTTATATTTATACAGAAGATTTATGCTAATATTTTTTAGCAATTTTTCCCTGTTTGATGGTGTTGCCTTAAAACGGACGAATTATAAGCAAGGAAACTTTTTTATTTTATCAACACCTCCAAGGACATGTTCGTTATTAAAATTACCAACCAATACGTGCTATTAAGGGTAATTTGAACTATAAACGCCAAGCTATCTAAGATAATACAAAGTACGTATTCAGTATACATCCCCATACGCCCCCATAACCAAACTGTGACGTGCAAGACGCCAGAATTCTTGCAAACTGAGTAATTTGGAGAAATGCCAAGACATAATTGTTTTTATATAACTTGCAGTCTACTACGTCAATGGAAATTCGATACGATTTGATTTTGTATAATCTCCTTTAATACATGTTTATTTTTAAGTTGTTGGATGATCTTATATGACAAGAGGAATCATCCAATAATAAACTTAAGAAAATAAACAAGAGAAAAGTTTGGAATTAAGGCGCAGATACCCCTGAGTAGCTGATTTTAAAATGGCAATCACGTCTAAACGGCTAGTCGTAGTTTTTTGTCAAAAATATATGTCATTAAACCATTTTATTAATAATTTAATCTAAGAAAATTTTGAGTTTTCATCGTATAACATAGTGTAATTAATTTGTAAAGTTATGTCTAACAAGGAGAAAAAAATGACAATCGCACCAAAACCACCCGGCGAATTTTAATGAAATTGACACCATCTCAAAGACTATTAAATTATCTACATTTTGATCTACAGCTTTTTTTTTAAGTCAAACTAACAAAAAACTATAGAATTTTGGATCGCGCGGGTATGAAACCAGTGCGCGTTTTGTTTCCTCAAAGTCGTTGGCGACTATCGTCGTCTTAAAACTCACAATCAATCAGTTTTAGTCAAGCCAGACACTATTTGTTCAAAATCCTTTCTGCAATACCAACTAATCGGTATAACCAGCTTGTGAAAACGTCCCACGCAAAAACTCTTGGAAACTAGTTCCTGTCTTAGGTTAGGTAAAAGCCGCGCTTTCGCTATTATTTATGACCGTAATAACTGAGTAGCGACCATAAACCACTGCCATGATTGTAAAGGACCAACCCTGTGACGTCAACAGTTAATTATAGAAACGAAAAAAAAAATAGCAAACGTCATACAATGGCAAGTGAATTTTTATTTCCATTGTGTTGCCTTTTTCAGGCTTCGGTGAAACGAAATACCGGTGTGTTTTGTTACGTAATAATTATTTTCGAATATTCGATAACGTAAAGGAAAAATAAATTAGAAGGCAGGGTATTTGTGAAAAGTATGTTGTGAGGCTTTGTTGCAAACAAGTGCCAACAATAGGCTTTCCCCATTTTTCCGGCTGAGTTTCAAAGAAGTTTGTAAAAGCTTTTTGTGTAACGGGAAGAATAAAAGCGATGGTTTTGGGTTGAGTTACTCTTATTTAAGAAAAACGTACGATATAATAATCATCTGCCTAGCCTTTTTCCCAATTATTGTTGGGGTCGGCTTCCCAGCTGAGTACCAGTATTTACATGGAGCGACTGCCTATCTGACCTCCACAGCCCAGTTACTGGGTAACAACACGATACCTCTTGGTGAGACTGGTGTGAGATCTCAGGCTTCTGACTACCCGTAACGACTGTCAAAGATCTTCAAATGACAGCCGGGACCAACTGCTTAACATGCTTTCCGAGGCACAGAGGAAACTCGGTATGTTGAAATGGTCACCCATCCACGGACCGACCTCGTCAAGCTTTGCTTAACCTTGATGATAGACAGGTGCAACTGTTATTATTTAGCCACGAGCTCCTGTTTTGTTACAAGTAACAAGAAGATGAAAAGCGATGGTTTTGGGTTGAGTTTCTCATATTTAAGGAAAACGTTAATAATAAATATGTAATACAAGTATACACTAAAGGGTGAGATGTTATACGAACATCTGAATTTTTTACTTATTTGTACCCATAAAAACTCAATGTACACATTCGTGCTGTTTGTCGTTAAGGAGTTCGGTTGTATGTGTCATATCTTCAAAACGGCCGCACCGATTTTGGTAAAACTTGCACCGTACCCTCTGTTGAGAGATACCTAATACAATAAATAAAGAATGGTCGCGATCCGATAAATAGTTTCGGACAAATGCGAGGACAAACATACACACACTTATGAAATTTGACACACATGTTTAGAAGCCTAATTAGAGTAACATAAATGTGAATACTGGGCAATTCCAACAATATTCGTATTAGATACATGCGTGTCGAATTGATCACCTCCTTTTTTTGAAGTCGGTAAAAAGGTACGCCCCTCATTTCACCAGTTATGTTTTATTAAAATGTAATAGTCAGCGAGCATAATTATTGCCATCCGCAATTATAGTAATTAATTTAATTATATAATATTAATTTAATTTTGTCTATCAACCGGACAAAAGTAGACTCAGTGCTGATGGTGACAAATGCCAGTTTCCAAAGTTTTATTCATTATCTAAAAGTGGCAAAGTTACTCAGTATATTTTCTAAAGCATTGTGCACCTACTGAGTGCAGTTTATGCAAATGCGATTGTTGAGTGAGCATCGCCCACGGACCTCGGGACATTGTTTGGCAATGACTGCAATGGTGAGAGAAAGTGGCCCATATGTTGCGAGACAGTTTAGCAACTATCTACGTATAGTTACATGCATTTTGCAGACGGGTCTTTTTAACCCACGGAAAAAGTGGGGTGTTATAAGTTTGTCGTGTGTACCTGTGTGTTTGTGTATCTGTCTGAGACATCATAGCTCCTAAACGGATGAACTGATTTTGTTTTTTACAAGATTTTATTTAACTTGAGAAGAGGCAGATCAAAGACCTGTTTTATGTGAAAAATGTTATTGGCAAAAAAAATCACTGAGCAAACGGTTGATAGAGATATTTTTGGGACAGTCTGTCTTACCGTAAATTGGGTAAAAAACAGAAGGATGATGTCTGCGATTAGCAATGAATGGCCATGTTGAAAGGATGAATGACAAGTAAAATTTCAAAATTTTAAAAACCCCCGACACATGTATCTTGCGAAAACACGCCGATTCTAACAGTAAAACGCCCATAACTTTTGAACGGCAGAACCGATTTTATTCAAACATAGCTAAGAACACTTTCGACAAAATCACCTTTCAAACAAAAAAAACTAAATTAAAATCAGCTCATCCGTTTCGGCGCTATGATGCGACAGACGGACACACAGATACACAGCAACACAGCACGTGAAACTTATAACACCCCTCTTTTTCCGACGGGGGTTAAAAACAAATCGTCACTGTATTTAAAGAAAAAGTTAGTCATGAAACGAGAAAACCCTTTTACCGTGGAACGGAACCGAACGCGATCGAAGTACTTATACAAATAATCATCTTAATCAAACGAGAAACGCTAGTTACGTCGGCACGGTTTCTTTATATGGGATGAGGCATCTGTATGCTAGTATTATATTATCTTTGGCAATATAAAGCTTAGGTTCGCAGTAACCAAACTGGTTACAAGAGAAGAGGCAGATTACAGACCTGGGTACTCTGAAAGATGTTATGGCCAGCAAAAATCATTGAGCAAACGGGTGATAGAGATAGTTTTGGGGCAATCTGTCTTACCGTAAATTGAGTAAAGGACAGGGGGATGATGCCTGTAATAAGCAGTGTTAATGGCCATGTTGAGAGGATGAATGAAAAGCGACCAACGAAAGGTACAAGGCAGACGTGAACGGAAACGCCGGGAGGGGACGCCCTAGAAAGACATACATAGACCTTATAGGTGATGTTCTTCAGAAAGGCCAGGCGCGCAGTACTCATACCGGCGTGTGTGTCTGACTAGATGTATGAATGTGAGTGAAGCAAAAGAAGTATGTAAGGATCGTAGCAGGTGGCGTTCTGTAGTTTCTGCCTACCCCCATGGGAAAAAGGCGTGAACACACAATATCTCTTTTCTCTATATCAATTTCAAGCTTCGACGTTTCGATTTTACAGCAGTCATGGTATCGTATTTTATAAATTAGTATTTACAGAGCATAAAATTACCAATGAAGAGCTTTTGAACGAGATCGGATACCCAATACGGGTATTAAAATACCGACAGCTTTACCACAGAGTTATGAATGATGTAACCAATACATTGTTATTTTTTTTTTATTTAAACGAGCGTATAATACAATATGGAGTTTCTTACACGTTTTTAGGGTTCCGTACCTAAAGGGTAAAAACGGGACCCTATTACTGAGACTCCGCGGTCCGTCTGTCTGTCTGTCTGTCTGTCACCAGGCTGTATCTCATGAACCGTGATAGCTAGACAGTTGAAATTTTCACAGATGATGTATTTCTGTTGCCGCTATAACAACAAATACTAGAAACAGAATATGGGTCGTTCTTCTTTTTAACCTACAATTTGATAAGACATTAGCTCACTTTCGAAAAAAAAAATATAAAGCTTTCTTGTCAGTTTATATGTATATTCTGATAGCAGAATATCTATTCTATCGGAAAACGTTGTTGGCCGAGAAGTTTACAGATTTTTGTACGATTTTCAAGACCTGGAAGATGGATTCGACCAAAAAAATTACACCTCCGTCACGAAATCTTTTATTTTATTCTATCGAATACTATTCGTCAAATAACTCGTACTTTTGTAATACATTAATTAAGTAAAGGACCTTTTATAAAACATATTAAAATAATACATTTGTATTTATAAAATATGTTTTATTCATGATCTTATACCACTCTGTCACATTTTCTGCTATCATAAAGTATATTTTTCCTATAAATCAATTTTTACTATCATTTAAAAATTAATACAAATATCACAGACGGCAATATCATAAACTATTATAAATATAAATTTTCCAATGTTGCTCTAGTCATAACAAAATATATAAACCACCAAAACAATTTTCCTACCAGGAGACAACATCGTGACAGAGTAGTAACTTATGTGACAGAGTTGTTATTCTAGGGGATACCAGGCTGCGTTTTGGAATACAACAGGTTTATTTTTCTTGAATCATTTATTTTGTTATAAATCTTTATCAGTCTTCAACATTGTCATGAGATCGCACTTAGATATTTAATTAAATCACATTTGAAAACCTTTAGAATAAGAGTTTCGTATTTTAGTAAATTAAATGACTACACAGTAGTCTTGTGTAAATAAAAAACTGTAGTATAACTTGACAACAATTTAAAATTCCCAAAAACATAAAATAAATAATCATCATTAACATTAGTACAATCTAGCAAGACAATATTCCAATTTCGAAGCCACTGACAGAAAGTCTTATTTTTCGAATACTGACAGTGGCTCTTCGAACTGAAAGTATTGTCTCTTTTCCTTTTTAATAACATTCGGAGCCGGTAACACTTTAATCAAATCATCAAAAGGAACATCCGATACGTCATTCTCCACCAACTTAAACAGTCTTCCACTATCATCGACTGTTTTTAGGAACATTACCAAGACATCGCTTTCTTCATCGACGGTACTTTTTGTTACTTCAGCGTAAGTGTAATGGATTTTCCTTTCGCTTCGTTCTTTAACCAATACATGTACTCCATCTTTTATATACATTGGACGACCGTTTTCAGGCTGAAGTGTAAGGTAAGAAGTACCGCAGGCGGCAGTTCGATCAGTTGGATATTTCGTATTAAGCGTGGCCAAAGGCTGATCTTTATCGGATGATTCATCTGGGCTATACAGTCTCGTAAAAAAAAATCGGGGCATCCCAATTGTGTTTCTAATATCAGCGAGCGTGAAGTCCTCCACATCATGAATTATATCGTCTTCTTTCAACAGTACTCGTCCACAGTATTTTGTTGTTGTTGGGTTTCAGGCAGAGGCCGATAAGTTTAAGGAACGTGGCAAGAACAGAATTGTTCACAAAAACAACTTAATGGTTTAAGCTTCCACGAGTTTCCGTGAACATTTGGTGGACTTGCATTGTTCCTTTCAGGGGCACAATGTTAGTTAGAATCGTTGCTGCTTCCTTTTCTAAGTCTTCGTCTGTCACCATGAATAGTTTAATTTTGTTGGCATCTTGAAGCGCGGAAAAGAATTGGAACACATCTGCAATATCGTTTCCTCTAGTTATCATCAGCTTGGCGTTTCATTGTCCCTCAACACCATTAGCAGCATTAGCTTTTCCATGCCCTGATACGAACGCTGCACTTCTTTGTATTCTGACTATTGCTTTCATCTTTGTTCCTGCTGCTGTCTTTTTTTGATTTTCTGTGCAATCTCTTCTTATATTTTCAAACGTTTTTCTCTAACTGGTAAATTTTCTTGAAACTTAATATTATCTCTGTATAAATTTGTTCTATCTCTTTTCACATTCTTTCTTCCCCTTGAACTACGAGTATATTTCAGAGGGAGTCGGTGTTGCAGATGGAGTCATTCGTGGGGTTACTGGTATTTATTGGTGATGGGGCCGGCGAGTTTAATAGTACCTCTTCAAGCATATTGTTCTTCTACCTTCTTTTTTCATTTCCGCAATAATCGCTTTTTGATTCGATGTTCTCACATGCTCATGGCAGCCAATAGCTTCTTTCGAGCATGGTGTCTTTCTAAATTCTTGCGCTTTATTTCAGCTACCTTCTCTGGGTAATTTTTAGTTTCTGCCGACAACGCCGCTGTCTTTCTGCTGATGTTAATGTCTTCTTTTTTGCCGTGATGGTATCTGGAAATTAGAAATAAGTAAAAGTACCTAAACATACGAGAAGATAGAAAAATATTTGTAACACTTTCAGTAGGAATAATTGCCATAATAACTAGTGTATCTATTTAAGTATTTGTCAGATTCAGCATAAATAGAACATGAATAACGTTTATTTTACCCCTCCGTCACGTACTTTACCACTCCGTCACAATAAATATGTGACGTAGTTGTCATGTGACGGAGGGGTAAAACTTTGTTGCAAAGTCGATGACATTTATAAGTTAACATAGAATATATAATTTACACGTAGGCAATAAAATATTTCTTATAACGTAAGAGTAGACAACGAAAAGTAACAATAATAATTATATTTTGAATCAATTACTTACGTGACGAAGCGGTAACCGAATAAACACACGGACCTCCTATCACAGCTTCCGGGCGACTGTCGCTCTGTGTCTTGATCGCTGAGGGGAAATCGTACCAAGGGAAGAAGGGGGTCTAAACCTCCAGTCGCAGGCCACAAAGATGAACGGCACAAACGCGTTTTTCGAATGTCAACCCACGTGACAGAATTTATAAAATAAAACATCACGTAGTAGGAGACAATTATTTGAGATTTTTTGAATATATTATTAAAAGTTATAAAAAATAATGGTTGCTATAACATGATAGGTAATATATTTAGGAGTTATAAGATATTTTTACGTTTTGTGTCGTGATATAATTTTTTCGTAATATTATAGATTATACGCAAGCCGAGGTAGCGAGAGACACTGAGATTTTGTATGAAATACACTTCTGTCACGCGGATTTACAACTCTGTAACGTACTTTTTACAATGAAATTATTCAATACATATGTTATTTAATCATGCACAGCCATTATGTGTATATTACAATGCATGTTGAAATACAATTAAGAAAAAATAATGGTAATTTCCTTGTTTTTTTTTTCACTGACTGGTGGAGACACCTTTTTGTAGGTTAAAAAGAAGAATGACCCATATAATAAATATTTGAGTGGGGCTCCAATACAACAAACGTGATTTTTGTGCCGTTTTTTGCGATAATGGTACGGAACCCTTCGTGCGCGAGTCCGACTCGCACTTGGCCGGTTTTTCTATGTAGATCTACCAAATAAAGAAGAAAGAAAGAAAACCAGCTTATTTGGCATACACAGATACACACAATGTAGGTACAAATAAAAGGAAACGTAATTAAAAAAACAGTTACATACATAGTGTGCCCCGCGGCTGCGCCAAAAAGGTCCAGTTCAGCAAAATGCCTGACAACTGGGAGTTGCCTGACGCTGGTTTTCAACTGAACCTTACGTTGAAGTTTATGGATGTGAATCAGTTTTTACGAGGTTACAATACAGGTAAATAGATATATGTTGGTATGTTTGTATACGCTTTGTTATAATAACAATAATACTTATGGACTGACCGACTCCTTGAAAACATGCTGGTCCTGCTCCATAGGGCAATTTTTAGTATAGACAAAATCAAACTGGTTAATCTATATATTCATACTATAAATTATACAAATTATAGTATTGTCTTTTTGTTTAATAAATTGATTCACACTCTGTTCCGTTGTTGTTGAATTAGGTAATTTACCTATGTTTGCAATATTTGTAAGTTTGTGAGAACCATGTTCCTATTTATCAAATGAATGAATTTACCTGTTATTTTGTAATAATTTATATCTATACGTAGTATAGTAGTGTTAGTGTAGGTGCATCGTCCTCACTTATATGAATTAATGTGTGTATGTAAATATTGTAAAAAAACTTTTTTTTAAGAGTAATTGTAGAGTTTCTTGTCCCTTCTTCTTCATAACAAGCTACTTTTCTGTTTGAAAGTGCCGCTTAATGGCCTAATTTAAACAATGAAAATTTGACTGTGACCTGGTTATTCAAAAGCCACTCTAGAGACGGCATTTTTGAAACTTTTCAAAATATACCAAAAAAAGTCAGTGGTTGCCACCGTTACTCACTGACACCTCTAACAATTCTAAACACGGGTAAGACAGACCAAACTTGTGCTTGGCGCACATTCCGTGCTCTGTGGCTTTACCAAATGTAATTTGTCAATGTACTTTCAAGTGTCAATACATATAAATGATGGATCGTATTACAGTTTATGTAGAGGTGATTGCTCAGTGGTTAACACCGAGACTTCGAGAGCAGCGCCCACGGGACATTGTTCGATGTTTAGTAATGGTGGTAGAAAGCGGCCTATATGTTGCAAAAGCATTGCTAAATCGGTGCTTAAGTGCAGTTTGGAAAGATATATGTCTTGTTCATGCATTGTCTTTACTAATTGCATGTATATGTCGTAGCATATGTCATGGTAGCCCTGTGACTAAGACCTCGACTCGCGTGCTTGAGGTCATAGGTTCAAATCCGGGCAAGTACCAAAGTGGCTTTTTAACCCCCGCCGGAAAAAGAGGGGTGTTATAAGTTTCACGTGTGTTGCTGTGTATCTGTCTGTGGCATCATAGCGCCTAAACGGGTAAAACGTCTTCCAAAACTTTTAATGTATACAGAATAGTCCTTCATTGTTGAGACCAAGACGAACGTAACTCCTTTCCAAACCAGCAAAAAAATAAGAAATGAGAAGCCGGTAGCCAAAAGTAGATGAAGAAGCTTTTAGCCAGAATACATTTACACACATTTTATTTATTCGTTTTGTCCTCGCACTGGAACGCCTTGCAGCAATTACACCAATGGAGTATCAACTTATACAAAACTATCTATAAAGTCTAAGTTTCCTTCACCGTTGACAGCCATGCCCATGATAAACTTAGAAAGTACTTATGAATTGAACAAGTAAAATTTAAAAAACCCCCGACACATTTATCTTGCGAAAACACCCCGATTCAAACAGTGAAACGCTCATAACTTTTGAACGGCTAAACCGATTTTATTTAAACATAGCTAAGAGCACATTCGACAAAATCACCTTTCAAACAAAAAAAAAACTAAATCAAAATCGGTTCATCCGTTTAGGCACTACGATGACACAGACAGACACACAGATACACAGCAACACACGTGAAACTTATAACACCCCTCTTTTTCCGGCGGGGCCGCGGGGGTTAAAAATACGGGATTGTCCCATATAAATACGGTTACATAGTTGCTTATGATTATCCAAGAGATGTCCACTCTCACTTTAGTTGAATAATCGATACTTAAAAGAGACATTACAAAAGATATCACAATACCAAATAAGCATGTTTTAATTGCCCATAAAACTCTTCATGGCTCATTACAGTTTGTCTAAGTTTCCTTGTAATCACTATAAAATCGGCATGCGATTATACTTTACGCACTGTATCGAATTGATTAGTTTATTGAACGATCAAATATTTATCTGTTGCCTTGCGGAACTGTTTGTACATACAGATAGCGATGTCGTAGCAAAAGAAGAAAAACCAAATTCCAAAGCAAGACACAAAATTTCAAAACTTTCGTTTAGGAAGTCGGTTGTCTTTGATGCCTCTTGTTTTTATCATATTTCGACACCGACTTCCGTGTGTTTTACTTTGGAAGTCGGTTTAGGTTTTTGAGTTTTATTTCTCATTTTTAGTTTTAGCACGCCATCACTAAAAAGTGAGCAAGTTCTTTAGTAAAGTACCTAAAGGATTGGCAAAACAAAATACCAATAATAACTCAATCTACACATTCGTGATGTTTGCCGCTAAGGAGTTTGGTTTTATGCTCCATATCTTGAAAACTGCTGAACCAATTTTGATTTACCTTGCACTATTCCCTAAGTTGAGAGATACCTAATCCAAAAAAAAGAATGATCATGATCCAATAAGTGGTTTTTGAGAAATGCATAGACAAACATAGCTTATCCAGTCGAACGTGACAGCAACTGATTCAGATGCCTTCACAGACGTCAACATTTGACGTATTTTTTGTTTTTAAAACTATGCCTATCTCAGTCGTACATGTACCAACATGTAGTGTAATAGACGAGAATGACAAATAACCACTCAGACAGCCGCCAACCCCAGCGCTCGCTACTTTAGGCACCTAATTTTTATATCGGTGGCGGGATCAACGACATGAGGCGTAATTTTGAAAGCTTGTGTTATTAAAAAAATGTATGGGGAGGTGTGATCTAATGATTGATTTATGTAAAATAGGCTGTAATAATATATAAAAAATATTAAAAAATCATAATAATGGTTTACTTTCTTTTTCTATTTACTTTTGTAAAATAAACCTGAGAAAATTTCGCTTCTGCTGACTTTACAATTTATTTACCAATTTTTAACAAGTCCAAACTGAAATAAACCATTTGAAATATAGCTTATTTCATTACGATTTTAACAATATAAGTTTCTTGAAGGGTTCCCATACAAAACTTTCAAGATAACGGCATTTTAGACGCGCGCGGGCATTTCGCGCCATCGCGCCCGGCCGACCCGTCACGTTTCCGTCAAAATGACAAAGATGAGAAAGTGACAATGAAGAGAAGCCCACATAAGAGTAATATATTGTTATGTGAATATTGTGCAATTCCATCAATATTACATACATACATATCGAAGTCGATAAAAACATAAATAGCTTCGGTTATATTAATTTGCAAATTCAGTTTACTGACAAAGGTGCTTAATTAAATATAGAATGTCTGGATATTTTTGTGGTATTATTTTGAAATGCTGGTCAGACCTGTTTATTTGTAGTTATAGTCGTTTTTTGTCTGGTCCTTAAATGTTGTTATTAAATTATGGTAATGTTCCCACAGATGTGCAGCGAGGACATAGAAATATCCTTCATTATTGTTGAGACTCAAATTTACAAACGTCCGGTGTATAATAATTTCGCGTGTGGAAATGGGGGACTTCATCGATTATTCTATGAGGACCCTAGAATTTGGAGAGCTCCACCATGTTCATCAACTACCTTTGGCCAGGGTGCTGGGCGATTAGTACAGTTGGCCACGGTCCCCTGGCCACGTAGTCAAATCAAAAGTCAAAAATAATTATTACAACTAGGTCTGAACTAAAAATTCGAAGACATGTGATATCGTCCAACCCCCACTGGGCCCGCGTGGTGGATTAAGGCTCATTCCCTCTCTCACAGAGAGGAGGTCTGTGTCCCAGCAGTGGGAACATTGCCATTGTTGGGGTGGGCTGATGATGATGTCTGAAGCGACATTTTTAAACGTCAATAATTAAAATTTACAAGTAATAATAATTGATTGTACCGTCCATTCGGAAAAGTAGCTTGTTATGGAGAAGACCGGACAAGAAACTCAATACTTACTCTTTAAAAAAAAAGTGATTTACAATATTTAAATAAGTTGGTACATATATTAATTCATATACGTGAGGACGATGCACCCAGAATAGTACTACATACTATAATACGTATAGGTATAAAGTATTAAAAGCATTAACAGGTAAATTCATTCATTTGATAAATAGGAACATGGTTCTCACACACTTACAAATGTTGCAAACATAGGTAAAATACCTAATTCAACAACAACGGAACAGTGTGTGCATCAATTCCTAAACAAAAACTATTGCCAAAGCAGAAGCTATTTTCATGATTCGAGAGAAGAAAAAGAAGAAGAGCAAAGAACATATTGAGGTTGACACGCATCATCATCCCGTCGACGCAACAAGTTTTCTTCTTCCATCCCTGTCACGCTGACTGAATCTTTTATTTCGTATCATTCCTCACCCAATTCATCCAGAGGTTGATACGCCAATAGAAACATATCTATGTTACAAATACAAAGCTGTGTTTCTATAGTAAGTGAGCAATAAAATAACCCTGCAAGCGACCACTGACGGAGTTACGTAGGTGTTAGGAAGTATAGGTAGATGTAAGTACTGTTTACACCACGGAGCGTGTTTACTCCGTAATTGGATATATATCTCCGTCGTCCACAGGAGTGGCTCTAAGCTCTGATATACGCTCGCTGAGGGCCTTTCCTTTATAATTGACAGAATGAATTATTATCTGTTTCCGGAGTAACAGCGAGTACTGTTTCCTATTTATTTTTGTTTGCAGTTTGTTGTGTAACCGTGGCGGATGTAATTGGAGTAATGTTATCTAAAAGTGTTTTGTCTGGCTTTGTTGTTTTATTTTTTCTATTATGTTATAGACTGCCTGTCTCTTGGTTGCAGCAATGAGTTTTGAAATTTACAAAATATTGTTGGTCCCAGTTGTCATTTGTAGAACTTTGACAGTCGTTACTGATACTAACAATCCAGGAATTCTCTTAAGCAGTCTTGCCAAGAGGTATCGTGTTGTCAGATCAGCAGTCATCATTATCATCATCAGCCAAAATACGTCTACTGCTGAACATAGGCTGCCCCAAGCGCCGCTAAATTACCGGTCCCATGCGTCTCACAATCATCGGATCCTCGCAACCTTCACCAGATCATCGGTCCACCTACTGGGAGGCCTTCCAACGCTGTGTCTTCTGGTACGCGGTCGTCACTGCAGAACTTTTCGGCGCCATCGGCCATCCGTTCTGCTAGCAATGTGCCCTGCCCACTACCACTTAAGTTTGGCAATTTTTCGGGCTAATTCGGTAAACTTGGTTCTCTTGAGGATGTCTTCAGTTCTGATTCGATCGCACAAGGAAACTCCGAGCCCTTTCCATTGCCCTTTAAGCCTTCTGATGAGGCCCATTGTGAGCGATCACGTTTCAATCCCGTATCCAGTCGCTCTTTGTAAAATACTGGTACTCAGCTGATTCCGGACAGACTGGGTAAAAACTAGGCAGATTTGTATGTTTAAGACTAAATGTGTAGGTACTTCTGTTGGTGAATGTCCAGTTGTTGTTGTTTGTGTTATCTATAATCTTCTACTTCTTAGTGAGTGATGACCGCAAGAGTGAATACTCACGCTTGCGGTCATGGTCTTCATGAAATATCTCGAAGTATTGCCTGCTATGTTAAGTATACGGCACCATCCTCACTAATAATAGTCACTGGGTCCTAGCGCTAACAAAGAAAATTTGGTTCAAATAAATGTCACGAGATGGCGCGATATGCATCTATTCGTTATTGAATTGTGTGTAAAATTAACATTTTCTAGAATTGATCATAAAAATTGTATGTTATTTTCTAATCAACTCTCCTAAGCACAAAATTATAGAATATTGGTGTCTTAAATCACAATTCAAAGATTATTTAAACGGACAATTTAAAATTGATTCCAATAGATGGCGCGGTTTAAAATTTCTGAGGCATGCCACACATTTTGTTACGTTGTAGCGATGATAAATGACGATAAAACGTGCAAAAAAATACAAAAAAACAAATCGTCACTGTATGTAATGAAAAAAATAGTCACGAACCGAGAAACCCCTTTTACTTGCAAGTCGATGCTAACACCATCTTAGCCGTGGAACGGAACCGAACGCGATCGAAGTACTTATAAAAAATAATAATCTTAATCGGTTACGGTCTCTTTGTATGGAAAAAATGTAATGAGGCACATGTATGCTAGTATTAGTTTATCTGTGCTTTAGTGGGACACCTTATTATTGTTTTAATCAATTTGATAAACATTAAAATACGTCATCATTACCTGTCCAAAGACATCGAGCGAATCGAGTTATAGTCAACAGAGCCAAAATCAACAAAGATGTCTTAACCAAAACAACACAATCATGAGCACATGCTTCTAGCACGTTTCAATACACGTGCTTTCACAAGCACGTATATGTGAAAATAGCAGATAATTTGTGAATAATTCTACGCCTCATTGATTGTTCCTCAATGTTATGCATGTAGTAGTATAAAGGTGAACGCGCACCTGTGCGCGCCGCAGGAGCCGCATGCGCCGCAGTCATCGCATTTTCTCAAGGCCCGATTGCCCCCCAATGCATGCACATCTGTACATCTTTAAGAGCGGACTCTAGTCAACAGGAATTTGAAAAACAGGTATTTGAAGAAACTATTGCCGTCGCGTCACCTCCAACCTCACCCCGTAAAGTGCGAAAGGGACAACTGCAGCTCAGGCTGATTTTACCTTCAAAAACTTTGACTAAAAGACGTTTCGTATTCTGCTGTTTTCTTCATGAAAACTGGTCTGATCTAAAAAATTCATATATCAAAATTTAGAGGAAAAGTATATCTATGCTCCTATCATTTCCTTTTTTGTTAAAAACTTATAAATTTTGTCTGAAAGTCTTCTGAACATGGCAGTAAAAACGGGCATTTTTTCGGATTTTTGGATTGTCATATTTCTTTTTGTGATTATGTTTTGGAAAAAAGGAAATGATACAGGCACGTATTAATTAGACCTAGATTTTATGGAAAAAAATCATTGCTCTAGAGGCATTATCCACGAAGAAAACAGCAGAATGTGTTTGTATGGAGAAAGTCTCACTAGAGTCCCCTCTTAACTATATTTTCATACGGATACATCATGTTTCCGCGCCGCCGGATCGCCCGCCGAATTTGATGACGTCATCCGCACGCGCTAGTGGAATCCGTATTGCTACCGCATTTTGCTGAATTGCGGGTAGTGCGGCGCGGATAGGTGCGCGAGGCTGCATACGATCAGAATCAGAATTATTTATTTGCCAGCAATGTAGGTACAAGTTTGAGATGGTACAGAATTGGGTGTTTCCACTACATTCTGCCTTACGGCATGCAAAAACATTATTTCTTGAAGGTACAATACAATAATTGTCATTGACTTATTATCTAACAAGGCATCAGGCAACAAAATAAAAAATCACAAATAACTTAAGTGTCACATACAGCACGATTTCATATAAAGATTTATAAAATTCGATGACTGCGGGGCGTGCGGCTCCTGCGGCGCGGACAGGTGCGCGTTCACCTTAAGCAAGAATTTTAGACGCTCAAGTATTTAATGTCTGGTAAATAATAAAATATCAGATTTATGTTAATATACTGCGTTTTTACAAACGCAGTTGTAATAAAATGAACAATTTAATACAATGTTGAGTTTCTAAAAATAGATATGCATATTTTGCATTTGCAACGTCAGTTCATTGAATCGTTTACTGACTGCAATGGTCTTGTTTATGGTTAGGAAATAACTTGATTGTAATGTCCGGAGTTTACAATGTAAGTTCGACGTGTATTATATTTGCAACGTGATATTTATAGGATATTTCGAGATGCAGATGAATAATTCGATGACTTCATGGTAAAGTAGGTATAGGTTTATAACCGCCCGTCAACTGCTTACTCTACCTTACTTTACTTACCTACCCTACCTGGGGCGTTCTCAGTAGTTCGGTTATTTTGTCCGGTCCCGGACTTTTCGTCTCGACAGTTCGGTGATGCAATACGACCGGACCAATATCGGACCTGAAGTACTAAGGAAAGACTGAAAGGTCGACATTTTACCATTTTACGCTAATTTGATCGACATCGTGAAAAATAAATTAAAAAAAACTAGAAAAGACTTTAAACTTTGTATAGAACTTTTTAAATTCTTTTCACTGCTGTGACCGCCGTGTAAAAAATCATTTTAAAATAAACGATCTATCACGATGAAACGAACTCTGTAATGATTGGAAATAACAGGGCGTCCTAATAAAATAAAAATATAAGAAAAACCGTCCGAAAATGAGATATAAGGTGTTCTTTTTAACAAAAATCGGGGATGTTTTAAACATTTAGAGATTCACATAAAACATGAAAAAATCTCTGGTTTCTAGTACATAAATTTACAGATACCAGAGATTCACATAAAAACATGAAACAATCTCTGGTTTCTAGTACATACATTTACAGATACCAGAGATTTTTTCATGTTTTTAAGTGAATCTTAAAAAGTTTAAAAATAATAAAAAAATGATTCGGTTACGGAAGTCACTAAAATACATATTAACAATTATGAAGACGTTGAGGTGCCAAAACAATTTTAAGATTTTATATTAGCAGATTTCTATGACGGCACAATTAAAATTTTAATATTCTGTAGTGAAGAAGCACGATCAATTTTGACATCCCTGAAACAATTTTTTATGGATGGTACCTTTCAGGCATCACCAGGGGGGTAACCACAAGCTCTTAGAGTAAGGTTATTTTGAGATCGAGTAAGGGACAGATGTATCTGACTTGTATACATCTGTCACTTACTCGATCTCAAAATAACCTTACTCTAAGAGCTTGTGGTTACCCCCCAGATCCTTTTCCGCAGCTATACAGCATTCATGGAGACATGGGAAGTGGCATTGAAAGCACGAATGTTATTCCATTAGCATACATCTTCATGTCACACAAGTGTAAAAGCTTACTAGATTGAATTTCAATTAATACAATCACAGGTTCCAGGTTGGGTACCGGAACAAGTTCATGTTGACTTTGTGAGCGCCGCCATAAAAGCATTGTTGAAAACATTTAAAATTGTGACCATTATTGGTTGTTATTTTCATTTTCAAAATGCTTTACATCGAAAGGCAAAGGCAATTGGACTAAACTCAAGAAATTATAGGTGTATCATCAGTTTGTGTTGCATACTGCCATTGCAACCAGAACATAAAATACAGGATGGCAACATATTTCATTAAACGAAATGTCTATTCAAGATGTAAAATTAATGAAGTTCAAAAGATATTTTCAAAAAACATGGATGAAGCCTGACTTTATAAATATATGGTGCGTGTTTGCTGAGCGCCATCGCACCAACAATGTTGTAGAATCCTGGAATTTTGCACTTACTGGACTGATCCATAAAAATCAAATTTGTTGCGTATTTTGAACGTGCTGAAGGACGATGACAAACTCGCAAATTTCAAGGTCGAACAATTGAAAAGTTTTGGAAAAGCAATGTCGAAAAGAAGCAGATTAAATATAGAAAAGAACGATTTTATTCAAGAAGTTCAGATGCAGTTAACTTGGGCCGAAATAGATGTATCAATATTTTTGTATAAAATTACGTTGTACTTGGCTTGTTGGAAAAAGTAGATGTCTTTGCTGAGAAATTTGTAGTAAAAAATATCGTATTACATGTCGACATTTCAGTCTTTCCTTTTACCTTTTACACAAGTGCAGGTCCGATATCGATACCGAACTATCAGGTTTAATAGTCCGGTCGTATTGCATCACCGAACTGCTGAGACGAAAAGTCTCACCAGTCCGGTGACCGGACTAAATAAACCGAACTACTGAGAACGCCCGCCCTACCTACCTACCTTACCTAGGTACCTACCCTACATACCAACCAATATTTTTTCTAGACTCTTCCCGCGGAGAAACTTAAGACGGTACCCTGACCAAAAAATTGGCATGAGATATGAGCATTCCTATTGGTCTAGCGGCACTGGTGGCGCATGAATTACAGTAGTGAATACGCCCAGATTTTAGAATAAAATCTTTATAAAAACGAATTTTGGTCTTTTGAAAAAATAAATCTACAAACATGTTCGTTATTAAATTGTCAATCCATTAGTGTTAGTACAAAAAATAATTAATGAATACTTTACGAGGAGATGCATAATATCGATAATTATTTCTCATTTTTATGTTTTTTTGGAAGGAGATTAGTGAAATGTATACAACATTAAAAAAAAAACTAAATCTTCCATTTTAGAATCAATATTATGTAGAAATTTAATGTATTTTTATTAAATGATATTTATTTTTAAATGACGAGTAGATAGCTCCTAAAAACAGCACAAAAAACGGCTTGCGTGGCGTTTTGCTCGGGGTACCGCCTTAACCCCGCCATTCAGAAAATGACGTCAAATGCACAACGCCATCTATCGAATATGGAGTTCAACTGTCCGAGTAAATGAATAGGGTATTACACTCATTTTGAAAAGTGTTTCAATTAAATACCATAGTGTTATTATGCCACAAAAAAAATAAAACACACACTTTTTATTCAATCGATGTGAGCCATAAAAATGCATTTAACTTCAATATTTTTAAATTTCGCGCGTAGTTTGACGAAAACGCTGGACGCAGTGAAGCCAGTAGTACGTACTTATATTTCAGTAGGTACTTACCCCAAATATAAACAGCTATTTTATCAGTATGTTACAGAATGCAATTGGGCCTAAATTAGTCGCTGTAGAAAAAATCCTGGCCGAATGGAGTTTCATAGACCCATCTCAAACGCAGTGCCAGTGTAGGTACCCTCGCAGGATATCCAGGACCTCCTTGTCTCTTCGTGCCCAGCCACCTGCACCTTTCAGGATCTGAACGTGGCAAATGACACAGCTGTCCAGGTAGCTACATACTGGTCACACAAAATTTGAGTTCATCGATACGAAAAGAAGAAGAATGCAAATGTCATGTGACCCAGAAACTTTACTTACACACACATCCCATCCCTGTACGTTTTTGAACTGTGTAAATTCGTTAGAATCCACTAATCACTTTTTGAGCAGGATGATAAGACCCAATTTAAAACGCAAGCAGTACAAAAACCTCTGGTGGTAACTCGAACCAGATTAAAGTTATGTGACAGAAACTGGCTACAATTTTAAAATTAAGTAAAATGTAATAGAATGCCCACTGACATCATGTTTTCATATTTCCAGATCGAAATAGAGAAAATGTGTGGACGACATCTCGAATGGCAGCTCGAACACGGTGGTGACGGAAGTAACTGGTGCTTATAGCACAGGAATTCTCCTATTTTAAGCCCAGTTGCACATATTTTGTATCTTGCCACTAACTTAATGATTCTAATTTAAGGTAAAATCATTGTAATTAGGTTTAAGTCTTGAACAAATAAATATTGTTTATTGTTTGTTTATAATTACATTGGCAGGTGTGCATGACGTCGTCGAACGTCAAACGGATACTGTGCGACTACCCTGCTCCAATATAGTAAACAATGGATCGGATTACTTTATAAGGGGGAAGAAGTTTGGTAGGAATGTGTGCAAGAATTATAGATTGCAGTCTTAAGAGTGATGAGTAATCTGACCTTTGATGATTCCTGTTGGATAGTTCTTCCTCGTGTACTAACAGAATTGTTGATACTCGTAGGTAAAGGATTTAAGAAACATAACCTTGTGGTCGGCCAGAAAGACAAATGAACCATCATCATCATCAGCCTATTAATGTTCCCCACTGCTGGGATACAGGCCTCCTCTCTGTGAGAGGGAATGGGCCTTAATCCACAACGCGGGCCCAGTGCGGGTTGGTGGATGTCTTCAAATGTTTGGTTCTAGGACATGTCGGCTTCCTCAAGATAAGTTCCTTCACCGTTATGAGAGCACTGGTGAGGAAATAATTTACACAAAGTAAAGCACCTGCCTGGGTTCGAACCCACGACCTATGCCACGTAAATCGGGACCATTACCACTGGGCCACCACTGCTGCAGATAAACAGGAATTCGAATTAAGGTGAGTCTTTATTAAAGTAGGTTGAAAAAAAAAAAAACAAATAAAGGACTATGAAAAGTTATCTTTAGTCTGCTCTGTTTTAGATAGCCTAAATTTATTCAACTTTAAAATGTCTGAAAGTTCACTCCTAAAAGTAACGACATGAATGAAAATTTTCAAGCATCATAACTCGTGCTCTTAAGACCATAACAAGCCATTAAGAGACCTAATTTAGGCCATAATTTAAATTCATTAGGCCGAGAACGAATACATTGAAGATAATTTGTACTTTTCAGTGTCAAATTAATATTGTAATTTGATAAGTCCATTTTTGTTGGTAGTGTCTTATCGTTTATCTTTTGGCTTTGGTCTATGATAGGCAACAAAATAAAAGATACTACGTTTTTTCTTTTCTGCCTTTGCTGTTCCTGCTTGACAAAGGCCTCCCTCAAGTTCTTCCAGACATTGATTTAAAACATTATCATACCTTAAATAATTTATGTTAATGAATCGGAACCTGGTGAATCTTTTTATCCAGTTAAGCGTAATGGACGGTAGGACGTAGGTGCTTAACCTTGATGTGACAGTGTCAAGGCGAAGACTTGAAGAAATACAGAATATATGAAAATATGGCATTGGCATTGCAAGTAACAAGGTAATACTATGTAAGCATGTCAGTACGTTATGTGATTTACCTGATATTTTCTTAATGGAAATTCATTATGGTACAGTTTTGTAACACCTCAAAGACGGACAAACATCGACGATTGCCGGTGAAATATGTATTATTGCAAAGTCTACCGCAGGTATCTCAACTTGCTCGCGAATAAATTTGAAAGAGAGTTATCGCGGTCCTGGCCTGGCACAAGCAACTGAAGGAGCACGGGTGGGTTTTAGTCAGTAAACGTTGACACGTTGGATGATTTCCCACCCAAAAAAAAAAAAGGTTACTCAACTTGTGTAAATTGAACATTGGCCACAAAATATTTATTCGTGATCAATTTTCAGTCATTTGGTGGCAGGATTTCAGAAAGTACTTTCAGAGTTTGCTTATCATAACTAATATTTAAAGACAGAGCTCGAATTTTGTGAGTTTATTCTCACGTGTAATCTCGAATCTGGCAACACTACACCTATTTGAAAAAATCTTTCAACATTTGAAAGATACATTATTCCAGATGGTATACGCTATAAATGATTATGACCTAGACAAAGCCGGAGCGCCACTTGTCTTTTATAAAATAATGAATATACTGGCTCTTTCTTTACGCAAAGAATCAGCATTGCCATACAACGTGGCAATGCTGCCAGTCTTCTGGCACGTTCCCGGATGACAGCGATGTGGAGGAGTATTTCGACGCCTAGGTGTACCTTTCTATTGTATATATGTAAGTGGTAAGTTTTAGTATAAGTTAGTAATTTAATAGTATTAAGTATGTACATATTTTGTATATTGTACTCCATAGTTACTATTTAAAAACAACAAAAAGAAAACCAAATAAAGATATGAATTACCATTTTAAATTATTAATTCAATTTAAGCTTAGCCTAACTATAGAAGCCAACAGTCGGAACAAGTGGAAAATGCTTATACCAAGTTAAGGGGCAATTTAAGCTGATATACCTATTCCAATAATAATAACAGCTGTAGCTAAAATGGCATAATTATGCAAATTATATACAGCAGTGACCTTTTGTAGGGACGACAATGAGGTAGTAATTGGAAAAATCCTTTGACAGTTTTTAAGGACCGATTCTCCTTTTTCTGATCCGGATACAGATCACTTCCGAATTGTATCAAAAATATACTGATAACCTTTGTTAAAAATATCGATTATCTTGATCAAAGGTCGAACTATATATATCAGGAAAGTTCGAGACGCAAAGTTCAAAAGCTTTCAATCTAGGCTAAGAAGAAGTGGCTTATATATTCAAGATACGGTATTTAGTTTTGATGGTATGAGCTAAGTTTTACAATTCCAGATAAGCTTTGTTCTATAAATGGATTTTGGTAATAGGTCTGGAGGAGTAGATTAATATTATTGTTTTTGGAATGTCTACGAAGTTTTATGCAGCGGTTTTAGAACTAACAGCAGCTGAAATAGAAGAAATGTGACTCTGTTTTCTGTATTGATCTGATTCTGAAAATAATGATGTTTTCGGCTTGCAATAGTTGCAAAAACTGTTCAAGTATTTGTCATCAACATCTTCCTGCCCTTTTCCCTTGTTACTAGGTATAGGGGTCGTCACAACGTTTTCTTCATCCAATTTCCTCCGTCAATCATCATGTCAATTCACTGTTTTTCTTTCATGTAATATTTCTCACACAATTCATCCAAATCATCATTGAAAGTAACTGAAATCCGCGAGTAGAATATAATACGAATTCTATAGAAAAGTTATAAATTGCGCCATTATTATCACTAGTCTCTATAAAAGAAAAGGTCGTTAAAGTTTTCACAATAAACGTTTGTAAATCCTGTATATTGTGGCCTTTAACTTCTCACGTTTGAAATCAACCGTTAACTACATTGTCATCATGACCGTATTGTTTAATATCTTTAATAACTTTAATATTGATTTATTAGAAAAGTGTATACCGGATTTGAACGAGGTGAAAAACAGAAGTGAAAAACTTACTAATACCTAAACTCACCAAGAATACAATTTATCACATTAAACACTCAGTGTTCTTTCTCCTCTCTCCTAGTTGATTTATGCTGTGCCCGACAGGGTACATAATTGTGACTAATATAATTATTTCCATACCAACTGTATACGTTATGGTACGCAATAAAGAATTGAGTTGTCTATGGCCTCTACAGAAAGTAATATTCCATCAGGGAGATCGATTGTTGAAATGTCAAAATGTAAGACCGTACATTTTTGAGATTTCATCAATTGATTTCGCGACGTTTTCGTTAACAGAATGTCACTAGCCTGAGTAGCCTCAGTTGTCTCTATTGGCTGGAAAGGAGATCGACACGAGAAGAAGAAATGATAAATTGACTAACTAATAGTATTTGATAAAAAGTTCCTGCTGGCAATCGAGGAAAGCAAACAGAGATTGGGACACTATATTGAGTGACAGATATCTATCTGTGTAATCTAGAATACAAAAGAACGGGAGTAAAATCACCGATATCGAATTAGCCGTTTACGAGATTAACAAAACATAGACAGACATATAACAGCCTTGTTTTAAAACAATGCGATCATCATAAATCACCACACTCTGTTTAGGAAACACTTAAAAGATCAGCGGCACATAACATCCGCATAGTTTAGCCCACATAAGAGAATAAAGTAATTAGGGTATTCGCCCTTGAATGGGATCACGCTTACTACGTTGTTTAAAGCATGGACGACCTCGAAACTTGTGGTGTTTAATATATCTGTATGTATCACCGGATTATTGGCAACCCTAAAGGCTTATAATAAATCGCGTGATATTGTCAACTCTTTCTAATCAATAAGGCATGGGTATACGTATATTTTAAACTATTAAACTTGGATAAGATTTATTGTATTTTAAAAGCTCACAATATATCGAAAATTTATAATCAAGCAAGATTTTGGAAACTAGAACAAATTTCCGTGCGTTCAAGCGTTTTTGCCATACTTATTATTGGAACCAAATATCACTAGCTCACAATGTTAGGACCCATTAAAATGTATTAATGCTAATTTTTTATCCGTGGTGCTAGGCAACTGGGCTTATCCCAGTTGTATATGACCCTTTGTGCCTATTGGCCTTGTTTGTTCTGTCTCCTGCTTGATATGGAGGGAAGTGGAAATTTACATTTTTCCTACTCCTCCGTTATTCTTTTCTGATTAATTTCGTTGCGGGATCCAAGACAGTTAAATTCATTCTCCGGGACTTCGTCGAGCTTCATTGCCTCGGCGCTTTTCTGGTGGTCGCCACTGTTGATTCTGGCTTTTAGGAGTTGCAGTGGTTTGGGAATAGTGCGGTGGGATTGAACAAAAAAAAAAAATTACCAACTTACGCAGTCTTCTATAATCCGATTACATAATTAGGCATTATATGGTTATGTCGGTCCATATTATTATTATAAATGCAAAAGTAACTGACTGTCTGTTTGCAACATTTCACGTCTTAACAACTTAAAGATATTTGGATGAAATTTAGCACACGGGTAGACCAAGTCTTGGAGTAGGACAAGGTCCAGTGAAAGAAGCTACTGGTAGAAGCTTGTAGTAATATAAGGTAAGAGTTAGTTACTGCATAGAATGCAAGGATATGTATGAACCTGTACCGGTAAGGCCCGCTGCCCTCTTGTCAGCTAGCTCAGTTTGAGGGTACCTTACCGGACCACATTAACTATTGGTTGAGAAAACAGATACAGCGAAAACACTGGGGAATATTTATTTATAGCCGGAATTATTAAATACACAAGTATGGTATTGTCACACAGCTTTTTAGAAGATTTATAACAAGATTAGACGATGGTTAAAGTCACAGACAGTAACAAGACTTTGCGGGCTCTGGAGATGAAGTGGCGACTGGGCGGAATGAGAGTGCATGGGGGAAAGAATGTGGTATTTTGAATTTGAATTGAAAATCGAATGATAATGTGAAAAGTAAATGATGTGGCCTGCTATAAAAAGGTTGCCAGTAATAAGTGATCGAAAGAGTATGGAAGGAAGGACCTCGTCACAAAACTAAGTGGTTCATGGGCTCATATGTAGCCTTAAAATAGCTATAGTTTGTGATCTAAAATGCTAGACGCCATGTTTTACACCGTTTAATAAGGCTTTGTTGTTCAATTCAATCTTGTTGACACTGTTACATAAAATCAAGAAGTTGTTAACATAATCGTAACCAATGTACTACCATTTGACAACGATATTAAAACTACAATTGCCAATCAATTACTAAATAAAGTTACGAATACACTAAACGCTTTCCAACAAATAAATTATAAGGCAGACAAACGTTCACGTAACATTGGTTATAAATTATGATCGCTACAAATATCCGAGGAAGTTAGGAGCAATCAATTTACATAATCGTAAACGACAGAATGTCGGAACTCGACGATGGTGGTCCAATGGTTATCGCGTAATCGAGCTTTGATTATGGTGAAAGGGTATTCAGGAAAAAGGTAGAAAGAAATCCCTTGAGGTACCCTATCTAGATCAAAGAGGGGAAGGGTACGGAATGTAATCACTTGATGACTGTTTTACCGACTTGTGATTTATTCATAAAGGAAAAAGAGTTAAGGGAAAAGGAGCTTAAGATGCGAACTTAAAAGATGTAAACAAGAAGAAAATCATGATGTATAGTCGGAGGATACATCTGGTTCTGGTCAGCCAGCTCACGAATATGTATCCTCCGACTGCACAGCATAATTTTCTTCTTGTGTACATCTTTTTAGTTCGCTTCTTAAGCAGTCGGGTTTTTTGTTTTTTTAAGTTAGGCAACTGTTTAGTTAGGCATAATTTTTCTTCTAATTACTTTTATACATATAAGTGTTACATATTTTTGTAATCACCTCTTAAAACCCTTTATTTTGGGTTTGGAAGAAACAAATTTCGGGACCTCCACAATATGGCGCCAAAAAGACGCCAGTTTTCTTTTTTAAATTTTAATGTAGCCGATGACACTCGCAAGATTAAGAAGAACGGTACTAAAGAAAACACAATATTTCAAATTACTTTTCAAAAGTTGATAGAATCCAACCGTTAAAGTACTGGCGCGAAATTACCACTCAGACCCCACTCTTTCAGTGATGAAGTTATTGGATTTCAAATTGAATCAACCCAATTGAATCCCAACTCAGTTTTCTCCTGATTGTGAATACTGTATTTGAATTGTATAAATCCAATACAGATTTCAATATTAGAAAAGTCTGCAAAATGGCAGCTGCGAGATTGAGAACTTCATTTAATTTTCAACTATTCAAATGGAGTTTCTGAAGCAAATAAATGCGTGTTTCATATATCTTGTAATTCTCTAGAGGCATATAATTCCAGTGAAGTATTTTACTAAAGAAGTTATATCAAATTCATTGAACCAAAGTCAGCGAACTTAGACGATTAAGCGTAATTTACTGCACATAGATTTTTACTACACAATACTGATTTTATGGTTCATCTTTATTTATTACCCAATTCATACAACTCAGTATTTAATGGTGAAATTATCTTTTAATGTTAGACTTAAACTTAACTGTTAAGGTTCCCCTAGTAGACGGCACGAACTATTTTGTGCGCGGGGTTAAAATGCATCCGACAACACGTGCGAAAGAGATAGATACTGTGTTGAGCAGTAAGAAGCTAGTTCGTGTACGTATTAGCACTTTTGCAAGTATGTAGCAAAATGGATGATGATTTAGGACGAAAACGAGCGCGCGAAATTTTATAAACAGACCTAGATATCATGAAAAGCGACTAAATTTCTATTTTCAAAATATAATTATTTGCATTCTTGAACTACTAATCTATCCCTGTATGGTGGCCGTTTTGCAATTTTCCTTTTTCTTATGGTATTTATTGCCGCCAAAGATGCGTTAAAATTAGTTTTGAAATATGGAACTTTCGACGCTCAAATCGCGCTTTCAAATATTCTAGACTACGTTTGTATGGAAGAATTATCGACTAGTGTAACCTTAAGTAAATTTTACCGCTACGGCAAAAACTGGACACTGGTTGAGGAAACTCGTAATATACTACTTGACTAGGATTGAAATAAGACAGACGTTAAAATGATACTGGAAAATTATATACCTATATACGTCACCCTGGATTATTGCAAACACCATAAGTTTAAAATAAATCGCGTAAGATTGTAAACTCTTTCTTCTCAATAAGACCCGGATATATTATAAAACTATCAAATTTGAAGGGGATTTATTGTATTTGAAATGGTTTATATTAACTTTAAAACTAAAAAAAAAAAATGGTTTGTTCAATATAATATATGAGGAAGTGTTCGAATCGACCAAAGCCTGTCCTAAAAAGAATATAGAGCATAAAGATACGATCAAATCGCGTGAGTACCATATATTAGCATCAACAGTCAATGAAAATATCATCTGTTTAGATAAAACACATTGAATGATTTCAGGCTATCGTTGATAAATCGATTTATAATCTTTTGTCTATGCTCACTATGTCAAGGTTGCGTCCTGATTTCTATATCTGATAGTGTGTGCTTTTATAGCGTATGGGACGGGGTCGGACATGCAGCGTTTGATGTACATGGAAAAGGCGGTACTGAGATCGAAATAAATGACGGGGAGATTGCAATCGAGAGTGATCTAACTGGAAATATACTCGTTGAAAGTCACCGTAATGAAAATTAAAATGACATGGCAAGAACCTAAAAAATCTTGTCAATGTAATTTCAGGACGACGCGCGAAATACAAGAAAATGCACCGCTTAAAAATGCTCGAAACGAAAATGAAAATAAATACTTTCATTTTCATTATTACTTGTAGTGAATTATTGTATACTCAAATTGTAACTTAGTTTTAATTTTCAACGCATACTATTTAAAGTGATGTCAAATGTTTTGTCTGTTACGAGAATTTTTATTGTTCTTTAGCATCCAAAGGATTGTATCAGAAATTAATTAAAAGTGGTAACGTTCGGGATAGCTTAACCAAAATGTAGTAAAAATAATTTCAGAACTACGTGAAGACCTTCGGTTGCGTCAGCGGAGGGGTTGCCGTTGCCGAATACTGGGCCAGGCAAGGGAAGTTTGTCATCGATATGCTAAGAAGAAGATTTGAAAAGAAGATGGAAAATACCTTCAAACGATATCACAATACGACAAGAAAGTTTATTGTGGTCACTTAAAAAGATTATAAATTAATTTAAAAAGTATTTTTTGATGAAGTAGAATTTATGTTTTGAATTTGGTATTAACTGCCGTCCAGCATTGTTTGCTGATAGAAAGAAGAACAGAACAATATTTGATTGCAAAAACATATACCTACAAACTATTACGGTAAGTTCATTATAAAAAGAAAAGCAAAATGCCGAATGATAAAACGTCAATCTAGATTTTTAAATGGTAGCATGTCATTGAAATGACAGGGAGATGGGTAAACTAATTGCCACTGTCTTATTAAATCTATAATATAACAAGTTTGTTGCTGAGGAAATATATATTAAAGCAAAATTCAACTTAACAGTATTTAATTTTCTTTAATAACATACCCTTTGGATGTGTAAATGTTGTCGTTGGCCGTACATACATTGCCAATGATGTCTCCCTTCCCGCTATTACAAAACTCGCTGCCATTGAGACTGAATCCTTACATCCATCCATTATAATGTCATGTGCCGCTCGTCAAAACGCGGGTGACATCAACACAGCACTACGCTTTACAATTGAAGAAACCTGGCTTGAGAAAATAATGGCGCCGCCTAGTCATAACATGGGAGGTATTTAGAAATGCAGTGTTTCTCTTGGATAGGTCAAGTCATGTGTCATAGCATAAGCAACAATCATTCTTCTGGAAGCAAAACTTTCCCAGTCGCTAGCCGTAGTTAATACTAAATGGTACTGCACGTTATTTTGTAGTGTAATACTGGGATCAAACGACAGAACCCACTGTTGATACTGTAAATAAAAACGTGCGATTCCAGCATTATACTGCAAAATAAACGTGCAGTACAATGTAGTGTAAACCACCGCTTACCCTGCAATGTCCTATTTTGACAAGAAGAACGTATCAGTGTCCTTAGGCAATGTTTAAGATCTCACTATTTGCCTTTAGTTTCAGGGAAGTTAAGGCCGGATTTAAATGCAGATTAGAGTGAGGACAATCGGATATGACCCAGAATTCTACTGTGGACGCTTGATAATTCTATCTGTCTCGGTATATCTATCCATATAATGTCATTTATGGCTCATCTCTGATAGTTTTATTAGTTTGGGGTGAGCAGCTAACTTACACAGCGACAACTCAAATGCAAGTCAACTGATGCAAATGGCTGTTGCAAATTCATTCATCCAATTAGAGTGGCTAACGCGAGTTTGATAATTAGTCCCAATATTTTAGCGAAAAATTACGTTTCAGAAATTTAACCTTTATAGATTAATGCAACAAAATTAATGCAATCATTTCTGTTAATGCTGACAATGATTTCAAATGCTCCAATTTAATAATTGAACCCGTAATAGCTCCACTGATCTCTCTGTGATCGACCGCGATGATCGTTAATGGCAATATTACAACCGTGAACAAATCTTTACTACCGTTTCTATTGTGAGTCGTTGTTATTGCTGCTGACACACTTAAATAGAGGCCAGTTGACATTAAAGCGGTGACAGCATGATTAGCGATATGTTGGCCAGACGGCGAGAACGAACTATTTTAAAGAACATTTGCATACTTAAAATGGAAAGTGGATTTTCAATGACAACAGTGACCTAGGGATTATTTACGCTTGTGCTTATATCCGACAGAAATTATACAGAAATATACCGGTGCAACGGGATACAGTGAATGCCTAGCATTCTCAACTGTAAGTCAGGAGTGTCGAGTCATCTTTACACATATTTTTGTATAATATAGGACTCACAGCTGTACATAGATATAATGTATTCTGCAGTAGTATACAATCTATATATACACCAAAGCACTTCCGTATCTGATTGACGAACTGACAGACAGCCTTAAGAGTAAACAACTGAATAAAAATACATATGGAAGACGATATTTTAGCAGGTCTAACGGGGAGCTTAAGTTAAGTGGCTAACAATGTCGATAGCTAAAGTTCTCTCAGCTGCCCTAGGAGAAACCGATGATACTTTTAATCTAATCTTATAGTCAATAGCAAAACAATATGAGATAGCTGACAAAAGATGAAAACTGTGCAAAAGAGGTCAGCAGCCTCTTAGAAGAAGAATATCCAATACCACAAAAAATATAATTTCACCTTGCGAACTTTTAACTTACTAGCAACAAAGCTAGTTTTGTATTATTTTATTAAACTTTATTTTCTAATAACTAAAGTTTGCCTAAATTATACAAAACTTGTATTTTGTAAAATTTATGTAATTATATCATTAAAAAAATTGATAAAGATCTGACACCAGTCTAGCCAAGGGGTACCATGTTACCCAGTTACTGGGTTGTGGAGGTCAGATAGGCAGTCGCTCTATGTAAAACACTGGTACTCAGCTGAATCCGGTTAGACTGGAAGCCGACCCCAACATAGTTGGGAAAAGGCTAGGCAGATGATGATGATGATATCATTAAAAAAATTGTTTTCTCAGGGTACTATGTATACGAATGAAGAAAAAAACATAACTAATAAAGCTACCTCGTAAAATGTCATTTCCTATTGAAAAAATAAGCTGATAAAGTGTTTACTGTCTACATGTTTGTATTCAAAGCAGGCAGTAAATTTAAATATGTATTCATCTCAAAACTCTACTTCCTTATTACATATTGTAATAAGGGTCATGGCTCAACTCAAATTTGTTAAGATTGACGTGTGTATCATCTCGTCTTTCCGAAAATCATTAGTATCATTGTTAGACTATATGTCTAGATTTTTCGAGGTTACTGTCCTCCACTCTCCTTTTCCCACATCGTTCTGTCTTCTGCTAGTGTGGGTCAATCCTAAGAGTCGAGCTTGTCTCGCCATCTTCGTCTTTTCCCTGTTGTGTAACATTTTAGGATACTTAGGTTAAGGTTTGGGACTTCACTTCGCTTGCTTTGCTGATATCATTCCACTGTTGGACAAAACTCCCCTTAAGGACTATCAGTTATTTAATATGGATCTGTAGGTTTTCTTCACAGTTCATCAGGCTATCATCATGTGTGGTTTGGATTTGTACTTATATTTATTTTGTAGTTGTTAAACTAATTTCATAAGGATCTAGAACACTGGTTCTATTTGCCTTGTAAAATTGCTTAGCATAGATTATGAACTCATTAGCATCTAGACCTGTGTCAAGTTATGCTAAATATTTCATTTAGGTTACGTTTAGTATTTAGGTCCTGTTTGAGCTTGTGGGTAGCACACGTTCTAGTCTTGCGGGGGTTACTAGTGTCAGCATAGATATTTTATTAGATGCATGTAACTTAAGTCTGGATGATAAATACTATATGATGATCCCCCCAATGATCTGTCCACATTCAGTTTTAAATTCTTTGGGGTTGAAAATGCTTTGTTAATAATTTTATTTGAACATTGTTTTGATTTTTAGACGATACAACATAGATAATAAAATATTATTGGGGTACTGTCAAAGATACACTGAAAATGATTATCCACAGCTTACAGAACAGGGGGGTAACCACAAGCTCTTAGAGTAAGGTTATTTTGAGATCAAGTAAGGGACAGATGTATCTGACTTGTATACATCTGTCACTTACTCGATCTCAAAATAACCTTACTCTAAGAGCTTGTGGTTACCCCCCAGTTCTTAGAGATAGCTGAGTTTCATACGGTAGAAACTCTCATCACCATCATGTCAGTCGAAAGTCGTACACTCCTGGACATAGACCTCTCCCAAAAGTCGCCACATCGACCGGTCCTGTGCGTTTCGCATCCAGCGGGTTCTCACATCCTTAATCAGTTCATCGGAAAACTCATACATTAGGGAAAACCCTGAGCACAGACGATAGAATAACATTTCAGTCAGCTGGCCGTCTCCAGTAAGGCGGGTGATACACGAGACGACGCCAAGCGGCCATGCGCCGCCGGCGCCAACGTCCGGCGCCTCTGTGACCACGTGCGTGACCGCACAACATGTGTTCACGTCTTAACTGAGGAGTTAGAAGTTTGAGTCAAACGTATTATTGTGCCAATGGCCGTGATAGCGATATGGTCTTTTCTAGAATCATACATTTTTGACAACTCTATATCCGTGGAATGGAATCGAACGCGATCGATGTTCTTAGAAGAATTTTCAGTTGAATCAGACGAAAAACGCTAGTTATGTCTCGTTCTTTAGGAGGCATCTGTATGCTAGTATTATATTATCTGTGGTTTAAGTAAGTCCCATGTTAAATCGAGTTGGTAAGTCCGATGTAGGCCGAGCTTATTGCTATCAACCAGAGCGGACCTAGTCGTTTCCAGAACCCGTTAGTTTTCTGGTTCCAAAAATGTTATTTCGTTTTCAGGGATCATCTCTTGACATATATAAATAGAGCTGACAGCTAAAAAAATATCATTCGTGATAAAATATCCGAACAAGGGGTTGACTAAGGAGAAGACAAGAAGAATGAAGAAATGGAGAATTTTGTGCTAATCCAATTTAAATTGAACAAGAGGATAATGACTCTTTTATTATAGTATCTGATTGTGCTTCTGCGTCTCAATTAAAACTTAGAACAGATCCCGATCTTTTAGATAACAGACACGTTATCATTATAATCTGTTTAACATCGGCGATATCGTTTAATTCTCATTGTGTACGCACTACTATCTTAAGTGGCTGTTAATTAAGTCGTAAAAGATTACATTCTATGAATCACACTATAGTTTTGTTAGTTGGACAAGTTTGAACATGTTGAGGTTCTTTTAGGCTCCACAGAGCTTCTATCTTTCTGATGGCATTGAATAATACACTTTGTTGTAAGTGTTATAAAGTGCATGATAAAACATCAACGGAGACTTAGGTTGCTTGAACGCAACGGTTCCTTGGACGACCTCGAGCGCTACGCTGTCTTTCATTTACACATTAGGTTACTAGTAATAAAGTTCATTATTCAATGGCTTCTGCTCTGAGCCGAGCCTTAGGGGTCTGACAAGCCTCCTAAGATCATTGAGTCAGAGGCTCGGCGCCTGAGCACCGTATGTGGTCATGCATGTGTGAATGCGTGGGCGACGACTACAGGTGATGCTGCGATCAATATCTCGCGGGGCGAGCACGGCCTAATGTGACAGGATTGAGTCACACATTTTTATCACAGTTTAGGAGCAAAAATCGTGATAAAATGTGTGACTCAAGCCTATCACAGAGGCCGTGCTCGCCCGGCAGATATCACATGTGTAGATTTAGGGCCGTATGCTTTGCTGGCTCAAGAATAATTTTCAGCGATTTGTTCGAACTTAATTTTTGTGATAGGTTGGCTAAATTTAAAAGCATGCATGGCATGTTTATGTATGATTTGATAGCAGATCGTGTATAACAAACTGCACCTTCCAGGATTTAAACAAGGTCAATGATAGAGCTGTACAACTTAAAACTGGTCAGATAAAAATAATTTTGCGCCATTTGACACAAAAAGAAGGTAACAAGGAAACACTTCTACAAAAGGTTTCACCTTTTTAACCGACTTTCCAAAAAGGAGGAGGTTCTATGTTCGACTTTATGTTTGTTTTTTTTTTTGTGTTTATTCACCGATATCTCCGTCAATTGTAAACCGATTTTAAAAATTCTTTTTTGGTTTGAAAGTGTATGTTTCGAAATTGGTCCCATTTTAATTTGGTGAAGGTCTGATGTTGAACTTCGGAGATATACAACAGAACTCTTCAATAAATAACGGCAAAACTCCCGGGATTCTTGTAATCGCATGTCTGTTTATTGTTTATACCATTTCATAACATAACATCACGCCAGTACGCTCTCAAGGGGTACACAGATCTCTCATTTCACCGGTTATGTTCGAGTTTCATGTTATTCGGGTAATCTATTCGGTGTTATAGGGACCTTACTAAACAACTTGCCTATTTATTATAATATATAATATAAACTAATATAATTAAACTAAAAAAGGAAAAATAAAAAACTTTTTTGCAAAAAAATACTACCGACTTCCAAATGAAAAACTACAAAGTGAAAAATAACTTAATTTTTTAAGTCGGTGTCCATATCCCAAAAAAATGGTACCTACGAAAGACACCGACTTAAAAAATTAAGTTATTTTTCACTTTGTAGTTTTTCATTTGGAAGTCGGTAGTATTTTTTTGCAAAAAAGTTTTTTATGTAGAAGACATTTTATGGAAACCTGTCATGTCCTAAAATTCGAAGACACGGCAATGTGACATTCTTCATTAACCTGCAATGGGTACTTCCTCTCAAAGAGAGGAGGCCTCAGTACCAGAAGCAAGCACATACACAACACCCTATAATTGCTGATTTATGCATATGTCAAGGCAAAAACAGAAGATCTTAGAAGGCACAATAAATGAGTCGCAGAACTGCTACCACTGCGCACTTTGTATGGTCATGAACGTAGCCGCGCTTATGTGGGTGGAGGTAGAAGGTGCAATGACTGCTTAAGAATTCAGTATTAAGTCAATAGCTTAGATTTATTCTGGTTTTGTGAAATATGAGGTTCAGTCGGAGCTATGGGGTAATGAGTGCAATTGTCTCTCGCCGTTTAAGAGAGCCTAGTACCACTATAATGTCTAGTGATGCAGAAGTAGAAATTTATAGATTATTCATGAATTTTTAGGGTTCCTTACCTCAAAAGGTAAGAAACGAACCATTATAAGATCACTCTCTTGACCTTCTTCTGTCCTTGTGTCACCACTGATTTTCTCAGGAACGGGTGGACCTAGCAAGTTGAAATTTATACCAGATACTGAGGACTAAAGTCTCTATTAGGTGCATATAAGTACCTACCCTATAGATTTTGGGTCGTAAACCGTATTATGGTAATTCCCGTTGACCTAGAATCACGAAATTTGGCAAAGAGTAAGGTCTTACAGCACAAATAAAGAAAAACTCAAAAAAATTAAGGCGTTGAAATTTAAGGTAAATTATGGTACTTACAAGTTATTGCGAAAATCTAAATTTTCACATATCTTTAAAACTTAGTCACCAATAAAAATGATACCAATTTTTATTATGGCGGTATAATGGGTAGGTACGGAACCCTCGGTGCACGAGTTCGACTCGCACTTGACCGGTTTTTTGTTTGCAATACTGGTATATAGCAGCTTCATGCACATTATGTTGTCCATATCTCTATTTATTAGGGAGCTGCAAAATATGTCACCTTCCATATTCCTCTATTAGTCGTTACCTCAGTGATCTTTCTACAAATACCATCCGCCACCATCCATCCATACTTGCTTGTCCGTTTAGCAGCTTCTGCCTAGCGAGCATGGGCGTACCCAAGACATTTGTGACAAGACATGATAAATTATATCATGTCTTACAATTTGTCTTAAATGCTAGCACGGGTCAAACATGTGACATATTTTAAAGGCGCAACATGCCTTTCTAGTTGCTGCCCGGCGAGCAAGGCCTTCTGTGACATGACTTGAGCCACACATTTCATCGCAGTTTGGGCGATAACGCCATTTTGTCCTAAATAATAGCACCGCCGGCGTGAGAAATTTTCCTGACGTTTATTTGGGACTCATCGGGTCTTAATTGCTAATACGGGCGAACCCATTTTGTCACAAATGTCACATTTTGACAGACGATTTAGAAAAATGTATCACTTTCGTTCGGAGGTGGTGATAAAATTTTATAGATGAAAAAAAAATATTTGCCTTCTAATTACTGCACCAAATGGCAATAAATACATTTTGTGTGTATGGTGATCAATGCTTATTAATTAATTCAAATGTTACAGGATTATTAATTAATTTTATATTATTACTATTTCATAATTGTATTTTTTTTTATTGTGCTTCTTATTTTTATTTTGATTATTATTTTCTTTTATACCATATTCTTCTTACGTTCTACATTTTTAAATGTTTCTTAAATAAAATCCCCAAAAAACATTTAATATATAAAAATAGGGGCCTACCGGTATTGGTCCAAGCTATTAATTTTTTTTAGCAATTATTAAAATTTTCACAATAATAATATCTTTGTGTCTATGGTCGTGGGTCAAATATTAATTTATTCCCAACAAAATTAAAAAGTTGTTTAGCTGTATGAACGGCATACTTTTTTACGTATTATTTTATTTGGTCGTCTATTCAAATTATGTCGCACTATGAAGTCAACAACAAGAAAAGCAAGTCGCGCCTGTAAACTATGTCACATGGTTGTCCCGTGCTAGCTTTTAAGACAAATTGTAAGACATGACATATTTTATCATAACTTGTCATGGACCGTAGTTCAAGTCGAAAACCAAGCAATGTAAAAAAAAAAAAAACTTATAATTCATGTTGGGATGATGCTAACATGGGGATAGCAAAGGGGGGGAGCTAAATTTTGGTTATTTTTTGCCTAGGACATACCGTTTTCGAGATATCATTTTGGAAATATAAAGTGTTTTATGCAAAATAAAATAAGATACGGAGGCCCATAATTCGGAAACAGTGCGTCGTAGGGCTTTGCTCCTCAGAACATAAATGGTTTTTATGGCCAAGGTTAAACCGAAACTGCAATAAAATTGGAAAATTTCCGAAAAAGAAAAAAATAAACGTCAAGAAGTTATGCCACTAGTCAAGAAAATATTTCACGCCGCCATGCTAGCATTTAAGACAAAATGAGTTTATCGCCCAAACTGTGATTAAAAGTGTGACTTAAGCGATGTCACAGTAGGCCATGCTCGCCGGGCTGACACTAAATCGAAAGTAGAGAAGAGACTATGATGAACAAAACACCTGATTAGTCTGAGGAAAACGGCCTTTATATTGCAGTATTTCTTGTGTCATAACGAAACACAATTTTTGTTTCAAGTGGAAACAAGATATCATATCGGCAATGGACGTCAGAGCAACCTGTTTTCCGCAGCGAGAAGGCAAGTTTCAAAATGCATACAAAACCAGATAAATATATGACTATGACGTCAAACTAAGAATTAATTTAGGACATCGCTAACCAGATCTGCATTAGTAAAATACTTAAAAGAGAAAAGAAACGATTGCAAGTTGATTAAAAGGATAATGAGATTTGTTATTCGTATTTTAAAACGATCATAATGGTTATAAGGACGCTTGACCAAATGGGCCTGAGTCTTGTAATAATTAATACTAATTTCTCTCTGATGGTGGCACATGTGTCGGTTCCCTTCGTGATGGTTGAGCTGAGTGGTGCCGACCCATGCGTCATGTACGTGAACGGGCGCCATCAGTTGGGATTGGTCATAACTTACGCTAGCTGCCTCGGCCTGTTATTGCATTTTTTTCGTAAAATTGTTTGTTGCTTTTGGACGCTTTTACGTGCACATCTTTTTATATCGTTCTCACATATATGTATTTTTTTTCAACAAGAATTATGTAACTAAAAACTTTTAATTGGAAACTGATGGAAAAGAGTATCCGTGGAGTTTCTTGCCAATTCTTCTCCATTGTCAATGCAGAAGAATTTACTGACGCTTGCAAAATTGCAAATAGAGTCCTTTTTATTTTTTTTGTTTTACAATTCAAAAGTACCTCTAAGGTTTATTTGAAATAAACAATTTTGATTTTGAATTATCTGGATTTATAATAAGGCAAAGAGGACCAAAATACTGAGTCTCATGGTTGAAATAGATTTGTGTCGAAAGTTGCAACTGGGCAAGTTGTGAAATGCAAAGCTAGAATCTTGGTTGCGTAATTTCAAATAGCCAGAACCTTTCTGTCGCTGAAAGTTTGGATTGGAACTGCTTGGATTTTTCAAGTTCCAGTATTGAAGAGGAAACTTGACTTTCAGCCTAAAGGAATAAGGTTCCAAAGCAGGCCCAAAGTGTAGTTTGACAGCCTGACGGGTATAGTTTTGCCAGCATCAATTTTGAATTCAAATTAAGAGCGGACTCTAGTCAACAGGAATTTGAAAAATAGGTATTTGAAGAAACTATTGCCGTCGCGTCACCTCCAACCTCACCCCGTAAAGTGCGAAAGGGACAACTGCAGCTCAGGCTGATTTTACCTACAAAAACTTTGACTAAAAGACGTTTCGTATTCTGCTGTTTTCTTCATGAAAACTGGTCTGATCTAAAAAAATTTTCCATCAAAATTTAGAGGAAAAGTATATCTATACTCCTATCATTTCCTTTTTTGTTAAAAACTTATAAATTTTGTCTGAAAGTCTTCTGAACATGGCGGTAAAAACGGGCATTTTTTTAGGATTTTTGGATTGTCATATTTCTTTTTGTGATTATATTTTGGAAAAAAGGAAATGATACAGGCACGTATTAATTAGACCCAAATTTTATGGAAAAAAATCATTGCTCTAAAGGCATTATCCACGAAGAAAACAGCAGAATGTGTTTGTATGGAGAAAGTCTCACTAGAGTCCCCTCTTAAGTAATTTCAGAAATAACCTTTTCATTTATCACACCACAGAATTTACTACATTACAGACGTTATAGATTTTCAAATTACCAATACATATTATAGAAAAGAAATCGTACAAGGTCCTTACGTAAAGGAAGGCCGTACTGGCACGTGTGTTCCAACGTGGCCGTTCTGAGTTTAGCGTTACAATGAGCAAGTCAATTCTAATGGCCTCTTAATCAGGCAGGGCTGACCCTTAATGGTATAGATTTGTAAAGGTATAGGAAGGGATTAGACAAGAAAACTACCAACTATGCTTAACGAAGTGCACAAAACGTTTTAAGATTAATTTACCAGCTAAGGAGGGGAATTCGTTTCCGCAGTCTGTGTTTCTTGATAGCTCTAACTTGGGGCCTTTAAGTCAAGAGTGAATATGTTATTTCTCGACAAGTGTGCTTCGTCGTCAATCACATCACCGCTTACCATTAGGTGTGATGGTGGTGATAGCGAGGCTGTCAATTATAAAAAAAATTGAGTGATGGAAGAGAGCCTTAATCTTCTTTTCGTGTTAGGATGTAGCCACCTCTGGGAACCCCACAGGTCTCTGAATTGGCTATTTCAGACTTACATTAACTGTATAGGTCTAGGTTTCCTCACGATGTTTTCCTTCACCGTTGCCTGTGATGTCCAAGATATACTTAAAAAGTACATATGAATTTGGTAAAGTCACATTGGTTCTTGCCCGGATTTGAACCCATGCCTCCCGTGCGATACCCTAAGATCACCACGACATCCTTAGTGAAAAGGCTTTATGTAATGAGAACTTAACGATTTGGTAAACCAATGTAAACAACTGCAAGAATGGTGGAATATCAAAAGTAAGTGATAACAAAGACCTTTAACTTGCTTAAAACTTTTGGGACAACCTTATCATCGGTATTGATTCACTTAACCACTGCACGATGCAAAAAGTTCATGGCTAGATATGTTTGCCAACAGATGGTAGTGGAAGCATAAACAAGCCTGATAAGTAAATGCTTTAAAATTAGTTTTTGTAACTGGTTAAACTAAAATACCAACAACAAATCACGTCGAATTTCAAGCTGACCCCTTGATTGTCAAATTGCACTTAGACACGTCTCATGAAGATAGATCTAAAAATCTATAATCCTTAATAGTAAAGCAATAAGAGCGTTTTCCATCAATCAATAGATGTGCAGTAGGCCGTCAATACAGAAGCACGTGTCGACGAAAAAACAGGCGAATAGCGTCTAATAGCTGTCCACACATGTATGTAAACAAGAACAGGTGTAAAAGAGATAGTTGCGCGTCGCGTAGTATTTGAGCTCGTAGGGGGAAGTAGTGGGGGGGCGCACCACGCATAGTAATTCTATACTGATATTATATAAAAATTACGTAAAGGCCACCACCCACCATTCGTACTTAAGCACGTGTTTAGCAGCGTGCGTGCAATAGGTTTCACGTTTCATTGAACTATTCGATTGGAATAGCGTTCTCTATGAGTAGGGTTGCGTCGCTGTGAAATCTTTGGGTATGTATTTATTTTAAACTGGATCGTTCCCCGTCTGAAGGAAAATGTTACATGTTTCAGTGTCCAATTTAAAGTATATCTTTGCAAACAAAGTCTCGGCAGATGTGTGGCGTGAAGACAACGTGGAATTATATCAGGAATGGCGATCGTCAAGATGCCAAAATGTAAGGGATTGTTTACGTGTCATTTCGATAGCGCTAGGCAATGCCATACGTTTTAACAATCACTAGCACGACGCTTTATTTGTCACTGGTCTAGATAGAGCCTCTGACAAAAAAATGGGTCCGGATCGAAGGACCATGTCAAAACCATCCAAGATCTGATTGTTTTATCAAAATGTATATGGGCATTAGTGTTTATTCTTCCTTACATTGTAACTAATGGGGGATAACGGCTGATAATGATCAAGTTGATCGTAAAATCAGCCAGCTATTAGCTACGAAGTACATGTTTTATTAGCCCATGTTTCAAATCAATTTGTCCATCAACATGGCATGCTTTACAAACTGCCTCAAAGTCAAGGCTGTGTTTTCTAAACAAGCTCAATGCTAAATATGTAAAATGGAACAGCCCTAGCTCGGCAATTTATTTTGAATTTGATTGAAATAATTAAGACATTATGGCTCATTTAGAAGGAATGCTATGAATCTCATTTCAGTGGTTATAGTTTACGTCTTCAGTGATAAACGTTTAATAATATTTTGTAATACATTTAAAAGCATTTATTTCAACTAAACCGTTACAGGCGCTTTTGGATTGCCAAGGATTCTGTCAGATAGACAAAATGTTGAAACTATTTGCACGTTGCAAAACGCAGATGACTACAGAGAACAACGTGCAAGAAACTTCATGGAGTGTTCATGAAGTTTCTTGCACGTTGTTCTAAATGATGTTATCACAATCTGTTTTAAATGAGGTTATTACACAATAAGTTGCACAATTTCAATATTTCCTTTTTTATCCGTTAAAACTAGTCCCAGGCGCAGTAGAATGCAGTGCCGCACTTACAGACAGTTAAAACTAGTACGGAGGACCGTGCAAATCACACTCGGGCAACCAAACTACCCGCCTTTGTTATTGTAATGTGCACCAACAATGTTAACCATGTAAGTTTGGTTGTATTCATGATATTTTTTGCAATCAAATTTTAACGTTTACATAGCCTGTCGGTGCATTGCCAGCTATACATATGGTATTGTGAGTTTCAGCAGCATTGTCTGCTTTCCCAACATGGGCTGGGTAGTTAAGATGACGACAGTCGCCAACGACTTTGATGGAACAAAACGCGCACTCGATTTACAATTTTACACCCGCGCGACCAAATATTCAGTAGTTTTTTGTACTTTCCTTATTATTCAATGACTTAAAAAAAATGCTTAGATCAAATGTAGATAACTAAATTGTCTTTGAGTAGGTGAAAATTTCATTAAAATACACCCGATTTTGGTGCGATTGTCGGTTTTGTCCGTGTAATAACTTTACAAATTTATTACTCTCCTCTTCTTCTTCTGACTGTTGTCCCAGTTTATTTGGGGTCAGCCCTCCTAGTACTTCTGCGCCACACCGTACGGACAAATTACTTACACTATGTTATATTAATAACATTTAAAACTTTTATAGACTAAATTATTAAAAAAATGGTCTAATGTAACATATTATATTTTATTCAAAAAATTACGACTAGCCGCTTAGATGTGATTCTCATTTTAAAATCAGCTACTGAGGGGTATCCTACGCCTTAAGACATTCCGCAGATTCGTGACAATATTTTTAGTATGATAGACAGACTTGATAGATGGACTTCTAAATGTAGTTTGGTAATATGGAGTTGAGGACATTGCTATGCAGACTCTTTCCAAAATATTTATTTAAACCACACTTACAAAACGAGAGGCTAACTTTCGTGCATATTATTTCACACAATCAAGTTTAGTTTACAAACAAACCGAAAATAAATCTGTATGTGTCCAACAGCAAAATATCAACCAAAAAAGCAGAAACTATGTACAACAATGCAAAACAGCACACTACAAGAAAAACATAGTCTGGTCCTTCGAACCGGATACAAGAACGAAGAGTCCGCGGCAACCAGTCCACTTTAGGTCCAAGGAAGTTTCTGAGTGAATTTCAGAAAGTAATACAATTGAAGTAACAAGCGAATCAAACTTATCGAACAACTGTTTCAGATAAGCCTTGTATGTGCTAGTTCTACTCGACCATGTTATTGAGGCCGACAACAATGCGAAAACTTTAGTACCTTCTAGAACATATGTAGGTGTATTAGGCATTAGGATAAGAAAATTGGTGATTTGAACATAACATGTCGACTCACGCCTGATACCCCGAAGGGATGGGCAAATGTTCACTGAGAGCCTACAGTACACCCACAATAGGTAAGTGGCGAAATGTGGTTGCACTATAGGAACAAATATGGGAGTGTAAGGACTCTTTCAATTAAGATGTTTGGTGCGGGACTCCTGCGGCGCCGCAGCGGTACGTTATCGTTCTGCACACGACCGGTTAATTTTTCCATACAATTTATGCACACACGTAGTTGTCCTGCTGCCGTGCGTGCGCGGCAACCGGCAACAGCGCCGCACCGGGCTCTTGGTGTACCCCCGCTAAACTACCAGTCCGATACCAAACGTCTAAATTGAAAGAGCCCTAAATATGGATAAGTAAGGAGTTCATTAAGGAACAAGAAATCAAGACAGTTTTCAACCGACTTCAAAAAAGGAGGTGGTTCTCAATTCGACTGTATATTTTTTTAAATTAATATCTTTAAGTGAGTGGCACCTCGTTAAAATAAAAATACAGCATTTTTATGTCATAAGGTGGTAAAATACAGCATTTTTAATGCTATAAGGTGGTAAAATACAGCATTTTTATGCCATGAGGTGGTAAAATACAGCATTTTTATGCCATAAGGTGGTGGTGGATAAAAAGCAGGCGAACCAAGTCATGTGTGTTGCACATGCAATACCAGTAATACTACAAAGGTAGAGGTTGAGCTGAGTCCTATATACCTATGGTCATATTATGGTCTAGCTTCTTTAGCGAAAACTTTTCAGGGGGTCTGAACATAGACACAGGTTTCCGAAATTTTACCATAACCTACCTTATAATTTATTTTTAACCAACTTTCCAAAAAGGTGGAGGTTACTATTTATTTTTTGGTATTCGGTCATAAACAGACAGATATTGTTTCAAAGGGTATATTCTCGAGGTGGTCACATTGTAACCAAGTCAGAATCTGATGATGGGATCCCATGGAAATCGAGGGAAAAATAGCTTTGTTTTTCGAAGTCGGTGTCGAAATACGAAAAACAATAAGTACTAAAGACACCGACATCGCGACAGCGGAAAAAAAAACCCCTTTGTAGTGTTTTGCTTTAGAAATCGGTTTATACTTTTTGTTAAAAAGTGATTTTAGTGACATAAGTAAAGTAAGTAAGTTAAGTAATCTGTTTTTGTAGCACTCTGTAAATCCTTATTTAGCAAAAAAAGGTTCTAGAATTGGCCCAGATAAGTAAGTTTTATTTTCCGGTGTTATTATCATGACTCAAAACCAGGTAAAAAAATGTTGTTTGACTTTTTAAATTACTTACTTCACCCACAGTATAAAATTGTACTAAATATATGTCTTTCTTGAACAATCCATGGTCATCTAAAAATAGCATGGAGTAGTTTTTAGCCTGACAATATTGAATTCGATCTCTGAGTCTGACAATACGATTTAATTTGTTTTGCGTGCGAAGTTTCCTGTGGTGGCCTAAATTCTAACTACCTACAGGATAATTTATGGGCTAGTAAGTTTACATATTTGATGATGGTAAGCTATAATTAGTGGTTTATTTATCGTTGACACAGAAGATGGGAAAGTAAGATTATCAGGACAAATCATACTGAAAGAGCTTTGTCAATTTTCATATCGACATTATTTAACTGCCAAGTCAACTCTGCCCTGTTGGTAAGACGGTTGAAGACATTACTTCTGAGATTGGGTTCAATTCCCAGATCGGAAAAAAATCTAAGGTAAATTACATGTCTTAAAATATTTTCACCCAACCACGTTCAAAAGGATCCTGGTAGTCTGTTCATCGGGATATTAAAACACTTACGCTGAAAAACCACAGGCAGAAACTACTGAAAAATACACCAAGCTTTTCTCTTTTTCTTCGTTTGCTGAAATAAATAAAGGTACATCACGTAGTGTATGTCAAACAATAGAGGCATAAATAAAGCAATAATGTTAAAATATTCGTTATACCTAAAACTTTACGCTTCAGAACCATGATCGCTTGATGTATGGTAGGTTTTTCATTACCGTTTCAATAATGAACATACTTCAACACGCACATTGCTGGTGCTTATTACATTTGTGAGTCTGTAATGTGCTTTCTGTGTTTTCTATCAGAGAATAACACACGCAAAAAAAACCATTTCAATAACTTAAATTGTCCCTTGCGTGATATCCGAACAAAGAAAATCGTGTGTCAAAGGCATTAACACAGTTTTACCCTTTCTACTTTCATAAATCGCTTTTTAATTGTTTGGAAACATGACTGGTGACCTTCAACTTCACCTTTAAATAGAATTCGATAAAAAAGAAATTCTGACACGCGACCTTGCGTGTTGAAATATGAAGCTGAACTAAGCGTTTTAACATTTCGAAAATAGAACAGACAATTTAAAAAATAAAAAGAAAAGACAATTTGAACGCATGTTTTCTGCACACACATGCGGTTTACAGTTTATGCATGTGTTGCACGATACGTGGATAAGGTGTTTAAAAATAAAACGCGTTTGTTGCGCGCACGCAGTTATAATTTTAATCGAGTGTGTTGAATTTATACGTTAAAGAGAAAATTAGTTAGCACTAGCTTTACCCAACGACTACGCTCGCGTGCAAATCGGAAATTATCCGAAAGAATCGTACTCATCATCATCAGTCCATAATTTCCCACTGCTGGGACAAGGGCCTCCTCTCTGTAAGAGGGAGTGGGCCGTAATCCACCACGCGAGCCCAGTGCGGGTTGGTGGATGTCACATGGCCTTCGAATTTTCGGTTCTAAGACATGCCGGTTTCCTCACGATGTTATCCTTCACCGTTTTTGTGAGTAGTGGTGATGAAATAATTTACAGAAAGTAAAGCACCTGCCTGGGTTCGATCCACGTCCTACAACTTGTTAGTCGAGGCCAATACCACTGGGCCACCACTGCCCACGAAAGAATCGTACTACCAGGATAAAACCTTCTTAATGTCCAGGTCCTGTTATCCACGAGTTAAGCTTTTGAGGCGTTTGTGATTAACAAACATCTAAACATACATACTCTCACATTAATTAATAGGATGGCGAAATATTCTGGTACAAAGTGGATTACTAGGTATTTCGTTTTAATTATAGCTGTAGAGCAGAGACGCATACCGCGGCGTTTAGTTGGTATGTATAAACCGCGCCTTGAGGTTCTGGTCACGATCTTTAGCACCGAGGAATTCAATTAATGGCGGGGGAGTAAGACGAATGTTATATCGACAACCTAGGTTCTAGTGCTCTTAATAAGGTTGTTTTTCTGCACCTGCATGTTTGCTTAGCTTTTGCGGACTTGAAGAAAGCCTTCGATTCGAAGAGATGTGTCTGCAGAATTGCCAAACTTAAGTGGGAGATATAAGTTATATGGGAGACATAAGTGGAATAGATTTGAATTTGAATCCTCAAGGAAAAAGGAAGCGTGGTCGTCCCCGTCAAACCTGGTGACGCACCGTATTTGCTTAAGCGACGAGTATCGGAATGACGTGGAGCGAGCTGAAGCGCGAAGCTCAAGACCGGTCTCGATGGAGGACTACTGTGGAAACCCTCTGCCCCACCTAGGAGCCATAGGATCTAAAGTCAAGTGGAATAGATGAACTGGTAAAAGGGGCGGGGAGGGTCGTGGGCGTTAGCAAATTGCGAGAAGCACAGACCGACGAATGGAAGATTCGAGTCCCGCAAGCTCTCAAATCAATGTTTCTGTTATTTCTATTAGTGGACTGAAATGATGTTGAAGGCTATTTTGTGACTAAGCGTAATTTCAAATATTTTTTTATAAGTTAACAAGATGATGGTATTGTAAGCCTTATCCGTTGGTCTAATCTGAAAATCTCGAACTAATCCCAATCTATCACCTACAAGAAAGTATGTATGTAAACAGTAATCTTTACAAAGGAACACTGTAGTATGTTAATTGCTGAACATTTCAGCAGTACATAAAGTAAGCTTTTTATGTTCCACAAGGCACAAGTATTTACAAACGATGCCAATTGTTCAGAGTTGGGATATGTGCCAAAATTATAAGATAGAAATTCCAGATTTGTTTTGGGATATTAATGTTTTTTTATGGCAGTTGTTTCCTATTGTGGTAAGTTCGTCTTGAAGTGTTTTGATCCAATTTTGGCTCTCTTCTTGTAAAGCTACGAGATACACTTTGTTTTTTTTTCTGTTGTTCCGGCCAATTTTTTTTATATATTATAGGCTCGCGCTTGACCACTATATCACCTGATGGTAAGCGATGATGTGGTCGACGGTGAAGCACGCTTGCCTAGAAGTAACTAAAACTCCTGACTTAAAGACCCCTAGATTGTAGCTATCGGGAAACACAGACTCCGGCAGGGAATTCCACTCCTTAGCTGTACGCATAATGTAAGTATTTCCAAAACGTTTAGTGCGTATGGTTGGGCTGTCCACCATGTACCGATGGCGCATCGCCGTAAGTCTTGTAGTCCGATGATGAAACGGGCTAGGCGGAATTAGATCATGCAATTCCATCGCACACTCCCCGAAATGCAACCGATAAAAAACCGACAAGCTGACAACTCGGCGACGATGTTCAAGGCTCTGGAGCTTTGACTTAACCAGTGCCTCATTGCCGATGAGCCTCTTGGCTCGCTTTTCGATCGACTCTAGTGCATCAAGCTGGTATTGGCGAAAGATGAACAATAAATCTAAGAATGTGACATCAACCAACCCGCATTGTATTACGTTACCGCCCATTCCCTCTCATAAAGAGGCCTCCCAGCTGGGTACCCGCTGGGAACGTTGAAAGGCTGATCATGCTAAATGCTTTATGTACCTGCCTACCCGCCGTGAGAATACGTATATTTTCGAGCCTTTCAATAACAACTGCGACCATTGCTCTGTGACCCATTGTATGTACTCGCATCCTTGGGCCAAATAAACATGTTATCGTAGTTTTTGCGTGGTACATAACATTACCATCACAATGAAAGCTCATAGGTATGGGTTATCCTATGTATGCCAAACGAATTTTACTTTCTTACTTTATTTTATACTAGCTATACCACGCGGCTTCACTCCCGTCAACTGGCTACCTACCTACCCTACATACATGAATGTTGCGTAACTTTAACCGCTTACGCAGCGCACGCAACGTAAGCTCTCAAAAAGGAATAAATTTGCCCGTTTTCGCAACATTTTTCATTTATGCTCCGTTCATCTTGGTCGTAGACAAAATAGTAAGTATACAGAAGGGCCACTCCCGCCGTTTAGAAAATTGACAGCTAAACATGACAGATTCACTAGGGTTGCTACTATATTGATTCCGAATTAAAAAAAAGAGTAGGTTGCCCAAGTTACAAACATAAATACATCGATTCGTCTAATCATACATCATATCATGCTTACATGCCTTAGAGGGTAGACAGGGCATCAAATATCACTTTGATTTCACGAAACATTTAATATTACGCCACATACGACGAAGATTGGAGAGTAGCAAGACGTAGTAATAGTGTAATAATGATCCCACGTAAAACATTAAATTGTGAAAAGCACCAAGCTCGACAAAAATATTAATGGGAAAAACAGGTACCTAATAAAATCAAAAAACCAAAGATGATCTTAAACAAGAAGAAAATTATGCTGTGCAGTCGGAGGAAACATATTTGTAAGCTGTATGACTTGAACCTTATTATTATGACAAGTTCCCAATTTCGACTATGGACTTAAAATAATTCATTATAATCCTAGATAATGAATTTCTAATTTGTCATCTTGAAAGATTTAATGACCTTTATCTATAACTTAAAAATAATTGAAAGAAAGAATTAAAAACAAAAAAGTAAATTCGGTCTGTAACAAATAATAAAGGTAACCCATCCAATGCAACCAACCTCGTTACAGTACTTAATGTATCAATGACGTGACAAACGCCTGCACAAAGCAATCATGACAACCGCGACTGAGCTCGGTCCAATATTGCCCAATATTCCCTGTAAAACCGAAATGTCAAAGTGAGAGTGGCCCCTCTGTCTGCGGCGCGCCGCCGCTTACGTACTTTGTGGTCGTAGCGTGATGTTATATAGCCTATAACCTCCCTCGATAAATGGGCTATCCAACACAAAAACATTTTTTCAATTCCAACAAGTAGTTCCTGAGATTAGCACGTTCAAACAAACAAACTAGATTAATTAGAACTATATATTGTAAAAATGCGAAAGTGTGGACGGATAGATGTATCTCTGTTACTCAATAACGCAAGAATGGCTAAACGGATCTGGATGAAATTTGGCACAGTTATACCTAGATTATAATAATAGCATATAGGCTATTATATATATATTTATTCCGGTACAATATTTCCTTGGGATAAGAAAACACTTTTCATGCGGCCGAAGCCGCTGGCAAGTTTGTATATATATATCTAACCTATGTGGTTAGGTATATAGGCAAACTCGTATAGAGCAGGCAGATATCGTATAGACTGTCGATTTGGCGATGATTGCGGGAGAGCCACGTCCAGCAGTGGACGTCATTCGGATCAAATGACGATGATAAATACGCAGATATTATGCATTTTGCCATTATAATCACCGGCATGTAACTTGACAAGGTTTTGACGTAGTGGGGTTAACGGAACGTGGATGCGACGCGATTGGTCAGTCGATCCTTGTGTCAATTGAACCAATGGCGAACTCGGAACGGTGCTGAACGTTCCCCGCGTCCCGCTTGGTAACCAAAGAGACCTACAAAACGGCTTGTGCGCATCTAACGACTAGTGGAAGTGATGTTTTAGTTCCATGACATGAAGTGTCCATTTACCCAGAACTTTAATATCTTTTAATGAGATGATTTTCATTAAAGACATCAGGAAATAGCTCTAGTACATTCATAATCCACTCACCACAATAACATGAAACATTTCGTTTGTTCAAGTAAACATTAAGAGCGGACTCTAGTCAACAGGAATTTGAAAAATAGGTATTTGAAGAAACTATTGCCGTCGCGTCACCTCCAACCTCACCCCGTAAAGTGCGAAAGGTACAACTGCAGCTCAGGCTGATTTTACCTACAAAAACTTTGACTAAAAGACGTTTCGTATTCTGCTGTTTTCTTCATGAAAACTGGTCTGATCTAAAAAATTCTTATATCAAAATTTAGAGGAAAAGTATATCTATGCTCCTATCATTTCCTTTTTTGTTAAAAACTTATAAATTTTGTTTGAAAGTCTTCTGAACATGGCGGTAAAAACGGGCATTTTTTTTCGGATTTTTGGTTTGTCATATTTTTTTTTGTGATTATGTTTTGGAAAAAAGGAAATGATACAGGCACGTATTAATTAGACCTAGATTTTATGGAAAAAATCATTGCTCTAGAGGCATTATCCACGAAGAAATTAGCAGAATGTGTTTGTATGGAGAAAATCTCACTAGAGTCCCCTCTTAATACTCGAATCGTGCCAAATCGTTGGCAATAAAGTATTTATTATCCAAACACTTGTCCTTGACACAGTCCAAAGAAGTTGTTTGAAGAACGTTGAACTTCTGCCTATTGGTGAACATGACCTATTTATTGTTTTTATACTATGGTAAGTGGTTGCGGATGGAGGAGATTTATTGCTCTGATTTACGACAAGTTTTAATATTTTCTGGGAGTTCTTAACTTCTGTATTTATAAATCTGTGGGAATATGGGACAACCTATTGAAGTAATTTGGGTTAATAGGTACTTAGATTTATAAGCATCGTTCATACCTACAATCTTGAATTTAAGGCACGGTTCATACAAGAAAGCTTGACAACATGAAAAATAATAGTGTTGATAGACGTGTCAGCACTTTTCCAAACAAAATTTGTTTCCATTATGCTTCAATGTATTTGGCTTCGGTGTCGAAGTAAATAAAGTTTCATTATTTATTTGACTAGTCATCTCGACTCCTGAGCGAAAGGCTTCCCCCTACACTACTTTAATCTTTCCTGACCCCGCGTTTCCTTTTTCATCCCCGTCTCCTTCACGGTCTGCTGCGACCCCGTCTCACTGTCTCGGGGCACCAGCTCTGTGCTGTTTTGGCCCACAGTATGTTCGGCATGCGACCGTCATATTTATGTTATGCTCCAAGTAATTTCTAATTATCGCCACCCAAAATCCGACAAGCGTACTTGTCATTCATTGAATAATCAAATTGTCAGCACGAAATAAATCAAAACTGTCAAAGAATTTTATTTATGCATTTTTGCATATTTTTTACAAGGCTATCCAGTATTTCTTGATATCTGGCGTTGACACAACTAGCAAAGAGCCGACACTTGAAATATTGTACATTTCCAATTAGTTGCCTTTTTCAGCCGTCTCCCAACACACACTGGGCGCTCTATATGTTATTAATACTTATGTGTTTGACGTTTTTCTCCTTTGGTATATGAGTAAGCATTTTACGTGCAAGTTCAATGACCCGTCTGACGCCAGTAAGCTTTCAAATTTATTTGTGAATGTAGTACGCTGTCGTATTTGGTAAGAACGTAATAGGTTTGCTGGTAGTTACTTTTACTTGTGACATTTTAGTTTTTGTGTGTACGTATAGTGTGAGGAGCGAGATGACACTAGTAAAAATTAAAAGATTTTAAAAACCCCGACACTTTTGTAGGGTTTCATAACCAAAGGGTAAAAACGGGACCATATTACTAAGACTCCACGAGTGAACAGTGAACCGTGATAGCTAGACAAATTGAAATTTTTACAAATGATGTATTTCTGTTGCCGCTATAACAACAAACACTAAAAACAGAATAAAAAAAATATTTAAGTGGGGCTCCCAAACAACAAACGTGTTTTTTTTTTTTGCCCCTTTTTTGCGATAATGGTACGGAACTCTTCATGCGCGAGTCCGACTCGCACTTGGCCGGTATTTTATTATTTCATACTTTTAAAACTACATAATTTATCTAGTAGTAGTAGACACACTTCTATCAACAATTTATCGACCACGTAATTATGATACGATATCTTGCGAAAATACCTGGATTCAAACAGTAAAACGCTCATAACTTTTGAACGGCTGAACCGATTTTCTTTAAACATAAAGCTAAGCACACTCTCGATAAAGTCACCTTTCAATAAAAAAAAACTAAATCGAAATCGGTTCATCCGTTTAGGAGCTATGATGCCACAGACAGGTACAAATTTGTCATTAAATCTTAGAGATGTTCATCGTCATTTCATGAACAAAAATCCCTTGTAATTCAATAAATAATTTAAAAAAAAAACGCAGGATAAATTTGGTTAAATTGTTTACTGATTACATAAGGTCTGCACAAAATAGGTCGGCGCGGCAGTCCGCCATTTCGTGACCCTTGGTATAGATAGTTAGTATGGTACATTTATTTTTGTTCAATTAATCAAAGCTCGTGTCTTCCATACATAAGAAGAGGCCTCTGCCAAGGGACAGTTACAAGCCGGAGACTATTGTTCAATGCACCTTTTCTTATTTTATTTTTAGCAACTATTACAGAACAGACAGAATAGGAAATGCATAAAATAACTATGTTATCACTTGCTCCTACAGTTGCTATGTTATGTTACAAACATGACATAGCATAGCATGACTGATTGTCTGTTTGTTATGACTGGCCGTTTGTTGCAGAAACTATAAATATAAATTACAATTAAGATAATAATACGGTATATTACGAGGAGGAAGATGATCCGGTGAGGGTCATGGGAGGTATAATTAGAGAAGCACCGGACCGGTCTATGTGGCGACGATGAATGTCCATCAGAGTCTTTCGGCTGAATTGATGATGATATTGAAGATAATGATATGGAAAAGGGTGATGAAGATAAAGATAAAGATAATTTATTTGCCATAAAAGGACTTATATATAAGTAGGATGAGCACAGAGCACATACAATAGCAAATGCACTACCACATACACTTTCACAGACATCCTCACTACACTCTCACATCCACCCTCACATAAACTAACACCCCACAGTTTGACTACGCACAAATTTACACTCTCAAGAAATACTCTCAACATCATCTTTAGTATTATTTGTTATTTTTAACCAACTACTTGTACTGATAGTATTTTTGATTATTGCTATATTATGGAAGAGCGGAGTCTCCTAACACAGGCATTATTTGCTTAAAAGGAGGCTCCAAACGCAACCCTTATGTAAACTGAAGCATCATTTTTTTTTACAGGCAGTCTAGCAACAGACAGAACACGACAAATAAAAGTGGAAATGGAAGCAGTTTAATGAAATATCCTGCAAGATGAATAAACTGAAACACCCTGTTTCAGACGTAGTCAATTTGTCTCAAAAAGAATATGAAATGAGGCATCCTTCAGAAGATAAGGCCGAAAATCTACTATTGAGCAAATTTGAGTGTTCCTCAAGATTAAATGCACAAGGAAATCTTCAAACAAGGACGGAAACTTAACTCATTTAACAAACAAGTTGCTCAAACAGCTTATGCACAATCACAATAAAAAAAGCAAACAACTTCAAATCTCTTGATATTTCATCTGTGAAATATGTCCTTGTCACTTCCTTAGTCTCTGTTAGTGCATTATAAACAACGCACATAAAGGTGCATGCACACATCTGATTCCTATATATTGCAAGTTTTAGTATGATTTCAGTCACATGTCTTTTTCCTGCGACTTCGCCCCAATGGCTGAGTCCTGAGGAACGATTTTACCCTCATAGGTAAGTCCATAGGACCCATGCATTTTTTCCGGATAAAAATATGCTACTTTTAACTTTACCTCTTTATAATACTAGTTGGGATAATTTTTGTCCAAAAAGTGTTTATAATTTATAAATACTTTCTTTTGGTTTCATCACCGATAAGTTCATCTTTCGGAAGACAACAAGTTCTCGTGCGTAAGCTCATACATCTGTTAAGCACGTCTTGCGGTGATTTATGATCCTCGTTTCATTTCTTAAAAGAACGTCACTGAGCCACTGTTTCTTAAAATAAACTCAACCATCTCGTGTCTGTCTGTGGCATCATAGCGTCCAAACGGGTGAACCGATTTTGATTTAGTTTTTTTTTTTGTTTAAAAGTGACTTAATCGAGAGTGTTCTTAGCTATGTTTGAATAAAATCGGTAGAGCCGTTCAAAAGTTATGGGCGTTTTACTGTTTGAATCGGGGTGTTTTCGCAAGATATCGTGTCACAATTACGTGTTCAATAGATTGCCGATCGAAGCGTATCTACTATGTACTAGATAAATTATGTAGCATAAAATAAAAATGTGTCGGGGGTTTTTTTAATTTTGATCCTTTAACTTTGTTTGTTCGTGTTCGTGTTACTCTCAGCCTCAGTCGTGGGCATTGGTAAAATTATTTAATTAAGATGTGGATAACATCGTGGGCTACACATGTGTTACTTTATTATTTTTTTGTCTTTGTATAATTTTGTGTAACTGTTTGTTTTCCCAAAATATATAAATAAACACTATTTCAAATATAAAAAAATCTCAACTTTGCTCCGATCTCACTTCTATAAAAACGACTAATGCTTTAAACACTGCACTAGCTTCACAAACCCTTGATTAAATCAGTGTTCCAAAAATAAAATCACCGCACACACATCTTAATTTTACTCCGTCTACACTTCCGCAAAACCCAGTAAGTGCATCATACACGGTAGGTCTATACTATTAAATTTTTTTTTGTATGTGTAATGCACGTAGTTCACAATATTTGATTAAAACACTGTTCCAAAAATAAAACTGTATATATCTTAATTTCGCTCTATTCTCTCTGCCGTAAAAACCACTAGTCTAGGTCAGCATCAATACACGTTTATAGGTAACAAAAATGAATGTATATAATATAACTGTCAGCACTTTTTTAGCAACTACATTCCAGTATACTACTATTTGCTTTGTTAAAATCAATCCAAAAAAAAACTGCCTCTTAATTTCACTCCGTTCTCATTTCTGAAAAAACAACCAGCTATTGTTGCATCTGTATAATACAACGTACTTTCTTAGCAACGACTTTTAAAAAAGCATACTCATAAAACGTTCCAAAAATAAAACTGCATCTCAATTTCGCTCCGTTCTCATTTCTCCAAAAAAAACTTTTTTGCAAAAAAATACTACCGACTTCCAAATAAAAACTACAAAGTGAAAAATAACTTTACTTTTGGAAGTCGGTGTCTTTCTTTTTCCCATTTTTTTGCGATATGGACTCCGACTTCCAAAAGTAAAGTTATTTTTCACTTTGTAGTTTTTATTTGGAAGTCGGTAGTATTTTTTTGCTAAAAAGTTTTTTTATTTTTCTCTTTTTAGTTGTACCTACCTAAAATGGGCATGTTGTTTAGTAAGGTACCTAGAACGCCAGAATAGATTACCCGAAAATAACTTGAAACTTGAACATAACCGGTGAAATATGAGATCTGCGTACGCTTTTAGAGCTTACTGGCGTGATGTTATGTTATGAAATGGTATAAACAATAAAAAAACATGCGATTGCAGCAATCCCGAATCATTTGCCGTTATTTATTGAAGAGTTCTGTTGTATATCTCCGAAGTTCTTCATCAGATCTTCACCGAATTAAAATGGGACCAATTTCAAAACATACTCTTTCAAACAAAAAAAGAATTTTTAAAATCGGTCCACAATTGACGGAGATATCGGTGAACATACATAAAAAAAAAACATACAAGAAGTCGAACATAGAACCTCCTCCTTTTTGGTAAGTCGGTTAAAAAACAACCAGCTATTGTTGCATGTGTATAATACAACGTACTTTCTTAGCAACGACAAGACACTTTTAAAAAAGCATTCTCCTAAAACGTTCCAAAAATAAAACCGCATCTTAATTTCACTCCGTTCTCATTTCTCCAAAAACAACCAGCTATTGTTGCATGTGTATAATACAACGTACCTTCTTATCAAAGACTTTTAAAAAAGCATACTCATAAAACGTTCCAAAAATAAAACTGCATCTTAATTTCACTCCGTTCTCATCTGCAAAAACAACCAACTATTGTTGCATGTGTATAAGACAACGTACTTTATTAGCAACGACAACACACTTTTAAAAAGCATTCTCATAAGACGTTCCAAAAATAAAACTGCATCTTAATTTCACTCCGTCTTGATTGCGGCAAAAACAACCAGTGCTTCAAACACGGTACTAAGGAGCAAGTGTATTACTGTCAGCACTGTCATAGCAGAACACTACAAAGCATTGCACACTGGTTCAAAAGTAAATTGCTGTAAGTTCACTTCCGCTTTACTAACCAAACAAAAATAAAATTATATTATCTTCACTACAACTGCATATTAATTTCGCTGTATCTTCACTGCCGCTATACTGACTAGCGCATCAGGTGCACAACCTGTAGTGTCGACGCATTTGATGCTCTAGTTAAAGTGCGCGTGTATAAGAGTCAGCACTTTGAATTACATATTATGAATAAAAGAAACACGTTAACAACAAGAAAAAAATCAAAATTTAAAAAACCCCCGACACATTTATCTTGCTTCTTAAAGTTATGGGCGTTTTACTGTTTGAATGTGTTTTCACACATTCAAACAGTAAAACGCCCATAACTTTTGAACGGCTGAACCGATTTTATTCAAACATAGCTAAGAAAACTCTCGACAAAATCACCTTTCAAACAAAACAAACTAAATCAAAATCGGTTCATCTGTTAAGGCACTATGATGCCACAGACAGACACACAGATACACAGCAACACACGTGAAACTTATAACACCCCTCTTTTGCCGGCGGGCGGGGGTTAAAAATAAAACCGTATCATAATTTCGCTACGGACGGGAGTCTTCATTTTCACAATAACAATTACTAGTATATTATGTACGGTAGGTTGGTTCCACATAGGTGCAAGTGTATAATATACGTGGTTCACAATCCCTGGATTATAACGATGTTCCAAAAATACCACCGCATCTATTTTCCCTCCATGTTCACTTCCGCAAAAACAACTAATGCTTCATACACGGTAGGTGCATGTGTATAGTGTACGTGCTTCCTTAGTTTCCGCGTCAGGGCATTGTTGCACACACTACGTGCTAAGCGGTGTGTTGACAAACTGTGCAAAATTGTTCCGCGTCAAGTGATAGCGTTTCACGGTCGACTGTTCTTTAGTAAAGTTTAGGTGGGATTAACTTGTTTGATGCTCATCAATGAGCATATATATAGCAATAGTTCGTTCATCGGTTAATAGCACACTGCACGATGCTTTCCACGACGCCAAAGACAGGAGCAGATGGCGCAAATTGGTGAAGAAAAGCTGTTTCCACGGCGACTGGGGTATCACGACCCTCAGTAATGAGGAACACGATGCGAGGAGGAGCGAATTAAAAAAGTGATGTATTTGTATCGACAGTACATCTTGCAAAACAAATTGCCTAAACTCAGTCATCATCATCATCAGCCTTTTAATGTTTCCACTGTTGGGACACAGACCTCCTCTGAGAGAGGCACTTTAACCGCAACATATGAGCAGGTATAAGGATACTTGGACACTCAAGCATAGCACATGGTGTATTAAGTAAGAATAATGATTGGATCATCATTTCAAGTGTCAAAATGATTGAATATCATGACAATACAACCGAAAACAAGAAAAATCTGGTTTCTTTTAGAATGAATTAGGTCCTTCGAACCGGATAGTGGTTCTTCTGCATGAAACCGAATAGATGCTGATTATATTATTGAAGATAAAGAAAAAAGAGTCGCTAATGAAGAAAGAAAACATATGATAAAGCCAATTTAATCGCAGACCTGTTATCAAGAACCTGAATACCTCGTCAACAGAAATAATGATATCCACTCGAACAATTTAAATTACTGTTTTTACGCCTACGTTTCGTACGCACAACTCTGGCCCAAAGCCAGTTACAGCTACGGGACAGTTTTAAAACTGCACTTCGTATATTTTATACAGACGAGACTTTCTTTTGTGAATTTGGGTAAATAAATTTTGTAGCCGCACTTACGGAAGAAATGCTTTGTGCGTTGTTTTCTTCAAGAATAGCAAGGCAAGAAGATTTATTAATTGAATTGAGAGATTCAAGTGAGTTATCTTTAATTGTTAATGTTTGTAGAAGTGCATTTCATGACGATACGACTTTAGAAGATTCATCACAACTTGTATGAGGTAAACAACTCCATAGTAACGAATAAAATAACAGGTATTCAGATTTTCAAGCGTGATGTTAACTGGAACTTGAAGTAGTACATACTTGGTACAAGCAAGTAAGTAACTTTAAAAGAACAACTCACATCTGGTAAGAATTAGTGCCGTTGTCGTGAAGAAACTTTCTCTATAAAAACCTAGGCTTTAACAAAGTAGTCTGAGCTTTATTGACAAGTCTATAAAAATACTCACATACACAACAACTAGGTCGAAGGCAAGAGGCCGAGGGACCGTAGCCCGATCAGATTGTCTGACCAAATACAAGCAACGCTGAATACCAAGCTGCACGATGCACTCCACGTCGCCAAGGACAGACACAGGTGGAGAATCTGAGATCTAATCGTCAGAGAAAAGTTGATCTCCTGTCGGGGGAATCACGACCCTCAGTAATGAGGAACACGACGCGAGGAGGAGGACACAACTACACATACAGGGAGGATAAAAAAACCTAGTTGTGGTACGGAACACTCTGTTGCTAGACAGAACCATATTCATGTGGTAAAGGGGTAAAGTGTTGTATTTTTCATGTAAATCCCACTCAACCATAATAATCTTTAGGATTACGAGAAGAAATTCGTTCTTTACGATCTAGAGTTACTTGGAGATAATAATAAAAATATAAACACTATTAAGCTTCTTTAAGAGTAGCTGGCAGATCGCCACAAGGCGCCTCGTCCGACTAGCCGCTAAAATGATACCAAAACGTATGTTTTTGTTGCACCTGCCAAAAAACTATGTACTCGTTGTAAAGATGAACGGATACTTTGCATCATTGATTATTTTACTAAGAACTAACCCGGCAAACGTTGTTTGCCATAAAAACACCAAACATTATTTTTTTGAATTCATTGTTTTTTTATCCTACCTACACTACCCACCCTACCCGACCTAGGGGTTCAAAAAATTGTTTACGACCGATTCTCAGACCTACTAAATATGCACAAAAATTTTCATTACAATCGGTCAAGCCGTTTCGGAGGAGTTTGTAGACAAACACTGTGACACGAGAATTTTATATATAAGAAGATATGCCTAGCTTTTTACCCAACAATTTTCGGCTTTCAGCCTGGCTGGATTCAGCTGAGTACCAATATTTTACATGGAGCTTCTGCCTATCTGACTTCTACAATCCAGTACCTGGGTAACATGGTACTCCTTGGCAAGACTTTCTGGCTTATCACTATCCATAAAGACGTCAAAAAAGCAAGGAATGAAAGCCGAGATCAATGGCTTGACGCGCTTTTCTGGTAAGAGATTATCAGAAATAAAAATGGAATGCCTCTAACAATTACATAAGACTTCAGATACTAATGATAATTGCAATTTTTGTAAAAGGCTGCTAAGTCATAAGTACTAATATAACATACATAACACCAACATTATACACTCAGATCGCAATAAACGTTTTGACTTTGACTTTTAGATAGAATACTCTTTATCGTACACCATAACAAATTACATTTACGAGCTTAATCAGTTGAATGCTGAATTTATCGAACAACAAATTCATTCACGAGGTTAAGACAACTTTCAGATAGAAGTTGCAAATGCTTATGAATATGTTTGGCTACCCTCAGAAGCTCAAATTAGAGCCGATATCAACCGTTCTTCGAATGCATGTGATAAAAGAAGCACAGTCAATTTATTTTTAGACACTACCATGCATAGGTAGACAATGACACTTGATTAATAATTGTTTACAAGATCATTCGTAATAATGGTAATATTAATTAGGAACAAATACCAACATGAGTAAAGTGTGATTCAATTTGTTTTTAAACTTCAGAGGACGCAGTTCCGTGAAACTATTCAGGACATTCAAACGAACATCCTATGAATAATAATTGTAACTAGCCATAAGTCTATTTCTTCGTTATTCAAGGAACTTGGCTTTCATAATACGTACTCCATAAGACTGTGTTATCTTTTACGACTTATATTAACTAATTCATCTTTACAAAGACTTATTAGTCTTCTCAATAAAATATCCTCGTCCAAGTTACATCTAACTAAACTAGGAATATCAGTTACAAGACGTATTATCCATTTCTGTCCTTACACAACTAGTCTTGCTATTTTAAAGTCGCATTGACTAGTACCTTACAAGGACACTGGAAACCAGAATGCAGCCGATGACTGCGTACATACCCACGAGTTAAAAACGGAGACTTGTCTAAGCAAGTAACCACAGAATAAGTACAAAGAGTTTATTTCATACATCGAGCGATAACCAATACACGCACACATAGAAGTATGGCGATTTTAAACAAATGCCGGTTGCGAGTGCGCTTTGCATTCGCTGTACGTGAAGCGTGTCTATATGTGCGTGTGTTTTCGCTCAGTATACAGAGTCGATCTTCTGTGACCTTATTAAGCATGTTTATTCCGTAAACGTAAATTTGTATTGAAACTAAATGATCACCGTCTGGTGTGACAGTACAGTGAAGTACAATTACATACGATCGAGTAAGTATAAAAACTGGCACGAGGTCCTCTGTTGTACTATTATGTGGCCTACAGACTATAGTGTAATGAAAATTCGTGCACTACATAAAGAACAAGAGACCGTCTATGAGAATGAACATTTAATTGAATGAGGTGGAATAAATTAAATAATTTGGGACGACTACGCGTGCCTGTGTTAATTGGAGAAGCTGACGAAAATTTTGAGACAGTGATTGGATGTTTAAAATTAGATGAAACAGACAATAAACAAACTGCTGTTAAGTTTCAAAAGCATCATCGATTTTTAGTTAATTTATGGTTTTGTTTATTGGCGTTGAGTTCTCATAGGATAAGAGTAATCTCATCAGCGATCCCAACATCAAACTTGATTCTAATTAGCAATATCTGCTAAAAATCACCTTTACTTAGATATAGTGAAAGTAGCAAATGTAGAATGTTCTATAATTTACAAAGTAGGTTGAAAATTGTAAGTACCAGCAGCATAGTTTCATTAGAAACGTTCCTACTGAATATTCAATGATCTTTCTAGAAATAGAGTTTGCTAGCAGGTAAACAAGCTCATTTGTGATTTGATTCTGAACTTATGTTTCAGGTTTGAGTCTATTTGCGGAATAGATATGTCTACAATTTTCTATGAACTGTTACGGACTTCTTTAATGTACAGTAAAAGCTAAAATCAAGCTAGAAAAGCAAGGTAAGGAAATAAGAATAGAAAGAGGTGTACGTCAAGGTGACCCAGTATCACCTAAACTGTTCACTGCTGTCCTGGAAGAGGTGTTCCGGCAATTAGATTGGGAGAAATGTGGACTAAATATTAATGGCGAATACCTGTCACATTTGCGATTTGCAGATGATTTGATCATCATCTCTCAATCAAGCGCAGGGTTACAGGCTATGCTGAATGATCTGGATAGAGAAAGTCGTAAAGTGGGATTAATCATGAATACAGAAAAAACCAAGGCCATGACAAACGGGAACCAAGAACCAATCTACGTGAACAACAACAACAAAATTGATTATGTAGATGAATACATCTATCTCGGTCAAACAATCTCGCCAATGGACCTTACCTCTAAGGAAATCAACAGGCGTATAGGTAATGCATGGAAACAATATTGGAGTTTAAAAGAAGTTATGAAAAAGCCTGAAATGAGCATGACTGTCAAACGTAAACTTTTCGATACTTGCGTACTGCCTGTCCTTACATATGGCTGCCAAACCTGGGCGCTGAATAAAACTCATATTCATAAACTAGAAACATGCCAAAACGCAATGGAAAGAAGCATGATGGGGAAGAGACTTTCTGATAGAGTAAGAACCACCAATATAAAGAATTGCACAAGAACAAAAGATGTCACAGTAACTATCAGAAAGCTGAAATGGAGATGGACAGGACACACAATCAGAGGAAAAGAGAAATGGTCTAAATCAATAACGAACTGGTTCACAAGGCATATTAAGCGGAAACGAGGAAGGCCACCAAGAAGATGGGTGGATGAAATAAAGGTCGTAGCTGGAGGTGGATGGACAACAGTTGCTAAAGATAGAGGAAAATGGAAACAGTTGGAGGAGGCCTTTGCCTATAAAGGCACACAGACAGGTGTCAAATAGATCAATGTTTTTGATAAATAACTTTGTAAACTTTTTGTATAAGATGTCTGAATAAAGGCTATTATTATTATTATTAAACGCATATTTATATTGCAAATAAAGGTCAGGCGAATTTATTCAAGTAGAAAGAATCGCTTCATTTCGCAACATTTTATTAACCCCCGCCGGAAAAAGAGGGGTGTTATAAGTTTTTTCGTGTGTTGCTGTGTATCTGTCTGTGGCATCATAGCGCCTAAACGGATAAACCGATTTTGATTTAGTTTTTTTTGCTTGAATGGTGATTTTGTCGAGAGTGTTCTTAGCTATGTATGAATGAAATCGGTTTAGCCGTTAAAAAGTCATGGGCGTTTTACTGTTTGAATCGGGGTGTTTTCGCAAGATAAATGTGTCGGGGGTTTTTTAAATTTTACTTGTACCTTAACTGCATCACCAGCTAGGAAATCAATCTCGGTAATTCCCTTAAGGTAAAACTAGTCGAAAATTCTTCCAAACAACCGTAGTCTAGCGATTACTCCACTGTTTGACGATGTAAGTTCAAAATAAAAAATTATATCAATTGTCTCATCATTATCTAGCCCTGTACGGAAACATATAAAAATTTAAAAAAAAATATTTGAAAATTATGAGCGTCGAAAGTTCCATATTTCAACACTAATTTTAACGCATCTTTAGGCGGAAATAAATACCATAAGAAGAAGGAAAATTGCAAAACGGCCTCCATAAAGGCATAGATTAGTAATTCAACAATGCAAATAATTTTATTTTGAAAATATAGATTTAGTAGTTTTTTCATGATACGAGTATCTAAACTCCCAAAGGTATGTTTATAAAAAATCGCGCGCTCCTTTTCGTCCTAAATCGTCATCCATTTCGCTACAAACTTGCAAAAGTGCTAATTTGTACACGAACTAGCTTCTTACTGCTTGCTGATCACAGCATCTATTTCTTTCGCACGTGTTGTCGGATAAGATAGCCTGCATTTTAACCCCGCTCACAAAATAGTTCGTGCCGTCAACTAGTTCAACCTGAATTACCAGCTAGGAAATCAATCTCAGTAAGTCCCTTAAAATTTGAATCGAGAACGCAGACAGCTAGAGACAATAGAGCGTATTTGAATGTAATCAAAGCAGCTTCGTAATTAGTTTGTGTAGTCTAATTCGAGCAGACTATTGGATCGTCTGGCAAGTTGAACAATAGGTCCCAACATAAATTGTGATTTAACTGTATTTGAATTAAGTTTTCATGAATTAGTATTTGTGATAGTAGATTGCAGTATGATATTTATTTTCTTGGTGATAGATTGGCTGTGCTCGTGCAAGAGGGGTGTTATAAGTTTGACGTGGTTTTTGTGTATTTGAGTATCTGTCTGTCATCATCATCTGCCTAGCCTTTTCCCAACTATGTTGGGGTCGGCTTCCAGTCTAACTAGATTCAGCTACGTACTAGTGTGTTACATGGAGCAACTGCCTATCTGACCTCCACAACCCAGTAACTGGGTAACACGGTACCCCTTGGCTAGACTGGTGTTAGATCTCAAGCGTCTGACTATTCGTAACGATTGTCGAAGATCTTCAAATGACAGCCTGGACCAACGGCTTAACGTGCTTTCCGAGGCACGGAGGAAACTCGGTATTTGTGTATCTGTCTGTATGCCTTAAATATTGTATCTTCCGTTTCCGTGAATGTGTCCCTGGTATTAACAGTGGGCCCTATCAGAATATCAGCGCAGCGTTATTTTCTTTTTAATATCATTGCACATGCTGAGATAGGAGCCTCTTTGGTCTCGCACGGGGTTATTATTATTGTTTGTGTTTTGCTTATCTCGTGTCTCCTGTGCGGGTCACAAATAAATTTCATTTCCATCTATCTTTCTTTAAACGGATGAACTGATTTTGATTTAGTTTTCGGGAGTGTTCTAAGCAATTTTTGATGAAAATCAAAAATGATCGGTTCAGCCATTCAAAAGTTATGGGCGTTTTACTGTTTGAATCTGGCTGTTTTCGCAAGATATCATACATATATATCATAATAACGTGTTCAATAGATTGCCAATCGAAGCGTGTCTACTACTAGATAAATTAAGTAGTATGAAATAAAAATATGTCCCGTTTTTTTTAATTTTACTCGTTCGGTTTGACGAAAGAATAAGAATACATTTAGAACAAAACTATAGAACTCTGGTTTCTGCCAGCAGCTTCGCCTGCGTGATAAAAATCGCCTGCGCAAATCTCATGGGAATATATATCATAATATGTCCTTCTCCAAGATTCAATCTATATCTCTATACCAAAATTCATCAAAGTGAGTCCAGCGGTTTACGTATTCGAAATATTAGTTTGATGTAAGTATGGATATGCACAATAAGCAGATTAGACCGCGTGATATATTTATCCCTGCAGTTGGAACATTACAAGCCGAAAATGCTGAAGTAGACGATTCAATTCAGCAATACCCAACAAAGGAAAGCAGATATCATTTTCATCATACAGCCAAAAAACCTCTTATAATATTACATACGTATGTCTCAATCAACCATGTTAAAGTGTAGAAAGTGAACGGCCAAGTGAACAGTGGTCACGACTTTAACAGTTGTACTAAACATGACTTCGGGTCATGAGCTAATGCAGGCATATTAATCTCTAGAGGATAACGATGCACGTGGACGGAATCGTCATTAGTAAGTAATGGATAGATTACAGGTTTATTAATATATTTATCATGATCTTCCTGCCCTTGTCCATGTTACTTATGTTATTATTCTCACATTTTCCCTTGTCAACGTTCACGTTATTATTTTCAATGTCTTTTCTTTCATGGGTTTGTTGGGAGAATTGATATAAGTCATTAAAATTTTTATTTGGAACCTTCTAATGTGTGAGCTATCCACAAAAGATCACAGATAAACCCTGGATGAGACTTGCAAAGAATACAAAAAATGATGGAGGCATAAACTTAACAGTGGGCAGATTAAGACAGGCAATGACAATTATAATAACTGTATCTGTTACTATTATAAACAAGCAGAATATAATGACGGAAACCAATTAGTTACTGTCAATTAAAAAGGAACACATCATTAAGACTAAATGTAACCTAGATAAGAAAGCATCTTTGGACTAAAAACAATCAATATAAATACTGATAACTGTAAGGCAGTCGCTCCTTGTAACATACTGGTATTCAGTTGCATCCGAGTTTCATAAATATCTCAAACAAAACAAAAATCCTTAAACTCGAAAGACGAGTTTTCCCAAATAAAGCGCAAACTATCACTGCTTTCGCTCGGAGCTAAAAAGGGATTCTACGATGACGTCACAGAACCTGATCTGGTGCAAGTAATAGTTTCTTGGCAAATGACTGTAGTAAAACCGTTGGACTATATGAGTCATGTCCCTCGTCATGCAGTTCTTACCTTTCATTCTCTTTAAGTCTTAAAGTAGAAATCTGTATTAGTACCTGAAACAAAGCAATACATTTTGTTGATGAATATGTATTTTTAACTTAATAAATTTTATCGAAAATTCTGATAAATACGAAGCTAGTATGCGTCAATGCTAAGTGGAGTTATATTGATTTATGGTCATGAATCTATTAAGAAGTTGTGTCTAGTGAATCATGTTAGTTATTCACGAATGTCATTAAAAGTCACCATTCAATGTGTGTTAATTGAACATCTGCAGCATTTTCCTCACTCTAATCTTTAATTTTGATACAGAGGTTTTCGAGAGGACGTGACAAAACCCCCATAAAGGCAACTAGGTTGATGACTATATATATATTTGAAGTGTTAAAATTTTCCGAACATTTAAACAGTTCACCAGATCCTGACCTCATAAATAACAATCTAATTCACGAACTAGAGTTGAAGCAATAAAATAATAGAGCAAAATATTCTCGATATATTGTCACCCTACAGTTCAATGCACTGTCGACCTTCTATTATAGTCCTAGCTAGTACTCGTAGCTAACCTCGAATCTATTCCTTGCTCAGGCAATGCGTAGATATATCTGTGAGTAAACAAACCAACGAAACTAAGAGAGATTTTTTGGTTGAATTTGTTTTAACGGGCTCTGAAGCAATCAAAATAAATAATTAATACTTGATTTTACAGCTCAATTCTATCAGATCGTTAATTGCTTCCGATTTCTGAAAGCCATTGATGCAAGCCAACGATTTCTAAAATAGAATCGTAGGTCTCTTAATGGTTTTCAACCGACTTACAAAACGATAATCGATTTGTAAGTCGGTTGAAAACGATTGTGACGATTGTGTGAATTTCACAATATTCTAATAATTTATCTATATAGGCTTCTGAAGAGGTTTTCAGCATGCGAAGTAGTCGAAAGCTTCGGTGAAGACTAAAATATCAAAGCACATTTATTTAGTCGTTGGTATGCTCTCAGAATACTTTGATCAGTCCCCGTGGGTTTCTATAGTTGTGTTTTTAATTAATATAAGTGGTCTTCAGTCGCTCCAATTCAATTAAAATAAGGCGGCCTTCGTGTAATCTCCACCACCGTGTAATCTTGTTAGTAAAATGCTTGACTTTATAGAAGCATTATTTACACGTCAAATGACTTTGATATTTTTCATGGCATTTTGTAGCTTGGGTGTTTAATATCATACGCGAAGTAAGGCTTTTGATTACTTAAACTGAATACAACAGATAAATATCGGTTTAAAACTATGCAGTACTTTTAGGCGTTCCACAAGGTAATACACTGTGGCCTATACTATTGAATACTCCTTCTATGCCATTTCGAATATCCCGGAAGACATCTCCACAGATTTAGCAAACATTACAAAGCGATAAACAATGACATAGCATGTGAAACGGTAAATCAGGAAAAACTCGTGCTATTTTAATTCACGAACGTGTATTATTGTTCTAGGTCAGCCACAAACTGATATTTATTTAATTAACGTGAATGTATACAAAGAGCAAAGGTCAAGAACGACAGTGGTATCATAGTCCGGTGATAAAAGTGACTTTTATCATAAAAGTGATAGCAGACACGAAAATGATAATATGAAAGAGTGACAACACCAAATTGTATCCTAGGCTTTAGATAAAAGAGTTTTTCTAGAACAGAAAGTCATTAGAGTACAGATGCTATTTCATATACCCGATATTGAAGAGAATTAAGGGATAGTAAAACATTATGTGGGATTACGTCAGGCTTATCGTTTCCGGAGCATCATAAAGAGCATACTTATGGAATATTTGATGGTATTTGTGCATGATACGATAGGAATGACGAATTTTACTACTTAGTCCTTCAAAGTTTAATACCATTAAATGTACGAGTATTGATGTTTCTATAAATAATTCGACATGATTTATTATGTCCGCTGTTGGTAAAACTAGATACAAGTTTAACTGTAAAAGAATTTAAGCTAAATTCACAAGCCACGTCAAAACATCATGATGCGGAATCAAATGAGCAAATTAATATGCAGAAACGGTCAATGGAATATTAATAAACGATAATAAAGTAATTAAAGAACCAGGAAGTTATATTCCTTAAGCATCATTATCTACTAACTTTTTCTATATTTACTAGATCTCGTTCGCCGTTTAAACATTTGCTTTTAATTATATATGTACAGTTCATAAGCCATTGCATGCATGTAGTCTATTTTTATCTCCATTGCAATTACATCTACATATTTATTTATATTGCTATTGCTTCACACTTATGTCACACAAATACCACTTAAGAGGTTTACATCACTCTTAGAATATGTCGCCTTTATCAGAAGCATCTGAATGGCACTCATTATAACATGAATATGAATAACTTGAACCTTATTTTCAAGGGATAGCGTTCAAAATGTTAGAAAATAAGATTAATTATGCGGCGAGTACGTTATCAATGAAAATAAAATAAATATTTGACCCTCTGTGTTATTAATTGTTGTTATAAATAGAATATTATGTTCAGATAACAACAACCGCCTTTTGTTCGATCAAAATTTTCCGAAGTTTATTATTGTGGGACAAACCGTTGATTGTAATGTAAATAGATATTGAAATGGAACATAAGGTGCTAAGGTGTTTTTTTTTGGAAAGTGCATTTATTTTGATTAGTTAAGTATTTACTGAATGCTTATTAGAAGACAAATGTTAGGGACTTTTTTGATGGCACGACGCAATTTGTATTGAGTGGATATCAAACCGATATCAAACCTATTACTCAGCTTAGTCCTTCAATGAGAAGAACGGTGTTGGGATCTAACTCTCCATGTGCTAGATATTGTAGGGTTTTGAATATTTGAATAGCTGTAGTAATATGGTTGATTTTCAATTTGTTTCTCTCAATAAGCAAAAATTTTAATTTCTGAACTGTTTAACAGATTTGTTGTAAATGGTTTTGGACTGTGTGTACGTAACTTTTTGAGGAAATTATGATTTTAATATTTCGCATATGTAACTATTATAGAGCTATATTACTAAGTTTACTTTTAGAATTTTAGTTAGCTTATAGCTAACATAATTACTATTGTGTTTTGTTTATGCGGTGTTTACCCTTATGTAATTCTTGCCCTGTGTAGAGTTTATACACATGTTTTATTTTTGTTTGTAGATTTGTGTAAACAATTGTTGGTAATACCTAAAGAATAAAATAAATATCGCGCACGTATTTTTTAAGAAAATTGCAAGTGCAAATCGGTCAAATTGCATCGCAATGCATCCTTTTGGATGTACTCACAATTCCACTTAGTAAAAATAGCATATCGATGTGATATAAATCGCTGAATAGTCGCTTACTTGTTAGTCAGGACATTTATTTGAGCTAAGCGACAGTGTAGTTAAAATTGGAGTTTATCTCAGATCCCTCTGGTGTTGCCAACGAAACTAATGCCACCTCCGGGTTTTAAATTAAATTAATTGCTAGATTAGGCGTCTGGGTACCTTAATTTAATTAAACGGACTGCGTATACGCTAGTTTACTGTTTGACTGTGTTTTAATTACGTGCGACATCACCTCATAAATTCATTCCTTAATTGAGGTCAGAAAATTTATTGACTTTCAAAATAGCACTTGTACACTCAATTAAACCGTAGGTACTATGAACAAATAATAATCATTAAATTAAATCAAACATGTTTATAGCCTAGCATTTGTAAACAGTTCGGAAACTACTTTCTCGTAAATATATGTATGAATGTACTAGTAAGGAAATCTGCCAACATACTTAATTATTATGCAGTCTACACATCATTATTCAAATAGTTATTATTTATTGAAATATATGGGTGATTCACTATGCTGGTCTTTTCCCAATTACATTTAGGCATTATAGCTACCATATATCCAAAGCTTGGACAGAATCAAGTAAAACATCCATGAATCCGAAATCAATGGCTGTTTCATGGCTAAATACCACTTACTATATTACTCGCCACGGAACTCGCATATTTTTACTTTGTAGCTGAATTACTGACAGATGAATTGTCTAGTCTAGTCGCCTAGAAAACATCGAAGGGCTATCGAAAACATTCGAACAATGCCAACTGCGTATAACATTATCATACGGTACATATAATAATTAAACATCTTATGATACGAGTATGGCTCTTAATATGTGCGGACATAGCCAACATTTGTGGCACAATTCTCTAGGATATTATTGAACGTAGGTCATAGTTTGTTTACATAGTTTATATGCGCAGATTGCAACGTGGTTTCAGATTCTTGATAGCAGGAGTCATGTTTTTGACCTAGGCAAGTGCGATGTTACCAAGGCCGATAAACATCTCGTTCAAAAGGACTATGAGTAAACTTATTGGTTGACGGAAAGTTGAAAGGAAAGCGACCAAGGGGAAGTAGACCCATATGATTTTCAGATCAAGAAAAGCAACACATGGAGCAAAGATCTACGACGCACTACAACAAGTCAAAGGTCGCTCAAAGGTGCGCTCAGCAGACAAAAGACAGAGTACAATAATGAAGCTACTGATACATTAAGAATAGAAGCAAATCTAGAAACAACGGCTAGACTAGTATGCAATGCAAGTCACCAATTAGGAACAGTAAACAAGACAAAGGGAAGAAATGACATGACTAGTAGGAATTAATGATTGGAAATTGAAATAGATGAATGTTTGCGTCAACAGAGTAATTGTTATTGGAAAGGAACGTATGTAGATGTTTATTGGCGTTGCAGCGTCTAGTAAATATTTGTTTAGCTGCATCTATGATATGACAGTAATAGAACAACAAATAGTCGTTAAATTAAAATGTATATATATGCTCTTGTTATCGAAATTGCCCCCAGGGTAAATAAAGTGTCGATTTTCGTAGGGTGGTTGGTTATGGATACAGACAAGTGTCAGAAAACCAAGCTAATATGATGTATAAAGCTGATGCTTACAACGTTACCACTGCTGGGATATAGGCCTCGTCTCTGAGAGAGGGAGGTCATAATCCACCACGCGGACCCTGTGCAGGTGGTGTAAATCAGGTCAGACTGTCAACTGATATAGGCTGATGATGACTAGAACTGTGACTATACACAAAACATAACGTAGTTACAGCATAGCCGTGAATACCAATTAAAATGATTCATCAGAGCTAAATTAAACGTGTCAATCAAATTAAACTAAACTTTCCATCTTGCACAACAAATAATCATCTTTGTTGTTTCCTAAATCAAAAGAAATGATACATCTCTCCGAATAAATATTACAACATGGAATTTCTAGAGTTTTGACATATTCAAGTGTTTACTACAAGCCGGCTCGCTCTAATGTTGAGGTGACCTTCAAGTCAAGTACCAACATGATTTGTTCACGTCCAATTTATCACAAACGTGCGTAAATATAGATAAAGTGCAGTGACACCTAATGGTTTCCTGTAACACGTCGTTAAGATATTTACTTAATATTAGAAAGTAGATAGTCGTCAGTACAGTGTTCTTAATTGTGTAGGAGGATATTATTACTCTTTTGAAATCATGGTTATTCTTTTGTGATAATGGGTATTTTTCTATTAAATTTCTCAATAGCAATTGAAGTTTGGAAGTTGGTGGTGTGGTACCTCGTGCTTCAAAAGCAAGGAAAGCCGTTGGTCCTACATCAGATCTCTCAGAGATTGCAACTGTGTACTATAATATCTCGTACTTAGCTAATCTCCCTTGAGAATTTTCACTGTGGGCAAAATTCAGTCGGGAAGATCGTTTTTAGGGTTCCGTTCCGAAGGGTCCAAACGGAACCCTATTTCTGTCACTCACGTGTCCGTCTGTCCGTCGTCTGTCACACGGGTATTATGGCAAAACGGTTCGAAAAAAATATTTATTTTAATTTTTAAGGATCATACAGATAAAGTGAAAAGCGTGAAAAAAAAATTATCTACTCCATCGCGTGGGATATCGTTGTTTAAGCTCGTTGTTTTTTGTTTTCAAAGGAATGAGAAGCCACTAAAGTCAGCTTTTTTTTTACAAAATTTTGTACCAAAGATTTTTTTAATTTCCCTTTGACCTATTGAACTTGAATTTTGGTGATAATGTTTGTTATGCCGTATATTTTACTAACAAACACCAATATATTGATAAATCAGATTTTTTCTTTGAACTTCCCTCAATTTTCCTACTTAATTTTGCGGTTTGTTACGGAATCCTAAAAGTGCGAAGTCCGACACGCACTTGGCCATTTTTTTATATTAGCAGGGGTGATTTTGTTTTCTCTTACAAATTCACTTACATTCTCTTAGATTTTGTAGTGACCTTCAGTTTGTTGTTATTGATGTCCACTACAATTAACATGTTGTTGTTTGGTTAAACTAAGGCTTTGATCAATGTTTTCGAGAGTTTCATATTTGAGCTTCCGATTACACACATCAATGTTGCCAGTCTCAAATTTTTCTTTAATTTGTTAGGTGAAATAGATTTCAGGGTTGAACCTGTCAAAGTGTTATATTACTCCATTAATTTCGAGGTTTCCGTTGTTTTGTGCCAGAATCTGTTCCTTTCTGAAGATTTAAGGGAAAAAACTTCAATGTCTTTATTTTTATTACCTGGTGCAATATTTTATGTTTCTTTGACTGTGTCAACATTTGTATAGCTGAGAATGTCAAGTTATTAAATTTGTGGATTTCAGCTGTCATATTATTTTGGTTCCATTTATTTGCAATTAATGTTAATAGGCTGATACGAATCAAATGCCAATTGTCATTCAGCATTAATATCAAATCTAAGACGACAGACGGTTATACAATAAAATTAGCAGTAAGATGACTTATCCAAGCAATCTATCACGCCATTCACTATTGCACTAGGTAAGCCTTGGTGCGATGCAATATTTGGCGTCTACAAACTCACTTGAATGCCGACAGACATTCCAATATCACACTTTGTCTGCAAGGCTATACCGACAAAATGGGACTGTAACATCTTTTCTATATAAATGTTGATGTATGGAAGGAGAGAAGGCCGAAGAAGAATTTGATGGATTGGGAGAAGAAAGACATAAAACAAAAGAGAATAAATGATAGTGTGACGGTTCACAGGAAAGAATGAATGAAACAAATGTGTTACCGACCTGGTGATGTGTTAGTAACATGAGATACGGGTTGTAGGGTGATTTCTCACTGTAAGTGGAGCATTGGTATATATGTCGCAGGGATATGATGAACACAGGGAATTGATCAAATCTCTAAGCGAATCTCCGTGATTTGATCAAATCACGGAGGATGTTAAAATAATAACACGTTTTTATCATTGCCCTAAACAAATCTGGTGATTTGACAAATCCCAATAAAGAAATCTAGTGATTTGAACAAATCTCAAAATTGGTTCAGTGAAATGACAAAAATAACTTTTCTGTAGTAATTTAAAGGTTTATTTTGTACTTTATTTTGTAACCCACTGTTTTCATCATATCCCTGCGACATATAAGAATCAGTCCAAGAGCGAGCGAAGCGAGCTCGGGAACTTAGGGCACCCCGACACGGACAGGTTAGGTTCGAACGAGATGACGGGAGCTGAAGTGAGCGAGCAAAGCGAGCGAACGCAGCTCCCGTCATCTCGTTCGTGTTAGGTTACTTTTGACCCTGCAGACAGAAATAGGAGCCCCGCGCAGCGGGGCTACGTCGTTTGTTCAAATCACTAGATTTCTTTATTGGGATTTGTCAAATCACCAGATTTGTTTAGGGAAATGATAAAAACGTGTTGTAATTTTAACATCCTCCGTGATTTGATGAAATCGCTTAGAGATTTGATCAATTCCCTGTTCTCATCATATACCTGCGACATATACACCAGCTAGGGAAATCGGATTATTAACCGCAATATGTTGTTTTGTTGTTGTTACCATAACTATGCGGTATTTCCCGACCATTTGACGTAATATATTCTATATTTCTCTAGGAGAAATATAGGACACCGCTATAATATAATCACCGCATGAATCATATATGCCAAAATTGGACAAGAGCAATGAGGAAGATGACAGAAAATAATGTTACAGCCAATGTTTATTTACGATGCATCAATTCCTGGATGTCAAAACCACCAAATTATTTCCTTAATGACGATGCCATCAGGAAATCGGTGAAGCAAGACCTTGGGGCGGTGGCAGACGAAACTGCGACCGATAGGGGGCGACGACCCCGATGAACTGATATGCAATAATGTTCTAATACTTAACTGTTATGATCGCCTGGTGTATCGTAATGCAAGAAGTGTTACTACAGATAGCGGTAATGTTTTGATTAATACTATATTAAACAAGCGATTGAAAAAGGATATTTGTCACGTATTTCATATACTTACTCTTTGTATAGAATTCTGATTATACTTTTAATTTGTTTCATATAAGTAACACACACTTATAAGGTATTTTTGTATTGAACAATAACAAATCCTGCCGTAAGAGCAGGGTTTTGTTATTCATAGCATAATATCTAGGGCAAAATATTTTATTCATCCGATATTACTTCGCAGCCGTACCCTCTTCAAGCCAGCGAATTGAATTTTTTCGACATGATACAGTATTTCATCTACATATTTTTCTTCTTTTGCGACATATATCAGTGCTCCAGTCAAATCATAAGTAATATCGTGCGACACATGCGATATTATCTGAATATTGTGGTATTCTGATGAACTTTGGGTAGATAAATATTATTTTCCTAAGGTCAAGGTCTTATTTAGTCTATCTTTGGAGAATGTAAAAGCGTAAAGACACAATTCAGCAATCGACTAGAATCCTCCAATTGAAATAAGTCAGATCGAAAACTGTAAATGTTCTATTGGAAAAGTAACTCATGATTAAAAAACGTAATGCTATTCATTAGCTATTTGTGAAAACTTGTAATTGGCCATATTATTGTTGTTAACGAAATTATTGTGTCTGTCTAGCTGTAAGTTTTCCGAAAATAATAAAATAAAATAAATAAATAAAATAATGAACCAGACCCGAAACAATGATGAATGATGTTGTACAATGATCTGTATGCTATAGCATACAGATCATTGTTTCGGGTCTGGATATTTTTGCATGTCAGAATTTACATTATAGCACAAAATAGTAAGTATACAGAAGGGCCACTCCCGCCGTTTAGAAAATTGACAGCTAAACTTGACAGATTCACTAGGGTTGCTACTATATTGATTCCAAATTAAAAAATGAGTATGTTGTATAAGTTACAAACATAAATACATCGATCGTCTAAACATACATCATATCATGCTTACATGCCAAGACAGGGCATCAAATATCCATTTAATATCACGAAACATTTAATATTACGCCACATACGATGAATATTGGAGAGTAAAAAGACGTAGTAATAGTGTTATAATGATCACACTTAAAAAAATAAATTGTAAAACCTCCAAGCTCGACAAAAATATAAATGTGAAAAAACAGGTACCTAATAAAATCAAAAAACCAAAGATGATCTTAAACAAGAAGAAAATTATGCTGTGCAGTCGGAGGAAACATATTTGTAAGCTGTATGACTTGAACCTTATTATTATGACAAGTTCCCAATTTCATCTATGGGCTTAAAATAATTTATTATAATCCTAGATAATGAATTTCTAATTTGTCATCTTGAAATATTAATGACCTTTATAACTTAAAAATAATTGAAAGAAAGAATTGAAAACAAAAAAGTAAATTCGGTCTGTAACAAATAATAAAGGTAACCCATCCAATGCAACCAACCTCGTTACAGTACATAATGTATGAATGACGTGACAAACGCCTGCACAAAGCAATCATGACAGGTTGTCGGATGAGCTTCTAAAAATTTATAAAAAACCTGATAGGGTCCCGCTGTGCATACAGGAGTTGCTTAAGAACGCTTCAACTTATATATATTTGTATAGATACATATTGGAAACTGTAAATGAGATTTAAATGGTTCTGTTTCTTGTTCCTATGCACCTATGTATATATAAATTATAGATATTACCGTTTTATATTTATTAACGAAGTTTGTATATTTAAAAATATAGCAATATGATGTGATGTGTGATAAAAAAATAAACACTATAGATGATGTCATGAAATGGAAAATAATGGAAATGACGCATCCTGGGATTGATTGACATTGACATATAATTTAAATGACGTTTGCCCTGGAGATGGAATTGAAAAATAATTGGATTTGTAAAAAAACAAGATTAACTACTAATCTAAGACTAACATAAAATGACTACAACATGATTTAAGAAAAACGAAAGACATGATTTTTAAACATATTACGTAAGAAAAAAATACAAAAGACTATAGCCTGCCCGATGGGCGAAAAAAAAAAAAAAAAAAAGCAATCATGACAGCCGCGACTAAGCTCGGTCCAATATTGCCCAATATTCCCTGTAAAACCGAAATGTCAAAGTGAGAGTGGCATCTCTGTCTGCGGCCCGCCGCCGCTTACGTACTTTGTGATTATAGCAAAACAGTAATGGCTTGAGGAATTCGTATTGTAGAACGAATTATAAACACAAGTCCGAGTACTATGGCACCATATTTTTTCGACATGAGCCAAATTTTCATCTACATATTTTTGTTCTTTTGCGACATAATTATATCAATGAATTTTTTTTTTTTTTTTTTTTTTATTTTTTATTTTTTTTTTATTTTTTTTTTTTAAAAACGTTGAATATATATAGAATATATATAGTACCTAATTGAATATATATAGTACCCACTAATTTGTGACAGCGCGAATGCGCAAAGGTCGCTCAAAGGTCCTCAAACACGTGTCCAGTTATTTATAACAGACATACAAATATGTTCCTATTTTCTTAACAAATATAGCTTTTATATTAGTGTTAACGCGCATTATATCAAACAATACCTATTTGTACTACTATCAATATGCTATGCAATAAGGAAATGTAAAGTTACCACACAGAACTGATAAGATAAGTCTGGACAAGTACTACAAGGAGGTTTAGTGGCATTCTTATTAGATTAGGCAGTTTGCTCTATTTCTGGCCAATTAAACTAAAATTTAAGTCTATGCTACAACGGCGTAAATACCCTTTTAATTGAAACAATTGTATGGATAAATACGAGTATATTACAAGCCCCAGGACAATTTCTATGAAAAATTGTCGTCGCATCGTTTTCGAATTTTTCGCATCGTATTCGGCTGCAGAAGTCTTGACCTTCCTAACAATCTTTATCATATTCAGAGTCGGTCTCTTTTCGGAATCTTTATCATATTCACCTTCAGTTCCAGATGCATAGTTATGACTTGACTAGATAGTCAAGTACGGAACTTAAAGAAGTTTCATCTCTTTTAAGTATACGTACTTTATAGAAAAAGAAAACTTAGCGAAATCTGCTTGTGCTGGTACGGTCATGTGATGAGGCGAGAGTATGACCATATGGCTAAAAAAGTTATGAACATAGAAGACGGAAAAAGAGGCCGTGGACGACCACCAATGACCTGGTTACGACCATAAAAAAATACATAATAGTGAGCAACAACACAGAAGAGGCAACGCAGAACCGTACGGTGGACGGGTGGACCGCAGCAGTACCAGGAGGAGCCCAAATAAATTGCGATAATAGCCAGGAGAAAGAAGAAGAAGATATACACATACTTATAGCTCCCAAACTAGGTATGGGAAGGGTAAACTAGGGTAGTTCATCTAGGTAGAAAGTTGTCTAGGATCAATTATAGTTTATTCAAGACACCCACACAAGAAATACTACGACTATTTTATTAAACTGGAAATAATCTCACATTGAGATTATTTCCAGTTTAACAAATTCAAGAAAATGCTTTTTATAGGAGATAAATTTTATTCTCCCCTTCGCAACTTATCATGCGTGTTTTTATATGAGTACACTTTTTATCTGTAGCAATAAAAGCTGACTTTGAAATTGAAAGGGTCATTGCAATGCCCTTTGCAGTCGATATTGGCATTGAACCTGTTTTAACCTCGTAAGAGTTATAGTACAGTGTAGTTGCTGTTATGTACAAGTTTGTTTTATAATATGACCATTTAAATAATAAATAATGGTAATGCAGATGTGGTAGATTATATACAAATAAATGTAGCACACAATTTAATGGCCTCGAGTGGTTCCGATTCAATGTATCCCACGTGGCTTGCTGGCCACTAGAGTCTTTGAGTTGTTGTGTACTTACTGATAATTTGATTGTTCAACTATAAACCCAAAGCCGTTATTAGTGATTCTATTAAATCAAGCTGTCAAAATATATTCACCTCAGAATTTGTCCTATCATCGTCTTTCTCTTCTTCCGACCCTTTCTTTCTCTGCCAGTTAGTAAAATACCCCAATAACTTCCTGCACCTACTTTTGTTTAGACGGTACGCGACAGAATTAGCGTCTACGTCATATTTTTTGTTGTTTATTAGCGTTATTGCATCTAACGTACTTTGTGCACCCAGATTGATATACACAATTTTATTATAATCAATACATAATTCCGTCTCAATAATAAACTCACTGGGAGGCAAAACAAATAGGTCACGTCTCGATAACCTTATGTTTCCCAGAGAAGCAAGGTCCGTGTCACAAAAATAGATAAATCGATACCAGCAGATAGTTACTAACGTATGTAATATTATGATGAATATAAGCGTAAACATAAACATAGAGTGGGCGGAACTATTACGTGACGTGTTACGTCACAACCCTGATAGAATGATAGTAGATAGTAACCCCGAAAGTAAAAATCAACCTAAAGAAGAAACATATAAAGTAGGCATTGCTATGGAAGAAGTAGAGGTGACAAAACGGTGAATAGTGCCAGAGATTCCCACGTGTGCTTATATGTATAGTATGTCGATACTAGGAATGCATCGAATGAACCGCGATAACGATTATGCAATTCGACTATAGCATTGTTGGATAGCTAGATGTGACGGTGGTCTATAAATATATAATGTACTTTTTAATGCAATGTGAGATGTGAGGATGATGGCTGAGTTTTACAAGTGGACGTGGTAGGCCAAATCCGAAACTATGAGTAATAGCGACAAACACTCAAAGGAGTCATGAGGCCAATTTTGATGAAAACTAAAACTGCAACATTGGATTTTTGGAAAATCAATATTCCTAGCCAGAAATCGAACCCGTTGATATTGAAAAAAATAACACATGCTGTACTATTATAACATTTGATAGTGTCGCTAATACGGATGAAATTCTAGCACGTAATGTCACACATGTACCTCCAAATATGCAAAGAGCTAATGCTTTTTTTTTGCTTTGGTCGGTAGTATATATTTGTAACTAGCATAATTTAAGTAAGTTCTACTAAACTATCGTTAAGGGTTTAGTTTTAAGCAAAATTTATGTATGTATAGGTATATCGTTTTCTGTGATAAATAACAGTTTATTTTTTTCTCTCTATAAACATATTATGTTAATAAGATAGTCTTAGAACATATAAAATATTAAACCAACCACAAGAACGATGATGGTGGTCTTAGTACCTACTGTAATTGACAATTTCCCTCCTTATTTAGAAGCATGAATGTAGAATCAAAAAGCAACGTATTGCGCAGGATTTGTTGCTTCATCTAGGATTTCATTGCGATGGGCTGTTGATGATGTCACTTGACGAAATAAGATGACTTCACGAATCGACTATGTGCTATACACAAAAAGTGTATTGACTGCTGCATCAGGATCAAGTATCGCTTTGCTAGAAATGTTTTGTGTAATGCATTTTAGAAGCCTTGAACCCGATATGATTTCTTGTAGACATAAAAGAACAATTTGCATCGCCTATTTAACTAAGGAGGTGAGATTTTTAATACAATTAGTGCCCATTTTCAATACTATAAAGATCTCTCGAGCAAAATTTAATGTTTCTAAATTCAGAGGCGCAGACTGTGCATTGTCTGTTAGTAAATGAATTTCAAAAAAAAAAAAAAAAAGAAACAAAGAAAAAAAAAATGTAACTATATGTGTGGTGTGCTGTTGAAGTCATTAAAAATACAGAACGCAAATAAGCAGCAACATCTTCAATGCAACCATGAACTGCTGCAGTGCAGCTGTATATTTTAAAGTTCGTAATAGGACCGGTCAACAGAGCAATATGCTGCGACAATACTGACGCTACAAAGAATTCAAGTGACGCTACCGGCGCGCAGCCTATCATAATCACTTGTTTTCAATATGTAAATTGGTGTAGAGTGCAATCATGCTTATAATAAACTATTATCATTTCAGAAGAATCTGTCTATCATCATGGGAAGGACTTGGCATAAGATCCGTCTACGATTCTACGTTGCCGTTGTTAGTACATTATGAGTACAAGACACATATAGACATTAGAGAGTATTTTAATATACTTTTTATAATGATGAGCTATATCATGCGTTGTTGATAGTGATTGTGAGACTGGTGTGAGATAGAAATAGTGGTTTTGATACTTTGTAAACTGGTGGTCGCATGGTTGTTGATGAATGAAATATTATATGCGAAGTGGGTGATACGGTTCTGTGAATCATATTCAAAATATATGACGCCTAACATCATAACATCGGAACACGTGGCTAACTAATAACAGCCGTCGATCTGCAAGGCTTAGGCGAGGTCGGTCCATGGATGGGTAATCCATATTTATACCGAGACTGTTCCATGCCTAAGATAGCACTTTCAGCGGTTGGTCTCGGCGGTCAATTGTGGATCATTGACTGTCGTTATATTGCATTAGTCAGTTACTGGGTTGTCTAGGTCAAATTTCTTAGATTTCTGATATACTGGAACAACGTATACTTCACCGCCTTTTAGGGTTCCGTAGCCAAATGGCAAAAAACGGAACCCTTATAGATTCGTCATGTCTGTCTGTCTATCTGTCCGTCCGTAAGTAAAAGCCATTTTTTTCCGAAACCTTAAGAACTATGCTGTTGAAACTTGGTAAGTAGATGTATTCTGTGAACCGCATTAAGATTTCCACCTAAAAATAGAAAAAAAACAATAAATTTTGGGGATTCCCACACTTGAAACTGAAACTAAAATATATTTTTTGGATAGGATGTGGGGTATCTATGGATAGGTCTTCAAAAATTATATTGAGGTTTCTAGTTTTTTTTTTTTTTCTAAACTGAATAGTTTGCGCGAGAGACACTTCCAAAGTGGTAAAATGTGTGTGTGTCCCCCTGTAACTTCTAAAATAAGAGAATGATAAAACTAAAAAAAATATATATGATGTACATTACCACGTAAACTTCCACCGAAAATTGGTTTGAACGAAATCTAGTTTGTAGTTTTTTTTTAATACGTCATAAATCGTAAACCGCAATTTACCAAGTACGGAACCCTTCGTCCGCGAGTCCGACTCGCACTTGGCCGTTTTTTAAATGTCGAATTGCAATTACACATAGTGTTGGTAAGGTCGTCAGAACCGGATCTCTTAATCAGTTTTACCTTAATGGAAACTACAATCAATGACGTAACATTAGAGATTGGAGGTTTAATAGGAAACTAAAAAAACCCCGGATATCTTCAAACATAGGATAGCAATAACATTATTGATTATCTATTACATCGTTCTAATTATCTTCATCACAAATCATACTGTATTATTAATATTTAAAATTGGCATTTGAATCATTCAGATTTAGCTATAATTAGGCATTTTCATACTTATCAAGGAAATAATACGGAAATGTATTGTTTATTTCAAAATGTTGGAAATTGAGGTTAAACTACGATTGCATGACAAACACTAATCATAGTTGGAACGACAAAATCAAAAGTTTTAATGTGTTTGCGTGTAAGCCAAGAAGTGGTTTTAAAAGGGTGATTTTTGAAGGAAATTGGGTGTTGAGGTGTTAAGCTTGTGGTGTAGTTAAGGCAGAATACCATTACACGAAATCCTACTAATATTATATGTGAGAGCTTGTAAGAATGTATGTTACTCTTCCATGAAAATTGACAATAATTTAGCTAACACATCAAAATAACACATAAGCTATAATCTATAAAAATATTGGTGGAAGAACAAATTCTATGCAAGCGAAGCCGCGGGCAGCAGCAGTTGCAAATATAAGCATGTGTCTTACTGCCATCAAATAACCTAAGACCTAAATAGGCTAAACAAACATTGGTCTATCCCAGGGGTCACCAATTATTTTTATTTGGCGACCGTTTTTTTAAATCATGTGGCCGCTGAGTTACGGACCTCGGCGGTTGAAAGTCACTTATTAAATTACGTACTCAACTAACACAAGTACATTATATTGTACTGTTGGACCCTATCCACACAAAATAGGTCGGCGGTCCAGATCCGGCCGCGGACCGCCATTTGGTGACCCTTCTGTCCAGTGAATTAAAAGAACAAAATATTGTTAGTTTAGAATCGTGACAGACCTAACGGCTAGCAAAGAACGCTGCGCGCTGTTGTAAAATAAAAAAGTTGCCACCGCATTTAACGCACCATTTTCCTTATAAAGGACATTGACGGCTAAGATAAGGTAAGGCTTGCTATATTACTTAAAAACAGCAACAACTCTTGTGAATTGATATCAATATAAAACATCAAAATTACCATTATGTCGATGTAAGCTAAGCCTTTGAAGAATTTATTAGGAATGACGTAGAGACTTATATCAAAGTACCTAAAATTTAATAGGAGAACTTGTCTAGATACTTACACCAAAGTACCTAAAAGTAAGCTAAGACTTGTTATAATACTTGAAAACATACACAATACATAAAATTAAATACCCGGCAAAAAATAAAACAAACTCGGCACTAAACCAAAACAAAAGTTAATATGAGGAGTGCAGAAAGAAATTAGAAACTCCAAACTTGCTGAACGGTTCTTTAGAAATTCTACAGACAAAATGAAGTAAAGTAGAAATTAATCTCCACCGCAATGAAGTTAGAAGAGACAAGGTAATTGCAGTATAATTATTACAGCTAAATGAGGTAAAATTGCATCAAAAACACTTCAATTGAAGAAAATAATGAAGTAACAGCGAATAAATTGCTTAATGAAACAATCAATGCTAAGAGTGTTAACAAAGGTCTGATAAGGCAGATTGTAACGGACAATGATAAGCATAAGAGTGATAAGATAAACTCTGGGTAGAAGTTGTACTGGCCAATGCTATATTCTGTTTTTAATTTGGGTATTTCCCAAGTTATCGCAATGTTTTGAATATTTGAAGCCCTACGGGTCAAGGAGGGCTGATAATTTGGGTTTTTTTTAATTAAAATGTATACACAGTTTATTGAGGTAAACTTTTACAACATATTTATATATAACTAGCTGACCCGGCAAACTTTGTTTTGCCATAAAAACACCAAACATTTATCTACCCTACCTTACACCACCCTACCCTACGCTACACTACCCTACTCTATCCTACACTACCCTACCCTATCCTACACTACCTTACCCTACCCTGCCCTACACTACCCTACCCTACCCTACACTATCCTACCCTACAAAATAAAAAAAGCGTAAAAACCATCTTTGAACTTCAAGAAACATTTAAAAAAAAGAATTGGCCAAATTGGTCCAGGCGTTTTTGAGTTATGCGCTTACCAACACATTTTGCGATTCATTTTTATATTATAGATTGTCCATTTAATTTCACCTTTGCAACTTATAATAAATCAATTTGATCCCCATAAAGTAAGATGGGGCTCTCAATCTCCAAAACCTTTAACTGGAGGTCCCATATCTTCTTAAGTTGCTATTCTCAATTGTTCAATAAATGTAGAACAACAAACAAAACAATTTCAAACCAAACAAATTTAATCTTTCGCCGTTCCATCTATTCTCGTAAATTCAACCATTTACGGGTTCCACACACAATTTCCTGCAGTAAAGTACAAATCAATGTTTTCTTTGCTCGCATTTTCTGTTTTCCTGAACGCTTTTATAAAATCATGGTTTTATAAGAAGGAAAGAATTCTTTGAAGTCCTTGCTTGTAAAGACTTCAAAGCACAAAGTTTTATAATAAATGCTTTGAAAAGATTCTAGGAAAAGGTGTTTCAATAAAATATTTGAATTACCTAAACAATTAGCTTAAACGTATATGGAATAGCAACGAATATTATGTCCAAGTATTGTGTCTTAATTCTGTCTATGTACGAAGGGGGTTCCAGTAGGGAGCTCCCTATATTTATGTCTGCGGTGGTTTCACTAATTGATGTCACAGTATGATTTGTTTTGTCTTCTACCACGTCACTCGACAACAAAAGGATAGTTATGTAATCATCATCATCCTGTCCTTGTCCCAACACGTTTTCTTATTCACACCGTCTGTCAACTGCACACGCTATCACTGACTCCCTTTTCTTTTATAACAGGTTAGTTAGTTAATGATGATTCAATAACTTCCTATTCATACACTTCTTTTTTAACATTATAAATTCTTATTTCCTTTTGTTCACCATAATTATTGCTGTCAAAATTTTCATTTATCACTTTCTTAGTCACCTTTCACATGCATTTCAGTCCACCTGCTAAAACCCTATATTTCTCAGTGATGATGCAACACCCTACGACCTTCACCGTGTCTAATCGGCTATCGGACTGAATCCTTGAAAAACAAATACCGCAGTGGAAAAAATACTGTTTTATCGTGATCGTTTTACAATATGCTTGTGTGTGGCAATTTCTTTCACGTGATTATAACTTTATAAAGATAGCTGTTTTGATATAGAATATAACAAAAGTCTCAATTATAAACTTTCACATACGGGTTTTAATGGTTTCGGCAGATTATTTTCCTAATTCCGCGTGTTTGTCTTTATTTTAATTATTTCCTAAATATTTTTTCAGATTGTGTATAGAAATATTTTATCAGATGCATTTACTTAGGAAAAGAATACACGCGGAATTTTATTTTCAGTAATGGAGATAAGCTTAAGTTAAGAAAATTTGTATGTCACGATTTCTGAATGTAGACGTCTTTCGGTGTAGTTAAACATTAGATTAAAGATAATGTAAACTACATCAGCGAATTATTTTTCAATAGTCACCCTGATTGGTAATATAAGTATTACATCGCAAAGGATAAAGCCCTGATGGTTAAGGAAACTTCTATAAATTTCCAAAATTATATTTTACACCACTTTCGATTTTTAACAGATCTACGAAATCAAAGCTTTTAATCTTGATATCAAACTGTACTTACATTTGGAAGGGAGAACTTCAATAACACCCGATTTACCGATCACACTAGACTGCAGAAATGAAAATCCGCAATATTGGGAAAATAGAATCAGATTCATATATTGTCAACATGATTTTCGTTGCTTGCATTTGATAAAATTGTTTAAACCAAATACGATTATTAGTTTCGAGATATGAGATGATATTGGAAATTTTAATTCAGACAACAAAACGAGTCTTTGGCATTTCCTTGATCATTACTTCAGATAAGTCAATATCTTTGCCTAGTTTACACGTTTTAATCTACAGCCACACGTGCCTTGTCTTAGCCGTTTCAGAAATCTAATCTGTTAATTAATCATTAACCATGATAAAGTGGGTTTACTTTACCACTGAACCGGTTTGGAAATTCATTTATTGTCACATAAGTATTGTAGATAAGGATAGTATTCTTCTTTTTATTCTGAGAATCAAAGTCAAGATCTTCGCCGTCTTTTCGAGTTGATGGAAAGCTCTTAAGATATTTCGGGACCAGTAGGCAGCCACACCAATAACAGCGTCAGTGGCGTTCATTAGATCCTCCAAAGTGCAAGTGTGAGGGCACTTGGGATACTAAAGCATGTGTGTCATATTCTGCACAGGGGCACGTCAACTCAAGATCAATTCTGTCTGTCTGTACTAGTATTTTCTAACTACGTACTTCAGGGGGTTTTACATAAAATGACACTTCTATGATTACTGGTGGTATATTCAAATGTGTGAGGCTTTAGATAAACTAGGAATGTGAAGCTTCTGCTAGATTAGTTATCTATGAACATTATCTTGAAAACAATAGGCCGATATCATAAATTTTGCCGTCTTGGTGTACGATAAGGAATTTCTTTAAATTGTTATATTGGAATAAATGAGTTATTAAGTTGATTAGTTTATTTGTCTGTATTCTGGAAACAGAGAGCAGAAATGGGAGAGGAAGATTTTTACCCTGCACTTGGAAAGTATACCTATAGGCTAGAGAGATAGACAGATTTCAGGTCTGCATACCTAAGTGATTGGGATTATAAAATACTATACCACAATGTTTTTTGCAACATTTATAACTAGGTAACAGCTCAGAGGAAAATGTAGAACAGTTCTCAAAACGATTTGCATATAACAAGACCAATACTTAAAATGTAACACTAATGTCAGAAATACCTTTCATTAAAATGTAATAATCGATTCTAGATACAGTTCTAAAGCCTAACTACATTGTATGACCGAACAAATAAGATAACATCAGGGATATAGAACATGGATGACAAAACCAACAACAAAATTAAACTTTGTCCATGCGAAAACGCAAAGCTGTAATTACAGTTTCCAGGAATCCTGAAATTGCAAAAGCCGGTCTTCGGTGAAAACGCTGTTTCCCAGTAATTGGGTTGCAAAGGTCAGAGAGCAGCTTCCGATACAAAATCGATATTCACTCGAATAAGGTTACAATGACATTCTACTGAGTAATTTACTGCAGTATAACGGTTTGTGTATTTATTTGCCCAATAAAGAGTTCCTAAGGTTTTTGCGGCTGTTTGCTATTATGGCCTATAATGATCATAAGTAAGTACCTAGATAGATGATTTGTAGGAAAAAACCGGCCAAGTGCGAGTCGGACTCGCGCACGAAGGGTTCCGTACCATAATCGCAAAAAAACGGCTCAAAATCACGATTTCTGTATGGGAGCCCCACTTAAATATTTATTTTATTCTGTTTTTAGTATTTGTTGTTATAGCGGCAACAGAAATACATCATCTGTGAAAATGTCAACTGTCTAGCTATCACGGTTCATGAGATACAGCCTGGTGACAGACAGACAGACAGACAGACAGACAGACAGACAGACAGACAGACAGACAGACAGACGGACCGCGGAGTCTCAGTAATAGGGTCCCGTTTTTACCCTTTGGGTACGGAACCCTAAAAAGTAACTGTCTCTAGGTCATGAATTGCAGTGCCTATATGAAAGGCTTTGAATCGGTTGCGGTAAGCCCATGCAAATATAATTTGGCAAAGTGGGGGAATTATTAATCCATCGAATATCAGATGATTCGGATGCGAGTGCGGTGTCCCGGTACAGACTGGAGTGTCCCAACTGTCCATTCACTTGTACAATAGGTGATCTGGACAGCGCTTCTGACTATGGGTTCAAAAAACAATAAAAAAACTTCTACTGTAGAAACGAAAAAGAAAAAGTTACTGATATCCGCATCCGATTTAGTATGTTACCAGGCGATCAAAAATTATAAACAAGCGCTACCGCGGTTCAACTGGTAAGTATAATCAGTCATCTCGGCAGTCAAAACAAATTCACAAAAACACAGAAGTAAAAGCTAAGGAAACAGCAAAATATTTGTTGTTTGTTCTTCTCACTGAAATGCTTATTGAGGAAGGTCACATCACGGACAAAGAAGAATTAACGAGCGATGCATGCCGCCATGTTTGTTTTACTCGTACAAATAATTAAGCACGCTTGCATTGAGGATGTTTATCACAGCTCGCGTATATGCTGAATAGACTGCATTACCGCGTTTAGACCCAATTGGCTGATACAATGGTGCAATACGAAAATGTGTATGCTGATAGGCTAGCAGCACCACGAGCCAATCAAAACGTTGACACGATGAAGGACGATCACATTATCGCTTAAACGATGTGTGCTCACGCTTCACAAACCAACGCTAGACGAACACTCATGCGAAATCCTCATAATGGCTCAATCAATTTACATAAAAGCAGATCAGACTTGATCAGTATTCCGGTCATCAAAGGTGACGTCACTGTGAAAGCGGTTTTCTAAATCGCGGAATGTGAATTTGAATTCCGAATTCCGCAATCGTAGTGACCTTGGCGATGTTACGGGTCAGGGTTATTCGGAGTTTAAGTCTCGTGATTCCACGCCTATTAAGTGTAGCGAAGGTGTAATGGAAGGTGTTATGGTGACATATAAAGTAGAATAGGCAGACGTGGTTTTGTTCCAAGGTAACATTGAAACAAACCTAATGACAGCTTTCCGTCCCATATCTCATGAGAGATAAAAGTCATATAGAGAGTAGAAACTGTTTAAATTAGGATCTAGACTAGATATACTGGGACCGACATTATTGCTGAAGACGACCAGAAAGTGCTGATAGTCAGTAGGCGTCAGAAATAGTCATCCCAAAAATAATAATATCTGTAGTACTGCCTATATTCTAAGAATAATTGTTTCTTTCGAAATGACAGGCATGAAATTGCCATATATTCATGCGTATAGTGAACATTGTGTGAGTGATGTACTCGTAAGCAAACATGAAGGTGTAACCAAAGACAAGTGCTGACGTATGACGTACGTGTCCGATGGTTTGTTTATCCTGCATGTGAACGTCAAAGATTAGCACATGATTATCTAATAAGCAACCTTGTATTATAGAGCTAGGCCATGGGATGTATTTATAGTATTAGCAGAGATAGGATTACAAACAAAGCTTCTATTGTTTAGTAAGGAGTTGGCTCGATATATTCTCCGAGAATAATAAGGAGATTACTGAGTAGGGTTATAAATGCAAGCTATACAGTATTTTCACGTTTCACATCTTTATAAATTGATTCTCGTTATATACACGTGCACGTTTTAATATCAGATAACCATTCCACACTACAAAAGATGTTGCAAGAGCTCGCAGAAGGAAGTATTCAAGTGGGATTATCAATGAATAAAGAGAAGACCAAGGTAATGACAAACAGCATTGAAGAGACTATCAGTATCGAAGGAGAAAGTATAGATTATGTGAACTCATATATCTACCTGGGAGAACTTATTTCGTTTGACAAGCAAATGGAACAAGAGATAGAGAGACGCATAACTAGCGCATGGAACAGGTACTCAAAGAAATAATGAAAAATGAACAATATCCAATAATTTCGAAAAGGAAACTCTTTAATACATGTATTCTTCCATGTCTTACCTACGGCTGTGAAACATGGGCATTGACTCGTAAAGTTCTCCAAAAAATTACTTCTTGTCAAAGAGGCATGGAACGAAGCATTTTGAACTTTAAAAGAAAAGATAAAAAGAGAGCTAAAGATCTGAGGAAGATTACCAAAGTAAAAGATGCTACCTTCCACACAAAAAGTCTGAAATGGAGATGGGCTGGTCATATGCTCCGTGATAAAAACAACAAGTGGTCTAAGGCCTTAACGGAATGGCAAATCAGAGACGGATCAAAAAGAAGCAGAGGTAGACAACGCAAACGCTGGGACGATGACATAGTGGAGATAGCTGGTGCCCTGTGGGCCAGAGCTACACGAGACCGTGATAAGTGGAGGAGCCTGGGGGAGGCCTATGCGTCAAGGGACGCGCTGATGGACGAAGACGCCGAAGTGCAATAATTTTTTTATGTTAAGTTTCTATATTATATTGTAATTGTAGTTTAAGTTTATCAGTAAATAAAGGCTTTATTATTATTATTATATACACGTGCGTGTTTTGAGCATCACGTGCATTAGCCCATTTTCATCTTCGAGCCCTTGTAGTTTGTACCCCCGATACTTGGGGTCGGCACAGCATGTTTTTTTCTTCCAATCCCTTGTTAACCTTTCCCTGTTTTTAAGCACATTCATAAATCTAACTATATGATGCGAATGTACATAATTCGAGTGTCAAAAAAAGGAGTAAAAGGGAGAGAAATGCTCTTACTTTGAGTACAATGATTTTATTTCATCGCTACAAAAGGTTGAATATTGATTTCCAAAGCCAATATCATACGTGAATAAGTTATCAAAAAAATAATTAAGAAGAATATGACTTTTAATGAATCTTCGAATATAGAAGTTTATATATTTTTATATTTATATGTACTCGCCTCGATATCATAACTCATTGGTAAACATAAATATACGTATATACATATATTTAGATGCGTAGATAAAGTATATAATGATGATCTGCTTCGCTTCATTGAGTTTTGGTATTAGTATGCATTGATAGAGCGATTTCTAAGCGAATTGTTTGAGAAAATGCTTCAGCTATGGTATTTGGTATTGCTATGTTTATATCAACTGTAATCAATAAATGTATGTACCTACTGTGTTTTATAACGTGAATACTACTTCTGAGATTTTTACAAACGCATACCATCACACCCAAATTCCCTGAATGGTTGGTAGATTTCCCCAGTCGTCATTAAGTCCCTGTAATACAGTCATAAGTCCAGACTCCAGACTCAAGAGTTATTATCAAAAGATATTTTAATACCTACTTGATGTAATTATACTCTATAAATATTTGTATTTTCTTTTACAACGATGCGATGTGCGCAAGAGCACTTTTTTATTTTTAGATTTTATTTTACTGTTTATGAATAATTGTTCAGTAGTTACTACTTTTTATGTGTTTTGTACTATTTCATTATCCAACACGTGTAGTGATACCATTATGGCCGTTACTTTTTATATCTTTACGGCAGTTTAAGCCTTTTGACAGCTGCAGAAAGATAAAAATATTTGAAACAATGTGGTTGATACCGGTTTTTTAACGGTAAACATATTATTCGCATAAATAAGTTATCTAAACTTGACATTGTATTCAACTGCGATAGAACGAGATGATTGATTGTTTTTACCCGACTACAGCGAAACCAAAAGGAAGGTTATGATTTTAGCAGTCTATGTATGTAAGTATGTTTAAAAAAAAGCCGTAGTCCAGTCACAGTTTTTAATTAAACTTCTTGCTTGTTAACAATTGCAGCTTTTATCTAGGAGTTCATGGGCCTACGTTCGACTCCTAGATCAGGAAAAGTGTTTTTCCATCTGGAATTTCTCAGTAACAGCCCGAAGTCTGGACTTGTACCCAAAAATAGACCTGCCTCGTATTACCTGGATTTATACATAACTTGACATAGCCCGAAGAATTGCGAAACTTAAATGGCAGTGGGCAGGGCACGCAGAACGGATGGCCGATGGGGTCGAAAAGTTCTGAAATCGCGACCGCGAAGCGGAGGACGATGCGTCGGGAGGCCTTCCACTAGGTGGACTGATGGCCTGGTTAAGGTTGCGGGAAGGCGCTGGAAGCGAGACGAACGGGATTGGTCAATATAGCGACGCCTGGGGGAGGCCTATGTTCAGCAGTGGACGTCTCTCGGCTCGTTTCCGTAAGTGTGTCCGTGGCATCAACAGTGGCCCTATCAGAATATCAGCGCAGCGTTATTACCTTTTTTGGTTATCGCTGCACATGCTGAGATAGGAGCCTTTTTGGTCTCGCACGGGGTTTTTATTTTATTATTGTTTAATTTTATGCTTATTTCTCGTGTCTCCTGTGCGGGTCACAAATAAATAATTTTCTTTCTTTCTTTCTTTCAAATAATGATGATGCTACATAAATAATAATAATAATTGCGAAATGTGGACGTTCTGTAGATGCTCCGCTGCCAAACCCTTTGGGGTTTTAAGGTTACACTAGTCGAAAATTCTTCCATACAAACGTAGTCTAGAGATTACTCCACTGTTTGACGATGTACGTTCAAAATAAAAAATGATTTCAATTTGTCTCATCATTATCTAGTCATACAGGACTAGATAATGATGAGACAAATTGAAATCAAAAATGTTAAAAAATAATATATTTGAAAGTTATGAGCGTCGAAATTTCCATATTTCAACACTAATTTTAAAGCATCTTTTGGCGGAAATAAATACCATAAGAAGAAGGAAAATTGCAAAACGGCCTCATACAGGATACAGGGATAGATTAGTAATTCAACAATACAAATAATGTTATTTTATAAATATACATTTAGTTGTTTCTTCATGTTATCTAGACTCCAAAAGGTCTGATTATAAAATTTCACGCGCTCGTTTTCATCCTAAATCATCATCTATTTCGATACAAATTTGCAAAAGTGCTAATTCGTACGCGATAGCTTCTTACTGCTCATCGCAGCATCTATTTCTTTCATACGTGTTGTCGGATAAGATAGCATGCATTTTAATCCCGCGCACAAAATAGTTCGTGCCGTCGACCAGGGCAACCTTAAGGCGCGATATAACAAACATACTCAGTTATGGAGTTTCGAAAATTGTCTTCGCACGCGACGAGTCTGGTGCTTAATTTACACATATTCCAACTAAAATATGCTAATACCAACTATATTTGCGACCAAAACAGCATTTAGATGCAAAAACAACCACTCTTTAATGGCAATGATATGGAAATTCCTAGCCAGACATGTGATATTAAAACTGTGTAAACATCTAAAAACTACTACGATCCGGTTTTCATGTTTTATTATGAAACCGGTCGAATATTCGGCCTTGATGCGTTAGTGCAATTTAATGCTAATGTTATAGCCTGGGATAATACTGTGAGTCAGTAGCTAGTATGTTCACAGAAAAATATAATAAGGACTTGCGAAGTTTATCTTTATTGGAAACAAAACAGAGTTTTGCTATTTGATCATTCGTCTTGCATTATTTTATTAACCCCCGCCGGAAAAAGAGGGGTGTTATAAATTTCACGTGTGTTACTGTGTATCTGTGTATCGGTGTATCTGTGTATCTGTGTGTCTGTCTGTGGCATCATAGCGCCTAAACGGATGAACCGATTTTGATTTAGTTTTTTTTGTTTGAAAGGGTATTTTGCCGAGAGTTTTCTTAGCTATGTTTGAATAAAATCAGTTCAGCCGTTCAAAAGTTTTGGGCGTTTTACTGTTTGAATCGGGGTGTTTTCGCATGACAAATGTGTCGGGGTTTTTTTTTAATTTTGAAATTTTACTTGTTAAAACAGTAAAATTGGTTTTAACCGAAAAAGTTTTAATTAATTGTTAGCGAACTGAAGTTATAAAAAATATATATAATATAAAATAATACAAAACTTTTTTGTTGCTTCTAAATACAGTTCTGCTATTTGATAATAATTTATAAGTTTGTATTATTTTATTAAAATTTTAAGTTATTTATAAAATATGTTCGGTTTATACCAAAAAAGTTTTAATTAAAAAAAGTAAAAAATAATACAACACTAATTTTGTTGCTAATAAGAAAAATGTTCTCAAGTCCCAATTATTTTTTCTTTGTTAACTTGTTCGAACAAGGCATGGAAAAGAATGGAGCTTGTATTACTAGTTTTAGTACGACATAATTGGGATTGTGTTGACTGTTAATGGAGAATTCTGGGATGAGAATCCTCGACCAGTTTTTAAAAATCGTTACCTTGCTGTTGGAATTTGGATAGTATCCTGGTACATTAATGAATACTAATATCACTTGGCAAATCATTCAAACACAAACACAGATAGAGCAGACACACTTTCAATTAAAACAATAGATATAATACATACGAAAATACTTACAAACTATAAAAATCGATCAATAAATAAAACGCAAACAACAAAACAAACAAAATCCTAAAGAGGAGTCAAAGAATAGTTGTTACGAAGGTCAAACCCCAATAAAATATCTACTGGCCACAACTATGCATATATTTTTATTTGCAACTTCAGACAAGGACCAAGAAAATAAGTTGGTATATAGTAGATTTCAAAGATACTCTTCTTTCTCTAGATTACAAGAACAAACTTGGCTTAATATAGCTTATCTGACTAGTTAGTAAGACAGTTTAACATAGATCGATGTGCGTGGTTCCGTAGCCTCGTTTTAATAAATACCATAAAACGGTAATCCGAGACCGTAAGACCTAGATGTGCGATTTTCTCCGAGTTTTTGTAGATGCAACCAACGATTTTGACGAAGAAATCGATTTAGTACGAAGATACGTGACTAAGCGTGTAGCTATGTTCCAAATATAGCTAGGCGTTAGCAATTCATGAGACACATTTTTATTATTATTGATGGTTAAGGCGGTACCCCGAGCAAAACGCCGCGCAAGCCGTTTTTTGTGCTGTTTTTAGGAGCTATCTACTCGTTATTTAAAAATAAATATCAATTAATAAAAATACATTAAAAGTCTACATAATATTGATTCTAAAATGGTCGATTTAGTTTTTTTTTTAATGTTGTATATATATTTCACTAATCTCCTTCCAAAAAAACATAAAAATGAGAAATAATTATTGATATTATGCATCTCCTCGTAAAGTGTTCATTAATTATTTTTTGTACTAACACTAATGGATAGACAATTTAATAACGAACATTTTCGTAGATTTTTTTTTTCAAAAGACCAAAAATCGATTTTATAAAGATTTTATTCTAAAATCGCGGCGTATTCACTACTGTAATTCATGCGCCCGCCACCAGTGCCGCTAGACCAATAGGAATGCTCATATCGCATGCCGATTTTTTGGTCAGGGTACCGTCTTAACTCATACGTCAGCGTCAGGATTGCCTTACTTATTAATTTCTGTCTCGGACCAAACCCTTACTGGCGAGCGTCGAGCTAGTCACGCAAGGGCTCGATTCGAAGTCGATAATATCAATATATATTATCTACGAGACTGAACTCGTATTTATATTTGATGAGGATGTCTAGAGGAGCTCGTGACAGTCGTGGCTAAATAATAACACCCGCCAGGGTCGATCTTAGAGCTTAAGGTTACACTAGTCGAAAATTCTTCCATACAAACGTAGTCTAGCGATTACTCAACTGTTTGTCAATGTACGTTCATAATAAAAAAATATATATTTTTGTCTCATCATTATCTAGCCCTGTACGGAAACAAAAAAGTAAAAAAAAAAATATATTTGAAAGTCATGGTCGTCGAAAGTTCCATATTTCAACACTAATTTTAACGCATCTTTGGGCGGAAATAAACGAAAAAGAAAGAAAAAGGCAAAGGCAAAAGAAAAAGGCAAATTGCAAAACGGCCTCCATACAGGGCTAGATTAGTGATTCAACAATGCAAATAATTTTATTTTGATAATATACATTTAGTCGTTTTTTCATGATTTCTAGACTCCCAAAGGTCTGTTTATAAAATTTCGCGCGCTCATTTTCGTCCTAAATCATCATTAATTTCGATACAAAATTGCAAAAGTGCTAATTCGTACGCGAACTAGCTTATTACTGCTCATCACAGCATCTATCTCTTTAACACGTGTTGTCGGACGAAATAGCATGCATTTTAACCTCGCGCACAAAATAGTTCGTGCCGTCGACTAGGGGAACCTTAAGCAACGCTTGCCGATGTCAGTCCGTGGATGGGTAACCATCTTAGCATTCCGAGATTCCTTCGAGCCCCTGCAAACACGATAAACTGTTGATCTTTAACTGTTGTTAGGGATAGTCAGAAGCCAGAAAACCTGACATCAGTCTTGCCAAGGCCTATCGTGTCAGCCAGTTACAGGGTTGTGGAGGTCAGATAAGATGTCGTACTATATAAAATACTAGTACGCAGCTGCATTCGGTTGGACTGGTAGGCGCCCTAAAAAGGTTGACAAAAGGGTCGATTGATAGAACATGACTAGTACAACAAGCAATTTTTTTTTAAACCCCTGACCAATTTTTATTTCATGCTACATAATTTATTTAGTACGCTTCGAACACCAATCCATCGAAACGTAATTATTACATGATACCTTGCGAAAATATCTCTCTATTCATAGAGTAAAATGCGCATAACTTTTGCAAGTATAAACTGATTTTCATCAAACATAGCTAAGAACACTCTCGACAAAGTCATATTTCAAACAAAACAAAATTAAATCAAAATAGGTTCATCCGTTTAGGAGCTATGATGCCACAGACATATACAGTGCAACATAAAAGAGTAGAAGTTAAATATTTGGGAACTAAAGGTTTTCATTTTCTAGCAACATCTAAAATGAGTACTTGAGCTGTCAATTCATCTCGATCGGATTCGATTTTCGTAAGAATTCTAGTTATTGTGTGATATTTCTGTGTGCAGATAGAAAAACAGTGGAAAACCATGAATAAGGTAATTCGTGGAGGTGCCCGTGATATAGTTTACAAAGTTTATATGCGGTGTATAGCCAAATTCCAAGCTGGGAAGCTTCTATCTAACTTAGAAGATGTTTACGATCGTACAGCAGATTTTACTGGTAAGTAACTATTGAAAATTGCACTAAACGTTAATTACAAACGATTAATACATTCAGGGAGCAAAATTTTCGAACCAAATATCATTTACAATTTATTTGTTTACAATTTTTGAGGTTATGCTAAGATAAACAAATAGCGTTGTAGTTATAGCGCGACTTAACAACGTTGATAGTAAGACAACAAAAATTAATGTAATTTAATTAATAATTTTTTTTTTTGCTCTACCATATTTGTTGATGCAATCGACCTAATGGAAAGAATCAATTTTAAAATATATTAACGTTTATTTACCGCGGAACTTCTTTCATTGGACTGACAGTGAATTTTTTCTTTGCTTGTTTTAGGTGTTTTTGTAGGCACAGTGCGCAGAATCGTGAAACATGGCACTGAAAACGGTGGGAAATTCTCAACACCAGTTAAACACAGAAAGGGTCGTCCCCCAAACGTATTGGACGACTTTATATTGAAAGCAATTGATTATTAAAAATACTTATTTTTTGTGAAGTTGTTGTTTTATTACTACTACATAATTATCAAATATTTAATAAACATACTTATTTAATATATTTACTCATTATTTATACCCAATAAATAAATAATACTATTCAAGTATCAAGATCAGCTAGGTCGTACTAACTGGGTTGCTATCTGAGCGATTGTGGCGCCCTCATTTTATTTCTACACTTTTATGTCGCACTTTACACAATTACACAAAACTTGTAGCACCCCTCTTTTTCCGTCGAAGGTTAAAAACACACAACTTTCGTGACACAGTAAAAACAAAAACAACTAGGTGAACTAAATACAGAATAAAGAAACGTTAATCTTACAAACACAAAACACACAAGGAATTTGTTTATTCGAATTAGAGTACTCAAGGATACGGATTAATGTGATTACAACCCTGAAAGTGAGCGTTCATGGCCGCTAGGGGATTGGGACCGTACGTTTACAAATTGCTCTGTCTGTACCTACGTGGGGAATAGTAAACATCCGAATCAATTTCTAGGACGCTTCTATTTTGATTTTACTTGTGATGTTAAGAATAAAACATTGTCCGGATGCTAAAACTATATCTAGTTTGAGCAGTGCACAAGGTTTTAAAATAGAAATTATTATCATATCTAATATTAAAAAGAAGAACAGAAAAGGCATGGCACATCGAGCAGAATGGAAAGCTATGGGGGATATTGCTCAGTAGTGAAGCTATCACCTGAGAAAAGGTGAGTGAAGCTAGGTACATTGCAGTCAACCAGCAAGCAAGTGTGATACAATTTAATTGTGGTCAAAACTGTGCTATCAAAAAGATTTTTTTAAATTTTGACTATTTTCTGCAAAATATCCAAATAGATGTAAAAAGAAATATATGAATAACCAAGTAAGTTATACAAGCAAGACTACGGGTAAAAGTTGTAAAATATCCTGTATATGGACCGACTGGTGATTTCCCCAGAGGTTGTGAATATATTGCATAGCCTGCGGTGGTAGCTGTCGATAAGGATGATTTACGCAGGACTACGAGAGATTTAGGGGTAAATGAATTGGATAATGTGAATGGGGCTTTGTGATAGGAGTCTAATTAGACGCTTCGTTGGGTACATATGATTATAGTAGATTTTATATACCTTTGAGATAGAATCAAAATCAAAATCAATATTTTTATTTCATATAGGCCTACATGGGCACTTATAAAACGTCGACAAAAGGTGCACGGTTCGGGTTGGTCGTTTCCTATGAAGAAGAACCGGCAAGAAACTCCATGGTTAATCTTTTAAAAAAATGGTTTGGTTTTACAATATTTCCTTGTTACAGCATTAGTACTTATATATGTGGGGACAACGTAGGCCCGACAATAAGTCGTAAGAAAAACAAAAAAAAAAAAGATTACATATTATTTAAACAAAAGAAAATAAAACGAGTTAAAAAGTTAACAAATGTTAACAAGCATCTAGAAGGCCTACAATGTTCACACATTTACAAAACAATCGGTAAAGGAATCTTTAGAAAAGTAAAAAAAAAAGACTAAATCTAACATGTGGCACAAATATTGTTATCAGTGCTGTTACTATTCTATATATAGAGCGAGTGAAATTAATGATTATTGGTAAAATTAGAGACGATAGAAATTATACTGTCTGGCTGGCTTAGTTAGCAGTAACATTTTCGGACATCATATAATGTTGTTGGAATTAGAATCCTTGAGCGCGTAATCCGAAACCTTCCAAAGAAAAGGGAGTCCATAACTTAAGCTCAACGTTTGAGGATAAGCTTAGACATCGACACAAAGGATCATTCTGAACTCCGAATTACAGAGCGTTAAATAACATCAAAAGAATTTGGAACCTCGAAATTCTTTTGTAAAGAGATAGTTGAAGATATAACAATAGAGTTCATAGTATAACAGTTTGAAGTCCCAAGAGCAAACATTGACACAACTGACAGTAAATCAACAACAGATATAATTAATTAAAAGGCCATTTAAGAGGGCAATTACCATTAAGGAGTTGGAGATAAAAATAGACCGTGACAAACTGCAGTCAAGGCTGTACTGTTTATAGTAGTATCTATATACTACCTTGTAGCCACAGAAATAAATCAGACTGGATAACGCGAGTCCCTCCATCTGTATGGAAACCAAGCGTGCCACTTTTTCACACACTATTTAAGAACAAGATGTTTCATTTTCGGCCATGATGTAGGTACATTTATCGAAAAAGAGGAATAAAAATAGCACTGGTTGAGGAAAAATATTCTCTCGTGAATTTAAGCTATATCAATGATATTCAAATAAACAGATATGTTATAAGCGCGCGCATTGTGAAGACTCGAATAGTAGACAATTGTAACCTTTAGTCTTTAGTTTATGTCACGCATGGCGAAGAGCGATACGCTTTGTTGAAACAAAAACAAAATTAAAAAAATGCCATCGTGTGTATTTAGAAAGTGTACCAATTATAATACCAAATTACATAAAACAGAAGGGATCTCATACCATATGTAAATACGCAATACACCTCAATTTACTAATTTATTTCAATTTTTTTTCCTAATTTTCTGATATTTGGAGGTTACAAAAAGAAAAAACATTGGTTGTCAGAATAATGTTTGTTTACATTCACACGCAAGTGACAAACACTAGCTGTCTTTTTTTTTCTTGTTTGTTTTATCAAGCCATCCCTTTCGACATTGTAGTGAAATGTCAGATGAATGAAAAGTGTGTATGTGTGCTGCCGCTGCTGCACGGAACACTTTTTTCAATTGTTTTGTGAGTGTATAACGTATCTGTTTATTTGAATATCATTGAGCTATATATAGTTTTTCAATTATTATTGTCATATTCTATTCAACATGGCGTCTCATAGTTTGCATAGCCTGCTTTCGTTCGGAAATCATGTCACATCAAAGCATAAAAAACGCAGACGTGAAATATGAAAGGTTCTATAGGTGTTCTTGTACTATTAACAATAATAATTATTCTCTTATACATCTTTTTCGACAATATTTATTCTACTTTTCTGAAGAGTTACTACTGAACGTATATTCAATATGACATTTTGTTTATTATTTTGTAGGTTAGGTAAACGTCATCTCTATATTATTTTATGGCTATCAACGTAAAACACTTTTAATTCTTATTAAGCGCATAAAAACATTTGTTATTATGGATTATTAAAAATATTTTATTCTATTCAGGGGTTAGTTTCCCAGCTTTCCTAAAAGGTACTATTAGAGCTCAATACAGCATAGTTAGACATTATTCTAGATTTCGGTCGATCATTGTCCGGTGCTGATAACGCTAAATGAAACGGAAGAGCATTGCTCTCAATTTCGACATGCGAAGTACATACATTCGCGACATCTACTTAGATTTATATATTTTATTTATATCTGTGCTTATGGTGGAGTAATAAGTAAATGATCTCGTAATGTCTTTATATGGTGACTAATGTAACTGACATGTTGTTTTTCTGCACGTAAATGCAGTTTCTGAATTCTGAAGTAAAGGAAAAGGTAAGGAAGCGGATTTCTTGTTAAAAATGTTAAGTCAATTAACACGTATAAATCATTTATATGTCCGTGCTGACACATATATGCAAATAAGAATGCAGTTATGTAAATGCCCTTATTTCTTGTAATATGAGAAATAAGGGCTAATGTTTTACATATTTAGCAAGCTTCATAGAATTTACAAAGACTACATACACAGTATACATAAAAAGTTCTGGCAAATGCATCTACGCTAATATCATACATGCGAAAGTAACTCTATCCGTCTGTCTGTTTGTTATCTTTTCACGTCTTAAAACGGCAGAACGGATTTGTATGAAAAGCACACGGATAGACTATGACCTGTATTAGGACATAGGATACTTTTCATTCTGAGAATTTGTCCTCTTGGGATGACCAACTTCCAGGGGGCTGCAGCCGCTACTAGAAGTATGGTATACCTTAATTTGAGTACATCCATAATCGGACTAAATATCGACATAAAAAAAGATACAAATTTCCTACTCCTCCGTTATTCTATTCTGATCCATTTTGTTGCGGGATCCAAGACAGTTAAATTCATTCTCCGGAAAACGTCAAGCATCATTCTCGGCGCTTTTCTGGTGGTCACCACTGTTGATTCTAGCTTTAAGTAGTTGCTTTAAGGAGAATACCGACTATAATTAAAAACTAAATAGTATAGAAAAAAACTAGACTACCCTCTAGCCAAAAACAATTAAATATTTTTCTGCATAAATCCACAAATATAAAACCGATTTCCAAATGAACCAGTCTGAGAACGTCTGCGATATTAATACCGATACCTAAACGTTTGTTTACGGTTTCATTCACGTGTATGTTTCGGGATCCCCGACTAATTTCTGAGTCAAATTTAACTGCTCATAACGAGATAACACACGAGGTCGCGAGACTCGCGAGTCACGAGAGGAGCACGAACGCGAATTTTAGGTATCATGAACTTTAAAATATCTATGGAAAGTTACAAAAGAATTTAAATAAAAAAACTTGATAGACTCGTTGGTCTAAAAGAGCAAGCATGAAAGATAAGCCCCGATCCCCAGAATGGATAAGATGTTATTGGATTGCCCCATTAGAAAATTATTATTAATTATTATTTTACGCAAAATACGCGCTTAGACGTGGAGTTGCGGACACCAGCCAGTCTTAACTTAGAAAATTATTAGAAGCAGTACGGATTCGAAGCTGAATTTATATCATTGGTCGTGGGATCGCCCGATTGTAAAAATATCGGCGAAATGTAGTTTCACTATCCGTCGGAGATTACAAGAATTCGAGTAAGGCAGTGTCTGTTGAATTAAACAAGCTTTTATCATAACTAATATTATAAATGAGAAAGTAACTCTGTCTGTCTGTATGTTACCTTTTCATGCTTAAACCACTGAAGTGATTTAGATGAAATTTGGTATGTAGATAGTTTGAGACCCTGGGAAGGACATAGTGTTTAGCACGGAAATTATACTCAAGGGGTGAAAAGGGGGGTATAAGTTTGTATGGAAAACCAACAATTTTAAACTATTCGAAGTAGTAATGCTATGCAGACGAAGTCGCGGGCAACAGCTAATATACATATATTTTTAAATATAACACTTGTCACGAGAAACAAACGTGCTCGCAATATTTCAGGTCAATCGAACACAGGGAAATGGGTATTTTTAGGGTTCCGTACCCAAAGGGTAAAAACGGAACCCTATTACTAAGACTCCGCGGTCCGTCTGTCTGTCTGTCTGTCTGTCACCAGGCTGTATCTCGTGAATCGTGATAGCTAGACAGTTGAAATTTTCACAGATGATGTATTTCTGTTGCCGCTATAACAACAAATACTAAAAACCGAATAAAATAAATATTTAAGGGGGCTCGCATACAAAAACCGTGTTTTTTTTGCCGTTTTTTGCGATAATGGTACGGAACCCTTCGTGCGCGAGTCCGACTCGCACTTGGCCGGTTTTTTTAAATTGCTAGCTTGGATGACACATACACCGGAACAGGGGTAACTGAATACTCGTAAAAGCTTGTAAAAACTATACACAGAAACTGCAGAACGACAAATGCTACCAAATCAGAGGCCTTACTCAGACGTGTCAAAGCTATCATGGGTGTACTACGAGATAGAGACGAATATACATTTTTAGGGTTCCGTACCTCGAAAGAAAAAAACTGAACCCTTTTAGGATCACTTTGTTATCCGTCCGTCCGTCTGTCTGTCTTTCTGTCTGTCAAGACCCTTTTTCACAGGAACGCGTGGAGGTATCAAGCTGAAATTGATATCAAATACTCAGGTCTAATGTCCCCAGCTGTGAAAAAATCAAATTTCTAAGCCAACGCAATCAAAAGACACAGCCGTTTATGCGGCAAATCGCCGCAAATTTTCGACACTCGTAAGAGTCGCAAGGGTATAAAAACCTACAGGATACTTCCCGTGAGCTCAGAATCTTGAAATTTGGTACGTAGCAACGTCTTATAGCACATATAAAGGAATAATTGCGAACACCGTAAATTTTTAGTAACATCATATTATAATAAAAATATTTTTAATAATTTTAAACTTACTGCCCCTTACCTCGTGAACGCGTAGAGTTATTAAATTGAAATTCATATCAAATACTCAGGTCTATAATACCTTTAAGCTGAGGTTTGTACGGAACCCTCGGTGCGCGAGTCCGACTCGCACTTGGCAGGTTTTTTTTTAATTGTTTATAGGCTTGCGCTTGACCACTATCTCACCTGATGGTAAGCGATAATGTGGTCGACGATGAAGCACGCTTGCCAAGAAGAAACCTATTCACTCTTAACTAAAAGACTACCAGGTTGTAGCTATCAGGAAATACAGACTCCGGTTGGGCATTCCACTCCTTTGCTGTACGCATAATATAAGTACTCCCAAAATGTTTGGTGAGTATGGGTGGGATGTCTAATAATACATGCCGAATAGCACTACATATTTTTAACCCCCGCCGGAAAAAGAGGGGAGTTAAAAGTTTCACGTGTGTTGCTGTGTATCTGTGTGTCTGTCTGTGGCATCATAGTGCCTAAACGGATGAACCGATTTTGATTTAGTTTTTTTTTGTTTGAAAGGTGATTTTGTCAAGAGTGTTCTTAGCTATGTTTGAATTAAATCGGTTCCGCCGTTTAAAAGTTATGAGCGTTTTACTGTTTGAATCAGGGTGTTTTCGCAAGATAAATGTGTCGGGGGTTTTTGAAATTTTACTTGTTCACAGCGGAATCATGATGGTGTTTACATGGTTTACTTGTAGTAAGGCCCCAGACCTATATTCGTTTTGCTTCGTCTACGGTATTACTTCTTTCTAACACCTTGTTATTAACTAGCGTCAGTTGTAGTTACTTACGATATACTGCGCAGTATGTTCCTCACCTTTTTGAAGGACATGACAAATACGATCGGTTGTTTTTCCAATTTAGGACGATTTGTGACACGCTATAAGAAAAACGAATATGATGAAATGAGAATAAAGGCAGTTTAAGCAACAAGACTATTTTATTTAAAGGAAGTTAATTTTACAACGTGACTGACAGTTCACAATTACATGGAAGAGAGAGCCTCAATATTATATACAGCAGACATGCGCGCATTAGACACATTGCTATTAAGTTTAGCGTAGGCGTTCATAGTTCCAACATCCTCTCCTGGACGCTGACGCTTTAAAATTAAACCCATTGATGTGGTGAAGTTTTCATGCTTCGGTCGATGGAGTCCTTTTGTCAAGATATCGGCGACCATGTCTCTAGTGCATTTATATTGAACCACGACTTGTTTGGCAGCAATCTTCTCTCGTACAAAGTGATAGCGGACGTCTATATGCTTACTGCGTGCGTGGTAGGCAGCATTACCTGAAAGACTAATCGCACTCTGATTATCGCAATAAAGGGTTAAAGGTGTACCTTTAAATTCTGGTTGGAACTCGTCTGCCAGCTGTTTCAACCAAAGAGCTTCCTGAATGGCCGACGATAGAGCCATATATTCAGCCTCACTTGTAGAAAGAGCTATGGTCTGCTGTTTCTTAGAATTCCAGCTTACTGCGGCACCCTGGAATAAAAATATGTAGCCTGTGCATGATCTTCTATCCTCATCATCACTTGCCCAGTCTGAATCGCAATAGCCTGAAATTCTTCCATCAACATTCCTTTTATAAACCAGTTTCATAAGCATTGTAGCTTTCAGGTACCTCAAAACTCGTTTTAGAGCCACCCAATGTTCATTAGTAGGTTGACTATTGTACCTACTCAGAGAATTTACTACATAAGTGATGTCGGGTCGAGTCCCTTGTGATAAATATAATAAGCAGCCAATTATTTCTTGGTATGGAATGTCCTTTAAAATCTCCTGTTGACCTTCACCCTTCTTCATTTTGACCAGCCAAACATTGCATCGGTTTTAGAATTTCACAAGATGAAAATGAGATTTCTATTGATCAATCTATTTATGTAGAAAATATACTTACACGATTTGGTATGAACAATTGTAAGCCAATGTGGACACCAGCTGATGCCAATGTCAAAATGAAGAAGGGTGAAGGTCAACAGGAGATTTTAATTAGATTTGTGAAATTTAAGTGACCCATCCTTTGATGCCACAAGTAAATATCATCATCAGTTTTAGCCAACATGACTTGTATGTCAGACGGCATTTTTTGATTTCTACAAGTATTTAACCGATATGTCTCATAGATTAAGTCTGCCCTTGCAACTAACTTGTTGCTTGGATTGTAGATTAGACACCCACTTTCATTAAATGTTATTCTGCATCCACTTTTAATGATTTTGCTAACTGATAACAAATTTGTCTTTAAGTCTGGTACATATAAAACATTCCTCACCTGTATGTAACTGGTGCTGCCATCTTTTGCATTTACCTTAATACTTGCATTACCGCAGCATTCTACTTTTAGTACTTTGTTGTTAGCAATTCTTATGCTCGGTACAGATGAAGGAGTGATATCAGTGAGCCAATCCCGGTGCTGAGTCATATGCATAGATGCCCCTGAATCAACATACCAAAAATTAGAGACATTTGCTGTGGATGCTGAAAAAGCTGCAACATATCCTGTTTCTTTATCGTTTTTTTTATTAGTACTTGTATTTTTATGCCAACAATTTCGACTAAGATGTCCGTACTTATTACAATGAAAGCACCTTGGGCCTTTTTTATTTTTAAATTGATCACTTTTGGGCTGATTATTTTTTGTGTTTGTATAAAGTGCGGTAGTGTCTGATGTCTTTACTTCCTGTAGTAACTTATTTTTGACTAAATCAGCACTAATCTTCATACCGGAACTTTCCAAGCCCATAATCATGGGCTTGTACATTTCTGGCAATCCTGCCAACATTAGTGTGCCCAACCACTCATCGTCCACGTTGAATTTTATATTCCTTAACTTGTGCGCGGCTGTCATTATTTTATTCACATAGTCTTCAACCGATGTACTGTTTTCCAAATTGGTATTAATAAGCTCTTTTAATAACCCTACTTTACGAGTTAAGCCACTGTCTTCAAATGCCTTTGCCAAATTGTCCCATACTTCTTTTGCATTTTGGGCTTCTTGTATATGTACGAATAAAATTGGATCAACCAATAAAATCAACTTTGACTTAGCTTTGGTGTCTTGTCTAACTGAGTTAGGGTCAGCGGCCTTCGGTTCTTGCAAAATACAGTTGTACAAATCTTCATGTTGCAAGTATGCCTTGACTGCAAAACTCCAACTCGCCCAATTGCCACGACCATTCAGCTTTTCAATTGATATCATTGGATTATTTCCAGCCATAAATAGATATTAAATGTTCAATCTGTAAAAGAAAATTTTCACTCGCGAGCGCGGTAACTAAGTGAGGTTATACTCGTGATTTTACTTTTACTTTTACTAAAACTATTCAAATGGCAAAGATAACTTTTAACGACAGGCTAGGCTGGGCCCATAACCTGATGAAATGAGAATAAAGGCAGTTTAAGCAACAAGACTATTTTATTTAAAGGAAGTTAATTTTACAACGTGACTGACAGTTCACAATTACATGGAAGAGAGAGCCTCAATATTATATACAGCAGACATGCGCGCATTAGACACATTGCTATTAAGTTTAGCGTAGGCGTTCATAGTTCCAACAGAATAGTTCTAAAGTGCATGTGTTAGTGCTATCTATCTGTGTAAAACAATTAGTAGTAAAGATAAAAAATCTTTTATGTTTTATACATATTTGGTATTTTTGTATCTTTAGTGTCGTAATTACTATGTCGATTTCACTTTTTACTACTTAAAACAATAGGTGATTTGATTTACATAAAGTTTGTATTCGTTCTTGTTTTGATGTTTTTCTCTATGAAGTGATATAACATCATCGTGAACCGCAGAGGTTACCACGACATTCAATATTAAAGCTTTTGGAGCAGTCATAAAATTTGCTTTCATCGCGAAAAGCATAGAATTTTCATTTTAGAGTTCATTTAATACTGTTTTATTTTGCCTCTTTGCAATGTGTCATTCATAAATGTCTTAAAACCTATAAAGAAATAACTACCCATTGTCACAAATCAAGATGGCAGTCACATTGCAAGACCCACCTTTACGCAACTGACCCTTATTCTATTCATTTCAAAACTAGGAAGTGTTACAAAAAGCCTACAAATACCACTTCATTCAATAGTAAACTTTAAGTACAGAAGCTTTATTAACAAATGGACCAACCTATAGAAAATCTATATAGACTTTCGTAAAAGGTCAATCAGACCCTAGCAGCCTTCAAAAAGGCTTAACTTTAGTCAATAACCAAACAAATTCCACCTGTAGTTAAAAAGGAATTAAAGACGACATTGAGATGAAGCAAACACGGGAAGGGATTCGCTCGATAGGCTGGGTTACGTGACTAAACGCACGGAGTTTCTACGCAGTGGTTCAAATATTTTTTTGGCAACGGAACAGACTAACGGATACTATTTAATGTTCTCCGGAGATATAAATGGTTGATGTGAGTCAATTCACACAAATGATACAATGGAATCATATGAGTCAATGGAATCGCCGTGTTCAAAACTGACATGTATTTTTTCCCATTGTGACAATTGAAATGAATTGTTAGTTTCATGATTGAGCATTGTCATAGTCTAGACATAATACTCTTAACTCATATTCCAAAATATGTATACCAATTATTAACCTAACTACCTTATTGCCTCATAAGGTATTGCAAAATATGAAGCAATATCCTTATCGTGATTTTTTATGTTTTCTATGTAGAACTTCATTCATTTTAGCAGAGTCGCCATGCTTGATCGATTTCACTTAGAAGTTCACCTTTAAACACAACCCTTTGGCAGATACGCGTAGTATATGACTCATCTAAAATTGCCAAGTTTCTCAAACATTTTCCTCATAGCGACTGGGCTGTGATTTCGACATCTTCAGACAAATTGCTTCGTGTATTTGCATCTTAATGTTGTTTTGGATTATTTGTACGCATTATTTGTCGTTGGATTTTGCGAATGTGATCATCATTGTCACAATGTATGGTTTTAACGGTCATATTGTTTTTACAATTATTGGTGTGCGTATTGGTAACAGCAGTACCTATATAAGTAATAGCATATAGAAAAATACTACTGTCTTCTTGTCTACCTTCATCATCTTGATTTTTGAAGGCATAAACCTAAACCTTAATAGCTGATACACAGTTGACCTAGTTTCGGTTGGAACCACGTGGTAAAGTGTTTATTGATCGTTCAATAATTCTGGCACCTGTTTCACTCTGATTCCTCCTTCACAAAAGTATTCTGACAAGTTATCCAGATACAAAGTTAGGTTAGATTTGTTTCTGAATAACCTATCAGAGTAGTTTTCTTGAGAAACCTCACAGATCTTCATTATTAATGCAAACTGCTGTGTTACAATTTTGGTGTACATTACAGTAATTCTATTTCGCTTTCGTAGACTATTTTAAATTCATAAAAGCTGTGCAAACATGACAAAGTATGACAATCTCACACAAGTAAAAGTACTCAACCAGCACAGTATGAAGTACCTACGAAATATGAATTGTCATATGAGTAATACGATGTCGAGCAACGGTGCTCCAGTTCCTTAGTGCCTCAAACCAGATCAAACTCGATAAAGTGAGGTTACACTTATGATTGCGTTGAAGAGGAATGCAGTTGAGAATTGAGGTAGCTTCGTTTACATATCTTTAAGATGGAGTTTCTACTGAGAACTATAGTTTTTTTTTGGAATTGACGTCTTTCTTTGTCTGTCTGCCTAAAATTGTCTACTGTGAAGTAGTCTAAAATTGAATATTGTAGAATAAACTTCCTTGGTCACCAAAATAGTAACACAGAGTTAGACTGAGCCACGCACAGAGTTTGAAATTTTGTGGTCTAGTTTCGACGAAATTTTTTTACAGGCATTATTATTACAATAAAAAAAGCTAATTTAAAAATCAAAAACCCGACTACTTAAGAAGCGAACTAAAAAGCTGTAAACAAGAAAAAAACATGCTGTGCAGTCGGAGGATCAGGCAGTTCGCGAATATGTATACTCCGACTGCACAGCATGATTCTTTCTTTACAACTTTTTAGTGTTTTTTTTTTTATAAATACTTTTAAACATATACCAGGCCCCTCAGAAAGTATTGCGAAAAAAAGTTTTTATATATGGGAGACTGGCCAGTTATAATGTTTTTCGAAAATATGATTATTTATAAGTAAAAATAAGTAAGTTCCAATTTCAAAATTTCCCTCCACATTTTTTGCGAGTTAATTCAAAGTATTGTGTCTCACTGAAATATGGATCTGCGCCGGGAACATTTTAGAGCTATGATTTTATACGATTTCAAGTGTCGCCTGAAACCGGATGAATCGTACGATAGACTTCAAATGGCATTCATGGATGAAGGCCCTTCCAAGGCAACCGTGTATCGTTGGTATAACGAATTCAAGCGCGGTCGACCAACTTTGGGGGATGACGAAAGAAGCGGTCGCCCTTTGACGGCTGTTACCGAAGAAAACGTGCTAGCAGTGAAAAATTTAATCCAAGACAATAGGCGAATTACATATCAGGAGATTCAACACATATTGAAGATTGGATCGGGAAGCGTTCACGAGATTCTACACAGCCATCTTCGCGTGAGGAGGATAGTATCACGCTGGGTGCCGCACAACCTCACCGATGCTCAGAAGCAGGCCCGGGTGGAATGGTGCCGTGATATGCTTAACAAATTTGAAGCAGGCTCGTCTCGGCGTGTTTACGACATCGTTACAGGTGATGAGTCCTGGATTTATCAATACGACCCAGAAACCAAGCGCCAGTCGACTGTTTGGGTGTTTCAAAATGAGCCAACGCCTACCAAAGTGAAGCGATCTAGAAGCGGGGGTAAGATTTTGATCGCTAGCTTTTTTAATTTGACTGGCCACTTGGTATCAATTCCCTTACGGGATCAAAGAAGCATTAATGCCGAATGGTATACTACCAAATGTTTGCCAGAAGTTTTCTCTGTTATAAGCAACAAGCGACCAAACACAGGGCTCCGCGGGCTACTGCTCCACCACGACAATGCACCTGCGCACACCGCACTCAAAACGAGGGACTTCCTGGACAGCACGCCAGTCAAACTCCTGGGTCACCCTCCTTACAGCCCTGATCTAGCACCGTGTGACTTCTTTTTATTCCCAAAAATAAAAAATCAGCTCAAAGGGATACAATTTTCGTCGCCGGAAGATGCGCTGGCTGCGTTCGAGCAGGCTGTAAACGAGGTGTCTGCGGCGGACTGGAAAAAGTGTTTTGAAAACTGGTTTAGGCGCATGAATCTTTGTATAGAGGCTGGTGGAAAGTACTTTGAAAAGATTTAATAAAAATATATGTACGTATAGAACAATTTTTTTTAGTTTCGCAAAACTTTCTGAGTGTCCCACGTATGTGGTATATTTCTTTGTAATCACCTCTAAAATCTCTTTATTTAGATACCCCACCCGATGGTTTGAGAAGAAAAATAAAATTGCAACCTGTACAATATGGAGCCCAAAACCCGCCATGTTTTTTTTTTAAAGGCACTTATCTAAGAACACTTGGGCGGCCAAGACATATCTAATGTCTTAATTATAAAAATCCGTCAAGTGGTTTGAAAGATACGAGGTAATAAAGAATACTACAAACATACATACATACAAGATACGCGCGAAAAACATAAGCCTTTCCTTGCAGCCGGGTAAAAATACGTTCTTATTTAAAAGTTACTCTTCCATAGGCAAACGGGATGTCAAATTAACAACTTAAGACTTGACGAAAACAAAGTGTTCTGACAAAATGTCTAAACAGTAATTAACTTACCTAACTAATTTGCCAAAACCACCCCGAAATTGTGAATAATGAGAAAGGAACCAGACCGAATTAAAATAACGTTTTATTGGAGCTTCGAGTAAGCCAAATGAGCTCCCAATTTCCAATTCGCATTAAATTCACGTATTGGAGAGGTTATTGGCAATTTCAGCCAAATGCAGATTTATCACATCATGTAAATTAAATTGCTTGTTAAATTATTCCAGAAGGTATAAGTAACATAAAAAGTAAAGGTCGGAAAGGAGAAAAGTGTAAAAGAGTGCGAGTATGAAGGAGGAAGGTTTAAAGAAGTAAACCTTAGTGTGGCTTAGTTTATAAATACATTGATGGTTTACAAGGCTGCAGGATTCAAGGTTGAAAAGAAAGAACGATGTTTGAAACTAGTTAAATGAGTGGGACGAGTCCTGGTACAGAAGTAATTTTGTAGTACGTAAAGGTCTTTCAGATGTCCTTCATGTATAAACTAACTACAAAGGATCACGTTAAGTATTACAAGATGAAGGAGAAGTGTTGGATTGCTGAACAAGTAAAATTTCACAATTTAAAAACCCGCGACACATTTATCTTGCGAAAACACCCCGATTCAAACAGTAAAACGCACATAACTTTTGAACGGCTGAACCGATTTTATTCAAACATAGCTAAGAACACTCTCGACAAAATTACCTTTCAAACAAAAAAAAAACTAAATCAAAATCGGTTCATCCGTTTAGGCGCTATGATGCCACAGACAGACACACAGATACATAGATACACAGCAACACACGTACAACTTATAACACCCCTCTTTTTCTGGCGGGGGTTAAAAATATGAGGACTTGATGTTTATTTGAATAATTTGCAGTTAAAACTAAATCATTTCATTACGTAGTCCAAGATATACTTAATACTTTAGAAGAGATAACACTAAATCGTCGACGTTATGTTTATATAGCATTTACTTTTAATACGTGGTACTGTGTAACTGTTTATTTAACAGATCAGTGAGAAATGAGCACATAGACATGTTATGCACTTAGAATATGTCACATATTCAGTTTTGCGACAAGAAATTGCCACAATTTTAACTTCAAAGTTGTGAATCGCTGATTCAATTGAAATCAGTACTATTTCTGGCAATTCATAGGTGTCAATCTTATGAATAGATAAGTATTAACTAATGATTATTCCAACTAATTAAGTAAGATTATACAGTTGTGGATAATCCCACTACGGTATTACCTACAGTGACACGACATCGAATCACTAATATAAATGGATTGACAAAGCGTAATATGATAGAAGTAGTTCACTAGATCACACAGAAATTAGGGCATCCATAGTTCCGTACATAGTAGTACTGCAAGCATAACTATTCCTAGCCGGAAAGATGAGTAAGTGTACGGGTGCACAAAAGGAGATACTTGAGGACATAATGGTCCCGCCTCGAAAAAGACACAGGATATAATGTAAAGTACACCTCAACCATCAATAAGGTACTTACAATAATTTCAAGAAACAAATGCCAATATCCGATAAGTCAAATGGTTTTTCTGCAACAAACCCTATGACGTGAAACCCTATTAGTTTCTAAGAATTAAAAGGGAAACCGTATTACACACGATGCACCGATGACTCAGATTTGATGGAAAATGCGCCGTAAATACTAGATGATAAGATTACTTTACGGAATAGAAACAATACGAAAGGAGATAAGGTCTGATAGATAATTCGTTTGCAATCAAAATGATGTCACGTCAATCTCTGAATGGAAAACAATAAAATCGGTGATTCTAGAAAAAAAAGACACGTTTATTTGAAACTCGTGATTTTATTAAGTCATTGTTATTTTACTAGCTTACTTCAGTCACGATGAATATTGAAATCTTTCCATTTTGACGTCAATCCGATAGTTGATCAAAGAAATATATTAACATCTTTTATCGGTTACTGATACCTTGTAGTACCCATCATCTAAAGGAAAGATTTTATGATTCCTAAACTTATCTGTCTTAAGCTGACTGTTCCATTCAGGACGCAAAAAGAGGGGGATTAGAAAATGGTGCGCTCTTGTATGAACATTTATTATTTGAACGCAAGAAGTTTTAATTTCAAGTTAGATCATTAAAAAGTAAATTACTACTGTAATCTAGAGATCACAAGGAACAAAACAAAATGTTTTTCATTACTAGACAGGCATTACGCCTGTTGGCCTAGTCTTCATAGAAGTAACATAAACTCTTTTTCATGTATAATAGTCATGTTTATAGTCCACACAAGGGTTGTTGCACAATTGTTTATTCACAGGGAAACAGCTTGTTGCTTTTCGTTTTCACTGGATAAAAATATTACTAATTCTTCAGGATGTTTGCTACCACGTCCTACGTCTGTGTGTCACTAGTGGGGTGCCAACTGAAAATTAACGCTGGGTATCTGACGCCCAGCAAATGTTGAATTGGTAACCTTTTCGATGTAGGCACGCCAGGCGCAATTGTTTATTGTAATTCTTAAACCCTGTTTGTATTTTTTTTACTATTCTTCTCTGTTATTTTGTGATTGTTGTTGTTGTGTTGTGTCTATGTCGAATAAATGTTTTCTATTCAATTCTATTCTCTTCTATTCATTTTCAAGTTACGTTCCTATTGGTAGGTACGCCCTTTGCTTGAATAATCTTTTTTACATAAGTTTGCCGTTTCTCGATTTACTAATTTAAAATATGTACGTACATATTCCACTTTTCCATGGAGGTCCCATTATTTATCAAAATTCAACAGTTTACGACAAATCGATAACTGCACTTTTATCCGCTATAAAGTATTATAACGTAATTACACTCCCTCTGCAGTCATGTCACGAACTCACGACTCGAACTTCAGCGTTAATAATCACTTCAGCATCTTTCAATGCTGATTCTGATATTGAAAATGATGCTGATGTTCGCAACAACCCTGGTCCACATAATTGTGACTTCTTCTAACACACCCTTTTTTATCATCATTTCAATGAATTCTTGCATCAAGGTCAAAAAGTGACGACTATCTGCATTATGATTGCAAAATCGTATTACCGCTATCAAAGAAATTATCAAAAGATAATTTTTAAACCCCAGACTTTAGTTCATATCTCACACGTTTGTCAAGCGTGATTGATGGTCAGAATAAAGTAAACTCACTTCAGTAACTTTCCTAGTGTTTTCGAAGATTCCGCCTTTAGAGGATTATTTATGTAGTGGTATATCTCGGCCTTGAGAAGAGATAAAATTTCCTGGCTATGGTTAGTGATAGATTGCAATGATGTTAATTTTAACTTTGTCATTGTTTGTTTAACCGCTTACGCAACGTGGAAAAGTTAAACAGCCTTAATCTCGATTTCTGAATTTGAAGTTGAGTATTGGTCAAACTATAATTAGCCTGAAATCTGACAAACTTTGGCATACAAGTAAGGTTTGACACGTTCTTAACTTCATCATCTTCCTGCCCTTATCCCATGTTACTTGGGGTCGGCGCAATACGTTTTCTTCTTCCATACCATCCTGTCCCGTCACTCCATTACTGTCGCCCTTTTCTTTCATATCACTCCTCACACAGTCCATCCATCTTTTCTTTGGCCGTCCCCTCCCTCTCCATCCATTCACATCTATATTCATAACTCTTTTAGTAACACGACACGTTCTTAACTTAAAATACACAATTCAGAACCCGAATCTTATGCCTTTTCAAATTAAGTTCAAAATAAGGATTGTTATGTTTTATCATCGTTATTATTATTTGCTCTTTTCTTGGCTTTAATATCTTCATTCCCACAGCTCGGATGTTTATTTTTCTGATTATTTCGAGCCAAGTTCGCATATTGTCCATCTCTGCATTTTGCTGTCTTGTATAAACAGTGAGCAATATGGACTTGCTGATTCCGTTCTTCGTCTCTTTTCTTTGTCTTCAGAATTAACTTCTTTTATTAAGAACAAAAGTAATATTCTTTTCTGTACACTAAATTACTGTCTACTTAATGTACTGTATTTACTCCTTATAATATATTATTTTAAATTCGAAAGTTGGGATGGATGAATTTTTGATACTAAATCATGCCAGAATGTCTGAATGGATCTGGATGAAATTGCACATAGGCTACTTTTTATCCCAATAATAATACTCGGGATGTTCTTCTTGGGATGATAAAACACGCGAACGAAACCGCAGGCAGAAGCTAGTTACACTACAAATTTAAAGCTACTAATGCAGCAGAGTATATATTTCGAACCACAGTAAAAAGAAAATGATGAAATTTATGTTGACAACAAGATAAAAATAAAATCGATATAACTCCTCAAAAGAAAATTCTAGAATTTTCAGATTCGTCAAACACACCACTTGAACAAATATTGAAATTTCATCCATATGACCTTTCAATGTTCACGTCTCCGTTTTAGTATAGCATTATTTAATTATTTTTGTTGAAAATAGATATTAGGTACTGTTGTTCTTGTCTTGTTAATTTCAATTATGTCAGAGTGTGCTGGAAAACTTCAAACAGGTCTTCTGTATACATACATACATAATTAATTTGTTAGATCCCCTCAACATTAAGGACACAAATAAACCTTTTCTTGTGTTTTTGGAACGGAGTTCCTTATCGCATGTTATAGTTCTGATTTGTTTGCGAGCTGAGGGGCTTGACCGAAAAAAGTGTAACAATGAAAAAAATACCGACACCTTTTTGCAGTGATTTTAGAAGCACTGCCCGATTACCTAGGAAACTAAAACTTTTTTCAATCGATTCAGCTTGCCGTCAATAATCATTTTTGCGTAATAAATTGTGCGAGGCACAGCGTGCTGCATGCAAGATAGTACAAGCGAAGATTCGCACAAAAGGGACACGCCGAGGAGAGAGCAGGAGGCGCACGAAGAAAACCGAAGACGTAAGAGCGCCCTCTGATTAAACCATACAGTACCTACACTAGCAGCTGCTATTGTGTGTTTACACTGAGTTTCGTCATATTTTACGAAACAGAAAGACTGTAACGTACCCAAAGGGTAAAAACGGGTCCCTATTACTAAGACTCCGCGGTCCGTCTGTCTGTCTGTCACCAGGCTGTATCTGATGAACCGTGATAGCTTGACAGTTGAAATTTTCACAGATGATGTATTTCTGACGCCGCTATAACAACAAATATTAAAAACTGAATAAAATAAATATTTAAGTGGGGCTCCCATACAACAAACGTAATTTTCCTCCCTTTTTTTGCGATAATGGTACACGAGTGCGCGTGCCGACTCGCACTTGGCCGGTTCTGTTTTTCTTACTCTTTTCGTCGTGTTCAAGTTCCTCTTTTTACAGTAAAAGTTCTGTGTGTTTACGTGCAATATTTGTTGCTTATTTCTGAAAGCTAGGTATAAGAACTGACAACGTATTTTATTTATAAGTGTTCCTATTATTTTTGTTGAAACATAGAATGCAATACTTAAATTCATAAATAATTTGATTTCATTTATACAGAACGCTGAACATAATACATTTACCTTTGATTATATACATGTATATAATCAAAGACATTTACCTTTGTAGGTCTTCATATAGGCATGATTTGTTCTGATTATTGAACTTCTACGTGACAATATTGTAATTTTTTTTTCACAAAACCAACACAATGACTTTCAGAATTCAAATCTCTTAACGGTGGCTTACTTTATAATTGCTAATTTAACGTCTATACAATGACGTACTTTGGCCTCCGAAATCCGTACAATCATTGGTAAACGTTTGGAAAACAATTAAAATTCTGCTGTGCCAACATGTAAAGCCAGCTCCAAACATTGGTGAAACATTCTCCCTAGCAACAATGGCCAATGGCCGTTCAATGCCAACGAATTACGTCCATTACTTCGACAGACCCCTTGTGTGACTTGTGACGTAGTTATTTTTCAGACATGGGCTGGCCCGCATACTACGGCCAATTTATACATACGTGCCAAATGGAATGTATCTTTACATCTATACACATACATTTGTATGTATGTGGGTGTACGTAGGAGTGTGATAATTATGTTACGTAGTAGCTAAGTGTCTGGTATGTTAGCAGTAGTTTGTTTATTGATTGGAAGATACATAGATGTTAGGTGAAGGGGAGAATTTTATTATAAACTATCGCGATTTATGAAGCTATTTGTTGTACAATTTTATTGGCTGGAATTTAGAAAATGCAATACAGTCGATTACTCAGCCAAACTATTAAAGTCTGGATAATATCTATGTATTTTTAAAATTTTAACATCTCACAAATATTCTAGACAAGGTATTGAAGATCGATATGAAAATATGTAAAAAATGCACAGAATGATTTAGAGCGATCAGATGAGTAAACAAACAATGATAAAGTACTATTTACTCTGCATATGCGAAGGTCAGTTTAACATTGTGAGGTCGCCAACTATACTTCCGATATGAACGTCGCGTCGGAAGCGAGTGCGGTGCCGTGGGACAGTAAATGGTTTATGATTATGATCATTGTTTCTATATGTGAGAATGAGAAACTGTAACAGATCTGTTATACAGATCATGAACTCGGAACTAACATAGAAACTGATACTGAACATTCTAAATCACTTCTCATATGAAATGAAACTATATCAAGTACCAAAGTAATAATATTGTGAAATAATACTTGACTATAGAAAGCAGTCTACGAGATTATCTTTGAATTTGTATGTATTCACTAATACAAGACTAACCAGCGATATGGTTTCCCGAAGACAAAGAAATAACGTAATCTTTTGTAGACAATCCCTTGGGATAGATTTTGAACGAATAAGTTATTGGACAGTTGGATAATAAATTTATTTATTTATTTATTATTTGGCTTTTCAACACTGAGTACACTGTTACTTTATAAATTTGTACATTTCAAACTTAAGTCTAAGTGCCTCATCACTTAAAGAAAAGCACAGCATGCACTAAATTATGCGGAGATAAATACAGAATTTATTAATTAAAAACAATATAAAAAACTATTAAAAGCTAAATTGATTGCAATAAATTAAATTAAGTAACATAGATTAAATCAAATTTAATTAGAACAGATTAAATTGAATTAGAATAAATTAAATTAGAATAAATTAAATTAGATTAAATTAAATCAAATTAGATTAAATTAAATTAAATTAAATTAAATTTATTATTTTATATTTATTAAATTAAAATAAATGATAACAATGCAGTGCTAATGGCTAAAATATTATTGTTGAATCTAAAATACAAAGAGATTTGGATACATAAAACGTACACGGAGGGTCTTCTAATGAAACAGATAGGGTAAATGCACTCACATGAAAGATGAACAATAATATATGTAGACATGAATTTCATATTCAAATAGCGTAATTTATGAACAGAATACATTTGCACCTCACGATAAATAGATTCTTCGTTCTCTTATTATTTCTGAAGGTCCTTTCTATAATTTGTTATGTCCCACATGGCCTTCTCAACTTTTTTGTAAGTATAGTCGTCACGAGACACGATACCTGCCATGGTTTTTTGTGGCGTTTTTCGATGTAGGCACACGGTTTTTTATTCATAGCTTTTGTGCTGGTGAATGAGCAAAAAGTATTTGGGTATGGAGTTGTAAGATTGTGTAATGTTTAAGTATATTTTAGTAGTAATAGTACACGTGATGACGATGACGAGTCTGCAGAAGTAAATTACTTACGTTTAAACTTTAGAGCGGCGTTTTTATTGACTTCCAAATAGTGTGTCATTGAAAAACTATTTGAATCTTTAGTTTACCCAAGTGAAGAAAATGCTGGCACTAGTCTTATTTTTTTTATTGGCGTACGTGACTTCGTAAGGATCAAAATGAATACCGCACGGAAAACGAATACGTTATTAATATAACTTGAGAATGAACACGAGTGACTCCTCAAGAAACAATTTATTATTTACACTTCGGCGAAGGGACTTTTTCAAATAATAATTTGCTTTCTAAGAAGTTGTTATAAACATACTGTTATATCGACATTATCCTTCCTTGAAAGTTACGTAAATATTTAAAAGGATTTATTTAAGTAGACTTTTGTAGACAGAAAACATATTTTAGGATAAAAGGCTATTTTCTGTAAACTTGTTCATAACATAACACATCATTTTATCTCTCTTAGACAGTCTTAGATAAGTATAGGATTATAAATTGAACTACATAAACCTGATACTTTCCGTGAAATAGAAAATGTCAATGAACATATAAATATTTCAAGATACGGTGGTAAACAAGCCTGTAACGATTGATTTAGTTTTCTTAACTATAATATCGAAAATAATCGACTATGATTCACATAATGAAGTACATACTGTTGATCGCATGTAGGACACCCTATTCAGAAGTAGTGACGTAGATAACAATACTAATGGTTGAATGAGGTGAATCATATCGATTCATAAATATATATAGTCCTTGAAAGGATAGAGGTATTGTACATTCCAGACGTACAAATGAAACTATAGTAGGAAGATGGACCAGTATCGTTTTAAATATACGAGAATAGTGTAAGGTAGCAACTAAAATCGACATCGCAATAGGTTTTACCAGTTCGACTATTGAAAGGTAGCTTAGTTCGTTGTTTACACTAGCTTAGACCACTCAACCACTTAGGACGAATCACTTAGGTTGATCCTAAGTAGTACTACAGTATTGTGTATAGCATTAAGTACTTGTTGTTTTCCCTAAACATTCTTGTAAGTGCTTGAGCTTGTGATTCTAGATCGTCACTATTAAAATGTTGGCTGTCCCAGATTCCATCATTATTCTTAGCCATTTCTCTAGATCTAGGTGTATTCTTATCAGTGTGGACTATCACATTGAATATTAACCTAACAATGTAACTGTATTGTTGAGTCACAGCATGTTTTAATCCTTCATTGATGTATACGCCGCTGACTCAATTGTGACAAAAATATTGACGTATATATAAACGTCCTCAGGTTACAATTTTAATATCGTATGGCTGAATGAAAACGCATAATAAGTAGTCAAGGTTACGCCGTTAACTTTGGACGCCTGTATAATGTCGGTAATAATTTTAATATATGTATGACTTTTTCCATTACCATGTATAAATGTATGACATGTATGTATAATGCAGAAAGTAATACACGGTCGAATGGTTTCCACAATGCGCTGTCAGAATCGTCATGGTTGGAGTGGATTCTCTAAGACTGCTGCGTAGTTCTTTCGCAAATGCTTATTCATACTTTTCATGTAGGACTAAAAGAAATGCATGATCTCTTTGATCATGCATTTCTTTTAGTCCTTTTTTAAAACCTTTTATATAATCGTGAAATTGAAAAATTATGGTCTACAGAAAAAAAGAACGAAAAGTTTGGATGTCATGACCAAAATATCGAAAATAACGCAGCAGAATTGTATTGCATTTATGTTCGGCTCTAAAGACCCTTAAATGCGTGAAGCTTCTTTATACTAATTTGCATTGCATATTGATAGATATTATTAGGACATTGAACCCATGATCAACGCGTCCTCCGCACTTAAGTGTCAAAGGCTTTTAGTGAATTTATTCAGATTGGTTGGATTCTGTCAGAATCTATTGGGATGATGCTAAAATATATCGTAAAAATTCGTAATAATCTAATAGATCAAGCAATAATTTAAAAAAAACCGGCCAAGTGCGAGTCGGACTCGCGCACGAAGGGTTCCGTACTTGGTAAATTGCGGTTTACGATTTATGAAGTATTAAAAAAAACTACTTACTAGATCTCGTTCAAACCAATTTTCGGTGGTAGTTTACATGGTAATGTACATCATATATTTTTTTTAGTTTTATCAATCTCTTATTTTAGAAGTTACAGGGGGGGGACCACACATTTTACCACTTTGGAAGTGTCTCTCACGCAAACTATTCAGTTTAGAAAAAAATGATATTAGAAACCTCAATATAATTTTTGAAGACCTATCCATAGATACCCCACACGTATGGGTTTGATGTTTTTTTTTTTCTAGTTTCAATTTCAAGTATGGGAACCCCCAAAATTTATTGCTTTTTTTCTATTTTTGTGTGAAAATCTTAATGCGGTTCACAAAATACATCTACTTACCAAGTTTCAACAGCATAGTTCTTAAAGTTTCGCAAAAAAGTGGCTGTGACATACGGACGGACGGACAGACAGACATGACGGATCTATAAGGTTTCCGTTTTTTGCCATTTGGCTACGGAACCCTAAAAAGAGGAGTTGAGGATGTTAATACCATTGAAGCAACATTAGTATTACATAGATACTACATATAAAACTAAAAAAGTTTCTAAAGAGTTAATTTTTTATGTGTATGATAATGATTGCAGTATACGAAGACCAACAGACAAGTCTGGCATGAAAAAGTATTGCTATAAAAATAAAGAAAGACAAGACAGTTTCTTAAATAACATGTACAGTACATAGTCTCGTGCTCCGAAACGTCTGAACAAATGCAAAGTACGTAAGTTTAAATATTTATTATCTCTGGCCTTGAAGCAACTTGCTGTCTGAATGGTAAGTATTCGAAACTTCAATTAAGGCGGTACCCCGAGCAAAACACCGCGCAAGCCGTTTTTCGTGCTGTTTTTAGGAGCTATCTACTCGTTATTTTAAAAAGAAATATCAATTAATAAAATACATAAAATTTCTACATAATATTCATTCTAAAATGGTAGATTTAGTTTTTTTTTAAATGTTGTATATATTTCACTAATCTCCTTCCAAAAAAAACATAAAAATTAGACATAATTATTGATAGCATGCATCTCCTCGTAATGTGTTCATTTTTTTTTTTGTACTAACACTAATGGATAGACAATTTAATAATGAACATTTTTGTAGAATTATTTTTTTCAAAAGACCAAAATTCGATTTTATAAAGATTTTATTCTAAAATCTGGGCGTATTCACTACTGTAATTCATGCGCCACCAGTGCCGCTAGACCAATAGGAATGCTCATATCGGATGTCGATTTTTTGGTCAGGGTACCGTCTTAAGAGCTCAAATATAAATAAAAGTTTAACATTGTATTCGTTGTGTCAAGAAGGCTTGATGATACTTTGGATTTGGAAGATGAGATGGCAGATTAAAGCACTGTAGACCAGTGTCAATTTAGAGATCCATTTACTGAATAATTAAAGTAGTGACGAATTTAATCTAAGCTTGGGCTCTATTGTTTCATCCATTTAAGACGACGACTAACGCCAACGACCTTGAGGGAACAAAACGCGCCCTCGTTTCTCACCCGCGCGACCCGAAATTTAGTAGGTTTTTGTACTTTTCTTATTATTCTATGACTTTAAAAAAAAAAGCTTCAGATCAAAATGTAGATAATTAAATTGTCTTTGATATGGTGTCGATTTCATTAAAATACGCCCAGCGGTTTTGTTGTGATTGTCGTGTTTTTTTCCGTTTTAGACATAACTTTACAAATTAATTACACTATGTTATACGAATAAAACTCAAAATTTGCTCAGATGAAATTATTAAGAAAATGGTCTAATATAACATATATTTTTTCCAATAAATTACGACTAGCCATTTAGACGTGATTCTCATTTTAAAATCAGCTACTCAAGGGAATCGGCGCCTTAAAACATTAATGCTAGTCGCCGATCAAGTCACACTGTTGTAACTTTAGTGGCAAGTTGCTCTCAAAAATTAAATATTGTTACATATTTTTATAAAGACAGTACTAATATAGTCTAAATCCAATGCACGAAATCGTCTTATCTATGTCCTCCTAGTATCATTGGCTAAACATATTATATATCTGCCATTTATGCACTTGACCCGTCTATAATGCGCATTACAAAATCACCATATAAATCATCGTTATTGAGGAAACTTGTCGCGCTGCATAACATGGAATGTTCTGGACCAATATTAATACAAACGACCGACACAGGTATTAAAAGACTTAATTTAAATTTACATTTTGATGTAACCGAGGGATTTTACATTTAAGACCAGTTTTGGTGCAAGCTGTATATCCTTCGGTATCTTAAACTGGTATTTTTTCTCACATTTCTTAGTCCAAAGGTTTTTTCTTTTTTGTAGCAATTATAAATGTCCTTTCTGACCTATTTGTGAATATAAACAGATTGCAGAAATACCAGCTGGTTAAACCCGTGCCAACGTAAATGGCTGTGGAAGTAAAGGGTCACTGTTATATAAATAGATGGCAATAAGATTGGCCATCTGTCACTTCATAGAGACTATTTATCGACTTTGAAAACAGATTCATGTCAATTGTGATTAACGATACAACTTCAACATGAACAAGAATCTTTTGATCCTATTAAAACTAATAAACATGGTGTCAAATTAACACTAAACAAACTGAGTCTTTACATTTCAAGGAACTGATTGAATGAATTTGGAAAGTGAATCTTTTAGATATGGAAAATGCAAATATAGAAGTGAATATGACATTAATCATTTAAATCCTTATAATTTTGATACAGACTGATATCGTGTGCCAGTAGACCGAATTTGGAGATAAGAACGTGACCAATGTAGGTATACAAGAAAGAGTAAATGATATTCATGCAATAGCTGACTATGTGAATTTTGAAATTGAACAACATGTTATGATGAAAGTTATAAGAATCAAAGATACAGAAATAGAAACTGATGATAAAGGAGAAGCCATAATCGTTCCAGAAAGTTCACTTGGGTTTCTAAAATGTTCTGATAAAATAAAATACAACAATATTAACGACATGTTATTTTAGTCACAAAAATTAAAGATACAGAAAGGGAGAAGGATATTAGACTAGCTATAATTGTACTAGAAAGTACGCTAAGGTTTCCAAAGGGTTCTGATATTGGACGCAATCTAGGACAAGGTCATTTCGAAGGACCCCTCCTTCCGTGTAGACAGACGCACGTTCGAAGGACGTTAATATTTACTAGAGCGAATGCATTCGATTACATTCTGTTTCGAATAGTGGATTTAATTTTCTTTGTTAAACCTTCGAGATATTGGTGTTTGTGCAAGTATCTGTTGCTTATTTAGGAGTTTTATTTCACTGCCGGTTCCTGGAGATTAAAGTTGTTAATTTTGCAGATTTTATACTTTTCCTATTTGGTAAGAAGGTCCTTGTTGCAATATCGTATTGTTTAAAGAGGGTTTAGTATTTTTGTTCTGATAACAAACCGAAACCGACTCAAATAATCGTTATTCATATAATCGCGTTATATATGCAGGTAATATGGTTACGTAAACATTCAAATGCTTTTTCTACGAAACATCTGCCTCAGAGTTCTTACAATGAAAATGTATATTGTTTTGACAGTGAGGATTCTTTCAGACCATTCTCTTGATACATCTGTTACTAAAGATATGATTATAAATAAACTGTAAGAATCTGTAGAACATAATCGTGTGTCTTGTCAAAAACATTTTTGTTGTAATAACATTACAGATCCAGAGTTTATCATCAACAAAAGAAATCTTTCAGCTTCATAATCATAAGGATCCTAAATATAGTTCGTTCGTAATTTTCGCAATCCCGAGTTTGCTCGAAGGCATAAAGGTATTTATAGAGCTAAGTTACTTTCGGGATTCTATTGAATCTTCCATAAATAGAAGTTACGTTTATTACGTTGTACGTCGCCTTGATCTTGTAGTTATATTTTTTTTTTCTTTAGAATTTTTGTGTGGGAGTATTTTGGATTTAATATGTAGCGACGGTCCTTTGGTTCAGAAAATTGAATTTTTTAAAGCTAAAGGGTCTTGAAAGACATTTTTATTTTAACTATCAGAAAAGTAATTGTATTAGAGATAATAATTCGTGTTTCTTGAGTTATTTTCGGCACTTTTGAGCAAACTTCAACAGTCTTTAGCTCTCTTCAATTATTTCTTTCATCTATCCTTTTCTTAATTTTCTTGCTATGACTTAGATGTCTTAAAACAAAGTAGTATCAAGATTGTCATCCTTGACACAAAGTTTTTCATTCGTCCTTCAAAGCCATTAAAGGCTTTATCTAAATCTACATCTACAAACGCCGAGATAATTATACTTACTTATAAGATAAGCACTTATAATTTAAATGGCTTCCTTGACATTGTTTCTGACATTTTGGCATCATTTTCCGAGTTTGTTTGTAAATATTATTATGCGATGCGTACGTGGCTCGCTTCATGTATCTAACGAATGTGACTCGACAGGATAATTGGAGCATGAAATACACGTAGCTCGGTATTCCCATTGTGGGTATGTTCAATATTAGGTAACATAATAAACAACAACTTGTAAGTAATGATTAGGGTCTCTTTTTCAAATATTTATTACTGTCAGAGGCTTCGTCTGCGTGAAAAATATTTTCCTATCCCAAGTGAAGATTATGGAAGGAAAACAGCGGCAGCGTGAGGAAACCTGGACTTATAGTGACTTTATTACAAGATTGTGCTCCATTGGTGTAATTGCTGCAAAGCGTTCCAATCCGAGGAAAAACTAATAAATAAATAAATTATACCGGGATAAAAAGTAGCCTATATGCTATTCCAGAATATAATCTATATCTGTGCCACATTTCAACCAGATCTGTTCAGCCGTTCTGGCGTGTTTGAGTAACAAACATACATCCATCTAAACTTTCGCATTTTAATATTAGTAAAATATTATTGAAAAAAAAAACGTTTCTTAACATGGTGCAACATTGGGCCAACTTGAGGGCTAAATGACTAACACTGAAGACGCAACCTAGAAAACGACAGCAACAAAACCCAAAGAGTATAACAACACTGTTTACAACAACAAACTAACCTTACAGCACACAGATAACGAATAGCGCAATTAAATAACAGTTATTTTGAACTGATAGTGTAAAAATAAAGTTGAAAAAATTCTACCTGGCAGTTGGCGCCGGCATGTCGGGAGGGGAGGAGAGGGGAGCCGCGGTGAGCGGGGGGGTGTCACAACTAGCAGCGAGTGAGGTCAAGCCGGTGCATCGTCGAGGGATGGGACAACACTGTTGTTTTGTTTTTTGTCGTTTGTTTGACTAGTGTATGTATGAATGGAGTTACTGATAGCATGACGGTCGAAAGGACGTAATGGAGGAAGAAAACGTATTGTGCCGACCCTTAGTAAAAATGGAACAAGGGCAGGTAGATGATGAGTGTATGTTTGAATGGTTTGAGTTGTTTGGTGATGAATTGCTTCCATACTTATCTTACTAATATTATAAATGCGAAAGTTTAGATGGATGTATGTTTGATACTCAATCACGCCAGAACGGCTGAACGGATCTGGATGAAATTTGGCACAGAGATAGATTATAGTCTGGAATAGCACAAAGGATACTTTTTATCCCGGGAATATTGTTCCCTCGGGATAATTTTCAACTTTCACGCAGGCGAAGCCGCTGGTAGAAGCTAGTAATCCATACTAATATTATAAATGTGAAAGTAACTCTGTCTGTCTGTCTGTTACCTTTTCACGCTTAAACCGCTGCACCGATTTAGATGAAAGTTGGTATGAAGATAGTTTGAGACCTGGGAAAGGACATAGGCTATATAGGTAGGGTAGAGTAGGGTAGGGTAGGGTATGGTAGTGTAGGGTAGAGTATTGTAGGGTAGAGTAGGGTAGGGTAGGGTTGGGTAGGGTAGGGTTGGGTAGGGTTGGGTAGGGTAGGGTAGGGTAGGGTAGGGTAGTGTAGGGTAGTGTAGGGTAGGGTAGGATCGGGTAGGTTAGGGTAGTGTAGGGTAGGGTAGGGTAGTGTAGGGTAGGGTAGGGTAGGGTAGGGTAGGGTAGATAAATGTTTGGTCTTTTTATGGCAAAACAAAGTTTGCCGGGTCAGCTAGTATTATAATAAACGCGAAAGTTTACTCTGTCTGTTACCATTTCACGGTTAAACGGCTGAACCGATTTAGATGTAATTTGGTATGGAGGTATTTGGAGGCCCTAGGAAGGACATATGATAGTTTTTATCCTGGTAGTGTATTCCCATGGGATGATAAAGAACTTTTTACGTAAAGCCGCGGGTAGAAGCTAGTACGTAATAAGATAGTTCGTTACTAAAATAGAGGCGACAAAAGATGATAAGATTTGTCTGGGAAGCGTATTGTAATCATCATCATCATCATCATATCAGCCGAAAGACGTCCACTGCTGGACATAGGCCTCCCCCAAGCGTCGCCACATTGATCGGTCCCGTGCGTCTCGCAACCAGCGGATCTCCGCAACCTTCACGAGGTCATCGGTCCACCTGGTGGGAGGCCTTCCAACGCAACGTCTTCCGGTTCGCGGTCGCCACTCCAGAACCAGAATCAGCTAAGGTTTAATGTTATGATAGCGAGATGCAATCAAACTTAGGGAATCAGTAAACAGTATCCGTAGAGTTTCTTACACGTTCTTCTCCATACAAAACTATGCCTTGGAACGGGCTTCATCTTTTTGACTCCGAAATTCAAGAGCCTACAAATAGTTTTGTTGAAATAAATACATTGAGGTCCAGGATGAATGTATTCGGATGTTAATTACTGCAGTTTAAGTCACTTAGACCATACACACACAAAATATTGACCAGAGAGATAAGTATCTTGTGTGAGAATAGATACAAATTAAACTTTGAAGTCAACCGGATTAGTTGGCCATCTCGAGAGCCAGACATTTATTTATTTTATTTTATTTATTCTTCAACAAATTTACATTTGTGTCGAACAGTGGTTTTAACAATAGATATAACACAACAATTTAACAATCATCACAAAGCCAGGAAAAAACCAACACCACATTCCACATTGGTCCCAACATTATCAGTCTTAATATAGTAATAATTATACCCAACAATCCAACCCTACATCAATTCAAAATCAATATAACCTAATTTCAAGAAATGTATGTCTATAAAATTAATTAGGATAGAATGTCATGATAGAATGCTGGATATATTAATCTAAAGTCACTAAAATATAATCACTTAATAGTTCGAACTACTTTTATCTTTGAGAAACTCTTCTATGCTGTAATAACATTTCTTCAACAACAATGACTTTAATTTTCTCTTGAATTCATTTGGATTCATAGAGTTTTTAAATTCTACCGGCAATTTATTGTACATATTCACTGATTGCACTCTTGAGGCATGTTTAACGACATTAAGTTTAGGCTGTATGAAATTAGGTAGACACCGTACAGGGATCGAGTAAAAACAGCTTGAATAGCTAGTACAGTTTATGATAAAAACTACTTTAAAAGCCCCTTTATTTATCAGCAATAAGGGCGGTTTTCATACTCCAAGCGTTACTACTAACGTGTTGTCGATGTTGATATTTGTATTCACGAAAAACAGTTTCGGGTAATCCGGAAACAGCACGCGAGGAAAACTGTAAACCGCATTCGTAAACCGCAATATGTCTCACTAAAATTACACAACACACATAACACGTGAATCTCGTTACATATGTGTACGTATTAAGTTACTGCTAACTACTATTGCGTCCTGTTCATTGAGAAATTGGAGTTTGCCAACTATGTAGATTGTTTAACAAACACTTCCGTAAACCATGCGATACTTAAACTAGTTAGCAAAAGGACAAAATCTGCCGAATCGAAAGTACAATGCTAAAGGAATTAGAAAAAGACATAAAGGTGCACCGAAGACCGTTGAGAAGTTAAAACAATAGCTGCAGTAAAACAAACAATGAATAGTACAATTCGTGCGTGTTATCGCACAATACCCAACACTAGTGAGGTCAGAAAGACCGGAGGGGCCCTCCCCGCGCACCGTATCCCCCCCGCCGGCCGTATAAAGCCGCTCCGCCACACGCGCGCCGCGTCTAACGTTACTGCGCCACCGTATAGCTCGGTCCTACAACGACCGCAATACCACGCGCTAAATAAATTGTGAAAGTGTTGCTTATAAAACGTGATTTCTCGAGTGAGAGTACATTGCCGCGCCTAAGAGCCAAGAAGACGCGGCGCCTTCGCAACGTAATAATCAGTGGAAGGGGAATTGTTTCGTGCATTTGAGCTTGGAGAGGGGTTCAATGGAAGCGAGGTTCGTGACCTGCCGGAGTTTCCAGCAGATCAAGCCGCCTGAGAAGAGCCTCGCGCCTTCCCCACCGACGGTGAAGGGGCTCCTGTCTCGTTTTGGGAGTCAGGCACAGGCTTTGTTCGCGCCCAAGAAACCCCGCTTCGGGTCGTCAGTCGCCATACACAAGCTCCGGGAGACCAAGTGGTTCAAACATGATGAACAAAACATACTGTGCGCAGTCCTCGAGACAGGATTCATTCTCGAGGTGCGAGCCGAGGACCCTCTGCCCCCGGACTCTCTACTGTCGCCAGACTATCACATGTATGCAGTCGCCATGTGGAAGAAGGGTAAAGGTGTGTACCATAATATGTTAATTTCTTATCGCTATTGTAGAACATAAAAGGAATTTAAAGTTGTCGTGTTCGGGCACGATATGCATCGTAATGAGGGCGCGTTGATAACGTTCACTTCGAGTGAGCCTCCGAGCGAGACTAAATAAAGTTGGCACAGTTCACCCACGGTCGCACGTAACAAGACGAATTCACAATAGCGTTTGTAAATAATTCATGTGCATGCACGATTCGCTTTAAGGAGATCAACCGATGTATTGTTGATGCATTAAAAGCTCGTATAACCGCCGGCATCGTTTCGAAAGTGCAAAGGCCTTGGAGTTTTTCTTACAAAAATATCCGAGACGCCGATGGAATTTCGAAGCGAGACTCGAGCGATCCGGTTTTTTATTAAAGAATGTGTTCTTCCGACAGAAAAAACAAAGAACCCGGAACAGATAGACGTGTACACAGTTCAACAGAAAGGTGTTAGAAAACGTGTCGTAAAGACAACATTGGGTGCCTTTTGGAAGAAGGACTCCGTGATACGCATCAACAATGTGGACGATAAGCAAGAGACGCCGAACATTGAAAAGGATATCAGAGCAAAGGTAACTATCACGACGAAACTTTCGGAAGTCCACGTTTCCAATTCCAATACTAAAAACACGTTTGCGTTTGCTTCAAACTACATTCCCTCCTAACTCAACTATAGTTGCAAATCATGATAACTGTAAATTTATTGTTGCACATTATTACATGTCGTTGATTAAATAAATGAAACAAGTTTTATCATTGAAACAAAATCAACCTGATAGTTGTTTTGGTGACATAACGAAACACGGCCTTCAATGTTCCACGATATATTTAATACCGAGGCTAAAGTTTCATGCAAGTTTTGTAAGATAACATTGCATTGCTAAAACCAGACAGTCTGTCTTGTAAGATTACGACATACACTATGAACACTAGCCGAAATGTTAAAATAATTGTTATCGTGTGATAAATGCTTCAAGTCATGATTTGTCAACTTTGTTCGTACTTTTAGATTGGCCTCGTGTTTATGCAAATTCACGAATACCTTTGTAGTTCCCACGTCAATACAACATCTGTGTTATCGTTAACACCTCTGTATCAATCTAATTTTTCTTTCTCTTCTTGAACTAATCCCATTTAGTTTAGAATAATGCATGATAATATGCCAACCTTTAAAGGTTTATCAAAACACTCGATCGAACTTAGAAGTTCTTCCTTCAATACCGTAGGCTTGCGTCAGAATTGGAAACCTCTCGTTTCAGATAGCGAAAACCTCAAGGGGTCTTTCGTTTATTGGAAACTGTGGGCACACTCGAACAGTGGAACAGCTACTAAGGAGCTTCTACTGATTGCAGCTGGATATGGCAACTAAATCAAGGTTCGAGAGGAATTGGCACAATACCCTGCACTTCGTTCACTGGTGCAGATACGGCGAGACACCGCAAGAGGCTCGCATGCGACAGGTAAATTGCACACGATTTTATGTAAAGAACTGCATTGAATTCTAGAAACCAATAAACACGTTTAACGAGTTCGCGCGTTAAGTTACCGTTTACCGCGTATGTTGTACTACGCGCTTCATTACGTTCCATATTCGATTCAAATGTTGGGTTCTAGAATGTTTTCTTTTTTATTATTTTCTTTTTAATGCATGCGAATGCATAGACGCAAGCGGAAAGTAAGCCTGCCTTTACGACGTTTCGAAACACGTTCTGAAGGTTGTATTACTTCATCCCTGTACATTTTTTACGTTCAGTCAAGCATCGTAAATGCATCTCTAGTATATTCAGCTTCATGTGTATGTCTATGCTGATTTTTTTTACTGTGGACTGAATGGGGCATCGGAGTTAATGGCACATCAAGACTGGCGATCATCCATCATGCATGGGGCATAAAACTGGGTACGAGAGTAAAAAAGAGATCGCACAAAGCAGAAATTTTGTTACAGATCAGCTTAACGACGTCGAAAACACCTATGATTATCATCTTTTGATGGTAATCGTTGAGGCGCTTTGGACACTTACAGCTGGCAAGAATAACCAATACCGGTGAGGTTTTGAATTTTAAAGATTGTAACATGTTTAGGCGTCGGTGTGTGCCTTTTATGTGTTCTAACTCTAAAGATACCTGTGCGTGGTCACGTAGACGATAGAGATGATTCAATGATTGTGTGCCCCACTGTACTTATCACTGACTAATCGTAAACGTAAACTTTTATGTCTACAAGGATTAAAATCGTGTGCAGCGAATTAGGCGATCAACCAGTGAAAATCGTTTATAATTTTGTCCGATTTTCCATGCGGTCGTGCGTATTTCGATATAGTACGTCGATCATTGATTTAATAGGCAATCAAAACCATTTGCAACGAAATTAGTCTTTAGTTTCGCGGGTATAGACCTGGTAGGATACAGGAGTGGCAATATTGCTATAGGCCCCAGTGTTCGGATCTTAGCTTTGTGATCCGCAGGCCTGTATTCAACATATGGTTAAATCTTGATAGGGAGAGACACATACGTCTTTTGTTTGAGTTAGCCAAACTTTTAGTGACGTATGCATTATAGATATTTATTCAGCTTTTAATGAAAATTGGAGACTAAAATACGTACGAAATTTGCGACTGTTTACCAGTGAAAGAGTTAAAACAATAACGTTTAATGCAATACATTGACAGGCAATTGTATAAACAATGATATCAGACTATTGTTACTATGCAATGGTCATTATTCTCATAATGAATGTTACGATTTGTTACTCTCGTTGGACAATGCATTAACGTCATTATAGAATGTTAGGAATTAAATACTATTGTCGTACCAGACTTGAATGTTGTTTGTCTTCAATTATGAGACCGCTATTCATTTGTTTCTTGACCTATTTGAGATCATAGAGTATTAGGCCTCTATGGTAACTATGGAATAGACGGGTCAGTATATTTTGTCTCTTGTTTTCCTTGATTATAATTAACAAAAGTCATAGCGTGATATATTATTAGCAGGTGAATTAAAATAAAATACGAGTTTGACATAAAAATTATACAAAAATATTTCTATTATAGAAAACAATGGATAATAGATACTGGAGAATTAAAGTACCTTTTACATCTATTGTGGCGAGACTAAAACATAACTTACATTACAATTCAATATTATTCAAAGTAAGTTAAACATAATATTATTTAAACGGCAGTTACTTATATAACAGTAATTGAACTGTTATTGCTTGCAATCCACATTCATTTATATAAAATATACTGACGGATTTCCTCCGTAGTAAAACAGATAATATAAAAACTATAACTCTATAATATCTTTGGTAAAGATAACCTACTTTTAAGTAGTATTCTTAGTACTAGTAAGTTATTATTGAGCGCTCATAATTCATTGATATAATCCGAGTTAATGATGTTATCATGAGTACATGTGTAACCTACTTTTGCCTAAAGTAAGCAAGATATTTAGACTTTATGAAACTGGTACAGATATCGACTTAGTTTATTGAAATATAGTGAGTATCTTTTTTAGTATAATTATTATACCAACTATAAAAAAACTATTAGATACAAACTAGGTATTAAGTAATCAAAACACTGATAATAATGATATGATTCTTTCTTAGTGTCTTTAACAATATTCTACACTGCATAGATATTTTACAAACATTTTATTGGTTTTAACTAATGATATTTAATTATGAATATTAATACTGAACTTCCCCAAACTGTTTATGTTTGTAAAATCCATAAAAACAGGAAATAACATTGAAATTCCAGATTTCAAAATACACTCAATGAACTATTTATTTTGTTACTTATTAGTCAATGAAACAACAAAAATATAGGTAACTATTTTATTGAAATAAACATGTAATACGTCAATACTAAGGAAAATACAGTAGACTGGTCTGATTTCACAGACCTAATGTTTGAGGAAAAAGAGCCAAGGAAATAATAAACAATCCCGTTATAATACATGTAATATTTATAAAACATTTGGTAAAAAAAATATATTCAGGAAAAAGAAGGTGAATGGAAAATAAATACCTATACGTCAAAACATTATGGTCAACCACAAACAAAAAATCACAGATAACACAAAAATAGAACGTTATCGATGCTAACGGTCAATTTTAAACTGCGCCATTCAACGTATCGTAATGTTAAACAATTGATCAGGTATAAACCAGTTGTAACCGGTTCGTATCAATGGATAATTAGAATTACTCAAGACTGGACTGTAGGAACGTTTTGCTATAAGCATAAATGGCATTGAAGTTTTATTACACAACATACAAAACGTATTTACATAAAAATTGCTATAAAATTATAATATTACGATCAAATTACTTGGTAGACTATTGATTATGAAGTTTTAAACTTCATTTATATACACATGTTCTTGATTAAATTATTATAGCTAGTACACATGTGTCCTTAGTCCGTACTTGCGTGGGCGCAGTCACCGTCATACATTGAATATTATTAATATCTTGTTCTGAATCGTCAATTGTTTAAAAGTGTAGATATACATCCTCTATGTTAAGTTCACTGACTATTTGTAGCCACGCCACACCTCTAAAATTATGTAACGCCATTGCATAGTAGACTAGTACACTACTAAACTTGTCGTCTACAACACTATCATTTGCAAAGTCGTTGTGATAATCACGGACTGACCTTTCGCACCTATCATTAAGAAAGATAAAATTTTATGAACCATTTATAACGGACATGAAAGATAAAATAATAAGTACACTGGTTTTTGATATAACGTGGAAAATTTCTGGACAGATGATATAAAAATGTGCAAAGTATTTTAACAAATGTTGTGTTATTGTGATAGTTAAAAAGTCCCCTAACAGTACCATTGTGTTTACAGTCCATTAACGCTTTAACTGTTTATTCAATTTCTTTTTTGAAATTAGAATTTTTAACTCGCGGTGACGTTTCTACTAAACCTACAGATTAAAAATCTTCTTAAGACTAATATTCCAATCTTATTTGTTCCAGATAAGCGAGTCGTTCAAGTGGGGTAATGTCGGCATGAATATGGGTGTCATGCTTGTCAGCCAGAGCTACGCTAGAGAGAAGGCTAAGTCCGTCTGAGTATCGCCGACCAGCGGCACCCACTCCGCTGGTTCCTACTCCTGCTACGCCTGCTTTTGGCCCACCCCTAAGAAAATCGACAACGTCTAAGTATCAATTTGATAATGGAACTACCGGAATCACATTCCAAAATTGAAAGAGTTCCAATATCGAAAGAATTGTTACATCGGTTTGTTTTTATTTGAAATTGCATTTCTCATTTAAATTAAGATTTATTTGAGTCCGGATTCGATCGTTTGGATTCGGAACAACGCTTCCGAATTGGAAAAAACTTTCAGTTCGGAATTATTCCTGAAGAGATCGGATATTTTGTAAAAATGGTTTTTTTTTGTCTTGAATGTTATGTTCCTTCTTATGAATTTCATTAATTATATTCTTTTTTTGTTTCGTTGTCTTGCCTGCCAGTATTTATTTGGACAACTTACTATTACTGTCTCTCTTTGGATATGTTAAATTCTAGGGGCATCTTTCGCGCATTTTACATACTATTGGACCAAATTCAAATTGCAGCTTACACATATTAGATCGTGTTATACTTTAAAGATATTATAAAACATAGATTAGCATATTAGATAGCGAATGTAGTTCTCAATAATTCTGGTTTTATACCGCCTAAATACATAAATTGTATAAGAGGAAAATTTGTGAAAGTGGCCCTCTATAGCTTTAATTCGGATTTATAATAACAAAAATAAAAACATTCCTGTTATTGAAGAAAAAGACGCCCCTCGGCTCGTATATTATTAATGTAACTTATATGCTAATATTAAACTATTTAATGTTTAATCTTTATATCTATCTGAGAGTGGTGACCCTAGTCTTATGAGTATTTGTATCACTCTTTCTGATTTGAAAAAGACTGTTTTATTTTCCAATTTGGAATACGATTTTGTTCGAAAATCGCTCAATGTGAAATTGGATTAGTCAAAAGAAGTATTGTTACGTCGGTCAGCCTTGATAGGGTTGACACTTGAAAGTATTTGTTTTAAACTGTATAGTTTATGCAACCTAATGATTTTAATGTTAATTGTGACCGACAGATGTCGGCTGTTGTGAGAGTTGTACTCGTGTATGTTTAAACGTTCTATTTATAATGAAGCATTTTTATGAATAAATGATTACTTTATAATGTCTTAGATTTTATTTCCATCTTAAACTCATCCCACATTCCAAACACTTCAATGATAGGCAGCAATTCTGACCAGATGGAGAAGGCATGATGAAGAAGGATAAAATTACACAGACATAATACAGCGAGAAATGAGAGTAGGAAGACTAGCCCTGCCGTGGCCACCATAAAGGCAAGATTATAGGCCATGAAGGCTTTTAAATATATTAAAAACTAGCTGTCCCACGCGTTTTCGCTACCGGCTACTGGCTACCTAACCTACCCTACTCTACATACATGATTGTTGCGTAACTTAAACCGTTTACGCAGCGCACGCAACGGAAGCTCTCAAAAAGGAATAATTTTGCCCGTTTTTGCAACATTTTTCAATTATGCTCCTCTCCTATTGGTCGTAGCGTGATGTTATATAGCCTATAACCTTCCTCGATAAATGGACTATCCAACACAAAATAAAAAATTCAATTCCAACCAGTAGTTCCGGAGATTAGCGCGTTCAAACAAATTCTTCAGTTTTATAATCTATACCAATATATAAATATATATATTATATATATATATTTATATATATATTATATATATATATATTTATATATATATATATTATTTATGTATTATAAAGAGGAAAGATTTTTTTGTTTGTGTGTTTGTTTGTACCGAATAGGCTCCGAAACTACTGAACCGATTTCAAAAATTCTTTTCAAAATTTCACCGTTGGGAAGCTACACTATCCCCGGGTGACATAGGCTACTTTTTATCCCTATATTCCCACGGGAAAGGGTACTACGCGGGTGAAACCGCGAGGCGTCCGCTAGTATTAGTATAGATAAACTAACCGCTACAACACTCCAACTATTAAGATCGATATTTATAGTACTATTTTGTACACTATAAGTAACAATTTCAAACTCTTTGAGGGCATAGCCGGCCTGTGAAAAGACTGAATAAAGGAGGATTAGGATGAAGACAAGAAGTAAGACTGGATATTAATATAATGCTAAGCAGACATCTTGTAGGAGAGTTCTGGAAGGAGGAGATAAATTAGTTTTTAGTTGGAGAAAATACACGGTATATTTTGTAGCCATTTCTCAGTATCAACCACAAGTGTAACAGTGTACAAAAGTCAAAAATAAAAACGTAAACAAACTACCTTTTAAATCCAAAACACAAATAAGTTTGTATATCCAACACATCTGTCTTCAGGCAGACGAGAAACTAGCATTGAAAAGTACCCTTGTAAGACTTAAGCAGACAATTTGAGAACAAAGTCTCCAGATTTCACTGTACTTAACTCAGTAGTCAATATCTAATCTTAGATACCTAATAAAGCACCTACAAATGACATTTTAAAGAATGTTCAAATCCTGGTAACCTTTCCATATACGACAGGGGTAATAAAGGTTAGTTATATATGCTCCATAACAAAACTTAAAACAGCGACATCTACACTAAACATTTGCAACTATTGTAATGGATTGTGAATAGGCAGGGAGTCTCCAAGATAGCTATATGTTAGCGACCATCCTTAAGACAAATTTGGCAAATTGCCCTAAGAATTACCAAAAGGTCACGATGGGAGTACCGAGTGTTTATATTCCGAAAACGTTTAGTATTAAGAGTATCGAGAAACAGGATGTGAAGTTCCTCATCCTCCATTGAAAAGGGAGAATCCTCTAACCAGGCGGGTGTTGTCTGTTTGGTAGGCTACCGCCCGACGATTTCTATCTGGTTTCTGTATCTGTGTTTTAAAAATCGTCAGTTTATTTCGTAGATGTCAGTACAGATGTCGCCACAAGAACAACGCCATCTATTGTCGAACGCACGTATTAGAACGATTAGAGTACGCCAAAAGAAAACATCTGAGCATCGCTTGTCATCAGAAAAATGTTCACGATGCCAAGAAAATTCACGCCTGGTTTATTAAGATTAAAATAGATAGAGACTTTGTATTTAATATGACTTTTAATAATTCAAGACATATATTGTCAGTCATAATGCTGTGTGCATTTAGAATATGCAGCTTAGGTATTTTATGAGCGACATTTTTATTTATGGTCAAATGAGATGATCGGTTGAAGCCTAGCCCTCTCCAGTCCAGAACCTTGAAGACGTCCTCCAGTGCAGCGGTGAATAGTTTCGGAGATATGACGTCTCCCTGTCTCACACCTCGCTGCAGAAGGATGGGTGCGTCAATGGCGAGTACATCACTCACCTTCGGTTTGCCGACGATATAGTGGTCATGACTGAGACCATGGAGAGCCTCAGTAAAATGCTCGATGACCTCAGTAGAGCTTCCGAAAGAGTGGGTCTTAGGATGATAGAACATGGAAAAAACCAAGGTGGTTTTGAATGCCCATGTTACACCCACTCCTGTCAAGGACGGAGACTACACTCGAAGTTGTGGATGACTATGTCTACCTGGGACAAATGATCCAGCTGGGTAGGGCCGACTTCGAGAAAGAGGTCAACCGTCGAATCCGACTCGGCTGGGCAGCGTTCGGGAAGTTGCGCGGTATCTTCTCGTTCAACATACCACAGTGTCTCAAGACAAAAGTCTATGACTCTTCGTACGGGCGTACCGTCCGGCTTATGCGCTTATGGCTATGTTGCCAGTGATGTCCTATGGCCCTGAGACGTGGTCGCTCACAATGGGCCTCATCAGAAAGCTTACAGTCACCCAAAGGGCAATAGAGAGGGCTATGCTCGGAGTGTATGCGGAGTGTATGTCCTTGCGTGATCGAATCAGATATGTAGAGATCCGCAAGAGAACCAGGGTTACCAACCTAGCCCGAAGAATTGCCAAACTTCAGTGGCAGTGGGCAGGGCACATTGCTCGCAGAACAGATGGCCGATGGGGCAGAAAAGTTCTGGAGTGGCGACCGCGAACCGTAACCGTAAGACGTTGCGTTGGAAGGCCTCCCACCAGGTGGACAGATGACCTGGTGAAGGTTGCGGGGATTCGCTGGATGCGAGACGCACGGGACCGGTCAATGTGGCGACGCTTGGAGGAGGCTTATTTTAGCAGTGAACGTCTTTCGGCTGATATGATAATGATGATGAAATATATTTCTGTACGTTTGAAGGGAAAATGTTACAACTAAAACAGATCACAATTACTTCTACCAAGTACAAGGCCAACACATAAGTCGTCGCCGAGATTTCTGTTATTTTATTTTATGGAGTCCCAAAGACTTTTTTTATCAAAAAAATCGGAGGGACGATGCATTCTGTTAAAAATGGAAACAATATTAGAAAAAGTTCTAGCACTAATGCCTTTTGCCAGAAATCATTGACGGTCGGATACCAAAAAATAGACCAGTGAGAGAAAGGACGTCGTCATCATCTGCCTAGCCTTTTCCCATATAAGTTGGAGTCAGATGCAGCTGGATACCAGTATTTTACATGGATCGACTGCCTATCTCCACAACCAGTTAGTTAGGTAATATGAAACCCCTTGGTAAAACGGGTCAGACTCTTGGGCTGTTAATGCCGAAAATAACAGCCAGGACCAACGGCTTAACGTGCTTGCCGAGACACGGACGGGTCTTGGTATGTAAAGATGGTCACCCATCCACGGACCAACCGCGGTAAGCATAGCTTAACCTGATTGGTCGACCCGTGCGGCTGAAGTTGAAATAAGTTTAATTTCGCTGATGTACCTAGTAGGCGATCTAGAGACTGCCGATACCTATCCTATATATAATTTACTGTTTTTTATTGAAAATTTTTGTAATAAACATTTAAAGACATGCACTTATTTGTATTTTGTTTCCATTACTTTTTAAAGAAGTATTTTATTTCCCACTAAACAACCCATGCAAAAAATATAAATTTGTTTATCGATAACTGTTTACAACACTGATATATCGATATTATTTTCAACTACTACGCATCAACTTTCCGTCTGTGTATGTATTAAGCAGTTCCCTTGCGTTTCACCCTGCCCTCAAATTTGTGCAATAAGGACAACTGCAGATCCGACTAATTTTCTTAAGTAAAAAGTCATAATTCGAGGTTTGGCTCTCTCCTGCTTTCTCCACCAATATTGGACCGATTCAGAAGATATTTCATAAAATGAATAATAAGGATATATAGTATACCCCTATGTTTTTATTTTTTCATTAATAGTTGTCAAATTTGTACACTAGGGCACTGAAGACAGCGACTCAATACAGACAATTTTGAGTATTTTGAGAGGGTTCTAGTGCTTATACGGATAATATATCACCGAAAAGGAAAACATAGGCGCATAGAAGAAGTTGATATTTATTTTACTGTAAAAAATCATTGCTTTAAGTTCATAAACCAGAGAGAAAACAGACGAGAGCGTTTGTATGGAGAAAAGACCACCCCCCGTTCCCTCTTAAGGTGAGTATACACTAGTGCATTTTCGCGAACATTACAATGTAATGTAAAGTTCATACGAAAGGTACACTACAGACAAATGCTCAGTTTCCTAAAGCATTTCCGTGTAATGTAACATTTCTTTGTACCTTGCGTTCATTATTGACCTCACTGCATGTCACCCGTGCTGGCAGCCTTTGCTCGATAAAATGTTACAAAAAAATGCTCGTTGGTTTTTAAAACATCGAGCGTCATGTTCGAAGTGTGGTTCGACTACATATCAAAACAGCAAATACTCGATGTTCAAGTAAATGGGAAATTATTAACCGGGCGAAAAATATACTGAATGGGCGACTATTATACTAATAGTAGATTAGTAGCCAAGGGCTGTAAGGCATCAATTGCAGCCCGAGATATTTAGGCGCACGAGCGCAGCGAGGGCGCCTATAGTTCGAGGGTGCAATTGATGATTACACCCGAGCTAACTATTCTGCTTTACATCTCGATTGTGAGGTAAGTAGAAAAAAACCGGCATTACAAGAATAAAACATTTAAAAAAATATTTATTTTTCAAGAACGAAATTGAGCTTCGCCGTTCGATATTTAAAATTGATGACTATTTTTTTTATTCGCCCTTCTCGGGCAGGCTAAGGTCTTGGACCATACCGCCTAATCTTCAGTGCAATTTTAACATTCTTTAGTATGCATTAGAATACGAGTGTAACAGATTCTAATACTCTTTGGAGTATTTGGCAGCAAATTGTATTGAGTCAGCCTTCCCAGTAAGCTCTGCAGAGGTAGTCAATACTACAATAAAATTCTCCGCTCCACTATCCTGAAATCGCTTCTGTCAATGATTTCACATATTGTCCAGTTGCGTAGACAGTTGAGACACAAAACTGCACCAATTTTATATCACAATATCCACTAGGAATCAATTTGCAAATAATATTAACAACCACTGAACTTCACTCGAAAAAATCCCGCAAAAAACTCCTTGATGACTATTATACTCACACGAAGACAAGGCTGAATAGCAAAGCGACCTCTTTGGTCATTGGGCTGAATGCATGATGTCTATTGCCAGTATGATGGTTAGATGTACGCGAACTTTTTGAAAGAAAGAAGTGTTTTTTTTTTATTACTTACCGCCCTAGGGCTTTTCTAGCTACATTATTACCCTAGAGCGCTAATTAATCACCTACAAGCCCCATTTGGAGGTAATAAGAACCTACTTACCGAACATGAGAGATGTAAAAGACTATTTATCCGGTTTAAGTAATGTCTTTTAGGAGGATTTTGTGAGCTGCGGTGATAATATCTATACCACGGGGTCTCATTGCTAAGAAAGAAAATTTGGTTCAAATAAATCTCACTAGATAGCGCGACATGTGCACACAATTCAATAGAATTGTGTAAAATTATCATTTTCTGAAATTGAACATAAAAATTGTATGTTCTTGTTTAATCAACTCTCCTTAGTACAAAGTTATGGAATATTGGGCTCTCAATTCACATTTCAAAAATTATCGGAACGGATCATTTAAAATTGATGCCAATAGATGGCGCATTTTTAAATTTCTGAAGCATTCCACTCGATTGTTAAAATTTGCATTGTAACACATTTTGGTGCAAAAAAATTGTAAAGACGTGCAAAAAAATACTATAAAACGAACCTTCGCTGTATTTAAAGAAAACAATATTCACAAATCCAGTAAACCCTTTTACTTGCAAGTCGTTGCTAACACCATCTATTGTCGTGAAACGGGATCCAACGCGATTGATGAACTTACAAAAATAACAAGATTAATCAGATGAAAAACGCTTGTTACTTCGGCACGGTTTCTTTGTATGGGATGAGGCATCTGTATGCTAGTATTATATTATCTGTGTCTATTTACGAATAATATAAAGAAGTAAAGTTTGTGAGTTTGTGGGTTTCTACTGAACCGATTTTGAAAATTCTTTCACCAGTAGAAAGCTACATTATTCCTGAGTGTCATAGGCTATAATATATTTTCAAAATAATGAGAGTTCCTTATGAAAATTACAATAATGTAACCCAAAGTAGCAACATGTTACCATACGAGATAGCCCTTCATTAGAGATCTTCAGGAGAAGAACTAGGGAACTTTTGCCGTCAAAATGACTCATAAATATGTATGTATTTTAGTTAAAAAATAAAGTATGTATTATGTTTATGCATTGTGTGCTGTACACGTATTTGTGTAGTGTATTTAGTAAGTAAGAATTTTAATTTGTTATTAAGTTTCTCTCCTAATTGTGTAAATCTCGCTATAACACTGAGGTTTGCTGTAAGATAACCCAATTGTGGGTTAAGCTCGCCTTTGTACATAAGTTGTCCTTCTATATTTGTATATGTTTGTTTTGTGTACAATAAAGAATATGAATATGTTGCCTGTAAAATTCATTATTTAGCGTGCGCTGAGAATAGTTATTTATGCTACAAGTGTGGAAGGTAGGTGATTTCCGATGAGTGGCATTTTTATTCACGAGCGAGCGAAGCGAGTGAGTGGATTAATCGACACGAGTCGGAAATCATCTTACGTACGTGTATCATAAAACATTTTACTATGCATTGTGCGAGGAAATAAATAAATTAATAAAATGAAATTAATAAAATAGCGGGCTTATTCAAGCGCGTTCAGCATATCCACAGATTAACTAATAGTTCCTCGGGCATATATACTGCGCATGTGCGAATAGCTGTCACATCGTAACGCAATAGGGCACGAGCAAAATATACCCACGTACGTATACGTGGTACGTTCTGCCAAACATATTTAATGAATATTTAAAATTAATTTATTGATCAAAATCTAAATCTAGAGTAATTAAAAACGCCTAAAATAAAGTATTAGTTTTATTTTACCTTATGAATGATAATCTGTACATAACTAATTTTTAAAACTTTTCTCAAATAATAAAAACTCTATGCGTCGGGCTGACGTTGGAGTTAAAAATTAAAAAAGTACAGGAAAGTTAAAAGCACTAGTGAAAAAAAGTGACACTTTCCGCACAGTTTGGCTGCTTGGAAAACCGCTCTTTGTGAGGACATGCATTGTAATAGTTATTTATGCTACAAGTGCGGAAGGTAGGTGATTTCCGATGAGTGGCATTTTTATTCACGAGCGAGCGAAGCGAGTGAGTGGATGAATCGACACGAGTCGGAAATCATCTTACGTACGTGTATCATACAACATTTTACTATGCATTGTGCGAGGAAATAAAAAAAATACATAAATTAATAAAATGGCGGGCTTAATCAAGTGCGCTCAGCATATCCACAGATCAACTAATAGTTCTTCGGGCATATCTACTGCGCATGTGCAATAGCTGTCACATCGTAACGCAATAAGGCACGAGCAAAATATACGTTCTGCCAAACATATTTAATGAATATTTATTAAAATTAATTTATTGATCAAAATCTAAATCTAGAATAATTAATAACGCCTAAAATAAAGTATTAGTTTTATTTTACCTTTTATATAAATGATAATCTGTACATAACTAATTTTTAAAACTTTTCTCAAATAATAAAAACTCTATGCGTCGGGCTAACGTTGGAGATAAAAATTAAAAAAATACAGGAAAGTAAAAAGCACTAGTGAAAAAAAGTGACACTTTCTGCACAGTTTGGCTGCTTGGAAAACCGCTCTTTTCGAGGACATGCATTGTAAAACTATTTATGATACATAGAAATTATTCGGTAGGTAGATAGGGTAGGCAGGGTAGGCATGGTAGGCTGGGTTAGCTGGGTAGGCAGAGTAGGCAGGGTGGGCAGTTGACGGGAGCGAGCCCCGGGGGTCAGCTAGTTGTTACATAAGTACTTTAATTGTAATTGAGGTCCTATCTTTCCTATTCGAGTTCCGTCAACGAAACTTTTATTTTCAAGTCGCTGTTTTAATCATTTGTATTCGCCTACTGTTTGTCGCTCACTTAGTATTACAGTAAGCCATATTTTTGATTTAAATTTATATTCGCTCGTTTAAATACTATCTTAAGTAAATGCTCTAGTGACTAGTCTATACTCACCTTTATAATTCGCTTATACAGTTGTTCAGAAAATGCTAGGTAAATAATTGAATAATTTTCATCTTACTAATACTTTAAATGTAAAAGTTTGGATAGATGTGTGAGTGGATGTATGATTGTTACTCACGCCAGAACGACTGAGCGGATCTGCATGAAATTTGACACAGAGGTAGATTATATTCTGGATTAGCACATAGGCTACTTTTTATTCCGGAAAATGTTCTCTTGGGATGTAAAAACACTTTGTCCGCGGACGAAGCCGCTGGCAGAAGCTAGTAGTTCATGTATCTGCCGCACCGTTACGGGAACACTGTCGCTACACTCTTAACTCCATCTTTGATCACAAAATATTTTGCAGCTTTTATCATTATATTTTTTCTTTGATATTTTTGTGACCCTAGGGCCCCGAACCTTTGATAGGCGTACCAGGGGCCGAAACCAAATCGCGCTGACTATTATCTCTGTATGCACTAGTCACTACGCAAGAACACCCAAGGACAATCACCAGCTGGTGCAGAACTATTGCATAATATGGAGGATCGATTATCTAAAACTATAGAAAGACTATTGGCCCCTGCCTGGCTGGACAACAGTGGTTGATCTACACGGTTAACTAATAATAAGCATAAAATATATTACCATAATTTAGATTGGCATAACGAAATTCAGCATTATGATCTTTATGCATAATGTTATTGGGAATAAATGCTTTGCCATAATGTATATTGTCATAAATACTGTTATAATAATAATGCATAATCTTATAATGCATAATGTTATAAACGCATAATGATATTTACACATAATGTTCTTTGGAATAAAACATACAAGTCCGCGGCTCAAGGGCCAACCCGCCGCACCTTAACCTAATTAATTTGACTCCTTGCTTAGGTAAAACAATCGAATCAAATCGATTGTTTTTTTGAAAATTTTCATTTTACCCGTAGCTATTTTAATTTTCGACGTCAAATATGTACACAGAACATTATTATGACGAATAAATATTATGCTTTAAATATTAATGCAACTCCAAATTATGGCAAAACAAATTAGACCAAATGACAGTTATGCTAACCATAGCATTATGCCAAAGTATTATTATGCTGATGAAAGTTATGCGAAAACTTTATGCCAAACAAAATCATGCATATGCCAAGAGGGGGATTCCCGATCTACACAGCTATAAATTATATCGCAGATTCCTGTGGAAATCTCAATGCAGACGTAGCTAATCTAATCACTGACCTCTCTAAGCAGTCCAAACAGCATATCCGTAGACAGCGACCGCTCGTGAGCTTCGTCCATGATGATGGCGCAGTAGTTGTCCAGGTCGGGCTCGCGCAGACCCTCGCGCAGCAGGATGCCGTCCGTCATGTACTTGATCACTGTGTTGGGGGAGGAGCAGTCCTCGAAACGGATGGCGTAGCCTACTTCGTCACCTGGAAAGACGAAGGTTTGGTTCTTATTAATCGACAAAGGGCTGGTTTTTAAATTGAGTACAGGTGAGAAAACGTTTCAAACTCTAATTCAATAGCAAAGTTTGACAGGTTTTTGGGTAAAGTGGAGTAAGTAATAAATTATATATAAGTAGCTGACCCGGCAAACGTTGTCTTGCCATAAAAGTAACAAAACACCAAACATACATTGTTTTAATTAATTGTACTTTTATCCTACCTACCCTACCTATGCTACCCTACCCTACCTACCTACCTATCTAACCTGCCCCACCATACCCTATCCAACCAACCATATTTTTTTTGTTTTTAAACCTTCCCTGTATTCTGGCGAACATAACAAAAAAAGAATCATTCAAATCGGTCCAGCCGTTTTTGAATTTTAGCGAGACTAACGAACAGCACAGCACATAGTTAAGCCTTCCACAAGGGGGCCCAATCATCTGTTGAAGGCCGCAGGATTATTCGAATATTGTTCGGTTGGCGCAGTGGTTGAGCGATTGACTGCTGCGCTGCGTGTCGCGGGTTCGATGCCCACACGGAACAAATATGTCTATGACCTACAGATAGTTGTCCCGGTTCTGGGTGTTTGTGTTTGTTAGTTTATATATTTGTAAACGCACCCACGATAGATGAAATTCCTAGTGTGGGGCAACATTTTTTTTTTAAAGGAAACAAATAAAGACATACAATTTAAGTGAAAAGCTCGCAATCTATGCCAGCAGACGTTTTTCAGCAGTATTGTTGTAACTCAGCGGGTCTGGGTCCCATCATGGCGAGAGTGGTGAGAGGTAAGACAGATGCTGATACGGTTATATTTACTCACCTAGTTTAGTATGCATCTCATCCGACACTCGCTTTGCCACCGACATTGCGGCCACACGTCTCGGCTGTGTGCATCCGATCATGCCGAGCCGACTGAAGCCTTCCTCGTGTAGATACTGGGTCAGCTGCGTCGTCTTACCGCTGCCGGTCTCACCTAAAACACAGGGATGATAATATAAGTAAGTACATACGATTTTTTCCCTTGGGGCACTTGGGGTAGGCAAAAACTACACGACACGGCACGGTAGGACACGGCGCGGCATACGCTGGCAGAGTGTGCCGCTTGGGAGGAGCCACGCCGTGCCCTCATCCCTGAAGTAGGCAGTGACCTGTCGCTGCCGGCCGTAGTCGAGTCTATGGTCGGCAGCGAAGAGTCCTGGGACGCGGTGGTATCTTTCTGCGAAACAGTCGTCTCGCAGAAGGAGGTTGCGGAGAGGGAGAGGGAGATTTCATCCGCTAAACCGATCCGCAGCCGACGCGCCGGGCGTCGGCGGAGGGCAGACAACGCCCTCTTTCAGCCCCCCTAAATGGGTCCAGGGGTGACGGACTCAGGGACGTCCGTCGCCCCCCACATATCAGGACCGGAGGTGGTGGCGCGTAGTGTTCCACGCGCGCCCCTCTTAGACGTCGCGGGGGGAGTCCAACACCTCATTCCCCCCAACCCGAGGTCGTGGCCCGCAGAGGCGGGCCGGCACTAGTCGGGGGTTGCGGAAGTATCGTTGTTCCTGCGATCCCCGGTTTAGGTGTGAGACGGAACACCGGGGTGGTTTTTAGTCAGTAAGAGACTGACAGACCCCTCCGCCTCCCCCAGGGTGGAGGACATCCAATGAGGATTTTACACGCCGGAACAAAAAAAAAAAGGCAAAAACTACAGAACGCCGCACATACGGCGAAATTACCATTTTAGACGGTCAATAATAGAATTTTCTACTTTAATATAAAGTCTAAAATTGCTTGTATTCTTCGAGTCAAGTACTTGGTCTATCGTGCTGGTCATAAATATCCTTTCTTATGTTTAGTAGTGTTGTGCAGTAAACGGCTGGTTGCATTCGAAACCCGAAAGCATTAAAACGTGTAATTTTCGTTCACCTCGTGAAAAAATCTAAATATTCATTATGGACATAGACACCACAGGTATGTTTATTAATAAGATTTTTTTCTACTCTAGTTATACACTATAAGCAATAATAAATGACGATTTCATTCCACTCCTATTTTCATTTATTGATGTTAAGTATTTAAAAATACGTAACCCTTTTTGATAGCTTATTGTACAAAGAAGTAAGTTTGGTACATACAAAAAAGATATGGGCCGTAGTGGGGCCGTAGAAGGAATAAAAATAGGACGAAGCAGGCATAAAATAATTAAAATTATTTTTGGGACGAAGGAAGCATATTGTTTGGGACGAACCAGGATTTTGTCATATGGGACGAAACTCAGTGATTAAAACAAAATTGTTTTCCTTAGACTTTCAAAAAAAGATACGCTTAGTACCGCTTTCTGTCCTAAATATTTACACTTGTGCGTATGTGGACTACTAATACTGTGAATTCTAGGAACGCAAACCAACGCATTGTGACACTGGAGCCTTTTTTCACAGGTTAATATTCAGGTCCTGAGTGGGCAAAGTCACTCGGAATATAATATTAAATATGAAAATTAATGACGAAGAAACAGTGGATGATCATGACGAAGTGCTAGTAATTACTACGTCACTGTTTACAACATAATTGATGTACAATTTATAATTATGTGTACCTACTTTAAGTAAAATATACTAAATTTTATTTTCAATACTATTTTTAACCCCCGCCGGAAAAAGAGCACCCCTCTAATAAGTTTCACGTGTGTTGCTTTGTATCTGTGTATCTATGTGTCTGTCTGTGGCATCGTAGCGCCTAAACGGATGAATCTATTTTGACTTAGTTTTTTTAGAAAGGTGATTGTGTCGAGAGTGTTCTTATCTATGTTTGAATTAAATCGGTTCAGCCGTTCAAAAGTTATGGGCGAAATTTTACTTGTACGAGTATTTCTAGCTATGGGTAATGTTCAGAAACATATCTAAGATAAATGCACATATTATTTCACATTTTTGATTTTTGACCCCCTAAAGTCGTCATTTTGCCGTATGTGCGCCGCCAGCTACGAAATGCCAAATTCAAGTACTAAAAAGACGTAAATTCCAGTCGCAATATCAGCGATAATCAATATCAAAATTTGCTCAAAACTTAGGAAAATCAGAGACAAGGAATAAGATTAATAATATTATTCACTGTTCATTGTATTGTTTAGTATATTATTGATTTTATGTGACACAACTGTCAACATTGTTATAATCTATTTCTATGTTAATTATTGTATCGTTTTAATTAACTATAAATAAATAAATAATAAATAATTCATGCCAAGCGCGAGTCAGACTCGCACACGAAGGGTTCCGTACCGAAATCGCAAAAAACGGCAAAAATGTCACGTTTGGTGTATGGGAGCCCCACTTAAATATTTATTTTATTGTGTTTTTAGTATTTGTTGTTAAAGCGGCAACAGAAATACATCATCTGTGAAAATTTCAACTGCCTAGCTATCACGGATCATGTGATACAGCCTGGTGACATACGGACTTAGTAATAAGGTCCCATTTTTACCCTTTGGGTATGGAAACCTATAAATATTATTTTAAACAAGCTTTTTTCGTATTCCCTAGAAAACCCTTTAAAAATATGATACCCATATCATGGCAATGCACAAAAAATAGTCCACCACCTTGAGCCGTCCGCCATATTAGATTTAGAATGACGTAACTTAGCTAACATGCATGTCATCTTCGATGAAGAATTGTCATGCAAACTAAACGTGTATGCAAAATTTAATCTTAATCGGTGGAGGAAAATTCAAATGCAAGATTTGACACGAACACACTTACATATATTGTAAGTTATATAAAAGCTTGTAAAATTACAGAAATTGCCCTTCTGGTCATACACGCACGCCGTTTGTGAAAACTATGCATCTGACCTTTCTAAAGCTCAATAGTCTATTTAAAGAAAAGACCTTGATTAGGATTTAGGACTTAATAATTATTAAATATTAATTTTATTAAAAATATGTTTTTAACAAGGATATACAAAATTCACCTACACTACACTGTCTCACCTGATGGTAAGCGATGATGTGGTCGACGGTGAATCACGCTTGCCTAGAAAAAACCTATTCACTCTTGACTTAAAGACCCCTAGATTGTAGCTATCGGGAAACACAGACTCCGGCAGGGAATTCCACTCCTTAGCTGTACGCACAATAAAAGTGTTCTCAAAACGTTTTGTGTGTATGGGTGGGATGTCCATCATGTACCGATGAAACGAGGTAGGACCTATTGAATAATTATCGATCTTTTTTTCGGGTTATGGCCCGAGCATAAACCGGTCTCAGATCAAAAAAATAAAAAGTCAAGATGGAACGTTGCAAACAACAAAGTGAAGCCGGTTCAAACTATGCCTTGTACAAATACACAATAACACGCGCACACGTACAATGAAACTACCCCTTAGTTTGTCAGTTGAGCTTTATTAATTGATCTGCGAGCTCGAATGACATTGCATTTCAATGGCTTCTGGGAAAGTTACCAGTGAGGATACGATCAGGGAGTGTGGGTGGTGTCAAGGTCACTAAAACCACCTCGATGATCAGCATCAGCAGGTAGAATGACATCCTTAAAGACCACCCCGGAATGCTATCTCTGCAACGTCTGTTAGGACAAATCTCTGGGGAAGAATAGGTACTTTCTTTTTTTGTTCGCGGGGGGAATCGTTCTAAAGGCGCCTCAATTTTGGGGAAAAGACCAGGTATCGTATCAGCACGTAGACGGGATCCCGTGACTTCTCAAAAGACCACCCCGGAACCCCCTCTGTGCGACGCCTGTTAAGGTACATCCCTGGGGCGATCAATAAAGCTCCTCCCCTGACCCTCGCTGTGCACGGCAGCCCTACAAATTGATTTTCCTTAAATCAAACAATTTTTAAGGAAAATACGCCGCCAACTTTTGGACTGCCCTCTATACCTAATTACCCGGTCGTCCCACTTTTAGTTACTGAATAAAACGTGTATTCCCGGTCGTCCCACTGACTTTGTTTGTTCCACTGGTAGGATAGTCGGAAATTCGTATTTTTTCTCGATCGCCCCACTGATTATTTTGGTGGGACCAACGGGAATATTATTTTTAGGGTTCCGTACCCAAAGGGTAAAAACGGGACCCTATCACTAAGACTCCACGATCCGTCTGTCTGTCTGTCTGTCCGTCTGTCACCAGGCTGCATCTCATGAACCGTGATAGCTAGACAGTTAAAATTTACAGAGATGATATATTTCTGTTGCCGCTATAACAACAAATACTAATAAAATAAATATGTAAATGCGGCTCCATACAACAAACGTGATATTTTTGCCGTTTTTTGCGAAAATGGTACGGAACCCTTCGTGCGCAAGTCCGACTCACACTTGGCCAGTTTTTTTCATGCCCGTTGGTCCACTAAATATAATTTCAGACTAAGTTATTTAAAGGAAAAAATATATATTCTCGTCTGTAATTCTTATTTACTGTATTACGTATGCTACCTACCGTAACAAAACAATACATTCCGCAAAGTTGCATACTACCACGGTTATCCTCTACGGAATAGTTTGTACATAACAATTTCAGATGAGAATATTTTCTTGTTTCACAATTTTCAAGACGTGATTTTTCAGTAATCGGGTTTAGTATTTGAACTTATTTTTTATTTAAAGAATTTTTGGGTTTTAGCAGAGCCACATCACATGTTTCTGTTTAAGGTTTGTTTTTTTTACATGTGTCTAGATAATGCAAGAGTGGACTTTGCGACGCCGTAGTCGCGTAAAAAAAATAGTTTTCATAGCTTTGACGGGATATACCTCGCAAACGGTACGATTGTCAAAAATATGATTTACCAAACTCTACCTTTATTTTAAAATCCCTGTTCAATGATACCACACATGATGGGGGTGGGGCACTTAGAGGGAGCCATATTCAATTTAATGTGACGTCACATAGCCTATAACCAGCGGCCAAACAAGACGCTTCAAGCAAATGAGGTGTTCACTTGTCAAATTATGATAAGAAGTTATGAGGGAACAGATGAACATAAACACATACACAAATACCGGTCAAAACATAACCCGCCTTTTTGTTTCGCCTTAGTCGTCATTCATTCGCCCGTTTTTAGGGTTCCGTACCCAAAGGGTAAAAACGGGACCCCCGTTGTAGGCTGGTAAGGCTGGTATTTTTTAACCGACTTACCAAAAAGGAGGAGGTTCTATGTTCGACATCTTGTATGTTTTTTTTTTTTTTTTTTTTTTTATGTATGTTCACCGATATCTCCGTCAATTGTGGACCGATTTTGAAAATTATTTTTTTGTTTGAAAGAGTATGTTTCTAAATTGGTCCCATTTTAATTTGGTGAAGATCTGATGAAGAACTTCGGAGATATACAACAGAACTCTTCAATAAATAACGGCAAATCATTCGGAATTGCTGCAATCGCATGTCTGTTTATTGTATATACCATTTCATAACATAACATCACGCCAGTATGCACTAAAGGGGTACGCAGATCTCTCATTTCACTGGTTATTTTCAAGTTTCATGTTATTCGGGTGATCTATTCTGGCGTTATAGAGTACCTTACTAAACAACTATTTTAGGTAGGTACAACTAAAAAGGGAAAAATAAAAAACTTTTTTGCAAAAAAATACTACCGACTTCCAAATAAAAAACTACAAAGTGAAAAATAATTTTATTTTTGGAAGTCGGTGTCCATATCGCAAAAAAAATGAGAAACAAAAAAGACAACGACTTCCAAAAATAAAATTATTTTTCACTTTGTAGTTTTTTATTTGGAAGTCGGTAGTATTTTTTTGCAAAAAAGTTTTTATTATAAATAAAATCAATTTGAAATTATGTACTAATTTAATTATGCTTATTAAGGCGGGCGGGCCTCCTTATAGTACTATATTATAGAAATATTAAATAGCTTATTTTCTTTTGTCGATATCCATCTATATAGTCAATATCCGACCCGAATACAACACTAATTGAGTAGCGAAGAACTTTCGAGAGCGAAATAGTGAATACATTTTAAAAAATCAAATGCCGAAAGAGAAAGAAACAAGGAGCGTGCGTGCGAGGATCCAGGAACGAACCATACCATTCCCCGTGGCTCTAACTTCGCTCGTATCGGCTCCTTTCGCAATTGACGTCCTTCATATAGATCATTTATTGCAGCTTATTTACGATGGTTGTTTGTCCCTATCTTTGAATAATTTGATTTTACTTTTTGGTTGTTTGAAAATACTCATATTTGTTTTCGGTTTGTAAATATTTGGAGAATTTAACGAAGACTATCTTCGCAACGGCAATACTGCAGTATTGAAATTATTAAGTGACGCTGGCTATAAATTTACCCGCGGTGGTACTCAAATAGATAATAATTTCTTTAACTTGTGAAGTAGGATTTTATAACACTTTCTTCAGTTACCATCGTCCTATTTTAGACGTTGTGAGCCGCTGAAAGAAACCGTTTTAATGTTCATGTAATAACAAAAAACCCTATTCTTAGTCCGCATTATTATGCAACAACGGAACCCTATTACAGCTCGTGGCCCGACACGCACTTGGTCGGTTTTTTGTAGGTAAAAATTAGTACTTTAATCATGTATTACATATTTTTTTTATAGAAGAAGAAGAAAGAGAAGAAGAAGAAGAAGAAAGAGAAGAAGAAGCACTGCAGCAAGTCGGATTACATAATTATTTTACTAATAAAAGCTACACTATCGCTGAGCATCATTAGGCTTCTTTTAGCCCGGCAAACACACTGCTTTTCCTGGGGTACGCTGTCGTGGCTTATCCCACAGGAGCAAAGCTACAGGAAAAGTCAGTACAATAATGTACCTTATAGAACCGGGAAAAACCTGCAAACTAATTTGATTTGTCTAATTGAAATAATTAATTAATTTGTTATAAAATTTTCCTGAGTTGCAGTTGAAATTATGGTGTTGGGATTTTCACATAAGGAACTCTATAATTACATAAGTTAATGTGAAGGAAATTGTATTAGTAACAAGTAACTGTTTTAGAGCAGACGTGTGAGTTCGCAAATATGAATAACTTAAAGTTATTTTTAACAGTTTTAATAATCTGTTCTGTGATTTTAATGGACGGTAAGTTTACACGGATTATTTCATTATCATCATCATCAGCCTTTATAATGTTCCCACTGCTGGGACACAGGCCTCTTCTCTGTGAGAAGGAATGGGCCGTAATCCACCACACGGGCCCAGTGCGGATTGGTGGATGTCTAACTTCGAAATTTTGGTTCTAGGACATGCCGGTTTCCTCACGATGTTTTCGCGGATTATTTCAAAGTTTTTCTGCGATTGATCAAGCTTGCAAGTTATATTTGACCCACATCCCGTTGTTTGATAGAGTTGATATTTTGCACACACTATTATTTCTCGTGACAGTTCAAATTTTAATAAAAAAGCTAAGTTATTTATTTTTTAAAGAGCTATGAACACTTGTTGTCTTTTTAAATCTCTCAAGCGGGGGTGGTAATTTAAATTGAACAGAAATGGCCAAAACGCTGGAGTGACTACTCGGCCATATCATTGACTGATTGTCCTAAAAGGCAAGAACATAAATAGAAATACATAGAGTTTTTTGTCCAGCGCGGCGACAGGACGGTGAAGATAAAATAAAATAAAATGATTATTTTAAAAGATTTTTTTTTCAAAACAAGCTTTTTCGTTACTCAGTAAATCGATATTAGGCGTGTGCAAAAAAAATGGTTCGCCATCTTTAGGAGTCCGCCATATTTAGTTTAGAATTATGTTATGTAGCTAACCGTGCATTGTCATAAACCAAATAATGCACGTTTGGTTTAGCAAAATTTCACCTCAATCAGTTCAGTTACAAATTTTGATCCATACATACTATCCAAGAAGCTAAGGTAGCTTCCTATATCACTGTACCTACAGGAAAACGTTCTTAGAAATTCATACTTTAACATTAACGCCATTAATAGCTCAACGAGGAGCTCGTGGCTATATAATAACAGCCGCGCGGGTCGATCAAAGTTAAGCAACGCTTGACAACGTCGGTCCGTGGATGGATGACCATTTCAACATAGCGAGATTCCTCCGTGCCTCGGAAAGCACGTTAAGCCGTTCGTCCCGGCTGTCATTTGAAGATCTTTGACAAACGTTACGGCTAGTCAGAAGCTTGAGATCTGACACCAGTCTTACTACGGGGTATCGTGTTACCCAGTTACTGGGTTGTGGAGGTCAGATAGGCAGTCGCTCCATGTAAAACACTGGTACTCAGCTGAATCCGGTAAGACTGGAAGCCGACCCCAACTAAATGGGGAAAAGGCTAGGCAGATGATGAAGCAATTTACATTTATAGATTGAAAAAAGAACTCCGATTCACATTATCTTTTTACCTTAAGGAGGGAAAATTTCTAACGAGAAGCCATGTTGAACTTGTTGACTGACATACAATCATAATTTTCAGATGCAACACCCCCGTTGGAATCGGCGAGCGATATTATGCAAAGATATAACCAGGACAGAATACCAGCATCATCATCCTCTAGCCCTAATCTGAATTTATTTGGGATCGGCGCAGCATGTCTACTTCTCCTTTATTAGAGGTCATCTCTGAATTCAACTTCTTTCCAGCATGTCATCTTTCAAAATTTATTTAAACTAAGTATAAATTGATTTTCTTTATTTTGTCTTTTATTGATTGAAATTTTTTTTTTTAACCCCCGCCGGAAAAAGAGGGGTGTTATAAGTTTCACGTGTGTTGCTGTGTATATGTGTCTGTGGCATAATAGCGCCTCAACGGATGAACCGATTTTGATTAAGTTTTTTTGGTCGAAAGGTGATTTTGTCGAGTGTTCTTAGCTATGTTTGAATAAAATCGGTTCAGCCATTCAAAAGTTATAGGCGTTTTACTGTTTGAATCGGGGTGTTTTCGCAAGATAAATGGGTCGGGGGTTTTTTAAATTTTGAAATTTTGCATGTTGACATTTTTAATCGAAATTATTCGTCCTCCTTACACAAATCTAACAAAGCTTCATCATGACATCAAGTTTCCACAAATTTAAGAATTAATTTTGAATATATCGCGAAAATTCTTCCGTTTTAGGGTGCCGTACCCAAAGAGTAAAAACGGGACCCTATTACTAAGACTCGACAATCCGTCTGTCACCAGGATATATCTCATGAACCGTGATAGCAAGACAGTTGAAATTTTCAAAGATAATGTATTTCTGTTGCCGCTATAGCAACAAAAATTAAAAATAATAAAATCAACATTTAAGTGGGGCTCCCATACAACAAACGTGTTTTTTGCGATAATGGTACGGAACCGTTCGTGCGAGAGTCCAACTCGCACTTGGCCGGTTTTTTTTTTTAACAAATTTCCATGGTGCAAAATGATAAAAGAAGAGGAACCAAAGACACCGACTTCCGAAACGAAAGTTATTTTTCCACCTTTTTGTGTTTTGCTTTCGAAGTCGGTTTATTTTGTCTTGTAATGTTATCTTTACAAATCAATGCTGTTTCATGTACCGGATCGATCCTCCACGCGATTTAAACGACCAAAAATTTACGGTGTATGGTCTATTAGTGGTACATGGAACAATAAGTTTGAGAAAGCCTGGTCTAGAGTATAACGTGGAATAAAGAACTTTATGCCAATAATCAAAGAACTTACCAACAATAATAACGACACTGTTCTCTCTGATGACCTGCAGCAGTTCCTCTCTGACAGCAAACACCGGCAGGAACCGTCTCTGTTCAGATATCGTCAACCTTTTCACGAAGTCGGACTTCGATTCCACTTCTTGAGGCTCTGCGAAGGAAATACTGTACTATTAAACCAAAAACCAAGTTTTCCAGCACCCTCAATCACATCATTACAAAATATCAACTTTATGAGTGTGGAGTGTGCGGAAGACGTTGCGTTGGAAGGCCTCCCACCAGGTGGACCGAAGACCTGGTGAAGGTTGCGGGGATTCGCTGGATGCGAGACGCACGGGACCGGTCAATGTGGCAACGCTTGGGGGAGGCCTATGTCCAGCAGTGGACGTCTTTCGGCTGATATGATGATGATGATGAGTGTGGATTGAGTTGATTTTAGAATGACAGTACTAGTAACATAGACCAAAAGAAGTGGGGATGGGCCTTCCACATTACCCAAGATAAATGGAGCAAAACTGTCTCCGACTGGTACCCCAGAGACGGGCACCGCAACAGAGGACGCCAGCATGCAAGATGGGGGGATGATCTGAAGTTGACGGCTGGTCGCCACTGGAGAAGGGTGGCGCGAGACAGAAGCCAATGGAAGTTGCTAGAGGAGGCCTATGCCAAAAGGCACGCTGAACGGCGGGACATTATTTAGACCAAACCAACTTGTTATTATGTATTTTTATGCGTAGTTAAGAATAATGGGCTTATTATTGTTATTATTATTATTACTACAGGTCTAGCGCCTAACTGTGTCAGTTCCTGAGGTATGGGAGCGGTACGGGAGGGGTGACAAGTGACGTGACATGACGTATCCTAACTGTCTCGCTATACACGTGATACATTTGAATGCAGATATCTCTTACGATATGCTTATGATATTTACGAGAGTGTACCTAAGTCAAATTGATTAATATTTCGGCGTGTGACAATAAAAAAAACCGGACAAGTGCGAGTCGGACTCGCCTACCAAGGGTACAAATTTGTAGGTAAATATTATAAATAGATAGTTCAGGAATCGAGAGATGTCATCTTTAAACTCAGCAGAATTGGGATATTTTTTTTTTCGTTTTAAAATATTCGTACACTTTATAAACAACTTGTTTAGTTTGAGACCTTATTGGAGGACTCATCTTTGGTTGCGAATACCGTGTGCGTTTTACTTGAAGCGACCTGTCCAATTAACACGTGTTGACGACAGCAAGCCTGACGCCCAACTGAAGTTACGCGTCGTTTGACGTTTCGTAAACACACCCCTCCCGTGCCGCCCCCATACCTCAGGAACTGACACAGTTAGGCGCTAGACCTGTAGTAACATATATTATTCAGATAAAAATAAAGTTTCCTCACGCTTGTTTCTCATAGGGGTTGGCAGAAAATTTAAATTTCTATTTCGAAATAACATAATATCGCCAACTAAAAAAATAATGAATTCAGTTTACTTACGATTATCCATATGTTCAGCGTATTTGTAAGCGTCTTTTGTTGGGCCGTCTTCCATTTCTTCTTCCTTCTTCTGAATTCCCATGATGTTACCTGAAATCGACACGAAGAAAATTGTTACAAGTTGCGAGATTAACGGCAAGATGAATCACTTCAATTCTTAAGTAACTTAAAACATATTGATCATTAAAGCACCCTTGTAGTAACAAGTAAAATTTTAAAATTTTAAAAAAACCCCGAACATTTATCTTGCGAAAACACCACGACAAACAGTAAAACGCCCATAACTTTTGAGCGGCTGAACCGATTTAATTTAAACATAGCTAAGAACACTCGACAAAATTACCTTTCAAACAAAAAAAAAACTAAATCAAAATCGGTTCATCCTTTAGGCGTTATGATGCCGCAGACAGACACACAGATACACAGCAACACACGTGAAACTTATAACACCCCTCTTTCTCCGGCGGGGGTTAAATAACCCTAATGTTTTTGAATTATAACCTTTATTTTAACTATAATAAAGCCGCAAATGTCATGAGAAAGTCATCTGCGATATTTTTCATACCAATTTTAGTTCCTTCCAACTTCCAGTGTTTCTTCTGAGCCTTCCTCCTTTCCTTTTGCTCTCGGAAAGCTTTGACGAGAGCGGATCCTTTTCGAGCGTTCATCGCCATGTCAGAAGTAGGGTCTTTTACCTGGAAGCAGAATATGGTAGAAGTTAACAGTAAAACAACGGAAAAGTGCGTGTTGGACTTCGCACATTGAGGGTTCCGTACGAAACCGCAAAATTATTTCTTGTAGTAAGTCTTTAACTTTGCTGAGTAAGCGTCGCAGACGAACTTAGATAATATTTCTAAAAGTTTACTGTTTTATTAGTTTTTTTTTTCCTTCGCCCTTCTCGGGCAGGCTAAGGTCTTGGACCATACCGCCTAGTCTTCAATGCAATTTTAACATTCTTTAGTATGCATTAGAATATGGATGTAACAGATTCTAATGGTTTTTGAAGTATTTGGCAGCAAATTGTGTCCAGTCAGCCTTCCCAGTAAGCTTTGCGGAGGTAGTCAATACTACAATAAAATTCTCCGCTCCACTGTCCTGAGATCGCTTCTGTCAATGATTTTACATATTGTCCAGTTGCGTAGACAGTTGAGACACAAAACTACACCAATATTATATCACAATATCCACTAGGAATCAATTTGCAAATAATATTAACAGCCGCTGAACTTTACTCGAAAAAAGCCCGCCAAAAACTCATGTTTTATTAATATCAAATGCAGTTGACAATCGCTTATACGAGTACGAACATTAAACAAGTCCATGACGATTCCGAGTAACTGTCTCGCAGTCAAAGATACTCGAAAAATGTGTTTGTATAATATTTTTACGTCTGTGATGTTTTACCAGCTAATTTAATTTCATGCTGTCGACCTTACAAACCGGGACAGACTGGAAACGGAAAAGCAGAACCGAGGGTTGTGGCGCTACTACGGAGAGGCCTAAGGGCTTTTTTTCATTTTATTTCTGGGGTGGGTAATCATCCAATGACTTCTCCCGCTTTGGGTGAAGCGGGAGGGCATGTCAGACTTTTACTGACTAAAACCCGCCCGTGATCATTCAATAGCGTGTGCCAGGGCCGCGGTAACTCTCTTTCAAATTTATCCGCGACCTAGAGGTCTACGCCCTGCAGTTCACTTCAAGAAGCCAAGTTAATATATCATTAACAACATCATCTACTTTCCAGCAGAAAGACGTCCACGGCTGAACACAGGCGACCTCCACGTATAGCCACATCAACCGATCCTGTGCGTCTCGCGGATTCCTGCAACCTTAACCAGGTGGTCGGTCCACATAGTGGGAGACCTTCCAACGCTGCGTCTTCCGGTACACTGAGTTTATTGATAGCTATCAATCAAATACTTTGGTGAGCCAGATACCCTACGAGAGATAGTCAGCAACTACAAAGCGCTGCTGGTTTTCGTTGAGGAGGTGGGGTTTATCGAATGACCATTTAATCCAACCGTGGTACGCAAAATACGCATTTGGACGTGCAGTTGCGTACACCAGCCCATTGTATGTTAAGGTTGCCCTAGTCGACGGCACGAACTATTTGTGCGCGGGGTTAAAATGCATGCTATCTAATCCGACAACACGTGGGAAAGAGATAGATGCTGTAATGAGCAGTAAAAAGCTAGTTCGCGTGGGAAATAGCACTTTTGCAAATTTGTAGCGAAATCGATGATGATTTAGGAAGAAAACGAGCGCGCGAAATTTTATAAACAGACCTTTGGGAGTATGGATATTATCATGAAAAAACAACTAAATGTATATTTTCAAAATAAAATTATTTGCTTTGTTGAACTATTAATCTATCCCTGTCTGTATGGTGGCTGATTTGAAATGTTCTTGCTTCTTATGGTATTTATTGCCGCCCAAAGATGCGTTAAAATTAGTGTTGAAATGTGGAACTTTCGACGCTCATAACTTTCAAATAATTTGTTTAATACTTTTTTGTTTCCATATACGGTACATAATGATGAGACAAATCGATATCATATTTTATTTTGAACGTCTATCGTCAAACGGAGTACTTGCTAGACTTCGTTTGTATGGAAGAATGATCGACTAGTGCAATCTTAAGGGGTTAGTTTTCCGCACTTAGTCCTTCAGGTGGACCATTGTGCGTGGGCCATGGCAGCCATTTGGTGGTTATTCCAACCAGCCCACCTCCCTCCAGAAGTTAATAAAAGCTCCTGGTTTGCTCAGAACATCTGTGTAAGATCTAGATGACCCGAGGGTTTAGTGTTCTAATCTGGGAGACGACTGTGCATTCAAAGAGTACGTGTGCGACGGTTTCCTCAGCCTCCTGCACAGAGGGCTGACCATTACGTCTATTGTGTTGTTGGCGCATCACATATGCGTGGGCGTCCGCGGGGCGCGGGGAGTCGGGGGACTGAACCCACGACCCCAATTGAGCCTATTCATTGGTCCTTCGAGCCGGATCAATGAATAGGCTCAATTGGGCTTTGTAATAAAAGAGTGGACTATATTAAAATAGGTAGGTATATTACTATAATTTACACGATCAACTCAGGTTGAAATATAAACAAAGAAATGCCCGTATTTGCTGGCGTCTGTGAGCTGAGTGGTGCGGCGGGCGCGCAGCCGGCCGTCACGTCGTGGGTTCGGTTCCCCGACTCCCCGCGCCCCACGGACGCCCGCGCATATGTGATGCGCCAACAGTGTGGAAGTGTTTGTTTGCCAGCCCCTTATAAATTACTTGGCTATCAATCAGCAGTGGTGGCCCAGTGGTATCGGCCGCGACTTACAAGTTGTGGGTCGTGGGTTCGAACCCAGGCAGGCGCTTTACTTTGTGTAAATTATTTCATCACCACTGCTCTCAAAACGGTGAAGGAAAACATCGTGAGGAAACCGGCATGTCTTAGAACCAAAAGTTCGAAGACATGTGATATCCACCAACCCGCACTGGGTCCGCGTGGTGGATTACGGCCCATTCCCCAGGCCCCAGAGAGGAGGCCTATGTCCCAGCAGTGGGAACAATTAATAGGCTGATGATGTGATGATGTGATCAATCAGGTCTACACTGTTTTCTGAGTACGGTAACTTAAATATTATGACTGGGTTACTTACCGGTATGACAGGTTCAGGTTGCTTGGTGAACACGATCCTGCCGTCGAGGAATGGAGGCACTATATTGTGGACAAGCAAGTGTACACGGTCCACGTTTTCCTGAAAAAAAAGAGCAAGTATTATTATCACTTTCTTTTATACATAACATAAAGACAACACCACCGACACAGAAAAGACATTCCTTTTTACGTTTTCCCCCTTTCCAAATCCCGAAATTGTACTATCATAGTAATGATTAAATTAATACTTTTACTGTTATTTTTAGGGTTCCGTACCCAAAGGATAAGAACGGGACCCTATTACTAAGACTTCACGATCCACATGAAAACCACAGACTATATACACAAAATCAACGCGCGCTTTCTCGAGAGGTAACAGGTTCAGTATCATTCTGCCAGTTACATAATGATCCATACAAAAGTCATTTCGTAACTGTTATGTTTTTTTTTTCTTTTCTTTTATAATCTTGTGTCTAAATGTTCATATTTCGAAACAAACTTCTTAGGCAATGTGTTACATAATAGAAAAGGGAGATTATTGTAAGTCCTGTTCAGCACATTTTTTAATCAGGGTTATTCGTTACATACCTCATCCAAATCATTGTTAACATTAATAGCGTGCACCACACCGCTGGTCAGCATTCTGTTCCGCTCCCACAGCTCGTTGTCCTTATCTATCTGCTGCCTCTGTGCGGACACCTTGCGGTTGCGTCGCTTCTCTATCTGTTCCTCTTTGCGGGCGACGTACTCTGACGATGTGCCCGCGAATGGGTCGGACTCGTCGGCTTCTCCTGGGGAAAGGAAAAATTGGCGTGTGAAAGAAGATTATAACATGTAGGCGATGATTATGAGAAAAACACTTTATTTTCAGTGACTTAAAGTGCGAAGTTCTACAGATTTCTACCCGACATTCGACGGTTTCAGGGCCATTCTTAAGGACTCATTTAATTATAAGTAACTTTACAATGCATGTCCTCGAAAAGAGCGGTTTTCTAAGCAGCCAAACTGTGCGGAAAGTGTCACTTTTTTTTCACTAGTGCTTTTTACTTTCCTGTACTTTTTTAATTTTTAACTCCAACGTCAGCCCGACGCATAGAGTTTTTATTATTTGAGAAAAGTTTTAAAAATTAGTTATGTACAGATTATCATTCATATAAAAGGTAAAATAAAACTAATACTTTATTTTAGGCGTTTTTAATTATTCTAGATTTAGATTTTGATCAATAAATTAATTTTAAATATTCATTAAATATGTTTGGCAGAACGTATATTTTGCTCGTGCCTTATTGCGTTACGATGTGACAGCTATTCGCACATGCGCAGTAGATATGCCCGAGGAACTATTAGTTAATCTGTGGATATGCTGAACGCGCTTGAATAAGCCCGCCATTTTAGTAATTTTCATTTTATTATTTTTATTATTTCCTCGCACAATGCATAGTAAAATATTGTATGATACACGTACGTAAGATGATTTCCGACTCGTGTCGATTTATCCACTCACTCGCTTCGCTCGCTCGTGAATAAAAATGCCACTCATCGGAAATCACCTACCTTCCGCACTTGTAGCATAAATAACTATTACAATGCATGTCCTCGAAAAGAGCGGTTTTCCAAGCAGCCAAACTGTGCGGAAAGTGTCACTTTTTTTCACTAGTGGTTTTTACCTTCCTGTATTTTTTTTATTTTTAACTCCAATGTCAACCCGCCATTTTATTAATTTCATTTTATTCATTTATTTATTTCCTCGCACAATGCATAGTAAAATGTTGTATGATACACGTACGTAAGATGATTTCCGACTCGTGTCGATTTATCAACTCACTCGCTTCGCTCGCTCGTGAATAAAAATGCCACTCATCGGAAATCACCTACCTTCCGCACTTGTAGCATAAATAACTATATACTAAGGTTTGTTTTTCAATGGCATAATAGTACTCTGTGATAATACCTTGATCTAGGGTCTAAACTTTTACAATGATAAAATAAATAATAGATAAAAAAACTAGAAAAAACACGACAAAAACCAAACAGCAGAAAATATTTTTCAATATAATAAAATTAAGAATAGTGTTATTAACAGAAAAATATATTTTATTGTAAAAAAGAATGGGGTGCTTTTTATGATTTTTTCAAAATTACTCTACATTTACCAATCTGTCAATAAAATATTATAACAATTGACATCAAGCACCCCACGCTTTTTACAAGATTTTAATTAACATGCAACTGAATTATACAATTAACTGAATAAGTTTTGGGCGCACGGTTGGCGCAGTGGTTGAGCGATTGACTGCTGCGCTGCGTGTCGCGGGTTCGATTCCCGCACGGAACAAATATTTGTATGACCTACAAGTAGTTGTTCCGGCTCGGGGTGTTGTGTATGTGAGTTTAAATGTTTGTAAACGCACCCACGATACAGGAAGAAATTCCTAGTGTGGAGCAACGTTTTTTTAAAAAAAGAAAGAAAAAGTTATCCACCGATTAAGATGAAATTTTGCATACACCTTTAGTTTGGATGACAATGCATGGTTAGATAAGTGACGTCATTCTAAATCCAATATGGCGGACGGCCCAAGATGATGGACTAGTTATTTTTTGTGCACTGCCATGATATGGGTATCAATTGAAAGGGTTTGCTGAGAAAATACGAAAAACCGGCAAAGAAATCACGTTTGTTGTATAGGAGCCCCCTTAAATATTTATTTTATTTTGTTTTTAGTATTTGTTGTTGTAGCGGCAACAGATATACATCACCTGTGAAAATTTCATCTGTCTAGCTATCACGGTTCATGAGATACAGCCTGGTGACAGACAGACAGACAGACAGACAGACAGACAGACGGACCTCGGAGTCTCAGTAATAGGGTTCCGTTTTTACCCTTTGGGTACGGAACCCTAAAAATTGAATAAATTATTTACAATTAATTATTTTTTTGTTAATCACACTATTCTTAATTTAAATGTATTGAAAATTATTTTCTACTCTCTGTTTGGTTTTCTATTCAAAGCATGTTTTTTAGTATTTCAAACGATTTTTTTTTAATTCTATCGCTAATTCTGAAGATCCTGGTAAGGATAATGGGACAAACTATTTAAATAAGTGCATTGTCATCGGTCCTTGATTAGTGTGCAAAGTTACAAATTAATCCGACTTTTCGAAATGGGTGTAAATCACGTTCTAAGATTCCGTTACACAGATACATACATACCAAGCTAACAAAAGCTTTTTAATTATACAGTGTTTAGATATACCTTCACCCATATTGTACCAAGCCCTGTCCAGTTTCTTTTCAGCATCTTCCCAATCTGAGTCATCAATGTCAACTGCGCGCCTGGAACTGGCAAATCTGTAAACAATAATATATTTTTAATAATTTGCTTGACACAGTAAAACACGCTGTCGTTGAATACCTTTAAAAAAAACTCATAAAGGAACACTACTTGTCTCTGTGATCCTATTCTTGTTTTAGCAGTTTTGTTTTCGTATTTGTATATTTAGATGTATGTATTTATTTGAGAAGTTTGTTTTTAGTATCTACTTAGTAAAACTAATGGTTTGATTTGAAATTTGGACTAAGTGCTACTCCATATCGTGTCCAGGCTATCTCTTTCCATTCAAGGTTGCCTGGAAGAGATCGCAGAACGCGATAAGGCCGCCTGTTGTATGTTTGTTTTAATTTTAAGGTTTCTTTATGTACTTGTTATACAATAAAATATAATAAAGTTTATATAAATAAGTGTCAATCAAATATATTATGGTTCAAACATAACATGGTCATCCTAGGTCTTAAAAAATTATGAACGAAAAATATTGACTTTCTTACAATGTGATAAAAATATTAGAGAAAAGTTTTAAGAAAATCCATAAATTTGAGAGAACTTATAACATAAGTTATTAGCATTTGTTCACCTGGCAAAGCACAACATAGCGAGGTTAATTTTGCCAATAACTAACCAACAAGAGGACTTAACTTTGGACTGCAATCAAAGCACTATCAAATTATAGAAATTATTTCACAAACTTACTTATGCGGCGACGCTCTCGGAGTATTCTCATAAGGTCTTCCTTTATAATCCCTCAAAGGTTTACCACTCCTATCACTTCTTTGAGACCGGTCACCCCCTCCATCTCTAGTCAGTGGTGTTGGGAAGTCCCAGCTAGACTTACGGATTGGACCCTTCAGGTCATCATCATCATCGTCCCAAGCTGTCTTGTCCGTTGGCTTCAGGACTTTCATGCTGGAAAATGTCAAGGTGAAATCAAATAAGTAAACTATTCTAGCAGATTTTCAGACATATTCTTGATAAACTTCAATTTCGGGATAAAATATAGCTAGACCACAGATAATATAATACTAGCATACAGATGCCTCATCCCATACAAAGAAAGCGTGCCGTCGTAACTAGCGTTTTTCATCTGATTAATCTTGTTATTTTTGTAAGTAGGTACATCAATCGCGTTCGATCCCGTTTCACGGCAATAGATGGTGTTAGCAGCGGCTTGCAAGTAAAAGGGTTTACTAGGTTCGTGAACATATTTTTCTTTCAATTCAGTGAAGGTTCTTTTTATAGTATTTTTTTGCACGTTTTTACAGTTTTTTTTGCACCAAAATGTGTTACAATGCAAATTTTAACAATCGAGTGGAATGCCTCAGAAATTTAAAAACGCGCCATCTATTGTCATCAATTTTAAATGATCCGTTTAAATAATCTTTGAAATGTGAATTAAGAGCCCAATATTCCATAATTTTGTACTTAGGAGAGTTGATTAAACAAGAACATACAATTTAAATGTTCAATTCCAGAAAATGTTAATGTTACACATACTTCTATTGAATTGTGAGTACATGTCGCGCCATCTAGTAAGATTTATTTGAACCAAATATTCTTTCTTAGCAATGAGACCCCGTGGCTAGACTAAAATAGCTCAATCTAGAAACGCACTTAGTTTGAAACGTTGGCTGCCAGAAAATAGACACAAAAGAAAATGTATTGTTTGAGGTCACCAGTGACCGCAGCGGCAGTGAAGGTGTTAAAATCAATAGCAATTTTTATAAATTTGCATTTTGTTTTCAAATTATGTTTACTCTCGTCAGAACTTGACATAGTATTACATGCTTATTGAATTGTAAATGGACTCCAGAATGTTTGATTTAACATAGCTAAATTCAAATAATAAATCATTTGCTAATTCTACATTACATTAATAGTGATCTAACATTATCAGTGCATTATGGGACTGTTATAAGTTTCACGTGTGTTGCTGTGTATCTGTGTGTCTGTCTGTGGCATCATAGTGCCTAAACGGATGAACCGATTTTGATTTAGTTTGTTTTGTTTGAAAAGTGATTTTGTCGAGAGTGTTCTTAGCTTTGTTTGTATAAAATCGGTTCAGCAGTTCAAAAGTTATGGACGTTTTACTGTTTGAATCGGGGTGTTTTCGTAAGATAAATGTGTCGGGGGTTTTTAAATTTTGAAATTTTACTTGTAATATAATAACAGCAGCATACCTGGGAGTCCTGGGTTCATCTTTAAACCTTGGCTCATAATAACTCCTCCTAGAACTTTCACCCCTCCTCTCGCTACCCCGATCCCTCCTTTCCGAGTCTCTCCCACCTTGTTTTCTATCCCGGTCTCTATCTCTGTCTCTCCTATCATCCCCGCGGTCATCTCTTCTGCGGTCACGGTCCCTTCTGTCATAACGATAACGGTAGTAGCGGTCGTCTTCGTCATCTTTCGACCGTGTCTTCTTTTCTTCCTGTGTAGAATAGTGTACACCTTTTTCTTTTGCGTCTTTTTCTTTCCTGAAAGAAAGAAAGAAAGAAAGAAAGAAAGAAATCATTTAATTTGCAATGAATGTGGGTACAAAATAAGATGTAAGCATTACAAAAAAACAGTTCCAACAACATTCTACCTTACGGCATGCAAAAGTAAAACATATTTATATCTACTCAATTATACAACTAAATAAACAATAAGAACACAACAATTCTACAGGTTTGTGGATCTTCAACCTTCCTACATAAATTAACCATCAAAAACAAAATCTTAATTATATATTTTACAAATAAATTAAATCGATTATTTTGCATACATTATCAAGGCACATAATAAAATTGAAACAATATTATAAATTATTATATCATTATAATATTATCACACATTAATCATTATTATTAATTATTTATTTTATCACTATCTACGTAATTTCATCATTATATCATGTTACGTTATTATCATCCAAAAAATCTTGTATAGAATAATAACATTTATCTATTAGTAAGGATGTTAGCTTCTTCTTAAATATGCTTAATGACATTTCTTTGTAGGCATGAGGTATTTTATTATAGATAACGGGTCCCATTGATAGTAAGCTTTTTCTTAATAATGCCGTTTTGTATCTACCTGTAAATATTAGATTTTTGTACTGCGATCTAACAGGTCCCGGACGTGTTCTAATATCGTCCATTAGGGTAAAAAGGTGTATGTTTGTTCTAACAAACATTGCAACTTCAAGTATATACAACGACGGAAAGGTGAGTAATTTTAGAGACTTGAACATAGGTGCACAACTGTCGGTATTTTTAAGACTAGTCATCGATCTTATGCAACGTTTTTGGGCTTTGAATATCCTCTCCCTCTCAGTAAAGTTACCCCAGAATATAACTCCGAATCTCAAAACTGACGCAACTAGACCATGATAAGCTTCCAGCACGGTGCGAATGCTTACTTTTTTTGCCAGGTTATAAAGTACGTACGCTGACTTGCTTAACCTCTTACATACATCCTCCGAATGCGGTTTCCAGGTCATTTTGTTATCAATTAGAATACCAAGAAATTTTGTGACATTTGTCGAGTCTACTTTTTGTCCATTGAATTCAATATTAAAATTTTCAGCTCCTAGACGCTGATGAAAATGCATAATTTTTGTTTTTTGTATATTTAATATTAGATTATTTCTATTAAGCCAATTTATTATGTTTTTCAATGCATTATTAATGTCCGTTTCATAATTATTTTTATTTCCGCATTTTACTATTGCTGTACTGTCGTCTGCAAATAAAACCATAGGTTGTTGAATATGGCGAGGCAAGTCGTTAATGTACAATAGGAACAATAACGGTCCAAGTATACTACCCTGTGGAACGCCATACTTGACTTCCCTGAAGCCGGATAGATATTTATATTCACGTTTAGTTTTCACACATATCCTTGATATTTCTGTGTATTGCTTTCGATTAGTAAGGTATGACTTTATTAGATTTAAGACGTTTCCTCTAATGCCGTAAGTGTGAAGTTTATTTATAAGAGCGTCATGGTTTACGTAATCGAATGCTTTCGTCATATCAGTATATATGGCGCAAACAGGTATTTTATGGTCCACATTTGGCATTACGTTATTCAGCAGGTCATATATTGCCATGTTAATATTTTTATTTTTTCGGAACCCCTTTTGCTCGTCACATAAGATATTATTTTTAGTTAAGAACTTATCAACTGTCTCGTAGATAATTTTTTCAAAAACTTTGGAAAACACTGGAATTAAGGCCACCGGCCTATAATTAGCCATGTCTTCCTTGCTATTTTTTTTATGGAGTGGTTTTATAATTACTTTTTTAAGACTGTTGGGGAAGGTTCCTGAGCTAATACTTGTATTCATGATGTGACTTAAAGGACCAGCAATTATATCAGACACAAATTTGACCACAGAAGTTGTTACACCGTCAAAGCCATGACTTTTTTTATTTTTTAATTTTCTTATGGCTCTAGCTATATCCTGTGGAACTACTGGCGGCATGAACATTGAGTTCGGGCTATTGGTTATTCTAGTGATATTATCTGATTCTGTTTTTCCGTTTGATACATCTTGTACTTGGTCTACAAAGAAATTATTGAAAGATTCAGCAATTTCTTGAGGGTCTTTAATTATATAATTGTGCTTGTTGATTTGTAAAATCGGATCTTTAGTGAATTTTGTGTTGTTGATTATTTGCCATGCTGCTTTGGTCTTATTCTCAGAATTATTTATAATATAGTTATTTTGAGCTTTTTGTGTGAGTCTAATAATTTTTTTGAGTTTCTGTGAATATGATTTAAAAATGTATTTATTTTTACTCGTGGGAGATAATCTGCACTTCCACAGTAGATTTCTTTGTTTCCGACTACAAATTCTTATACCCCTAGATATCCACTTAATCTTTCTGTCTGGTTTAACAGTAACCCATTTCATAGGAAAGCAAAGATTGTACAATAAACAAAAAATATCTATGAAATTATCATAGGCTTCATCAGCGTTTTCGGTACCAAATACGTCTGAGAAAGTAAGACTCTGTAGATAATTTTTAAATTTGATCAAATTTTCCTTTGTAATCCTGCGTTTTCGTATTCGCCAAGAATTAATAACACATGTTTTCTTAACTGGCATTTTTAGTAGTTGAGCTGTATGGTCAGATAAAGCAAGATCTATTATCTCGCTATTGCATTCCTGCTTAGAGTTATGAGCTATGTTATCCAGGCAAGTTTTGCTCATAAGTCGTGTTGGTTGATTTATTTCCAATTTAAGATTGTAATTGAGAAGTAAAGATTCAAAGTCCAAAGTAAATCTATTTCTTTTAAATATGTCTATGTTAAAATCCCCACACAAAACTACCTTTTTATTTGAATTAGTGCACAATGTCCTTAATATAGTATCCAGGTTATCATAGAATAGACTTATGTTAGACATACTGGGCGGACGATATATGCATATGAAAATAATAATAATGGCACATAGTTTTAGTTTTTTCTTTTTTTTGTGATTTATTTAAATGTCTGGTGAGAGTACTCGCTGGCAGTGTGAACAGCAAGCAATCAACTATTAATATATGTGTCTATTTTATTGGCACAGGATCTAGTTTAGTTTATTAAGAAGTTTGATCTGTATCTTTTGTACGTTTCTTCAGCGAGAAAATAATCGATAGCTAATCGCTTCGTCGCCGGCGGCGGGGGTGGCACAAGTACGTCTATATATATAACGAAGTCGTGTTAGTTACACCACTTATAACTCAAGAACGGCTGGACCAATTTTTAAGATTTTTGTGTTTTTGGATTTATGCTCGTCCGGAATAGGATAATAAGTAATAAAACATCGAAAAAATTAACGATGAAGAAAACCATTTTCCCATACATTTTACGAACACAGCGCCATCTCTGTTACATGATAGAAACAAAGCACACACAAAAATGAACATGGCGTTGTATGCTGATTCGGGTATTGCTAGTAGATGGCGTTGTCGATTTGTCTGAAATTCATCCTATAATTCTAATATATAAAACACAAAAAACAAGCCAACAACAATCATTGTATTATCTTTATAAACCATTCCATTATTAAACAACAATTAAAAATACTATAATACTCAATGCGTGCAAATTTTTTGGAAATCTTTGAAATAATTTATATGACAAAATAATGTTTGCCGGATCAGCTAGTGTAATATATTTTATGGATAATTTTTTATGTCTTAAACCATAAGCAGACTTTAAGCTGCCATTTAGTGTTACCACTACTGGGACACAGGACTCTTTCCTGTAAGAGTGAGCCATTATCCACCAGGTGGATTGGTAAATGTCACATGCACAGATCAATTAAAAAGTCAAGATTGAATGTTGCAAACAACAAAGTGACGCCGGTTCAAACTATGCCTTGCCGTACAAATACCTACACAATTACACGCACTCATGTACAAAGAAATTATGCCTTAGCTTGTCATTAGAGCTCACGGATCAAATAATAAAGCTCAACTGACAAGCGAAAGGATAGTTTCGTTGTATGTGTGCACATGTAATTGAGTATTTATACGGCAAGGCATAGTTTGAACCGGCTTCACTTTGTTGTTTGCAACGTTCCATCTTGACTTTTTATTTGATCTGAGGTCACAATATGTTGTCTACTTTTCACTTCTAGGACTTGCTGATTTCCTAACAATGTTTTCCTTCACCATTTTGAGTGCAGTGGTAAAGAAAAAATTATACTAAGTAATGTGCCTGCTGAGTTCAAACAACATTTGTATTTGCAATAAAATTATTGCAGCATATTTTGACACTTACGTTTAACCAAGAATATTATTTGTGGATTGCATGTTGTTATACAATATCATCTTAGGACATATTGCATGTTATTACCCTACAAATGAAAACTTTGCTGGTTCCTAAATTTCCTAAATGCCAACAGTATTTCAAATAAATAATGACCAAATTCTGACAATAACTTCACTACTGTTTTATAAAACATTTCACATGTTTTATAAAAACTGTATAAAACATGTGAAATGTTTTCTTATTGGATTAAAACATCTTGACATGAATTAAGTTATTGCATTCTTGATTGACAATTAGCATTTCTTGAGCACCAGGCAGAGAAACAGCTAAATACTACATGTTCAACCACTAAATAATAAATATTGCTTGGTGTCAAACATTTCAGCTGACCAACAAAATGTTGTATATTATAATCAGCATAATCTTATTTTTTTTTTTTTTAAACGGTGCCCCACACTAGGAATTTCTTCCTATATCGTGGATGCGTTTACAAACATATAAACTCACATACACAACACCCAGAGCCGGAACAACTATTTGTAGGTCATACAAATATTTGTTCCGTGCGGGAATCGAACCCGCGACACGCAGCACAGCAGTCAATCACTCAACCACAGCGCCAACCATGTGTTATTAGATATATGATGGAGGGGCTGGACAACATTGATAGCATCATTCTTACTTAACATGAAAAAGATGAAGCTATCACAAACTTTTCATTGTAAACAAGGACATCAACAATCAATTTATAATAGGTTCAAAAACTCTTACTTCTGTAATCTCTCAAGCATCCGTTCCCGTGCTTGTTCTGATATGCCACCAGTATAAGTAGGAGTTTCTTCGTTATGCTTCCTGTATTTACGTTCCTTCGAACTACTGGCATCAGATTTACCGTCATCAACATCATCTTCGTTGCTTTCGTTTTGAAACGATATCAGCCTGTTCTGCTTACGTTTGGCTGCGGCCAGCTTGTCAAGACCAAGTAACGAAGGCTTAGCAAACTGAAATTCCCCTGGAGGTTCTTTCTTTTTAAGAATAAGACCGCCGGGAGCATTGCCCGAGGTTCCCTCCAAACGATGCAAGTTTTCGTCCTCTTCCGACATTTTGTCGATACCAAGTTCTCACTAACACTTAACACTACAGTGACACTACTGATTTATACAGACGTTGTTTTACGTATTTAAATTACAAAAACATTGCGCTCACTCGCGTGACGGCAATGCTTTGACATTATGAGTTTATGACAGAATTGTCAGCTAACAGGTGACAAATGACATTGACATTTTCAGATGATGCCAGCACAAAAACTAATACGATGCGTTCCTTTTTTTCATAGATCCAATATCCAAACCTTTTTACTTAATCAAATAGCATTATCATTAGTTTTGCTGCATTAGTTCTTCAATTCGTACTCTAAAATAATGTTATTGAGATTGAACTCAGATATTCAACTCGGAACTCTTTTTCTATCACAAAGTGGTCAGGATAGAATCGGTTGTTCATACAGCTCCAGAGAAACCTCGCCCCCTAGAAACGTATAAAAAGCGATAGGATGATTTATAATAACGTATAATGTTAGCATACGCGCCACCTCTGTGACATGAAATGTAGTTGGTGTTGGTAGATACAAAATTGCCATGCACTAACCAACATCAATTAAGGCAGCCCTTGTAGTCAATGTAGGGCCATAGCGGGCTGTTGTGGGTTGACCTTTCAAGTAGGTGCTTATAGCAGTCATTCGGAATAAAGGAGATTCACTTTTAAATGTAATATATTTTTTTTTAAGACAAGACAAACATTCTTTATAACCCGACTGCCGAAGGAGGGTAATGTGTTTATCAGTCTATGTATGTATGTAAGTATGTATATACGTATGTTTGTTCCTATATGGCGTTCTAGAGACCAAACGCGTTGGCCGATTTTGATGGTTTATACGTCAATCGATGCGTCTTAACCCTGCGAGTGTCTTAAGCTACATTAAAATTGGATAATAGAAAAATGGCGGATTTTGGGTGCCATATTGTGAGGGCCCAAATTATTTTTTTCTTCCAAACCCATCGTGTGGGGTATCAAAATAAAGGGTTATAAGAGGTGATTTCAAAAATATATAACACTTATATGTTTAAATGTATGTAATTCGAAAAAACTAACTAAAAAGTTATAAATAAAAAAACTTAATTCAAAAAATCAAAAATCCCGACTGCTTCAAAAGCGAACTAAAAAGTCGTAAACAAGGAAAAAATCATGATGTGCAGGCGCATATGTATCCTCCGACTGCACAGCATGATTTTTTCCTTGTTTACGACTTTTTAGTTCGCTTTTGAAGCAGTCGGGTTTTTTGATTTTTTGAATTAAGTTTTTTTTCAAACTAGTGCATTACACCGCATTTTAAACGTCAAAAATATAAATAAATACTACTATAGACGGTAGAATCAATTAAAATAATAATTGATTCTACCGTCCATTTGGAAAAGTAGCTTTATAGAGAAGAATCAACAACAAACTCCATACATACTCTTTTAAAAAAAAGTGTTTCACAACATTTACATACAATACATAAATTATATGTGAGGACAATGCACCTAGCACTACTATACTATGTATAGGTATAAAGTATAACAAGCACTAACAGGTAAATTCCTACATTTGATAAATAGGAACATGGTACTCACATACTTACAAACAATTAAACAACAATGGAACAGTGCAAATCAATTTCTTAAACTAAAAGAGAAGAACAAAATAAAAATAAAGCAGTACTATAATTATGAATATAATATAAATTAACCAGTTTGATATTTTCTACACTAAAGATTGCCATATGAAGCAGGACCAGCATGGTGCCTAGCATTCTTATCTTGAATATAATCATCTAATTTGTAATATCCTTGTTTACAATGTGTGCTGTTAACAATAGTTTAAAATTTTCTTTCATTTAGTTTTAATATCTCACAAGGTATTTTGTTATAGAATTTATAAATACTATTCTTATGGTATTAATTAATATAATAACCAAATTTAGATTATCAAATGTTTATTTACTGAAAAGGCGAATGGCAGGCTTGTATGGGCATTTCGTACCGCTAATAAAAAATCGTGTTTTGGGATATTTTTTGTTTTAATTGGTAGTTTTTATGATAGATAATCCCTTTTTAAATTCTTAGATTTTTAGAACTTGGGACGTATAAGTTATAACCAGTTTTATTTTTTAAGGTTATGTACTAGTGTACCAATGTTACCTATAGGTAAATGTTACATATTGTTACATAATGTGTAAAGTTAATGTTCTAAATTGTTTTTTGCTATCTTTTTGTGTTTTATTTACTTACCATTAAGTAGGTAGATTGAGATGAGGATTGTACCTATTCAGGGCATTATAAGATATCTAAGTCCAGCAGCGGATTGCAACAGTTTGATAATGATGAGTTTGATTATATTTAGTGTTATATGTATTTCTGAATAATTAATTATCATTTTAATATTTGAGTTATTTTACAAAAGGCAACTTCTAAAACATTACTGCGTTTAATGTACGATTCGATTACGTTTATTTATTCAAATCTTTTTACTGATATTATTTATTAATCCGAAGTTCTAAAAATAGTTAACTTACATAAAAATAAATGGCTTAGTTGCCTTAATAAGTGGTATAAATTCTATAACCGAACAACGAAAAAAGTATGCGGTACGAAATCTGCCGTTCACCTTTGTTTTGAAGATTTCACAAGAGAACCAACAAGTACCTACTCACGTTAGAAACAAACAGAACAAAAATTTAAATCTCTCAAGATTTTGTAAACTGTCTACAAAAAACAGTTAACTAGTCTTAAACTAAAAATAATATAACAATCGGTAACTTGTGGGATCAAACCTAGACTAATCACGGAGTGGGTACCCTCCAATTTTTATAACTTCTTCTAATCTTGACCTCATATTAAAACAAATGTCACTTAATCGCATTGATTCCCAAGTTCTCATAACCTCTTCATCAAAATTTTGACTAGTTCTGACTTCACTTGAGTCCCATTTAAGCATCATTTGACTCCACATATTTTCTATCGGGTTTAAGTCATGGCTTTTAGGTGGCCAATCAATCAAAGTTATGTCTCTTTGTGCAGAAAACCACTCCATAACTGGTCTTGACCGACGCACCAAACTATTGTCTTGAATTAAATAAATATGTCCATCAGGATATACGTTGCGCACTGTTGGAATCATCACGTCTCTCAAGATCTCCAAGTAACATTCAACATTCATTTGAGCGCCAACTTCGACAAGCTCTCCAGGACCCGCAGAAGATATCCATCCCCAATATCCTGAAATCATACAAAAATTGTTTTATTACTATACCATAAAAAAACAATGTCATTTTCTAAAAATGTTAATATTCAATTAATTAGATTAATCATTGCTTACCCAGCGTTAAGCTGCCACTAGTCCTTAAAGGTAAAACATTTTCACCGTTGTAGCGTTCGCCTGGTCTTCTCCATAGTATTTCACATCCATATTTATTGGACTTAAACGTCTTTTCGCCGGTAAAAATTACTATTTCATTTTCCCAATCAAAATTCACATATTCGGTTGCAAAACTTATCCTAGCTTGACGATGAGCTTCGGTAAGTTGAATTTTTATGGCAGGTTCATAATTATTGAACCCAGCTGCACGTAAATGTCTTCGGACAGTGGTAAGTGAAATGCCATGTTTTATGGCACTAGATCGGGTGGTTGTGTCAGAATCCGTGGTATGGCTACTAACAATAGCACGATGACGGTTGGATTGGTTTGTGTATGCAATCGGACGTGGCCCTTGGCGGTTACACTTCACCTCACCAGTTTCTTGGTACCGTCGCACCCATAAACGAACTGTGTTTCTCTGTAAGGAAGTAAACTAAAGTCCAATTTCTAAAGGAAAAAAAAGAAACTATAAATGGATTTTATTTTAGAATAAACTTACGTCGACATTTAATTCCCGAGCAATACTCTTTAAACTTTGGTTTTGTTCCCAAAGGATGATTATTTTCGCTTTTAAGAAGTTACTCAATCGAGGCATGATTTTACTGTAATTTTATATCGATAACTGCTCGCTAGAGTAAAAATGTTCTGTTTAATTGAATTCACAGAAAATAATAGTCAAAATATATACCATAAGCCGTTGAATTTGAATAATAAATAGCACATGAGCAGAGCACAACAAAAACAAAACAATGTCTGTGACAGTGACAGTCTGTGACAATGACAACCACAGAACATTTTTACTTTTTTTTTCTTTTTTTATGTACGTTTTATGGCCTGGTTGCTAGGACCTTTCAGCCATTTTATTTTTCGCTCTGATATTCTTTAGTATGCATTAGAATGCGGATATAACAGATCCTAATGTTTTTTGGAGTATTTGGCAGCAAATTGTATCGAGTCAGTCTTCCCAGTAAGCTTTGCAGAGGCAGTCAATACTACAATAAAATACTCCGCTCCACTATCCCGAGATCGCTTCTGTCAATGATTTCACAAATTGTCCAGTTTCGTAGGCAGTTATAATATATGACAATATCCACTAGGAATCAATTTACAAATAATATTAACAGCCACTGACTGAACTTCACTCGCCAAAAACTTCCAACATTTTTACTCTTAGCGTGGTGACAACAGACAAAAACAAACAAGCAGACGAGTGTACAAAAAAAAATCATAAAAAAGTAATTATCTAGGCAAAGTTTTTTTTTGAAAACTGTGTCCTGGTTACTAAGACCTTTGTGCGTAGTCTAGAGGCCTTAGGCATTAGGGGAATCCCGCTGTCTTTGCTTACAGATTATCTCATATATTAATAGGAAAATACACAAGTGAGGAGGCAAATATGAATTTTGGTGTCCCACAGGGCAGTGTTTTGGGCCCAACCCTATTTCTAATATACATAAATAGCCTTTGCAACATGAGAATTGAGAATGGTCGGGTAAACACTTCCAAAACCAAATACATTGCTTTTATAAAATATAATAATACCCAACCGGGGCCTAATCATTCTCTAAAGATCCACAGTTGCCATGATCCCTCCAGCATTAATAATAAAAATTGTTCATGTAATGAAGTGGCAAAAGTCACTCAAATTAGATATCTGCGTGTTATGGTTGATCAGCGCTTGTCTTGACACACACACATAGAAGTAGTCATGTCCCGAATAAGGAAACTCATATGGATATTCAAGATATTACGACATGTTACCTCTAAGAACCTCTTAAAGCAGATCTACCTCTCTTTGGCCCAGTCAGTCTTGATGTACTGCATACCAGTATGGGGAGGAGCTACTAAAATAAAATTTCTCGAACTGGAGCGGGCATAACGGTCTCTTCTAAAAGTCATGCATCTAAAACCATACAGATTTCCTACTGAAAACTTATACACACTTAGGGACGATTAGGAAGTTATATACCCTACGAGTTATTTTGAAACTGCATAAAACACTACCGTATGACCCTGCGTCCCAAAAAAAGAGGAGGAATTATTTAGTAGCACACAAGGTCTCAGCTAAATCAATATACGCAGCAAGACAATATACTAGACTTTCTATAAACTTATACTACACTAGCTGTTCCCCGCGGCTTCGCTCCTGTGGGCCGCCCCACAGGACCCGTTTTCGAGCTTTAAAAATGCCTATGTCACTCAGGAATAATGTAGCTTTCTATTGGTGAAAAAATTTTTTAAATCAGTCCAGTAGTTTCGGAGCCTATACAAACAAACAAAGAAACAAAAAAATCTTTCCTCTTTATAATATTGGTATAGATGGTATAGAAAATAAATAAAATATTGAACATTTACCCGATGACTGTCAGAGAGTGTAAAAAAGCATTAATCAGTTGGCTAAAAAAAAACTTAATTCAAAAAATCAAAAAACCCGACTGCTTCAAAAGCGAACTAAAAAGTCGTAAACAAGGCAAAAATCATGCTGTGCAGTCGGAGGATACATATTCGCGGGCTTGCTGACCAAAATCTGGTGTATCCTCCGCCTGCACAGCATGATTTTTTCCTTGTTTACGACTTTTTAGTTCGTTTTTGAAGCAGTCGGGTTTTTTGATTTTTTGAATTAAGTTTTTTTTTAGCCAACTGATTAATGCTTTTTTACACTCTCTGACAGTCATCGGGTAAATGTTCAATATTTTATTTATTTTCTATACCATCTATACCAATATTATAAAGAGGAAAGATTTTCGGTTTTTTGATTTTTTGAATTAAGTTTTTTTATTTATAACTTTTTAGTTAGTTTTTTTCGAATTAGATACATTTAAACATATATTTTTATATATTTTTGAAATCACCTCTTAAAACCCTTTATTTTGATACCCCACACGATGGGTTTGGAAGAAAAAAAAAATTTGGGCCCCCACAATATGGCACCCAAAAGCCGCCATTTTTCTATTATCCAATTTTAATGTAGCCTATGACACTCGCAGGATTAAGACGCATCGTTTGACGTATGAATCATCAAAATCGGCCAACGCGTTTGGTCTCTGGAACGCCACATAGGAACAAACATACATACATACATACATACATAGACTGATAAACACATTACCCTCCTTTGGCAGTCGGGTAAAAAGCAAGACTTACTACGACATAGAAACACTCTTGCAAGCACTTCAATGAGGTTGGAGTCCAACCGTATTGAATTGTTAGCAACCGTTGGACATCACACACACAAGACACACACACACATATACACACACACGGAACACACAGTACACACACGCACACAACATAGTTTTGCTAAAAATAAGATTTTTATTTTATTTTAAGTATTTTTTATTATTTTAAGTAATTTTTCTTTCTCGTTTGTTACAAGCCTTGTTCATTTTTTCACTATCTAAGTTATGAAGAGCGGGGCCTCCTAGCACAGGTATTTGATATACTTAAAAGGAGACCCTTGCGTAAGAATGATTGTAAGTGTAATGTGATAATGAAATAAAAAAAGTTTTTTTTTTTTTAAGCCGGATTTGGTCCGGCCGGACCACGGATTTGTGGGCGGAATTATGCCGGCCGTACCATATCCGAGCGTGTGTAGAGTGGTACGCGTACGCCGGACATTATTATTATTAACTAGCCGTTGCCCGCGACTTCGTCTGCGAAGCATTAGTAATTCGAATAGCTTATTTTTTATATCGCAGCATAATATTGTGGGTTTTCCATACAAACTTCTACCTCTCTTTCCACCCCCTTAAGTAAGATTTCCGGGATAAAAACTATGCTATGTCCTGCCCAGCGTCTCAAAATATCTCCGAACCAAATTGCATCTAAATCGGTTCAACGGTTTAAGCGTGAAAAGGTGGACAGAGAGACAGACAGAGTCACTTTCACATTTATAATATTAACTCCGCCCGCGACTTCGTTCGTGTGATGGCAACCAAAAATAAGCTGCTATTAAACCTGAGACAAACGGTCCAGTTCCGTAGTTCCAAATCGATGTATGAGGTCCCCATCCTAGTGCCATTTGATTCTTCAAAGAAACTTTGACACCCCTAAATCGTCTTCTGGGGTAAATCCGAAAAACTAATGATGCCATCCTTTATTATTTTGCCAAAGGAATAAGATTTTTATACAAATAAATGTCTCCCTTTTAACCCTTTAAAAAGTAGAATTTCCAAAAACCCCTCCTAAGTGCTCCCCAACGTCATAAAAAGAAGCTATGTGCAGTAAAAGTAATCAAAAATCTTTACCATCCCGAAGTCGTATTTTAAGGGTAGTTTCGAAAAACTAATTATTGAAAACCTTTATTGTTTATTTAGGTTGGTATTTATGTCAAGTTTCATGTTTATTGACCCAAGAAATCAGATTCTTCAAAAAAATTAACATCCCCTAAATCGTCTTTTGGGGGTAGTTTCAAAAAATAATAAAAGCAACCTTTATTATTCATTTAGGATGGTATTTATGTCAAATTTATTGGTTATTCACCCAAAAAATCAGATTCTTCAAAAAAAATAACATCCCCTAAGTCGTCTTTTGGGGGTAGTTTCAAAAAATAATAAGAGCAACCTTTATTATTCATTTTGGTTAGTATATTAGTGGCAAGTTTATTGACCCAAGAAATCAGATTTTTCAAAAACACTGTAATACCTCCTAAATCGTCTTTTGGGGGTAGTTGCAAAAAACTAATAATGACAACCTTTATTGTTTATTTAGGATGGTATTTATGTCAAGTTTCATGTTTATTCACCCAAGAAATCAGATTCTTCAAAAAAATTAACATCCCCTAAATCTTCTTTTGGGGGTAGTTTCAATAAATAATAATAGCGACCTTTATTATTCATTTAGGTTAGTAATTGTGGCAGTTTCAAGTTTATTGACCCAAGAAATCAGATTTTTCAAAAACACTGTAATACCTCCTAAATCGTCTTTTGGGGGTAATTCCAAAAAACTAATAATCACAAACTTTATTGTTTATTTAGGACGGTATTTATGTCAAGTTTCATGTTTATTCACCCAAGAAATCAGATTCTTCAAAAAAAATAACATCTCCTAAATCATCTTTTAGGGGTAGTATCGAAAAACTAACAATAAAAGTCTTTATTGTTTATTTAGATTAGTATTTATTTCAAGTTTATTAACTGAAGTAATAAGATTCTTCAAAAAAACTTTAACACCCCTAAATCGTCTTTTGGGGGTAGTTTCAAAAAATAATAATAGCAACCTTTATTATTCATTTAGGTTAGTATTTGTGGCAAGTTTCAAGTTTATTGACTCAAGAAATCAGATTTTCCATACAAATTTCAACAACCCCTAAATCATTATTTGGGGGTAGTTTCGAAAAACTAATAATGTCAATCTTTATCATTTACTTAGAATACTATTTGTGCTAAATTTCAAAAATTTTGGTCGAAGGAATTAGATTTTTCATAGAAACTTTCAACCCCCTTTTTACCCCCTTAGGGGTGAAATTTCCAAAAATCCTTTCTTAGTGCAAACTTACGTCACTTTAGGAACCTTTCTGCCAAATTTCATGCTTCTAGGCTTAGCAGTTTTGGCTGTGCGTTGATTGATCAGTCAGTCAGTCACCTTTCGCTTTTATAGATATAGATTGAGTCTGTCTCGGTCCGCTTGTGTTCACATCGGTTGGTCTGCTCCGTACCAAATCCGGACGTGTGTAAGGTTGTCGGGCGATTGGGCCGTACAATACCAACTACGACTAGACTTGTACTAAACTTCAATTCTCTAAATTCTCTTCCTGATGCAAGATACTGTAACGTGGCCATAAGTCGCTCTTCCGTAGAAACAGACTTTCCCAGTATATTTTTTTGTGAAGACAGGTTTATCTAAATTTAATAATTCTTCAAAGGTTTCGCGGTTCATTCGCAGATATATTTTAAAATCATCATCATATAAAATTCTTATCAACTTCATGTGAAATTGGTCGTGTTCTCATAAATACAATTTCTGTTTTTTTTCCGCATTTAACGTGGTGGCTGTAAAGTTGCTGCTATTGTTGTCGCTACCACCATAATTTTTGTACCCAACGACATGATGACAACGGTGAGCACTTGAAGGTACGCCTTGTATAGGGAGAGCAACTGCCGTCTGGTCGGTTCGCCGAACCAGGTTTGAACGTGTGTAAGCGAGAATGCACTTGTGGGCGCAGTTAGTCCGGCCGGACCAAATCCGGACGTGTGTTAGCACTATTATACGTCTGTGCCATAGACTACTATTTATTTATTACTATTACACCAGTGCTGCCAACTTAGCGCTTTCAGCGCCAGATCTGGCGCTTTTTGTGGTCAATAGCGCGTTCTAGCGCCTAGCGCTAAATCTAGCGCTTTTTGAAACTCTGTACTTTCTTTAAAAAAAGAGTTACTGCGCAAACTTTCAACTTCCCAACGACGTGTTGAGGACAATTTCATCCACAGATAAATATAAATTCAAGTCCAAAACTGATCAAGACCAACCTTATTTCAGCCTCAGAAGCAATTGTAGTAGAATCAGACGAATTAATTTAATCCCTTTATTTTATAAAATAATTACATTAAAACGTCACTACTTTTTTATTATTACTAAACAAGTACTCTAATCTCTTTTACATGACATAATTTGATTAAATAATAAAGAAAAACTGCGTTTATACATTTATAGTTAGTCTCAAAAAATTGGGAGTTTTGTTTGAATTTGGCGCCAAATTTGACCGATTTTGGGTGCGATTTTTTGACAGCGACCATTTAGCGCATTCTAGCGCGTTTTCAAGGAGCGAACAGCGCGTTTTTGCTTAAACGAGTTGGCAGCACTGGTTGGCAGCACTGTATTACACTCAATACTGTGCTGTGATGCAGTGTGCCAGATTTGTTGAGCCTCAATCAAATCACCCAAAAAATCATCCCAAGTAGCCTAAATTCGCCCAATTATCATGCAAAGCAGCCTATAATCACCGAATAATGAGTTTTGGTTTTGGAGTTTATTTAATTTGACCTTTGACCAACTTCAATATAAGAAGAATTCGATAAAAAAAAGAACTTTCGCGCTTTGTTTGGTTTTATAAATCATCAAAGAATCAATAAAGCTACTTTTGGTAAACAAATCTACCGCTATTTTTATAAAAAGAAGAAATTTATAGACCATGTAATAAAATTTAGTTCAGTTTAGTTCCAGATAGATTATTAAAGAAATTGAGAACAAATTTAAAGAAAAAACATAGTTTCTAATGTCTTCACAAAATTGCTGAAAATGATGATGATAATCGCCCACTTTTAATAATGTTTAATATATTTTAAAGCTTTCCCCGTTTATAAAACACAAGACGACCACTATTCACTAAAACCACAAGATATTCTTCGAAACTTCAATTTCATTATTTTTGTTGTTGCGTACTTAAAAGTGAATTGGAATAACTGACATCATTCAACATACTACAAATTAATGCCAACTTTATTTCGTTAGCTACAAGAATCGTTATTGATTCTGCATAAAACATTTCTATATTGTCGCGACTGAAGTATCACTTTATGATAACCCGGAACTCCCGTTTCAGATTTGCCCAATAGGGAACATTACTGCCAATTGCTCCCGCCAGATGGCGCTTGAAGATTAAAAGTAAACAAAAACATAACAACATGGCGTCTACTACAGTTTGTGTTAGTGGTTACCGAACTAATTTTACTGTTTTAAGTATAACTTGTGTTCAAAAACTAAATAATAATATTGCTAGCTGTTGGTCAAGAATGCATCAGTGTTGTGTTTATGGATGCAGAAATAAAACCGGCCATATGATCCCAGAAAACGCCAATATTCGCAAGCAATGGGAAATTACTATTCGTCGCAGGAATTTTACAAAAAAGTCAAGCCTGTGTCCTGACCGTTCTAAAGCGGAATATTTAATAAAGAAGGTATTTTACAGGTCAGTGTATTATCCTAAGGCAACCTTTATTCAAATAATAACAGTAATTATTATGTTTAATGCTATAGGCATTAAAAAGAAGGTACATAACATTGTGTACTAATTAAACACAACTACAAAATGGTTTTAATGTCTACATAAATACGCATGTTTAACCATATGGTGTTAATAAAACCTAATTTATACTTACAGGACTGAAACTAAATAGAAAAATATTAAATAAGGGGGTTACCTACCATTGTTTGGAGAAAAAAGAGTCGATGAAAGATAAACAGAGAAGGAAACTTTGAACAAATTGAGGAGAAACAATCAGCACTTTAAATTTCCGGTGCTGTTGGAATAAGTTTCACAATAATGTCTTAAAAATAGTGTTTCAAAAAGCTAAATTTCATTTGTGGTAAAACAATAAGAAAACACCTTTTGTAAGTAGAATAACTTGGCCCTTAAGAATGTAACTTTGATATCATGGATATACCCAGATAGCCTAGATTTAGACTCAACTCTGGACCTAAGTTTCATGACAATAACCCTTCTAAAACTCTTGTTAATTGATGTGAAATATTGTAAATAAAGAAATATATTTCTTTTTAACTTAATTTGATACTTGGACAATAATATAGATTCAGTACCTACTCTCAGAAATAATAAGTTTCACCGGTTACTTACTTTAACAGTTGGTCTATTTTTAACGGCTTTGACACATTACTCAGGTTGACCAGGATTTCTCCGATTATATTGGCAGTCAACATTGTATATAAATTGTATTAGTAATCACTCCTAAGAAAAATAAATAACATACAAGTACAAAGAATTTTCATTTATTTCTTGTTATAATTAAGTAACACACAGTAGGTACATTTTAATAGCACAGCACTGAAATTTAGGTAAATGTAGGTACTTATTTTATACACAACTATCTAGCCCTTGACCCATCTTGAAAATAGGTGTGATCCTATGTTATGACAATATTGACAATGGAAAATAACACCACTCAAAACAAATTTTGTGTGTATTCTAGATGTTAATTTCAGTTTTCATCCAGGTGACACATAAAAATAATAATATCTATTTTGTTGTTGTAAAAATAGGTACTGATATTTTCATGGAGGCCTTAGACCGGGTGGTGCAATAAAACATAATAACAAGCATTAGCTGCAAATGCCATTCTAACGTGCAGCAGATACGCAGATACATTTTCAGTCCTTTTTCTATGTTTAGATCAAACCTGAAAGAATGAAGACAGTAGATGTAAATGAAATGTAATAATATCAAGTGCCAATAAACTTATTTATGATTCAATGACAAGATTTCTAATTTTAGAGTAAGAACTATCAAAACAAAGATATTTTAATATCTGCTTTTACAGGTACCTTCTTAAAAGAATATATATATTTATTCGAAATGATTAAGGGTGGTAAGGAAGTCAGCGTTTGGGTCTTTGGTAAGGCTTTTGGCAATTAATAGTGCATTGGACTGCTGTCCACCATCAAAATGTAACCGTGTGCAAAACAGTTCCACTGCAAAGTAATTATGTAAGTCATAAAAAATCAACCTGGAAGTATTGTTTTGAATATTAATTGGAAGTACATTGATCTCATTACATATTAAATTGATATAATATCTGCAAGTTACACAAGATTTCCAATGTTCGCATTCATATTCGTACCTTTCAACTTAATCCGTTTTCTTTTTCCTTTTACTGATGCACCGCGCTCTTGAAGCCGGGTTTTTAGGTACAGTATGGTCTGATTTCCTCAATTATTTAGTTAGCTCCATTTTTCTTTCACTATTAGCACATGCTATTAGTTTTATATTTTGTATGCTTAAACTGCGAAATATTGCCGCTCGACTTTGACAGTATAAAAAATAAAACGTAGTGTTACATACTCTTTGGTATAGTTTGTTAACCTCCCGGCTTAGGGTATATATGTTCTGTGGTTATCCTTTGTTTTCAGTGGCGCCATCTGAGCTCAGCTTTGCGGATAGTTCCCTATTGACGCAGTTGAATGCCTTCTGGTAATCTACAAAGCACACAATCGTTGCAGTGTTGTATTCATAGCATTTTTCAACGACAAGACGGAGGTTTAAGATCTATTATACTTTTTGGTGCCTCGTCCTTTAACTAAACCGAATTGCTCCTGAGGTATGTGCCAGTCCAAAAACGATCTCAGTCTGGCGGTAATTATGTGCAGTAGAATATTTGCTGGCGTGTGACTTCAGGGCTATGGCCAGCCAGTCAGTAAGTCAGCCAGTCAGCCAGTCAGCCAGTCAGCCAGTCAGCCAGTCAGCCAGTCAGCCAGTCAGCCAGTCAGCCAGTCAGCCAGTCAGCCAGTCAGCCAGTCAGCCAGTCAGCCAGTCAGCCAGTCAGCCAGTCAGCCAGTCAGCCAGTCAGCCAGTCAGTCAGTCAGTCCGTCCGTCCGTCGTCAGAACATAGAATACCAGACTCTATCGATATTCTCTAAACTATTCAGCCGATAATGGTCAATTTAGAGTCTAAGGTGACCATTGTCATTGTCAGCAAAATTTTACTATTTCGTTTTCGGGCTATACTATCTGAAAAATAAACAACAACAGAATGCTAATGTAAGTAAGTAATCTATGTAAGTTATCATGTAGCTGCAGGGCTAATATTTATTCGAGCCGGCTGGTTCTCCATTCACACTCCAACTACAATATTCACGAGGCACGAGTATTCTTCTTCCAGAATAAGGAAGCCAAGTTGCAAGAATATGTAGAGTCAAGTCATTAAATATTTCACAGCCACTAGAAATACGACTCAGTGAAGGATTTATATTGAAACAGTTTCTTTGTGGCGTCGACAAGGCGACTGAATTCCCCGAGAAGATAGTTTGTACAAGTAGTGTTTTTTTTTGTTAAACAATTATATTTTTTGTTTAGCAGCCGGCGCGTAACCTTGTAAGGCTTCTGTTTAATTGTTTTTCTTCTCTTTCGGATGAAGCATAAAACCACTTTCAGGAAACTCGGAGGCGATGACGGTTGTGGACATTTTGACTGTAAGAAATCAAGTATTATTGTGCTATCTTACTTTTGATCAAAGACATTGTCATTGTCATTTCAGCCCAAAGACTTTCATTGCTGGACATACTCCTATTGCTGGACTTCCTCCTAGCTTCACCACAACGAACGGTCCGATCGATCTGATATTGTAAATCTATAGTGAAAGATTTTCTCTTTGTTTTAGATGCGCCTGATTATTTAAATTAGCAACACGTCAGAGCTTTATGAGCATTATTATTTTTAACCGACTTACCAAAAAGGAGGAGGTTCTATGTTCGACTTCTTGTAATGTTCACCGATATCTCCGCCAATTGTGGACCGATTTTGAAATTTCTTTTTTTGTTTGAAAGAACATGTTCCGAAATTGGTCCCATTTTAATTTGTTAAAGATCTGATGAAGAACTTCAGAGATATACAACAGAACTCTTCAATAAATAACGGCAAATCATTCGGGATTGCTTCAATCGCATGTCTGTTTATTGTTTATACCATTTCATAACATAACATCACGCCAGTATACTGAAAGGGGTACGCAGAACTCTAATTTCACCGGTTATGTTCAAGTTTCATGTTTTTCGGGTAATCTGTTCTGGCGTAATAGGTACTTACTAAACAACTTGCCTATTAGGTAAGTAAAACTAAAAAGGGAAAAATAAAAATCTTTTTTCCAAAAAATACTACCGACTTCCAAATGAAAAACTACAAAGTGAAAAATAACTTTATTTTTGGAAGTCGGTGTCCATATCGCAAATAATTGGTATCTACGAAAGACTACTTCCAAAAATAAAGTTATTTTTCACTTTGTAGTTTTTCATTTGGAAGTCGGTAGTATTTTTTTGGAAAAAAGTTTTTTATTTTTCCCTTTTTAGTTTTTTATGAAGAAGGTGGCTTGGCTACCGCCATTTCATAATCCGGTGCCTGAAACCCAGAGAATGGGCAGCAGCGTTCTCCGGGTTTCGGGTCCTGATGGTGCAACGAAAAATGATATAGAACCTCATCATGTCGACGAAGAAGCACAAATTGAATGATGTCTGTGTGATCAACGCGATGAAAACTGGAACTGATCACCGTTTTGTAAGAGGCATTGTAGTACATTGAACAAAAATTTTAAGCTGGAAAGATCTCGACTGATGAAGTCTACGCTCCGTCCAGCACAAATCTAGATCCAAAACCCTGAAAGCTTCCAGCTCGAACTCCAGAATCGTTTCGAGTGCCTAGAGAGCTCCGTGGACGATTACAACGATGGGTTCGTGGAAACTGTCCATACAGTCAGGTCTAAGTTTTTCAAGACCCGTCGTGCAAATAGGAACAAGAGACTATCCGATCCTACTCTCAAGCTCATGAAGGAGAGGCGTGAAATGATCCTGCAGTCTTCAGACGATGCGTGGAACTACTGGCAACTCAATAGGCGGATCGCTAAATCCTTGAAAAGTGGTAGAGTATTAAAGACGTGATTGAGCGGAAAAAGGGCTCATAGTGTTTGCAAAAGATCTGGCTATTAGACTGAGCCAACTCACGAAACTGAAGACCAACGATGCCAGGACCGTGTCCGCCAAACCGGAGCTGCTGAGGGAGATCGAGGGGTTCTACGGGCAGTTGTACACGTCAATCAGCAAACCCGTTGCGAATTAGGAAACGACCCAAGAGCTAGATTAACCCGACACTATTCCGAAGACATCCCGGACGTCATCCTCTACGAGATTAGGATGGCTCTGAAACAACTTAAGAACAACAAGGAGCTGGGTGATGACGGAATTACGAACTCCTGAAGGCGGGTGGAAAACCGGTACTTAAGGCCCATCAGAAGCTGTTTAATTCCGTCATACTCGAAGAGAACTTTACCTGCAGCCTAATTGTATAAATGAATTCGGCAAAGGAAACAATCTGTTTCTTTCCCAAAAATGACTTTTCGTATTGCTGCTGATGTCCGTGCCCTTTCCAGTACACTTTTTCTTCCTAAGTGATTATTACGTTATAAAGTAATAATCGAATTCGCCCATCTTAAGCTAATATTAAACCTAAATGTAATACCTATTGCCAAAAATATGTTAACTTTACCAAAGTTCTACTCTGCACAATCCTAATTATTAGGTTTTATAGAATAACAAGAGCAAAAAACGTTAGCCAAATGTATAATGTTTAAACAGAAAAAGTTAGGCATTTTTACATCTAATAGACATTCAAATACTTAGATTTGAGTAAAAAAATATGGTCAGGTTGCCACATTTTACGGTACCTACCTAATAATAAATTTACAAATTATTTCTTACTGGGAAAAACTTGAATTGGAAGACGTGTGTTTTGTATGGATCGGAAACACCTCTGTTTATTCCAACAACTATTTTATGCTTCATCATCATCATCATTTCAGCCGAAAGACGTCCACTGCTGGACATAGGCCTCCCCCAGGCGTCGCCACATTAACCGATCCCGTGCGTATCGCATCCAGCGCCTTCCCGCAACCTTAACCAGGTCATCGGTCCACCTAGTGGGAGGCCTTCCAACGTATCGTCTTCCAGTTCGCGGTCGCCACTCCAGAACTTTTCGGCCCCATCGGCCATCCGTTCTGCGAGCAATGTGCCCTGCCCACTGCCACTTAAGTTTGGCAATTCTTCGGGCTATGTCGGTAACTTTGGTTCTCCTGCGGATATCATCCTTTCTGACGTGATCACGCAAGGAAATTCCGAGCATAGCCCTCTCCATTGCCCTTTGGGTGACTTTAAGCTTTCTGATAAGGCCCATTGTGAGCGACCACGTCTCGGTCCCATAGGTGATCACTGGCAACACACACTGGTCATAGACTTTTGTCTTGAGACTCTGCGGTAAATTGGACGAGAAGATACCACGCAACTTCCCGAACGCCGCCCAGCCGAGTCGGATTCGACGGTTGACCTCTTTCTCGAAGTTGGACCTACCCAACTGGACCGTTTGTCCCAGGTAAACATAATCGTCTACAACTTCAAGTGTAGAGTCTCCGATCTTGATAGGAGTGGGTGTTACATGGGCGTTCACCATGACCTTGGTTTTGTCCATGTTCATTTTAAGACCCACTCTTTCGGAAGCTCTACTAAGGTCATCGAGCATTTTACTGAGGCTCTCCATGGTCTCAGCCATGATCACTATGTCGTCGGCAAACCGAAGGTGAGTGATGTACTCGCCATTAACGTTGATGCCAAGCCCCTTCCAGTCCAGAACCTTGAAGACGTCCTCCAGCGCAGCAGTGAACAGTTTCGGAGAAATTACGTCTCCCTGTCTTACGCCGCGCTGGAGAAGGATAGGTTTCGAGGTCTGATCCTGAAGACGGACTGACATGGTGGCGTTTTTGTACAGACACTTCAACACCTCAATGTACCGGTACCGGTATGTACCGGTATGCTTGATGCTAAGCTAATCTGTTATCCAATATTTTCGAAGATTGCCTAGCATCATATGAAACAATGTCAATATTATACTTAATAACTTTTTGATAACCTATTAGTGCATGTACCTATCAATAATGTCACTAGATTAATTCATTTATTCATTTTATTTACTTTCATCGTACAACCAGAATAATTTATATAATACATAAGTACAGTACTATTTAGAAACTAATAATAGAAATAAAATAAGAATAAAAATATGTACATTTACGGGGCGTCAAAAAATTCGTCCACATCGCTGTCAACAGGTACCTATCTAGATATTTATGTACTTCTTCATTTTTTTATCTAACCAATAAGACCTTTCCAATAACTAATACTGTTCCGCATCGTTGGGAAACTCCTAAGACGATCCAATAGCCTTGAAAATATTGTCATCAGAACTAATAGAAAAACATATTAGGCGAACAATAACAATACACAAAAGTATGTATTTGCCGCAAATTAGTATTGCATAGAAATCTTTCAATTTGTTCCATCAACTAAAAATAGAACAGTTTCTGATCATCTCTTGTGGCATTTGGACGTGTGTGCCAAGACTAAAAAAATCGTGTATTGGCGCGAAAGTTGTCAGCGCGAGTTTTTTTTTTTAATACTTTTATTTATTATTTATTCAGGAATTAGTTTCATTCATCCTAAAGTGTGTTGGACACTCCTTTGGTGTGCAAATTATCGGGTGTTGTGTGAAGTGATGTGAGAGAAGAACGATAGGCAATATATTGAGTGTGACAAGTTTATTTTAAAAGTTGCTCTGGTTTTTGTGCGAAATTTATTTGTGTTCGATATGGCCGATGTGGAAAATACCGGCGGGAAGGAGGTTATCAAAGAAGAGGGTGAGCTTTCACTAACATTTGTATGATAGTAATATATATATTATGATTTGTTTTTGAACAGATAACCATTATTAGATGGTTGATTTGATTTGTATATGAGAGCTGCACCTAATCGTCCCAATTTTGCTGTGTTTGCTGTAAAGAAGTTGTCAGTTGGCTTCAGCACATCTAGGAAAGTAAAGTTATTCTCTGAAAGTAACATGATTGGTATTTTCCGGCAAAATTATTATTCTAAAGAGCGTCCGTTCCGTCCAGATCGAATCAGAAAAAAATCGAAAATACAATGGTGATTTCTGTTGTGTCTGCTAATTAGCGTTTGACAGGATAATTTAAATTAAAATTACTAATGAGTCTGAGGTACAGAAGTTTTTTTGTTTGTTTGGCGAGGAACTCTCTTCTTATTAGTACTGTCCTCAAGAATTATCAAGAAAGTACGTAAGTAGTAAGTAGGAACTGCGACACGAATGTGATCGATAATAGGTAGGTAGGTATAACTTGGTAGGTACTTATTTGTTTAAGTTCCAAGCACTTACTAAAAAACTACTATGAAAATAAAAATAAAAATTCGTTCTATAACATAAGCCATAACGATCCTGGATACTTCACAAGCTCCAGAAGCAAAAAGTATTTTTACATGAAAACTCTACCGTGCCACAGATAGCTATAGCCACTAGCAAACTAGCATAACCGTACCTACTTACCTACGTTACCTTCCATAGAGAAGAGCATTGGTTTCTCTTCGCATTTTATGGGGCAAAGGCAGACAAGGCAGCTGCTCAGTATTCAGAAACCTAACCTAGGTAACGTAAAATACCTAGTGCTTTACTTATATACTACAACTTATGTTACATCCGAAATCCTACTTATCATGAAAAATAATGGTTAGTATTTTTACAAATGCTGAAAATATCTTCTAAAGACTGTCTAAAAAAATACTGTGGTTAATATACAGGTTTCTGGTTCGGTTTAAATATAGGTCTCCTATATCTAAAAAAAGAAACCTGACCTGACAATTTCTTCGCGATTAATCCGGATTCATAATTTTATTTGAGGCTACAATAAATTTACGTAAAACTGGTAACGTGAATATTATTAATTTCATTTATATCGAACGAACACAAATTAAAACAAAACAGATTATGAATAGGCCTATTTAAATATTTAACTATGGCAACATTAAGACGGTTCTTAATTTAAATCTAACCAGCGCGGCAATGAATCAATTACTCAATATTGTTCGGGATAATTACTGAATTCGGGTTTCGGATAACATTTTACGTGTTTTGAAACTCAATAATGCAGATTATACGGAAATGCTTGAGTTGATCTGGTTTCATTTTCAAATATAAACCCTTACAAAATAAAATAATAGATGTTATTTTTGTAGGAGGTACGAAAAAGAACTAACAGTTTTATGAAGAATCATTTATGTTGTTTTGTTAGTGTTATGTTGAGGCATTTTTTCTAAGGTGCTGCTCGTGTGTTGCTCGAAATTCCGACAGTTTTTTTTAAGCCATCTTTAGAGATAACATGGACATCTCTATTAAGACACTTATTAGGTACATAGCTAGAAAGCTCGAAGCTTGTGTACTGTTTATTTCAAGAAATAATGTGCGAGTGCATGATCTTGTGTCGTTTAGAATGCAAATCGTAAAGTTCTTGTTTCAATAACCTTAAGGTCAGGCAACTTAGATTAGACACTACTTAGAGTACCTAAGAAGTTTTGAGTACCTACCTACCTAGGTGGAGTTACAAACTAGATGTTTTGAGCCACATCAGGGCGTTGACTGTCTATGAAAACATGTAAAGTTCAAATCTGATCGATGACCTTTGCTTATGATGAGATTAGCTGAAGAGTGGGGTGTTAAATTGAGAATAAAGAAAGACATAGGGATTTATTTTTGATTATACCTACTTTTGAACCTATTAAAGTTTGAAAAATACTTTCTGCTACACTCTTTGCGCTCTGTAGCATGGTGCGGGTGACAGTTTCAGTAACATTTTACGCTTATACGTATACGCATTTTTGTAGTTTAACGTCATACAGTCAACTATGGCACAAAATAGTAAGTATACAGAAGGGCTACTCCCGCCGTTTAGAAAATTGACAGCTAAACTTGACAGATTCACTAGGGCTGCTACTATATTGATTCCAAATTTAAAAAAAGGGTTGGTTGTTTATGTTACAAACATAAATACATCGATTCGTCTAAACATACATCATATCATGATTACATGCCTTAGAGGGTAGACAGGGCATCAAATATCCATTTAATATCACGAAACATTTAATATTACGCCACATACGACGAAGATTGGAGAGTAACAAGACGTAGTAATAGTGTAATATTGATCCTACTTAAAACATTCAATTGTGAAAAGCACCAAGCCCGACAAAAATATAAATGTGAAAAAACAGGTACCTAATAAAATCAAAAAACCAAAGATGATCTTAAACAAGAAGAAAATTATGCTGTGCAGTCGGAGGAAACATATTTGTAAGTTATATGACTTGAACCTTATTATTATGACAAGTTCCCAATTTCGTCTATGGAATTAAAATAATTTATTATAATCCTAGATAGTGAATTTCTAATTTGTCATCTTGAAAGATTTAATGGCCTTTATAACTTAAAAAATATTGAAAGAAAGAATTAAAAACAAAAAAGTAAATTCGGTCTGTAACAAATAATAAAGGTAACCCATCCAATGCAACCAACCTCGTTACAGTACTTAATGTATGAATGACGTGACAAACGCCCACACAAAGCACTCATGACAGCCGCGACTGAGCTCGGTCCAATATTGCCCAATATTGCCTGTAAAACCGCAATGTCAAAGTGTGTGTGCAAAATGACCCTTTGTTCGTAGTGGCCCCTCTGTCTGAGGCGCGCCGCCTCTTACGTACTTTGTGACTATGGTATATGGTATAACCATGGTATGTCGTTAAACTACAAAAAACGCGTATACGTATACGCGTAAAAATGTTATTGAAACTGTCACCCGCTCCATGTTACAGCGCAAAGAGTGTAAATCTTTTTAGGGTCACGGCTCGAGTTGGGCGCTATCTGTAGATAATATTCATCAATTCCTGCAGCAAGCAGGTCACGCAGAACACGATATTAAGTGTACCATGCCCTGTGGAACAGCTCCACTTTTCACTCCAGCAAGCATTCCTATTTTTACCCGACTGCCGAAGGAGGGTAATGTGTTTATGAGTCTATGTATGTATGTAAGTATGTATGTATGTATGTATGTATGTTTGTTCCTATATGGCGTTCCAGAGACCAAACGCGTTGGCTGATTTTGATGATTCATACGTCAATCGATGCGTCTTAACTCTGCGAGTGTCATAGGCTACATTAAAATTGGATAATAGAAAAATGGCGGATTTTGGGTGCCATATTGTGGGGGCCCAAATTTTTTTTTGTATCGTGTGGGGTATCAAAATAAAGGGTTTTAAGAGGTGATTTCAAAAATATATAACACTTATATGTTTAAATGTATCTAATTCGAAAAAAACTAACTAAAAAGTTGTAAATAAAAAAACTTAATTCAAAAAATCAAAAAACCCGACTGCTTTAAAAGCGAACTAAAAAGTCGTAAACAAGGAAAAAATCATGCTGTGCAGGCGGAGGATACACCAGATTTTGGTCAGCCAGCCCGCGAATATGTATCCTCCGACTGAACAGCATGATTTTTTCCTTGTTTACGACTTTTTAGTTCACTTTTAAAGCAGTCGGGTTTTTTGATTTTTTGAATTAAGTTTTTCCATATCCTTTGTTGTTCCGAAGACTATTTAAAGACTTCCAGGTTAGCCGAGTCAGCTCATGTCCAGGTGGTAGATTTTCAGCTGGTAGAAGTGGTACGAATGTTAAGGGAAAATGGAAAAGAAGGCACTTCTCTGCACTGTATTTTATATTTCTATGACTCTGCATCTGCTAGATAGTACCTAAGCAGGGGCGGCCTTAACCGTTGCGATTGCGAGGCTCCGTGCTGGTGGCAGATATTTGCGAGGCCCTTGTCCTTTTTACAATGTAGGTATGAGATTTATTCATTAATTTGGCTAACCAACAATTGTTTACACATTAGTTACTTTTACACTTCTTTTTACCTTAATTTATAAGTGTAACAATTAATTACAGTCTAACACCAAATGCACAATTACTGGTTATAGGTACACATTAATATCACATATAAATCATTGCTTGTACTTAAAATTTAAAAACTAAGTTGATGATAGCAATTTATAATAATAATAGAAAATACAGCAAGTTTATAAAAAAGTAGTACTAAATAGTTTTTTGTTGAGTGATGATGTACGACAAATAGAAAACCTGGAACTTATTACAAATAATGCTTTCCTATGAAATACATAACCGACCATATGATAAAATTGTAAGTGTTTTGGGTTGTAGTACGAGGCCCCTGTAAAAGCGAGACCCCGGGCGAATGCCCTGTTCGCCACTCGCTTAGGCCGCCACTAACCTAAGTTCCGAACCCTAATATTATTCTGTAACGAAATGTTTCTACTTTTGAAGAGTTGCACATATTTCGAATATGTTTGAAATATTTCAGGATAAATTAATTTTGTTTATACCGTCAGATTGATTGTAGCCGCAAAACGTATTGCAAGGAAAAAATAAAATATAAGGAAAATATGTAACAGATTGTCTGCGTGGTCTAAATTTTTAATGTCGATTACCTGTAGGTATAATCATGAATGAGAGCAAAGCTTTGTCATCGTCAAAAGTCAGTGTCTTTTAAAAATTTTGAACAGCAGATGTGTGAATAGGTAGGTACTCATACTTTGTTTTATGTTTGGGGGCCGAGTCACCCACGTCCGTAGGAGTGTACCCTTTGATTCCCTACACGTGGTCCCCGGGTGGTGCAAATCAGGTGACACTTACTGGTGGTAGGCTTCGGCCGAAGGCTTGTGACCACCCACCGGGCAAAGACGTACCGCCAAGCGGCCTAGCCGTGTTCCGGTACGATGCTCGGTGTAGCCACTAGAGGAGTTGGGTCGAGATAGCTGTTCCACTGCAGGCTGACTAGTTCTGACGCGCACTGTTTGGGACGTATCGGGAGACTGGTCGCGGAGGGTAGTGGGATCCGAGGCACGGTGCACCGCTGGCCGACCGCAGGTAGTTGGGGGCCCAAGTAGTGTGCCAGCCACACATGAAAGGCTGCCCCGCCAACTGTCGAAAAATCCCGGAATGCACCATCGTGCTGGTTGGCGACCAGATGGGGAGGGCCCGATGGACATTCCGGGGGGGCTCGGGCGTCCCCGCAGTCTCCAGACTAGTGCCCCAATGATGGCGTCCTTTCAGTGCGTGTCTGTAGGTTAGCAGCGTGGAACCTCGTCTCACTTCCATCTCCTCTCCTCCCTTCACTCACACACAATCATGACAAGGAAACGAAATACTGGAGTTCAACAGCGGCTGCACCCCCTCCCCCACAAAGTGCACCTCACCAACATTAGAGGTCTGCACTCAAATCTCTCTGCAGTCCACTACCACCTGGAGGCTGAGAAACCAGCGCTGTTTTTCCTTACGGAGACGCAGATAGCGAGTCCGCCAGACGTGTCGTACTTGTCTTACCCAGGGTTTACCCTGGAGCACAATTTTAAACCACGCGCGGGTGTGTGTATGTACGCCCGCGACGACACTTGCTATCGGCGTCTCCGTAACCTTGAGGACTCCAGATTCTCAACGCTTTGGGCTCTGGTGGACACAGGTCTGGATAAAATTATCTACGCCTGTGTCTACCGGTCGCACAGCGGAGATCAGGAGACAACCGCAGGCTCACAGAGTACCTCAGTGAGGCGGCTGATGCGGCACAGCAGCGGTACCCTTCCGCCCAGTTAGTGTTACTGGGGGACTTTAATGCACACCACCAGGAGTGGCTCTTCCCATACCAGTGCACTGACCATGCTGGACGGGAGATGCGTAAGCTTTCGCTTGCACTAAACCTTACCCAGCTGGTCCAGGGGGCAACAAGGGTGCCGGATGTTGATTCGCACACGGCCAATTGCTTGGACCTTCTGCTGACAACAGATCCAGACCGATACTCTGTGTCGATAACTTCACCGTTGGGTAGTTCCGACCACTGTCTGGTGAAGTCTGTGTCCGTCTACTCCCCGCCCGATCCTAGCCCAAGAGGCACCCGGCGGGTTTGGCGGTACAGGACAGCAGATTGGGATGGCATGCGATCTTTCTTTGCATGCTATCCTTGGCAGCCTACTTGCTTTTCTTCGGCTGATCCTTCGTCGTGCGCGGACGCCGTGACGGAAGTGTTGCGTCAGGGAATGGAGTACTACATTCCGTTCTCTGATGTGACAATGTCCAGCGTTGACCGGCCATGGTTTGGCGCCGAATGTTATCGCGCCGACGCGCTTAAGCATGAGGCGTACCTGGCATGGGTCGACGCTCGATCGCGCAAAGCGGGTGACGTGGGTCAGAAGAAGAAGGCCTTCAACAGGGCTGCCAAGTCCTGCAAGTTGGTGTTGCGAAGGGCTCGTTTCGACCACATTGGCCGAATAGGGACCAAACTTGCTTCTTACCCAGCAGGTAGTAAAGCGTTCTGGTCCCTGGCTAAGACGGTCGAGTCGAACTTCTGCCGTCCCTCACTACCACCACTGCTGAAACCCGACGGGTCGTTGGCCCACTCCGCTGAAGAGAAGGCAAATTTATTTGCATCTCTTTTTGCGGAATCTTCGCGTCTGAATCCTGGTGATTCGCGGCCCCCTCCTTCTCCTGTTGGATGCGAGACGAGTATGTCGGACATTCGCATCCATCAAAAGGACGTTCGTAGGGTGCTGCGCAACCTCGACGTGAACAAGGCTAGCGGCCCTGACGGAATACCAGCAATAGTTCTTAGAACCTGTGCGCCTGAACTGTCTCCGATCTTGACTCGTCTATTCCGCCTTTCATATGAGACTGGAAAAGTGCCGAATGCTTGGAAGCAAGCCAACGTTCAGCCTGTGCCCAAGAAGGGCAGTCGAGCTGACCCGGCCAACTACAGACCCATCTCTGTAACGTCCATACTCTGTAAGAGTATGGAGCGTGTACTTAACAAAAAGCTCCTGGCATACCTAGAATCTAATGATATCCTTAGTGACCGTCAATACGGCTTCCGCCGAAATCGGTCTACTGGGGATCTTCTAGCGTATGCCATTCACATATGGAGTGAGGCCATCGAGAGACACGGGGAAGCGCTTGCCGTCTCCCTCGACATCTCGAAGGCTTTCGATAGGGTCTGGCACGAAAGCCTCATTGGTAAGCTTCCTTCATTCGGTTTGCCCGGTGGTCTGTGTGATTGGATTGCAGACTTCCTGAGAGATCGGTCCATTCGAGTGGTTATCGATGGCTGCTCTTCGGACCAATTGGATATTAATGCCGGGGTCCCTCAGGGGTCAGTACTCTCAGCAACATTGTTCTTGTTGCACATTAATGATCTGCTAAAACCCGGCACCTTTGGGTATGCTGACGACAGCACTGTTGCTGAGAGATACTTGTCCAACGCACGGGCTACCGGGCCGCAGATCCGGTCTCTCCGTGAGGCCATGGTGGAGCGTTTGAACCTGTCCTTACAGGCAGTCTCCGAATGGGGCGATGCCAATCTGGTCAGGTTTAATGCTGCTAAAACCCAGGCGTGTCTTTTTTCCGCTAAAAGGAGCCAATTCCACCCGGCTCCTTCTTTCCGTGGTGTGACCGTGCCGATAACGGACCATCTTGAACTTCTTGGTGTTTCGTTGACATCGACTCTCAATTTTGGCCCATATATTGAGGGAAAGGCTCAGCTGGCTGCCAAAAAGTTGGGGATCCTTGCAAAGGTGAGACGGTATTTCACGCCGGAACAGCTGCTCAACCTGTATCAAGCGCAAGTTCGTTCATGCTTGGAGTACTGTTCTCATCTCTGGGACGGATCTGCCAAATACCAGCTTGATGCACTTGAATCGATCGAAAAGCGGGCCAAGAGACTCATCGGCAATGAGGCACTGGTCAAGTCAAAGCTCCAAAGCCTTGAACATCGTCGCCGAGTTGCCAGCTTGTCGGTTTTTTATCGGTTGCATTTCGGGGAGTGTGCGATGGAATTGCATGATCTGATTCCGCCCAGCCCGTTCCATCATCGGACTACCAGACGTACGGCGATGCGTCATCGGTACATGGTGGATATCCCACCCATACGCACAAAACGTTTTGGGGACACTTTCATTATGCGTACAGCTAAGGAGTGGAATTCCCTGCCGGAGTCTGTGTTTCCCGATAGCTACAATCTTGGGGTCTTTAAGTCAAGAGTGAATAGGTTTTTTCTAGGCAAGCGTGCTTCACCGTCGACCACATCATCGCTTACCATCAGGTGAGATAGTGGTCAAGCGCAAGCCTATTGACGATAAAAAAAAAAAAAAAAAAAAAAATTTATCGTTATATTATGAATGTATATATTTTCAGTTAAATGTCAAGTGTTGGCACTTGATAGAAAACTTGATAACCTCAGCTCAGTTTTATGTTTTTTGAAGTTTTATCTTCAGTCTGTTAGCGAAACCTCGTGAAATATTTAAGTGCGCTCTTCAAGCTTTAAACTTGATATGGAAATATAATAAGGCTCATGAGAGAGACAGTTCAGAGTGTAATATTTAAGTATTTTGAAATTAACCATTATTTAGTTATACCTACTTAGTTAGTTTTATTTGAAAAATGGTCAAATTCAAATTCAAATATTTTTATTTTTAGAACAAAGGTAAATAAAAGGTACAGATACGTAGTAACTATTATGTAATCTGTGGTACAGATGACAACATTAATAAAATGAACGCTATGTCTTGCCGTCAACGGCGTACAAATATTCTAAATATAATAAAAAAAAAATAGGTAAGACCAATGATATTCAAATAAACAGATATGTTATAAGCGCGCGCATTGTGAAGACTCGAATAGTAGACAATTGTATGATTTAGTCTTTAGTTTATGTCACGCATGGCGAAGAGCGATACGCTTTGTTGAAAAAAAAACAAAATTAAAAAAATGCCATCGTGTGTATTTAGAAAGTGTACCAATTATAATACCAAATTACATAAAACAGAAGGGATCTCGTATCATATGTAAATACGCAATACACCTCAATTTATTAATTTATTTCAATTTTTTTTTCCTAATTTTCTGATATTTGGAGGTTACAAAAAGAAAAAACATTGGTTGTCAGAATAATGTTTGTTTACATTCACACGCAAGTGACAAACACTAGCTGTCTCTTTTTTTCTTGTTTGTTTTATCAAGCCATCCCTTTCGACATTGTAGTGAAATGTCAGATGAATGAAAAGTGTGTATGTTTGCTGCCGCTGCTGCGCGGAACACTTTTTTCAATTGTTTTGTGAGTGTATAACGTATCTGTTTATTTGAATATCATTGGGTAAGACATTATAATACATTCAATGGATTCAAGGAGCTCGTGGCTAAATGATAATAGCCGAACGGGTCGATCTTCAAAGTTAAGCAACGCTTGACGAGGTCGGTGCGTGGATGGGTGACCATTTCAACATAGCGAGTTTCCACCGTGCCTCGGCAATAACGTTAAGCCGTTGGTCCCGGCTGTCATTTGAAGATCTTTGACAGTCGTTACGGGTATTCAGAAGCCTGAGATCTGACACCAGTCTTGCCAAGGGGTATGGTGTTACTCAGTTACTGGGTTGTGGAGGTCAGATAGGCAGTCGCTCCATGTTAAACACTGTTACTCAGCTGAATCCGGTAAGACTGGAAGCCGACCCCAGCAACAATTGGGGAAAAAGGCTAGGCAGATGATGAAGAAATTAGAATACATTCAAATCATAAGATTACAATTTGTCTTCCAGGTACTCATTGACTGTATAGTAAGCTTTCTCGCCCAATAGATCAAGAAGAGCCTTTTTGAAGTGGTTTAAGTTTAAGTGCTGTCAAGATCTCTTATTGTAATGGGCAACTTATTATATCATTTGGTTGCCATTCCTAAAAAGCTCTGAGTATAATGCAGTATTGTGTGGAATAGGACATATATCTCTAGTGTGACATTTCGATCTCAGTGCTTGAAACAGATGCAAGTTTGATTTTGCGAATACTGCCGTCTCGTGTGTGTGTGGTGATTTAAAAGCTTCGTAAACTTTCGCAGTAACGTACATCGCGGTAATGAACTTCGCAACAATGATTTACACTCCAATTATTTGTTATATATTACTGGCTTTTAGGCAGTTTTATAATTACATACCTACTGCTATATCGATACTATAAAAGTTCAAGAGATCTTGACTCTATCGATACTACTTAAGACGGTACCCTGACCAAAAAATCGGCATGCGATATGAGCGTTCCTATTGGTCTAGCGGCACTGGTGGCGCATGAATTACAGTAGTGAATACGCCCAGATTTTAGAAAAAAATCTTTATAAAATCGAATTTTGGTCTTTTGAAAAAAAAAATTCTACAGAAATGTTCGTTATTAAATTGTCTATCCATTTAGTGTTAGTACAAAAAATAATCAATGAACACTTTGCGAGGAGATGCATAAAATCAATAATTATTTCTCATTTTTATGTTTTTTTGGAAGTAGATTAGTGAAATATATACAACATTTAAAAAAAAACTAAATCTACCATTTTAGAATCAATATTATGTAGAAATTTAATGTATTTTTATTAATTGATATTTCTTTTTAAATAACGAGTAGATAGCTCCTAAAAACAGCACAAAAAACGGCATGCGCGGCGTTTTGCTCGGGGTACCGCCTTAAGTTCGAGAGATAGTAGATATGTATAGTACTCACCATCTCATCTTTCAGGCTTTGTTCACTATCATCGTGAACATGAATGAATGCCGAATGGTTGACTCATATAACAGTACCTTTGAAAACATCGACATCTTCAGTTGTTCAATGTGTAAATTCAAGAGCCTCGCCCGATCTTCTTTATTAAATTTAACCCATAATAAATAAAATTCATATGTGTTTGATGATTTGCAGCAACAGCTTTCTGAAAATCGTCAAACTTTCCAAGGTCATAGTTATTTTATATTGTGTAATATTTATACCTAAATTTTAGCTTTTTTTTTGTTCGCTTCATAAAATAAAATACAAATTACTGCTCGTACAGCTACTAAAGCTCCTAGCGGTACACTTATTATTTTTTTTCACTTTTATTTCTACCTGTGGACAGCGTTGTGGGTTATAATTATTATTACTAACATTGTCATTGTTAAAATAAGTTATACGTTCTTATAATGTAACTGTTTGCTGTTCCTTTCAATAAAAAATAAGAATAAAACAAAAATAGACATTGTAATAAGCAGGTACCTAATAGTAAAATTTCCACTTAAATTTTCCATTTGCAGAAAATAGCTAACTTTTCGATGACTTCAGAAGAGGACTTAGTCCAATCTGACATTCATTCAATAGCAATGACACATTCACCTAAAGTAACACCCTATCCATTGCAAAACATTGAACTTTACGAAATTACGTTAGTTTACCCATTTAAATGTTCTCTCCCTTCAACTATTGTGGACGAATAAAAATGAAAGAACAAGATGATTTCGTGGCTCGATGACAAATTGTTACAATCTTTATGAATACAAGCTTTTTACTGTGGCTTCTCTCTCGTGTCATGTTCTGTAGGAACCGTGTATTTTATCTGGTTATAACGTAACTATTACTATAATAAACGTGTTAGTTTGTGAGGATGGATGGATGGAAGGATGTTTGTTACTCTTTCAAACAAAAACTACTGGACGGGTTTTTTTGAAACTTTACAGAAATACATCAGAATAACACATAGGCACTTGTAAGCATTCGTCTGCAGCACCATATCTCGAATGCATCAATCCTTTGCCTTTCTCGGGCCAGGATTGTCCAGGTTGCCACTCCATACAGGAAGATAGGGAATACCAGGGCACGTATCAATCTGATCTTGGTTTTGATACTAATTCCTCTTTTCTACCAGATGTTGTTTAAAGGGGTCATAGCATTTTTTGCCATCTCGATTCGCCTGGAGAACGAACCTGGAGTACGAGAGTACCCTGGAGTGCGAAACGCACCAATGCATCGATCCAGACACAACTCTGAGTAAAACTCGCTTGTCCACCATATATACAGCAACGCATTCTTACATAATTCGGCCACACAATGTGCAGAGGCGGAGAGAATCTGCGCTTCACCGAAGGCAAGCGATCGCGCGGTCGCGTTCTGTTTATTTTTCTTCTCGCGTTAGTCTTTAGTATAATTATCTACTCAATGATGAAATCACTTTCTATCAAAAAAATGATGTCCGTAACCGGATCAGTATCTTTGTGCTTTTGCTGAATTAGGAGCCTTTTAGGCCTCGAACTAGAACCTCTTTTTACCCGACTGTCGAAGGAGGGTAATGTGTTTATCGGTCTATGTATGTATGTAAGTATGTATGTATGTTTGTTCCTATATGGCGTTCTAGAGACCAAACTTTTCTTCCGAATCCATCGTGTGGGATATCAAAATAAAGGCTTTTAAGAGGTGATTTCAAAAATATATAATACTTATATGTTTAAATGTACCTAATTCGAAAAAAAACTAACTAAAAAGTTATAAATAAAAAAAGTTAAATCAAAAAATCAAAAAACCCGACTGCTTCAAAGTGAACTAAAAAGACGTAAACAAGAAGAAAATCATGCTGTGCAGGCGGAGGATATACCAGATTTTGGTCAGCCAGCCCGCGAATATGTATCCTCCGACTGCACAGCATGATTTTCTCCTTGTTTACGTCTTTTTAGTTCACTTTGAAGCAGTCGGGTTTTTTGATTTTTTTATTTATCTTTTTTTTTTATTCATATTTTTTTTTCTCGTGTTTGTATCTTCTGTGCCTTATTTTCTTACTTTAAGTAATTTAAACTTTTAAATAATATAAACAAACAAACGAGCTATTTTAACTTATTTATATTATTTCTTTACATTAGCGAACCGAGCCAAATATTTGAAGCCTTGATAGTTTTATTTGAAGATCACTGAATATTTTTGTTTCAGATATTTCTCGTGATTTATTCAGTCTCAACAGCTTAAAATATACTGTGGATAAATTGTTTTTGTCCAGGTCTTAAATTCTGTGGGCCAATTCATTCGGCATGCTGAATATATTTTTTTAACGTATCCGCATTCCACATGTGTTTTAAATCTAAGAAAGCTGAATTTTACAATGGTGCTGCCTTTATATAATATTTCTAGATGACTATAAATTCATATAGATGGTCCGCTACATCACAAAATCACAGGTAGGTACATCCAAAACATTACAATCTTCTACTTCGTGTCGCTGGCATGGCAGTTTATTTAATGGCTCAAAACTTTACAACTTTCGGGGCGTCATCGGTGGTAGTGAAGAAGTTACTTTCGGCACAGAGAATATAATACTAGCATACAGATGCCTCATCCCATATAAAGAAACCGACTCGGTGGCTTATTACGTATCTTTTGCAAGAGCAAAATGATAGCGATTTTTGCGCAATAATTGCTCTTCAATACAAAAAGTTTTTTACTGAAATAAGTGCATTTGACAAAGAGCGAGCGATTAGCAAACGATTGTGTAGGACCTACCATACCTACACTGCAGGTAGTTCCGACTTTTTAACCGACTTACCAAAAAGGAGGAGGTTCTATGTTCGACTTCTTGTATGTTTTTTTTTTATTTTTTTTTTATGTATGTTCACCGATATCTCCGTCAATTGTGGACCGATTTTGAAAATTCTTTTTTCGTTTGAAAGAATATGTTTCGAAATTGGTCCCATTTTAATTTGGTGAAGATCTGATAAAGAACTTCGGAGATATACAACAGAACTCTTCAATAAATAACGGCAAATCATTCGGAATTGCTGCAATCGCATGTCTGTTTATTGTATATACCAATTCATAACATAACATCACGCCAGTACGTACTTAAGGGGTACGCAGATCTCTCATTTCACTGGTTATGTTCAAGTAATGTTATTCGGGTGATCTATTCTAGCGTTATAGGTACCTTACTAAACAACTTGCCTATTTTAGGTAGGTACAACTAAAAAAAGAAAAAGAAAAATCTTTTTTGCAAAAAAATACTACCGACTTCCAAATGAAAAACTACAAAGTGAAAAATAACTTAACTTTTGGAAGTCGGTGTCCATATCGCAAAAAAATGGTATCTACGAAAGACACCGACTTCCAAAAGTTAAGTTATTTTTCACTTTGTAGTTTTTCATTTGGAAGTCGGTAGTATTTTTTTGCAAAAAAGATTTTTTATGACAAAGCTTTTGATCGCTATCGTTTTGCTCTTGCAAAAGATACGCAATAAGGCTACAGACGTAAATAGCGTTTTCATCTGATTATACCGTTTATTTTTTGTAAATCGATCCCATTCGGTTCCGTTCCACGGCGATAGATAGATCTATATCCGTGGAACCGTACCGAACACGATCGATGTGAAGCGTCGATCGATAGTAGATCGAGCTCGGGAACTTAGAGTACCCCGACACGGATAGGTTAGGTTCGAAGAGGATGACGGGAGCTGAAATGAGCGAACAAAGCGAGCAAACTTGCTCCCGTCATCTCCTTCATGTAAGGTTACTTTAGACCCTGCAGACAGAAAAAGGAGCAACGCGTGGCGCGGCTCCGTCGCCAAACTTCTATTTTCAAGTCGCTGTTTTAAACATTTGTATTCGCCCGCTGTGCGCCCACTTAGTATTTCAGTAAGCCATATTCAGTATTTTACACCTTTAATTTGAGTTTATTTTCGCTCTCGTTTAAATACTATCAATTTCAAAACCACCAAACAAATCATTCCACCACTCAAACCAAACATACGGAAGAAATTCTTCAAGCAAAACACTCCAGCTAGGTATAAACGTACATTCCTAGTACATAGCACGCTAAACGCTTTGAAGTATATGATAGGTAAATAAAACGATGATCAAAGGCAACGTTGACAAGATGACTGTGACTACAGTGTGTTTGGTTTATTTTCACGTCACTTCATTTAGTCGTTAGGTCCTTGGTTACCTTCCTGTATTTGGACTGAATAAATTAGTTGTTGATTTAATTAGTTAAGAATTATAAATATATAGAGTGTAGGTACTTTAATGTCTGTAGGTGTGGAATTGAAAATGAAGTTTGGAGTTTGCAAACAACTATGTGACGCTGGTTAAAACTACGCCTTGCCGTATATGCAATAACACGCACACACATACTACGAAACCAAGCCTTAGCTTGTCAGTCGAGCTCTCAAAAAAGGTCGACACATTGCACATTTTTTTTTAATTATTGATAGGCTCGCGCTTGATCACTATCTCACCTGATGGTAAGCGATGATGTGGTCGACGATGTAGCACGCTTACCTAGAAGAAACCTATTCACTCTTGACTTAAATACTCCCAGGTTGTAGGTTTAACCGGCGTCACATTGTTGTTTGCAATGTTCCATCTTGACATTTCATTTGATCTGAGGGTTCTAACTCTAAGAGTATGAAAACCAAAGATATTATGGACTGCGTGAACTTTCTAACCACATGGATTAGTTTAAACACTGAATAGCAGTTTCTTAATTCAAATTCTCCATAGGTTTGCCCCCCTATCACACTAATCACTCTTAATATTATAAAGGCGAAAGTTTGCGATTGTGTTTGTTACTTCTTCACGCCAGAACGGCTGAACGGATCTGGATGAAATTTGACACAGAGATAGATTTTAGTACTTAATACTTTTTAACCCAAAAATATGTTCCCTTGTAGCAGGTGGCGTTCTGTAGTTTCTGCCTACCCCCATGGGAAAAAGGCGTGAGTTTATGTATGTATGATAAATTATTTTATTTCTGTAAGTTGGTTTGTACAAACACTTTTACATGTCGATTATATTTTTTAAAACTAGATGAGGTCGGCGTTTCCTATCTGACTACTCTGAGAAGAAAGGCCGAAACAAACTTAGAGGTCACAGTCTCTTTTAAAGTCCTGACAAAATCTTGGTTAGATCATGTGAAGACCATGTAGACAGATGTCTGAAATGGTCTTTTGAGGCAAGAACGTTGAGATGAAGATTGAGTGGACCTGTCCAGTCAGTGCACGCATTTGTCAATAACCGAGCAGCTCAACTCAGAATTTAAGGAGCTTAACGATTCAACGAACAATACCAAAGAAAGGACATTCGAGTAGGCCGCATAAACTACTCAAACTGCCAGACCATGATTTAAAACTTAGATAAAATAAAAACAAAATCCACGGTGCAAAATAAAAAAAATCTAAATTTATTGGAGCAGCTCAAAGCCCAAGCCTTTTTGTCCTCAACGTAATCTTTAATAGTATAAAACGATTTTTGGCACAACTTACGTTTAATGAATGATTTGAATTTATTAAGAATTAGATCTTGTACTTCGCTTGGAAGCTTATTATAAAAGCGTACACATTAACATCTAAACAAGCCACCTATCTTCTTGAGCCTTGTTGTAGGTACTACAAATTTGTGTTTGTTCCTAGTATTTATGTTATGGATATCACTATATTTTTTTTAACAATTTTATATTTTTATGGACATATAAAAGATTTTCATCAATATACTGAGAGGGCACAGTCATTACATTAATCTCCATAAATTTCTCTCTGAGAGAGTGTCTCGGGCTTAATTTATAAATTGATCGAACAGCTCTTTTCTGCAAATCAAAGATAGTCTGGACGTCGGCGGCATTTCTCCACAACAGAATACCGTACGAGATTACACTATGAAAATAGCTAAAGTATACTAAACGGGCTGTCTCTATGTCAGTTAAATTACGATTTTTTCTAACAGCATATGCTGCGGAGCTTAGCTTCTTTGACAATTTTATCTATATGTGGGCCCCACTGAAGCTTAGCATCCAAAGTTAAGCCTAAAAATACTGTGCTATTTTCAGGATTCATTTCTTCCTTTATCAACACATCAGTATTCACCTGCCTAACGTGAGGTAGGGTAAACTTAATGCATTTGGTTTTTTTTCATTAAGGAGTAAATTGTTAACATTGAACCAGTCAACTACTTTTGAGATCGCGCTATTTACTTCGTCATTAACCAGCTGCTGACGTTTAAGTTTAAACAAAAGTGAAGTATCATCTGTAAACAACACTATATCAAGGTTATCCGTTATGAGGTAAGGCAGGTCATTAATATAAATAAGAAACAAGAAAGGACCAAGAATTGAGCCCTGTGGGACTCCCATTGTTAATATAGATCCGGGTGATCTTTTTCCATTAACGTCAACAGTCTGAATCCTATTACTCAAGTAAGAAGTAAGAAGATCCAGAGCGCTGTTCCGGATCCCGTAGTGGCAGAGTTTCCTGATTAGCGTTTCAAATTATGTATGAAGAGACTACACCTTAGCTTGTCAGTCGAGCTTTTATTTGATCTGAGAGCTCGACTGACAAGCTAAGGTGTAGTTTCGTTGTACGTATGTGCGTGTAATTGTGTATGTATACGGTAAGACGTAGTTTTAACCGGCGGCGTCACCTTGTTGTTTGCAACGTTCCATCTTGACTTTTTGTTTGATCTGAGGTTTCGAAGTTTGTTAACCAATCACACCTCTACTGCTAAATGGATTTGGAATTTGGATTAGGGTCTAGGATACTTTTACTCCGGTAGTACTTTCCCGTGGGAAAATTTTAAAATTTCTACGCGAGCGAATCCGCTGAAAACAGTAGATAGGCACTGTAAACAGGGTAATTATAACACTAATAAACTTTTAGGTGATAAGTGTACCTGCTCACAATCATTATAAACAACTTACAATATGAGACTAACATTCCTAAAATGAACAAAAATCATCTGTCATACAAAATGCAATATTGTCCCGAAAAAGACAAACCAGATATTTATTTTATTTTTTTAATAACTTTTTCAGCACTATAACGATTTTATTTAGGACTATTAAAACATCGTATAATTATGGACATGTTATGAACGTGGGATCTTACGCAGCTGACCCTCTTTTACCACTAATTATCATGGAAACTTCTGGCCTCGTGAGTTCGTAATTAATCGTATAATTTTGTGGTCATTTGAATAAATAGGAAGGTGAATATGACGCATGTTTGTAAGCACTCTTATGACAGCACTTCAGAAGTTGTCTGGTACTGAAAATTTATTCACCAAGCGAGCTCGAAACGTCTCGGTTTCAGCTTGGACAAAAATGCTTTCGTATGTCGGAGTGTCTGGCGGATGTTCCTTTAATAAATGAGAGACAAGGTGAATGATCAGTGATCCTTTATTCGTTCAGTTAAACCTGTCATTCATTCAATAAGTGCCACAATAGCTTTAGTGTGGTGTTAATTATTAGTTGCAGCTCCTGTAGCGGTTTTATGCCACTATTATGAAGTTCTAATGGAACTGTAGGTTGCAAAAAGTTGTGCCCCTTTGGCTGCAAAGCGACTGCATAAGGTCTGCAGTGCACGCTCTGGCGCTTGAGCTTGGCGCCTTTGAGAATATTCGGATTAGCTCCAAAGCTCTTAAGCAACTAGTTTGTGCTACTTGGGTGTTCTCCTCTACAGGCCGCATTTGTCAACCGATTCTCTTGAAATTTTGTGAGCAGGTTCGATAATTATATGGAACTAGCATCTGCCAGCGGCTTCGCTCGCGTGAAAAGGGTTTTCTTATCCCAAAGGAATGTCAAAAAGACTGATTCGCGAAGACTCACAGAGCCACTAGTTTTATCTGTCCTAAATTTATGACTTTGGGGAAACAAATTATCTCCTCTTCTTATACCTAGTTTTTAGACATTTACCCTCTTACAAATAAACGCAGAATAAAGTTATACCAGGTATAAAGATAAGATAAGGAACACAATAGATCCCATGGGTCGAAGTGTCCGAGTTATTTCTCGGCCCCTCCACAAGATATACCAGGTATAAACCTATGAAAATGTATGGGTATACCTTAGTTATACCTGGTATAACTTTATTCCGCGTTTATTAGTAAGAGGGTTAGTAGATACCTGCCTACTACTAGATATTTAGTGAAATATTAGTCCTATCCTCGATCTGTTATTGCCATTTATCTGCCTGTCTTGTTTTCTGATCTTGAATTTTTTTTCAATTACTTGACTATTTTAGTAAAGTAAAGTAATTTTCATCACATTTATTCAAAAGAGCTAGTTTATTCTACGTAAACAGGGACTAAAATAGCTCATTAATCCCTAGGGACTTAAAGTGATTTGAATTTGGAATGTGGTTATTGTTAGTAAAATAAATGTTCCAATCAGCAAAGAGATGACTCACAAACCATGGAGTCCAAAATAGGATTACATCGCTAAATCGATGACGACGAATGTACGAGGTGAATGGCTAATGAGCGATTGTAATTCTTTTTCGGACCGCACGGGAACATTGTATCGAACAAGTGACTGGCTGGAAAACCGCTCGCGAACCAAATTAAATAATAAATCTACAACTGTAACGGATGTTAGTTAATAAAATTGTTACGATGGATTTCCATAGTTGTTCAAATATAAACATTAATTATTTCTATGTTATGTCTTATGGTTCCTAATAAATAAATAAATAAACGTGACGTTCTTGTTCATAAGTTAAATCATACTTATTTTTTCATAGAGGATGATAAAAAGTAGAGTGCCCACCTCGAGAGCAACACTTTTTTAAGCTCGAGTGATGTTACTTTGAATCCTTCGCTGCGCTCTGGATTTAAAAAACACTCTCGCCTTTAAAATAGTTGTTTGCTCCCTAGATAAACATCTACTATTATTGAGTAAGATAATAAATCTACTACGACTAGACTATTTAAATCTATACTAATATTATAAAGCTAAAGAACTACTGGTTGGAATTGAAAAAAAAATTTTGTTTTGGATAGTCCGTTTATCGAGGAAGGTTATAAGGCTATATAAAATCCGAAGCTTTCCGAGCTTGGGGTGGCAAAAGTCGTGGGGTCGATCCGCGAGCTGGGTTTGGAGATAGCTCCTCAGAAAACTGAGTCGCTGTGGTTCCATAAACTGCCGAGGAGCAGAGAGCTACCCAGCTCGTCAGTGACAGTTAGAGATGCGCAAGTCCAGGTGGGTCGATACATAAAGTATCTTGGCCTAACCTTGGACGGTCGGTGGGGCTTCGAAGAGCACTTTAAGCGACTGGTCCCCCGCGTTGAAAAGGCAGTGGGTGCTTTGCACAGACTGGTGCCCAATCTCGGGGGACCACAAGAAGAAGTACGCTGGTGTCGTGCGATCGATGGTCCTTTATGGGGCGCCTGTTTGGTCAATCAGACTCTCATTAATAGCCTGCAGCGGAAAATGGCCATTTGTATCGCACGAGGATACCGAACAGTATCCTTTGAGGCGGCAACTCTCCTGGCACGCTTTCCTCCGCTTGACTTTCTGGCGGATATGGATGCCAGGATTTATAACCGGATTCGCGCCATCCGCCAGAATGGTGACTGCGTGCCGGGGATCGCAATAGTAAGGCTGAGGCGGCGGGATCGGCGACACGCGCTCAAGCGGTGGCGAGAGCGGCTAAAGCAGCCGCAATTTTCGTGCAAACGCGTTGTCGAAGCCATCTTGCCGTACTTCGAAGCCTGGCTCAAAAGAGAGGAGCGCATCTCCTAAAGGCTCACTCAGGTACTGACCGGACACGGTTACTTCGGTGAGTACCTGAATAGGATTGGGCGGCAAATTGCCACCATTGTGGAGGCGACCTTGATTCTGTACAGCACACGCTCGAGGAGTGCCCAGCGTGGGTCTATGAGCGGCAGGTCTTGCCGGTATCTGCCAGCAGCTGTGAGCGCCATGCTGGCAGAGACAGAACATTGGAGGGAAATGCCCTCCTTTTGTGAGACTGTGATCGTCCAGAAGGAGGCCGCCGAGCGGGATCGTGAGAAGGCCGAACCCGCTCGAAGAAGAAGGCGTCGGGGAGGCAACCGCCTCGATGCCTAAAACGCCGAAACCCCGCCTGCGTAATAAGCAAGCGGGAATCTGGGGTCGCGGGTGGTCAGATTGGGTACTCTATCCGACTACCAAGAGACTTCGGGAAAGACGGCAGCACCGTGATCACGTGCTGCCGCGTACAGTGAGGCTCAGGGAAGGCACTTCTTCCAGCCTCCCCAGGGATGTGCCCTAACAGGCGTTGAACAGAGGGGGTTTAGGGGTGGTCTTTAAGAGGTGACGGTGACTGAAGGTGAACCTGGGTGGTTTTAGTGAGTTAGAAATCCCACACTCCCCTGATCTTTGCCCCAAAAGTCCAGGCGCCTTTTGAAAGTTTACCCCCAAAAAAAGGTAGGGTAGGCAGGTAGCCAGTTGAAGGGCGCGAAGCCGCGTGGGGAAGCTAGTACTTTATAAGTGGCCAAAACATTTAAGTGGCTAAAACTTACCACTTTAGCAAAGGATGATAAAATCATTTCCCATATTCAGTCTGTGTCAGCGTACAGAACTTCAAAGAGCCTTAAAACTTGATTTACTTAAGCGCAACGCTTTATTAAGGGCAAGGCCTGTTTAAAATCAACATTGTCGGTCTGTTTTCAATTAATTCCTTTAGTAAAACCTTTTGAGATTAGTGACTGACGAAAGTGGTGAACCAAATTATTAGGATACTTTACTTTGAATGAATCACTTAAAACTTTAGACGCCTACATTTCAACAGTTTAAGTCCCAATAGGGAGAGATCTTGGCCATAAAACTTCTGACAATCAAACATTTAGGTTTCTTCAAGGCAAGCGTGCTTCACCGTCGACCACATCAGAACTTGCCATCAGGTGAGGTAGTGGTCAAACGTTCTATCAATTAAAACAAGCCAAGTGCGAGTCTGGCACAGAGGGTTCCGTATAAACAGCTGCATTCACCAAAATAAATAGGTAACATTACTAACGTTCATAAACAATGAAAGCCCCTTTCGAAAACTGATGTCCCTATACATCAACATACAAAATGTATACTTTTCCAAGTCTCTTTTATAAGTTGGTCGACTATTACTCGTAAACTTGTAAATCCTACTTAGCTGTGATAGTTTTCCTTTTAATTTCGTTATATATACTACTGCCGTAATTTTATTCACATATCCAAAACAAACCATTTAGCTGGCAGGGGGGAGGGCACTTGTCTCTAACAAACTTAACCATTTAAGGCTTAATTTTTTGCAAACGGATCCCTGAATCGAAAACTGGTTTTCACAGTACGGTAATGTTTTTGAATGGCCTATTCAACCATTCCCCACTCCATGGGAAAGACGAAAAAAATACCCACTTTGCGTGTACAAAAATGTTTTTCATGGTTTATTTTACCACTTTGTCGGCGTGATTAATATGTATAATCCATGCCAAATTATAGCTTTCTAGTACAAAGATTCTCTAAGCTAAGCTACGGACGGACGGATATGGCGAAACTATAAGGGTTACTTGTGTCCGCCCTGGGGGGGGGGCGCAGGGGTCTGTCAGACTCCTACTGACTAAAAACCACCCCGGTGTTCCATCTCACACTTACGCTGGGGGTCGCGGGTACAATGATACTTCTGCAACCGGCCGTTAACCCCTAACTCATCTGTGAGGTTTTAAATTTTTACAACATCTATTATCATGTCATCGATAGCCCTCACGTCTATGGAGTATTGCTAGCCAATTTTATTTGAGCCTCTTGAGGTTTATGAACTCATTAACTGTAACCTTAACTATTAAACTAAATGTAACAGTCAAACATATCCCACAAGACGTCTAATTCCGGGAGACCAGTTTCAGCAACCATGTGTCATAGTACAATTCGGTGCTACGGGGCACTTTACGTAAATTAATATGATTCTGGCACTAAGCCAGCTGTCTCTATGATCTATTGTTATTTCATCTACGGATATTTTAATTTAATAAGCTATTCATATTGCAATTAATGGTAAAAGCTAAATTTGACTTTTGAAATTCAGCAGGCGTGGAAAATTGGCCGTTATAATGATTTAGCTTCCGTCTGCGCTTTTTTAATATTCGGAAATTATTCCAAGTGTAGGTACTCTCGGGATAAATATTATCCTATGTCATTCTTCAAGGATCTTTCTCTATAAGAACAAAAAAACATCTAAATTGGTTAAGGTTGCACTTGTCAATCATTCTTCCATACAAACGTAGTCTGGCGATTACTCCACTGTTTGACGATGTACGTTCAAAATAAAAATAAAATAATTTTGTCTCATCATTATCTAGCCCTGTATGGAAACAAAAAAAGTAAACCAAACAAAATATTTAAAAGTTATGAGCGTCGAAATTTCCATATTTCAACCCTAATTTTAACGCATCTGTGGGTGGCTTCCATACAGGGATAGATGATTAGTAATTCAACAATGCAAATAATTTTATTTAGTAAATATACATTTAGTCTTTTTTTCATGATATCTGGACTCCCAAAGGTCTTTTTATAAAATTTGTCGGATGAGATAGCATGCATACAGAGCTAGTTACTTTTGCATTTATAATATTAGTTAAATTTCTTAATAATGTAGCTGTTGCGAAGCTGGATGACTCATTGATGTGAAGAAAAACAGACTTCACTCAATTCAGTGCTTTATTGGCGATATTATACATTGAAATCATAAAATATTCCCAATTCTTAACACTCTCAGTGTAGTCACGATCTCACGAATGCGTGTCTGAAGACATGGCTTTTGTAGGTCTTCCACAAGGTGTACTGATGGCCTAGTAAGGGCCGTGGGATTCCACTAGATGAAAAAGCATAGGGTCGGTTGCTGTGATGACTCGGCGACGCATAGAGGAGGCCTATATCCAGCAGTGGACGTCTTACTGCGAGAGTATCTGTGTTGGTTTTAATAAGCCGGTGTTTTCATATAAATTACCTGATGAATGAAAAGTGATATTTTATTATTCTAGTCGTAGGTACTCGTATTTTCAGTTGAAAGCTGTCGCGTGGGATTTTGCTGTTGGCAAATTGGAATGAATGACTGAAACCAGTTGTTTCGAAATTCAGCGTCAATTTCTGTACAAAAATAATTAAGTAGGTACGAGTATGTGTTAAGAACGCTCAAAACTCAAACTATTTGCTGATGAATTAATCTATTTTAGATAAAATAATATTATCCAATAGTAGGTACTTTTATTTCATGTTACATTCAGTCACTTAAAATATATTTGTAAATACCCAGAACTATTATTACCTAAATAAGATTGACCTAACCAAGTTCCTAAAATAAGTAATAGTTAGTAAAAAACAAACTATAGTGATTCCAAATACAGCATACGGCGGATCTTGATACTATCGCGAGGCATAAAATATGTAGGTTTCATAATAGCAGTTTATGATTGTAGAACTTCTAGTCTACAAGCGCTGAGAAAATAAAATGAATAATAAAATCCTCTATATTTTTAAAAGGACCAATTACAGAGAGGGAAACCTAACAGACTCAGCCAATCCATTAAATATTATGTTAAATCGACAGGGAAGCTAATATCTATTAGCTTTCCGATATTTACTATGTCACAATGTTGCCGAGCATGAACTTAAAGCTTCGGCGCCATTTGCAAATCAAATTATTCTCTTGGTTGAGCATTTTATTAAAATTCGCGCACTGTTGTCAAACAGTCCTACTTGGCCTTCTACTGAACTAAATGGCTTTCAGTTCAAAAAACTTCTTATTGTGCTAAAAACGTTTTCTTTAAGCTACAATATTACAAGTGTGACATTAAATCTTTAGTCTGTTGATCGGAACGCAGAACGCTGCGGTATCTGGAAACATAATCCTCCTCACTGCTGACGCTTATTGCAAGGGAATAAAAGACCATGTCCGACACCGCATACCGCAGAGCATTATGCGTTCCGATCAAGATTCCAAAGGTGTATGTGTCCATCACTGCATACCGTTATGGGATCCGATCAAGAGACGAAAGGTGTATGTGTCCGGCACTGCATACCGCAGCGTTGTGGGATCCGATCAAGAGACGAAAGGTGTATGTCTCCGGCACTGCATACCGCAGCGTTGTGGGATCCGATCAAAAGACCAAAGCTAAAATAGTAGGTAGCAAAGTCTCTGAGGCGTACATAAACTCAATTTCCCTGTTAATCATCAAATCAAAAAGCTACATGTCTTTGTTATCTATCCATTAGTGCCCTAATAACTGTATCAAACCACTTATCCGAAGTACGTGATTTTTGTTTTGATTCATAGATAATTTTATCTTGTTGGTATGAGATAACGTGTGGGTAGGTATTAGGGTACGTTTCCATTGAAGCGGATATTATCGGAGTGAAGCGAAGCTGAGCGGAGACATATAAGGAATGTGATGAGGATTTCATTTAATCAAAGTGATTGGTCGATTCTACTCCGGTCTGCTTCAGTGAACGCATCCTATAAGTAACCAAATTGACCAGAAATCAATATTGACTGCTGGCTGCCCTAACTACCCACGGTTTCCCTCTCGTGGACGTTACATTTTGCAGAAGAAAAATTGACCTATGACATTCATTATGGCAAAAATATTATATACACTATGTTTTCTATTAGTGAAGGAATATCGTTATATTAGGTTGGGGAAAAAATCTTTTCGCATTATAGTATGTATGAACTTGTAATAAAATCGCTATACTATTTGTATCTGGCTGGTTTTGGTATAATTGAAAGTTTAAATTTTAAAGAACATAATTCCAAATTCAAATTAGGAAAATGTGTGATTTTCATTTGTTTTTCGTACCGTCAAGATGAGTGAATCTAATGAAGAAATTCGATACATTTAAAAATTTTACTACAAAAAAGGTAAAAATGCAACGCAAGCCGCGAAAAAAACCGTGTACTCATTTGTGATTCTTTATTACGACGTAATGAAACCGAACCATTTTTGAAGAAGCTGATAACTGGTGATGAAAAGTGGATCACGTACGACAAGAACGTGCGAAAAAGGTCGTGGTCAAAGGCCGGTCAGGCTTCACAGATTGTGGCGAACCCCGGGCTAACTCGCAACAAGGTGATGCTGTGTGTGTGGTGGGATTGGATAGGCATTATTTATTATGAGCTGTTACCACCAGGCAGGACCATCAATTCTGAACTCTACTGCGAACAAATGATGAGATTAAAGCAAGAAGTTGAGAGAAAGCGGCCAGAATTAATCAACAGAAGGGGTGTGGTTTTTCATCATGATAACGCTAGACCTCACACATCTTTAGCCACTCAGCAAAAATTAAGAGAGTTTGGCTGGGAGGTGTTAATGCATCCGCCGTATAGTCCTGACCTTGCACCTTCAGTCTCACCTGTTTCGGTCTCTTCAGAATTCTTTAGGCAGTGTCAGGTCAACACCACGACAGGACTGCCAAAACCACTTGTCGCGGTATTTTGATCAGAAGTCCCAAAATTTCTATAGCAATGGGATCATGTAATTCTATCAATCAATTAATTGTAATTTTAATTGTGTTTTAATTGTATTTAATGGTATTTTTTTATTGTATTTCTATAATTCTAATATATTTGTGGTAGTAACATCGCTTTGGCGATATAGCTGTTAAGGTGTTACTTACATAATTTTGAATAAATAAATGAATAATAAATAAATGTCCCTACCTACAAGATGGCAAGAAGTTATCGAACAAAATGGTACCTACATACTTTAGTAAAATGTAAATAAACTATATTCAAAAATGTTTTGAATTTTCTTAAAAAATTCGAAGAAACTTTTTCCCCAACCTATTATTATCGTAATCGGATGGGAGCAGTGGTGGCCCAGTGGTAACGTCCGCGACTTACAAGTTGTAGCTCGTGGGTACGAATCCAGGCAGCCGCTATACTTTGTGTAAATTATTTCATCACCACTGCTCTCAAAACGGTGAAGGAAACCGGCATGTCTTAGAACCAAAATTCGAAGATAATGACATCCACAAACCCGCCCGGGGCCCGCGTGGTGGATTACGGCCCATTCCATCTCACAGAGAGGAGGCCTGCACGCACAACAGACCAAATGGAAGTCTAAATGCGGTAAAGGAGGTCCATCTATTCCATCCGTAATCGGATAGTACCTATTTCCAGAGATTACCCAATACAAATACACATACAATACAATCATAGAATCTTACCTCTTTATATGAGTTAGGCTGATATTTCTAATAATCTTTCTTACTAATATTATGAATGTTTGGATTGCCGTTTGTGTGGCGGCTAAATGGATCTGGATGAAATTTGGCACAGAGAAAGATTATAGTCTGGATTATATCAGCTGAAAGATATCCACTGCTGGATATAGGCCTCCCCCAAGCGTCGCCACAATGACCGGTCCCGTGCGCCTCGCAACCAGCGGATCCCCGCAACCTTCCCCAGGTCATCGATCAACCTGATGGAGGCCTTCCAACGCAACGTCTTCCGGTTCGCGGTCGCTACTCCAGAACCGTTTTGCCCCATCGGCCATCCGGTCTGCGAGCAATGTGCCCTGCCCACTGCCACTAAAGTTTGGCAATTCATCGAGCTAAAAGTCAAAAGTCAAAGATTTGAAGAGATCTTACAATGGTAGTATAATAGTAGCTTAACATATTTAATCATAGCATAATGACATGCAAATTTTTTGTAAGTATACAATTAGGTCATGTAAATTGAAGGAATTCTTTTAAAGTATAGAAGGAATTCTCTATCAACCACCTGCGCAAAGCCCTTCTGAAGCGGACCATTGGAAGTTCTTTAATTTCGTTAGGAATCTTGTTGTAGATCTCAATACACATAGGATAGCAACTTCGCCTATATAGCTCCGTTTTCATTCTAGGAGTTATTAATCTATTAGGATATCTAGTCCTGAATTTATATTTATCTCCCAGTTTTTCAAACATCTCCGGGTGAGATTTTGTAAATTTACATATTTCTTTAATATAAATACCAGTCAATGTAAGTATTCTCAGTTTTTTAAACAGTGGTTTACAGGATGTAAGTGGGTCTACATTACAAATCGCACGTATACACCTCTTTTGCGCGATGAAAGCTCTTTCGATATGTACCGAGTTTCCCCATACCAATATACCGTAACGCAGTATTGACCCAACATACGCATGATAAGCCTGTAATGTGGCTTGTCTACTTATTATATTATAGCTATGTCGGTAACCTGGTTCTCTTGCGGATCTCTACATTTCTGATTCGATCACGCAAGGAAACGCCGAGCATAGCCCTCTCCATTGCCCTTTGAGTGACTGAGCTTTCTGACAGAAGTTAGTTGGGACATATTTAGTATTCTACAGATGAAGCCTACACTGCGACCGCTCACTGCTAGGCTTGGCACAGTTTTTTTTAGCAAACGGAAATAATAATAAAAGTTGCCATGCGCGAAATTTGCTGAATTACTTGATATAAACCGCTTCCTGTCTACTGCGTCACAGAGTAACTAAATTCAGATTTCTATTGATAAACCGTTTAGAGAATATTTTTAGTGGACGGATGCATTTACCTTGGAGAAATCTGAAGTATTATTATAGGTATACGCGTGAGAGTATACCTAGGTACCTAGTTACATTATAAATCTAGCTCACAATGTTAGGACCCATAATATTATTGCAAATTTTTATCCGTGGTGCTAGGCAACTGGGTTTATCCCAGTTGTAAACGATCCTTTGTGCCTATTGGCTTTGTTTGTTCTGTCTCCTGCTTGGTATGGAGGGAAGTGAAAATTTGTATTTTTTCGTACTCCTCCGTTATTCTTTTCTGAATTATTACGTTACCGGGATCCAAGACAGGTAAATTAATTCTCCTGGACTTCGCCGAGCTTCATTGCCTCGGCGCTTTTCTGGTGGTCGCCACTGTTGATTCTGGCTTTCAGGAGTTGCAGTGGTTTGGGAATAGTGCGTTAGGAAAGTCGCAAAAAATAACATTATAAATGGGAAAGTACTCTGTCCGTGTTTGTTACGTTTTGACGCCTAACCCGCTAAACATTTTTTTTATGATTTTTGGTTTCCGCACCTCGAAAGGAAAAAACGAAACCCTTATAGGATCACTTTGTTGTCCGTCCGTCCGTCGATCAAATAAATATAATATCAAATACTCAGCTCTAATGTCCCTTAAAGCTGTGAAAAAAATCAAACGTCTACGCCAACGCAATCAAAAGATACAGCCGTTTATGCCGCAAATTGCCGTAAATTTTCGACACTCGCAAGGGAATCAAAACCTACAGGGTACTTCCCGTGAAATTTGGAACGAAGCAACGTCTTATAGCACAGATAAAAAAAAAACGAAAACCGTAAAATTTAGTTACATCATATAATAAAAATATTTTTAATCATTTTAAACTTACTACCCCTTTCCTCATGAACACGTAGAGGTATTAACTTGAAATTCATATCAAATATTCAGGTCTATAATACCTTTACGCTGAGGTTTGTACGGAACCCTCGGTGCGCAAGTCCAACTCGCACTTGGCCGGTCTTTTGGTTAGATAGATTAGACCATGTAGAAGGACAAAATAGTACTTTTAACCCGTGAGAACGTCTCCTTGGGGTAGTTTCTGACATATACGCGGGTGATGCCGATATAGCAGAATCTAATATCAAAATATATCTAATTAAATAATATTAGTTAAATGTTTATTTTGCTATTTAATTTTGGTGACGGTAATCTTAAGGGCACTTTTTATAGTCTGGGTAATTAACTTCTCTTTGTTATTAATTATAATAACTCAATTAAATAATCTGCAAATTCCAGTCTAACCGGCTTTAGCTGAGTACCAGTATTTTATTAATTTTATAAGTTTAAGATATATTATAATTATATATTAGACATCGAGAGCAGTGGTGGCCCAGTGATACTGACCGCGACTTACAAGTTAAGGTTGTGGATTCGAGCCCAGGCAGGCGCTTTACTTTGTGTAAATTATTTCATCACCACTGCTCTCAAAACGGTGAAGGAAATACATCATGAGGCAACCGGCATGTAATAGAACAAAAATATCAAAGACATATGACATCCACCAACCCGCACTAGGCCCGCGTGGTGGGTTACGGCCCATTCCCTCTCACAGAGAGGAGGCCTGTGTCCCAGCAGTGGGAACATTAGAATGCTGATGATGATAACGATGATTAGACATCGATTAACTCTTTAAAGTCGACTTAATATTTATCTAAAGAGCTGGATATATTTACAGTGTTTATATTTATACAAGTATCTATCTAATATTTACTCTAAATTATTTTATTAACGATGTTATTTTATTTAGCAAGGGGGCGTCCATAAATTACGTGAGGTGTTTTTTTTTATTTTCTGTGCCTCCCTTCCCCTCTGGTGACATGTCGTGAGATTTTATTCAACCCCCTCCCCCATCCCCCAAACTCACGTGAGATTTTTCAAAATGTGGGTTTCTTACGTAAACGCGTTGGATGGTTATTGTAAAAAGAAAAAAAAAATTGCTGTATATGGTGGTTTGACAGTCAGTAGATGTATAACGTCGAAGTATGAATGAAATTATTTTCTTTCGAACGAATTAGTGAATGATCTTAATCGTATTACGATTACGCTTAAGATTAAATCTTAAGCATGTACAATCTGGATTAAATGGACCTAAATAGTGTAATTTTTTTTTTGTTTCCATCATATAAAAAATTGCGTGATATTTGCCGAGACCCCCCCTCTCTCCAACGTAAGATTAGATGAGATTTGACTCGACCCCCCCTCCTTAAACATCTCACGTAATTTATGGACGCCCCCCAAGTACAAATATTAGTTTTGCTATTAACAACAATTCTTTAATTATATATGTCACTAAAACAGTAATAAAAAAAACCGGCCAAGTGCGACTCGGACTCGCGCACGAAGGGTTCCATACTTGGTTAATTGCGGTTTACGATTTATGACGTATTAAAAAAAAACTACTGACTAGATCTCGTTCAAACCAATTTTCGCTGGCAGTTTACATAATAATGTACATCGTATATTTTTTTCAGTTTTATCATTTTCTTATTTTAGAAGTTACAGGGGGGGGGGGGGACACATTTTACCACTTTGGAAGAGTTTCTCGCGCAAACTATTCAGTTTAGAAAAAAATGATATTAGAAACCTCAATATCATTTTTGAAGACCTATCCATAGATACCCCACACGTATGGGTTTGATGAAAAAAAATATTTTTAGTTTTAGTTTCAAGTATGGGAACCCCCAAAATTTATTGTTTTATTTTTATTTTTGTGTGGAAATCTTAATGCGGTTCACAGAATACATCTACTTACCAAGTTTCAACAGCATAGTTCTTATAGTTTCGGAAAAAAGTGGCTGTGACATACGGACGGACAGACAGACAGACAGACAGACATGACGAATCTATAACGGTTCCGTTTTTTGCCATTTGGCTACGGAACCCTAAAAAGAGAATATTGAAATAGTTTTATATAAATTAAGAGATTTTCAGATTGGTATAGGAACATTTTCAGCTAGACTAAGCAAAGAAACTATTCGTAATATTATGACTAAACTCATTTTATGATATGTCTACTATTTTGCTGTCCGTCCATCACTATTTCAGTCTGAAACTAGTCTGGCGAAACCAAAACATGCGCATGAGTTACTCTGTATACAATCATAAACTTGAATGTGTCAAAAGTTGAAATGTAAACAATTAAATATACGTCTATTATAGGAGTTAGTCATCTGCACCAGACAATATTATCGAGGTCAAAAACTATTTTAATATCAGTTCCTCAAGGCGCCGATTCCCTTGAGTAGCTGATTTTAAAATGAGAATCACGTCAAAACGGCTAGTTGTAATTTTTTGGAAAAAATATATGTTATATTAGAACATTTTCTTAATAATTTGATCTGAGCAAAATTTGAGTTTTATTCGTATAACATAGTGTAATTAATTTGTAAAGTTATGTCTAAAACGGACAAAAACACGACAATCACACCAAAACCGCTAAGCGTATTTTAATGAAATCGACACCATCTCAAAGACAATTTAATTCAATCTACATTTTGATCTGAAGCTTTTTTTTAAATGTCATAGAATAATAAGGAAAGTACAAAAAACTACTAAATTTTGGGTCGCGCGGGTGTGAAACGAGTGCGCGTTTTGTTCCCTCAAGGTCGTTGGCGTTAGTCGTCGTCTTAAATAATATGAAATTGGTGTTTTATGAATTGGGTCACTTTCTAATGTGACAACTTTGATTAGATTTTTGAGAGGTTTGATTTGGTAATATAAGTTTAAATAAACTTAATATTTAAGATAAATTATTTTTTTTAAGAAATAAGACAGTAAGAAAGCGCACGAAAGTAGACGATGTCATACCCAAGATTCGTAAACTCAAGTGGAAATGGATAGGCCACATAATAAGAGGTACTGAAAAATGGAGTAAAACCTTAGTTTTTTGGTATCCCAGGAACGCAAAAAGGAAACGCGGAAGACAGTTTCGAAGATGGGACGATGACAAAGCAGCAATGGATGAAATTGGATAGAAGAGAATGGAAAGATTTGGAGGTGGCCTTTGCCAAATATGGGCAAGAAAGTTGTCGATGTCGACTCACCAGAGTCATATTTTAAGTAAAATAATTGTGTCAAAATGTGTCTGAATAAAGGCTTATATATTTTTTTTTTTGAGACTTTGTCATTCATTTGTTTCTTTTTTCTGTAATATCGCCATATTTAATACCATTGACTCTGAAAATGCCGTAATAAAATGTGTGTACTAGTTTTCATCGCCACGGCTTATTGTTATCGTGATATAATCTACAGAACATTTGTAAGGTTCCGTTCCCGAAGGGTAAAAACCGGACCCTATTAATATGACTCCGCTGTCCGTCTGTCTGTCTGTCTGTCACCAGGCTGTATCTCAGGAACCGTGATATCTAGACAGTTGAAATTTTCACAGATGATGTATTTCTGTTGCCGCTATAACAACAAATACTAAAAATAGAATAAAAATAAGTATTTAAATGGGGCGTTTGACGTTTTTTGCGATAATGGTACGGAATCAACATGGCAACAATGCAGCTTTAAAGTCACATACACAAGACACCCAGATCCGGATCAACAATCAGCCCGGCGAGCACGGCCTACTGTGACATCGCTTAAGTCACACTTTTAATCACAGTTTGGGCGATAAAGCTATTTTGTCTTAAATGCTAGCACGATGATATTTTCTTGACTTGTGGCATAACTTCTTGACGTTGTTTTTTTTCTTTTTCGGAAATTTACCAATTTTATTGCAGTTTCGGTTTAACCTTGGCCATAAAAACCATTTAGGTTCTGTGAAGCATAGCCCTACGACACACTGTTTCCGAATTACGGGCCTCCGTATCTTATTTTATTTTGCATAAAACGCTCTTTATTTCCAAAATGGTATCTAGAAAACGGTATGTCCTAGGCAAAAAATAATCAAAATTTAGTCCCCTTTGCTCCCCCCATGTTAGTAGCATCCCAACATGAATTTATAAGTTTTTTTTTTTACATTGCTTGTTTTTCGACTTGAACTACGGTCATGACAAATTATGATAAAATATGTCATGTCTTACAATTTGTCTTAAATGCTAGCACGGGACAACCATGTGACATAGTTTACAGGCGCGACATGCCTTTCTTGTTGTTGACTTCATAGTGCGACATAATCTGAATAGACGACCAAATAAAATAATACGTAAAAAAGTGTGCCGTTCATACAGATAAACAACTTTTTAATTTTGTTGGGAACAAATTAATATTTGACCCACGACCATAGACTTATGCACACTTTATTTTTCTTTGTTTGTTTGATAACATTAAGTGTTTGTTACAAAAATATAATTATTGTGAAAATTTTAATAATTACTTAAAAATATAATAGCTTGGACCCTGTTCCCGATACCGGTGGTCCCCTATTTTTTTTTATATTTCAAATGTTTTTTGGGGGTTTTATTTAAGAAATATTTAAAAATGTAGAAAGTAAGAAGAATATGGTATAAAAGAAAATAATTATAAAAAAATAATAATCAAAATAAGAATAACAATAACAAAAAATTACAATTATAAAAAAGTAATAATATAAAATTAATTAATAATCCTGTAACATTTCAATTAATTAATTAATAAAATTAATTTATTGCCATTTGGTGCAGTAATTATAGAAGGAAAATATTTTTTTTAAACTATAAAATTTTATCACCACCTCCGAACGAAAGTGATACATTTTTCTATATCATCTGTCAAAATGTGACATTTGTGACAAAATGGGTGCGCCCGTATTAGCAATTATGAACCGATGAGTCCCAAATAAACGTCAGGAAAATTTCTCACGCCGCCGGTGCTATTATTTAAGACAAAACGGCTTCATCGCCCAAACTGCGATGAAATGTGTGACTCAAGCCATGTCACAGTAGGCCGTGCTCGCTGAGCAGCAACAAGAAAGACATGTTGCGCCTTTAAAATATGTCACATGTTTGACCCGTGCTAGCATTTAAGACAAATTGTAAGACATGACATAATTTACCATGTCTTGTCACAAATGTCTTGGGTACGCCCATGCTCGCTAGAGGCGTTGTTTCTGTTCTGTGCTCGCTGGGCTGTAGGACATCTCAATGTAGGCCATACAAATATTTGTTCCGTGCGAGAATTGAAACCGTGACGTTTCGTCAATTTGTATTAGTTTAGAAGTTAAGATTAGAAAACATACAACTATTACAGGAGTTATTCCTGTAAACCAAACTATATTATTGAGGCTACATCCAAAACTTATTAGTTCAATTAACCCACATTACACATATTATTAAATTCCACCTGCTATGTATTCTGAACACAAGAATTAATATCGCCCTTCAGACGGCTTATAAAATCCATACCGTGACATTTTTCAGTGTAAATAACACGGTATTCGTTACAAGAATAACAGCGTTCCATGTTCAAATCGCGGTGACATTTGGCAATGCGCCAGCGCAAGTCGCGTGTCGGTAGCATCGCGGTAATATACCGGTAAATGGAAGCGGTAAAAAATATATAATGACGACGAAGGACGGACGTTTGGAAAATTTATATGAGGTGGTAAAAAATATATGAAGACTGAAGGTTATTACATTAAAAATTGATGCAAAACACTAGAAAAATTATGAAGGAATTTTGATTCTACGGATAGATTTGAAGAAATCCTACTGATCCTAAGTTTTACTATCTTCCTTAATTCAAAGTTCATACTTAGTTAAACTACAGGATTACTTACATTAAGACCGCTCTTAAAAATATAGGCTTGACCAGATTTGACTCACAAATGCGTTGAATTCTGATGTCGTTGTTCATAGATCAGATGTAGACAACAATAAGTCCGACAGCTTTTAAGCAAAAAAATAAGTTCAAAAACTAAATCTGGACTACTAAAAAATCACGCTCTAAAAAGTATGAAACAAGAAAATATTCTCATCTAAAATTGTCAAATACAAACTATTCCGTAGAGGATAACCGTGGTCGTATGCCACCTACCATAACAAAACAATACATTCTGCAAAGTGGTATACGACCACGGTTTGCTTCGCCATAGTCGGGTAAAAAGCACAGGTATTTATTGAAATGGTATACTATAAAATATAGTTTTCTTTTACTGCCGAAGAAGATTGACTTCCCCTTTGCTGAATTTTAATTTACCACAACAGAATTTAAGATCAAAAATAGACAATACTATTTTCCGATTCTCGTAAAACATACTTCTCCGACATCATCTGAAAAGATTTTGACCTTATATATATAAAAATATCAACACTCTCTAGATCTGTAGCCAATTTATAAAACTTTGAAATACATTCTGGGTTGATCCTTGAGCATCGCATAAAAAAGGTCTCAGTGGTCCCTCGGTACAGCTTGCATCTTGATCGTTGCAACTTGAGCTAAGAGTCTGTGTCCTACAAGAAGCGATAGAAAGCGATAAAAGGAATTGAAAACACTTTTGTTCACGCTTCAAAAGAAATATGAGCCAAGAGACTACATAACGGGTCCAAACAAAAGGGGAAACATTCTTGTCTGTATCACAGTACCTGGTTATTGGTGTGTCGGTCTCAAATGAAGAATTTTTTACTCTTTTAAGTAGCTTGCAAGCAGCAATAACATCCATGATATTGGTGCTTAACACTATTACATCAACCAGTATTTCTTCTTATTTTCAAAGATCTCCCAACTACCTCACTAGTTTTTGTCTCTCAAATCCAGTCTTCTCCAGTATTTGCTGGCATTCAAAGTTTTCACATAGCAACTTTTCGTATGATTTTTCGACATATTAACAGTGTATTCATTACGTTGTACGAATCTTTCATTCTTCTTTATTATTTTGCGAAAAATACATAACATTATAATAATTGAATTGTCTTATACCTTTTTTTTTTTTTTTTTTTTTTTTTTTTTTGGGGTGGGAAATCATCCAATGGCTTCTCCCGCTCTGGGTGAGGCGGGAGGGCGTGTCAGACTTTTACTGACTAAAACCCACCCGTGTTCCTTCAGTTGCTTGAGCCAGGGCCGCGGTAACTCTTCAAATTTATCCGCGACCCAGACAGGCATCGGCCCTCACGGACCCCGTCAGTTCTGCTGACATCTTTTTGAGGCGCGCGTGGAACACAACGCGCCGTCGACACGGGCCTGGTCCTTACCGAACGGCGAGCTACCCATTACTCGCCGCCCGCAAGCCCGCGCCTACGGTGGCCGGGAATCGGCTTGCGACTCCCGACGCCCAGGGCGTCTCCTGCGGTGGCTAGGGGCGTGAGGGCGTCTCCGTAGCGTCTCCCTCACGCGTTCCGCCTCCTCCTTCGCGAGCATTACTGCTTCGCAGAACGAGGAGACAACTTCCCATACCCTCTCGCTCCGTAACATGGCCTGAACCAGGGCTGGACGCGAGAGGATGCCACCGCCGATCGCCTCCACGAAGACACGGCGGTGCCCAGCCCAAGCAGGGCAGATCTCCACCGTATGCTCCACCGTGTCCTCCAGGCGATCCACACAATGGTGACACCCGGGCGTTTCCTCCCGCCTAAATTGTCTTATACCTACGTGTTTTAAAGCATCGTATCGCATCGCTTCGCACAACTCTATCAGCCGAGGTCAATTGCTTCTTCATATTGCTATGGCTATAATATTATATGCATATTGCAGTTTGAGAGACGATTTCAACGGATATGCTTCTTAGAAATGTTATGTCAGGCTTTATTGGTCTAGGGAATAGTTGAAATGACCTTGTAGGTCTGTGATCTCAGCGGAATTTATTCAAGTTTTTACAGAAATGCATGTCGAAGTTAAGATTTTAGTGTCGTTTTATCGTTATATCTGTCTGCATTTTCTGTTCTCGACTGTAAAATAATAATAAAATATTATCGTACTTTATGCCGTACTAAAAGCGTTGTTTCTGAATATTTCGTGACATCTACGTTTAGGTACATTTAGGTTGGTTTATGTCATGCATCACTTAGTTATATTATTCAACACTGAAAGCATTCAGGATTGAGGATTTTTAGGATTTCTGTAAAAAGATATTTTAATTTTACTATACTTTATCTCATCAGAAAGCTTACAGTCACCCAAAGGGCAATGGAGAGGGCTATGCTCGGAGTTTCCTTGCGTGATTGAATCAGAAATGTAGACATCCGCAAGACAACCAGGGTTACCGACATAGCCCGAAGAATTGCCAAACTTAAATGGCAGTGGGCAGGGCACATTGCTCGCAGAACGGATGGCCGATGGGGCGGAAAGGCGAAGACGTTGCAGGCGTTACGATACCAGGCGGACCGATGACCTGGTGAAGGTTGCGGGGATTCGCTGGTTACGGGACGCACGGGACTGGTCAATGTAGCTACGCTTGGGAGAGGCCTATGTCCAGCAGTGGACGTCTTTCGGCTGATATGATGATGATGATGATACTTTATCTCAAGTTCCTCGACCGCTACGGGTGGTCATTAGCCCATAGTCTGACAATCATTTCCTTGGTTAGTGGATATATGTACCTTTATCTTGGTAAGTAAGTGTTATCGTAATCAAGCTACCCTGTAACTGTATTTTAGGGTTGTCAAATACTCAGTTCCACCATGTAAAATACGCATAAGTGAAACTAGGTTTAAGTACAATAGCTAACCATGGAAGATTTTACATTACTTCTAACTACATAATATACGTAAGAACTGCACCCATTCAGTGAATGAATAGAAGAATTGTAGCACCGGTCCTTGCATCCGCTTCCTTGTTAGCCAAGTGAGAAATTGTTTTATAATTCGAAGATCGTAGCATTGAATATGAATGTCAAGTCTCCCACAAATTGCCTGAGTAATCGCTTGAAAACATACTGGCTAGAAACATAGGCGTTCACTATGCGTTTCTATTTTCAAAATTATTAAATTTTTTCGTCCCACAGAGCGTCAAGACATCTCGGCGGCCAGTGTTAGAAACAGCATTATCTTTAAAACTTTCCCTTTTTAGCCCAGGAGAATAACTGTAATTAGAGGGCAATCTGCGAAAAAAAATCCTAGTTAAGTAGTTTCACCGTAAATATGTTAATTATGGACTACTATACCATGGACATTTTCGACCATGTCTCTATGAAAGTCGATAATTGTGCTCAGCGAATTTCCACCGGCACGAATATTAAGGCATTAAGTCCGCCATGTACTTTTATGTTGGATGAAGTTTTAATAAATAAATATGTCGTTGCTAGTCACTGCTGCTACAGCGATCTTTTCTCTGCGTTTGCTTAATAATCGCTTGGAAACATACTGGCACGAAACACAGATGTGCACTCTCCGTTTTCTAAATTCTATATTCAAAACCGTTGAAAATAATTACCCCACGCAGAACCGAGTCGCCTCAGTGGCAACTGCTTCTCCAGCAATGCTTCAGCATTGTTCACCATTCTAAGCATGGCCAGTGAGTGTCACCGTTTACTGATAGAAATTGACGGGCCGTGACCATTCTGACGAAAAGACAAAGACAAGACAAGACAAAAGACAATTCTGACCAACGGCCGGTTTATAATTTAAGATTTTGAGTATATTATTTTTTAAATTCCACTTCAGCCTAAAAATTTGTCAAGCTTTGATATTACAATAAGGTTTGACATGTTCCTAATTTCAAATTCTCAGTTCGTATACTGGCCATATTATTATGCCTACGACAGCCTAATCATGTGCACATCGTATTTGCACGAGCAAAAATAATATTGTAGCGTCTTTAGTCTCTGCTATTCCGTGCTCTGTGACTGTGTTGGCTGAGCAATCGTTTGAAGAAATACGGGCCTAAACCCATGCGTGTACTTTGCATTTTCTGAATTCTATTTTCAAAATCGTTGGAAAATGTTCGTGCAGTGTTGACATTTTAATAATTTATTGTTTATGCAGTTTGGCAGTGATATTGAAATATTTTATTGCGATGGGTTAAAATAGTGTGTCAACAACTGTTTACGTGGTTACCTATTTATGCACTCTTGTTGTGGACAGAGTAATATTGTAAAGTTTCAAGAGTTCAACTCTCGGCTGAAATGTTGATGATGAATGATGATACAACAAAAACCTTCTTGCGACATGTTAACCTTATTTCTGGTGGAACTGTTCTCTGAAGATACAGATCAATGTAATAGCGAGTACAATGTTTTTTTACTAGAATATCATTGGGGGAGCATAAATATTTATTTTTACGCAACTATTTCCTGACGCCACGACAAGATATTGTGTTAAACGAAAATAAATGATATTTTAAACATTTAGCACATTCGTTGACAAATTCCAAGTACGCATGACGTTTATTTGTTTACATTCTTAAACGCGTTACAGACGTGCTAAATAATATGAATATAATTGCGTATTGCTACAAAAAGCACCATTACCGTTTTTATGTTTAGATTTTACTATAATAAACGCGGAAATATGGCCTATATGGCCGTATATGACGTGGATAGATTGCCAAGTCTACTTGCCTCCTGGCATTAGAATTTGATCTTATTATATTGTGCCTATGTTTTAACAAATAAATAATTTGAATTTGCCTCTTATTACCCGACTGCCGAAGGAGGGTAATGTGTTTATTAGTCTATGTATGTATGTATGTTTGTTCCTATGTGGCATCCTAGTGGCCAAACGCGTTTGGCCGATTTTGATGGTTCTTACGTTAATCGATTCGTCTTAACCCTGCGAGTGTCACTGGCTACATAAAAATTGGTAAATAGAACAAATACGCATTTTGGGCGTCATATTGTGGGGCCCCATTTTTTTTTTCTTCCAATCGCATCGTGTGGTGTATTAAAATAAACGGTTAGGGGGGTTTTAAGAGGTGATTTCAAAAATATATAACACTGGTATGTTCAAATGTACCTAAAAGTTATAAATAAAAAAAGTTAATTCAATTAATCAAAAAACCCGACTGCTCAAAAATCAAATTAAAAAGACGTAAACAAGAAAAAAAACATGCTGTGCAGTCGGAGGATACATCTGGTTTTGGTCAGCCAGCTCGCAAATATGTATCTTCCGACTAGGGTTACCAGATGAAAAAATCAAAAGTCCGGAGAAAAGGCCTGATTTCCATGGAAAAGTCCTGAGATTTTCTACAAATGAGAATTTTCTCTCAAAAACGTATTATTATCGTTGTATACACTGCGGATCTTGCGCACGCGTTTTACGCGACGCGTTACAAGCTTGTATGTACATCGCACTCAAAACAGCGGGGCGGAGGGAGGAGGGATGCGCCCGTCGCCCCGCAGCGCGGTTGCCGCTCGCTCGCTCACTCAGTCATCTCACTGTGTCATGTCACTCAATCATTGAAGATGATTATTTTTAGTTTGTTTTACTTTGATAAATAAGGATTGATTTTAACTGCAGCTGCAATTGTTACCAAAAGAAGATTGTTTTTAGTTCGTTTTACTTCGATAAATAAGTATTGATTTTAACTGCAATTGTTACCAAAAGAAGATTATTTTAAGTTTGTTTTAAATTAATACATAAGTATTGATTTTAACTGCAATTGTTACCAAAAGAAGATTATTTTTAGTAGTTTAATAAGAGAGATCTTTAAAATGTAACCTGTTTTTTATTAAAAATCCTGAGCTATCACTAGATTTGCTAAATCCGGCCGGAATCCTGAGAAGAGTCGAATAATCCTGAAATCTCAGGACAAATCCTGAGATATGGTAACCCTACTTCCGACTGCATAGCATGTTTTTTTTCTTGTTTACGTCTTTTTAGTTCGCTTTTTAAGCAGTCGGTTTTCTTGATTTTTTGTTTTTTTTATGTCTTTTTAGTTTGCTTTTTGAGCAGTCAGGTTTTTTGATTTTTTGAATTAACTTTTTTTGAAAGTAGATGTACGGCTATTTGCTATTAGATCTTCGAAACTTAGATGAAATATCTTATATGCCTAATTACACCGTTTCCATTCCTTTAAACAGGTGCATAGTAACACTATTTAACGGATGAACCCTACATACCAATAATGTTCGAAAAAGCTCATCCTCAAAGGACTTGAATAAAATGGCATTCAGAAACCTTACAAAGGATTTTTTAAAGAGTAAAAACTGTATAGGTAGGTATGTGACCCCTCCCCTGGGCATGGGAACCTGCCACCTCCTTCAGCGAAGCAGTAATGCTCGCGTAGGAGGAGGCGGAACGCTTATGGCAGACACAATAGAGACGGCCCTCGCCACCACAGGAGACGCCCCGGGCGGCGGGAGTCGCAAGCCGATTCCCAGCCACCGTAGGCGCGGGCTTGCGGACGGCGAGTAATGGGTAGCTCGCCGTCCGATAAGGACCAGGCCCGAGTCGACGGCGCATAGTGTTCCACGTGCGCCTCAAAGATATGTCAGCAAAATTTGACGGGGTCTGCTAGAGCGGATGCCTGTCTGGGTCGCGGATAAATTTGAAGGAGAGTTACCGCGGCCCTGGCGCAAGAAACTGAAGGAACACGAGTGGGTTTTAGTCAGTAAAAGTCTGACACGCCCTCCCGCTTCACCCAGAGCTGGAGAAGTCATTGGATGATTTCGTGACCCCTTTCTGAAAAATGTTGATTGCCAACCCATCCAATCTATTTGATAGCCAAGATAACAAGGTTCAGTTGTAACACGATGCAATATCCCCATCCTTCTCGTTATGCACAGCCCTAAACCTCTGGAGACCGATATTCGACGAGAACAAATTTCAAAAGGCAACCGATAAAACTCTGCGGTTTCGGCCGTTTTAATGAAATTTGTGTTTTCAACTGTAAATCATTTTGGTCCTCGTAAATAATTCGTTTTAACTGACAGCTGGAGTTTAATTTTCTATTGAAATGTAGATCTATATATATTATCTATCTTTGAGGTAATTTATCAAATTTTAGAACAAACAACTTTATGGATTGCATGACAGAGTTCAAATTATATTGCAGCCCATATTTTTTGTGGCCTTTTTAATACAAATGGCCCCATGAGAGCTCGATACCAAAATTGTTTTATGAATAAATGAAATGAACAAATTATATAGCTTAGGGATCGTGGGTATATTATAATAATTGCTGCATTGGTCAATTTTCAAGAATAAGCAACGCATGCCAAGGTCAGTCCGAGGATGGGTGACTATAATCCATTACATGTCAAGACAACTCAGTGCCTCGGAAAGCGCGTTAAGCTGGTGCTGGTCCCGACTATCATTTTTAGATCTTTGATAATCGATACGGGAAGTCAGACAAGAAGGTAAATCTAACTCCAGTTTTACCAAGGGGCATTCTGTTACCTAGTTACTGGATTGTGGAGGTCAGATAGGCAGTCGCTCTATGTATAACAACTAGGGAATTCCATCCCGGGCCTTTTTCCCGATACCGGGATTTCGGTATTAACGAAAGCAAGCCCGGGACCCCAGAATAACAATAGTTTATTACGGGTTTAATTATCACAGGATCTTCGAATGTTACAAAAAAAAAATGTAATAAGAACGTAAACCTCAGTTTTTCATCAGACTTTTTCAATTGCAATCACATATTTGAATTTAATGGACATTTGCGTCCGTAACAAATCATGTAAACATCTTTATGAGATCGATAGGTACTTATTTTTAAACATAGTAGGTACATTATTCTATAAACAATAAATAAACTTTAAAACTATAACAGTAGATTACACTAACAGTAGGTAGTTATAAGTTTTGTATTTAAGCATAGAAATAAGTAACATAGATATAATCAGCTGTCTGTCATACAAAGTCACAATAATTATTGTACTTTAAAATTCTATTGGGTATCTATTTTTTCGTATTGCAAAAATACGCACGTAGAAACAACAACACCTCTGATCACCTAAACTGCTTCTTAATTTATTGCTCATGATAGGCTATTGAAGACAAGGCTTGCTCGGACACGATTGAATTCAGATTTAAGTAGGCGTACCAAATTGTCAACAGATACTGACAGCGCGTGTTTCATTCGAAAACCATAACTGACAGGACGGCGTGCGTTTCATTAAAAACTATGTAAAAAAAAATAGTTTTACTTCAAAACCCGAAAATCCCGAGATGTCGCAAATGTAATCCCGGGATTCCCGAAAATTGGGATCCTTGAATAGCGGATCGAATTGAATTCCTTTATAACAACCCTCTTTTTTCGTCGAGGGTTAAAATACTGGTAGACTTGATGGCGACCCAAATCTAGGCGGAAAAAAGCTAGGCAAATTGATTGTCAGCTCGAGTTTAATTTTCTATTGAAATGTAACCATCTAGGTAATCACACCCAGACTGAATTCTATTTTAATTAGATGTCTCATAGACAGTGAAGTATTTATTGCCGGGCGTCTTAATAAATATCTCTTACATACGTGGGACACTCAGAAAGTTTTGCGAAACTAAAAAAAATTGTTCTATACGTACATATATTTTTATTAAATCTTTTCAAAGTACTTTCCACCAGCCTCTATACAAAGATTCATGCGCCTAAACCAGTTTTCAAAACACTTTTTCCAGTCCGCCGCAGACACCTCGTTTACAGCCTGCTCGAACGCAGCCAGCGCATCTTCCGGCGACGAAAATTGTATCCCTTTGAGCTGATTTTTTATTTTTGGGAATAAAAAGAAGTCACACGGTGCTAGATCAGGGCTGTAAGGAGGGTGACCCAGGAGTTTGACTGGCGTGCTGTCCAGGAAGTCCCTCGTTTTGAGTGCGGTGTGCGCAGGTGCATTGTCGTGGTGGAGCAGTAGCCCGCGGAGCCCTGTGTTTGGTCGCTTGTTGCTTATAACAGAGAAAACTTCTGGCAAACATTTGGTAGTATACCATTCGGCATTAATGCTTCTTTGATCCCGTAAGGGAATTGATACCAAGTGGCCAGTCAAATTAAAAAAGCTAGCGATCAAAATCTTACCCCCGCTTCTAGATCGCTTCACTTTGGTAGGCGTTGGCTCATTTTGAAACACCCAAACAGTCGACTGGCGCTTGGTTTCTGGGTCGTATTGATAAATCCAGGACTCATCACCTGTAACGATGTCGTAAACACGCCGAGACGAGCCTGCTTCAAATTTGTTAAGCATATCACGGCACCATTCCACCCGGGCCTGCTTCTGAGCATCGGTGAGGTTGTGCGGCACCCAGCGTGATACTATCCTCCTCACGCGAAGATGGCTGTGTAGAATCTCGTGAACGCTTCCCGATCCAATCTTCAATATGTGTTGAATCTCCTGATATGTAATTCGCCTATTGTCTTGGATTAAATTTTTCACTGCTAGCACGTTTTCTTCGGTAACAGCCGTCAAAGGGCGACCGCTTCTTTCGTCATCCCCCAAAGTTGGTCGACGTACCGAACGAATTCGTTATACCAACGATACACGGTTGCCTTGGAAGGGCCTTCATCCATGAATGCCATTTGAAGTCTATCGTACGATTCATCCGGTTTCAGGCGACACTTGAAATCGTATAAAATCATAGCTCTAAAATGTTCCCGGCGCAGATCCATATTTCAGTGAGACACAATACTTTGAATTAACTCGCAAAAAATGTGGAGGGAAATTTTGAAATTGGAACTTACTTATTTTTACTTATAAATAATCATATTTTCGAAAAACATTATAACTGGCCAGTCTCCCATATATAAAAACTTTTTTTCGCAATACTTTCTGAGGGGCCTGGTATTATTACTAAAGTGTTGGTGGTTTAATTAAAAGAATCCCCGCTGCGCATGGCATGGCTCGAGAAGATAATATAATGAAAAATATATAACTTTATATAAGACTAGCTGACCCCCGCGGCTTCGCTCCCGACAAAATTATAGTCTATGTTACTTGGGAATAGTGTAGCTTTCCATAGGTGAAAGAAATTTTAAAATCGGTCCAGTAGTTTCGGAGCCTATTCGGTACAAACAAAAAAATCTTTCCTCTTTATAATATTGGTATAGACTAGCTGTTCCCCGCAGCATCGCTCCCGTGGACCACCCCACAGGACCCGTTTTCGGGATAAAAAAATAGCCTATGTCACTCAGGGATAATGTAGCTTTCTATAAATATTCAGCTCTTTATTTTGGTGAAAGATTTTTTAAATCGGTCCTGTTGTTTCAATCTTTCCTCTTTATAATATTGGTATAGAAGATACACCAACATTTCGCCGAGTTTTCATTATGTTTTAAATCACATGTAATTAACGAGCCTAGTGTCAAATTCAAACTCCGAGCTACTACTCCAACTCCATCCTAAAAACCATAGCAGGGAGGTACGGTACGACACTCCATTATTGCAGCATGTTGTTCTGAAAGGCATTTGGAACAAGAACCTTGTAACCAAATATGTGTTTTTAATATTAATGATAAGTGTACTAACTTAAGCATAAGTTTTCTTGTTCATTAACCTGTACGGATGTTGCTTGTCCGAAATAAAGGTTATTTTATTTATTTATTTTAAAAATACCAACAACACTGCATGGTCTGGGAGTGAAATCCAGAGTATCACTGAAACTCATGCAAAGTAATAGCTAGCATCTCTAATGCAATTTATTTGTTGTATTTAAGCAGACAGTCAGTCATGCTATCATGGTTATCTTGCTGTCTCACTAATATTTACTTACTCTTTGACATGAGCTTTTTCAGATATTAATTATTATCTCACTGCCCATAACCCATGTTACCTGGCGACGGGGTCGACGCAACACCTAATCCTCTTTCAGCTAAGAATGACGAAGAAAAATTAGCTGTCATCAAAAAAATATCTTAGTGAGATTGTAACCCTTTATGGTTTCTTTTGTTTTCAGTGTATTGTTACACGTCACTGTTAGTTCTCGTTCACACAGAGGTCCGTTTTACGGGTCCACTTTATCGTATACATTTTTATTCGGCGCTGACGTTGGTAGTTGTATGAGCGAGTTCACACACATGACAGTATTCCAGATCCAGAAAAAAAATACCGATCCGACAAAATTTACAGCAGTCCGTTTTACAGGTCCGCTTTATCGTATAATTGTTTTTCGGCAATGACTTAGGTATTTGTATGAGCGAGTTTAGACACACAAAAGTATTAATACTGATCCGTTTTGTTTGAAAGCTGGTGGTACAATGACTAAATGTAGTGTGAACATTACTCCCAGTAGCGACGGATCCGTTATAACGGCACTGTAAATATGGTGCGAACATCATCTTCAGCAGCGACGGATCCGTTAAAAACGAGCCTGTAAATACGGATGTTATGTGTGAAGGTACCCTTAGAGCGACTCGAGCAGTACTAGAAATCGCAGTGAAGTCTGTAAAGGTCTTCGGTTAAAATCGGTGTAGAGCTTGCGCGCTAGGTAGAAAAACCAAAATATTGCTTTTATTAAAAAAAAGAAAACAAATGATTCACCAAGATGACCTTAAGAAAACATTAGAAGATCTACAAGCGTAACACACACTGGCCTTGAGCAACTAAATACGATGAAAGAAAGATTTACAACATATTGTATTCGAGAATAAAAATAAACCTCAGAACAGACTTGACTCTATCAATCACTGGGTTTTATAAAAATAATCTCTATTGTTTCTTTAATAAACAAGGTTTTACTTTAAAACGTGGATAGTGTTTAGGTGTGAAACCGCGATGATTTGATTTTAAAACGGGCAGTGAGGTAACTGTACAGTATAGCTAGCATTATTGAAATGTATCAGATGTACTTAAAAGTGTATTGCTCAACCTAGGCCTGCCTGCCCTTTTGACCTAGAACATAATACACAAAAAAAGCATTTTTCATTTACTGCGAAATACTGCAATTCGGATGGGTATCCTTGTCATTCTTATAAATGACGATAAAACAAAAATCGGCCAACTGCGTGTCGGACTACGCATATTTAGGGTTCCGTACCAAACTGCAAAACCAAGTTGGTTGTTATAGAAAATTTCAGAGAAAAATCTGATTTATCAATATATGGGTATTTTTTGGTAAAATATACGTAATAATAAACATTATCACGAAATTTCAAGTTTATAGATCAACGGGAAGTTAAAAAATTCTTCGGAACAAAATTTGTAAAAAAAAGCTGACTTTGGTGGCTTCTCATTCCTATGATTCCCAATAACTTTTTGAATAAACGTTGCAGTATATATGTACTTAAAGAGTTCTAAACAACGATACCTCACTCGATGGGTTAGGCCACAATTTTTTATTTTCACTCTCCCTTTAGCTTTATGGATCCCCTTCAAAAAATTAAATTATATTTTTTGTATGGCTTTGGGTTAACTGATGCATTAACTGTGAAAATTTAAAGACTGTAGCTCCAACCGTTTGGCTGTAAAACCTCTGCAATAGGACTCCATTTGGACCCTTGGTCTTTCTTGGGCTTGGTACGGAACTCTAAAAATGACTGAACATGGTCCATTGGTACCCTAGACAGCTTTAGTTAATTGCTAAAAGTTATTTAAAAAAAACTATATTTTAGGTATCTCCATTAGATATCGATAACCGTCTGTGAGGTATCGCCAATAAGTTAAAAAAACCGGCCAAGTGCGAGTCGGACTCGCGCACGAAGGGTTCCGTACCATTATCGCAAAAAACGGCAAAAAAATCACGTTTGTTGTATGGGATACTTAATTATTTATTTTATTCTGTTTTTAGTATTTGTTGTTGAAGCGGCAACAGAAATATATCATATGTGAAAATTTCAACTGTCTAGCTATCACGGTTCATGAGATACAGCCTGGTGACAGACAGACGGACCGCGGAGTCTTGGTAATAGGGTCCCGTTTTTACCCTTTGGGTACGGAACCCTAATAAATGATCCAACATACCGAATCAGGACAAATCCAATGACACAATATTGTAGAAATTAGTGCAGTAACACTAGTTTAAACTGTACGAAAGAACAAACATCTCTTAAGGCGCATATATGCCCCAATGTTAAAACAGTACTGACCGTGCGCCCGCTCGATGCCAAAATATCAATATTGAACCTCCTTTTGAACAGTTTTGTTTGCAAAGTATTATTTGATTTAAATATGCTATGTTAGTTATGAAGAAATTCCAGCAATCAATTTTTCTGTGTAAAAATATTTTTAAACATCCAAGTAGTTTTGGAGGAGTTTCCAAAATTTGTGAAAAAATATCGTGGTGTTAATTATTTTTTTAAAGCAAAACTATTAGTTACACGAAAAAACCTTGTGTTCAAAATTATGTTCATGAATCAATACAATATATATATTTTTTTCAAACCATTTAACGTAGCCGTTACTTAGGAGTATGCTTTGGCAAGTTACCGTTTTACGGCACTAAAGGGTATGTAGGCCCTTAAGGCGCCGATTCCCTTGAGTAGCTGATTTTAAAATGAGAATCACGTCTAAACGGCTTGTCGTAATTTATTGGAAAAAATATATGTTATAGTAGACCATTTTCTTAATAATTTCATGTCCGCAAATTTTGACTTTTATTCGTATAACATAGTGTAATTAATTTGTAAAGTTATGTCTAAAACGGACAAAAACACGACAATCACACCAAAACAACTGGGCGTATTTTAATGAAATCGACACCATATCAAAGACAATTTAATTATCTACATTTTGATCTGAAGCTTTTTTTTTAAAGTCAAAGAATAATAAGGAAAGTACAAAAAACTACTAAATTTTGGGTCGCGCGGGTGTGAAACGAGTGCGCGTTTTGTTCCCTCAAGGTCGTTGGCGTTAGTCGTCGTCTTAACAAGTTCCCTCCTATACTCTGGCACTGCAGTGAATGGGGAAGTTTACAAACTCATAAAACATGTATTCCAGCTGTCGGAAATTGTCACGTCAGTAATTTAGCTGTCACGTTTAATTATGAGCAAAAAGTTTGGCGTCACTCAGTTTTATACATCATGGGAAATACTGTAACATTTTCAAGGAACAAATTCATATTTTTTTACAACATTCATTTGTTTATTTTTTGCGTCAAAAGTGCTAGCACTCGTGAAACATCAACACAGAGATTTAAAGAATAATTTAAATGATCCTATATAATAACGAACATCTCAGCAATTGCGTTTTTGCGTTGGTTTTACAATATAAAACTTCCTAACTTATGAGATCTTTTATTTTTCTATCGAATGAGCTGTTGAGTGTTGATAGCTAGGGTGGGGGTCACTATACCTAGACACCTACACCAGAGGCCTCCTAGGTGAGTTGCTATCATAGATCAGAGCTGCAAATTCTATTCTATTCTATTTATTATGACTGAATTTGGGACAATCCCACCGCACTATTCCCAAACCACTGCAACTCCTGAAAGCCAGAATCAACAGTGGCGACCACCAGAAAAGCGCCGAGGCAATGAAGCTCGACGAAGTCCCGGAGAATGAATTTACCTGTCTTGGATCCCGCAACGAAATTAATCAGAAAAGAATAACGGAGGAGTAGGAAAAATGTAAATTTCCACTTATTTATTATGACTGCTAAGTCACCAGTAGAAATTGTCATCAAAACAGATAACACTAACTCTGCTTAGCGACAGAACAACAGTTCTATTCAGGCGAACACCTCTACAAAGAGCTCTAATTCAGCTGGTTCATATAAAAACTCGAAAATCAAGTAACGTCACACATTTTCGTACATAATTGTCGTGAAGGCAAGCATCGTGAGGAAACCGGCAAGTCCTAGAAACAAAAAAATCGAAGACCAAGACAACTAACTCGTACTGGGCCCGCGTGGTGGATTACGGCCCATTCTCTCTAACAGAGAGTAGGTCTGTGTCCCAGCAGTGGGAACATTAATAGGCTGATGATGATGATGATGTACCTGTTATTAAACTCGTACATACGTATATATCCATTTAAGTTATCTAAAAAGAAAAAGAAAGAAAGAAAGAAAAATTTTTATTTGCGCCAGGCACGACGCATATCATAAAAAAAACAAAGCCGAGTCTTACGGCTTTTGAATAAAATTGCTCCAGATATCACCAATGACTTCCAAATATTATTTTGACATTGAACTAACCTCGTTCCTGACCTAAAAAATCCTATGAAAATACTCTACTAAACTTATCCCAATTTATCACGCTATTTCCACAATGTCACAGTGATTATGTCATCGAAACACGAAAGCACACCTACCAGACCATTTATTTTTAGTTTTTTTTAGCAGTGTGGCAACACCCACGCCATGTTAATTAAAAAATAACATAAAATCAAAATTATAGCTCATTTGGGCAACATTAACAACTTTTTATAGCCGTAATTATTCGTTGACATTGAAAAACCGTAGAAACTGGGAAGAGTTACGTTTCAGAAACCGTAGTCTATGGGTGATATAATTCTCTGACAAGCTTCCAGAGACACATGAGTTCAATTAATTATTATTACTTTTTAACTTTATTTTTTAAAGGATTTCAAAAGGAGAGGTTCTCAATTTGATGGTCTTTTTAGGGTTCCGTAGCCAAATGGCAAAAAACGGAACCCTTATAGATTCGTCATGTCTATCTGTCTGTCCGTCCGTATGTCACAGCCACTTTTTTCCGAAACTATAAGAACTATGCTGTTGAAACTTGGTAAGTAGATGTATTCTGTGAACCGCATTAAGATTTTCACACAAAAATAGAAAAAAAAACAATACATTTTGGGGGTTCCCATACTTGAAACTGAAACTAAAAATATATTTTTTTCGTCAATCCCATACGTGTGGGGTATCTATGGATAGGTCTTCAAAAATTATATTGAGGTTTCTAATATAATTTTTTCAAAACTGAATAGTTTGCGCGAGAGACACTTCCAAAGTGGTAAAATGTGTCCCCCTCCCCCCTGTAACTTCTAAAATAAGAGAATGATAAAACAAAAAAAACTAAGATGTACATTACCATGTAAACTTCCACCGAAAATTGGTTTGAACGAGATCTAGTAAGTAGTTTTTTTTTAATACGTCATAAATCGTAAGCCGCAATTTACCAAGTGCGGAACCCTTCGTGCGCGAGTCCGACTCGCACTTGGCCGGTTTTTTAATGTGTTTTACTTGGTGAACTGATTTTGATGATTCTTTTTATATTTGAAAGGTGCTGTGGTCCCATTTAAATGTGATCAAGATCTGATTAAGAACATCGGAGATATACAACAGAGCCCTTCAAGAAATAAACAACGGCAGATCTCTCGGGATTTCTACAATCGCATGTTTGTTTATTGCTTACGCCATTTCATAATATAACATCACGCCGGTACACTCTAAAGGGATACGCAGTGTACAGTTCACCCTGGTACATTCTCATTTCACCGATTATAGTAATTTTATGTTACTCGGGTAATCTATTCTGGCATAACTTTGGGCATTATTTATAGGTACCTTACTATTGAACTTGCTCATTATGATCCACAACAAAAAAAAACAACTAACCCGACTGCAAAGGTGTAAACAAAATCATGCTGTGCAGTCGGAGGATACACATATTCGCGAGCTAGCTGACTAAAACTATAAATATCCTTCGATTGCACAGCATGATTTTCTTCTTGTTTACATCTTTGCAGTCGGGTTTTTTGATTTTGTTAACTTTTTAGTTATTTCGTCTTTTTTTTCGAATGACTTTTAAACATATTAGTGGTATATACACAAATCACCTCTCAAAACCCTTCATTTTGATACCCCACTCGACGGGTTACGAAGAAAAAAAAATGCAACCATCACAATATGGCTCCCAAAATCCGCCATGTTTCTTTTTTTAACGACACCTATCTAAGAACACTAACAATGACTTAATTATAAAAATCCGTCAAGTGGTTTGAAAGATACGAGGTAATTAAGAATATTATATACATATATACATACAAGATACGCGTGAAAACCCTTTCCAGCCAGGGCCTGCAGTCTCGACATAGCTAACGATCGTTACGCTAGCTAACATTCGTTAACTCTTACCACAAAATAGTAAGTATACAGAAGTGCCACTCCCGCCGTTTGGAAAATTGACAGCTAAACTTGACAGATTCACTAGGGTTGTAGTGTTCGTGATATTAAATGGATATTTGATGCCCTGTCTACCCTCTAAGGCATGTAAGCATGATATGATGTATGTTTAGACGAATCTATGTATTTATGTTTGTAACTTGGGCAACCTACCCTTTTTTTTTAATTCGGAATCAATATAGTAGCAACCCTAGTGAATCTGTCAAGTTTAGCTGTCAATTTTCCAAACGGCGGGAGTGGCCCTTCTGTATACTTACTATTTTGTGGTAAGAGTTAACGAATGTTAGCTAGCGTAACGATCGTTAGCTATGTCGAGACTGCAGGCCCAGGTAAAAAAGATAATGTAAAAATAATCTAGTGATTGATTATCTTAAAGTTTTTGCGGATATTTTTCTTTTTTTTCCCTATGTTAGAAGTTTCTAACAATAATAAATGGAGTGTTATTTGATATTTATATAGCCCACTATGCTACTCAAATATCATTTTGGACAAATATGTATTGTAGTTAAATAAAGCAACACAAGGGCGACGTGGAGCAATGTACTTTGCAGGGCCACTAGTGGAAGCTGGATGATTGTGGATGAATCAATTAAATCAAATGGAGGGCTATTTAGCTGTAGAGTTTTACATATTATGGGATGATGATAAGGTAAGGCTCACAATGGGCCCACATCAGAAAGCTTACAGTCACCCAAAGGGCAATGGAGAGGGCCATGCTCGGAGTATCCTTGCTTGATCGAATCAGAATGTAGAGATCCGCAAGAGAACCAAGCTTACCGACATAGCCCGAAGAATTGCTAAACTTAAGCGACAGTGGGCAGGGCACATTGTTCTGGAGTAGCGACCGCGATCCGGAAAACGTTTCGTTGGAAGGCGTCCCACCAGGTGGACCGATGAATTGGTGAAGGTTGTGGGGATCCGCTGGATGCGAGAAGCACGAGACCGGTCAATCTGGCGACGCTTGGGGGAGGTCTATGTCTTTCGGATGATGTGATGATAAGGTAACTAAAAATAAACCTTTATTGTGAAGGTATTTACGTAGCAGCTGTTTCTTTTTCGTCGTATCGACTATTCCAAAATTCTTAAATGAAATATTGTTTGACCAGAATTCAGCCTAACCAAAATCGTTGTCATTTGCCTCACAAAAGTCTTTCATGGTCCAGGTATGTTGCACAGAGAGCACGATAGAAGTTGAGGCTTTGTTTGGGACGTGGCCCCGCAATCGCACTGGGTCATGGGAGTACCACCATCTAACTAAATATAACTAGCAGCTGCTTAAAGGCATCTTAATGGCTGAAAGTCGAAGCAGAGCATCAAGTCTTCCTTTTTTTTTTAGCTTGGAGAAATGCTCATGCATACTGCGCCACCACACCCACTACCCACTAACCAACCCAATCAACCCATTAAACTCCACGCTGTCCTCCTGTGCCGCTTATGGTGGGAACACCGGCACGCGTTAGCACTCACCGCGAACCCGCCGCGGCTGTGCGTCACTGGATCCTCCTCTGGAGATTACTCCCCATCACTGGTGCAGCAAAACACACTGTACGCCGTGATAACCCCAGGGACCAAACCAGCACTCGGGTGCCAGACGACCCTGTGTATGGCACCCTTGGTCCCCTTGTGACGGGTCAAGGTCAATGGCTCCGCCACCTACCATTTCGGTCGCAGAGGATAGGGAGAGCGGCAAAAGCTATACCGACACTCCTCCTCCCCTGTGGCCCCACCGCGTCTGACATCAGACAATGGCGACCCCCTCCAGGCTGCGAAAGGAAGGGAGAGCGACGCACCGTAATACCGCCTCACACTCCTCTATACACTCCTCTCCCGTTGCGGCCTCCAACCCTCAGCCGCGATATCGTATGGGTATGGGAGGCCCCATACGACATTGCGGCCCAAGTTGCGTTGTCACCCAGGTGGCACCGCATCCTACATGTTGGCCGTTACGTCGTCGGCTTGTCGGCAAACGCCATTACGAGCGGCCCCTCCTCAGGTTCCTCTTCGCTTCACTGTGGGTGACCAAGCCACGGCTACTGAGACGCTTTGACAATGCGGGAACCCATCGGGGAGATCATGTCTTCCCTAAAGTAACGAGTCCGGATACGTCATACATAGTAGGCAGCATACAGTATATCAAGCAAGAAAACATATAAAGCTGGCAAAAAAAAACACGTTAAATTGGTAACATGATTCTCGAGTTATAAGCACACGAACACACAACACGCTTTTTGTTTTATTAATAGAGATGAGACCACACAAGAACAATTTGTTATCGACACATTATTTTCCCGATACTCAATAAACGTACTACCACCTGTTATGAATAAATCTTTGCAAATGTTCTCCCGTCAACATCAATCATCTCGACTGTTTCGAATTGCATCATGTCTCTATACATCGAGCTATCGATGTTACGGATATATTTCTTGTAATTGATGTGAAGTATAGTAAATATCTGTATGTATTTCCGTAGAAGATGTTTTATTAAATAATTTAATGTCATTCAGCCTAGCTGTGACAATCTACAGTTGGTCAATCAATCAACTCAGCTTATCAATCTGAAGAGCCCTCGGTCTCGTGAGGTTTTGAATTGCGATTTGATTGGAAAAAGGTTTCAAAAGTTCAGTCTGTAGTCGTGAGTACAGAGGCCTTAGTGCGAGTTTTTGTTCACGCTCAATCGCGTTAATGTAAACGATCTCTTATGTCAAAATGTATACAAAAAAAGAGGTTTCTCCTTACCGTCCCCAGACGGCACTTATCCAGTTTCAATACAAATTGACGTTTACGTTTCACGAGTGAGCGTGAGTAAAAACTCGCACTAAGGCCTCTGAGGCCTTAGTGCGAGTTTTTACTCGCGCGTGACTCACGCTCACTCGTGTTACGTAAACGATCTCTTATGTCAAAATGTATACAAAAAAAGAGGTTTCTCCTTACCGTCCCCAGACGGCGCTTATCCAGTTTCAATACAAATTGACGTTTACGTTAACGCGATTGTCCGTGAGAAAAAACTCGCACTAAGGCCTCAGATCACTGACGCCAACACTTACACTCTTTGCGCTGTAGCATGGTGCGGGTGACAGTTTCAATAACATTTTTTACGCTTATACGCATACGCATTTTTGTAGTTTAACTTCATACCATATACCATAGTTGCCTGTATCACCCGCACCATGCTACTATACAGCGCAAAGTGTGTAGTCTGATTTATTTTTAGATATAGTCAAGTGATCGCACCATAGAACACACAAGCAGTAGTTACAAAAATATGTAATCACACACAACACCCATATATTATCGGCGAAAAATCTTAACATCGTGATTTAGAAATCAATCGAAATTGGACAACACCATCTAGTGACGAATACAGGAACAAATTTGCATAACGATCGCGGTGTTTTCCGATAATTAATCTTGCTGTGCGGCTAGACAAATCACATACACATCATGAAAAATACATTGGGATAAGGCAAGGGGATGATGATTGGGGGTTGGAGAAACATCCCTTCTTCTTTCATACTTTATTATTAGTCGGCATTAGTCGGCATGTAAGGAGGGAAATCCAAAAAAAAAATGAAAAATAAAAAAAGGACATTTCGTTTTTTGTGACAAATAAAGACTTTTCATTCTTTCTTTTCTATATTTCAGTAATTTCCTTTCTAGACATAATTATAATCTTTCACACAGTCTATCCATAATTTTTTTGGTTGTTACTAAAAGAGTTATGAATATAAATGTTGATAGATGGAGAGGGAGGGGACGGCCAAAGAAATGATGGATGGACTGTGTGCGGAGTGATATGAAACGCGTGAAGGGGGACAGGACGGTATGTAAGAAGAAAGGTTTGGAGTTTCTTGTGCGTTCTTCTCCATATTTCACAATCTAATTTTCGAATGCACGGTAGAATCAATTTTTATTATTTGTAAATTTTAATTTATTTGACGTTCAAAAGTGCCGTTTATTGGCCTAGTTGAATAAATATATTTGACTTTGACTTTGAAAACGTGTTGCGCAAGTAACATGTGTTAAGGGTAGAAATATTGTGATGATACATCATTTCTTTGTTCTTCTTCTGGACTACTCTTACAGCCATTCATACATGAAACATTCCTCTGGACATTTTTTACTCTTTTTTTAGGGTTCCGTAGCCAAATGGCAATAAACGGAATCCTTATAGATTCGTCATGTCTGTCTGTCTGTCTGTCCGTCCGTCCGTATGTCACAGGCACTTTTTTCCGAAACTATAAGAACTATGCTGTTGAAACTTGGTAAGTAGATGTATTCTGTGAACCGCATTAAGATTTTCACTCAAAAATAGAAAAAAAACAATAAATTTTGGGGATCCCCATACTTGAAACTGAAACAAAAATTTTTTTTTCCGTCAAACCCATACGTGTGGGATATCTATGGATAGGTCTTCAAAAATGATATTGAGGTTTCTAATATCATTTTTTTCTAAACTGAATAGTTTGCGCGAGAGACACTTCCAAAGTGGTAAAATGTTGTCCCCCCCCTGTAACTTCTAAAATATGAGAATGATAAAACTAAAAAAAAATATATGATGTACATTACCATGTAAACTACCACCGAAAATTGGTTTGAACGAGATCTAGTAAGTAGTTTTTTTTTAATACGTCATAAATCGTAAACCGCAATTTACCAAGTACGGAACCCTTCGTGCGCGAGTCCGACTCGCACTTGGCCGTTTTTTTTTATTTTTGCCTCACACTAAAAATTTCTTCATGTATCGTTGGTGCGTTTACAAACATATAAACTCACATACACAACACCCAGAGCCGGAACAACTCTCTGTAGGTCATACAAATATTTGTTCCGTGCGGGATACGAACCCGCGACACGCAGCGCAGCAGTCAATCGCTTAACCACTGCACCAACCGTGCGCTCAAAATCAATTACCTAACTTAACATAGGTAATAAACTACACTTACCGATATAATCTCAATACATCAATAGTATCGAAAGCATTAAGCACTTTAGTACCGTAAAACAGTTACTTTGAAAAGCATATACATAGCTTTCCTTAGCAACGGCAAAGCAAAAGGTTTGAAAAAATATATATTTGTTATTGATTCATGCACATTATTTATGAAACATAGTTTTGCGTGAACGTACGAACGAACGAAAAGTTTTGATTTAAAAAAAAAAACCGGCCAAGTGCGAGTCGGACTCGCGCACGAAGGGTTCCATACCATTATCACAAAAACACGGCAAAAAAATCACGTTTGTTGTATGGGAGCCCCACTTAAATATTTATTTTATGCTGTTTTTAGTGTTTGTTGTTATAGCGGCTGTTCGGTATGGTGCGTATGGTTGTTGTAACGGTTGTTCCGTATGGTGTCGGACGTAAAGAATCTCACCATCCCATATCTTCCCGTGGGTGTCGTAAGAGGCGACTAAGGGATACACCAGAGAATGGGCAGCAGCGTTCTCTGTGCTCTTCAACTACAAACTGCGATCGCCAACCCGCCTGCCAAGCGTGGCGATTAAGGCAAACCCCCCCCAAACCAAATGAATAGCACAAATAAAAAACGGCCCCGAGTACCCGGCAGCCCGTCTACCCTCGACTACGGTAGCGGTCGAGGCGATGGCGTGGCAAGGGGTGCGAAGAATCCCCGGAGTGAACCCGGCTACCCCAATAAACACCGACGACTGGCCCTGGCAACATACAACACGCGAACACTCCGGACCGACGAGAAGATAGCCGAACTCGAAGAAGAATTGAGCAGGTTGCGATGGAGTATTATAGGGTTATCTGAAGTCCGAAGAGAGGGGGAGGACTCGATAATCCTCGAATCCGGTAACCTGCTCTATTTCCGAGAGGGTGACCGGCAGTCCCAGGGTGGTGTCGGGTTTATCGTCCACAAGTCCCTTGTGAACAACGTGATGAAGATCGAGAGTGTGTCGACCAGGGTGGCGTACCTTATACTCAGAATATCCTCGAGATATTCGCTGAAGGTCATACAGGTCTACGCACCGACCTCGGCACACCCCGACGACGAGGTAGAGACCATGTATGAGGATATCTCTATAGCCATGCATGGTTTCAAAACTCACTTCACCGTTGTCATGGGGGACTTCAACGCAAAACTGGGCAAACGAGACGAGGATGAGCTGCAAGTGGGGCAATTTGGAGTTGGACGTCGGAACCACCGGGGTCACCTACTGGCCAGTTTTATGGAGAAGGAGGGCCTCTACATGATGAACTCCTTCTTCAGAAAGCGTGAGCATAGGAAGTGGACCTGGCAAAGCCCCGATGGTGCAACAAAAAACGAGATCGACTTCATCATGTCAACCAAGAAGCAAATGTTCAATGATGTCTCTGTGATCAATTCGGTGAAAACCGGGAGCGATCACCGAATGGTAAGAGGCACATTGAACATTAACATCAAGCTTGAAAGGTCTCGACTGATGAAGTCAACGCTCCGTCCAGCACAGATCCAGATCCAAAACCCCGAGAGCTTTCAGCTCGAACTCCAGAATCGTTTCGAGTGCCTAGGGAGCTCCGTGGACGAATACAGCGACGGGTTCGTGGAAGCTGTCCATACGGTCGGGTCTAAGTTTTTCAAGACCCGCCGTACAGATATAAATAAAAAGATCTCTGATCCTACTCTCAAGCTTATGAAGGAGAGGCGTGAGATGATCCTGCAGTCTTCAGACGATGCGTTGAAATACCGGCAGCTTAATAGACGGATCTCAAAGTCCTTGAAAAGCGACCTCCGCCGCTATAATACTGAGCGTATTAAAGACGCAATTGAGCGGAATAAGGGGTCCAAGGTCTTTGCAAGAGATCTGTCTATTGGGCAGAGCCAGCTCACGAAACTGAAGACCGACGATGGCAGGATCATATCCGCCAAACCGGAGCTTCTGAGGGAGATCGAGAAATTCTATGGGCAGTTGTACACGTCAACCAGTAAACCCGTCGCGAATCTAGTAAAAGACCCTAGAGCTAGATTGACCCGTCACTATACCGAAGACATACCGGACGTCAGCCTGTACGAGATTAGGATGGCTCTTAAACAGCTTAAGAATAACAAGGCACCGGGTGATGACGGCATTACGGCCGAACTCCTGAAGGCGGGTGGTAAACCAATACTTAAGGCCCTTCAGAAGCTGTTTGGTGCCGTCATACTCGAGGGGAAAACGCCACAGGCATGGTGCAGGGGTGTGGTGGTACTCTTTTTCAAGAAGGGTGACAATGCCCTGTTGAAGAACTATAGGCCCATCTCACTTCTTAGCCATGTCTACAAGCTGTTTTCAAGAGTCATCACGAATCGTCTCGCGCGCAGGTTTGACGATTTCCAGCCTCCCGAACAAGCCGGATTCCGAAAAGGCTTTAGCACCGTAGACCACATACATACGCTGCGGCAGGTTATACAGAAGACCGAAGAGTATAACCTGCCTCTCTGTTTAGCGTTTGTGGACTACGAGAAAGCCTTCGATTCAATCGAGACTTGGGCTGTACTGCAGTCTCTCCAACGGTGCCAAATCGACTACCGGTACATCGAGGTGTTGAAGTGTTTGTACAAAAACGCCACCATGTCAGTCCGACTTCAGGATCAGGCCTCGGAACCTATCTTTCTGCAGCGAGGTGTGAGACAGGGAGACGTCATATCTCCGAAACTGTTCACCGCTGCACTGGAGGATGTCTTCAAGGTTCTGGACTGGAGAGGGCTAGGCATCAACGTCAATGGCGAGTACATCGCTCACCTTCGGTTTGCCGACGATATAGTGGTCATGGCTGAGACCATAAAGGACCTCAGTATAATGCTCGATGACCTCAGTAGAGCTTCCAAAAGAGTGGGTCTTAAAATGAACATAGACAAAACCAAGGTTATGTTGAATGCCCATGTAACACCCACTCCTATCAAGGTTGGAGACTCTACACTCGAAGTTGTGAAATATTATGTCTACCTGGGACAAACGATCCAGTTGGGTAGGGCCAACTTCGAGAAAGAGGTCAACCGTCGAATCCGACTCGGCTGGGCAGCGTTCGGGAAATTGCGCGGTGTCTTCTCGTCCAACTTACCACAGTGTCTCAAGACGAAGGTCTATGACCAGTGTGTGTTGCCAGTGATGACCTATGGCTCTGAGACGTGGTCGCTCACAATGGGCCTCATCAGAAAGCTTACAGTCACCCAAAGGGCAATGGAGAGGGCTATGCTCGGAGTATCCTTGCGTGATCGAATCAGAAATGTAGAGATCCGCAAGAGAACCAGGGTTACCGACATAGCCCGAAGAATTGCCAAACTTAAGTGGCAGTGGGCAGGGCACATTGCTCGCAGAACGGATGGCCGATGGGGCAGAAAAGTTCTGGAGTGGCGACCGCGAACCGGAAGACGATGCGTTGGAAGGCCTCCCACCAGGTGGACCGATGACCTGGTGAAGGTTGCGGGGATTCGCTGGATGCGGGACGCACGGGACCGGTCAATGTGGCGACACTTGGGGGAGGCCTATGTCCAGCAGTGGACGTCTTTCGGCTGATATGATGTTATAGCGGCAACAGAAATACATATTCTGTGAAAATTTCAACTGTCTAGCTATCACGTTTCATGAGATACAGCCTGGTGACAGACAGACAGACAGACAGACGGACCGCGGAGTCTTAGTAATAGGGTCCCAAAAGGAGCTTCAATATAAATTGATATTCTGACTCCGAGCGGGCGCACGGCCAGTACTGCGTTAACATTGGGGAATATATACGCCCTAACGTTAAGACGGTACCCTGACCAAAAAATCGGCATGAGATATGAGCATTCCTATTGGTCTAGCGGCACTGGCGGCGCATGAATTACAGTAGCGAATACGCCCAGATTTTAGAATAAAATCTTTATAAAATCGAATTTTGGTCTTTTGAAAAAAATAATTCTACAAAAATATTCGTTATTAAATTGTCTATCCATTAGTGTTAGTACAAAAAATAATTAATGAACACTTTACGAGGAGATGCATAATATCAATAATTATTCCTCATTTTTATGTTTTTTTGGAATGAGATTAGTGAAATATATACAATATTTTAAAAAAAACTAAATCTACCATTTTAGAATCAATATTATGTAGAAGTTTAATGTATTTTTATTAATTGCTATTTCTTTTTAAATAACGAGTAGATAGCTCCTAAAAACAGCACAAAAAACGGCTTGCGCGGCGTTTTGCTCGGGGTACCGCCTTAACATTCGAAGCGGGATATTTACCATGTTTACTGTTTGTTGCGAATTGTGGTGATTCGCCGAATTCCCAAAGAAATCTCTACGGAGGAAATCCGTAAAGATTTGTTAGCCCAGAAAGTCCCTGTCATTGAAGTCCACCGCCTGCATAAAGCAAGAGGTGGACATGGTGTTGGTTGTTTGCAGCCACACCGACAGACATAACCCCATTTTTGGCGTCAAGACCGTATGCCCCCTGTCGGGCATATCTATTGAAAAGCCGTACCGTCCCCACTTCGTTGGTCAGTGTCACAACTGCCAACTCTATGGTCACTCTTAGACCAACTGTTTTGCTACCCCCAGGTGCGTCAAGTGCCTGGGCGAGCATAGCACAAGAGAATGCCCCCGTCCCAAAGACCGTGCAGAATGTACGGAGCCTCCCAGCTGCGTACTCTGTGGTCAAGTCGGGCACCCGGCTAATTACCGGGGCTGCCCAAAAGCCCCTAAGCTTGCGCCAAAAATGGCCAAGAATCACGCTGCGCGGCAAGCACGCGCAGTTCCCCCCCCAGACTAGCCCCTCAGAGAACTTCCCCATGGGGTAAGCTGAACCACCTGAGTGTGGCTCCTCAGTTATCCCAGCCCATTCCGGCGCTGATGGCCACTCCCATCTCAGCTCCTATTCCGGCCCCTGTTGCCCCCATGTCCGCACAAAGCCAGAAGGTGGCCTCCACCACCTCTGCCGCTAAGTGCCCGCCGTTGCTGAGAACATAATCAGCGCGTACTCCATCTTTATGCGCCCTCAGGCCCGTGCTCTGGATGCTGAAATCCGGAATGCGGGCTCTCTCGACCCCGCTTCATGCAGTGCTCTCTTCTCGAGGAACGAGTGCATCACAAAAGAGTTAGATAGCCTTATATATAAGGACGGTCAATGGGTTCGTAAATAGTACGAACACTCTGGCCCGATTCTACAATTAGCATACAAAAACGATCGTATTCGTTACGTCCTCGCCGCCGAGGCCCGCCGCGAAGTCCCTATCAAATTCTAAAAGCCAGCCCGCGATGCTGTGCATTAGTTAAAATCTAGTTAGATTATTGGAGTTTCTTGACCGTTCTTCTCCACGTAGGCTTTTCCGAACGGAAGGTAGAATCACTTTATTAGATCCGGCCTTAGCTGTCCCCCCAGCGACGCCCTGAGCCGAGGTCCGACCCCAACTGGGGTAGCCCTCAGCGTTGTCGCTTAGGTTTAGTATTTTGAAGCCTGGCCTGAGGCTAAGAGATTAGTCACCACAGGGAAGCCCAGTTAAGCATATGTCGGTCACTTTGACTGTTTGCGATCACGATCATGATCACGGATAAACTGAAGTTCTTGCGGGTGGGTGTTTATGACGAGACAAATCGGTCTACCCACTTTCTTGTTCATTTTCTGCACTCAGTACCGCTACCACTGTCACACACAACTTGATTCTGTTCCTGACACACGAAACTCACTGTGTCCGCTCGCGAACTTTTTTCGGCACTTTTTCGGATTTTACACATAGCTGAACCACTGGATTCCAAGCTCCCGCTTCAAATGTTAATGTTAGTGTTAGCGACCATGACAGTTTAAAAACTTAAAATTTATACGCTTTACGCATTTTTCTGTAATTATTTGAAGTAGATAAGTAATTTTATAGCGGAAACGTGATGCCTTTTCAAAAGCCAAACATACACATAATTCGCATTTGCCAAAACAACAACAGTAATAACTTCAAAATTGACAAAAATAAAGGAAACGAATCTGTGTCTATGGAAAACAACACACAGACAATGATTACAAGTAATTAACGTTTAATTGGTTGGAATAATTTTGTAATTAGAGCAGCGCGTGACTGTATGAAAGACACTATATACTACCTCATACATAATATAACACTATTATGTATCCACACGTGAATTATATGTTGTAGTAGAAATATTGGAGAGAACTCTTGTGGAAAACCCCACAAAAACATTTTCATGTAAAATGTTGCCAAGACGAGACTATAAGGCCCGCACTGTCAAAAATTTATGCCAAGCTTCTAACCTCTACAAGCCCTAACTTCACAAACACTGGACCTTAGTCAAAATATGTGGCTTGACCGTTTAGCTACCGTCACATGGCCGTAAGGTGAAATATTTATTCCCTGTTCATTACTTTTCCTTGCCTTTAACTTTATATGTTTAATAAATCTACTAATGACACCATTGCACGAGTTTTTTTTCATCTGGTATAATACAAACCCAAGTTGTGAGGGTTCAAAAAAACGACGAAGCGCTCGAGAAAAGGTAGGTTGTACCCTTGCGCTTTTGCCGGCTCGTCTTGGCGGGGGCACTACCCTGTCCCCCAGATTTCCAAGTATTACCAAAATTTCGAATTGCAGTTTTTCTTTGCGTCACCAAGCAGCCATGAGTTTTAGTTTGAAACATGCCTATAGAATTACAGGCATATACGGATTAAAATTTACTTTAAATTCACAAAGTATAGATACGTTAGCAATTACTTGTAGATATTAGTAACAATAAAATTAGTATTGGTGCATTTATCGTACTAGATATAAATTAAATCAAGTATTGCTAGTAGATGTCAGATGCAGAAATAAATAAATAAAACTAAGCTGCCATAGCCATTAAGATCCATAACACGACCATTCACTAAATCGAAGTCAGGTAAAACTTATTTTGCGATCATCATGATCCAATTTATTACTTTAATAAAAGGCTAATTAATATAATTATTTATTTACACTTGATTGATTATAAAAGGTATGCTGCTAGCTGGCACATTAGATTTATGCATGTAAACTCATTATTAAACCAAATTTTTAATATATTTTATATTAATATACCAACAAAATAGCATTATGTACAAAATTGCCTGACATTTGTCGATAGAATTACACATTTTATTCATACGTATGATATTAAACCGTCTGAGTATAATTCATTGTGGCTTGTAGACTATTATATATTTCGTGGAATTACCTGGCTTTGAAGCTAACTCAGTGTTTAATATTAGATGTATAACATTTCTATGATATGCGTGGCATCCAGGCATGAAATTTGGAATAATTTAAATTAGTTTGTGGTATGTCACCGCGACAGTGATGAGTTTTACTAACCAACCATTGCAAGTTTTTAAACAGTGGCGAACTACCACGAAAGTACTGATGCAATGAAGCTCGACGAGTTTCGGATAAACGATTCAATTGTCTTGTCCTGCAACGAAAAACATAATTTTCACTTAGGTACCTCTATTTCAAGCAGGAGAAAGAACAGAGTTAGAGTACGAGATCCCACTGCTAAAATCTGCTAAGGATTTTAGCGCTGGGATCTTAGACTATTAGGCACTTAAGGTTACACTATTCAATCATTCTTCCATACAAACGTAGTCTGGCTATTACTCCACTGTTTGACAATGTACGTTCAAAATAAAAAATGATAAACAACTGCATCCGGTTCATATTCAACCTCCGGAAATATGACCATGTTTCGAGCTGCAGATCTGAGCTCAAATGGATGCCAGTTCGGCAGAGGAGAAATTTGCGGGCTTTGACCACGCTTTTCTCTCTTCTTAACTCTCCTACTCCTCCTTCTTATCTCATACCTCACTTTCAATATCTGTGTACTTCACACTCTAGGAATCTACGTTCATCTAACAATCTTCTCTTACTTTGCTCGTCTCATACTTCTGATCTTATTCATTCTTTCTTTAACATTCAGTCCATTCTTCTCTGGAATGCGCTCCTCTCGATATCAGGAAGGCCACCAGTCGGTATGCATTTAAGCGGAAGTTGCGGAATTATTTTCTACACGATTAGCAGAGTCGTCTCAACAACACGCCTTTATTATAGTAAATATATAAGTAAGTTTATTTTAGCTATATATATCTATTATTGTACCCATTTTGCTTTACTATCTTTCTTTTTTTTATGCACCTGCCATGTTATCTCTCCACCACCCTTGGTTGACTGTTAGAGAATGCCTCAGGCATTAAGTCCGCCTATGTACCTTTTTGTTGCATGAAGTTTTAATAAATAAATAAATAAATATCAGTTTGTCTCACCGTTATCTAGCCCTGTATGAAAACAAAAAAGTTAAAAAAATTAAATATTTGAAAGTTACGAGCGTCGAAAGTTCCACATTTCAAAGATAATTTCAACTCATCTTTGGGCGGAAATGAATACCATAAGAAGAAGAAAAATTGCAAAACCGCCTTCATACAGGGATAGATTAGTAATTCGAAAATGCAAATAATTGTCATTTGAAAATATCAATTTAGTCGTTATTAAAAAATAACGACTAAAATCTGACAATCTGGCGATTAGTCTGTTTATAAAATTTGGCGCGCTCATTTTCGTCCTAAATCATCAACCAATTCGATACAAATTTGCAAAAGTGCTAATTCGTACGCGAACTAGCTTCTTACTGCTCATCACAGCATCTATTTCTTTCGCACGTGTTGTCGGATGAGATATGAGATAGCATGCATTTTAACCTCGCACACAAAATTGTTCCTAGCGTCGACTAGGGGAACCTCAAGTCCTGTTGCCAAGCACTACCGTTAAACATTTTTGTATTTTTTATTTATCTATCGATATGATTGATGATAGCTCGCGTTTGACCACTATCTCGCCTGATGGTAAGCGATGATGTGATCGACGGTGAAGCACGCTTGCCTAGAAGAAACCTATTCGCTCTTGACTTAAAGACCACTAGGTTGTAGCTATCAGGAAACAAAGACTCTGGCAGGGCATTCCACTCCTTAGCTATTGTCACAATTAAAGTATTCGCTAAAATGCATTGTACGTATGTCCACCATGTGCCGGTGTCGTACGCAAAATCAGTAATATTAAGGGTCCTAAATTGTGTAGATCGCCGGTCGGTATTAAGGGGTCTACACTACTCTTTATGCTTGAGACATTCAAACTGCACTTTGAAGATATAAAACTTTCTTTCTGTTCATTGATGGAGGTCCAAATGAGCCCTTATCAAATCGATGTCCCTGAGTCATTATTACAAGCTTTTATTTCACTTGCAATGTATGTATGTGTGTTCAGGTAAAATTTTGCATTTGAATTTTAAAGCAGTTATCCGCCACCGATTAAGGTGAAATTTTGCATACACGTTTAGTTTGGATGACAATACATGGTTAGCTAAAGGACGTCATTCTAAATCCAATATAGCGGACGGCCCAAGATAGCGGACTAGTTCTTTTAAGTGCAGTGCTGTGATATGGGTATCAAATAAAAGGAAAATTACGAAAAAAACTCGTTTTAAAAATGATTTTGTAATGAATAATTTTATTATACATTTTGTTGTGATGTATTCCTCAAAAAAAATGATACCACTGACAACAAATAAAAACAAAACATTTCTGTCCCGAAGACCCCTTCCCAGTTTATTTTAGTAATTATACTAACCAACACTGCACCGTATCAGAGTGAGTATATATCTTGACTACAGATATAAATCTAACTAGATGACGCTATTGTATGTACTTCACGTGCCAAAAAACGGAGTAAAGTTACGATCAAATATCGTAATTTGAGTTTTTTATTTAGCATTATCGTCTCCGGAAATCCACCGAAATCTAGAAAAAGCACCGGAAATCCACCGACATCAAGTTTTTATGCCATATTGAGCTGTAAAGAATGTATAAAAAAGTTGGCCGAGGCATTGGAAATGTTTTCTTTCATTGGTAAGTTAATTTGTTTGTGAAAAAGTATCACGCTTGGTTTTCATACAGAGGAAGGAAATTGCGTTATCTAGATAGATTTATGTCTGTGGTCTTGACCCCTGATGAGCTGTCTAATAAATACGGCTATAGTGATAATGAAGCCAGAATAGTGCTATTAACGAAAGTATTTGCTTGGTACTGCAAGAGCCCGGCGGAAAATTTACGACCACTGAAGCAATTTACGTTTTTTGGTAAGTAGATGAGATTGTGAGTATGAGTGTTAGTACACTCTATTATTATAACATAACTTATCATAACATCATGCCATTCCCGTTGGGAAAGGGTGGAGGGTTGGGCAGGGGTGGACCTATGTATACCAACATTACGCCATTTATGTTTAAGGCGCTATATACGCACCAATGTTGGCGCTATACGCGCTCCAATGTTAACGCAGTACTGGCCGTGCGCCCGCTCGATGCCAAAATATCAATATTGAACCTCCTTTTGAACAGTTTTGTTTGCAAAATATTTTATATTGTATTTGATTTACATATGCTATGTTAGTTATGAAGAAATTCCAGCCATCAATGTTTCTGTGTAAAAATATTTTAAACATCCAAGTCGTTTTGGAAGAGTTTCCAAAAGTTGCGAAAAAATATCGTGTTGTTAATTATTTTTTTAAAGCAAAACTCTTAGTTGCACGAAAAAACCTTGTGTTCAAAATTTTGTACATGAATCAATAACATTTTTTTTTTCAAACCTTTTAACCTAGCCTAAGGAGTATGCTTTAGAAAGTTACCGTATTACGGCACTAAAGGGTATGTAGGCCCGTACGGCAAATTTAAATTTAGGGCCTACATACCCTTTAGTGCTGTAAAACGTCTAAAGGTTTGCTGGAAGAAATCTCCGTTTAGAGTTAAGCTTGCCTTTGTACATGAATTTTATTTATTTTAATTAACTTAACCTAAGTCAGCCGATCGCTCAACCACTACGCCAACCGTGTCGTCGAACTACTTGATGTAACTATTAAGTTTCGGAAGAGAGAAGTACCTAACCTAACACACACACAAGTAGAAGACACTTAAAAAGAAAAATAATTTATTTTTCTTTTATTATGATCAGTTTGAGGAGCTCGTGGCTAAATATTAACAGCCGCACGGGTCGATCTTCAAGGTTAAGCAACGCTTGACGAGGTCGGTCCGTGGAAGGGTGACCATTTCAACATACCAAGTTTCCTCCGTGCCTCGGCAAGCACGTTAAGCCGTTGGTCCCGGCTGTCATTTGAAGATCTTTGACAGTCGTTACGGATAGTCAGAGGCTTGAGATCTGACACCAGTCTAGCCAAGGGGTACCGTGTTACCCAGTTACTGGGTTGTGGAGGTCAGATAGGCATTCGCTCCATGTAAAACACTGGTACCCAGCTGAATCCGGTAAGACTGGAAGCCGACCCCAACAAACAATTGGTAAAAGGCTAGGCAGATGATGATGTAATTATGAACAGTTTAATATCTGATATTGGTTCTATTCGTAACATATTATGAAACCTCCTATTGACCAGTATTCTATTACAAACTGACGCGACACAAATACTCGTACACAACAAAACGTATTGTTCAAAACGGACCTGTTATGTCTGAGCCCCATCTGTATGTGATGGACGAATAGACTTGATGCTAAATATGGAGTGTATTAATTCATGTTTCTACCAACCGGGGCAACCTGGACAACCATCCCGTTCCAGGGTGCAATTGCCGTATTTTCCAGTACGTTCGCATTTCAATCTCAGCTGCAATATATCAATTTTGACATTTTTATAATGCTCTTTGGGCATATTTCAGGTTCCTTAATCAACAAGGAACCATTATTGTTTCGCCATGTCCGTCTGTCCGCAGCTAAATGGTACTTTTGCCATAATTATGTGAAAAAATTCACGGCTGTAGCATATATAACGAAATTAAAAGGAAAACTATCACAGCGTAGTAGGTACAGTTAGTTTACGAGTAATATTCGACCAACGAATGCCAAAGTTAATTTTGTCCCTTCGTTAGAGCAAGGTTCAGTGCTTTCATTGTTTATGGACGTTATTAATGTTACCTATTTATTTGTTGAATGTAGTCAGGCTCGCACTTGGCCGGTTTTTATTATTGCAATTAATATTTTTTTTTTAACTAAGAATAGACGGATCGAAAATTAAGCACCTCGTTTGTACAGAGCCTCAAGAAGTCAAGTGAGAAGTTAATATATAACTCCTACAAAGACTGGTTGAAGAGTTCAGAAGTGGTTACAAAATTGCTAGTTTTTCCAATATACGGCACCTGCATTTTCACGGGCATTCGTTGTAATGTAACGTTTTTGCGAATGTTCGACGTAATGCTAACGGCGAGTAAGCATTTACCTGTCACATTTCTTTGTACCTTGTGTTTATTATTGGCATCTGCCACGCTCGTGCCTTTGCTCGATAAAATGTTACAACAAAACACTCGTTGGTTTTTAAAAATAAAAATTTGCATAAAAATACTACCGATTTCCAAACAAGCATGGGAAACTTCAAAATTTAAAAATCCCCCTTCAAATTTATCTTGTTTAAACACCCCGATTCAAACAGTAAAACGCGCATCAATTTTGAACGGCTGAACCGATTTAATTCAAACATAGCTAAGAACACACTCGACAAAATCGCCTTTCAAACAAAAAAAAATAAAATCGGTTCATCCGGTTAGGCGCTATGATGCCACAGACAGACACAGCAACACACGTGAAACTTATTACACCCCTCTTTTTCCGGCGGGGGTTAAAAACTAGAACAGACTGAGAGTCTGAAAAATGGTGTTGGCCATGGGATTTACGATGAGAATCTACATATTAGTTTCACAATGCATAATGCCATTGCTGAACAAATCCTTGCTACGTCTATGGCTCATATACCATCAAAATGTAATCTGTGTCATTGTATTGTGATCTTTATGTACTTCGTGATGCTAAGTTCGTTTCGTGACAGAACAGCTGTGTTACTAAATATGACTAAGAGCTTATAAAGCGGAGTGATGTGTGTAGGTCGGTGTTGAACTTTGTTGTGCGGTTCATAAACAATTAACGGTACGTCATTGTGTTGACGTGCATCTAAGACCTGGTTTTCCTTGTCATTTACTGATGGTCTAATTTTAGGGCAAAAAATATCACCTCATACTGAAATTTTGACCACTACTTTCCTCAAGCTTGCTCATTACATGTTGGTGATTAGTCACTACAGTTTTTCTAGCTTGTTCACTGGGTGTTGGACTGTTGGTGACGTATTAAAACAATTAATTACGGGTCAATTCTGGCATATCCATACCAAATGCCGTGAATAATCTTCAATATCCATTTTGGATGGACAATCTATAAAGATGTGCGGGACAGGGTTAAAAATCAGCTATTTAGTTAATTTTGTCAAGTTATGCAAATTTTAATATAATATGTATTGAATGAATTGAATATGTCAGTTGATTTTTTCTGCTTTTTCAGAGCCGGTTCCATACTAAAAGTTGTTTGATATATGACCCCTTTTTAACCGACTTATCAAAAAGGATGAGGTTCTATGATCGACTTTATGTTTTGTTTTTTTTTTGTGTATGTTCACCGATATATTCGTCAATTGTGGATTGTGGATTTGTGTTTTTTTGTTTGTCAAAGTCAAAGTCAAAGTCAAAGTCAAATGTGTTTATTTCAAGTAGGCCATTATGTGGCACTTTTGAACGTTAAAATTTACATTTAATAAAAATTGATTCTACCGTGCATTCGGAAATGTAGGTTGTTATGGAGAAGAACGCACAAGAAACTCCATACTTACTCTTTTAAAGAAAAGTTTTACACAATATTTATATAGGTACATACATTAATAAATTCGTATACGTGAGGACGATGTACCCAGCACTACTATACTACATATAGGTATGAGAGAATTACAAGCATTAACAGGTAAATTCCTTTACTTGATAAATAGGAACATGGTCCTCACGTACTTACAAATAGTGCAAACATAGGTACATTACCTAATTAAACAACAACAGAACAGTGTGCGAGTCAATTTTTTTAAACAAAAAAAGAAGAAAAAATAAAAATAAAGCGTTACTAAAATTATGAATATAATACAAATTAACCATTTTGATTTTGTCCACACCAAAGATAGGCCTATGGAGCAGGACCAGCATGTTTCCAAGCATTCTTATCTTGAATATAATCATCTAATTTGTAATATGCTTGTTTACAAAGTGTGCTTTTAACTATTGTTTTAAATTTTCTTTCATTTAACTTTAATATCTCACAAGGTATTTTGTTATAGAATTTAACACAGTACCCCATGAAAGATGTGTGTACTTTAGCTAATCTATATGATGGTTGATCTAACTTATCTTTATTTCTGGTATTAAAATTGTGTCTATCACTAACTTTACTAAAGAGATTTAAATTTTTCCTTACATACATAATATTTTCATAAATGAATTGGCAAGAAACTGTCATAATATTAATCTTTTTAAATAGCTCCCTAAGAGATTCTCGGTGACTTAACTTATATATGGCTCTGACAGCTCTCTTTTGCAATATAAATATTGATTCAATGTCAGCCGCCCGACCCCACAGTAAAATACCGTATGACATAATGCTGTGAAAGTAACTAAAATAGACCAAACGCGCGGTTTCTACATCCGTTAACTGTCTTATCTTTCTAACAGCATAAGCGGCTGAGCTCAGCCGTCCTGCCAGAGATGTTATGTGAGGCCCCCATTGTAATTTGTCATCTAGAGTGATTCCTAGGAAAACTGTTTGATTTACATAGTCCAGCTTTTCTCCATTCAATATGATGTCACATTCGCTACTTCTAACATTCGGCAATGTGAATCTAATACATTTGGTTTTTTTTTCATTTAGTACCAAATTGTTTGCCGTGAACCAAGTTTGGACCTGATGAATAGACTTATTCACATCATCAAGATTTTGTGATCGTCGATCTATTTTAAATATCAAAGATGTGTCATCAGCAAATAACACGATCTTCGGTTGATTTTGTAATAATTGGGGCAAATCGTTAATGTAAACTAAAAAGAGGAATGGACCCAATATAGAGCCTTGAGGAACGCCCATTGTCATTTCAGACCCTAGTGAGTTTACGCCGTTTACCTGAACTTTAAGTTGTCTGGCTTTCAAATATGATCTAAGTAATTCAAGGGCCGTATGCCTAATCCCATAGTGCTCGAGTTTTAACAATAGTGTCTCATGGTTAACGCAATCGAACGCTTTCGAGAGGTCGCAAAAGATTCCAATGGCGTCTTGTGCTTCTTCCCAGGCGTTAAAGATGTTCTTTATTAGGGTGACGCCAGCGTCAGTTGTGCAACGCCCTTTGGTGAAACCGTATTGTTGATCATGAAAGATGGAATGTTTGTTAAAATGACGCAACAATTGGTTGAGCATTAACTTTTCGAAGACTTTACTGAGAACCGGCAGAATTGAAACTGGCCTATAATTATTGGCTTCCTTGCTATCCCCGGATTTAAACAATGGAACTACTTTACTGTGTTTCATGAGGTCCGGAAAAATTCCTTGATCGACACTCGTGTTAAAAATGAAAGCTAAATAGGGTGCAATAGTTTCAATGATTGATTTACATACTTTTACAGATAATCCCCAAAGATCTTCTGTTGATTTAATTTTTAGATCTTTAAAAGCTTTTAAAATAGCCTGGGGGTTTGTATGTTGAAACTTAAACTCCGAAGGGCACGCATTTACATTCTTTCTAAGTAAGTCAGCAGAGAGCACGGGTGAGGAGTTTAAAGCTGCTGTAGTTTTAAAAGGAATATTAACAAAAAAGTTTTCAAATTCCTGAGCAACCTCTACATCTGAATGTATGGGACCATGTGCAGTCGCTAAATTAATTTCAGTATTACGCTGTTTTTTTCTACCTGTTTCATTATTTATTATTTTCCAGGTAGTTTTTATTTTATCGTCTGCTGATTTTATTTTATTGCTTATATACAGCGCTTTAGCTATTTTGCATGCATTTTTAAAAGTTTTTGAATAATTCGCAACATATTTATCAAAGCTTGCATTATACATATGTTGCTTTAGGCCATAAAGTTCATATAGCTTTTCCCTGCTTTTACGAATGCCTGGAGTCGCCCAATCGCTAAATACGAACTTGGTGTAGATACTTTTCGCTTTCAGTGGAAAAATCTTATTAAATTGCGTGTTTAGTACTTTAGAAAATTCGGCATAGAACTCATTTGGGTCCACTATATTATTAAAATTTTGAACACATAACTTACTATTCACGGTATTATTAAATTTTTCTAAATTTTTACAAGTAATTTGTCTAAATTTTATTTGTATTTTTTGTAAAGGTATGTAGGTACTAAACGTTATTGTTTGTCCACTGTGATCAGATGCTAACTTATTTACAATTTCTTTATCAAAGTAATCACAATTACAAAAAACATTATCTATACAAGTCGCAGAAGAACCTGTCACTCTGGTTGGTTCCATAAAAACATTTTCCAGATTAAATGATTTAAAAAGACCCAACAACCTGATACTGTTAGTGTTATTCTCTAATAAATTAATGTTAAAATCGCCACATATGACAATTGATTTGCTACTAGTACTAACTTTTTTTAACACATCTTCCATTACAGAGTCAAACACAGATAGATTCTGGTAACTTGGAGGTCTGTAGACGCACACTACAATATGCTTATCAAGCTCAACACAAGACAATTCAATGGTGTGTTCAACCGACAATCTAACAATGTCTTTTCTTTCTTTAGATTTAATAGAGTTTTTAATAAGTATTAATGATCCGCCATGTATCATTTGTTGTCTGCTGAAATGGCTAACTACACAATAATTTTCATAATTAACGGACTTTACTTCATGATCTTTTAACCAATGTTCAGTTAGACAAATAATATCAAACTTGGTTTTTTCTAAAAATAATTCAATTTCTAATAATTTGGAAGAGCAACCCTGAATGTTCTGATTTAATAATTTTAAAGAGTGTTGCTCTCCTCTCAGCTTTGTACCACTAAATGGATTGCCAGAAGATACCTTTTTACTATGTTCTAATAATAACTGATAATTTACAGGGGTAACTTCTGTTGTCTTATGGACTAGTTTAAATCTATGTTGCTAGTTAAACTAGGCAACACAGGCTCATCAATTAATATAAAATTTGATAGATTTCCTATCAATTTATTTAAAGAATATGCTATCAACATAGCTACCTTACGTCTACATTTGTATGACAGAGAGAAAGCTCTCTGAGTTACTCTAAGTCCACTAATAAATATATTAGTGTCAAAAAACAATAATTTGTCGTTATGACAAGTCAACATTTGCAAAATGTTATTTAATTTAAAAATACGATTGTTCTCCTGTTCTGAGAAACTATCAGAGTATGGAAAAGCACATACCATCAGATTTCTTAAATTTAATCCTAACAAGGTGTCAATACCGCCCACTATGTCCTTTTTGGTAATACCAGTACTATTACCTAACAACAAAACCATTGTAGAATAATTATCCATATTCGAATTTATAATTTTTTTAATCATTTGCTTGAAACTAATATTATGGTAGCAATGATTTGTAGAACTGTAGCTAAGGTAATTATTTAATATTTTTCCAAAGCCAGAACCTATTTCGTCACTAAACATTATTGTTTTATATTCCTGTGAATTGAAAGAGTATGTTCTGAAATTGGTCATATTTTAATTTTGTGAAGACCTGCCTGATGAAGAATTTCGGAGATAGATAGATATACAATTGGACTCTGCAACAAATAACGGCAAATCTCTCGGGATTGCTGCAATCGCATATATGTTTATACCATTTTATAACATAATATCACGCCAGTACCTCTTGAGGGGTACACAGATGTGTACAGTTCACCTTGGTACACTCAAATTTCACCGGTTTTATTCAGTTTCATGATATTCGGGTAATCTATTCTGGCATTATAGGTACCTTACTAAACTACTTGCCTAATAAGTAGGTACAACTAAAAAGTGAAAAAAAAACTTTTTTACTTAAAAATACTACCGACTTCCAAATAATTATTTTTCACTTTGTCGTTTTCTTATTTGGAAGTCGGTAGATTTTTTTTGAAAAAGTTTTTTTTCATGTATTGGGTTGTTGTTACACACGGTAGATTCAAATCCCATTGTTTGAATTAAGAACCTTCGAATGAGTATCTAAACTAAGGTTAATTAGTTTTATAAATAAAACCCATAGGACGCTGTTAAGCAACTGATTAGAAGATTCTCAAATCAAATTGCCCATAGAGAAATCAGTTACTAAACAATTCAGATATTTTTGTAGTTAAGGCCCAATATATTATCCAAATAAGTATTTTCCTGTCCAACCTATCAACAATATATATAATTAGTAACAATTAAAGAGCCTAACACACTATAAACGTTTCCATATCTAGTCAAGAGTTATATAATGTGTAGAAATTATATCGTTAAGTATAGGATGCCCCATAACTGGACCATTTAATCTGACTAACTCCATTGTGGCCTACCTTAAGTGGACCGGTAAATAATAAATAATAAACTCATTTGTTGTTATGATATAACGTTTCGTATCCTCTTTGAATTAATTATAACTGCCTTTTTGGTCTAGCGATCGCAAGTGCGACTGCTGCGCGTGAGGTCATTGGTTCGATGCCCAGGTCGAGTAAAATTATATTCGGACTTGCCTGAATTTCTCAGTTGCAGCCCGGAATTTGGAAGATGGTAGTGTGTCTACCCCCCCCGTGCATCGGCAAGCATATTAAACCGTTGGCCCTGAGCCTGAACCTGCAGCCAAGTTAATAATATACAATCGATAACGCTACTAGAAAACGAATCAATGTATGGAAATGGCATCTGAACGTTAAGACGGTACCCTGACCAAAAGATCGGCATGAGATATGAGCGTTCCTATTGGTCTAGCGGCACTGGTGGCGCATGAATTACAGTAGTGAATACGCCCCGATTTTAGAATAAAATCTTTATAAAATCGAATTTTGGTCTTTTGAAAAAAATAATTCTACAAAAATGTTCGTTATTAAATTGTCTATCCATTAGTGTTAGTACAAAAAATAATCAATGAACACTTTACGAGGAGATGCATAATATCAATAATTATTTCTCATTTTCATGTTTTTTTGGAAGTAGATTAGTGAAATATATACAACATTAAAAAAAAAACTAAATCTACCATTTTAGAATCAATAATATGTAGAAATTTAATGTATTTTTATTAATTGATATTTCTTTTTAAATAACGAGTAGATAGCTCGTAAAAACAGCACAAAAACGGCTTGCGCGGCGTTTTGCTCGGGGTACCGCCTTAAGTCACGTGGTTAGACCATACACCGTGGCACCGTGGTTGGCGCAGTGGTTGAGCGATTGACTGCTGCGCTGCGTGTCGCGGGTTCGATTCCCGCACGGAACAAATATTACAAATACAAATAAAACAAATATTTGTATGACCTACAGATAATTGTTCCGGCTCTGGGTGTTGTGTATGTGAGTTTATATGTTTGTAAACGCACCCACGATACAGGAAGAAATTCCTAGTGAAGGGCAACGTTTTAAAAGAAAAAAAAAATGGAAGGGGAGGCGTTAACGATTGTAGAAAGAGAATCGATAAGAAACGTTTGCAACTTGGCTTGGATGGGATGATCTCTTCGTTCGTGTCGGCTTCCCGTTCCATCGGACTATCAGAGTGATACAGAGTCTACCTGTATTTGTGCACACCCTCTTGCACTATAGTATCGTCCGTGCCAATGGCTAGTCTCCGTTCAAATTGGCCGCCATGGCCGCCATTCGGTCTGGAGGAGATTAAATGGAGGTTCTTTTGCAAGGTTTACTAATTATACGCATAAAATAAATAGTCATCATTTACATTGGCATAACGAAATTCAGCATAATGGTCATACATTACGCATAATATTATTAGGCATAAAATGTTTTGCCATAATGTTTATTGCCATAAATACTGTTGGCATAATAATAATTAATCATAATTTTATAAAGCACTAGCTGACCCCCGCGGCTTCGCTCCCGTCAAAATTATAGCCTTTGTTACTCGGGAGTAATGTAGCTTTCTATAGGTGAAAGAATTTTTTAAATCGGTCCAGTAGCTTCGGAGCCTATTCGGTACAAACAAACAAACAAAAAAATCTTTCCTCTTTATAATATTGGTATAGATAATGTTATTATCACATGATATTTACGCGTTACAAACGCATATTGATATTTAGGATACGCACTAATATTATAAAGGCGAAAGTTTGTGAGTGTGTTTGTATGTTTGTTACTTCTGCCCGCTCAAACTGCTGGACGGATCTGGATGAAATTTAGCACACAGTTAGATTATAGTTAGGATACTTTTTATCCTGGGAATATGTTCCCTCGCGATAATATTCGCCATTCACGGGCGGAGCCGATGACAGACATGTGCGCGGTCCAAGTCAAGGCACAAATTAGACAAAATGACAGTTAGGCTTTGCATTATGCTACAGTATTATTAATTATCATACTAATAAAAGTTATACGAAAACGCTATGCCAAACAATATAGTATGCCTTAAAATTTTATGCCAAGATGGGGATTTCCCTTTTGAAATGTTGTTTTTACCGTGTGTGAAACGGAACGTAGCAATTTTTCTTTTAAAAAACTTGAAAAGGGGCATACCCTGATAATAAATACCTTTATTTTCCACTCTCTGATATTTTGGTGACTCCTTCATTGACTCAGTGGTTGTGGTTGCTGACGGAGGTGTATGGTTCGAGTACCAGATTGGGTAAAATTACTGGGTTTTTACATCATAAATTTTTCAGTAGGTAGTAGTCTATATTTTTGCTGTTTTTTTGGTAGGAAAATGTCATGTAGGTATAGAGTCGCATCGCCTTTCGGGAATCCCGTGCGTGATGTTAACCCACGCCTTTATTTCCCAATGTCATTTACCTAAACTATTTTTTTTTTTTTTTATCTTCAATAGGCATGCGCTTGACCACTATCTCAGCTGATGGTAAGCGATGATGCGGTCGACTGTGAAGCACGCTTGCCTAGAAAAAACCTATTCACTCTTGACTTAAAGACCCCAAGATTGTAGCTATCGGGAAACACAGACTCCGGCAGGGAATTCCACTCCTTAGTTGTACGCATAATAAAAGTGTCCCCAAAACGTTTTGTGCGTATGGGTGGGATATCCACCATGTACCGATGACGCATCGCCGTAAGTCTGGTATTCCGATGATGGAACGGGCTGGGCGGAATCAGATCATGCAATTCCATCGCACACTCCCCGAAATGCAACCGATAAAAAACCGACAAGCTGGCAACTCGGCGACGATGTTCAAGGCTTTGGAGCTTTGACTTGACCAGTGCCTCATTGCCGATGAGTCTCTTGGCCCGCTTTTCGATCGATTCAAGTGCATCAAGCTGGTATTTGGCAGATCCGTCCCAGAGATGAGAACAGTACTCCATGCATGATCGAACTTGCGCTTGATACAAGTTGAGCAGCTGTTCCGGCGTGAAATACCGTCTCACCTTCGCAAGGATCCCCAACTTTTTGGCAGCCAGCTGAGCCTTTCCCTCAATGTATGGGCCAAAATTGAGAGTCGATGTCAACGAAACACCAAGAAGCTCAAGATGGTCCGTTATCGGCACGGTCACACCACGGAAAGAAGGAGCCGGGTGGAATTGGCTCCTTTTAGCGGAAAAAAGACACGCCTGGGTTTTAGCAGCATTAAACCTGACCAGATTGGCATCGCCCCATTCGGAGACTGCCTGCAAGGACAGGTTCAAACGCTCCACCATGGCCTCACGGAGAGACCGGATCTGCGGCCCGGTAGCCCGTGCGTTGGACAAGTATCTCTCAGCAACAGTGCTGTCGTCAGCATACCCAAAGGTGCCGGGTTTTAGCAGATCATTAATGTGCAACAAGAACAATGTTGCTGAGACATTATTATTTACATTGAAAGTACGATATAATATTTAAAATCAAAGGTTGAGTTTGCCAAGTTTGCGGGGTTGCTACGACTTTGTAATAGCAACCCCGTTTTCAGCATTTCAGCTTGGTTGGCAAATTAATTGTTTTTTTTCTTTTTTTACTTGGAGCTTACAGCTAACAAAACAAACAAAAAAGGAACCATAGTCAACAGAAAGCCAATCTAAATCTATAAAAGCGAAAGGTGACTGACTGACTGACTGACTGACTGCCTCACTCACTGACTGATTGATCAATCAACGCACAGCCAAAACTGCTAAGCCTAAGAGCATGAAATTTGGCAGAAAGGTTCCTCAAGTGACCTAAATATGTACTAAGAAAGGGTTTTTGGAAATTCCACCCCTCAGAGGGTAAAAATGGGGTTCAAAGTTTGTATCAAAAATCTAATGCCTTCGGCCAAAATTCTTGAAACTTAGCACAGATAGTATTCTAAGTAAATGATAAAGATTGACATTAGTTTTTCGAAACTACCCCAAATGATGAGGATTAGGGGGTGTTGAAGTTAGTACGGAAAAAATCTGATTTCTTGGATCAATAAACTTGAAACTTGCCACAAATACTAAACTAAATGAATAATAAAGGTTGCTATTATAATTTTTTGAAACTATTCCCAAAAGACGATTTAGGGGGTATTGCAGTGTTTTTGAAAAATCTTATTTCTTGGGTTAATACATTTGAAACATGACTTAAACACCAACCTCAATAAACAATAAAGGTTGTCATTATTAGTTTTTTGCAACTACCCCCAAAAGATGATTTAGGGGGTATTAAAGTGTTTTTGGAGAATCTTATTTCTTGGGTTAATAAATTTGAAAGTTGACATAATACCATCCTAAGTAAACAATAAATGTAGTCATTATTAGTTTTTCAGAACTTTTAAAATATTAAGTATGGATTTCAAGTGCAAATCGGTCGAATTCCATCGCTTTTCGTCCATGCATAGTAGGGGAAAGGCTAACAAAGATGAGTTGGTAAATGATTTCTTGAGTATTCCAGAAAAGTTTGTGTATTTTTTCAGGGTTCTTTTGACGTTCGTTTTTTAAACAATTTGACCATCGCGGTCCGTTAGGTTGAAAGCGTTGAAAGGCACCTCACCCCTCCGGCCTTTAAATTGTCACGTGTATTTTACTTTGTTAAAATTGGAATCATCATCATCATTTCAGCCGAAAGACGTCAACTGTTGGACATAGGCCTCCCCCAGGCGTCGCCACATTGACCGATCCCGTGCGTCTCGCATCCAGCGCCTTCCCGCAACCTTAACCAGATATCGGTCCACCTAGGGGGAGGCCTTCCAACGTATCGTCTTCCGGTTCGTGGTCGCCATTCCAGAACTTTTCGGCCCCATCGGCCATCCGTTCTGCGAGCAACGTGCCCTGCCCACTGCCACTTAAGTTGGAATAATAAACTTAAATATGTAAATATATAGATAATATATATATAGATAGATATCTACTCAAGTAACACAAGTAAATTATACAGGGTATATAAAAACAGGTCGGCGGTCCGAATCCGGACCGCGGTCCGCCATTTGGTGACTCCTGGCCTAGAGTATAGAAAATGTTCTCGGTTAATGCCATGATGTAGGTAAAATTTCTTAATGATGCCTTTCCACCAGAGATATGCTATGCAGCTATGCTGCGCGGATGTGAAAGCTAATCTACAAAATTATGTGACCGTTTCCACTGATGCTAAGCTATATAGCGGGCTAGTAAGATGCGCCGCCGTAAGGCTTTGCGAGGATGATGCGAACCTCGAGCTATGCGATGTATAAACAGTAGGGAAGGCACGGGGAGTGGAACGGCGGCGGCGGCATGAAGGGAGAGCTGACCATCCATAGCTCGCATCCAGAGCATGCATCCAGATCATGTATCCATCCATATAAAAAACACAGCTTAGCAGAACCCGTTTCTACCAGTGCTATGCTTTAAGGACCAATGAATATGATTGGTGGATGTCAAACGCATCCATAGCAACGTAGCATAGGATATCTCTGATGGAAAGGCACCTTAATGTACGTAACACTTATTAATATCAAGCCTATATTTCCCAGAATTTTAGGTAGAGATGTACTGTGGTTATAGAACCACTACGTGACGGCAGTTATGTTTGAGTCAGTATAAAATCTAAATACCTATGTTCATTTTAGTTTTTGTGACGTTACAAATATGATATCATAAGCCATTTAAGTAACCTACCCCTAACTCAAGAGCCAGTATATCTTAGGGCTCAGCTTAGGGTAAATAATACACTTGGAACCTTCATATCTGGCATACGAATATTACACATTCTAAGTTTTTCATAACAGTTCACCCTCAGTCTAGTTCTGTCAAAATTAGATTCTGTGAGCGAACAGAACTTTTCCTAATATTGTGATTCAAACCAAGTTTCATCTCCTTTGCTGGTTTTCATTGGAAAAGTGACTTTATTTTACAAAAATATTATTCTATATTTGGGAAAACGTGAGCAGCATTTGAAATTGGCAAATTGAGTTTTTGTAATATTTCGATATAATATGAATGCCAAGGAACTCCACTCAAGTTTTGTATGGATGGTATTTAAAAGTACTTCAATTTATTCCCATGTCATTTACCTAATTTTGCCTGTGTTCCACCAAATATACTGAGTGTTTTTGAAAAATCTTATTTCTTGGGTTAATAAATTTGAAATTTGACATAAACACCAACCTCAATGAACAATAAAGGTTGTCATTATTAGTTTTTTGCAACTACCCTCAAAATATGATTTAGGGGGTATTAAAGTGTTTTTGAAGAATCTTATTTCTTGGGTTAATACATTTGAAAGTTAACATAAATACCACCCTAAGTAAACAATAAATGTTGTCATTATTAGTTTTTCGAAACTACACCAAATGATGAGGATTAGGGGGTGTTGAAGTTAGTACGGAAAAATCTGATTTCTTGGATAAATAAACTTGAAACTTGCCACAAATACTAAACTAAATGAATAATAAAGGTTGCTATTATTATTTTTTGAAACTATTCCCAAAAGACGATTTAGGGGGTATTGCAGTGTTTTTGAAAAATCTTATTTCTTGGGTTAACATTTGAAACATGACTTAAACACCAACCTCAATAAACAATAAAGGTCGTCATTATTAGTTTTTTGCAACTACCCCCAAAAGATGATTTAGGGGGTATTACAGTGTTTTTGAAGAATCTTATTTCTTGGGTTAATAAATTTGAAAGTTGACATAATAAACAATAAATGTAGTCATTATTAGTTTTTCAGAACTTTTAAAATATTAAGTATGGATTTCAAGTGCAAATCGGTCGAATTCCATCGCTTTTCGTCCATGCATAGTAGGGGAAAGGCTAACAAAGATTCAAATTCAAATTCAAATCTTTATTGCTCAACACAGTATATAATTAAACATTTCCAGATGTTAGGTGAATGCGCAGTTCACTATGTTGTACCAGTTTAGGCATGCAAAATTATTATTTAAATTATATAAAATCATTAATTATTATTTATATCATACCATGTCATAAATCATTATTAACAATAATGCCACACATTATTACAAAATTACAGAGTGTCATAAATTATAATAAAATTATACCATGTCATAAATATCATTAAAATATACAGCTTTTTATCTGTTACTCAAATAAACAATGTCAACAAATATCACTAAAATCATACCATGTCATAAATTAAAATGTTATACAATGTCATAGATTGAAATCACAAAATAATTTCAGAGTGTAAAATGTCATAATAATAAATAAATAAAACAATACGTAAAAAAATGTCAGAGTCTAGTACATAGGACAACACATAATAAATTACAGTAAATAAATTAAAATAAAAAGATGAGTTGGTAAATGATTTCTAGAGTATTCCAGAAAAGTTTGTGTATTTTTTCAGGGTTCTTTTGACGTTCGTTTTTTAAACAATTTGACCATCGCGGTCCGTTAGGTTGAAAGCGTTGAAAGGCACCTCACCCCTCCGGCCTTTAAATTGTCACGTGTATTTTACTTTGTTAAAATTGGAATCATCATCATCATAATTTCAGGCGAAAGACGTCCACTGTTGGGCATAGGCTTCCCCCAGGCGTCGCCACATTAACCGATCCCGTGCGCCTCGCAACCAGCGCCTTCCCGCAACCTTAACCAGATATCGGTCCACCTAATAGGAGGCCTTCCAACGTATCGTCTTCCGGTTCGCGGTCGCCATTCCAGAACTTTTCGGCCCCATCGGCCATCCGTTCTGCGAGCACTGTGCCCTGCCCACTGCCACTTAAGTTGGAATAATAAACTTAAATATGTAAATATATAGATAATATATATATAGATAGATGTCTTCTCAAGTAAGGCAAGTAAATTATTTTGTACTGTTTACTTATGGTCCACGAAAAAAACAGGTCGGCGGTCCGAATCCGGACTACGGTCCGCCATTTGGTGACCCCTGGCCTAGAGTATAGATAATGTGCTCGGTTAATGGCATGATGTAGGTAAAATTTCTTAATGGTGTCTTTCCACCAGAGATATGCTATGCAGCTATGCTGCACGGATGTGAAAGCTAATCTACAAAATTATGTGACCGTTTCCACTGATGCTAAGCTATATAGCGGGCTAGTAAGATGCGCCGCCGTAAGCCTTTGCGAGGATGATGCGAACCTCGAGCTATGCGATGTATAAACAGTAGGGAAGGCACGGGGAGTGGAACGGCGGCGGCGGCGTGAAGGGAGAGCTGACCATCCATAGCTCGCATCCAGAGCATGTATCTATCCATATAAAAAAACACAGCTTAGCAGAACCCGTTTCCACCAGTGCTATGATTTAAAGACCAATGAATATGATTGGTGGATGTCAAACGCATCCATAGCAACGTAGCATAGGATATCTCTGGTGGAAAGGCACCTTAATGTACGTAACACTTATAAATAACAAGCCTGTATTGCCCAGAATTTTAGGTAGAGATTAGATGACCCGGCAAACTTTGTTTTGCCATAAAAATACCAAACATTTATCTATCCTACCTACCCTACCCGACCCTACACTACCCTACCCTACACTACCCTACCCTACCCTACACTACCCTACCCTACCCTACACTACCCTACGCTACACTACCCTATCCTACACTACTCTACCCTACACTACCCTACACTACCCTACACTACCCTACACTACCCTACACTACCCTACACTACACTACCCTACACTACCCTACACTACCCTACCCTACCCTACCCTACGCTACCCTACGCTACCCTACGCTACCCTACCCTACCCTACCTACACTACACTACTCTACCTACCTACCCTATCTACCTACCTACCCTACCTACTTACCCTACCCTACCCTACCCTACCCTACCCTACCTACCCAACCCTACCCTACCCTACCCTACCCTACCTACCTACCTATCTAACCTAGCCTACCCTACCTACCCTATCCAACCAACCATATTTTTTTTTTGTTTTTAAACCTTCCCTGTATTCTGTCGAACATAACAAAAAAAGAATTATTCAAATCGGTCCAGCCGTTTTTGAGTTTTAGCGAGACTAACGAACAGCAATTGATTTTTATAGATAGATGTACTGTGGTTATAGAACCACTACGTGACGGCAGTTATGTTTAAGTCAGTATAAAATCTAAATACCTATGTTAATATTAGTTTTTGTGACGTTACAAATATGATATCATAATATCTATCCATTTAAGTAACCTGCCCCTAACTCAAGAGCCAGTATATCTTAGGGTTCAGCTTAGGGTAAATAATACACTTGAAACCTTCATATCTGGCATACGAATATTACACATTCTAAGTTCTTCATAACAGTTCACCCTCAGTCTAGTTCTGTCAAAATTAGATTCTGTGAGCGATCAGAACTTTTCCTAATATTGTGATTCAAACCAAGTTTCATCTCCTTTGCTGGTTTTCATTGGAAAAGTGACTTTATTTTACAAAAATATTATTCTATATTTGGGAAAATGTGAGCAGCATTTGAAATTGGAAAATTGAGTTTTTGTAATATTTCGATATAATAGGAATGCCAAGGAACTGCACTCAAGTTTTGTATTTATTTACTGTGATGATGAATTCAATTGTTTTTTACCCAGAGGGTAAAAACGGGACCCTATTACTAAGACTCCAGTGTCCGTCTGTCTGTCTGTCACCAGGCTGTCTCTCATGAACCGTGGTAGCTAGACAGTTGAAAATTTTCACAGATGATGTATTTCTGTTGCCGCTATAACAAACAATACAAAAAAAAAAAAAAAAAATATTTAAGTGTGGCTTCCATACAAGAAACGTGTTTTTTTTCCATTTTTTGCGATAATGGTACGGAACCCTTCGTGCGCGAGTCCGACTCGCACTTGGCCAGTTTTTTTAAATTGTTTAAACATAATACTCTTACACGTCAATCTATTTTGACAAATTAAACTATATGACTAAATGAAGCGAGTATTATCTTGCCGCTTCGAAGAATTTAGCGTCTAAATAATTATATTTATAGCAGTGTTGCTGCGTGATTAATGCAGACATAGGTACTTTTCGTAGGTCATGGTGTGACATCACTCTCTGGATTCATATAGGGTTTTGTTTAGGAAGAACGCAATTTATTTTGTAGATAATGTTAAAATGGTAATGAAATCATTATTAATTTATATTTTACTATACAAGTTAAGTGCAGAATTCTTCCTAAAAGAATCTTATAGAAATACTACAGTTCGTATTGGGATGGTTGTGAATAGCTATGTCTTTTCTGCAAAAAAACGTTGCCCCACACTAGGAATTTCTTCCTGTATCGTGGGTGCGTTTACAAACATATAAACTTACATACACAACACCCAGAGCCGGAACAACTATCTGTAGGTCATACCAATATTTGTTCCGTGCGGGAATCGAACCCGCGACACGCAGCGCAGCAGTCAATCGCTCAACCCGCAGAGGTTGAGCGATTATCACTAACTACTAACTGTGATTGATAACCGATAGATTGTGATACACTCTCACAAAGAGGAAGCTTGTTTCCCAGCAATGAAAAGTTATCTTAGTTTACGCACTCCATCCAATCTCTTTAACTACAAATAGTACTGCGTTTTTACCCGACTGCCGAAGTAGGGTAATGTGTTTATCAGTCTATGTATGTATGTATATATGTATGTATGTATGTTTGTTCCTGTATGGCGTTCCAGAGACCAAACGCGTTGGCCGATTTTGATGATTCATACGTCAATCGATGCGTCTTAACCCTGCGAGTGTCATAGGCTACATTAAAATTGGATAATAGAAAAAATGGCAGATTTTGGGTGCCATATTGTGGGGGCCCAAATTTTTTTTCTTCCAAACCCATCGTGTGGGGTATCAAAATAAAGGGTTTTTAGAGGTGATTTCAAAAATATATGACACTTATATGTTTAAATCTATCTAATTCGAAAAAAACTAACTAAAAAGTTATAAATAAATAAACTTAATTCAAAAAATCAAAAAACCCGACTGCTTCAAAAGTGAACTAAAAAGTCGTAAACAAGGAAAAAATCATGCTGTGCAGGCGGATGATACACCAGATTTTGATCAGCCAGCCCGCGAATATGTATCCGCCGACTGCACAGCATGATTTTTTCCTTGTTTACGACTTTTTAGTTCACATTTGAAGCAGTCGGGTTTTTTGATTTTTTGAATTAAGTTTTTTTAGAGAGGAAAAACTTGCTGTAAAACCATGAGAAACCCATATAATTATATTAATTCTGGCTAACAAAAAACTTTAATAATAGTCAAGAAACGACCCAAGAATTACGTGTATACTGCAAACTATACTAAAACCACATTATTCACTGTTATTGTTAATTTAAAGTTTTCAATTATCTGTTTTTCATGAAACCTATTTATATAATTTTTTTGTACAATGGTTTTTGAAGATTTTGTAAGTCAAACGGGTTCAAGGGAGACGTTTGTAATTTGCCTGATCTTCAAAAAGTTTTTGCTTGGTGTGGATGGACCAGCGGATGGAGATAATTGACTAATCAAGAAGGTTTATCAGAAATAACATAAAACTGGAAAAGGCGTCATTGTACTCATCATTATGAACAATGTTCACTATGAAACCAAAACTGGAATCGAGAAAAAATCTGTTGTTCAAACAATTTGTCCAGTTATACAAAGATAAATGCGCAGGGCATTTGATATTGTTCCTGTTAGTCCCATAGTAAAAGTTGTTCTTAAGGTTACACTAGTCAAAAAATCTTCCTTACAAACGTAATCTCTAGATTACTCCACTGTTTGACGATATCAAAATAAAAAATGATATCAATTTGTCTCATCATTATCTTGTCCTGTATGGAAATAAAAATGTAAAAAAATAATGTATTTAAAAGTTATGAATGTTGAAAGTTCCATATTTCACCAATACTTTTTACGCATCTTTGGGCGGAAATAAATACCAAAAGAAGAAAGAAAATTGCAAAACGGCCTCCATACAGGGATAGATTAGTAATTCAAAAATGCATATAATTTTATTTTGAAAATATACTTTAAGTAGTTTTTGCATGATATCTAGACTCCCAAAGGTCTGTTTATAAAAAATTGCGCGTTCGTTTTTGTCCTAAATCATCATCCATTTTGCTACAAACTTACAAAATTGCTAATTCGTACACGAACTAGCTTCTTACTGCTCATCACAGCATATATTTCTTTCGCACGTGTTGTCGGATAAGATAGCAGATAGAAGTGTTATTACCTTCACTTCATTTTAATACCGCGCACAAAATAGTTCATGCCATCGACTAGTTCAACCTCAATGATAAATATGCTGACCCTTTTTGACAAATTGCCTTGATCTAGCGTGTGTTCGTATTAGTAGTATTCGAATACCGTTGGAGTCCAAATCAAAAGTGGAATTAATTCAGCATTTTTCTATAATATTTATCGCAAGATTTAACAAGAAATTATACTACTTATTTTCAGTTCTAACAAGCGAAGAAAATATAAAAGCTTTTATTACCTAGTAACTTTAGTATTCAATGTGCTATAGTTTAGCAACATATTTAACATATATGTAGAAATGAAGATACAGCAAAAACAAAAAGTGCATTAGATACACTAAGAGTATCCAAGCTCCCGAGAGTTTGGAGTATATCTTGCAGTAAAACCCATATAGCAGATAAGTTACCTCTATTTCAGAATAAGGATCCCACAAACGTACTTGCTTACTGCTTACAGTATTAAGGCGAGTTCATACGATCGCGAAATTAGCCGTTGTTTCCTCAGAGACTTTGGAGTTTATATTTCATGCGTCTTCATGCAACGTACAATATGACCAAGCTCGTCGCACGTACTCAGCGCACGAATAGTAATCGCGTCGTAAACGCACCGTATACGCATGGTACACGCACTGTATACGCATCATACACGCGCCGTATACGCATCGTATACGCACCGTATACGCTTCGTAAAGGTGTTGCGACAGCATGACTCACAGGACATTTCACGCTATGATGATCGCGTTATGACGAGAGGCATACATTGAGATATAGATGGCAAAATAATAATAATGTGCGTGATCCAAAGACTGCTCAAATGCGATCAGTGCTCGATAAAATTGCCCTATGGTTGTCTTGAAAACCAGTGTAATGTTATCTTCATCTATAATTTCTGTAACTCTTATGGTGTACATAATAAAGAGTTTTCTATTCTATTCTATGAAAGCACCTTTACTGCTCTTCGTTAGCTAACTGAGTGAGCGAACAACTAATTGAGTTGAGAGCAAAGATTCAGATAAATTGTTGCAACATGTTGATAGATACTGTACACACTAATTTTGTAAAGTATTTTTATTTAAGTTAATTTTGCGAGCTTAACGATATATTTTGTTTTTGAGCTTTTCTTTAGCAGAGGCACATATATCTGAGGCTCTAGACAAATTACATTCTATTCTCCAAAGAGTTGCGATAGCGAGTGGAAAAAATTCAACAATTTATCGTAATAAAGAGATCAATCCCTGACATTTGCTATTTCGACCATCACCATAAATGACATTACATGAAGTATTGTCTAAGGCTGGCTGTACTAGAGCGGAGAGGAGAGAAGAAGATGAAGATAAAAAAATATTTGTGACACGAGACACGAGAAATATGCATAAAATTAAATAAAAATAACAATCAATCAATCTGCCTAGCCTTTTCCCAATTACATTGGGGTCGGCTTCCTAACTAAATAGAAAATAACAATAATAAAAAATTAAAACCCCGTGCGAGACCAAAAAGGCTCCTATCTCAGCATGTGCAGCGATATCCAAAAAAGAAAATAACGCTGCACTGATATTCTGATAGGACCCACTGTTGATGCCACGGACACACTTAAGGAAACGGAAAATACTTAAATAATTAAATAATATATAAATAACAAACAAACAAAATAGAATAAACACAGAAGGTGGGTCAAAGTATTTATAATTATATGTGAGAGGAGAGCAGCGGAGCTGTGCGTGAGATTATAATCAATGGAATTGCTTAAAATTTCCGCTCCGCTTCAGTGGACAGAGATTTGCGTCAATGGACTGGCAGCCTAACTAAAGTCTCCAGATAGAGTTCATCGGTAAAGGTCCAAAGGTCAAGGTCAAAGTGTAATTACCTTCATTTCGTTTTCGTTTAGCATTCTTTCTCAGTTTCTCTTGTAAGTAATTGGCTCCTAAGTGATTTTAAATAGCCTATGATCTTTTTTAAGAATTGGGCTATAAAATGCAAAAAGAGTTTTCAAATCCGACATATAAATCCAGAGATTGGGGCGTAGAAAATGCAAACTCATTCAGCGGAATAGATAAAAAAAAAAGAATTACCACGAGGATTTACCACGTGACATGCCGGACATCTCAGGACTTTTTTACAATAGTTATAATGGTGACACTATCAATGGTGATATAGGTATAAGAGGTAGGTATGTAATGTTTTTTTTTATTGGTACAATCCCACCGCACTATTTCCAAACCACTGCAACTCCTGAAAGCCAGAATCAACAGTGACGACCACCAGAAAAGCACCGAGGCAATGAATCTCGACGAAATCCCAACGAATGAATTTAACTGTTTAAAATTAATCAAAAAAGAATTATGAAGGACTAGGAAAAATGTATGGTGTAGTAGAGAATGGGATGGGTTTTGGGATAATCCCACCGTACTATTCCCAAACCACTGTAACTCCTAAAGAAGAAAAGTGACGAGGCGAGGCGTGGAGAGGATGGGATGAGTGGTTCGATTTGCGACTTACGCTACAACGAAAAATTTCCAAGGGATATCTGAATCAGGAACAATTCTAATAATTTCCCTTTTTCCTAAAATCTTTTATGCAACTACAAAAACCTACCTTGAAACTGAATTTGTCTGAAACAACTTTTTAACAAACGTCTATCCAGATTATGACAAGACAAAGGTTAACGCGGTCGCGATTGAAGTCTGCAATCGTCTTCGTGAACTGTTGATCAATCAATTAAGATCAATCAATCAATTGCGAAGTGTTCTTAATTTTAGTTTGTTTATAAGAACAAAGTTTTGAAATCGATTATTGCTTGATATCTTTAAGTTTTAGATCACGGATAATTTTGGTAGTAGTTGAAGGTTCTTTGTGAAAGAGCTGGTGCGGGGAAGACCCTAGGTTCGGAATGCGGACTGCGGTCCGCATGCTGACTGCTATTTTGTGTGGTGCTTATGTAAGTAAACAGTGCAATATAATTTACTTGTGTTACTTGCTTACGTAATATAATAATTAATACAGCGCTTTACCTTTACTGCATTCGATATGAGAGCGAAAGAGCGCGGAACGCGTAATTGTCAGTCGTCGCGGTGGACAAATAAATCTCGGAGTTATTTACCGATGAACATGCCCAAGATTTTTCTTCAGACGGATAATTCAAGAAAAATATGACATTGGGCACATTAATAGTGGCTTTTACCTTTCGTGCCGGGACGGTCATATTATTTTAAAAAACGGACCCTAAATCAAAGTAATTAGTGACTGTTCTAGACAAACGAGATTTTATCAGCGTCAACGTGCGGATAGCGATTTTCATAAGTCGAATATGTATGGGCTTGACTAGCATGCCTACTTAATGTAAGGAAGCCCTTATATAAAGGCATTCAATCGCTTTCGCCGATAGACTGATACTTGCCCAAGAGCTTCAGCTACTACCTCTTTCAGCCACCAAGCAGCGTTGCTGTGTTTCTATTTGAAGAGTATAACTGCGAGCCGATGGAGCATAACCTAACCACCGCAAGAGACGCCCTGGGTGTCGGGAGTCGCAGGCCAATTCCCGGCCACCTTATAGCACGGGCTTGCGGTCGGCAAGTAATGGGTAGCTAGCCGTCCGATAAGGTCCAGGCCCGAGGCGATAGCGCGTAGTGTTCCACGCACGCTTCAAACATATGTCAGAAAATCTGACGGGGTCACGCTAAGGCCGATGCCTGTCTGGGTCGCGGATAAATTTCAAAGACAGTTGCCCAGCCCTGGCACAAGCAACTGAAAGAACACGGGTGGGTTTTAGTCAGTAAAAGTCTGACACGCCCTCCCGCTTCACCCAGAGTGGGAGAAGTTATTGGATGATTAATCACCCCAAAAAAAAGGACTGCGAGCCGATGTCAGGCAAACGAGATTTTCTCCTTTCTCTCTAGGATGGCTTTAATTTTTCTTTAATGTTGCATCATAAGAAGAGTGAATGGTACTTGCCATAAAATAATCATTCCTAGTGTGCACTTGTAATGCTAATATTTAATTTTGGACAAAAGTGTTATAAATTTTGTTCTTAAGAATGATCAGCAAAGTGGTCTAGCAAAGTGCAATGGCATTGAACAAGGGTTAAAACTGCAGGAAAATAAAAGATTAAAACCAATATGGAGGATACAGACGGACTGTTTAATTTTTCAGACAGCACGTGGGTGGAAACTTTGATGTTATTTTTAACTTACGTGTTGAGAAAATACAGGTGAATGAACTATTGTCTCTAATGCATGCTGCACTTGCGAAATAGCTTCGTATTCTGAGAGTCAAATAAAAACTAAATGTTAACTTAACATTTTTGACATTCAATAGCTCCGCATAGTGGCCTAATTGAAATAAACGATTTGACTTTGACTTTGGAGGACGAGGACGCGATGACTGATCCTTGAAATACTTACGTGTTGTGGCGTGGCGTGTCGCCTTATGACGCATTTGTCGCTTAAACAAATTCGTATGATTGGTGTATCCCACGCCACGACAAGGCACGCTACGTAAGTATGTTAGCGCCTTTGCTTAGATCGAGAAAAAGTGATATTCTGTCGGCGATAAAATAGACAAAAAGTTCAAAATCTACAAGATTTACATAAATAGGTATTACCGAAATGCCACGTGGTCAATCCTTTACTTTTCGACAATCTCTATCACTGGTTGAGTCACTTTGTCTAGATCTATTATTCATGATCATTCATCATCAGCAGTTCATATTTCCTGAATCTGAAAGTCGAACGTTTGACTTACAATCTTGCCACTCATGTAGCTAAGATTCACAGTACCCTCCTCCTTTTACCCTTACCCCCCCCCCCCCAACCGAGCCCCACTCCTCCTCCTCTTGAGGAGTTCCTTATCACTCAGCCAAGAATCATGAATGTAAATTCACCACCCGATATATAGTAATCTTATAATCATTTTCTTCAGGACATCGTGAGGAAACTACATGCCAGTTTCCTAGAAACAAAAATTCGAAAACATGTGACATCCACCAACCTGCACTTGGCCCGCGTGGTGGATTACTGCCCATTCCCTCTCATAGTGTGGAAGCCTGTGTCCCAGCAGTGCGAACACTAAAAGGCTGATGATGACTCATTTGACTAAAACTCCACTCTTATAGGACGCATAAAGAAGTAGGAATCCGGAAAATTCCTCAAGGTTAAGATCTGTTTATCGTATTATAAATTTATTATTATTACCTATCGGCTGGCTGTGGTTATTATTATAACTGGTGCGACTTGATAGATCTCGATAGTGTGGAGACTGATGGGTATCGTCTGTCGTGGTAGTACGGAAATAGATGTGGTAGTGAGAGATCTTGAGATCTTATAGACAACATGGTGCTGTCTATAAATAGGTTTATAAACAGCCTATAATGTTTTTGCTGCTGGGCTGGTCGAGGAACTAGGTGCCGTAGACGATAATGGATTAATGGCTCGCGTAGTGGACCACGCGGTAGTGGACATGTCGGTTTTGTTTTCATTCACCGTTTTGATGCTCTCAAATAATAAATGATTTGATTTCTGTTAGTTGGTTTGTACAAACACTTTTACACGTCGATCATATTTTTTTAAACTAGATGAGACCGGCGTTTCCTATCTGATTTCTCTGAGAAGAAATGCCGAAACAAACTCAGAGGTCACAGTCTCTTTTAAAGTCCAGACAAAATCTTGGTTAGATCATGTGAAGACCATGTTGATTGATGTCTGAAATGGTCTTTTGAGAAAAGAGTTGAAGACCCCATGCACTACAACAATCACCACCTTAGGATTGGCAGCAGAATTTGCAACATTCCGAGCATTTATTCTTCAGGCGCTCAATACACTACAGCTGCAGGTTGCTATGTTGGCGCAGAGCCAGGACAATATGGAGATGCGTGGGCGGCGTAAAATCCTGCTGTTGCATGGAGTGTCCGAGGAGCCTGATGAGGAGACTGCACAGGTGGTGGCTTAAGTTTTGAAACAGCGTCTACATACTGACTTGGCCTCAACTGACATAAAGAGGTGTCAGTAGTGTATTATTGGGCATTCTATGCCACTGTCGGCAAGTAGCTCGGCCAGTGCGCCTCGCTACGCGACAGTGGCATAGAATACCCAATAATAAACGATCGACTCGACTGTGTAGTATATTAGTGTACTCACCTGAAGATCTTGTAAGAAATACCACTGGCTACCAGTAGCTGGGCGAGTACGCATTACTACATAAAGTAACGCTGAATAATGTAAGTACGATCGCTTCTCAAACGATCACTCTATCGTGAAAAACATGACTGTGTAGTATATTAGTGTACTCACCTGAAGATCTTGTAAGAAATACCACTGGCTGCCAGTAGCTGGGTGAGTACACATTACTACATAAAGTAACGCTGAATAATGTAAGTACGATCGCTTCTCAAACGATCACTCTATCGCGAAAAACACGACTGTGTAGTATATTAGTGTACTTACCTGAATATCTTGTATGAAATACCACTGGCTGCCAGTAGCTGGGCCTAATACTTCATCGCAACAGAATGTTTGAAGTATGTAAGTAAAACAACAGTCTATTCATTATACTTTAATTGTATCCAATAACGTTACAAGTTTTCTCATGTGTGTAACAACAGTCAGTTATCGTAAAATTTTGGTTGTTCTGGAAACAATGTGTCAGCCGAACGGACGAACTCTTGCAGTTTTCGCCACTGACACGAATCCGCGTTGCTCTGGAACTTAACACGAACGAGCGCCTTCTTCCATAGCTCTTGAGAGTCGGTGAGGCGCGCGTCGCTAGCCTTGTAGACCTTGCAGTCTATGTAGTATTCACCGACCGTACTTGCTGTTCGACGCTCGCAACCGTTGGCCACACGGCTTACGAAGTACGATGGCAGACCAGATGAACCCGTGCTGTGCTCTGTGTCATTTTCATGGTTGCGACTGATACCAAATATATCAGTGCTGGTATTTGATAATTTGCTGAAAAATAAAACTGATGTTAATATGTTATCCTATTAAACAATTTATATATTTATCATTTATACTAATTAGGGTAATCTCTGGAACTACTGAATTGAAAATAGTTTCTCTACTAGAAAGCTACATTATATTTCCTGAGTGACAAAAA